>CM067553.1:17190000-18440000 GCA_034509755.1 Anisodus tanguticus | reverse complement strand
CATGGCGAAGGATCTGTCCGCAAGGGCGAGTCCGTCTCCATGGAGTCGTGTTCTCCGTGGCGCTGATGTGAGGTATCAAGTTACACCACTCCAGCGAGGGTCTGCTCCAGCGGAGTCGATTCCACTGGGGCGAAATCACTGTTCATGTGTCCTATTTATTCCCTTACGTCAGAAATCTTTTCTCCAAATAGTAAGTCTTAAAACCAGAGCCGTCCTAGCGTATTTCTAGAGGTCTAAGAGCAATTTCATCCTTGGGGTAAGTGATTCTTCCTTTTGTGAATTAAGTTTATGCTACTAAGTTCCTTAAAAATGGTGATATAGTATGAATATAAGTTAGGAAAGATGAGCTAAGCATTTTTGTGAGAATAAGAGAGTTAAGTTATTGATTAATGGAGGTTTTATGGGTTAGTCTTCTTATATTAATGTAAATTAGCGATGGATATGATTAGATAATCATGTTTTAAGGCTTAATTCAGTTATAGAAACCTATTCCAATTGGGGAAATTCTAGTATTATTGGGGCTTTTTGTATATTGTTCACTGGAGGGTTCAATTGTGAAGGGATTTACAATTAACTTAAGGATGTGACTACCTAGTATGTATTCTTGATATTTGAGTATTAAACTTTGAGTCTTGGTAGCGTAGGCCCGGGGTTGGTATTTAAGTCTTGCTTTATGTTGTGCACACGTTATATTAACGATTATAATATGCGTGATTAGACTTCGATTATCACGAGGCGCAGAGGAAGGGCAAGCTATCATCGAGGCTTGATCATGTAGCACTTCTGTTCGGCCCAGATGTAGTTTATGGTTTAGTTTTATGAGACTTCGATAGAGGTACGTAATTAGTTATAACTATTGAGAGATATTAGGTGTGTTTGGGGTCCCACTCATCCGATTGTGATGAACGTTTGAGTGGGTACCGGTGTTGAACTGTGACGATGAGTGATTTGGGGAATCAACCTTGTGCTGATTCTGACTGTTGATTATTTGGGCTTGAAGCCATATGTGGGTTTGTCATCATATTTGCTATTGTTTGTTTACTCATCACACATGTTTTCGATATGATATCCTGATTTTAACTTGGATTTGTATATGTGCTATTGAATTCTTGATTTCATCTCATTATATCATGACATTTTGCCTTACATTATCATTGCATTCATACACTCATAATTCTGTGGTATTGATTGAGAGTGATATGGATGTGCTATGGGTCCAAAGAGGTTGGAAAGGTAAAAATACTATGAGATTATGACAACATTGAGATGTGGAAAATAACTGATAAGGCTCGACAAATGAGCCTTAGGCTCTAGTAAGATTCGTGTGTTAAATTTTGGCTGGCTATGAGCGGTATATGGACTTTGCGGGTCCCCCATAGGTGTACGGATCATAAGAAAACCTTGACGTACTGTATACCAGGTTGAGAAAGGTACCTTGCATATGCATTGCATTCATATCATACATACTTATGCCATTTCATTTATAGATTGTGATTGGACTTGTATTTGAAGTGGTTGTTGATAATTGTCTTGATTCTAGAATTGGAAGAATTATACATGCTATTTGAATTATCGTTGAACTCTATGAACAACATGTGGGTTATGTGACTTACTTGGATTATTAAACTGTTAGTATAAGATTACTTGGTGTTAACTTGATATTTATCTTTGATTATGTATCTTTCGTCGTTGTCGGCCTATGATGTCTACGGGGGTACGTTGTGTTCTCATGCTACACTTGCTGCATTCTTTTTAGATGTAGATTCAGTACCTTCCACCTCCGTAAGACCACGTGGCTAAGTCAGAGCATCTGACCTTCAGTGTTTAGGGTGAGAATCTTACCTCCAACATACCCTTGGATGCTCCTTCTCTATTACAGTCTTTTATTTGCATTTGAGAGACATGTTCAGACTATGTATTCAGTTTTGACACTTGGTTGCCTATTTCAGACTTATACCGTATTTCAGTGCTCTTGTATTCACAGACTAGATCACTTGGGAATTATTTTGGATGTATCAGACGTATTACTTTCTTTCGCATTTATATTATGAGACATCTTATTTAGTATTAGCTATATTCCGCTTTCATTTATATGTCTTATGAATGATTGGGAGTGGTCCGCCTACCGGTGAGATTATGTAGGTGCCACCATGATTCCTGAAAAGGGGTCGTGACATAGAGATGGCCTTGAAGTTATTGGAATAAAACTGTTATTTGTCAAGTTGAGAATGTGCTAATTTGGCCATGTACAAGTAGTATACTTGGGCCATTTGATCAAGCAGAAAGGAGTTGCGGCAGATGTGCACAAGGTTAAAGCAATGGTTGAATGACTTGTGCCTAAAACTGTCAAAGTATTAAGAGCAATTTTATGTTTGACTGGCTATTATAGAAGATTTATCCAAGGGTATGGAATCATAATTATCGGAGATGTTGACTAACTATAAATTTGAACGGCCTATTCAAGCCACTATGGCTTTTGACTAATTGAAGAGGGCTATAACTACAACTTATGTGTTAGTTATTCCTAATTTCAGTCTGGAATTTGTGATTGAGACTGGTGCTTGTGGAGTGGGAATTAGAGTTGTGTTGAAGGCTTAATAGATGTCCATGTGTTAGGATACACTTAAAGATTAGGTATTATTTGCCATTGACAGCGTGGTGGTATAACACTACTTATCACTCTTCTATTAGGCTTACACCCTGTGAAGTGTTATATGGAGAGTAGACTCTCTTGCATTTGCCTTACATTGCTCATTATTCTATGGGGATGAGGTGGGTAGAAGTTTGCAGGCTATGAAAAGTACTATTAGGTTACTTAAACATCATTTGCAGTTAGCTTAGTCCAGGATGAAGCAACAAGATGACAAACATATGTCCCCTAGGAAGTTTGCAGTGGGTGACTTGATATATGTTAGGATTGCAACCTTACATGCATATGTCTATGAGAGGTCATGCTTATCACAAGCTCAATCCTCAATATTTTGGCCTATTGAAGGTGGTGAAGAGGATTGGTACCATTTCTATCAAATGGGTCTTCCTCATCATGCCAAAATCCATTTCACCTTTTATATCTCTCAGCTGATACAGAAAACTGGTGATGCTCCTTCCATCCCTGATTTTTTCATGATACTTTCTTCTCATGGTCATAAAGTTTTAGAGCCTGAAGCAGTGTTGGAGAAGAGGGTGATTACTAAAAACAACAGGGCGGTTACTCAAAGTTTGATTAAGTGGTTTAATTGTTCAGTAGAAGATAACAATTAGATTGACCTGTACAGCTTAAACCAACAGTTTTCTTAGTTTGTCCTTGAGGACAAGGACACTTAACAAGGGGTATTTGTTATGTACCTGTATATATATATATATATATATATATATATATATATATATATATATATATATATATATATATATATTAGAATAAAAAGACCAGAAAATTACTTAAAAGTGATCGAAAAGAGTATGATTTAGTGATATATGTGTATCTCAAGAGATGTATTATGTATTTCTTAGGTTGGTGTGGGTGAACTACACCAATCCTAGTCTCTCCTAACTATCCCACCCTTGTCTTTTTCATTTCAAAATGTAGACTATCACACTAATTTTTTCTCTTTACAATTGCAACTTATATAAGCAGGCAGATGTACTTATAGGGAAGTGGAATTATTCTCAAATTTTTATGAAGCAAATAATATTTGTGTAATTCAAAATGGTCTTGCTAAGTTGGTTGAATAGTCTAATAGACACTTAAACTTGCACCGATTTATTACCCTGACCCATCAACTTCACGAGGTTTCATCAAAACATCCGAACTTATTCAAAGTATATGTTAATTTTAAACTTCTCTAACCATGTATATCCCCCAATTAAGCCGATATAAATATTCATATAAAACAATAATATCTCACGTCATTTTTATTTAATAACTAGGACATAATTCTAAGAGGGGGAGTTCAACTTTCAACTTATTTTTAACGTTCTCTCATTATTCTAAGTCTATCGTATCTTAAAATTGAAAAATAATATTATTGATTAGAAGTTTAAACCCCTCTAGAACACAACAACAACAACAACAACAATATACCAAGTGTAATCCACACAGTGGGTCTGGGGATGATAGAGTGTACGCAGACCTTACCCCTGCTTTTGGAGGTAGAGAGGTTGTTTCCGAAAGACTCTCGGTTCAAGAGAAAACATGACAAAAAAATGTCAAATAAGGTTTGAAGAAAGTAAAATCAAGTAAAGTAGAGTAAAGAAATTATGGCAAAATACTATAGATAAGCATTAATGGAGAAATTTTAACAGTAAATGTATCAAACTAGTACGATAATCGGAGTACAAAAAATAGCAGATAGTAACAGAAAATCGAAGGACAAGAACCCACAAGATAACACTACGCCTGCTAGTGTGTAAGGATACACGTGACACGTACTAATACCTAACCCTCTACCTTAATCCTTGTCCTCCACAACCTTCTATCTAAGGACACGCCCTCGGTATGTTACGACTGCGCTATGTGCTGCCTTTTTACTTCTCCACAATACTTTTCGGCCTACCTCAGCCTCTTCTAAACCCGTTTAAAGCCAACCTCTCGCACCTCCACACTGGAGCCTCTATGCCTCTCCTCTAAACATACCCGAACCATCTTAGCCTCGCTTCCCACATCTTGTCCTCCACCGAGTCCATTTTCACCTTGTCCCGGATAGCTTTATTTTTAATATTATCCTTCCTACTATGTTCACACATCCATCGCAACATCCTCATCTCTGCCATCTTCATCTTCTGGATGTGAGACTTCTTGATTGGCCAACACTCAGCCCTATACAATATAGTAGGTCTAACTACCACTCTATTTAAGTTTTGGTAGCACCTTCTTATCACGCAAGACTTTAGAGGCGAGCCTCCATCTCATCCATCCAGCCCCAATAAGGTGTGTGACATTATCATCAATCTCTCTACTTCCTTGGGTAATGGACCCAAGTAACTTAAAACCTCCTTGCTTTTGTATGGCATGTGTCCCAAGCCTCACTTCCACGCCCTCCTCATGCGCTACGTCACTGAACTTGCACTCCAAATCTTCCGTCTTGATTATGCTCAATTTGAACCCTTTGTACTCCAAGGTCTATTTCCAAGCCTCCAACTTAGCATTAACTCCATTGCAAGTCTTTTCAATCAAAACTATATCGTCCGCAAATAACATACACCATGGCACCTCCCCTCTAGAATACAAGTTAAGAATTTTAATTAATAATTTAACTTTTAGCCTATTAGATGAATTTGATTAGCATATGGGCGAGTTAAGACAGTGATTGGGTTTTAAGGATTGTGTTGGGTGAGCTAAGGACACACCCTTATTCATATAAGGACACACCCCAAGATGAATGTTTAGATTTATCATTGGTAACAATTTGAGCTTATATCACCATTCTCTTAAGCTAAAGCTGAAGTAAGTAGAGACCTAACCTTCTAGGAGTTTCTCCTCTAAAAACATGTATGTGTTTGACAATTTTATTAAAAATGATGTTTAAGTCGTTAATTGTGAACTAGTACTTGTAGGAACAAGATTGTGCAAGTATCACCATTCCAAATGTTGTTTTATGAGCTATGATTGTCACGCCCCAAAAAAGAATGAGATGTATCCAGCACTCAGTGTTGCCACTCACACCGAGTGGACCATTATCATGTATTACCTACCAGAATTGTGTTCACATATATCTTGTTATGTTCGATTAATCGAGAATAATTAATATCAATAGCATTACAACCTTCGAAAAATACTTCATAAAAATAAAAGATTAAATTCGTACAAATACCAAAAGCCCAAACTATACCTCGACACTATTTGTGGAGCCTCTACAATACTTAAGAATGTAAGTATAATTGTTACAAGCTTATCCCGAATGTACAAAAGAATGAAATACTCAACGTGCTCCCACGATTCGAGGTTACTTCACTAAAAAAAGAAATGAAGTCGGACCGTAGCTCGTACACGGATCTTCATGTGTCTAACCAACACTTGAAAATATGACAACATGGAAATTGAGCTTGAATATTGGAACACTCCGTATGTGTCATAGGAAAATCACTCTATGGTGGGGCAAAGGTTATATAAAAATCAATATGCGTGTCAAGTTTTGATATGGAGATTCAAGAATTTAAATATTTCGGGTAAATTGCAAAATAATTCACTTAACATCATAAGAGTTTGTTCACAATATTTGTCAATATATGCATCAATCTACACATCCGGTGGTTCATCAAAAATCACACAACGATATAGAAATACATCAGGATGTCATACAAGATAATTTGTACCTCCCCGACCATCTAGGCAATGATACACTAGAATATAAACTCATGTGACTGGCCTTACTCTGATCAGTTAGGTCAAACATAATAACAACAACAACATACCCAGTAAAATCTCACAACGTAGGTCTGGGGAAGGTAGAGTGTATGCCGACCTTATCTCTACCTTGGTAGGTAGAGTGACTGTTTCCGAAAGACCCTCGACTCAAGACAAAGCATAAGCACAAGCAAAGCACAAGCAAAGCAAGAGAAACGGTCGGACCCGGACACGAAATTTAAAGCAATATGAAAATAATGGTAACAAAAGGGAATATAGTGCGTTCTGAAAAAGGAAGCAATAAGTAATGTAGGTAAATAAGAAAAACAAAGTACACTAAAGAACCCATAGCAGCAGAAATCAAGCGACAACGGACTATAAAGTAATACTACGCCTACTAGTATGATAGGCTAAGCAGGCCTACAATAATAACACTACAACTACTAGTTTTTAAGCGTAAGTAGGACTACGCTCAACTACCTACTACCCTTCTACCCTTAATCTGTGTCCTCCACAACCCCCTATCTAAGGTCATGTCCTAAGTAAGTTGCACCTGCGCCATATCCCGTCTAATCACCACTCCCCAATACTTTTTTGGCCTACCTCTACCCCTCATGAACCCGTCCATAGCCAACCTCTCACACCTCCGCACTGGGGCATTTGTGTCTCTCCTCTGCACATGCTCGAACCATCTCAACCTCATTTCCCGCATCTTATCCTCCACCAAGGCCACTCTCACTCTATCCCGGAAATCATCATTTCTAATCCTATCCCTCCTTGTATGCCCACACATCCATCTCAACATCCTCATCTCCGCAACTTTCATCTTTTGGATGTGCGAAGTCTTGACTGACCATCACTCTACCCCATACAACATAGTCGGTCTAACCACCACCCTATTGAACTTGCCTTTAAGTTTTTGTGGCACATTTTTATCGCATAAGACTCCATATGCGAGCCTCTATTTCATCCACCCTGCCTCAATACAATGTGTGACACTGTCATCAATCTCTCCATTCCCTTGGATAACAGACCCGAGGTACTTGAAGCTTTCTTTTTTTAGGACTGACCTGAGTATCAAGTCTCACTTCCACGTCTGTCTCATGCTCGCTCCCGTTACTGAACTTGCACTCCAAGTACTCTGTCTTGGTCCTACTTAGCCTGAACCCTTTAGACTTCAGCGTCTGTCTCCAAACCTCCAACTTAGCGTTTACTCCATCGCGAGTCTCATCAAACAGGGTTATGTCGTCTGCGAATAACATACACCATGGCACCTCCCCTTAGATTTGTCGCGTCAGTCCATCCATCACCAAGACAAATAAGAATGGGCTAAGAGCTGATCTCTGGTGCAGCCCCATCATCACTTAAAAGTGCTCTGAGTCTCCTCCCACTGTCCGTACCCTGGTCTTGACTCCATCATACATATCCTTGATCGCCTTAGTGTACGCCACATGTACACCTCAAACACAAAGATCATATAATATTTAATTTTAAAGTGATGACATCTTTTAGCCGAATTCAATTACTTTATCTAAGTAGCACTAAGGGCAAATCTCATTTCCTTAATAAGAATAAGTGACAATTATTTTTGATAATGTCATTTCAAATATTCCATGAAACTTTATATCGTCAATATTTCATATAACACATTTAAAGTCTCACTGCAACAAGAACATTTCATTTAGTTTAAAGACAAAATAACTTGTTTCCAAAGTTCAATATTTAGCATTTAAGTCATACAATCGTTTATTCAAATATGACGCAAAGTATGAATTTTCATCCCCTATCAAGCCTGTTTTTACCTACACATAAAGCAACACAGGTCAACGATATCTATACATAAAACCTCCAATCGTATACTCAATTCTCATCAAATAGGATCTAGAAATATTCAACCATCAACTCCAGACTTAAAAATAAACTTACATATTTATTATTGAAGAATTTAAGCTAAAGCATGACTCTGAAAATTATTTTAACCTGATTATAACATTTCAAATGTTTATGTTATGAGTTGATATAAATGCTTCATTTCTTATATCAACATTCTATGATTTCTTTAAATCTTATGCCCTTTTTTTGTTTTCAGGAACGAGTGTTGAGCAACGCGAGCTGCATGCCTAAAGTAGCTTCACATTCTCTGTCCCTGTTTGGTGAGATCTCACACTCGTAATCGTATCATAAACCTTTCACCTTCTAAATAAATTACTATTAAAGTTATCAATATTTATTATGAAGAATTAAGAGTAGATGTCCATTTGCATCCATAACTCCTAGAGGAATAAATTCTTAATCTTTATTTCATTACTTTCATAATTTTTTATTATCGTAACCTCCAAAAAAGTTAATAGTTATGTACATGGCATTATTTAATATTCCTCAATATAATCCTATAATAAAAGTTTCATAAGAATTTGTTGGACACTTGAATAAATAAGAAAATCTCTCGCTTTTTCTTTGCGTTTCTTGTTTACATCTTATTACATATTGATATTGCTATTATTTCACAACAATATTCTATTTCTTTTACATATAAGAATAAATATGAGTTTAGCATAATTAGCAAGCCAAGAAATAATGATATGCTATTTTTGTGTTTCAATACTCAAAAATTCATCTCATATTCCCATGTTTATCTACAATGTGACTAATTAGTTAACACTTTAACTTAATTTTAAAAATAAAAAAAATGCCTTCCAACTCTATTTGAAATGTTATATCTAGATAGGAATACAAATACTTTTCAAAAGATAATTCAAACCACTAAAAAATGGAGGACTTAATGAGAGTTCAATTGTTCTTACCTTGTACATTTTAAATGTTGATTTAATTATCTTCTAAGCTTATCCAAATATTCTTTAATGTAAAATGTTGTAGGTCTGTAAGGATCTTATTATGAAATAAGAAACAAGGAAGGAATTTGCTTCTGATTTCAAGCTTTAACAGTATTATTCACACGAGATTTACAATACGAACACCAGTACATAGCTATACACCAGACATGTACTGTAGCTCAAGAAATGCCATAACGCCTATCCACGGCTGCGGCTAGACGAGCAGACGTACGGTCATCTTTAAGTATAGCCATCCAAGTGCTATTATGACTCATGGCGATAAGAACTGTCAAAACTTGAATCTAAAACCTTACTTATTCAATTCATATTCTCAGAGCATTCTTAGACAATATAGACTATTAGCCTATCATGAATATCTTAAACAAAAATTAAAAGGGAGGGAGGTATACCGAAGTTGTAACCAAGAGAGTATGTGAGCGAACTTCCAATGTTATTGATTCCAAGGAAAAATTACAATGATCAATTTTCTGATTTTTTGTCCGCCTATCCTAATGAACGTATGTCCGCTTTTATAGATGAAGGCGGACTTCAATTCATTTTACAATCAATAAAATAAATAGTAAAGGAATCTAAATAATTACAAAACGCCGAAAAAACTTTATGAAAAGAAGATAAAGACATCTTATCTTCTGAAAAGTAAAAGAAAACAAATGATTTTATTAAAGTCGGAATAAATTTATTAAAGTTGTGGGGACGAATATGTCTCTTCAGTCTTTCCTTCCTTTATTAGTGTTGAGTAGGACCCATCACTTTATTCTGTCATTTTCTCCTTTCCTCGGGAGCTCTTGTCTTCTTGCTTGGCTTTTGCCTTTTCCTTTACTGCCTCAATCAGGTTGTCGAACAGGTCTTCTGTTGTGGGTTGGTAGGTATAATCTTCCAACGGCTGAGATTCTCCTCCTAGACAACCATAAGGATTGTCGTCTGTTGCTTCTTTCATGGAAGCTGTTGATGTCTCTGAATAGGGACTATCATCAATCTTTGTCTTAAAATTTTTAACAAAGTCTGCTTTTACCTTATCAAGGTAAGCAGTCATCAGTTCTTCTTCTGATGCATGAGGATTCTTCATCCTGATGGATTTTTCTAATTTAGAATATGGCTTCTTTCTTCATATGACTAATAGATTTTAAAGTCTTAATAAGAGAAGTAATTTCTTCTTCCAACTGCCATCCATATTTGCAAGTTGGATTTTCTTTGTCACTTTCCAGTAATTTAAACCAGAATTTACAGAGGAATTTCCTCTTAAGACATAATATGCCATGTGAATTTCTTCCCGCTTCAGGGATCCACTTCCATATCCATGGGGTACCTGTCTGCATAAAAAAGAATAGTGATGCAGATCCTTCGATATAATCAGAAGGGTTTTTAGGAGAGACACATGGTGTCAACTGAATCCATTCCTTATAATAATTCATATAATGTTTTGGTAAAACCTGAATTTCAGGTCCCACAATGTTCCACCATGGAAATATCCATCTTGGAAGTAACTGGCCGTTCTTGAAGATTTCTGGATTAATTTTAATCCACCAAGTATGACCATGCTTTTTATTTTCATAATAAAAAGTATAAGTAAAAGCGTCAATATAATCATAATAATTGAATGTCATTTTAATATCTGTTCTGAGAATTATAAATTCCTTTGATCGGAATGGGCTAATTGCCCATTCATACGGAGATATAATCTTCTTTAGATAGAACTTGCAGAAGCTCTTTGTTACTCCCAGCTTATGCTCAGGGTAAGAAGTGATTTTAGCAGTACTTGTTGCTGTGAGGATATATTCATAATACATCATGTTTTTTCTTCTTGGAAAGGATGGTAGAAATTTTCTACATAACGATTCATAAGAATCCATGGGTCATTCAGATAGTTTTTATCTTCATGAGTTAAAAGAAGTATAACTTCCTCATGCGGTCTGACCAAATATTGGTTCCTGTCATCCTCTTGTTGTAAGAGTTTTTGGGCATATGAGCCCTGCTGGCTAGCTGATCCTTCCCCCGTAAGTATTACTTTCGGAGTTTTCTTAGGAGGATCAGTCCTTCCTCGACCTCGACCATAGCCTCGGCCTCTTCCTTTACCCCTATTAGGAGTAGGTGGCGGCCATTCCGGACGCATTTTATCCCAGTAAAAATTCACGAGTGAGAAAGTCAGGGAGAGAGTTATCTTCACCTTTTAGATACTGAATTTCAAAATCGAATGGGGGCTAGATGTGTCTGCCATCTTGCAAACATTTGTTTGGAAACATCATGCTTAAAATCTTTTTGAAACATGAATTTAGCTGCATTGCAGTCTGTTCTTATTAAGAACTTTGTATTATAAAGATCATCTTGGAATTTCAAGACACACTTTACTATAACAAGAATTTCTTTATCTACAGTAGCATAATTCTTTTGACTATTAGTCCATTTTCCAGAATTATACCGAACCAGGTATTCCTGCTTGGTTTGGAGATTTATCTGTTTCAAAATTCCACCATAACCAATGTCAGGGGCATCAGTTTCAATAATCTTTCCCCAAGTTGGGTTAGCAAGCATAAGACATGGCAAAGCCTGAACATTTTTCTTTATCTTTTTTACTGTTTCAGTATGAACATTTGTCCATGGAGCGACAGTCTTTTTTAGTCTGTCATATAAAACAACTGCATCCACAGGAAGATTTTTATAATAGGAAGAAATATAATTCAGGCTTCCTAGAAATCTTTGTAACTGGGTTTTATCTAGAATTTCATCAGGAAATTTAGAAGCAAATTCAATACTCCTATAAATAGGAATAATTTTTCCCTGTTCAATATTGTGACCAAGAAATCTGATCTTAGTCTGGAAAATATTCTTCTTTGGCTTAGAGATAACCAAACCATTAGTAATGATAATCTTCTTAAAAATATCAAGATGTCTTATATGATCTTGTATAGTTTTTGAATAGACTAATATATCGTCAATGTAAACAATAATAAAATCACTATAAGGGGTAAAAATATCATTCATGATATGTTGAAATTCAAACGGGGCATTTTTTAGTTCGAAAGGCATGACATTCCATTCATAATGACCAAATGGAACTATGAAGGCAGTCTTGTACCTGTCAGATTCATTGACCTGAATTTGCCAAAATCCATATTTTAAATAGAATTTTGAAAATATGTTAGATTGATATAATCTATCAAGTAAATATTTTTATTTGGGATAGGATATCTAATCCACTTTAAAACTTTGTTTAAAGGTTTATAGTTAATAACCAATCTAGGAACTCCTCGTTCTTGTTCAACATGTTTACTAACATAAAACGCCGTACAACTCCATGGGGAGTTTGAGGGACGGATTAATCTTTTCTCTATAAGAGAAGCAATCTCCTTTTTGCAGATTTTCAGATATTCCATATTCATTTGGCATGATCTGGCCTTTGTAGGAATACTTTGCTCCTGAAAATCTTCTTCATAAGGGAGTCCAACAATGTGTTTCTTCCTGTTCCAGAAGGCAGTGGGCCGATCACTGCAAATAGAAATAGCAAAATCTTGTTCTATTCCTTTAATCTTATCCTTCAATTTAGGATTTGTAAGCTGATCATAAATATTGTAGATCATCAACTCTTGTTGCAGATAATCCAAATGTTGTTTCTTGTTCTGCACAAGGTTAATAAAGCTGATAGACTTGTAAGATGCTATCCAGGGGAATGATCTGATCTTTCCTTCATGAGTTCCTGAAAAATCATTTTCTGTAACATTGTTAAGAGGCATTAAACCATTAATAAAAGGTATGCCTAGAATAATATCATTAGCTAATTTTTTTACTAATGTAAAGGAGTGTTTAATGCAAACCTTGTCATGGCAAATGTAAGCACTAGATAATTTGTAGGAGACCTAAAAATTACTTCCATCTGCTCCTGATACTTTACGATTAGTCTTAGTAAAGTATTTGATGGGGATGAGACCTTCCCTGATGCAGTTGACATCTGCCCCTGAATCAATGAGTGTAGGGACATTTCTAAAAATGGTTCCTTCTTCAATTAATAAATTGATTTGGGTGATCCATCTCTGGCGAGAAACCATACTGATAGATCCCATAAGATCTTCATTAACAGGCTCACTAGAAGTGCTTGGTTGTTCATTAATAGGAGTATGTCCTAATTGTTCCGAAATATCCGGCTCCTTTTCTTCATAGGAGATAGATTCTAAAAGAGTAACTCTGTTTTCTAAACCACCGTAATGTTTATGTAATTTAGTTATCTCAAGCTTGAGATCATGGATCTCTTCCTTTAATTGCTGAGTAGTCCAAGGATTATCATAACTCCTTTTCTTTTGTAACTCAGTCAAGATTTCTGAGAAATTATACGGAGGATCAATCCTTGATTTGATCTTACGAGGAGTTTTATCCCTCTCTTGAGCTTTAAGTAAAGCTTCTAGATTTTGGCCTTCTGGGCATCTCCTGGAATATCCTTTAGTAGATCATTAATTTCTTCTCCATTGATGACACTAACATTGAAGCTGGAGAACTGGGCTTGGAGTTTATAAAACTCGTCATCAGTGTTTTCATCCTTGACTACCTGACACTTCTTAGAGGTACAGACACAAGGATCTTCCTCCTCAGAGGAGGATGAGTAGGGATCTTCAGAATTCGTACTCCAAGATTTTCCTGATTCATCCGATGAGACAATAACTTTCATCAGAGCATCTTTGATACTATCATCGACTTTGAGAGCCTTGATTTTATCAATCTTCTTCTTTTTACACCGATTGGCGTAATGACCTACTTCTCCACATGCATAGCAAGTAATAGTCTTAGTAGTCCTTTTCTTTGGGACATAGCCCTTTCTTTCATTCTTGGCTCTTCTTTTCGCATCCTTCTTTTTATAAGAGTCTGATGTGTATTTTTCGTAATACTGCTTCTTATGCGGTTTGACCGCATGCTTTCTCTTTTTCCCGATATTCTGGGATGAGGTAGGTTCATCTATGGCAAACTGTTGACAAAATTCTCCTAATTGAGTCTTCTCAGTCAGCTTTTGCTTCTTAAGATGTCTCTGCAATTTTATATCATTACAAAGAGCAAGCCCTTCTTCCATGCGATGCCTATGAGCTGGCCTTAGGAGAAATTATGCCATGGGATCTGAGAGTCTGGAGATTATTTTCTCAGAGTTCTCTTAACCTTCTTTGCAAAGAGAGGAGGGAGGCCATCAATGAATCCGGCCTTCCAGAAACTGTTGCTAGCTTCAGGGAGGTTGTGTACCCTACTTAGGAAAACATCTTTATACCATCTAAAAGATGTTAGGGTTGGACATATGTGGTTCTGAAGCAGAGTCCTGATGTTGTCATAATTGGTGGAATAATTACCTGTAAATTGGTCTAAAATGGTCAGAACAAAGGTATAAACCAAATTAGGTTTAAGCTCGTTACCCTCTTGTTTTAGAGAATTAATAATATGAGTTTTTGCTCTAAGTGAGATAATTATCCCACCATGCTTTGAGTTGTCCTGTAAATCCAACAGTAATTATCTTAATGATGCTAGCTTCAGATTGACCATTGCCTTTGGCAGCTGCAGCATACATAAGCATCTTGTGGCATGTCTTGAAAATCTGGCTTTCGGCGCCACCATCTATATTCCACTCAACAATCTCAGTGCCAGTATAGGCAACATGATCATTCTTCCATGCTTGTTCCTCAAGCAAGACGTCTATTGGAGTGGGTCTCGGGTAATAATAATTCTCCGAGGTAAGCTTGAGAGTCTAATTATTCCCTCTTTTCATGGCAGCAATACAAGCATTACTGCGGGTTTTAGCATCTTTTGTGTTGAACATTCCAACAATAGTTTTATCAGGTGATACTTTCATTTTATCACGGAATTGTGTCAACAAATTCTCAATATCTTTAGTTAATGGATTTCTCTGCTCTTTTGCCATGTTAACCCCTTCCATGGATGTAAGAGGCTGGATGTTGGCACGGGTCTCCAAAGGCTTTGGAGACTGATTTTTTTCTAGAATAATTTTAATTCTCCGTTCTTCAATGAGGGAACTGAGTCTGTCGACCTTATTTTGTAATAAAGTCATCTGCTCACCAAGAACTTTGAGATACACATTTGTGTGGTTACTCTGCTTGAAAATATTGTTCAAATGATCGGCTTGAACACCATGTAGAAGAATACCCTGAATCAACTTCAAATAAGGTTGAGCATGTAAATCATTGTTACTGCTATCCTTTTTTAAGGAAAAAGGTTCATCTGGAGGATAAAGACTTTTAAGGACTTTTCTAGAGTCCAAATGCCATTGTCTTTCTATAACATTGATATTAAGCAAAGCATAGTCTTCCACAAACCATTTAACAAACCACTTGAAAGTCTGCTTGGTTTGTAATTCTTCATAAAATTGATCTTCATGAAATTGATCTTTGATAGAACTGTCACGACCCGACCCGACGGGCCGCGACTAACCGTCCTAATGACGTCATTATACTAACTTGTCACACATAATTCAACTAACACTTAATGAGTCTAAAATCCGACAGCATAACGCTGCAATAACAACATATACCAGGGTAGGCCAGCCGACAAGGCTGCCTTTACCCCCGAATGTACCTGGCTCCTGAGGAGTCACAACTAGCCAACACAATACAACAGGCAAGCCGATAAGGCTGCCACTAGATAATGTCATATATACACGGGGACACCCCAACACCGAGTACAATAGCATGACTGACCAAAACAGAGTTATAACCCTTACATAAGTACAACCCACAACTGTCTACAGACCTCTACAAGAAGGACAACGATATATGACGGGACAGGGCCCCGTCGTGCCCCTAAATACAAACATAAGTCTAAAAGAGGTTCGGTACCAAAATGACAAAGCTCTGGATCAAAGGAGCTTCCCAACCTGCTGAGTAGGATCCTAGGCCTGAGGTTCACCAAACTGAAAACATGTACCTGCGGGCATGAAACGCAGCCCCCCGAGGAAAGGGGGTCAGTACGAAATAATGTACTGAGTATGTAAAACATGAAGCTGTAAAAGAGATCATAAGTAGCCATCAGAAAATAAGAGATCAGTATAAAAATCAGGATCCAAATCCAACTGTGCCATAAACCATAAAAGTCAGTTGTGCCTTATAAAAATGAGAGTCAAGTCAAGAAAACATGAATGCCTGTCCATATACATATATATACCTGTAACGTAATCCGGCCCACTAATGCGGGACTCGGTGGAATCATATCATAACCCGGCCCATGCTGGGACTCGGTAAAGTCATATCCCATCTATGGATCCATCCTACGTAACCCGGCCCTCTAGTGAGGGTCTCGGTGAAAAAATGCAAGGATGTGCACGAACATAACCCGGCCCGAGACTCGGTGAGGTGAAGTAGTAACACTTAGCACGAGTAGATATCATGAGTAACCATATGCAAGTAAAAATTATCATTTGACTCTCAATAAAATCATTATAATAATGTCATAATAAACTCTTTGCTGAAAAATCATAGGCACTTCTCATAACAATCCTCTTTAGGAATTAAACTGTATAAGAATCAAGTACGTCCGCCGTACTTTCATTAAATCATGCCAAAAGAAAGAAGTAAGGGTTTCACATACCTCGTAGACGAACTAATCAACTCAATATTATAGTACGCCTCGTTTTAGAACTTTAACCTATAATAATGGTAATACGTTCGTCAATTCTATGATTACTAGCATACTTTATATCGAATAACGACTTCTTATTCTATAAAAATTCGGGGAGCACTTCCCCGTTTATACATGTTTCCACAACTTCCAAACGAGGCTAATAACATCAATAACCAAGCACCAATTAAGGGCACAACCAAAATAACAATAAAGGGAATTTACACACCCACTTCTCATGTAAATTTAGCCTCTTAATACACATTAAAAACAGCCCACAAAACAGTCCATGGTCCAACAATTTCATGCAAGTTCTTGGCCACGACATGTCATAATTCCATAACTCTTATCTTAACTCCTAAAATCCAATTTCGTATTTCAATACTTCCATACAACTAATTCCAACTAAATATCAATGTTTCCTTTCAATTTCATCATGCAATTAGTGACAATAATAACAACAATAACCAATGAATCCAATAACACCAAAATCTGTCCCAAATTGGCAACTAGCCCAAAATTGTCACATGCAACGCTTAAATTCCAATTTCTCCTTAACACAATTCATTACCTTAATTCTAACAACATGCATTCCAATTATATCATAGAAAGAAGAATTTTATACCTCAAATTCGTTCCAAAATAGTCCGCAATTTTCTGCCCAATGTTTGTCCGAAAATCCCCCTTCGTTTTCGTATTTCTATCCCTTTCTTGTTCACTTCTTCAACTCCAATTGACATGCAAGTGTTCTACAATGTTAAGCCATCATCCCTACACGTTTTTCTTTAAAAATTTCATCCCAAAAATCTCAAATTTCTGGGCAGATTTTCGGCCAGGAGTGGTTGTTTTGCCACTTGTTTTTGGTGTTGTTTTGGCTTCCAATTTTTGGTGAAAATGTAGTCTAAGAAGAGGAGATAAAAACCTTAAATTTGGTTATGGGTGGAGGGTGATTTTCGGCTAAGTTTAGAGGAGAGATAGAGAGGAGAGTTTTTTTTTTGTTTAAGTTTAGAAAGAAGATGAAGAGGTAAGTGTAGGTTTATAAAAAAAATCTGATTTTTCCTTTTTACACTTTGGCCCCCAAGTCCTTCAATTAATAAATCTCAAACCCACTTCTTTTAATTTCCGAGAATTTCATAAGCCTCGTATCCTCAATGTCATAATTTTATAATACAATACTATTCCATAACGGGAATATACAATTATTGCTATAAGTATCCAACGTCACCCTTATTGTGACCAACATCTTTCCGGAATCACATCCTCTTGTATACTAATTTCTGGATTAGCATATATAAGTATACTCTATATCCAAGATTCAAATCTTACCTCCTTAATTACGTCATTTAATTATTGTCTTAAAATTACGAGGTGTAACATTCGTCCCCCCTTAGAAACATTCGTCCTCGAATGTTCATACTATTGGGCACATATTATACAAATTGATTCAAGGGTTCACAAGCACACAAAAATTTGCATATTAG
The DNA here is from genome assembly GCA_034509755.1 of Anisodus tanguticus. Taxonomy (NCBI): domain Eukaryota; kingdom Viridiplantae; phylum Streptophyta; class Magnoliopsida; order Solanales; family Solanaceae; genus Anisodus; species Anisodus tanguticus. The sequence continues at coordinate 18,421,728 of CM067553.1, read as the reverse complement.
GTCATCTTAGAGTCTATGATACACGTTTCTGCCAACAAATATCCAACTTACAAACAACTCAACTCTTGCCATTATCTAACAAAAGGACTCAAATAAACAAGGAAACAACCTACGTCCTAGCTTATTCGTAATTTTATAAAAGTGAAGTTTACTAAAACTAAGGCTAAGTAGAGTCATTATTCCCCATGATACCACATTATGTACATATATACAAGAACTTTAAGCATAATCTATACCTTAGTCTTAAACTTGAGAACGAGATAGCATCTTCACAACCAATGACTAATCCCCATTTTATATATTCAGATTCTTGGTCCTATTTTAACCAGTAGTTAAGTACTTAAATGAATGTTTTAACTCAAAATCAGCAGTTTCAACTAAGCACATAAGGATCAGGGAAGACATAACTTCAAAATGGTGTAATAGCGAGAGACTAAATATATATATATATATATATATATATATATATATATATATATATATATATATATATATATATATATATATATATATATATATATATATATATATTTTCTGAGTTCCCAAAAGCCTAATATCCTCTACCTGGATCAAGATGCAAGCGTTCTATATAATAGAATCCCAATATACATAATAGAGGCGTTGTTTGATCATGCAGGTACTAAGGAAAAACACACAAGCTACCCTAACGATGATATACATATGAACATGCCCAAGACACCAACATGGCATATACACTAGTTACCTAGTCCGAACCATAAACAAGGGATCACAAGGCGGTGTAAATAAGTGACATATGCATACGGACTACCTTAGACCGTCCCAACCACACATATATATTTAGGAACACAAGAGATGCTAAATGAATATCCAATCCATCATTACCATGCCTATGATCAGGTACTAAGGCTAAACAAGTCTTAAAGTTTATATTAGACCTACATCAAGCCTATATCGAACAAGTGGACACATAATAGGAATATAATGAGCTAAGTTTTCTGTCCCAGATATTAATCACTATCTCTCTAATAATTCAAATAGCAAGTGTTATCTATATCGTGTTATTTGAGCCTAACATATACTTAATACCCATATTAAGAATAATTTTAAACAATGAGCATAAATTGGAAGCTTAAGTTAATCAAATCAGGTTACTTAATGTTTCATTTTTAACAATGATTAGCAAGACTTTATCTATTACAAGTCGACACCGTATTGAACTTACTAATCCAAAACTTACAGATATATCCAAATCATATTAACATTAATTAGGCATGCTTAGTCATATCTTCTAACATACCCCCAAATCAGTAAAGCAGGCTCAGAATTTAGGTAATATTCATAATTCACAATCATCACATAGGCTACCCTTTATCAATTCCTATCATAAATAACATCATATAACCTCAACCATATCAACCCACTTAACTCATTCTCTTCTAGTTTTAAATTATAATATCAGACGATATAAGACAAGTTTTGTTAAATAGGACAACTAATCTTGTTCTTAATTAGTGGCGCTTGTTTTAGGTAGATAATATGACCAAACGACTTACAGATAGCCAAACGAGTTTCCAAAATAATATATTGATCATCACATTAATTTAAATAACCCATACATGCTAAACCCAACTTCAATCCAACCTGCCAATCCATTAAATTAAATCTAGGCATTTCATTTATCATTAATATCTTTAAATTAGCAATATTAAGCATTAAATTAACTAGGTAGCCCATACACGACTAGACAAATCTAAAATTAACCTGTTTCGTTCTATTTCAATTGTACAGATTATTCTAAATCAGCATGGAATATTTACACTCCTTTGTTGACATCTACTACTACTTTCAATATGGTAACAATGCCCCTTCTTCTTCCTATATAAAGCTGATGGTGACCAGTACAATCCCAAACTCTTAAAGGGACAGAACAAGAATCTCTCTGCTTACTGTTTCTAAGTTTGGTATTACCTAAAGCTACAATCTTGTAGGTACCATCAAGAAGTGGATTGGAAAACATAAAATTCAAGGTACCCCCCCCCCCTCCCCTTTTTTTTTTGTATTTCACATCTTGAAAAATGGACAATGTCAATCAAAACTTAAAGGAATCTATAACTATCCCAAATTAGATATTCAATCCCGAGTGGTAACAGTAAACCAATTATCCGGACATAAGTAGGCATAAACAAGTATATATAGAAAGACCAAACATATGTGGATTGCCTATCCATGCCATGCTAACCTCATCACTACTCACTTAATAACTTAACCAAATCGGCAGAAGCAAGGGAATGCACATAGTTGAGGAACTACTCAGATATTCATTTCATTTTTTTTTCAACATGTGATTTAGATACCTATCAAAACTCAAATGATCTTATATTATCTACCAAATTTACATAAAATGAGAAGGGGGTAGATATACTGCAGTAGAGACATGGGAATAGGTGGACTTAACAGTTTGATTTAATCAACACATAGATACAAAACATGGGCATATACAATCAAACCAAACTGGATGCAGAGTTATGCACATGAGGAAGGGACAAGGTTATTTTAAATAGTTATGTTCAGATGAGTATTAGACCACCTAAGACTATGGGGACATGCCAAGGATAGATATGACCCTTTAACAAGCAAAACATACACCAAATAGGCTCCTAAACTATCCTTCAGATCACGACAGCACTTAAACAAGACACACATCCATTTCAAAGTCATTAGGTGATCCTATCATAATTATAACAACATTCTTATGCTAAATCTTAGTTCCCTTATTATAGGCAGATAAATAAATAAATAAAAACATTAAGCCCTTCAATCATTTCCATACCAAATGTGACCTTTACAACCAACATAGTCATTATGTAAGCATAATTTTTAACTTCAACAACCGGTGTTTAATTAACATAACCTGTGTAGTTGAGTCATGGATTAATCGAACATAGTGTCTAAGAGGTTTAATATACTTCTCAAGTCACTATAGCAACATACCGAAATAATTTGTTCGTTAACCAGGGGAACAAACCTCATGTTCATGTATTAAGCATACTAAATTAGTACATGTGCTAATGATGGTTTGACCTAACATACTATGGACACCACAGACTTAAACAATCCAAGAGGGGTTACAATGGACTAAACTAGTATATCAATTACTTCAAAATCATTTAAACGGATCATACAAGGTCAAATAACCCTTAAACTTAACAAGACAACCACTTAACACACAAATAATCGTCACACAATACTCTAACAAGTTGTTTTCATCAATGAACATGCTAGACATTAATAGAGTAGTCACAAATAGCCACAATATTCACATATATTACATAATGCTTGGCATAATATATTCAAGGTTTAATAGTTAACTAAATAAGTAAACCGTTTATTGCAACAACAAGTCATTCCGGAATTATGTAAATACTCAATTTTCCACTCCCTTAAGCAACTATTGACAACATGTTTAGCATACGAATCTATTCCCTATTTAAGAGATAAAACGCAGGCTTGGGTTATTAGAACATTTTGCATTCTACATTATGATACGCAAAGACAATTACGGGGGAAATTTTAATCAAACATAAAAGATATCTAGGCAAGTCTAATTAACTGTTTAGAGGTAGTCCGACTGAGCAATATTGGCAAAGATAGGTCCTAACACAAGTGATTTATACTCAATCCACATACTGTACATGGACATTAACAGACCACCCTGTTCCGAAAGAAGTATGACCAAGACAGAATACATTTATACATAACATGGATAGCATAACTCATAAGAAAAGCCGGAACACATCAACTTAAACAGGTAATATTACAACATGTAGAGGACCATCTACTCCTAAGCCCCATCCACAAGTAGGACAACCCGTTAACGACTATCACATACCTGCTGAACTAATTTCAAGGACTTATCCAGACAACTTGCTCCAGAGACAACAAACCTTATATGTACAATAGTAGCAATTCCAGTTTTTGGCATATCTCATATTTCTTTTCATATAAACATAAGCATACCAAGGAGTCATCACAACTAATAGACTTCACATATACCATGTACTTTAACCCAGATCAAACATAAAATATTTTACTCAAGAAGGCCTTGTATATCTAAGGTCTCAACGATTATCTAATATTCTAAGAGTCTCAAATATTCCATGTCCCAAGCTTACATTATTTCTTCTCGTATACGAGTAAGATAGTTTCTCATAACCTCGAATTCGTATTGTCCTTCTAGCGGTACTGTCGCTTTCTTTGGAGGCATAGTTGTAACACATTAATACGTCGAGAGGGAATAACCTAATAACATAGCTCTATCACACGATCTTAGAGTAAGAAGAATAGAAACCAATCCTAAATGTCCGTAGCCTCCCGCGTATAAGTATGGTGCACAACATACCCATACGCAAGACTCTACTAGACACGGTCGTAGGCATTCCGAGGACTAATCGCTTTGATACCACTTTTGTCACGACCCGACCCGACGGGCCGCGACTAACCGTCCTAATGACGTCATTATACTAACTGTCACACATAATCCAACTAACACTTAATGAGTCGAAATCCGGCAAAGATAACGCCGCAATAACAACATATGCCGGTGTAGGCCACCGACAAGGCCGCCTTTACCCCCGAATGTACCGCTCCCGAGGAGTCACAACTAGCCAACACAATACAAATGTGCAAGCCGACAAGGCGCCACTAGATAATGTCATATATACACGGGGACACCCCAATACCGAGTACAATAGCATGACCGACCAAACAGAGTTATAACCCTTACATAAGTACAACCCACAACCGTCTACACACCTCTATAAGAAGGACAACGATATATGACGGGACAGGGCCCCGTTATGCCCCTAAATACAAACATAAGTCTAAAAGAGGTTCGGTACCAAAATGACAAAGCTCTGGATCAAAGGAGCTTCCCAACCTGCTGAGTAGGAACCTAGGCCCGAGGTTCACCAAACCGAAAACATGTACCTGCGGGCATGAAACGCAGCCCCCGAGGAAAGGGGGTCGCACGAATAATGTACCGAGTATGTAAAACATGAAGCCGTAAAAGAGATCATAAGTAGCCATCGAGAAAATAAGAGATCAAGTATAAAAATCGGGATCCAAATCCAACTGTGCCATAAACCATAAAAGTCGGTTGTGCCTTATAAAAATGAGAGTCAAGTCAAGAAAACATGAATGCCCGTCCATATACATATATATACCGTAACGTAATCCGGCCCACTAATGCGGGACTCGGTGGAATCATATCATAACCCGGCCCATGCTGGGACTCGGTAAAGTCATATCCCATCTATGGATCCATCCTACGTAACCCGGCCCTCTAGTGAGGGTCTCGGTGAAAAAATGCAAGGATGTGCACGAACATAACCCGGCCCGAGACTCGGTGAGGTGAAGTAGTAACACTTAGCACGAGTAGATATCATGAGTAACCATATGCAAGTAAAAATTATCATTTGACTCTCAATAAAATCATTATAATAATGTCATAATAAACTCTTTGCTGAAAAATCATAGGCACTTCTCATAACAATCCTCTTTAGGAATTAAACTGTATAAGAATCAAGTACGTCCGCCGTACTTTCATTAAATCATGCCAAAAGAAAGAAGTAAGGGTTTCACATACCTCGTAGACGAACTAATCAACTCAATATTATAGTACGCCTCGTTTTAGAACTTTAACCTATAATAATGGTAATACGTTCGTCAATTCTATGATTACTAGCATACTTTATATCGAATAACGACTTCTTATTCTATAAAAATTCGGGGAGCACTTCCCCGTTTATACATGTTTCCACAACTTCCAAACGAGGCTAATAACATCAATAACCAAGCACCAATTAAGGGCACAACCAAAATAACAATAAAGGGAATTTACACACCCACTTCTCATGTAAATTTAGCCTCTTAATACACATTAAAAACAGCCCACAAAACAGTCCATGGTCCAACAATTTCATGCAAGTTCTTGGCCACGACATGTCATAATTCCATAACTCTTATCTTAACTCCTAAAATCCAATTTCGTATTTCAATACTTCCATACAACTAATTCCAACTAAATATCAATGTTTCCTTTCAATTTCATCATGCAATTAGTGACAATAATAACAACAATAACCAATGAATCCAATAACACCAAAATCTGTCCCAAATTGGCAACTAGCCCAAAATTGTCACATGCAACGCTTAAATTCCAATTTCTCCTTAACACAATTCATTACCTTAATTCTAACAACATGCATTCCAATTATATCATAGAAAGAAGAATTTTATACCTCAAATTCGTTCCAAAATAGTCCGCAATTTTCTGCCCAATGTTTGTCCGAAAATCCCCACTGTTTTCGTATTTCTATCCCTTTCTTGTTCACTTCTTCAACTCCAATTGACATGCAAGTGTTCTACAATGTTAAGCCATCATCCCTACACGTTTTTCTTTAAAAATTTCATCCCAAAAATCTCAAATTTCTGGGCAGATTTTCGGCCAGGAGTGGTTGTTTTGCCACTGTTTTTGGTGTTGTTTTGGCTTCCAATTTTTGGTGAAAATGTAGTCTAAGAAGAGGAGATAAAAACCTTAAATTTGGTTATGGGTGGAGGGTGATTTTCGGCTAAGTTTAGAGGAGAGATAGAGAGGAGAGTTTTTTTTTTGTTTAAGTTTAGAAAGAAGATGAAGAGGTAAGTGTAGGTTTATAAAAAAAATCTGATTTTTCCTTTTTACACTTTGGCCCCCAAGTCCTTCAATTAATAAATCTCAAACCCACTTCTTTTAATTTCCGAGAATTTCATAAGCCTCGTATCCTCAATGTCATAATTTTATAATACAATACTATTCCATAACGGGAATATACAATTATTGCTATAAGTATCCAACGTCACCCTTATTGTGACCAACATCTTTCCGGAATCACATCCTCTTGTATACTAATTTCTGGATTAGCATATATAAGTATACTCTATATCCAAGATTCAAATCTTACCTCCTTAATTACGTCATTTAATTATTGTCTTAAAATTACGAGGTGTAACATTCGTCCCCCCTTAGAAACATTCGTCCTCGAATGTTCATACTATTGGGCACATATTATACAAATTGATTCAAGGGTTCACAAGCACACAAAAATTTGCATATTAGGTCATCTTAGAGTCTATGATACACGTTTCTGCCAACAAATATCCAACTTACAAACAACTCAACTCTTGCCATTATCTAACAAAAGGACTCAAATAAACAAGGAAACAACCTACGTCCTAGCTTATTCGTAATTTTATAAAAGTGAAGTTTACTAAAACTAAGGCTAAGTAGAGTCATTATTCCCGCAGTACCACATTATGTACATATATACAAGAACTTTAAGCATAATCTATACCTTAGTCTTAAACTTGAGAACAGATAGCATCTTCACAACCAATGACTAATCCCCATTTTATATATTCAGATTCTTGGTCCTATTTTAACCAGTAGTTAAGTACTTAAATGAATGTTTTAACTCAAAATCAGCAGTTTCAACTAAGCACATAAGGATCAGGGAAGACATAACTTCAAAATGGTGTAATAGCGAGAGACTAAAAAATATATATATATATATATATATATATATATATATATATATATTTTTTCGAGTTCCCAAAAGCCTAATATCCTCTACCTGGATCAAGATGCAAGCGTTCTATATAATAGAATCCCAATATACATAATAGAGGCGTTGTTTGATCATGCAGGGTACTAAGGAAAAACACACAAGCTACCCTAACGATGATATACATATGAACATGCCCAAGACACCAACATGGCATATACACTAGTTACCTAGTCTGAACCATAAACAAGGGATCACAAGGCAGGTGTAAATAAGTGACATATGCATACAGACTACCTTAGACCGTCCCAACCACACATATATATTTAGGAACACAAGAGATGCTAAATGAATATCCAATCCATCATTACCATGCCTATGATCAGGTACTAAGGCTAAACAAGTCTTAAAGTTTATATTAGACCTACATCAAGCCTATATCAGAACAAGTGGACACATAATAGGAATATAATGAGCTAAGTTTTCCTGTCCAGATATTAATCACTATCTCTCTAATAATTCAAATAGCAAGTGTTATCTATATCGTGTTATTTGAGCCTAACATATACTTAATACCCATATTAAGAATAATTTTAAACAATGAGCATAAATTGGAAGCTTAAGTTAATCAAATCAGGTTACTTAATGTTTCATTTTTAACAATGATTAGCAAGACTTTATCTATTACAAGTCGACACCGTATTGAACTTACTAATCCAAAACTTACAGATATATCCAAATCATATTAACATTAATTAGGCATGCTTAGTCATATCTTCTAACATACCCCCAAATCAAGAAAGCGTGCTCGTAATTTAGGTAATATTCATAATTCACAATCATCACATAGGCTACCCTTTATCAATTCCTATCATAAATAACATCATATAACCTCAACCATATCAACCCACTTAACTCATTCTCTTCTAGTTTTAAATTATAATATCAGACGATATAAGACAAGTTTTGTTAAATAGGACAACTAATCTTGTTCTTAATTAGTGGCGCTTGTTTTAGGTAGATAATATGACCAAACGACTTACAGATAGCCAAACGAGTTTCCAAAATAATATATTGATCATCACATTAATTTAAATAACCCATACATGCTAAACCCAACTTCAATCCAACTCGCCAATCCATTAAATTAAATCTAGGCATTTCATTTATCATTAATATCTTTAAATTAGCAATATTAAGCATTAAATTAACTAGGTAGCCCATACACGACTAGACAAATCTAAAATTAACCTGTTTCGTTCTATTTCAATTGTACAGATTATTCTAAATCAGCATGGAATATTTACACTCCTTTGTTGACATCTACTACTACTTTCAATATGGTAACAATGCCCCTTCTTCTTCCTATATAAAGCTGATGGTGACCAGTACAATCCCAAACTCTTAAAGGGACAGAACAAGAATCTCTCTCACTTCGTTTCTAAGTTTGGTATTACCTAAAGCTACAATCTTGTAGGTACCATCAAGAAGTGGATTGGAAAACATAAAATTCAAGGTACCCCCCCCCCCCCTCCCCTTTTTTTTTTGTATTTCACATCTTGAAAAATGGACAATGTCAATCAAAACTTAAAGGAATCTATAACTATCCCAAATTAGATATTCAATCCCGAGTGGTAACAGGTAAACCAATTATCCGGACATAAGTAGGCATAAACAAGTATATATAGAAAGACCAAACATATGTGGATTGCCTATCCATGCCATGCTAACCTCATCACTACTCACTTAATAACTTAACCAAATCGGCAGAAGCAAGGGAATGCACATAGTTGAGGAACTACTCAGATATTCATTTCATTTTTTTTTCAACATGTGATTTAGATACCTATCAAAACTCAAATGATCTTATATTATCTACCAAATTTACATAAAATGAGAAGGGGGTAGATATACTGCAGTAGCAGACATGGGAATAGGTGGACTTAACAGTTTGATTTAATCAACACATAGATACAAAACATGGGCATATACAATCAAACCAAACTGGATGCAGAGTTATGCACATGAGGAAGGGACAAGGTTATTTTAAATAGTTATGTTCGGATGAGTATTAGACCACCTAAGACTATGGGGACATGCCAAGGATAGATATGACCCTTTAACAAGCAAAACATACACCAAATAGGCTCCTAAACTATCCTTCAGATCACGACAGCACTTAAACAAGACACACATCCATTTCAAAGTCATTAGGTGATCCTATCATAATTATAACAACATTCTTATGCTAAATCTTAGTTCCCTTATTATAGGCAGATAAATAAATAAATAAAAACATTAAGCCCTTCAATCATTTCCATACCAAATGTGACCTTTACAACCAACATAGTCATTATGTAAGCATAATTTTTAACTTCAACAACTGGTGTTTAATTAACATAACCTGTGTAGTTGAGTCATGGATTAATCGAACATAGTGTCTAAGAGGTTTAATATACTTCTCAAGTCACTATAGCAACATACCGAAATAATTTGTTCAGTTAACCAGGGGAACAAACCTCATGTTCATGTATTAAGCATACTAAATTAGTACATGTGCTAATGATGGTTTGACCTAACATACTATGGACACCACAGGACTTAAACAATCCAAGAGGGGTTACAATGGACTAAACTAGTATATCAATTACTTCAAAATCATTTAAACGGATCATACAAGGTCAAATAACCCTTAAACTTAACAAGACAACCACTTAACACACAAATAATCGTCACACAATACTCTAACAGTGTTTTCATCAACTGAACATGCTAGACATTAATAGAGTAGTCACAAATAGCCACAATATTCACATATATTACATAATGCTTGGCATAATATATTCAAGGTTTAATAGTTAACTAAATAAGTAAACCGTTTATTGCAACAACAAGTCATTCCTGGAATTATGTAAATACTCAATTTTCCACTCCCTTAAGCAACTATTGACAACATGTTTAGCATACGAATCTATTCCCTATTTAAGAGATAAAAAAAGGCTTGGGTTATTAGAACATTTTGCATTCTACATTATGATACGCAAAGACAATTACGGGGGAAATTTTAATCAAACATAAAAGATATCTAGGCAAGTCTAATTAACTGTTTAGAGGTAGTCCGACTGAGCAATATTGGCAAAGATAGGTCCTAACACAAGTGATTTATACTCAATCCACATACTGTACATGGACATTAACAGACCACCCTGTTCCGAAAGAAGTATGACCAAGACAGAATACATTTATACATAACATGGATAGCATAACTCATAAGAAAAGCTGGAACACATCAACTTAAACAGGGTAATATTACAACATGTAGAGGACCATCTACTCCTAAGCCCCATCCACAAGTAGGACAACCCGTTAACGACTATCACATACCTGCTGAACTAATTTCAAGGACTTATCCAGACAACTTGCTCCAGAGACAACAAACCTTATATGTACAATAGTAGCAATTCCAGTTTTTGGCATATCTCATATTTCTTTTCATATAAACATAAGCATACCAAGGAGTCATCACAACTAATAGACTTCACATATACCATGTACTTTAACCCAGATCAAACATAAAATATTTTACTCAAGAAGGCCTTGTATATCTAAGGTCTCAACGATTATCTAATATTCTAAGAGTCTCAAATATTCCATGTCCCAAGCTTACATTATTTCTTCTCGTATACGAGTAAGATAGTTTCTCATAACCTCGAATTCGTATTGCCCTTCTAGCGGCTGTCGCTTTCTTTGGAGGCATAGTTGTAACACATTAATACGTCAGAGAGGGAATAACCTAATAACATAGCTCTATCACACGATCTTAGAGTAAGAAGAATAGAAACCAATCCTAAATGTCCGGTAGCCTCCTGCGTATAAGTATGGTGCACAACATACCCATACGCAAGACTCTACTAGACACGGTCTGTAGGCATTCCGAGGACTAACTGCTTTGATACCACTTTTGTCACGACCCGACCCGACGGGCCGCGACTAACCGTCCTAATGACGTCATTATACTAACCTGTCACACATAATCCAACTAACACTTAATGAGTCGAAATCCGGCAAAGCATAACGCCGCAATAACAACATATGCCGGTGTAGGCCGGCCGACAAGGCCGCCTTTACCCCCGAATGTACCGCTCCCGAGGAGTCACAACTAGCCAACACAATACAACGAGCAAGCCGACAAGGCCGCCACTAGATAATGTCATATATACACGGGGACACCCCAATACCGAGTACAATAGCATGACCGACCAAACAGAGTTATAACCCTTACATAAGTACAACCCACAACTCGTCTACACACCTCTATAAGAAGGACAACGATATATGACGGGACGGGGCCCCGTTATGCCCCTAAATACAAACATAAGTCTAAAAGAGGTTCGGTACCAAAATGACAAAGCTCGGATCAAAGGAGCTTCCCAACTCGCCGAGTAGGAACCTAGGCCTCGAGGTTCACCAAATCGAAAACATGTACTGCGGGCATGAAACGCAGCCCCCCGAGGAAAGGGGGTCGTACGAATAATGTACCGAGTATGTAAAACATGAAGTTCGTAAAAGAGATCATAAGTAGCCATCGAAAATAAGAGATCGGTATAAAAATCGGGATCCAAATCCAACCGTGCCATAAACCATAAAAGTCGGTTGTGCCTTATAAAAATGAGAGTCAAGTCAAGAAAACATGAATGCCTGTCCATATACATATATATACTCGTAACGTAATCCGGCCCACTAATGCGGGACTCGGTGGAATCATATCATAACCCGGCCCATGCTGGGACTCGGTAAAGTCATATCCCATCTATGGATCCATCCTACGTAACCCGGCCCTCTAGTGAGGGTCTCGGTGAAAAAATGCAAGGATGTGCACGAACATAACCCGGCCGAGACTCGGTGAGGTGAAGTAGTAACACTTAGCACGAGTAGATATCATGAGTAACCATATGCAAGTAAAAATTATCATTTGACTCTCAATAAAATCATTATAATAATGTCATAATAAACTCTTTCTTTGAAAAATCATAGGCACTTCTCATAACAATCCTCTTTAGGAATTAAACTGTATAAGAATCAAGTACGTCCGCCGTACTTTCATTAAATCATGCCAAAAGAAAGAAGTAAGGGTTTCACATACCTCGTAGACGAACTAATCAACTCAATATTATAGTACGCCTCGTTTTAGAACTTTAACCTATAATAATGGTAATACGTTCGTCAATTCTATGATTACTAGCATACTTTATATCGAATAACGACTTCTTATTCTATAAAAATTCGGGAGCACTTCCCCTGTTTATACATGTTTCCACAACTTCCAAACGAGGCTAATAACATCAATAACCAAGCACCAATTAAGGGCACAACCAAAATAACAATAAAGGGAATTTACACACCCACTTCTCATGTAAATTTAGCCTCTTAATACACATTAAAAACAGCCCACAAAACAGTCCATGGTCCAACAATTTCATGCAAGTTCTTGGCCACGACATGTCATAATTCCATAACTCTTATCTTAACTCCTAAAATCCAATTTCGTATTTCAATACTTCCATACAACTAATTCCAACTAAATATCAATGTTTCCTTTCAATTTCATCATGCAATTAGTGACAATAATAACAACAATAACCAATGAATCCAATAACACCAAAATCTGTCCCAAATTGGCAACTAGCCCAAAATTGTCACATGCAACGCTTAAATTCCAATTTCTCCTTAACACAATTCATTACCTTAATTCTAACAACATGCATTCCAATTATATCATAGAAAGAAGAATTTTATACCTCAAATTCGTTCCAAAATAGTCCGCAATTTTCTGCCCAATGTTTGTCCGAAAATCCCCACATTGTTTTCGTATTTCTATCCCTTTCTTGTTCACTTCTTCAACTCCAATTGACATGCAAGTGTTCTACAATGTTAAGCCATCATCCCTACACGTTTTTCTTTAAAAATTTCATCCCAAAAATCTCAAATTTTCTGGGCAGATTTTCGGCCAGGAGTGGTTGTTTTGCCACTTGTTTTTGGTGTTGTTTTGGCTTCCAATTTTTGGTGAAAATGTAGTCTAAGAAGAGGAGATAAAAACCTTAAATTTGGTTATGGGTGGAGGGTGATTTTCGGCTAAGTTTAGAGGAGAGATAGAGAGGAGAGTTTTTTTTTTGTTTAAGTTTAGAAAGAAGATGAAGAGGTAAGTGTAGGTTTATAAAAAAAATCTGATTTTTCCTTTTTACACTTTGGCCCCCAAGTCCTTCAATTAATAAATCTCAAACCCACTTCTTTTAATTTCCGAGAATTTCATAAGCCTCGTATCCTCAATGTCATAATTTTATAATACAATACTATTCCATAACGGGAATATACAATTATTGCTATAAGTATCCAACGTCACCCTTATTGTGACCAACATCTTTCCGGAATCACATCCTCTTGTATACTAATTTCTGGATTAGCATATATAAGTATACTCTATATCCAAGATTCAAATCTTACCTCATTAATTACGTCATTTAATTATTGTCTTAAAATTACGAGGTGTAACATTCGTCCCCCCTTAGAAACATTCGTCCTCGAATGTTCATACTATTGGGCACATATTATACAAATTGATTCAAGGGTTCACAAGCACACAAAAATTTGCATATTAGGTCATCTTAGAGTCTATGATACACGTTTCTGCCAACAAATATCCAACTTACAAACAACTCAACTCTTGCCATTATCTAACAAAAGGACTCAAATAAACAAGGAAACAACCTACGTCCTAGCTTATTCGTAATTTTATAAAAGTGAAGTTTACTAAAACTAAGGCTAAGTAGAGTCATTATTCCCCATGATACCACATTATGTACATATATACAAGAACTTTAAGCATAATCTATACCTTAGTCTTAAACTTGAGAACAGATAGCATCTTCACAACCAATGACTAATCCCCATTTTATATATTCAGATTCTTGGTCCTATTTTAACCAGTAGTTAAGTACTTAAATGAATGTTTTAACTCAAAATCAGCAGTTTCAACTAAGCACATAAGGATCGGGGAAGACATAACTTCAAAATGGTGTAATAGCGAGAGATATATAAATATATATATATATATATATATATATATTTTTTCGAGTTCCCAAAAGCCTAATATCCTCTACCCGGATCAAGATGCAAGCGTTCTATATAATAGAATCCCAATATACATAATAGAGGCGTTGTTTGATCATGCAGGGTACTAAGGAAAAACACACAAGCTACCCTAACGATGATATACATATGAACATGCCCAAGACACCAACATGGCATATACACTAGTTACCTAGTCGAACCATAAACAAGGGATCACAAGGCGGTGTAAATAAGTGACATATGCATACAGACTACCTTAGACCGTCCCAACCACACATATATATTTAGGAACACAAGAGATGCTAAATGAATATCCAATCCATCATTACCATGCCTATGATCAGGTACTAAGGCTAAACAAGTCTTAAAGTTTATATTAGACCTACATCAAGCCTATATCAGAACAAGTGGACACATAATAGGAATATAATGAGCTAAGTTTTCCTGTCCAGATATTAATCACTATCTCTCTAATAATTCAAATAGCAAGTGTTATCTATATCGTGTTATTTGAGCCTAACATATACTTAATACCCATATTAAGAATAATTTTAAACAATGAGCATAAATTGGAAGCTTAAGTTAATCAAATCAGGTTACTTAATGTTTCATTTTTAACAATGATTAGCAAGACTTTATCTATTACAAGTCGACACCGTATTGAACTTACTAATCCAAAACTTACAGATATATCCAAATCATATTAACATTAATTAGGCATGCTTAGTCATATCTTCTAACATACCCCCAAATCAGTAAAGCAGGCTCAGAATTTAGGTAATATTCATAATTCACAATCATCACATAGGCTACCCTTTATCAATTCCTATCATAAATAACATCATATAACCTCAACCATATCAACCCACTTAACTCATTCTCTTCTAGTTTTAAATTATAATATCAGACGATATAAGACAAGTTTTGTTAAATAGGACAACTAATCTTGTTCTTAATTAGTGGCGCTTGTTTTAGGTAGATAATATGACCAAACGACTTACAGATAGCCAAACGAGTTTCCAAAATAATATATTGATCATCACATTAATTTAAATAACCCATACATGCTAAACCCAACTTCAATCCAACCTGCCAATCCATTAAATTAAATCTAGGCATTTCATTTATCATTAATATCTTTAAATTAGCAATATTAAGCATTAAATTAACTAGGTAGCCCATACACGACTAGACAAATCTAAAATTAACTTTGTTTCGTTCTATTTCAATTGTACAGATTATTCTAAATCAGCATGGAATATTTACACTCCTTTGTTGACATCTACTACTACTTTCAATATGGTAACAATGCCCCTTCTTCTTCCTATATAAAGCTGATGGTGACCAGTACAATCCCAAACTCTTAAAGGGACGAACAAGAATCTCTCTCGCTTCTTGTTTCTAAGTTTGGTATTACCTAAAGCTACAATCTTGTAGGTACCATCAAGAAGTGGATTGGAAAACATAAAATTCAAGGTACCCCCCCCCCCCTCCCCTTTTTTTTTTGTATTTCACATCTTGAAAAATGGACAATGTCAATCAAAACTTAAAGGAATCTATAACTATCCCAAATTAGATATTCAATCCCGAGTGGTAACGGGTAAACCAATTATCCAGGACATAAGTAGGCATAAACAAGTATATATAGAAAGACCAAACATATGTGGATTGCCTATCCATGCCATGCTAACCTCATCACTACTCACTTAATAACTTAACCAAATCGGCGAAGCAAGGGAATGCACATAGTTGAGGAACTACTCGGATATTCATTTCATTTTTTTTTCAACATGTGATTTAGATACCTATCAAAACTCAAATGATCTTATATTATCTACCAAATTTACATAAAATGAGAAGGGGGTAGATATCTCATAAAGATAGCAGACATGGGAATAGGTGGACTTAACAGTTTGATTTAATCAACACATAGATACAAAACATGGGCATATACAATCAAACAAACCGGATGCGAGTTATGCACATGAGGAAGGGACAAGGTTATTTTAAATAGTTATGTTCAGATGAGTATTAGACCACCTAAGACTATGGGGACATGCCAAGGATAGATATGACCCTTTAACAAGCAAAACATACACCAAATAGGCTCCTAAACTATCCTTGAGATCACGTGACGCACTTAAACAAGACACACATCCATTTCAAAGTCATTAGGTGATCCTATCATAATTATAACAACATTCTTATGCTAAATCTTAGTTCCCTTATTATAGGCAGATAAATAAATAAATAAAAACATTAAGCCCTTCAATCATTTCCATACCAAATGTGACCTTTACAACCAACATAGTCATTATGTAAGCATAATTTTTAACTTCAACAACTGGTGTTTAATTAACATAACCTGTGTAGTTGAGTCATGGATTAATCGAACATAGTGTCTAAGAGGTTTAATATACTTCTCAAGTCACTATAGCAACATACCGAAATAATTTGTTCGATTAACCGGGGAACAAACCTCATGTTCATGTATTAAGCATACTAAATTAGTACATGTGCTAATGATGGTTTGACCTAACATACTATGGACACCACAGGACTTAAACAATCCAAGAGGGGTTACAATGGACTAAACTAGTATATCAATTACTTCAAAATCATTTAAACGGATCATACAAGGTCAAATAACCCTTAAACTTAACAAGACAACCACTTAACACACAAATAATCGTCACACAATACTCTAACAGTGTTTTCATCAACTGAACATGCTAGACATTAATAGAGTAGTCACAAATAGCCACAATATTCACATATATTACATAATGCTTGGCATAATATATTCAAGGTTTAATAGTTAACTAAATAAGTAAACCGTTTATTGCAACAACAAGTCATTCCTGGAATTATGTAAATACTCAATTTTCCACTCCCTTAAGCAACTATTGACAACATGTTTAGCATACGAATCTATTCCCTATTTAAGAGATAAAACGCAGGCTTGGGTTATTAGAACATTTTGCATTCTACATTATGATACGCAAAGACAATTACGGGGGAAATTTTAATCAAACATAAAAGATATCTAGGCAAGTCTAATTAACTGTTTAGAGGTAGTCCGACTGAGCAATATTGGCAAAGATAGGTCCTAACACAAGTGATTTATACTCAATCCACATACTGTACATGGACATTAACAGACCACCTTTGTTCGAAAGAAGTATGACCAAGACAGAATACATTTATACATAACATGGATAGCATAACTCATAAGAAAAGCTGGAACACATCAACTTAAACAGGGTAATATTACAACATGTAGAGGACCATCTACTCCTAAGCCCCATCCACAAGTAGGACAACCCGTTAACGACTATCACATACCTGTTGAACTAATTTCAAGGACTTATCCAGACAACTTGCTCCAGAGACAACAAACCTTATATGTACAATAGTAGCAATTCCAGTTTTTGGCATATCTCATATTTCTTTTCATATAAACATAAGCATACCAAGGAGTCATCACAACTAATAGACTTCACATATACCATGTACTTTAACCCAGATCAAACATAAAATATTTTACTCAAGAAGGCCTTGTATATCTAAGGTCTCAACGATTATCTAATATTCTAAGAGTCTCAAATATTCCATGTCCCAAGCTTACATTATTTCTTCTCGTATACGAGTAAGATAGTTTCTCATAACCTCGAATTCGTATTGCCCTTCTAGCGGCTGTCGCTTTCTTTGGAGGCATAGTTGTAACACATTAATACGTCAGAGAGGGAATAACCTAATAACATAGCTCTATCACACGATCTTAGAGTAAGAAGAATAGAAACCAATCCTAAATGTCCGGTAGCCTCCTGCGTATAAGTATGGTGCACAACATACCCATACGCAAGACTCTACTAGACACGGTCTGTAGGCATTCCGAGGACTAACTGCTTTGATACCACTTTTGTCACGACCCGACCCGACGGGCCGCGACTAACCGTCCTAATGACGTCATTATACTAACCTGTCACACATAATCCAACTAACACTTAATGAGTCTGAAATCCGGCAGCATAACGCTGCAATAACAACATATGCCAGTGTAGGCCAGCCGACAAGGCTGCCTTTACCCCCGAATGTACCTGCCTCCTGAGGAGTCACAACTAGCCAACACAATACAACAGGCAAGCCGACAAGGCTGCCACTAGATAATGTCATATATACACAGGGACACCCCAATACCGAGTACAATAGCATGACTGACCAAACAGAGTTATAACCCTTACATAAGTACAACCCACAACTGTCTACACACCTCTATAAGAAGGACAACGATATATGACGGGACAGGGCCCCGTTATGCCCCTAAATACAAACATAAGTCTAAAAGAGGTTCGGTACCAAAATGACAAAGCTCTGGATCAAAGGAGCTTCCCAACCTGCTGAGTAGGAACCTAGGCCTGAGGTTCACCAAACTGAAAACATGTACCTGCGGGCATGAAACGCAGCCCCCCGAGGAAAGGGGGTCAGTACGAATAATGTACTGAGTATGTAAAACATGAAGCTGTAAAAGAGATCATAAGTAGCCATCAGAAAATAAGAGATCAGTATAAAAATCAGGATCCAAATCCAACTGTGCCATAAACCATAAAAGTCAGTTGTGCCTTATAAAAATGAGAGTCAAGTCAAGAAAACATGAATGCCTGTCCATATACATATATATACCTGTAACGTAATCCGGCCCACTAATGCGGGACTCGGTGGAATCATATCATAACCCGGCCCATGCTGGGACTCGGTAAAGTCATATCCCATCTATGGATCCATCCTACGTAACCCGGCCCTCTAGTGAGGGTCTCGGTGAAAAAATGCAAGGATGTGCACGAACATAACCCGGCCCGAGACTCGGTGAGGTGAAGTAGTAACACTTAGCACGAGTAGATATCATGAGTAACCATATGCAAGTAAAAATTATCATTTGACTCTCAATAAAATCATTATAATAATGTCATAATAAACTCTTTGCTGAAAAATCATAGGCACTTCTCATAACAATCCTCTTTAGGAATTAAACTGTATAAGAATCAAGTACGTCCGCCGTACTTTCATTAAATCATGCCAAAAGAAAGAAGTAAGGGTTTCACATACCTCGTAGACGAACTAATCAACTCAATATTAGAGTACGCCTCGTTTTAGAACTTTAACCTATAATAATGGTAATACGTTCGTCAATTCTATGATTACTAGCATACTTTATATCGAATAACGACTTCTTATTCTATAAAAATTCGGGGAGCACTTCCCCTGTTTATACATGTTTCCACAACTTCCAAACGAGGCTAATAACATCAATAACCAAGCACCAATTAAGGGCACAACCAAAATAACAATAAAGGGAATTTACACACCCACTTCTCATGTAAATTTAGCCTCTTAATACACATTAAAAACAGCCCACAAAACAGTCCATGGTCCAACAATTTCATGCAAGTTCTTGGCCACGACATGTCATAATTCCATAACTCTTATCTTAACTCCTAAAATCCAATTTCGTATTTCAATACTTCCATACAACTAATTCCAACTAAATATCAATGTTTCCTTTCAATTTCATCATGCAATTAGTGACAATAATAACAACAATAACCAATGAATCCAATAACACCAAAATCTGTCCCAAATTGGCAACTAGCCCAAAATTGTCACATGCAACGCTTAAATTCCAATTTCTCCTTAACACAATTCATTACCTTAATTCTAACAACATGCATTCCAATTATATCATAGAAAGAAGAATTTTATACCTCAAATTCGTTCCAAAATAGTCCGCAATTTTCTGCCCAATGTTTGTCCGAAAATCCCCACTGTTTTCGTATTTCTATCCCTTTCTTGTTCACTTCTTCAACTCCAATTGACATGCAAGTGTTCTACAATGTTAAGCCATCATCCCTACACGTTTTTCTTTAAAAATTTCATCCCAAAAATCTCAAATTTCTGGGCAGATTTTCGGCCAGGAGTGGTTGTTTTGCCACTGTTTTTGGTGTTGTTTTGGCTTCCAATTTTTGGTGAAAATGTAGTCTAAGAAGAGGAGATAAAAACCTTAAATTTGGTTATGGGTGGAGGGTGATTTTCGGCTAAGTTTAGAGGAGAGATAGAGAGGAGAGTTTTTTTTTTGTTTAAGTTTAGAAAGAAGATGAAGAGGTAAGTGTAGGTTTATAAAAAAAATCTGATTTTTCCTTTTTACACTTTGGCCCCCAAGTTCTTCAATTAATAAATCTCAAACCCACTTCTTTTAATTCCCGAGAATTTCATAAGCCTCGTATCCTCAATGTCATAATTTTATAATACAATACTATTCCATAACGGGAATATACAATTATTGCTATAAGTATCCAACGTCACCCTTATTGTGACCAACATCTTTCCGGAATCACATCCTCTTGTATACTAATTTCCGGATTAGCATATATAAGTATACTCTATATCCAAGATTCGAATCTTACCTCCTTAATTACGTCCTCTAATTATTGTCTTAAAATTACGAGGTGTAACAAGAACATTGTTCTTCTTTCGTAAAAAAGGTAAAAAAACCAATTACGGAAAGACAAATAATCTGGACCATTAAAATTATCTTTAATGATCCTGCGTAGACCAGAACCTGGACTATAATCCAGTCGGCAATCATAACTAATTATCTCAGGATTATTAGTCATCACGAAAATAATCAGTATAATCAGTATTACTGTTGTCTGTCGGGACTTCAACAAGAATCTGGTTTTCAACCTTTATTTTGTCAACCTTTTCCTCCTGAGAGACTTCCGAGGGGGTGGTGATTTTATAAAGATTTTCATCTACTTGAGATGTTGAAGCTCTAGCAGTAGACATACCAGGAGTGTCATCTAAAGGAGATATGTAATAATGAGATGACAAAAATCTTCCTAATTTAGGCTGTTTAGAAAACTGAAGGCGGATGTTGCCATCAGTGGTCTGGATCACATGAGCAATCTGGGAGTCCATCCTGGGGTGAACCGGGATAGCCTTTTCAATTAGCCAGTCATCGAGATAATCAATTTCATTTCAGCTTATAGGTCTTCTGGTAGTGATCTTAGACCTTTTGGCTAAGTTAGTCTCAATCAAGACTGTTTGTCTATTTCTTTTGTCATCCATGAATCCTATAGCTAGGATTCATGGTGTCTAATACTCGGAAATAGATACGATAACATATACACATAACTTCTGTTTCAGGCATGTAATTATACCCATTAGCTTTCACATATAATGTTAAAGCATGCAATGTATTAGGGTCAGACAAGGATAAAGTGAGATTAGGCCTGACATTAAAATAAACTGGGTCATAGGCTAGACTTGACTGCATAGCACTCATAAGAGATTGCTTCCAGTTTAAGTTTCTGGCATCTCTTAGAACAGTCATAAAGCTTTCTGTCAAACCTTCTAAGGTTAAAGGTTTAAAAGCAATTTGCACCAAACCTATATGCAAAAATTTGTAATGCAATTTTTGATATCTATCGATATCAGTATCAGAAAATAACTGAATAATTTTTTCTTGGTTATCCATTTGGACAAATTCTTCGATCGTCTTTATGATGTGACGATTTCGGAGATTTTCGAAAATGCCGAAATTATAAATTTCTTTTGTAGCAACAAATGAGATGGTCCATTTATTCAAAGCATCCAAATATTCTTTAATGTAAAATGTTGGACTCCTAATCTTTCATATACCCTCCTAACCTTGTTAGCCTCTTCTCAGAAAATAGAATAGTAAAAAAAATAAATAAATTATAAATTGTTGAAATAATGAAAATAATCAATAATTTTTACAATTGATGGAAATGTTTTTGCATCAATAGTTTGAATCCTTTTCATAATGAGGCCAAGCTTCAAAGAAATAGTTTGAATCCTTTTCATAATGAGGCCAAGCTTCAAAGAAAGTTTATCAGTCCCCCTTAACCGTTTATTATTACTAGTATTATCCTAATTTTTCTAGAGAACAGTAGAATTGTACTTTTTCCACACTTAATCAAATGTCTTGTGTTGAAAAAAATACGTAAATGAGTACTTTTCTTTTAAATTGATCTTGCGCGGTATAAATTTAAATTAATCGACTTCAATACATAGGAATACCAAATGAAAAACTAAAAAAAAAAGTAAAATTATACAAACATCAAAACACACGGTATAACATATCTAGTCTAGAAAAGAACACAAAAAGGCTACGGCAAAAAGAGAACTCATTACCTAACAATATCAAACACTCCAGGATTAACCATTTTTATCAAAAAACAAAACATAGGCTTTCCAGTTTCCCCCAACCCTCTCCTTCCCAATCTCGTACACACACACACACACGCAGTATAATCTATAACTGCCCTAATATACACACAACACACATTACCATAACCACAGTCCCTATTGTTTTGCCCTAGTACCGCTCTCTCTCCCTCTGCTCCTTCGCTGCTCTCTCTCTCTCTCTCTCTCTCTCTCGCCCTCATCGTCTCTCTCTGTGTTTACCACTGCGCTTTACATATTTAGAAAAAAAGATTTTATTTCCATTTACTGTTAAGAAATTGGGTATTCAGCCGAAACGGATATATATATATATATATATTTCGGTGTATATATATATATATACCAAGTTTTGGTTTGGCGTTATTTTAGAGCGGTTAGGGTTTTATTGAGGATCTTATTGCCTTCGTTGGTTTTGTTTGTGTTCTATTTTGGTATGTGAGGGTGGGTGGGGGGGTTATTTTTGGCAATATCTAGTTTTGTTATCTGGGTTGGTGGTGGTGTAGAAACCCTAAGTTTTGTTGGGGGGAAGTTATTGCGGGTCTAGGGTTTGTGGATTTGTGAATTTTACTACCCATTTGGCATGGTTGGTCGTTGAGTTTAGGTGTTGAAATCTTGTTGGGAAGCCTAAAAAAGGGGTATTTCTTCTGTAATTGCTAGAGAAGAAATAATGATAGTCTGATTATTGCTTCAATTGTTTCGTCATCCATCTTTTTTTTTGCTGAAAGAGATGGAGTAACGGAAGACTTTTGACATAGGTATTAACTTTGTAAAACCTATTTCAAATTTGTGAAGCCGAAGTAAAGATTGGGATACAGGTGAAATTGCCTCAAAGATAAAGAGGAAAGGAAGGTGCATGGTTGATTTTGGTCTAGAATTTGTGAAGCAAGTTGAATTTCTTTTGGGGGAACTTTTTGATAGAGTAATGTGGTTGTTTATTGCAAATTCTTGGAAAAAATCTGGACATATTGGTTGAGAAAGGAAAAGGGAGTTGGATATAAAAGGTCTTGTTGTAGAGTAATCTGATCATGTTCTGCGCCAATGGAAAGGAGTGAACCAGCATTAGTTCCAGAATGGTTGAGAAGTACTGCAAGTGTTACTGGGGGTGGCTCTTCAAGTCCCCACTTTGCATCATCTTCTTTGCATTCAGGTACTTCTTGAATTCCTTTCAGTCATATTTGCTTTAATCACATGTTTTTAAGTAACGAATAATGGATATTGAGGGTTTATATAGCTGACCAGACTAGCTTGGGGTCGAGGGGTAGTTGTTAATTTTTGTAATTAAGTTTAAGCATGACAGTCCCTAGACCCCACTTGTGGGAATATATACTGGGTATGTTGTTGTTGTTATAAGTTTAAGAATGACAATGTTGTACGTTTGTGTTTCTTTGCAGCAGATGTTACTTTATCCACACTGTCATCTCGCAATAGATCTCCTAGGAGGGTTAGTGGCAAAGATAGACCATGTTCTGTGTTTTTGGATCGCAGTTCATCATCAAATTCTAGGCGTAGTTCTGGTGGTACTAGTTCGAAGCATCCATACAGTAGTTTTAATAGAAATCATCGTGATAAAAATCGTGAAAGAGAGAAAGAAAGATCAGGTGCTGTTGATCTATGGGATAATGACGCATCAGATCCTCTGGAGAACATCTTAGCTGGCAGAGTCGATAAGAACAACTTGAGGCGTTCTCAGTCTCTGGTGTCCAGGAAACCTGGTGAGTTCTTGCCCCGCAGGACTGAGGACTCGAAAGGTGGTATTAGTAGCACCCATAATAGTGTCAATGGTATTCATTCTGGGGGAAGTAGTTTTAATGGTAACCAGAAGACAGCATTTGAGAAGGATTTTCCTTCTCTTGGGATTGAAGAGAGGCATGTGACCAGAGTCTCATCGCCTGGTTTGAGCTCAGCAGTTCAAAGTTTGCCAATTGGGAACTCGGCTTTGCTTGGTGGTACTGATAAATGGACATCCGCATTGGCAGAGGTGCCTCCTATGGTTGGCAGCATTGGTATGGGGAGCTCAGCTTCTCAACAAAGTGTTGCTGCAGCTCCAACACCTAGCGCTTCAAGTGGGACGGCTAGTCTTAACATGGCTGAAGCATTGTCACAAGCAGCGCCGCGTGCCCGTGCCACCGCCCAGGTAATTTTCTTTGTTATTGCTACTACTTACTCTGTTAAATTTGGAAGAGATGTTCATCTGTGTGTGTTTTGCATGTGTAGATCCCTGATAAGACACAGAGGCTTGAGGAATTGGCTATAAAGCAATCTAGACAGTTGATACCTGTGATACCTTCAATGCCTAAAGCCTCGGTATGACTCATCATCATGTTATATGCACATATTCAAAGGCATCTTTTTGATGCATTCCACAGTGTTTTAATTTTTTCCTGAATGACTTTACCGATATGGGTCATTATTTATTGGTTTGTTTTATGTAGCTATAGAAGTGATTCTGGAGGAGTACATTCATGATGCAATTGAGAATTCTGTAGTCATTTCTGATTTTTATCCTTTTGCAGTTGGGCATTGGCTCCGTCAGACTTTTCTGTTTGTTGCATATGGGTTGGATGCTAATAATCTGTTGTAGTAGACTAGGTTATTAGTTGATATGATGAAACAGGAAGCTTAACATATGATCTTGATAGCCATGTCTTTGTAATATAGGTTATTAGTTGGTATTACGAAGCAAGGACCTTAACAAATGATTATGATAGCCTGGTTTTTTGTAGGTTTCATGTGGATAAAAGTGTAACTAACTTGTGCTGGTTATAGGTCTTTGATGAGTTCCAGGGGATTATGAACCCTCTTTTGACAAAAGTATTGTTAGTGCTGGGCCGTGGTGTGGTGGTCAGGCATTGTTGACATACCCTGTTTTCCATGTTATCAATTTTCTTAACCTGTACATGTATAACAAGATTGAGAATCAGTTGGCTATATAGCTATGCATAGGCTTTGCAAAATTTAAGGAACATTCAAGATCCTCGTAACATTAAATACAGGAGCTTATTTTCAACACACAAGTTTAGACTATTGTAGGGTGTGGTTACACCTGAAAAAATAATAAAAATTGTGAGAATTTCATTTTACCAGATGAATCATCATTATGTTGTGTTTGTAAATAGTCGTAGGTATTCATGAATCATTGGAAGTGTGCATTTCTGTGACAACTATAGTTTTTACACATGCCTTGACACAAGTGAGGTTCTTTTCCCTATTCTTGTTGTTGAGAACTTCCATCTACTGAATCTTACAAACAATGTTGCTCTCTTTATCTAGACAATTCCCTACTCAGTGAGTCATTGTCTTTCTTTAATTTTTCTTTGAAAGTCCTTGATTGATGTGAGTCACAATTGTTAATGTTGTTCGTACTTTTGTGTTGCCTTTAATGTATTTGAATCCACATATTAGGGTGTTAGCTGGGTTCTTGAGTAGAATCATGTCTATGATTGCCTTTTCTTCTATCCACCTGCTGATGTGCTTGTACATATACATGATACATGATTATACTGGTGAAGCTAAAGAAAAAATGTCAATTAAAAGATGAGCTGCAGGAATCCAAATTATTGAAGGTAGTGGCGAGGGAAACTTTCTGGATAGTGACAACCAATGTCTAAATGATCATGAATTATGTGTAATGAAATTTGAAAGTTGCATGTAAAATTTGTCTGGGCTTCTATTTTTCTCTATGTAATGCTGTAGCCTTGTGGTTGATCACATTCATTGATTGGTGGATTATTTAGTCTTTTTAATAATTCTTTGGCACTTACAAAATATAGAAGTACTAGAAATTAAATGGTTGCTTTGATTATGTTTGACCTATTTATGTGACATTATCCTGTCCCTCTTGCTCTCACTCTCTCAGGGAGTGGGTAACCATGAATAAGTTAAACTTGTGTAACGGAGGTTGTGACACGAGTGTTTGCTTTTGTTGGGAGCTAGTGTTACCTCCTAGTTCTATTTCACTGGACAAGCAGTACTAGAGAACAGACATAAAGGAATCACATCTTCAGCTAACTACTGTTACATAGATTGTGCCTACCCTCCTCTAAAGCTTAACGCACTAAAACACATTTAAGGGCATTATACATGATGACATTTCTCTGTCCACCTCTCTCGGCTAATGGGGTTTGTATTTCCTTCCTATGTTGTTTGTCTTCCACATTTTGTTTTGTTCTTTCGTGGCACTCAAGGAACCAAATCACTGAGCTACATTTTAGCCTTTTATATTTCATGAACCCATACTGCATTGTAGCTTTTATGCATCTTCATGTAGATAAGAGGAAGCAGGATGTCTACCGAAAATGAAAAAGGTTGAAATCATATCGCATATTAATTCTGTTGAGGAAGCTATTTACTTTCAATTTTGGTTGTATTCTCCTCCAGTATTTTGGATATAGAATTTACATATGATGGTTGTGCTTGATGGATGGTTGATATCCATATTAATGGGAAGTAATTGTTTCCAGGTTTCCAGCTCTGCTGATAAGTCAAAGCAACCAAAATCTACTGCTAGGACAAATGAGATGGTTGGAATAGCTAAGAGTACGCAACAACCTTTTTCCACTCAACTTGCTAATCAGCCCCGTAGTGGACAAGTCAGAGCGGAAGCTCCAGCTACATCTCATGGCAAAACTCTTCTGGTTCTGAAGCCAGGACGCGAAAATGGTGTCACCTCTTTGTCAAAAGAAGCACAGAGTCCAGCTAAAAACACTGGCAGTAGATTAGCTAATTGCCCTCCTGCAGTGGCTCCTTCAGCTCCTGCTGTGACCAGTCCAACTTCAAGGGTGACTTCCCTTGAAACCAAGGCTGCCGCATTATCACTAAAGCCACGATCTACTGCAGAGAAGAGATCTTCCCTGTCTCAAGCCCAAAGCAGGAGTGATTTTTTCAATCTAATGAGGAAGAAAACTTCTTTAAATTCTTCTACTGTCCTTCCTGACTCTGGTATGGCTTCATCTAACAGTTGGGAGCAGTCTGGTCTTAAAACTAAAGATGAGGATGGTGCCTCGTTGTGTCCTTGTGTTTCTGAAAATGGAAGTGAGAGAACCAGCAATGGAGACCCTCATGAAGCTCAAAGCCATGTTCAAAGACATAACAATGTCGAGGAGAACAACTCGTCCATAAATGGAGCGCTATATCCAGATGAAGAAGAGGCTGCTTTCCTACGTTCTCTTGGTTGGGATGAAAATGCTGGGGAAGACGAAGGCCTGACAGAGGAAGAAATTAATAATTTTTATGAGGAGGTAACTAACACTAAATGCTGTTTTTGTATCTTATTTGATAAGAGATCACTTCCTATGTTACATTAGCTATGTTAAAAGATATTCCATGATTAAGTTTGAAGTCTGCGGGTTTGATACTAGTGAGGTTTCTTGGAGAATATTCATGGCATACTGTACCTTAACATGACCTATAGAAAGTTTGTTGTCTACAGTACTTAACAGATGCTATCCTTTTATTCATAAAGAAACAGATGCTATCCTTTTATTTATCAAAAAACAAATGCTATCCTTTTATGTCGTTCTGCTGCGGGACTTGCAGTTTACCGCTGAAATTAGACTTGATTTTTTACTTAAATTTGGAGCAGCATTAAGTACCCTTTGTGTGGGTGGGGTGGGGGGACTCAATTAAAGTCAGAAACTATGTTGAAAAAGAAAGCTCTTTTTCCTGGACTGTGTCTGACTAATTTTATGAAATCCCTGCAATTGCAGTATATGAAGCTGAAGCCGTCCTTGAAGGTTTACAAAGGTGCCCAGCCAAAGTGTTTGATGCTGCCTGAGTTACACTTTGCTACTAATCCTGGAACTGCTTCTTCCGGGTCGACTTCATCTGAATCTGATGTTTGAATATAGTGATTTCTCATGTATATGGGATGCATACAGTTTGGTTTGTCAAGAGATACATCTTTTTTATGGTCTCTTTTGGATCTCTGATGCATGTTCACAAGTGGAGGGTGGCTTTTGGAATTTTGAAGTGCAGAGAAGAGAAATAAGTTAGTCTGCTGCTGTCCTGCTGGCTCAAAAGAATCAAAGGTAGCGTTTTATAAGTATAAGTTAGGAAAATGTTAGTCTGCAGTGGATGATACTGGGCAAATTGCTTCTTTTTGGATTTTTTTTTGTGCTTTTCCTTTCCAGTGATCAATTGAAAAGGAAATAGAAGGTTTTACATTGTTTTGGTCGATTTTACGGGGAAGAAGGAAAATTGCAAAGTTCATTATAGATTTTTCTTTTCTGCCAAATTCTCATAATCTCATAGCTCGTGTTGATATCATCCTATCTATTTTTTCTTTTACTTTTTGGTTATGCTTTTAATATTTTCAATTGCAATCCACTCAGTTCTCAAAGCAGTTTGATGGATGTAGTAAATGGCAGTGACCTGGGTGGGAAGATGCTTTTGGGAGGATTTATTGCGTGCATACTTTTTATGTTGCTCTGTCTGGTAGCTCTGTTGTTGGAGCAGCATGTATATTTTCCTCCATTTAGGAAAGATGGGTTTTATTAGGTTGTTGTACAAAACGCCTTGTTGAATTGGAACAAGGCAAACATTCAGCAGGTAACGAATGGTGTTGAATCTATTGAAGAAAAATATACTACAGATTTTATTTTAAGTACTTAATTTGCTTAAAGAGAAGGTATGGATTGAATTCACATTTTAACCTTTAAAGTGCCTCCTTTTTACCCTTTCAAACTTGGTCTCATCTTCGGCATCAGAGACTGCTACTTGAGCCATATTCAGTCATCTTCTTCAGTGAATTCACGATTTTCTCCTACTCTACTTTCATGAATACGATTTGATATCTTCACTTCAAGTTCTTTGATATGTTTCTGAGTATCTTTTGGAATATGTATTTGTTGGTTGTCGAATTTGTTGAGTTCAGTAATTCAACTTCAGTGATATGTTGCAACAACTAATTAATATTGATGAATGTTTGTTCCAGCTTAACAAATTGACTAGTCAAGTTGAGTTTGGAAATCTTCAATAAAAGGTGTTTCATTCCTACGGAGTTCAATTACTATTGTAGTAGATAAAGTGTCTAATAATTAAGTAGTAACTTGTCGTGGGATGGATAAAATTTATCCATACTTAATTAGAGGTTTGGAGTTCGAGTTTTAGACATGAAATGTTCTCTAATAGGAAGCGTTTCCTGCTTAATTGCCTTAAATGAATCCGAATTAGATGCTAATATGTCTAATAATTAAGTCATAACTTCTAGTTTGAAGTTTTAAGTCATAACTTCTAGTTTTGAAGTTTGGCTTTGGCACGCCAAATTTCTTATGCATATGTTTGAAATTTGCTTGTACAAGTAACATGCTAAATAAGTCTCATCACTTTTTGGATGTTGAGTTTTTAGTCGCTCATGTTGGAAGTTGATTCTTAAGTGGTTGAACTTAAATATATTGTTGTAAATTTCGATATTGCTTAATGGCGGTCTCAAAATTGGCTATTTGTGCATTGGCATAAAATAACTTTTCATTAGCTTCCGATTCATCCTCCTAATCACTATTAGTAATAGACTATTGAGCTTGATGATGATATAGCTCTAGATTCAAAATCTAGGCAACTAGTCCAAGCCTTCATGGATCGGATAAAGAAATTGAAAAACATTTAAGAATATTCTGTCAGAGAAGAACTAATAGAATAGATGTATCGACTGTAAGTCTTTTAGCCACATACTTCATTCCATTCGATCGAAAAATAAAAAAATGGTTAATATATTCAAGATAATTATGTATTTACAGAATATTGCCTCAATCTCCCTCGTAAAGAGAATATCATTCTAGAAGTTCGGATAAGATATATCTAAGTATTTAATTAGTTTTGAATAATTAAGATTCTTAGAGCAAATAAACAATGGACATAACTTTAAACTATAATTTTTTTTCCTCGACATTTATTTACTACTTTCATTAGAATATTGCTATGGAAGATAAATAGGAAGCATTTTCTTTCACTTGTAAAATTCCCACATTGAGAAAGTAGAAAGTCTTCGAATTTCGTATAAAAAATGACTCCATTTTAAAATTGGTCCTCGTTAATAGTGAAATTGATAAAAATGACGCAAAAGATTTTAACACGATAGAGGGAAGTTCCGATCTGCATAAAGCAAAAAGAGTGCAAAAAAAGAACAAGAATTAAGGGGTCGTTTGGTAGGGTGTATAAGATAGTGCTAAATATGGTGTATTAGCCATTTGTTTTGTTTGTTTTTACCCAACATATGTCCTCACATCTGCGAAATTCCCACAGCAGAATGCAGAGAACAATTTTTATAAATAATCACAATGACCTAATTGAACACTGCAATCAACAGATGCTTCTGTTTGTGATTTTGCTATCCGTGGGTAGAAAGGAATTTGGAAAAGGTTTTAAAGGAATTGAGGGGCAATTGGGTTGTTAATCATATTTATGCATTGTATTAAAATCTTT
Source organism: Anisodus tanguticus (assembly GCA_034509755.1). Classification (NCBI taxonomy): domain Eukaryota; kingdom Viridiplantae; phylum Streptophyta; class Magnoliopsida; order Solanales; family Solanaceae; genus Anisodus; species Anisodus tanguticus. The sequence goes on along the minus strand of CM067553.1, from coordinate 18,390,337 downwards.
GCATTGCTAATGACATAGTTTTCTATGTACGACTTATGCATAGCATAATAACATATATGATGTATTAGTTATACATATGTTCAAAAAGTCTACCAAATATGATATTAATAATACATAAAATTAATGCATGCATTCGTTTGGCTAATATCTTCTACCAAACGACACCTAAGTGGCTTTTGATTGTTATTCTAACTCACAATGAAGTCAAGTCGTTGTGCATTGTATTATCACAAATAAAGTAATTAGTCATATATACCCCCCAACTTTATGTCGAGTAATGTTTCAGTTAATTTTATATTTTGTAGAATTGTTTTTGAATATTTTTTGCCTATTTGGCTAAGTTTATTTTTTCCCCAAAAGTGTTTATTTTTTTCAATAAATGCTTATTTTTAAAAAGGGATGTGTTTGACCAATTTTTTGGGAGAAAATTAGTTCTTTTGGGAGTAGCGGAAACAATTTTTTCAAATGCTAGAAAAATAGCTTTTGCCCAAAAAACTTTTTACTTTTGAGAAAAATATATTTAGAAGAACTTTTTAAAACTTGTCCAAACACTAATTGTTGCTCAAACAGATCTAGTGAAATCTCATAAAATGAGGTCTGATAATTGTTACTCTGTTTTATTTTTCGTTAAAAGTACTTTTTAGAAAATAAGAAATTTTGAAAAAAATACTTTTTAAAATAAGTTAAGAAGCTTGGCCAATGTTAAAAGGCTGCTATTTTCTTATTGCCAGATGAAAACTTCATTGTAGAAAAAACAGCAATATAGCAACACAACTAGAGATGGCAACGGATCGGATCTGGACCGGATCATACTAGATTCAGATCCAGATCCAGATCCGTTTTTCATACATGAATCCAGATCCGGATCCAGATCCATAAAAATCAGATCCAAATCCAGATTCATCGGATCCACCGGGTCCACGGATCGGATCTGGATCCACATGTAAAAAAAATTGTCTTGCTAAGAATATTTTTTTTTGAACTGACAAACGATTTTTATTTAGCTAACAGTTTACTGTGTTTCAATTTTGAAATGTTCATATGAGATATTTTGTTCGTTGTCTCATTTTGATTGTGAGCTATTAATTGAAAATGTTGGACAATGACAATAGTTGTGGAAAATGCTGACTAGTATTTTCACAATGCAAAACTTGCATTTGCTTGGAATCTTCACAAATGAAGTGAATATAATTTTAACTACTTGTCTATGAAGATGTTAGTCATTCACTAATATAACATTGATTTTATAATCGAAGTTAACTCTTTATTTTTTGGTTTTTGAGTTAACGCGAGGATAAATTAAACTTGTTTTGAGAATTAAACTTGCAAGGATGTGCTTAGAAATTTTAAGAAAATAATTATAAAATTACATTCTAGGTTATGAATATATTTAATAAAAAATGGATCCACGGGTCGGATCTGGATCGGATACGGATCTCAAATACAAGATCCAGATCCAGATCCGATCCTTCAGAAATGGATCCGGATCCGATCTGGATCCGTCGAGTCCAAATTTTGAAGATCCATATCTTATAAAACGGATCTATGGATCCACGGGTCGGATCTGGATCGGATACGGATCTCAAATACAAGATCCAGATCCAGATCCGATCCTTCAGAAATGGATCCAAATCCGATCTGAATCCGTCGAGTCCAAATTTTGAAGATCCATATCTTATCAAACGGATCTGGATCCACTGGATCTGGACCGGGTCCAGATCCATGGCCATCTCTACACAACCCCGTCAGTAGCTTCAATGACTTGTACTCTTAGCTGTCCATTGAGTACATATTGTAGTGGATTTCAGCCAAGTGTGCATATATACCCACCATGTCAATTGATTCCTCTAATCAGAATCCTTTCCAATCCTCAATGCAGCAACTCAAACCCTAGCTCAGTCTCCATTTCCTCCGATGTGTGGAGGCGAAGATACACGCAAAACATTTACAGATCACTCGTATGAACTTTTGATAGATCGGGGAATTATTACCTTTCAGGTCCTAGAAAATGACGCCTGGATCCCAGTACAGCTCCATAAAGCTATTGAAGAGTTTCAAGTTGCTGTCATAATTTTCTCAGAGTATTATGCTTCATCCAGTTGGTGCTTAGATGAACCAGTCAGACTTCTATGATGTGGATCTATCGGAAATTCGAGACCAAAGGGATAGCTTTGCTGAAGCGTTTGTCAAACATGAATCCAAGTATAGGGATGATGTTGAAGGTGCAAAGATGGAGGACTGTTCTTACTCAACTGGCTATTCTAAAAGGCTGTGATATCCTCAATGGTGAGTTTAACAACACTGTAACTTGTATAATGTCTCCATTGGTTCGTTGAAAACACTTTGACATGAGTTAGTTAAACATAATCAGTGCTAAATTAACAATCTTCTTATTGTTGTAGGGTTGAATCAGAGAGCATTAACCGGATTTGTGGCCAAACTTCTTCATTATGCAAGCCTCTCTTATCATCACCTCGGGATGTTGTGGGTATAGATGTTCATAAATGGATGAAAACTAATGATATTCGAATTGTTGGTATCCGGGGTATTGGAGGAGTAGGAAAGACGATAGTTGTATGAACTTTTTTGATGAGCTCTCTGGTCAATTTGAAGCTTCTTGTTTCCTTGCGGATGTTAAAGAGTACAAACATAGAATGCACTCTTTGCAAGGGAATCCTGGTTGGTTTGGTAATGGCAGTAGTCTACTTTTTGGTAAGTTATTGTTTTGAGAATTATTTTGCTTTAGTTGTTCTAATTCACCATTAACATGGATTGATTGCATCAATGTTTATTCCATTTTGCTTAGGGTTTCAAATTTCTCAAATCTCAATATTATATTTAATTTAGGCATAGTTATTTGGTATGACATATTGTCTAGTTAATATTGTTAGCAAAGACTTACCATATGAGGATATGCTTATTGATGTTGCTATGGCCAAGGTGTTGGAAATTTGCCTTTGGTGGGGAGGTGTGTCCACCCATATTTAATGAATTAAACACTAGGGTTCCGCATGTTGGAGGCTTTGTCTCTTCACACATGCATAATCTACTAAGTGAGTAAATGACCGTAGGGCCAAAAATCGTCAAATTTCGTTGAGAAATGAAAGAGATATTGGTCCACGAAGTAAGGTGTTTGAGGTATGGAAATATGATGTGGACAAATCTACCACATCGGTGGGAAAAGGAAGAATTGCTCTCTTTATAAGTCTCTAAATTGGCTAAGGGTTTGGGACCTCAAAGGGGTAATTCATTTGTTTAAAGGAGGGAGGACCTAGATGTGCTTGGGTTCAAGGCTAAGCCCACACGCATGCCGCCGCCCGCCCGTCCCGTCCCGTTCGGTCCGGGATCGGGATCGGGTCGTGGGTCTTGGGCTTCTTCTGATAGACCCCCAAATTGGCTCAATTGTGTGACATAGAAACACAAATATATATACAGAGACAAAACAGAAGAGAAAGTAAGTCCAAAACGTGAACAAAAACTCTTCCTTCCTTTTCTATTCTTCAGCAAGTCATTTCGTGTTTGTTTTCTTCGTCAGACTCAACCTATTTGCTTTGTAGCGTTGATTAGGTGTTGTTTTATCTTGGGAGACTATTTTCCGTTAACGTAAAAGCATATATACGTGGCAATTTTGTCTTAAAGACAGAGTGCCATCACTCGACTTAGCACACAATTGTAACAATCCAGATTTAGTGTTTTTTGATTTCAGGTTATCAAGATTTAAGACTCAACAAGCTTGCGGCAGTTCTGAACATTGGCCTATTTGTTTATCCTTTCGAACACTTGTAATATTTATTTACTATGTGTAAAGTATGTTCGCACATACGAGGGAGAAAGATCCACTGACTGTGCGAAAACTGTTACCACTCTTAAGTAAGCGCCAAGAATTGTCTGGGCACCAATCATAACGGAAGAAGACTAAAAGCTAAAGACGTTGAGTCTGTCACACTATTTGGCAGAAGATCCTTCATAGGATGATATTGAACATTCAGTCATACAAAGCCTCCGGGCGACTGGAGTGGGGCCAAAATTTCTTTGATAGGATGATAATGGACACCTAATCATACAAAGCCTACATGCGACTGGAGTGGGACCAAAATTCATTTCATAAGAAAAGTAATGGACACCTAGTGTGGTGGGCCAGAGTTTCCAGGTCTTAAATGATTTGAAGGCCTAAAGAAAGACAGAAAAGAAATTGGATACTCAGTCTGCCAAAGCAACTGGAGTGTGCCAGAGTATCCAAATCACATATGATCCGGTTACGCCATAACAACGAGCAAGAGGTTGTTCATGTGAAGCAACGCCACCTCTAAAGTAGAAGGGGTTGGAGAGGTTGTCCTCAATAGGACTTCGTGGAATGTGATCACTCTCAGATGAAGTGATACATGTCCCAAACTTGGTTTAAGGGACGTTGTTGGTCAATCTGGTTTGAGACTAGTCCAACAGGTCTGTAATAACTAAGAATGGTACAGTATGTCTGTAGCCATATGAATGATATATTTGTAATCTGTGCATCTATGCCATCATAAATTAAGACACGTTAAATAGAAAGTCATTCAAAAGCTAATGAAGTTGAGATTGTTGCCTTCTATCGACATTATCCCTCAAAATAAATGTGAGGTAGGCAAAGAGGCAAAATCACCTTTCTATTCCGTCAAAGGAATAGCGAAAGAAGCACCGCTCCTCTAGAACTTAAGTCATACCTACTTGGGTGATTTGAAGTTTATACAAAATAGAGGGGGGGAGACAAGTACGTTGTGACCTTCATTGATGATGGTACAACGTATAGTATTCTTTGTTTGTAGAAAAGCAAAGATGAAGTTGTTGAAGCGGATAAGTGCTACAAAGAAGAACTTGAAAATCAACTAAACCTACGGATTGAGGAATTCGTAGCGATATATGGGGAGAATGTGAAGCATCGTTCATTAAATGACTGCTCATTACTCACCTCAGTCCAACAGTGTTAGCCAAGCGCAAAGCCGTACGCCCAAAATATGTGGGGCAAGACGATCCTTACCGCTAATGCGATTCTCAACAGAAATACGCATAAGGATAAGGATAACCCTCCGTGTGAGACTGGAAAAGATCTCACATACAAATGTTGTGATGTGGGGTGGCTTGGTAGAGGTTGGAATACCGAAACAGGTCAAGTTGGACCTAAGACTGTAAATTGCATTTCCATTGGATCTGTAAATAACAGTAGTGCTTATCGCCTCTTGGTGTCAAAGAATGATGAATTCTTTGAGGATAACTTTCCTTGAGAAGGAAAAAGAAGTAATTTCTCGAGGTTAACAAGAACCCGCGAGGGCCTGACTGTCCGGAACTAGACGTCCGGAACTAGAAGTTCCGTATCTACAGGACTCGGAAGTTGCTGTCTATCCGGAACTTAATATTCTAGATCTATAGAATTCAGAGATTCTAGATGTTGAACTGAGACGGAGCGAAGAGGGGACAAAGACTTGTTCCAGGCCTTCTAGCTTTTATGGTTGAGAACGAATCATGGACAATTAACAAATAATTGTCATCTCCAAAAACGCTGCTTTGGAAAGAAGCTACAAAGAGAAATAGATTCCATCATATAGAACCATACTTGTGTAATGGTTGATCTTCCTCCAGGAAAAGAACCTTTGGGTTGTAAAAGTGGATACTCAAAAGTGAGTACAAAGTAGATGGATCTACTGACGAGTTTAAGGCCTCAACTATTTGTACACGTGCTTCCCTGTGAATAGCTTAACATCCAGGGCCATTGCAGTCTTGCGTGGCATGGATGTTGAAACAGTCTTCCTAACCGGAGAGTTGGAAGGGGAGAATCAGAGTTGGTTTAAGGTTGGGGAAATTTTTAATGATTCCTAACACTTGTGAAGTGGGGTATAGCAGGATACCTTGTAGGAGATCACCTATTTAAGCGCGAGGACAGATCGCCTCAAATGAACGCACTTAAGAATCCAAGTGTGTCCACGGCCACAACGGATAAAACAATAAGAAGAAAATGAATAAGGAGAGTTATTGTGTTGGTATCATTGTCTTGGCTTACAATAAACACTGACGGTTCAAGACATCACGTTCACCGCGCAGTAAGTCCGGTGGTATTCAACTAGGGAAGGTTCAAAGCAGAAGCTACCTCTCCTGATGCAATATCTTTTCGCTGAAAGATTGCTGAAAGTAGGCACCATGTGTGTGCGCCAAAATCTTTTTCAAGAGGGGATTGTTGGAAATTTGCCTTTGGTGGGGAGGTGCGTCCACTCGTATTTAATGAATTAAACACTAGGATTCCGCATGTTGGAGGCTTTGTCTCTTCACACGTGCATAATCTACTAAGTGAGTAGATGACCGTAGGGCCAAGAATCGTCAAATATCGTTGAGAAATGAAAGAGATATTGGTCCACGGAGTAAGGTGTTTGAGGCATGGAATATGGTGGGACAAATCTACCACATCGGTGGAAAAAGAAAGAATTGCTCTCTTTATAAGTCTCTAAATTGGCTAAGGGTTTAGGACCCCAAGGGGTAACCCATGTGTTTAAAGGAGGGAGGACCTAGATGTGCTTGGGTTCAAGGCTAAGCCCGCACGCGCGCCACCGCCCGCCCGTCTGGTCCCGTCCGGGCCCGGGCCTGGGCTCGGGCTCGGGTCTTGGGTCTTGGGCTTCTTCTGATAGACCCTCAAATTGTTTAATATTTACAGTTTGGTCCATGGAGTTTTTGGAATGTTGAATTTGGGAACGACGGAAGGCAGAAAGTTTCTGCCTACCGTTGGAGTTGATTTTTCGGGGCGTTATTGTGCATTAACCAGCCATTACTTGGCTGATTAACTCCCTCCATTAACAACCATTACTTGAGTGAATTACACCCTCCTTTAATGGCCATAAACAACCATTACTTGGCTGTTAAATTCCCTCCTTCAATGGCCATTAACTGCCATGTCTTGGCAGTTGAGAGGTCTCCCCTTATGCTATATATTGATGTATTTTGGCTCAATTGTGTGACATAGAAATACAGTATATACACAGAAACACAGATATATACACAGAGACAAAACTGAAGAGAAAGTCAGTCCAAAACGTGAGCAAGTCGTTTCATGTTTGTTTTCTTCGTTAGACTCAACCTATTTGCTTTGTAGCGTTGATTATGTGTTGTTTTATCTTGGAAGACTATTTTCTGTTAATGTAAAAGCATATATACGAGACAATCTTGTCTTAAAGACAGAGTGCCATCACTCGACTTAGCACACAGTTGTAACTATCCAGATTTAGTGTTTCTTGATTTCAGGTTATCAAGATTCAAGACTCAACAAGTTTGCGGCAGTTCTGAACATTGACCTATTTGTTTATCCTTTCGAACACTTGTAATATTTATTTACTTCCCGTACTGCCTTACATATCCAACACAAGGTTAGTGGGTTAATTGCTTCTTTTGAAGAGTATAGAGAAGTTGGATTCAAACAAGCAATCAATACCGCAAAAGAACTTCAATGGAGATTGATCCTATTTTTCCTAAAAAGAGACAAATATATAGAAAGAAACATTTTGATGAGTTCTCTTGTGAGTCTTCCCAAATGCAACAAGAATCCCTGGAGGAAGCTTTTAGAGTTCATTACTTTTTTTACATAGTTGATCAAACAATTGGGTCATTGAAGAAAAGGTTTGAGCAATATGAAGATTTTTTGGATTTCTTTTCACAACTGATAAGTTGAGCTCATTGAATGATGAGGACTTGAAGACTCGTTGCAAGAATCTTGAAAGAAAACTACAAATGAAAGAGGGCACAAGACCAAATATTTCAGATTTGGATGGGGATGATTTATATCAAGAATTGAAGATCATGCAACATATTCTACCACAGGAAGCAAAAACAACTAGTGCAATACTGAACTTCTTGAAAAGAATGAATTGTTTAACAATTCATTCATTGCATATAAGATATTGTTGACTATTCAGGTGACCGTTGCATCTGCAGAGAGAAGTTTTTCTAGATTGAAGTTGTTGAAATCTTGTTTGAGATCAACCATGACACATACAAGATTGAATGCATTATCTTTGATTTCAATTGAGAGTGAATTTCTAGACATTCTTGATTATGAAAGATTGCTTGATGACTTTGCAGATAAAAATGCAAGGAGATCAATTTTCTATGCCTAATGTAATGATAGTTTTTCTTTTAAATCTTTCATGTAATGACATTAAGGTATCTCTTTCGTAGCATTATTGTACTGAAATTGAAAACATTGAATCGAATATAGTGTTTACTATACATTTATTTGATGTTTTGATCAATAATTTTTTTTTAATATTGATTAATTGGTTAATTTTAATTTTTCATGTGAATAAAAAATGACCTCTTTTTGTTTCTCGCACCAGGCCCTTAAAAGTATAGGAACGGCCCTGGCAATAGAATTACCATAACTATATCATAGCAAGTAGACTTCATTTTAAGAAGGTTCTAATTGTGCTTGATGACATAGGTCAAAGAAGGTTCTAATTGTGCCTGATGACATAGATTACATAGACCATTTGGATTACTTTGCTGGAGACCATGGTTGGTTCGGTAACGACATCAAGCAACATTCTTTACTTCGTTACCTTAATTGCAAGGAGGGGATAATGAAGACGAGGCTAGTGACTGGAGTGAAGTCGTAACAAGGTAGCCGTATCTGGGATCGAGAATTTTCCCTCTAATATAAAAATTATGAGTAGAAAGACAGGAAACGGGCCCTCCTCCAAGAACAGGAAGACTTAATTGTGGGTGCTATCATCTGTGGTCGCCAGGGAGAGTAGAATAGAGGAGTCCGTAGAATTATCATAACAACATCATAGCAAGTAGACTTCGTTTTAAGAAGGTTCTAATTGTGCCGTCTCCACTTCTGGTTCCTTGTCTCAGAGTGTTCACCATGGTGCATCCTGGTATAGAGATCTGAATTTGGTACAACCATAGGGGTTTCTGTGGAAATGAGCTAGTGATCAGGTTGCCTAAGAATAGATATTGTAAGTTGTTACTTCTTTGGATTTGCTATATGTTGCTGTAGATGATGAGTCAGAAGCTGAGCAAGAAACTAGAATTATACTACCTTCCTGAGTGTAATTCAGATACAGTTTTTTCTTCATACCTCTTGCTAGTTTATGGGATGCACATAATGCAACTGGAAAAACACCAAATGAATGATTTTGGATATCCTTTGTCGTTTAAGGAATCAATTGGGCCTCTGCTGAACAGCTTGGGAAGGAATGTGAGGCATAAATGGTGGAAAACGATCCTTGCGTGCTTTCGGTGGGCAATATGGAATGAAAGGAATTCAAGATGGTTTCTGGATAGTGGTAGCCGTATTCAGAAAATTAAGATGAGTTGTCTTCTTCTGTTGTTTTTGGTGTAAATAAGAATTAGTTGAAGATACAGAATCTTCACTTGACGTCATAGGAGCCTTGTAGAAGAACAAGAATTTTCTTTTCGTTGGTGTATGAACTGTAAATATGGATTCCAGCAGTCTTTCTGCTGAAGTTTTTCAATAATAGTCACTGTTGCCATTCTTGAAAAAGAAATCTTCCATCATTTTTGCTGCTTTTAAGTCGTCATATGTTTGAGTTCCAAGTATTCTTAACTGGAATGGGGATAGTAATTGATCAAGGGTTTTCTTTTCCTTCTACACAAGGTTCAGAATTTCTTTTAGAACTAATGCAGCCTTAAATAATCTGTACCCTATTTTGGTTGATGTTTACTTGTTTCATTTATTTACTTGTTCTTCCGCATTCTTTTGTTTTGGAGATTGCTTTGTTAAGTTAGTTTCAACAAGAAAACACAGTACATTTTTATTTCCATTTTTTGATAAGGAAAAACATTGCGGGATTATGGCACACTAGGTAATTCTTGTTGGAAATTTGCCTTTGGCGGGAGTTGCGTCCGACCAACTTTAACGGCTTAAACACTAGTGTTCCGCATGTTGGAGAATCCGGTTCTTCACACGTGCATAATCTACTAAGTAAGTAGATAACCGTAGGGCCAAGGATCGTCAAATTTCGTTGAGAAATGAAAGAGATATTGGTCCACGAAGTGAGGTGTTTGAAGCATGGAAAAGTGTGGTATTGAGATCAATTCTCCCTCATCGGTGGAGGAAGAAAGAATTGTTTTGTTTATAAGTCTCAAAGTTGGCTTGGGGTTTGGGACCCCAAGGGTATCCCATGTGTTTAAAGGAGGGAGGAACTAGATGTGCTTCGGTTCGAGGAAAGCCCGCGCGCCGCCGCCGCTCGCCCGTCCGGTCCGGGTTCCGGGTTGTGGGTTGTGCTGCTTCTGATATTATCTTTTTGGACCAGAATTCTTTCATATGTACAGTTTGGTCCAGAATTCTTTCATATGTACAGTTTGGTTCAGAATTCTTTCATATGTACAGTTTGGTCCCTGAAGTTTCAAGAAAGTCAGATTGGGCAGAGAACAGAACGTCAACCAGCACTCAATTCAGCCATTTATTTTGGCTGAATTACTCTTCCTAAATGCCATCCGTTGCACATCAAATTCACCTTTTATTTTGGTGAATTACTACCTCCATAATTGCCATTACTTGGCTAGTAATGACACTTATGTGGGCAGTTGGTAAGCCTTTCCTTCAACTATATAAAGGACCCTTTGCACCATTGTTGAACTACACAAAAAAACAGACACAAAACAGACACACATAAACAAAAACGAAATCAGTCTTCCTACTACCTTCCAGCATCATTTCATTACTCAAAATTCTTCACGGTAACACTTGAGTTTCCTTTGTTCATTTGTTCATTTGTTCATTTGCTGTTTTATCTTGGGAGACAATTGTCCAGGACGTAGAAATGATACATACGGGGCAATATTGTCTTAAAGACAGAGTGCAAACACTCGACTCAGCATACCAAAAACTGTTCCAGTTTATTCTTCAAGTTCATTGTAATTTCAGTTTATTGTTCAATCGGGGATTTCTCGCAAGACCTCCAATAATAAAGTTCTCTATGGATAGAAGCTAGGCAGGCAAGAATGGACTCTTTGGTATCACTAATGGGGAATTTGAAATCGAGCGTGGAACGGACATCCAAAGAGACCTCCATCTCCTAAATAATAAGCTGGTTCGCTTTTCCGTTCCACAACATAGAAAGGATGTGAAGTAAGATTGATTAAGGCAAATGACTGAGTCGGTCTCCTCTAGCCATGCTTTTTCTCTCCATTTACATGGATTACAACTGCTACTGTTGTTTGTTAACAATTTTGTATGTCTTCGAGAAAGGTTTCGGGGAATAGGGTAGTTGGTCTGTAATTTGGGTTGATTTCGCTTAAGCAAATACATCTCCTTATCAGGCCACAATGTAGCAACTCAAACCTAGCTTTGTTGATCGTATCAATATATCGTCATGGCATCTTCTTCTTTTACCAGCATCTTCACAAGTTCCGCCGATGGAAATACGATGGTATACCGGTGTTCTGTGATGTGGATCCGAAACCAAACGGATATCTTTACTGAAGCCTTTGTCAAACATGGATTCAAGTATAAAGATGATGTTGAAGGAATACATAAGGTGCAAAGATGGAGGATGGCCATTACTCAAGTGGCCAATCTAAAAGGCTGTGATATCCTCAATGAGAGAGTTAAAAAAACACTCAACTGGTATACTGTCTCCATTGGTTTGTTGAAACACTCCGACATGAGTTAATTAAACAGGATCAACACTAAGTCAACTCATTATGTGGTGATATGCTTTTTATTTTATGTACAAATTCCGTGCTACAACTCATAGACAACATTACAGGAGTTACTAAGCGAAGACTGTTTGAGGGCCACTACGTGTTGTGTGCTCAAGATTTAATTTGTCAAGAACCACTTGTCATAATTAGACAAAGGACAATTCCTTTTTACACTTGGATGAAGTTTAGAACATTGTTAGCTGTTCCATTCATTGTCACTAACATTGACTGCTGAAGGTTTAAATTCAATTCCCTATCTTTCAGTTGTTAGTATGACATATTAACTGTCATTACATCTTGTGAGTGAATTATTACGAAAGTCATTACTGTGACCGGTGCTTCCACTGTTTTGGTATTTCCCCAGATATGTGTTATTTATTTTTTAAAGCTAATTTCTTCATCGTGTAGTTAAAACTCGATGTAGCCTTGCTGGATCGAGGCACACGACTAGGTGAATATTTAGGATTTACCAAATTTGAGTAACACTGTTGGTGCAAATTCTAATACTAGGTTGGGCTGAAAAATGGTGGAGGTAAAGAAGAAGAAAATGAGTGGGGTAGGCAGGTCCTCCAAATGTGCATTTTTCCATGTCTGATTGTAGACAGCTAAAATGAGAAAAAACAAAGTATTGGTGCTAGACATATATGATCATCTTGGCTCCTATAGGTGAAATGACATTACTCAGTTAAGAAACTATTTTCATGTGAAACCTAAATTAGAAGAAGATACAATTTTCAAGTGCACGTTAATGTCAATTTAATAACTAAGCATTCTTACTTTCTCTTTTTTCTTCATCTTGGCCTTTAAAGAAATCTTCCATCATATTTGGTGATTTCCCTCTCCCTTTCACGTCTTCAGTAGATTTCTTTTAACTCATCATATGTTTCAGTTCCAAGTATTCTTAATTGGCTGGGGAATAGTGTCATTGGTCAAGGGTTTTCTTTTCCTTCTACACAAGGTTCACAATTTCTTTTAGAACTAATGCAACCTTAAACAATTTGTACCCTGTTTTAGTCGATTGATCTTGTTTCATTCATTTACCTTTCCCCCCATTCTTTTGTTCTGGAGATTGCTTTGTTAAGTTAGTTTCAGCATGAAAACGTAGTACAATACTCCCTCGGGTTCAAAATAAGTGTCCACTTATTGTTTAGCACACTCCTTAAGAAAATAATTAACTCCCAGAAATTATAGGTACCCTTAATTAAAATTTGCATATTATTATTATTAACTTGACATATTGAGATCTGGTCAAGTAGCATTTAAAGGACAAATCTGGAAAAATAACATTAATCTCTTCTTGATTATATAAGTGGATACTTATTTTGAACCAAAATAAAAAGGATAAGTTTTAAAGGGAAAAACACATTGTTGTATTATGACACACAAGGAAATTCTTGCTTCTTGCAATACTAAGGCGGGGCGGTGGGCGGGACGGCCCGACCCCGCCCCGACCCCGTCCCGACCCCGCCCTGGTCCCGCCCCGACCCTGAGGTAAAAAAAAAAAGCGATAGTGGGACTCGAACTCGGGACGGGACAATGTCTGACGCCCGTCCCAAGCCCGCCCCAGGCCCGCCAAACCCGACCCCGCCACGAGCCCGTCCTCGATCCCGCCCGAGAGCCCCCCTTTGCAAATATAATCGTTGCACCAACGTCCATTTTAGATTTTGGCCGTTGGGCAACGGCCATTTTTGGCCTCCCCCCCAACCCCCTACCCCTTAATATTTATTTTTAACCCATAAGTTATTATATTTACACTTTAACACAATTTTTCAACTATAAATAACTCATTTTCTCTTCATCTTTCTCACAAATCTTCCTACAATCTCTCTAATCTCTCAATATATCTCTCTACAAGTCTACATTGTTTACTAAATATTCAATTTTATTTATTCATTTGGGAATTGGGATTTGGGAGTGAAGTTGGCAACTAGCTTGAGGATCTTCCATCGAGCAAAGTTTCAATTTTCATCCTTTCGATTACACGTCGACGTTACGTCGGTGTTTGGTACATTCGTTCCTTCATTAAATTATTATTGTCTGTTTATTTTATTTAGCGCACTTAATTTTATTGTCTTTAATTATTTATTATCATAATTAAAATGAAAGGATTAAGAGGTATGTTTAAGGGTAGGTGTGCTTCTTCTAGTAGGGGCAACCAAGGCAAGGGTACTTCTTCTAGTCATCTTATTCCTACACAGGATGATTTTGTTGATACTCAACATTTTCCTACAATACCATTAGATTTAGACCAGGAGCTATTTTCTGGAACTCAAGAAGACTTTAATTTAAACGATGATCTAGATGATACACCCACTAATGTTGATGACAACACACTCACTAGTGCACCTTCAACTGAAATGCCTCATATTCCCCGTAGTATGAGACGAGGTCCAGCAAAACGACCATTAAAATCAGATGCATGGACATTTTTTGATAGGGATATAGAGAATCAAGTAGCTATATGTAAAATTTGTAAAAATGTTTTAAAATTTAAAACTGGAAAAGGTCACGATGGGACGGGGGGTTTAATTAGACACGTAGTAAGTACTCATCCAGCTAGGTATGCCCAATACCAGGCTTCAAAACCGAGTGTGCAAACGCTCGCTCCATCGGGACAAGGTTCACATACTGATACTGTCCCGGACCAAGTACATGGTCAAATTAACCCTATGACGGGGGGAATTGTAGGCCCTAAATACAATAAACATAGAGATAGGGAAGCAATATCAAAATTAGTTGCTGTGGAGGGTTTGCCTTTTTCATTTCCTTCATCTCCCGATTTTATTCATTACATTAGAGATATATATAATCCACGCTTTTAACGGTTTTCCTAGACCAACTGTTAAGAGAGATGTATTTAAATTCGCACATGAATATCAACAATATTTACGTTATTCATTATATCATTTTAATAGCAAAGTATCTATCACGCCTGATATAGGTCGTAGTACTAACGACCATGATTGTTTAACGGTAACTTGTCATTGGATAGATTATAAATGGTCTATGCAAAAACGTATCTTAGCGTATAGATATATAGATGATAGGCACACTGGTACTTTTATTGCAGATAATATTTATCAAGTGTGCCATTATTATGGAATAACCGATAAAATTATGACTATTACATTAGATAACGCTTCTTCTAATAATTACGCTATTACAATTTTAAAAAATAGTTTAACTCCATCTATTCCCAGATCATTTTCATATAAAATGCGCGTGCCATATATATAACTTAATTGTAAAGGATGGTCTATCACTTTTTCAAGACATTCTTAGTAAAATACAATTTGCTATAAACTTTATTTTTAAAAGTAATAGAGTACAACGATGAAAAGAATATAAAAAAATTTGTCACGATTGTGGACTACCTTATAGAAAAATTCCAGAAGAAGTATCCACTAGGTGAAATTCTTTATACGAGCAACTACTTGTTGCTTATGACTATAGAAAACCTATAACTTTTTTTTTAACTCTCATAATCAAAATCCGGCTGATATGGTTGTAGATAGTGATTGGGTAAAAATTTCTGAATTTATTGTATTTTTCGAGAAATTTTTTCAAGCAACAAAAGAATTTTCCGGTATATATTATCCTACTATTTCAACTATGTTGTTTTATATAACTCTAATATTTTTATTACTTAGTGAATATATGAAAAATCAGTTTATATGGCAGCTATTAAAAAAATGTTTATCAAAATAAAAAAATATTTTATTTCTATTCCCACTATTTATATTATTGGTGCTGTATTAAATCCGACTATTAAAATAGACTGTTCTAAATCACTAATTGAAACTATTTACGATTGTATAGAAGTACTACCACCTCCAAGTCTCAAAAATCTAAATCACCCACCACCTATTGAACAAACTAAAGAAGAAGTGTTGTCTAGCGTAGAAGACCAATACAAAAAAATATATAGGTTTTATCAACAAGAAAATGCTAGTAACTTACCGGCTTTCATACCATCTTCTTCATCTTCAACACAACCTCACAAAAGACATGCTGTTTCTGCGGCTAGTATTGAAAGCCTCAGAAATAGAATGTGCGGCTGTACCGTTACTAACCAAATTAGCGAGTTGAATATTTTTGTTTTGCACGGTTCTGTATCGTACCAAGAAGTTATCAATGAAGATGGACATGAAGACTTGCTGAAATACTGGATGGGGAATGGGAAGACCTTTCTGACACTTTCAATGATGGCCCGAGATGTTTTGAACATTCAAGCGTTATCAACTGCGTCGAAAGCGCTTTTTCTCGCCGGCAGATATCAAATAGGAGACCACGAGACACTCATTAGCCGGAGACAGCTTGGAAATTGCAGTATTATTCAGAGATTGGATACGAGCGGAGCGGAGAAGGTGCGGTCAACCGGAGATCAACGAAGAAGAAGACGAAAACTACAACGAAATCTTATCCAAAGGTAGTGGAAGCGACATGGATCAATTTGACCAACAAATACCAATTCCAACCGAAGAACCACAGGAAATTATCAAGCAATTAGAACAGGTTTTTTTGAGAATGTAATTTTTTAATTGTAATTTTATTATGTAATTTGCAACTTTTGGACAACACCACAAAGTTGCAATTTAGATTTTAGACAATTATATTTGTATTACAAAAAAATCATATGTCTATTAAATAATATAAGAGGCACAAAAATAGCCTTGGGATGTTTTTATTACACTATCTTATCTTGTTTATTGAGTTTTTTTATACATATGTTATTAAAAAAAAAAAAGGAAAATCCGCCGGAACCCGCCCCGATCCCGACTCTGACCCGACACCGCCACAACCCGATTCCAACGGGATCAGGATTGGGACGGGACTGGAGCAAGTCTCGCCAATCCCGACCCCGCCCCCTTCGCCCGTCCCGCCCCGACCCCGACCCCGCCAGACCCGGCTCGCAGGCTCGATCCCGGCCCACTAGCCAGGCCTATGCAATACTATTGCTTCCTCGATTATACTCCCTTTTCTCATTTATTTGGGAGTCAGAATTGTTGTTCATATTTCTCGTGAATGCTTGTTCTGTTTTATGCAAATTGAAAGTTATTTTTACTTTGCAACAGGTGTCATGTATGCCGTTTAGACTGAGAATTCCAACCACTTGTTCGTGCATTGTCCGGTAGATTAGCTAGTATGTTCTTAAGCCTTGGCCTGCAGTGGGTAACGCCTTGCAGCTTGAGGGAAGCTTTCATTAACTGTAGCTTTTGGAAAGTGAAGAAAATCCAACAATCTAAGACCAGATTCAATAGCAGCTCTTACATGCATTTAGTTTTGTCCATTCTAACATCTTGAGCTCAATATTGTATCTTAACAATAACTTCAATTAATAGCTATGGTAAGAATAATGAAATATTTTCCTCATCATTTCATTTCATAAGAGGTGGTACATATACCAATATTACAAGCATAAATTAAGGTAAAGAATAAGATAAGATATGCTAAAATCAAGTCTTCTAATCTATTCTAGTTATTCTAATTATCCCTACCATATACATAAGATATTACATTTATTACAATAATCATAATTAATGAATATTATTAATTAATATTATGATTCTATCACTCCCCCACAGTCGAAGCGGGAGGGAGACGAATGATGAGACTGTCCCGAAAATCTTCAAAGAGTATCAGGGAAGACCTTTAGTGAAGATATCCGCAATCTGGTAGCGCGTTGGGACATGTAAGACACGCACTTGTCCGCGAGCCACCTTTTCATGAACGAAGTGAATATCTAGCTCGATATGTTTAGTGTGTTGATGATTCACTGGATTTCCTGAGAGATAGATAGCACTAACATTATCACAGTATACCAATGTGGCTTTCGGAACTGGACAATGGAGTTCTATGAGTAGATTCCGAAGCAAACATGATTCTGACACTACATTGGCGACCCCTCGATATTCTGCTTCAACACTAGAGCGAAACAGTGTGGCTTGCCTTTTGGAGGACCAAGAAACCAAGTTATCGCCAAGAAAAATGGCATAACCAGATGTAGAGCGTCTGGTGTCAGGACATCTACCCCAGTCTACATCTGTGTAGGACATAAGGGTAGACGTCGATGATGCTAGAGTTCCTTGAATATATCTCACAATCCGTTTGAGTGCATGCATATAATCATCCATCGGATTATGCATGAAGAGGCATACTTGCTGCACAACATAAGAAATATCCGGCCTGGTGAATGTAAGATACTGTAAGGCCCATGCAAGGCTGCGATAATGAGATGGATCAGCAAAAGGCTTGCCAGAGGATGCACTCAATTTGGATTTGGTGTCTGCTGGTGTTGCAGATGGTTTGCAAGAGGACATTCCAGCTCGTTCAACAATCTCTGTTGCATACTTCTTTTGGGATAAAAATAACCCACCTGCATGACGTGTCACCGCTATGGCTAGAAAGTAGTGAAGAGGGCCAATATCTTTCATTGAAAATTTTGAGGCAAGGTGTGACATGATAGACTTGCGAAGTGCATCTGATGAGGCTGTTAAGATTAGATCATCCACATATAACAGAAGATAAGCAATATTATTACCTTGTCGGTAGATAAATAGTGAGTTATTAGAACGGTTGTGAGAAAAACCAATGCATGCAACATAATCCGCAAATCGCTTGTACCAGGCTCGGGGAGCCTGTTTAAGCCCATAAAGTGATTTCTTGAGTAGGCATACATAATTTGGATATCTGGAGTCCCGATATCCCAGTGGTTGATGCATGTACACCGTTTCATTTAGCTAGCCATGAAAAAAAATATTTTTGACATCCAACAATGGAGTGACCATGATTTTGAGAGAGCCAAACTGAGGACCGTGCTGGTTTCACCACCGGACTGAACGTCTCCCTGCAATCTACACCAACCTGTTGTGTCTTTCCATCACCTACAAGATGGGCTTTATGCCTCTCAAAAGTACCATCAGATTTTTCCTTGTGATTGAAAATCTACATAAATCGAATTATATTGGCATTAGGAGGATGGGGTACTAACTCCCACGTCCTATTTTTAATAAGAGCATCAAATTCATCATCTATAGCCATTTTCCAATTCGGTTCGCTGAGTGCAGACACATGATCGCGAGGTAAAGGTGATTTTGAGACTTGGGTGTGTAGGCTATATTTGGTGTTGGGTTTGATAATGCCATGTTGACTAAGGGGGATTGGACGATGGGTTGAATTTTCAAGTGGGGCGGTGGGCTGAGCAACACTGCCTAGCAGTTGGCAGGGGGCTGGGCTTTGGCCCAAGCCACTGCCAGGAACGGGAATGACACTGGGCAGTAGGATAGCAATAACAGGCCCAGTTTGCTGACCCACTGTTGTTGTCCCAGAAACAGTTGGGCCCAAAACAGACGGCCCAGTTCGCTGGTACTTGTGTCCTGCGATTGGGCCACTGTTTCGTGGTCTAAATGTTGTGGCCTGGACAAAACAGTGGGAACCGAAAAAATATGGGACAAATACGGGGGCAATCCATCATCTAAAAATGCATATGTGGAAGGTCGGGACTTGTGAATTTTACCAAACGGGAAATTTGTTTCATTAAAAAGGACATGACGACTCACAAGTATTTTATTTGAAGAGAGGTCATAACACATGTATCCCCGATAATTAGACGGATATCCTAAGAAAACACAAGGTGTGGACCGGGGTTGGAGTTTATTGATAGTGGTGGATGGAAAAAGGGGATAACATAAACACCCAAATACCCGTAAATGTGTATATGATGGGTCCCGTAAATAGAATATTTTGAGAGGGGCTTGGTAGGATAGGTTTTTGTGAGGGAGTATGTTCAATATATATGTAGCCATGTGTAGTGCATGATGCCAAAAGGAGGGTGGTAATGAGGCATGGGCAAGGGAAGTTCGAACAATGTTATTTATGGTTCGTATTTTACGTTCGACCTTTCCATTTTGAGAAGAGGTGTGTGGACAAGAAAGTCAAAAATTCAAGCCATAAGAGTTAAAAAAATCCCAAAAATGCTGATTATCAAACTCCCTACCATTATCACATTGGATATTTTTTATTTTCTGTTCAAAGTAAGTTCAGATGAATGCTCTAAATTTTAGAAATGTGGAAAAGACTTGTGATTTTTTAGACAAGGGAAAAGTCCACAAAAAAATTGAGTAATCATCTAATAATAGCAAGTAATACCGATGGCCTGAAGAGCTCAAAATGGATGAAGTCTAAATATCACAATGTATAATGTCAAATTGAAATTAAGTGCATGAATTGGATGAAGAAAATGGCAATTGAACATGTTTACCCAATGGACATGAGCGACATTTATCCAAAGTCCATTTTGTAATACAAGAAATAAAATTATTATTTTTTAGAGAGGCTAAAACAGATGCCCCCGGATGCCCCAAACGGTCATGCCATAATGATTGGTTGAAAGCTGCAAAAGTAGATGGTAACTTGGATTGTTGAATGGGTGAAGTAATTGTATATAGCTCCCCTTGACTATCACATCTCATGAGGATTGTCCCCGTCTGAAAATCCTTCACGGAAAATCCAAAAGGGTCAAATACAACAGATACCCAATTATCAGTAGTAAACTTTCTAACAAATACCAAGTTCTAAATTAATTGTGGGGCATGGAGCATATTCTTTAAAGTTAGTGGTGGATTGGGGGGTGACAATTTAGTAGACCCATAACCACGTATTGGAATAGAATGGCCATTTCCGACAATTATACCATTATTTTTGCTCAAATTAAAATAGGACGAGAGGTTACCTTGAGATGACGTCATATGAGACGTTGCACCTGAGTCCATATACCAATTGACATCGGGTGGGTTGAGTCCAAGTGTGTGCATGTCAGACTCGATGTCTGTTGGGCTTGTCATCGTCGAATGGGTCTCCTGCCGCTGGTTCTGCAGAGGCCTATTACCGCTTGTACTGGAACCTGCTTCTGTTCTGGGCCCAAAACTTCTTGGCCCAACACTGCCTGGCCTGGCAGTTTGCACACTGGGACGGTAATTGGGCCTGGCCCAGTTCCTAGTTGGGTAGGGCACGGTGGCACTACCCATAGCCACTGCCAGGCCCACTAGGCTGGGCTGCCACTGTTGCTGTACAAATGTGCAGGGGATAACTGATAGCAGGAAGGTTGGACCAAGAGAGGTAGATCTACGCGTTGTAAATGGAGCACGAGTGGATGCTGAGCGCGTAGGAACTTATAGATTAAATTTGTCTTCTGGCTATTGTTTAGTGTTAAATGATTGCTACTATGTACCATCGCTAACGAGGAATATCATTTCTATCCCTGTTTTGGACATGGAGGGCTTTTCCTCGTATATTTATAATGGCAGTCAAGTACTGTCTTTTGATAATGTTATATATGGAACTGCTCCTCTTGTGGATGGATTATATACACTAAACTGTAGTTGAGAAATATTCAATGTACAAAATAAACAAGCTAATATAAGTAATAGAAACTCTACCTACCTATGGCATTGCAGACTTGGTCATATCAACGAATCAAGGATAGAAATATTGAGGAAGTTAGACTACCTCAAACCATTTGACTTGGAGTCTTATAGTAACTGCGAATCTTGCTTGAGATGAAAGATGACCAATAAGCCATTTTCTGGTAAAGGTGTGCGAGCCAAGGAGGTGCTTGAGTTGGTCCATACTGATGTATGTGGGCCATTTTCGACTCAGGCTAAAGGAGGCTTCCCATACTTCATCACTTTTACTGACGACTTCACAAGGTATGGATATATGTATCTTATGAGACACAAATCTGAGACTTTTGAGAAGTTCAAAGAGTATAAGTCGGAAGTAGAGAAGTAACTTGCAACAAGTACCAAGACCTTTCAATCGGATCGAGGAGGTGAATACTTGAGCAAGGATTTTCTAGATTACTTGAAGCTACATGGAGTCTAGTCAGAGTGGACACCTCATAGAATACCATAAATGAATGGTGTTTCCGAAAGGAGAAACCGAACTTTATTAGATATGGTTCGATCCATGATGAGCTTCTCAGCTCTACTGACATACCTTTGGGGACATGCTATACAAACCTCAATATATGTTCTGAACAGGGTTCCTTCCAAGTCAGTAGAAAAGACACCCTATGAGATATGGTGTGGCAAAAAGCCAGCTCTTAAACATATGAGACCCCGGGGGTGCCCTGTATATGTTAAGAAGATTCTCACTGACAAGTTGGAATCCAAAAGTGAGAAATGTTACTTCGTGGGGTATCCAAAGGAAACTAAGGGATACTACTTATATCTTCCTGGAGAACCTAAGGTCATTGTTTTCAGGAACACAACTTTCCTTGAAGATGAATATTTCTACAAGGAACATAGTTGCACAGAGATAGAACTTGAAGAAATTCAAGAACCACAAGATAACACAGAAATTAAACCCTTGTCAAATGACCTAAACAAGGATTTAGTGGGAGTATCTGGTGAAGATTAGGTACTTAGAGTACGCCCTTCAGCCAGTGGGAGTGCTGTGAGAGATAGTGTAGAAATGCAAGTCTCTCATACACAACCAATGGAAGATGATACAATGGTTATACATAATTCAATTCTGGAAATACATGAAAGTGACATTCCTGAAACCTCTCAAGGTGATGGATTATCCAGCACACAAAGACCTTCTCACAATCAGAATGCAACAAATACTGAAACGCAGAATAATCAACTCCGTAGGACCACTATGACTCATCGTCCGCCTGAAAGACTTAATCTCCTTGTTGAAACACACAATGAAATAGATATTCCTGATGACGATGAACTTACAACCTATAGCGAAGCTACGTTAAACATTGATTCGCAGAGATGGCAAGAAGCCATGAAATCTGAGATGGACTCGATGTACATAAATCAAGTTTGGAACTTGGTTGATTTGCTAACAGGGGTTAGACCCATAGGATGCAAATGGGTCTTCAAGAAGAAGATTGATGCATATGGCAAGGTACAGACTTAGGAAATATTGGTGGCTAAAGTTTATAATCAATGGCCTGGGGTCGATTATGATGAAACTTTTTCACCTGTTGCGAAAATTAAGTCCATTCGGATTTTGCTTGCAATAGCTGCATATTATGACTATGACATTTGGCAGATGGACGTCAAAACTGCTTTCCTCAATGGTAATCTAGTTGAGGAGGTGTATATGAAACAACCTGAGGGTTTTTCACTTGAGTCCAAACCAAATGTTGTATGGAAGCTACAAAAGTCCATTTATGGGCTTAAGCAAGCCTCGAGGAGTTGGAATATTTGCTTTGACAAGGCTATCAAGTCATTTGATTTCATCAGAAGCAAAGATGATCCATGTGTTTATAGTAAATGCAAGGATGAGAATATTGCCTTCATTATCATATATGTAGATGCCATATTGATAATGGGAGACAATAAGACTCTCCTGCAGTCAGTCAAAGAGTGATTGTCCAGTACCTTCATGATGAAGGATTTAGGTTAAGCCTGCTACATTCTGGGAATTATGATCTATAGAGATAGACCTAATAGATTGTTGGGGCTGTCACAGTCAGTCTACATAGACAAAGTGCTTAGACGTTTTTCTATGGAAAATTCCAAGAAAGGCGGTCTACCTATGGGACAAGGCATCAAGTTATCTAAGAATGATAGTCCTTCAACACTATAGAACTTGAACGTATGAAAATGATCCCATATGCTTCGGCTATAGAATCGATCATGTATGTCATGGCTTGTACTAGGCCAGATGTGGCCTTTTCACTTAGTATGACTTGTAAATTCCAGCAGAATCTAGGGGAAGAACACTGGAAGATAGTCAAGAGTATTCTTAAGTATCTTAGACGAACTAAAGATTACTTCTTAGTCTATGGTGGGGAATAAAAGCTAGCTGCTACTGGGTACACTGATGCTAGCTTCCAGATGGATTTTAATGACTACAAATCTCAGTCTAGGTACACGTTCATTTTCAATGGTGGAGCAGTAACCTAGAAAAGTTCCAAATAAGCTACAACTGCTGATTCGACAACAGAAGCTGAGTACATTGCTGGATCAGAAACTAGTAAAGAAGCTGTCGCGATTTCTGAGTTCCTGAAGGAACTAGGGGTTGTTCCAAGTGCCACTTGTCCAATAACGGTTTATTGTGACAACACTGGTGCGATTGCACAAGCTAAGGAACCAAGATCAACAAACAGAAACAAACATGTACCAAGGAAGTACCACATACTCAGGGAGATGGTGGAGACTGAAGAGATTAGATTAGACTATGTTTCCACAGACGATAATCTAGCTGACCCATTCACTAAACCATTAAGCTTAGTCAAGCCTAATGGTCATTTTGAGAATATGAGCATTAGATATATTGGAGATTGGCTCTAGGCCAAGTGGGAGATTGAAAGTATATTTATGTCCTAGAGATAATCTGTATTAGGACAAATATACTTTATACACATTCGTATTATTATTAATGGAGATTAATAGTTTGGCATTTGTAATTATTGAATTATTAATTGATTGTTTATAATATTCCATAATATACATCCCTGGAGGTTACGCTGTTATTAATAATGTGAGATATTAATATTATAACGTAACTCTTAAAATAGCCTCTACTAATGATCATTGAGAATGAGATATCGATGATATGTAATAAGTCGACATGTGGTGTGCATCACATCCTTAGAGGATGTAGTATGTCTCACTTGCTACGAGTAATGGCTACTCGCGATGGACACATGGATACTTTGAAAGTATTGGTATACCCTGATGATATACTGTTTGTTATACTTGTCTAAAGTATGATCAGCGTGTGAGAGATAGAAGTCCTTAGACTTGAGGTCAATACGCACCTTGTCTACAAAGTAATATACTTTGATCCCGTCCTAAGCTCAAATGCCTTATAGGTTGAGATACGACTTGTATTGGGTACATTACGATTTGGATTAAAGGTGGTAGTTGAGCCAAGATTAGGATTCATTCCTCGAATGTATATTCGAGAGAACACTCAGATTCTCAGTGATATTAGGTTGACTAAGTCGTTGGCCAACGCAATAGACATATTTAGAATATGGTCTAGTTGTCAACTAATATAGATGAGATACAATGATTAAGCCATTTGGATAGACACTTGACAAATCCTAAGCTTGATCGGGTGTGTCATGAATGAAAGAATTTTATCTTACCACATAGAGGTTAAGTTTACTGGATTCGTGTAAACGTACTTCACATATTGAGTTCGTCTTGCGGCGCTGTCTAGGAGTTTCGCGTAGACCTTAATTTGATTAATGTCTATATGTGAAGGCCTGTAAGGTCACACTATGTCGATTGTCTTTTCGATCTAAGGATGTATTGAGAGGGTATTAAATATTCGATTTAGAATCGAGATATTTAAATGAATAATGATTATTTTAATTAAGTCAAAATTAGATTTTGGTTTTAATTAAGAATGTGCGGAAAATAAATCGAGACGGTGCAGGGCCACGTCGAGCGCCGCGGTGCCCACACCATAGGGCCGCGGCGCTAATGACCTAATTTGTCTCGATTTATGGGCCAGGTCCAAGGTCAAACCCTAATCTCGTTTGACTTAATTTTTTACCTATAAATTAAGACATTCATTTCATTATTCAATACACTGATTTTAGATTATTATTCTAAGTCTTAGAGACTTAGAATCAAAACACTCTCTCGAACCTCTGCCAGATTTCCTAGCTTTCCGAAAGAGAAATACATTGAAGCTTGGAGCTTGCAATCGAAAGGGCTTTCGCGTGCGAACCCACAGTTGATAACACTCCAGATAATACAACCTGTAAGTGTTCATGTTTCATGTTACAGGTATTTGATTGTCATATAACCATACCAGAAGTAATTGTTGGGGTAAGTAAAAACAAAATTTTAAACTTCCGTTGTGCCTTACTTATGTGTTTTGAACCCAATAAAAACCTACAAATCATTCATACTAGAATTCTACAGTTGAATTAGAATGAAAGTACATTACAAATTTATAGGCCATGTCTTCTTTAGGAATTCCTTCTGTCACTGAAAACAACTTATAGAATGTGAATCTAAAGAACTTAGAAAAATGTACTTTAGAAAATAGAATTATGGTATTAATTGCTTAGAGAAATAGTTTCATATAATTTACGTTAGAAAATAGAATTATGGAGTTAATTGCGTAGCAAAATAATTTCATTTGTTGAGAAACATTTTTCTTTTCAAATGACCCAACGAATACGATACTTTAAAATTTTCAATGGTGCTCCTCAAGAAACTGCTAGTCCAATAATAAAGACACCTGCGTGAGGGCTTTTAACTTATAATATATTTTTGTGCTACTCTATATTTACTGATAAAAAAGTAAACAATAAAGACAAAAACAGGAAGACAATTTTTTTCGATAGATCTCCTTTGGTTCCTAAATAAAAATGTTTAAACTTGATCTTATAGACAAAATACTTTTAAAAGAATAAAGGAATTTTGACAATGAGAGCGAGGAAGCTAGTCATACTTTGCTGCATCTAAAATTAAACTTTGTAAACTAATTAATGATCTTTTAACCAGGTGACTAAAGCAATAGAGGCAATCTGGATTCATTATCCTCCAAACCTATGTTTTAGCTAAGAGGCCATGAAATATGAAAAGACTTAGTATATTACACATAGATTATGTGATGAATGTTTGATCCATGATGGCTTCACAGATCATGCAATGGATATTATGAGTTTCCCTGATGGCTCTATCGATTATTTGTTCAACAACTTGTGTTGGTTTGTCTGGGATTGCTATCCTTCGCGATCACTTCCATCTAATTTTGAACCAAATGACTTTTACTTCAGTTTTTGTCTTTTACTTTAGGAACTTTCTTTGTTATTATAAATTCTATAAGGAAGGTCTTAAAGGATTCATGTGAACATCATGTGTTTAGGAAGACCTAAGAAAGATAATTTTCAAAAGTGAAATTATAACACTCTTTTCGGAACATCTAGGGGCTAATATATTTGCAAGAATAGATGATAACTATATTAAACATAAACAAACATGGGAGAAAGATTCAATCGTGTCTCTTTTCTACATTTGGAAATATTAAAGGATGAAAAAGGTTCTGGAACATACTCTTACACAAGTTCCTAGACTTCACAGTTCTTATGTTTTGAGTGTGCAGGTTTTCCTTGACCTTATCTATATTTGGAGCAGAATGATAGGCTTATTATTTCTACTTTCGAAAGGGCTTCTCAGGTTGCAGTAATTCCAAATTGTAGAGCTCTTCAGAAGTTGACCTTTTTATCAAACATTATTAAAAAAAAGTAATTCCAAATCACCTCTCGCACAAATGCAGGGTGCCGCATACAATAGATACTTGTGGTCCGGCTTTTCTTTGAACCCCGCGCATAACGAGAGCTTAGTGCACCGGGATGCCCTTTAGAATATTTGCAACTTGGTCAGAGCTGATGAAGTGTATGATCATCTCATTTAAAAGCTTAAGCTGTTAAGAGTAAACACTTTTAAATATTTGATTATATTCTCAACACGCCTCCTCACGTGTTGGTTTGCTTTTTTTTTCATGGTCCAAGCATGTGGAGATTCTTTTTTGATAATGGGTGGCGACGAGATTCGATCTCAGGACCTCTGCCTGCTCTGATACCATGATGAAATGTGTGACCATTTCAACTAAAAGCTTAAGTTGTTAGAAAAAACACATTTTTCAATATTTGATTATATTTTCAACAAAAGCATGAGAAGACCTCCCGGAGCTAGTGTGACACTTGTGACTACACTTTCCAAATGTTAGATAATTTAAAATCCTCTTATATCTTTAAAAAAGTCTATGTGTGACTATAAATATGTTTCTCATGTACGTCAATTCTCTTTTAAAAAAGTCTATGTGTGACTATAAATATGTTTCTCATGTACGTCAATTCTCTTTCCATTAACTGGAGCACACAATAAATGTCAAAGATAGTTATACAACGGGGACCATTATAATATAGTGTTGGTTACAATGTTGCAGGAAACGAAATAAATAACTGCTAAGTATTACAAGCAACTGAAATTACAATTAACTTGAACAATAAACTGGAATTACAATAAACTGGATCAGTTTTTTTGGTATGCTGAGTCGAGTGTTTGCACTCTGTATTTAAGACAATATTGCCCTGTATGTATCCGTTCTACGTCCTGGACAATTGTCTCCCAAGATAAAATAGCAAATGAATAAATGAGCAAAGGAAACTCAAGTGCTACCGTGAAGAATTTTGAGTAATGAATGATGCTGGAAGGTAGTAGGATGAACTGATTTCGTTTCTGTTTTTTGTGTAGCTCAACAATGGTGCAAATGGTCCTTTATATAGTTGAAGGAGAGGCTTACCAACTGCCCACATAATTGCATGTTACTAGCCAAGTAATGGCAATTATAGAGGTCGTAATTCACAAAAATAAATGGTGAATTGATGTGCAACGAATTGGCATTTAGGAAGATTAATTCAGCCAAAATAAATGGCTGAATTGAGTGCTGGTTGACGTTCCAGAAACCACAAAGTTCTCTGCCGAATTTGACTTTCTTGAAACTTCATGGACCAAAATGTACATATGAAACAAGTCTGATCCAAAAAGATAATATCAGAAGAAGCACAGCCCACAGCCCGAGACCGGACCGGACCCGGACCGGACGGGCGGGCGATGACGCACGTGTGGGCTTTCCTTGAACCGAAGCACATCTAAGTCATCCCTCCTTTAAACACATGGGATACCCCTTGGAGTCCCAAACCCCAAGTCAATCTTGAGACTTATAAACAAAACAATTCTTTCTTCCCCCACCGATGAGGGAGAATTGATCTCAATACCACACTTTTCCATGCTTCAAACACCTCACTTCGTGGACCAATATCTCTTTCATTTCTCAACGAAATTTGACGATCCTTGGCCCTACGGTTATCTACTTACTTAGTAGATTATGCACGTGTGAAGAACCGGATTCTCCAACAGACGGAACACTAGTGTTTAAGCCGTTAAAGTTGGTCGGATGCAACTCCCGCCAAAGACAAATTTCCAACATATAGATCTTAACTACTCCTAGTTTTTTTGAGTGTTAATCTTCTTTCATCTTTTTTTGTAGGCTAATATAGCTCATGACTGCTAAGATTACAACAACAGGAGTTTCTAAGCAAGAGGACGGTTTTGAGGGCACTACATGTTGTGTGCTCAAGATTTAATTTGTCAAGAACCACGATTGCTCTGAGCATTATTGGACCTTTGTTGATTTGGGTAATTGCTTGACCAACTCACGAATCAGGCTTGTCTTTTAAATTTCTCCTAGTAATAGTACACTGCTGTATTGCAACACATATTTATTGTCATGAGCGGCTTTCCAGCCATGCTCTATGACTCCTCGGTCGCGCCCCATGGCGCTAGCAAGCCTCCTAGCACCAAGCATCATGGATAGCCCCGTGGTCTTGGCTGCGCCGAGTGACAAGTGCGTCTATGCCTATGTTGCCTCATCAATGACTCTCGATAGTGTCCCTAATAAGGCCATTGTAACACCCTGTACTTTCGGGCGATGATTTGAACAGCTAGACGTATGCAAGTAGACCCGAGCCTTGAAGAATTTTTTGTCATATTCACGTATACAAACAAAGAGCTTAGTCTATAAAAGGATGCGGTTCGAAATAATCTAAGATTTTAAAAGTGTGACGACGATGATCGGAAATATTGTTCTCGTGTGAGCTAGCAGAGGCTATAGACTAGTGTTATATTACATGAACATGATAATGAGTATATGAAGTGTGTTAAAGATGATTATTATTTAAGTAAATTGAGATCAAAAAATTAATTATGTGGGTAAGTGGTTAAATATTGATTTAGTAGGAGACATGTAATAAATTAAAAGGATTATGTGGATAAGTGCTAAAGTGATGCAATTACGTGGCTGCAAATCAAAAGGGATTTGGTGGCAATATGTCACGACCCAAATCGGAGGGCCATGACGGGCACTCAGACCTTACCTGCCGAGCACCACTCTTCACATACTTACCAGCTAACCGAAATCAATCATGGACCACAAGGGCCGTTACTAAATATTCAACTGACACATACATAACTGCCGACAGAACCATACACAACTACTATACACATGACAACTGTCTACAAGCCTCCAAAAAGTATATGACATCACAAGGACAGGGCCCCGCCATACCCATGTGCATATGAAAAATATCATACTACGACCAGACTGCAACTCTAAAACAAGTAGAGTGCTCCAACATCAGCTGAACCAGCAACCTACTAGCGTGAACCGTCCCACTGTCTACCTGAGTCTGCAGGCATGAAACGCAGCGTCCCCCGATAAAAGGGACGTCAGGACTGACGTACTATGTCAGGCATAAGAAATAACATAGCAGAGATACATAACGGATGAAGTTGACGAAGGTTGAGACCTCTGTCTTCCTAAGATCTCTATTATCGGTATTCACTCTGAGACTTATTTGTCTCCTTTTTTTATTGCGATCATAAACAGTGATTTTGATGACATCACTCTTCATATAATATTGTGATGTACGAAAGTAGGAAATAGAAATAGCGGACACAACCAGCCGACAATAACAACCGATAGTAACAGCTGACAGAAACAACCGATAGTAACAATTGACAGTAATGAATGCCTCTGAGGGCTATAATATGTCTAAATGTTATGCACAATGCAATTGCGGTATACATATATATATATATATATATATATATATCGGGCATCTTCCTTCCCATAACAGCCTCTGTGAGCATAATTTTATTTCGGCCTCTGTGGGCATAATCATTATCATATTTGCCTCATTGGGCATCTTCCTTTTCATGATAGTATGTACCAGCTGCAGGTGGTGTTGCGTATATAACACCATTCCCTTTTTCCATCCCTACATATATATAATTGATACCATATAGTAGTGTATATAACATATGTGGGTCCAGGGTAATACATGAATATAATGCATGAATGACAATAAAACATTCTGAACTTATGGGGTGACATAATATTCTTGTACCTTTGGCTAACATTGGGAATATTAACATCTTTTTCATATGCCTCAATAAGGATTTAGGAACACATTTAGACATTCTTTTAACATAGGAATCAATAACATGAACATTCTTAACTACTAAGAGTAGAATAATTTATGGAATAATATTACGGTTACGTTTCGTACAAAGAACATGCCAAAAGAAGGAAATAATTTGCCTTAACATACTTTTAGTGTAGATTTTAACGAACTTGATCTTCTCTACTTGTTAATCTCAATAAGTGAAGGGAAAACCTTGCTTGCACACTTGAGCTCTTAAAATTCTTGTTGACTAATTACAATTTTTCTCCCAAAATAGAGTGAGGCCGAGAGTTGTCAAAAGGAAATATAAAATCGTGAACAATTTCCTCAAATGGATTTATCAAAAGGATCAAGAGTTTGCTGAAAATATTTGATTGCTTCTCCATAGTCACATTGCTGCTAAGGATCAAATTTCATGTTGTTGTTTGGTTTGGAAAATGAATATTGCTGCCTACTTTTCTCTTTAAGAGGTAATAACTTTGAGAATGTGCTGCACATATCTTAAGAGAATTTCCTTGGTGATAAGGCCAAAACATGTTCACTACTTGTTGTGTCATGGGGCACATGGAACGTCCCCATGATACTAAGTCCAACTAATTCATTACTCTTCCGCTAAAATTCAATAATTAACCAATTACACACATAATTAATTTCTCCATCTCAAATCACTTAAATAATAATCACCTTTAACATATTTTATATACTCATTATCACAATCGTGTAATATAGCTCTAGTCCATAACCTCTTTTGGGACATACAAAATATTATTTTAAATCACTGCGGTCACACTTGTTAAATCCTAAATTATTTCGAGACCGCATCCTTTTACGTACTAAACTCTTTCTTTACGTACGTGAATATGACATAAATCCCTCAACGCTCGGGTCTACGTCCATATGCCTAGCGATTCAAACCATGATCCGAAAGTACGGGATGTTACACAATAATTTCAACATATATCTACATGGTGCATGCAAGGAGGATGTCATTATCTACGAAAAGGATAAAGGGGGTGGCACACTATGAAATAAATAATGTTTTGCCACTCTTATTATGTGAAGCTATTCAAATAGTGCAAAACATTCAGAATGCAAAGACAAAATAAATAGATCAAAATATCAAAACTAGCAAATCATCAAAGTAAATTTTCCAAGGATGTCGACATAGTTTTAGTTGGGATAAAAACGTTGATGAGGAAATTTTGGAAGCAGCAAAAAACTCATTCTAGTCCAGGTAATTGCATAACATTTCCACTTACTTCGTAGGGAAAAAATGTATTCAGATAACACCAAAGAGGTTATGTGTACATTGTTTACGTGATTTTAACATCAATTCCCTCTAAATCATAGCAAATCGTAGATTTCTTCGTATTGAAGAAAGTTGAGGGGAAGATCTATAAAAGGCAACCAAGATATGATCCTTCATCCATGATCTTCTACAAGCTCGTATGATCATTTAAGATTAATGTGTAGATAAGGATGGTTCCGACACCATAAGTAGAGGTTCAAAATTAAAGGTATGTTAAGACAAATCCTTCTTTCTTTTGGCATGTTCTAAGTTACGAAACGTAAACGTAATATTGTCCCATAAATGATTCTACTCGTAGTAGTTAAGGATGTTTGTGTTATTCATTTCTATTTCAAAGCATGTCTAAATATGTTCCTAAATCCTTATTGAGGTATATGTAAAAGATGTTAATATTCATAATGTTAATCGGAGGTGAAACGACCTTACGTCACTCCGACAAACTCAGAGTGTCTTAGTAGCATTCATGCATTATATTCATGTATTACTCTTGACCTCAAAAGAGTTATATACTCTACTATATGTATGCATTATATATGTATGGGGATGGTGAAAATGAAAGGCGTTATATGCACACACCACAATTGATAGGTACAGATATACACGATAACGATTATGCCCACAGAGGCCGATATGATATGATGGGATGCCCACAGAGGCTTGATGGCGTTATATACGCATATGTATTTGTATTACCGCATTGTGCATGGAATTTAGGCATATTATGGCCCTCATAGGCATTCTGCACAAACATGGTACTTAGGCATATTATGTCATTCAGAGGCATTCTCTACTGGTTGGTTGGTTCTTGTCTCATGTTACTTTAAGGTTTCTATTATGCTATTATTCATGCCTGACATACGCGGTACATCAGCCGTATTGACATCCATTTTGTTGGGGGATGCTGTGTTTCATGCCCGCAGGCATAGGTAAAGAAGGTGACAGTTCACACTAGTAGGTTGCTGGTTCAGCTGATATTGGAGCACTCTATTTGTTCTAGAGTTACAGTCTAGTCGTGGTATGATATATTTTTGATATGCATAGAGGTATGACGAGGCCCTGTCCCGACCTTATGATATCACGGACTCTTTAGAGGCTTGTAGACAGACGTACTGTGTGTAGTACTCGTGTACGGCCTTGTCGGCCTTAATATGTATATATGCATAGGTTGGGTCCTTCTGGTTGCTTGATTTTACATATCTCTTTTTTCAGTTTACTATATCCATATATCTGCAGGATATCTCATAGCGGCCATCGTGGATCATGAGAAATTATGGTTATATGCTAAATATATGATTAGTGGTACTTGACAGGTAAGATCCGGGTGTCCGACATGACCCTCGTCATGACAAAACTTGGTATCAGAGTAGGTCTGTCCTAGGGAGTCTACAAGCTGTGTCTAGTAGAGTCTTGTTTATGGGTGTGTTGTGCACCACACTTATAGATAGGATACATGCCATTTAGGATGATGTTTACCTTCCTTCTTGATCTAGAATATTGCTGTAGAGCTGAGTTGTAAGAATTCTCTTTGTAAATCTTATCGTATTTATGGTTACAACAATGCATTTTTCTTATAGGGCTATAATTAGCAGGGGATTGAGGTTGGATTGAGTGTAAATGTGAGTAGTATGCTCTCTATTGAGACAGATCCGTTAGAGGATATGAGTAAGTTACTTTCTCAGGTATCGACGAATCTAGTAGTACCAGAGGTGTTGAGGGAAGCTCTCGTATCATCAGTCCTACCAGCAGCTCCGTCTGATTGGATATAAGGAGAGCGGTGCAGGTATTGAATCAATTGATTGCCTCACAGGAACGACTTCATCCTAAAGCATCCGATAGAGATAGGCCCTTGAAGGGTCAGGGAGTTCATAACCCAGAGAGTTTATTAGTCAGGGATCACCAATATTTAAAGGGTTCAAATATGCTAATATCTTAAGGTCAAAGTTGTAAAGGTCGAGTGAGACTGCCCCAACCATTTTGTAGTCAGTGTGGTCGAGCGCATGCCAGATTATGCCTCAAAGGTACATGGGGTTGGTTTAGTGTGGCAGCCATGGCCACAACGTTCCGAAGTGTCCCAAGTTGATATGCAAAGGTAAGGATATGAGTTGTATAGATGAAACGCAGAAGACATAATTGGAAGGTTTAGTAGGTTATGAAAATCTATACATTTTACAGTGACTCGTGATGATTAAAATGAGGGAATATGGTATGTACATACGACCTAAATTGTAATGTCTTACCTAGAATTGATTGGAAATGATTCCAGGATATCCTTAATGAGAATGGATTGCCACAATCGAATCGTGTGAAGAGTGACCATCACTAAATTTAAGAAGATCACGTAAAGTGACGTACCTAGAATAGTGAGCCCAAGTCATATATAAGGATTGAGTTTTCCACGGTAGCGGAAGGGGACATAAGGCTCACGTCCGTGCGTAAAGGTCATACCGTGTATTATTGAGAATTACATGTATTAATGTTAGTAGGTTAAGGCATGCTATAGGTATGTGACTGGTAAGGTCTTTGGCTTCATTGTGCAGCATGTTACAATTCTAAATAAATTCTGGATAACAATAGCTTGTTAGGGGCAATTGAGAATGAGAACTATGGAACAATCGAAGAATGATTGTGGGAAATATGAAAACAGTTAATAAGTATGAATAGAATGGTATGATCAAGTATCAAGGCAGAAACGTTTTTCGTTTAATGACGAGTGGAAGGAAGGATTACAACAAGAAGGATAAAAGTGAATGAGATTATAGTTATGCAGGTTTCACAAATGTATGATTACTCCAGAACAACGTAATGATCAATGGTACAGGACGAACAGTAAGAACTCTTCGACCAAAGGTGATGAACCTCTGATGTCCAGGAAGATAGTATGAGAAATACTTTAAGATAAGAGACCCCCTAAGGCAACTTGAAATGGAAAGGTGAAGGTAAGACGAATGAGCATTCGATCGATGGGAGATCTAATAATGATAAGACAAGAAATCTTGACAAGTCATGGGATCATGTAACACCGTGAATTGGATCTAAACATACAAACCATCGGTTCCATAACATATGCGGTCATATCTCTCAGAAAGTATGTAAATGGAAGTAATAGTAAGTAAAGCTCGAGATTAGCACCTAAACAGGTGAAAAGGAGCCATTACGCCTATGGATACAAGATATACATTTAAAATATATGTCAAGAGATAATGACATTATAATGAAGATAAAATGTCAGGCAAATGCAAATGTCTATGAGTATTTTTGAACTGACCAAAGGTTCTAGGAGATAGATAAAGTAATGAGTTTACAGCTTAACGAGATCAAGAAAATCTTCTCCTAGAGCACCATTGATAGAAAGTCTTAGCCATGAGGCAAGTAAAGGAATTCAAATCTAAGTATAATGATTAGGTTTGGATATAGTAGGCCAACGTCATGTAATGCAAATTCTTCAGAATATTCCACGTATTGAATGAGGGAATAAGTTAACAACTCATCTTTTAAGGGGTAGTAACCCCAAGGATTGGAATCAGGAGCAATGTTTGAGAGTACGTATGTATACCAGAATATTTTAGAATTAAAACGAGTACGACAAGTAAAAAATGAGTGAACAAGTGTCAAAAGAAGTTGTTTATAATTACGAGTAGTGAGAAAGTACGAAAAAAGAGATTCCTTTTAGACCATGAATGAGAGTTAACTACGATGATACAGACACTTCAGATTCAATGACATTGTTCATAAAGTGTTCATGGTTGAGATACTACAAATTTAAGAGTTTTCAGCACACCGGTTAGTAAACAAAGCTAAGTTGATAATAAAATCATTCACCCACAAGTGGCTTGAATAATGTGAGGACGAATGAGAGAAGTTTACCTGATGGAATGCATCAATTAGCTAAGTGGGAGTGCGATTAGAGGATTCAAATAGTGGTAGCCCTATGACTCAGAATACAGCAGGGACATCCCTCATACTGGAAGAAAAGGAACGTCATGATGAAGATCCCATTTTTAGAAAAGATCCGGAAAGATATTTAACAAAAGAGAACCGCAACTTTCGGGTATAATAGGAGAGGGACCCTCAGGTGGAAGGTCCATTTGTGTATTCCCAGTGTAGCAGGATTACGAGACAATATTATAACGGAGGTCCATTGCTCACGATATTATATTCACCCTGGATCTACTAAGAGGTATCATGATCTCAAAGGTATGTATTGGTTGGATGACATAAAGAGGAACATTACGAAGTTTGTAGCTCAGTGTCTTAATTGTCAGCAAGTAAACTTAGAGCACCAAAAGCCCGACGGTGTAACTTAGAACATTGAGGTCCCGATGTGGAAATAGGAAATGATTAATATGGATTTCATTACAAGTTTACCTCGCTCTTATCATAAGTCTGATCCTATTTAGGTGATTATTGATAGACCGACCAAATCAGCTCAATTTCTGGCGGTCAAAACTACCTACACAACCAAGGATTACGCAAAGTTGTTCGTCTTCATGGTATACCTAGTTCTATAATATATGACCGATGTGAGCAGTTCACAACTAATTTCTGGAGATCATTTCAAAAAGGTTTGGGCACTCAAGTTAATCTTAGCACAACTTTCCGCCATCAGACAGATGGATAGGCCGATCGTACTATTCAAACGCTCGAGGACATGCTACGAGCTTGTTTATTAGACTTTAAGGGAAGTTGGAATGATCATTTACCCCTTATTGAATTTGCATACAATAACAAGTATCATGCTAGCATTAAAATGCCCACATACGAGGCTTTATATGGATGGAAGAGGATATCCTATTGGATGGTTCGAATTAGGCAAATCAGAACTATTTGGGCCTGATCTAGTACACCGAGCCATAGCGAATGTGAAGTTTATCCAAGAACGGTTGTTAACCGCTCAGAGTCATCAGAAGTCGTATTCAAATGTGCGACGGTGGGACTTAGAGTTCCAAGTGGATGATTGGGTCTTCTTGAAGATTTCTTCTATGAAGGGTGTAATGAGATTTGGGAAAAAGGGAAAGCTCAGTCCAAGGTACATTGGGCCATATCGTATAATTCGACGAATCGGCCAAGTAGCTTACGAATTAGACTTGCCTTTGGAGTTAAAGTTTGTTCATCCGGTTTTCTATGTTTCTATGTTAAGAGCGTGTGTTGGGGATCCTTCCCGGATTGTACCAATTGATGATGTGAAGGTTACAGAGGACCTATCATATGAAGAGGTTCATATTGCTATCTTAGATCAGCAGGTCCGCAAGCTGAGGACTAAAGAAGTAGCCTACGTGAAGGTACTATGGCGGAATAAGAATGTAGAAGAAATGACATGGGATGCGGAAGAGGAGATGAAACACAAATATCCCTACCTATTTCAAACCAACGTCGAGGTTTCGAGAGAAGCATAAGGTGATTTCTATTTCAGATTATTATAATTAATGCTTGATGACCATATGAGGTTTGATATAATGATGTATGTCATATTACATGGCCCTGTGAAATGGTGGTTGGGTTTTCTGGCTACGTGACGGGGATCCGGATAGTCTTATTTGTTAAGGAGTAGAATCCTTAGATATGTCACCCCAACATTC
This sequence comes from Anisodus tanguticus, assembly GCA_034509755.1. Lineage (NCBI taxonomy): Eukaryota > Viridiplantae > Streptophyta > Magnoliopsida > Solanales > Solanaceae > Anisodus > Anisodus tanguticus. The sequence goes on along the minus strand of CM067553.1, from coordinate 18,352,749 downwards.
GAGGATGAATGTTTCTAAGGGGGGGAGGATGTAACAACTCGTACTTTCGGGCGATGGTTTGAACAGCTAGACGTATGCAAGTACACCCGAGCCTTGGAAAATTTTTGGTCATATTCACGTATGCAAACAAAGAGCTTAGTATATAAAAGGATGCGGTTCCGAAATAATCTAAGTGTTCCACTGATTAGGCGGGGACAGGATTCGAACCTGCAATCTTCAGGTCATGAGCCTGATGAGTTGACCAATTCCTCTACCCCGCTTCTTAAAAAGTGTGACGACGATGATCGGAAATATTATTCTCGTGTGAGCCAACAGAGGCTACAGACTAGTGTTATATTACATAAACATGATAATGAGTATATGAAGTCTGTTAAAGTGATTATTATTTAAGTGAATTGAGATCAAGAAATTAATTATGTGGATAAGTGGTTAAATATTGATTTAGTAGGAAACATGTAATAAATTAAAAGGATTATGTGGATAAGTGCTAAAGTGATGCAATTACGTGGCTGCAAATCAAGAGGGATTTGGTGACAAGATCAACATATATCTACATATTGCATGCAAGGAGGATGTGTATGATCAACGAAAAGGATAAAGAGGGTGGTACACTATGAAATAAATAATGTATTGCAACTCTTATTAAGTGAAGCTATTCAAATAGTGCAAAACATTCCGAATGCAAAGACAAAATAATAGATCAAAATATCAAAACTAGTGAATCATCAAAGTAAATTTTCCAAGGATGTCGACATAGTTTTAGTTGGGATTAAAACGTTGATGAGGAAATTTTGGAAGCAGCAAAAAACTCATTCTAGTCCAGGTAATTGCACAACATTTTCACTTACTTCGTAGGAAAAAAAATATATTCAGATAACGCCAAAGAGGTTATGTCTACATTGGTTACGTGATTTTAACATCAACTCCCTCTGAATCATAGCAAATCGTAGATTTCTTCGTATTGAAGTAAAGTGAGGGAAAGATCTATAAAAGGCAACCAAGATATGATCCTTCATCTATGATCTTCTACAAGCTCGTATGATCATTTAATATTAAGGTGTAGATAAGGATGGTTCCTACACCATGAGTAGAGGTTCGAAATTAAAGGTATGTTAATGCAAATCCTTCTTTCTTTTTGCATGTTCCCATAAGTGATTCTACTCTTAGTAGTTAAGGATGATCATGTTATTTATTCCTATTTTTAAAGCATGTCTAAATATATTCCTAAATCCTTATTGAGGTATATGGAAAAAATGTTAATATTCATAATGTTAATCGGAGGTGAAACGACCTTACGTCACTCCGACAAACTCAGAGTGTCTTAGTAGCATTCATGCATTATATTCATGTATTACACTTGACCTCAAAAGAGTTATATACTCTACTATATGTATGCATTATATATGTATGGGGATGGTGAAAAGGAAAGGCGTTATATATGCACACCACTTGCAGCCGGTACAGATATACACGATAACGATTATGCCCACAGAGGCCGATATGATATGATGGGATGCCCACAGAGGCTTGATGGCATTATATACGCATATGTATATGTATGACCGCATTGTGCATGGAATTTAAGCATATTATGGCCTTCATAGGCATTCTGCACAAACATGGTACTTAGGCATATTATGTCCTTCAGAGGCATTCTCTACTGGTTGGTTGGTTCTTGTCTCATATTACTTTCAGGTTTCTATTATGTTATTCTTCATGCCTAACATACTCGGTACATCAGTCGTATTGACGTCTATTTTGTCGGGGGATGCTGCGTTTCATGCCCGCAGGCTTAGGTAAAGAGGGTGACAGTTCGCACTAGTAGGATGCTAGTTCAACTGATATTGGAGAAATCTATTTGTTTCAGAGTTGCAGTCTAGTAGTGGTATGATATTTTTTTGATATACATAGGGGTATGGTGGGGCCCTGTCCCGATCTTATGATGTCACATGCTCTTTAGAGGCTTGTAGACTGACGTCATGTGTGTAGTAGTCGTGTATGGCCTTGTCAGCCTTAATATGTATATATGCATAGGTTGGGTCCTTCTGGTTGCAGGATTTTACATAGCTCTTTTTTCAGTTTACTATTTCCATATATCAGCAGGGTATCTTGTGGTGTCCCTCGTAGACCATGAGAAATTATGATTATATTCTAAATATATGATTAGTGGTACTCAACAAGTAAGGCTCGAGTGCCAATCATGACCCTCCGGTTTCGGTCGTGACATCCGCGCCCCAATGCGTGTCCACACCTGTGTCGCCTTTGATAGTGTAGCCCGTGCTAAGCACTCGTGCATGCACCCAACGCCGCGCCCAGTGTCGTGCATAGTCTCTGATGCTGAAGACAAGGTTGTGTCCCCTCCAAGTGCCACCAATGTCCATGCTCTTACTTTGTAATAGTCTAGGCCCTTTTGATGTAAATATATAATAGGTTTACTTTCTATATTTCCATTATGTTTTTCTAGCTTAGTCATGTCTAGTTTTGTTGCTTGTCTTTTTATTTTTAGAACATATATAAGGAGAGGATCAAGCAATCAAAAATTTCAAAAAAATAATCAATTGTCTGTATTGGTGTCTCCCCCCGTCCCCCGACACCATTTTCTTTCATTATAATAGCTTTCATTAATGCAACAAGCTTTCTTTCATTTTCAATTCTCTTTTTTGTTCTCTGAATTGCTTTTGACATTGATTTTTCTGTATCGCACTGATTGTATCATTTGGCGTATGGAGGGGACCCCAGTTGGCGGATTGTAACTACACTGATATCAATTGCTTAGCATTATGTCATCATTTTAAGAAATCTCAGAAAGGCGACTCGTAACAGTTGGTATCAGAGCCTAGGCTCTATATTAAGCGAGGGAACACATTGCTACCATGGTGACCGCATTGCGGCTTTAGAAGCCACGGTTGACGGACTATGACCAATTGAATCTACCAACCTTGTGCAAAGGTTGGACAACATGAACAGCAGGATGCGGCAGGCTGAGCGGGACATCATAAACATCACTAGTGACACCGACAAAGATCACGTAGCGGACACCACTCTGCGGACCAAAGATTTAGCCCTCAGGGCACAGAGCCAGAAAGGGTGACTGCCATGCAACAAACCATTGACAACTTGACTAATCAGCTCACTTTTTCAAACCCTGCACTATAAGGACTTCTCTGAGGAGGAGGTAACCCATTGGGGCGAACATTGCCCTTGTGACTCAAAAATTGAGGAATGCCCAAGAAGTAGAGAACTTCATCTTCGATGTCGAACAATACTTTGAGGCCGTGGGCGAGTTAGAAGAGGAAAAGAAGGTAGCAAATGTTGCCATGTATCTTCATGGTGATGCTAAACTATGGTGGCGGGTGAAATACGAAACTATCAGGGCTGGTGAATATACTCTTGAAACGTGGGATGAATTGAAAGCAGCGATACGCCTACAATTCTTCCCTGAAAATATCGAGTATAATGCAAGAAGGAAGTATCAGGAACTTCTCCAGACCAAGTTGGTTCACTATTACGTGCGGAATACCCCTCACTCATGCTGAATATACGAGATATGGGCGACAAAGACAAATTTTTCACTTTCATGGATGGTTTGATATCTTATACCCGTATATAGCTGCAAAGAAAGAGAGTGGATAGTTTACCCAAGGCTATCCAAGCAACAAAATGTCTTGGGGAGTACCAAGTAGAAACTCGAAAGGACAAACCTCAACCTCTCCCAAGAGGAGGATACAAGGGGGCCCAACCTAGCAGCGGTGGTCCTAGCAGAAGTGGGGGAGATCGGAGTGCTACTAAGTCTAAGTCTCCCTCCTCAAGCAACAACAATGTTGCATCCCACAACAACAATCGGGGGGAAGAAGCCCCTTCAAGATTTCAACATTGCAGAAGGCCTCACTGGAACAATGAGTGCCCACATGCACAAATGAATGCCCATCAGACTCTTGATGATGGGTCGGATGATGATGAGAACGACAATGATTAGACGGAACCTATATGTGCCTTCAATGCACTTGTTTATTCTATTTTTGAGGTATTGGAAGGAACTAGTGACGGTATCACAAGAAGAAGGACTCATGTCTGTCCTCTAAGAAGAGGAAGACAAAGGCAGACGGGGGGTCTCCCCTTAACTCAAGGAAGAAACTGATATTCGTCTACTTGAGGGTAAATGGCAAGCCTATCAAGGCCATGATACATACGGGCGCTACTCAAAACTACTTTTCCTCAACTGAGGTAGAGCGCATTGGGATTGTTGTTGGACAGGGCAGATGTCATATTAAGGCAATCAACTCCCCACTACAATAAGTGGGTAGAATAGCCAGATAGGTACCGTTGAGGATGAGTCCTTATGAAGGAAAATTCAACTTATGTGTGGTGATCATCAATAACTTCGAACCGATAGTTAGGTTGGAATTCATGAGGCAAACCAACACTATTTTGATACCCTATCCGATGATAACTTACTGATGGTTGGGAGTAAATAGAGCCAAACCCGGCATTATCCAATGCACAACTATAAAGATGGCCGCAGGAAACATCTCGGCCTTGCAGTTAAAGAAGGGAGTCAAAAAATAGGAACCTACGTTCTTGGCGACCCTTTGCATTAAAGACATTGAGTGCTCCTCGGGTCCCTAGTCCCACACCCGTGAAGGAGCTCATGAAGGAATTTGAAGATGTCATGCCAAGGCGACTCCCGCCTAGGCGATCTGTGGACCATGAAATTGAATTGGTGCCTGGTGCGAAGCTATCTGCTTGGGCGCCATACATAATGTCACAACCCGAACTCACCGAGCTTCAGAGACAATTGACGGACATACTAGACCCGAGTATCATTGTACCCTCTAAGTCCCCATACGGGTCCCTCGTGCTATTCTAAAAGAAACACGATGGTAGGTCCGGATTGCTGATGGAGATGAACACAAGATGACCTGTGTGATAAGACATGGGTCATATGATTTTCTAGTCATGCCGTTCGGTTTAACTAATTCTCTGGCCAAATTTTGCACTCTGATGAACCAAGTTTTCCGAGAATACATTGATTAATTCGTGGTGGTCTACCTGGATGACATTGTGGTGTATAGCAAAATACTGGAAGAACATGTGGGGTATCTGCGAAATGTCCTAGCCCAGCTGCGGGAGCACCAATTATATGTCAAGTTATCTAAGTGCTCATTTGCCCAAAAATATATTGACTCCCTCGGACATGTCATCGAGGAAGGGTGGATCAAGATGGACCAATAGAAAATCTAAGCACTTACGGACAGGATGCAGCCTAAGGATATACATGCCCTGCAAGCATTCCTTGGCCTGTGTAATTTTTACCGCCGCTTCATGAAGAATTACTCCCTCAATGCGGTGCCATTGATAGAGCTTCTGAAGAAGGTCACACCCTGGGAATGGTCTCAGAGGTGAATGGATGCCTTCGACGCATTGAAAGTGGCTATGTCTAGTATCCCCGTCTTAGCCCTTCCTGATTTGGCCAAGCCATTCAAAGTACAAACGGATGCCTCCAACTATGCCCTAGGTGGAGTCTTGCTATAAAATAGGCACCTGGTTGTGTATGAGAGACAGAAGTTGAAGGACATAGAGCGGCGTTACGCCACACACGAGAAAGAACTATTAGCTATCATCCATTTCTTGCACATTTGGAGGCATTACCTGTTGGGAACCCCGTTTATAGTAAAGACGGACAACACGGATGTCAGTCACTTCATGACCCAGCCAAAGCTGAATGGCCGACAAGCCAGATAGCAGGAACTCCTAGCTGAATTACATTTCAACTTGGAGTACCGGCAGTAGAAAGACCAACCAAGTTACTGACGCCCTGAGTTGGAAGGTTGACTTGGCATTAGTGTGCCTCATCGCCACCCTAAGGGGAAGTGAAGTAGCCACCAACATAAAAGATCAGATACAACACTTACCCACCAAATATCCTTCTACATAGTATTTGGTCGACTTGGTCGGGCAAGGCAAAACCCACCAGTTTTACATGGAAGATGGGCTCCTAAAAATGAAAGGGAACCTATTGTATGTTCCTAAATGAGGAGATCTGCAAAAAACTCTTCTCATATAATGCCATGATACACTATGGGTCGGCCATCTAAGAGAAGAGTTCACTATGAAGCTGCTGTGCCGAGGTTATTATTGGCTACAAATGACAGATGATGTTTCTCAGTACGTGAAGACTTGCCTAACATGCCAGAAAGACATATCTGACCGCTTGACACAAATGGGCCTTTTGGAGTCATTTCCTGTCAGGAAGAGACCTTGGGAAAGCATCTCACTGGATTTCATCACCGACTTACCCAAGGTCATATATCTTAGAATTATCTTGGTTGTAGTAGATCGGTTCTCAAAATATGCTACATTTTTAGCCACATCGAAGTATATATCAACTGAAGACCACTAAATCTTCTTCACGCATGTGGTCAAATATTGGGGCTTACCCAAGGATATCGTGAGTGATCGCGACTCTCGTTTCACTAGCAACTTTTGGACTTAGCTCTTCAAGTGCCTCTTGTACAAGTTGAGCCTCAGCTCAAGCTTCCACACGTAATCTAATAGCCAGACGGAGCCGTTCAATGGCATGCTGGAAGAATATCTACGCCATTTTGTCACCAGCTCACCGAAGAATTGGGTGAAGCTTCTGGATCCGCTCAACTGTGCTTCAATTCACAAAAGAGCTCTAGCACAAACAAAAGCACTTTTGAAATTATCATCGGGCAACGACCGCTACTCCCACACACTGTAAATGCCCCAAACTTGGGAAAGTCTCCTCGAGCTGCTAGCTTCTCGAAAGAGTGGAAGCAAAATCTAGAGATGGTGTAGAGCTATATGGTGAAAGCGCAAAATCGGATGAAAAAACATGCAGATCAAAATCATCACTTTGTGAAATATCAAGTTGGGGATAAAGTGATGGTGAAAATCCCAAAGTAATACTTATTTGCAGGGGTGCATGACCCCCGCCTACTTCAAAATACTTTGGGCCCTTCATCATTGAGCGGCATATTAGGAAGGTTGAATATCGGGTGGATACCCCGGCCTGGTGGAGATTCATTATATTTTCCACGTCAGTCTTATCAAGCCTTTTTGGGCAAACACCAAAGACCCTTCGCGTAGCCAGCTCACTACATCCAGTATTTGAGGCCTACGGTCATCCGAAAAAGGCATGCTGAAGATATTCTCGATGACCGAGTCATCCATGCTTTAAGAAAAGACCACCAAAAGTTCTTGGTAAAATGGCAAGATTGTGATAGAGAGGAGAATACCGGGGATAGGGGAACCAACCTCAAAGCCTACAAGAACTTGATTGATGAATACCTTGCATGTAAGGCGCCGAGGACGTCGCCAACTCAGGTAGGGGAGAATGTCGTGGGCGGCTTTCTTGTCATGCCCCATGACCCCTCGATCGTGCCCCATGGCGCTCTAGCAAGACTCCTAGCAACAAGCGTCATGGACGACCTTGTGGTCTTGGCCGCACCGAGTGATAAGTGCGCATGTGCCTATGTCACCCCATCGACGACCCTCGATAGCATCCCAACGCGTGCCTGTAGACACTAAAATTTTATTGATTAAATCTATATTAAATTTCAGCTTAAGTCTTAAATTCATCATGCGTTGACCAAGTCAAAATTTTGGTTAATAAAGTTGGATTTTAATATTTAAGTTAAAATTATATGACTTAATTGAAGTCTAACTGTATTTGGGTCAGTCCATTAAGTTGACAAGATGAGCCCAACTCACGTTCTTCAAGTCCAAGGTCCGCTAGATTTACTTGAGCACCAAAAAAACCCCAAGATCTAGCTCACACTTATATAAAGAGGTCACATATCCCATTTGAGGACATCTTGTCTATTGGAAGAAGAGAGCAAAAGACATCTACAACATCTTATGCAAAGGCTTCTACTACTCGGAGTGATCAACAGAGTTCATTCCCGGAGATTAATCCAAACGGCTACTCAACGTTCTTGGAAATCAACATATCTCAAGGAGGTCAACATCTTCCTATGTTTGAGAGAAACGCTACCACGGCCCTCGAATCACAAAGAACTACTTAGAGATTAAAATTAGAGGATAACAACGGAGTTGGACTCACCAACTGATTAATAAAATCATTTCTTTTATTTATTTGTTTTGTGATTGCATATTTATTTATTTAAATCCAAGTTTGTCGCAAGCAGTGCCCGCACCTGTGCCGCCCCTGACAATGCTTCCCGTGCCAAGCACCCGTGCCTGCGCCCAGCACCGTGCCCATTGTCGCGCGTAGACGTTGATGCTGAAGACAAGGTTGCGCCCCTCCAAGTGCCGCCAATGGCCATGCTCTTACTTTGTAATAGTCTACGCCCATTTTGATGTAAATATATAATAGGTTTACTTTATGTATTTCCATTATGTTTTTCTAGCTTAGTCATATCTAGTCCTATTTCTTGTTTTTTTATTTTTAGAACATACATAAGGGGGATCAAGATATCAAAACTTTCAAGCAAACAATCAATTATCTGTACTGGTGTCTCCCCTCTCCCGTTTGCTTCCGTTGTAATAGCTTTCATTAATGTAATTAAGCTTTCTATTATTCTCAATTCTCTCATTTGCTTTTGACATTGATTTTCCCGTACGACACTGACAGTCTCGTCTAGCGTACGAGGGGACTCCAGTTGGCGGATAGTAACTACACTGACATCGGTTGTTTAGCCTTACGTTACCCTTCCAAGGAATCTCAGGAAGGCACCGCGTAACATTATATTTGCTCTATTCTCCCTTACTAATTTATTTTGAGTCTCCTCCTAGAATTTCAAAGGTAGATTTTTGGAACAAAACCTGTAAGCATATTTAGACAGGGGACAATTCCTTTTTACATTTAGATGAAGCTTAGAACATTGTTAGCTGTTCCATTCATTTTCGATCAACTGATGTGATAGATTATGGAAATAATCTTTGATTATTGACATAAGCTTTGTGTATATTATATATTTAGAATGTAAATTATTTTAATTTAAAGTACTTTCGGGGTTTAGTTAGGCCCAATATCCATTCTTTACATTGTATCAGAGCCATGCCCATTTCAATTCTTTGTTCATCGACGTTGGGCCTCAAAATTATATTATCCACGCTCTAATTAACAAGGTTTTGGCTTATGGGAGAGTGTTAAGAGTCCCACATCCGATATGGAATGGGAACATGGACTCCTTATATGTACTTAGACAATCCTCACCCTACAAGGTAGCTTTTGGGGTTGAGTTAGGCCCAATCGGGGGAATGATAGATTATAGAAATAATCTTTGATTATTGACATAATCTTTGTGTATATTATATATTTAGAATGTAACTTATTCTGATTTAGAGTACCATAATTGTTGCCTAAATAGTAGTCTTGTAATATGTATATATTATTGACTTCAAGGAATGAAAAGATCATGGAAAATATTTCCTTCATGGTATCAAGAGCCGCCTAAGCCCTAACCCTACTTTCGGCTGACACCCACCATATTCGAAACCCTACCTCCTACTTTTATCATCCTCATCTTTTCTTGTTTCTCTCGGATAACAATGGCCGACTAAAATAAATTACATCCTGCTCTTGTCGTAAATAACGTCAAGAACTTCATTCCAGTGATTATTGAGATGTAAAACGGGCAATATTCATCTAGGGCAAAGTTATTCAAAATTCATTGTCGCGCATACCAAGTCATTTATTATTTTCTTCCTCCAAAGCCTCAATCGGGTGTTATGAAAAATGACAAGTCCACCGACATTAACATGGCTCTATGGTCTCGCTTGGATGCTATAGTCCTTCAACGGTTTTACGATATCATATCAAATGATCTTTTCCACACCATATTGGAACCGGATTCAACTTCTTAGCAAACATGAGAGTGTTTGCAAAAAATATTTCAAGATAACAAGAATTTTCGTGCAGTTTATCTAGAAAATCAATTCACCAATGTGAAAATGGATGGTTTTCCAAACGTCTCCGCCTATTCTCAAGAGTTAAAAATGCTTGCCGATCAACTATCCAACGTTGGTGCATCGGTGTCGAATCAAAGGTTAGTTTTTCAACTAATTGCGGGTGTTAATGAACAATATGATGGTCTTGCTATATTCATTCAACAAAGTAACTCGTTACCACCATTTTATGAGACTCGTTCGAGATTGATTCTCGAAGAAACCTGAAAACTAAAATGGGTGACGATTGCGGCCAACAATGTCGGCGCTGCCCTCCTTTCCATCAACACGTATGCTGATGATTTTGGGCCTCAAAATTCTGGTTCGGAAGTGCCGCAAATCGCAATAACTAAGGACAAAAATGGGGTCAAAATCACAACAATAACAATGGAAAAATAATGGAAGAAGGGGATGTGGTCGTGGTGGCGGTAACCAGTCTGGCGGCGACAGCAACCACCGGCAGCAGGGGCCGAACAGGTTCAGGCAGTGGCAATCGCAAGCTCAGCCAAACAGTAGGCAGCCGTGGGAGCAGTACCCACCGTGGGGTTGGGCACCACAATAGTAGGCAGCCCCTCATTTCCCGTACCCCACGTCGTCGTGGGCCAAGCCACCACCACTCACTCGACAGCCTGAGGTTCTTGGCAGCTTTCCACAACAAGCATATGCAACCCATAGACCATCTTTTTTGGGTTGTGTTCCAACGGACATCGAGCAAGCCATGCACACTATGACTCTCAATGCTTCCGACGACTCATGATACATGGACACTGGTGCTACCTCTCGCATGACGGAAACTCAATGTACTCTTTCATCCTATTTTAATATGAGCAGTAATAAAAATATTGTGGTTGGCAGTGGACAAGAAATTCTAATTCGTGGTATTGGACAATCAAACCTCCCCCCTTACCCACCTTTAAATTTAAATAATGTCTTACATGCACCCAAACTTATTTAAAACTTGATATATGTGCATCGTTTCACCATTGACAAGAATGTTTCTGTTGAGTTTAATCCATTTGGATTTTCTGTAAAGGACATTCGGACGGGGATGCCACTAATGAGATGTGCTAGCATTGGGGAGTTGTATCCTATCACAACCACCACCAACCACCAAGCCACCTATCCATTAACTTTTGCTGCTCTTTCTCCTACTTTATGTCATAATCGTTTGGGACACCCGGGAGCACCTGTGTTAAACTCCTTAGAAAAAATAAATTTATTGAATGTAAACAATTTTTGTGCTCTCCTATTTGTTAGTCTTGCATTTTTGGGAAACATGTTAAATTACCTTTCTCTTTGTCTACTTCAAACACTGTTATGCCATTTGATATCATGCATAGTAATTTGTGGACCTCTCCGATTTTAAGTTCATCAGGTCATAATTATTACATGCTTATTTTGGATGACTATTCTAATTTTCTATGGACATTTTTCATTGGAATAAATCACAGTTTTCCAATATTTTCATGCAATTTAGTGCATTCATCCATACCCAATTTGAGAAGTCTATTAAGTGTTTCCAATGTGATAAAGGGGGGGAATTCATAAATGACCAACTTAAGGATTTTTGTCGCAAAAATGATATGGTATTTCGTCTCTCTTGTCCACACACTTCTCCTCAAAATGGGAAAGTCGAATGAAAAATACAAGCAATAAATAATTTAATTCACACTTATTGCTCATTCTTCCGTACCACCATCATTTTGGCATCATGCTCTTCAAATGGGTACCTCTTAAACATTCTCCCTATCAAGCTACTCTCAAACTTCTCACCCACTCAAATTCTTTACCATCGAGATCTTTTCTACACACACTTGAGGGTTTTCGGGTGTTTATACTATCCTCTCTTTCCTTTCACAACAATAAACAAACTTCAAGCCCGTTCCACTCCGTGTGTATTTTTGGGATATCCACAAAATAATTTTGATATAAGTGTTATGATATGTCTAGTGGAAAAATTTTCATCTCTCGCCACGTTATTTTTTATGAGTCCAAATTCCCGTTTGCCAACATACACACTTTTTCCCCGCCCTCTTATGATTTTTTGGACACTAGGCTACGTCCCCTCTTGCGTTTTTAATTCAGCAGCCCAATTGCTAAATCCCAAAATAGGAAGCCCACTGCTCCCTCTCCGTCGGCCCAGAGGCCGTCTTCATCTAATCCGCGACCCAACCCAATACTTCTATCTCCCTCGGTCCAGTGGCCTGCCTCGACTGACCCGCGGCCCAACCCAATACTTCCCTTTCCCTCGGTCCAGTTGCCTGCCTTAACTGACCCGCAGCCCAACACAACAAATCATTCTCCTTCGGTCCAGTCTCATTCGACTGCAGTTGGGCTGAGCTCCTCTTTTGCCACTTTTGGGCCTAGTAACTAGCCAGCCACGATAACAACCCACACCAACCCGACACCCCCACTGCCCCAACATCCTCCTACGGGTTAGGCCCAATCTAGGTCCATCAAAAGCCGTAGCATCCATGGGATTTTTTTGCCTAAGCGTCATTTTAATCTGACATTCTCGGTTCAATCATCCCTGATTCCCCGTAACCCAAAAGATGCTCTATCCGATCCAAATTGGAAAGCTGTCATGTTAGATGAAATTAATGCTTTTATTAAAAATAAGATGTGGGAGTTGGTTCCCCGTCCTTCTAATGTGAACATAATTCGTTCCATGTAGATTTTTTGTCATAAAAAGAAATCTTATGGTTCCTTTGAGAGGCATAAAGCCCGTCTTGTTGATGATGGCATGTCTCAACAGGTTGGTGTGGATTGTGATGAAACTTTTAGCCCACTTGTCAAACCGGCGACTATCCGGACGGTTCTCAGTTTGGCTCTGTCAAAATCATGGTCAATTCACCAGTTGGATGTCAAAATATGTTTCTACACGGTCACCTCCAGGAAACAGTTTACATGCACCAACCTATGGGATTCCGAGATCCTATTCATCCAGATTATGTTTGCTTGTTGAAGAAGTCTTTATATGGTCTCATACAAGCCCCCCGGGCATGGTATAACAGGTTTGCAAATTTTATTTCCACACTAGATTTCTCACATAGCAAATCCGATCAGTCTTTGTTTATTTATCAGAAGGGAAATGACATGGCATACATTCTTCTCTATGTTAATGACATCATCCTCATAGTATCATCTGAAAAGGTTGCGCGTGGCCAAGTTCGTGTTCTTCATTTTCCCATCCCGATATCAGATTGCCAATATATTCATAAAAGGGCTTCCACGTATACTCTTTGATGTTTTTAGGGACAGTCTCAGTGTACGAAGGCCTCCTGCTAAGACTGCGAGGGAATGATAGATTATGGAAATAATCTTTGATTATTGACATAATCTTAGTGTATATTATATATTTAGAATGTAAATTATTCTGATTTAGAGTACCATAATTGTAGCCTAAATAGTAGTATTGTAACATGTATATATTATTGACTTCAAGGAATGAAAAGATCACGGAAAATATTTCCTTCGTGCGAAAGGTTTCAATGTCTTTTCAATTCCCTATCCTTTCAGTTGTTAGTGTGAGATATTAACCCAGATATGCGTTATTTATTATTTTAAGCTAATTTCTTCATCGTGTAAGTTTAAAACTTGAAGTACCCTTGCTGGATGAAGGCACAAGGGTAGGTGAAGTATTTGTATTTACCAATTTGAATAACACTGTTGGTGCAAAATCTAACACTAGGTTGAGCTAAAAAGTGGAGGTAAAGGAGGAGAAAATGAGGGGGTTCCATATGTGTATTTTCCACGTCTGATTCTAGACAGCAAAAAAGAGTAAAAACAAAATATTGTTGCTATATATGATTCATCTTGGCTCTTATAGGTGAAAATGACATTACTCAATGAAATAACCGTAGGGGTGTCAAAAGCTACTGAAAATAAAAATAAGAGATGAAATAAATTGAATGTCAATTCTATTTCGAATGTCAACGATAATGTCGTCTGACACCAGTAACAACACTTTAGCAAAAATAGAAACTTTAAAGAGTAATCGCAACGGAATTTAAAGAACACAAAGGTCTAAAATTTTCATAAGTTATATAATATATATAACTGATAATGATGGTCAATGACCAGATGTATTGTAGATGACTTATGCCTGAAAATGGAAAGGAATTAAAAGTTGAAGTCACAGATGACTTATGTCTGAAAAATCTAACTAAGTAGACATAGACAATCTCTCATTACAATTGCTCCATACAAAACTAATCTAGAATCTAAACAGAAATTGTAATGTTGGACAAAATGTTGTCGACATACTCAGGCAACACTTGTGATCCATATTTCTGAGTTGAAATGCCGAGAGCTCTCTTGGTATTTTTGAAATCTAATTCTGGATGATCGATTCACTGTTGTGGCCTCTCTATTTATAGTAGAGAGTCTACCTTGAAAATCTCATCGATCAGTTAAGGAGGTTGAGGGAAAGGTGGGCAGCCGGTGTGTTCGTTGCAGAAGATCATGGAGTCAAAATCTCAACAGCTTTGACTTGTTCTTCACTCGACTTCTTCCCCAAGCTTTGACTATTTCTCCCATGTTTTACACAGCTCCAATTCACCACGCCTAAGTCATTTTTACCCCCATAGTAAAATATTACTGCTTAACGTGAAGTAAGGCAAAACTGTTATAAAAAAATATTGATCTGAATGTTGTGACATTTGTTTCAACATTTTTATACATTCAAATCAGTCCTTTAGAAGATATGTTGGGTCAAATGACATAACACCAAACACAACATTAACAATCTCCCCCTTTTTGCCTTTCTTCACAAAACACATTACAAAATATACAAACGACTTAGTGCATTGTCACGGATGATGTCCAACACCTGTGATTACTGACAAGCTCCCCCTTAACATATGATGGCATATAAGCAAACATGTGTATACCACTCTATAGGATTAAAAACAATTAGCACATATACATACATCATTCAATTTATACAAAACCAAAAATAGAAATAAACCATTGTCAACAAGTATCTACATCAATCCATCAAAACATTTAACAAATATTTATAGCTAAGGTTTAGCAACATCCTTCAGCTTCCTCCTTGCTCCCCCTGCACAGAAGCATCTCCCCATTTTTGTGAAGAAAGCAAAAACAGAAAATGGTCTCTGGCTTGAACCAAGGCATCTCTGGCAGCATCAATCTCTGTAATTTGTTGGTTGATTTTTTCAATTTGATCCACAAGCTAATTTGTAGACATTGTAGACTGTCTCGGACCAGTGTTTCCCAGAATGTTGGTGGCATTTCTGGCAACATTTTCACTTCCAGCTTCCTTCTTCCAGGGTAAGTCCATGACTCTTTCCTTGCTCTGCAAAATTGCTTTGTTTACAATGTAAAGCTCAAGAGCCTTCCTTAAACTTTCTTCTCTCTTGGGCTCAAAGTCTTAAATAGTTAATACTTTGTAGATCAGAGCGGAAAAAATAAGGATTAAAGTTGAATCTTTTTCAGCCAATTTGGCCACTAGATAAAAGATCATTTTTCCTAAATCAACTTTGAATCCTTTCTCAATTTTAAACATCAGCGAGGCTTTTCAGATGTCACAACTGACTCATTTAAGGAAGGAAGCCAATTGTGAATAGCAATTTTGTGAAGGGTGGAAAATAGAGATGTTAGTTTGGAGGCTGGACATCTAGGGATCCATTTCTTCATTATACCTCTAGTGAGGTATTCAATCATTGTATCCCTAGATTCTATCACTCGTTCTGCATCTCTCATTCTCTCTTTAGTATCAAGTCTCATACATTGATTTATAATTAATGGTGTAAATTGATACATCTTGTTATACAGATATACCTTTCCAAATTTCTTTGAGGAGGTATCCTCCATAGCAGAGTTTAAGTTAGCATAAAACAACCTTATTATCTCATCAACATATGGTTCTTTTTCAGTAACAGAGCCAAGACGTTGTATGTCCTTTAAGAATTCTACCAAGCCATATTCAACACATGAATCAATATCTAACACTCTCTCAGGCCTAATTACTCTATTCTTATAAAAGTCTCACTTATTATGTTTAGCTTTAGAATAGAATTTAATCGGAGAAAATAGATACCTCTGTGTCTGAATCGGACATGGCTTCACTATCTGATTATGTACTGCTAAAGGATGAAGGTGTTTGTGTCTCTTCTGACGTTGGCTAAAATGTTGCCTGAGATGTTGTGGCATCTGGGGAACTATTTGGAACATCACTCGACTTTGCAGATCTGCGAACTCCATTCGGAAGGAATTGTTTCAATGGGGTTTCATCAGGGATTTCCTCTTCCTGAGAAACACTTGGTTGTACCGAGGTAGATGGTTCTTCATCAGTTGAGAAAACTGAGTTCGTACTTTCACTATCACTGCTCGAGTAGGTGGGTTTAGATGTTTCACATTTAGTCCTTTTGCTACTCGAATATTCTTGGACCATTTCCTGAACACTCTACTCGAACGACGAGTAGGAAAGGTAGATGATTTGGGCCTCTTACCCAAGGATGTAAAATCAGCAGTCTCATCAACATCTATGGGGTTGTTGTTATCTCCAGGATAGCTGATATCTAAAGGTTCATCAAAACCTTTAAACACTATTGCTTTAGAAAGATCCTCAGGGATATTTGAGGAAGAGGACTAGCCCAGTTGCTGAGGTGTGTTTGAATGAGGGCTGATGCTCATAGGGGTGTTGGATGAAATCTTGGCTGACATGGGTTCTAACACTGGAGAAGTTTCCATTGGTGAGAATTGAAGAGAGGGTTTTGAGGAGTTAGGGTTTGAGATTGAGGATGGAGTTTCATTTGGAGATAATTCCATCGGTAGGTAGGGCTATACCCGATGTATGATGTGATTTACCCCTTCTTCTTTTTTTATTTTAATTTAGGAAAATCGGATATGAAAAAGAATTGCACATGAGAGGAATATTTATATACATGACAAATATTTTTAAGAAATAAAAATTCCTTAATTTTAAGAGTTTTAGATTTATCTAATAACTTACACCTAAAATTTTGGGATAAAAAGATGAACATCAAGTAAAAATTCAATTTAGCCTTATCATTGTAAATTTTGAAATTCCTATTAAAACAAGGCATACAAATAGAGAGAAACACTCGATTTTTCTGAAATCAGTTAAGACCAACATCCCAACAAATATCACAATCTGAAAATGTCAACAGTAATGTTGGCAACATTTTGGACGACACAAGTTTTTTTTTATCCTTCAAGACTTTTTCATTTTGGCAACAAAACAAGACACGTTATATACGTATTTTTATGAGTTTAACCACTGGACCAATGTAACATTTTCCCATCGTGTCCTTGATCTAATCATAAAACACATACATAAGACTTTTTCGTGTCAAAAAAATAAGAATACTTATTTAGTATTCTTAAAATTCTTTTTAAGCATTTGATACTCCTATAGAATAGGAACGGTATCTTTTCAAGGGTTTTGCCCATTTTGCACAGTTGCCAAATATTTGTATATGCTTTGCCTATTTTGATACTCCCTTTTTATGATATATATCATCGCAGAGAACGGTATCACATTGAAAACATATTCTTATGGAAGGATCATGCTTGTGTGACCAAAAGTTATGCATTTTACAACAACAATAATCAGTTAGTGATACTAGATAGGTAAATGTCACCCAAAATGTTAAACAACGTTTCAGCTAATATTAACCAAAACTGCCTTTTTAGAGATTACAAAGACCAAGAGATTTCTTCAAACTAGCAAATCTCTCATGGTCCAAAGTTTTTGTAAAAATATCAGCTAGTTGATGAAGAGTGTCTACATGTTCAATTTTAACTAGCTATTTTTCAACTAAATCTCTTAAAAAGTAATGTCTAATATCAATATATTTTGTACGTGAGTGCTGAACTGAATTTTTGAAAATATTTATAGCACTCAAATTATCACAATACAAAATCAAAATGTTGCTAGAAAAACCATAGTCGTCTAATATGTGTCTTAGCCATATTAATTGAGATCAACAACTTCCAACTGCTATATATTCAGATTCAACAGTTGAAAGTGAGACACAGTTTTATTTACGACTATACCATGAAATAAGATTATTGTCAAGATAAAAACATCCCCCACTTGTACTTTTTCTATCATTCATATCTCCAACCCAATCTGAGTCACCGAATCCTATTAAGTTAGGATTATTGTCTTTGGAATACCAAATTCCCAAATCACATGTGCCAGCAACATATCGAATAATACGTTTCACAGTATTTAAGTGGGATACTTTGGGACAGGCTAGAAAACGGGTACACACACAAACACTAAACATAATATTTGGGAGACTATCAGTAAGGTAAAGAAGGATACCTATCATAGATCGATATAATGTTGGATCAACATTTTCACCAACATTATCCTTACACACCTTCTGTGACGAACCCATTGGCGTCTTCATTTGTTTAGCATTCTCCAAACCAAATCTCTTAACTAGATTCTTGTCATATTTACTCTGTGAGATAAAAATTCCATCATCACTTTCCTTTAACTGCAAGCCTAAGAAAAAAGTTAGTTCCCCAATCATGCTCATTTCAAATGTTGATGACATAGCTTCAACAAATGAAGTAAGGTACGACTGTGAGGTCGAACCAAAGACAATGTCATCTACGTAGATTTGAGCAATTATAATATCTACACCATGTCATTTAATAAATAAAGTACGATCAGCTTTGCCACGGTTAAAACCAAATTAAAGAAGAAAGTTAGTTAAATGACCATACCATGCTCGAGGAGCTTGCTTCAACCCATACAAAGCCTTTTTGATCTTGTATACATAGTGCGGATGGTGAAGATCTTCAAATCCTTTTGGTTGTTCAACATAGACTTCCTTATCTAGATAACCATTTAAGAATGCACATTTTACATCCATCTGGTGTAAAGTAATTTACAAACAACAAGTAATAGCAAGTAAAAGTATAATTGATTCAATTCTAGCCACAGGTGCGAAGGTTTCATCATAATCGATTCCTTCAACCTGAGTATAGCCTTGTGCAACTAGACGAGCTTTGTTTATGATAATTGTTCCTGATTCGTCTGATTTATTTTTAAAAATCCACTTAGTTCTAATTACATTTGTATTATTTAGACGTGGAACTAAGTCCCAGACTTCATTTCGAGATAATTGTTCAAGTTCTTCTTGCATTGCTTGAATCCAAAAATTATCTTTGAGTGCTTCTAAAATATTTTTTGGTTCTAAGGTAGATATAAAACAAGAAATACTAACCTCTTGGTATATTATAGACATACACACATACCTTACCATATCTCTGTAGTTGAGTGGTTCTTTCCCTCTTGTTTAATTCCTTCAAAAACTCCCCTATCACTTGGCCTATTGGATGATTCTTCCTAATCCTTGATGAGGGGTCCCTTCGAACTTGATCTAACAATTCAGCATTTGACTCCTCATTCACAGCCTCTGTGGTCTCTATTTCAGGTTCAGATGTTGCTTCGGGTGTGGCAACATTTGTGGCAACATCTGATTCTTCTGCAATCTATGGACTTTCCATTGTATCTATAATGTAATTTTCAAAAGTTTTCCTGAAACATCATAAAGATCATCAAAGATAACATTTACAGACTCATGTACAGTTATGGATCTCATATTATATACTCGATAAGCATGACTATTTTGTGAATAGCCAACAAAAATCCCTTTGTCACTCTTTTTGTCAAACTTTTCCAAATAATCCCTGTCATTTAAGATATAACATATACACCCAAAAACATGAAAGTAACACAAGTTTGGTTTCTTTCTATTTATAATTCCATAGGGTGTCATCTTTGTTCCTGGCCTTAGATAGACTCTATTAGCTATGTGATTAGCAGTATTCAAGGCTTCTGTCCACAAACGTTTTGACAAATATTTAGAACTAAGCATTACTCTAGCCATTTTTTGCAATGTCCTATTCTTCCTTTCTGCAACCCCATTCTACTGAGGAGTTTTGGGGGGCAGAAAACTCATGAAAAATTCCCTTTTTATCACAAAAGTTTGCGAATGAACTATTTTCAAATTCTTTTCCATGGTAGGATCTAATCAAAAAATGGGAGAATAGAACAAATTCCTAATTCTAGAATGCAAGATTTTAAACATATCAAACGTTTGTGATTTTTCTAACAAATTCCTAATTCTAGAATGCAAGATTTTAAACATATCAAACGTTTGTGATTTTTCTTTCAAAAAATATATCCAAGAATATCTAAAAAAATCATCTACTATCACAAATGAGTACCTCATGCCTCCTAGACTGTCTACTTCAATTGGATCTATTAAATCCATATGTAGCAATTGAAAACAGTGAGACGTACCTGAATGTTGTCTATCATGTTGGACAGCATTATGAGAGACACAGGTTTGCTTACCTTTCAAACAGTCTTCACATACAGTATTACCTTTATGGCTAAGTTTGAGTATGCCTCTAACAGCTTCATCTTAGACCAATTTTTCTAAATTGCGGTAGTTGACATGCCCCGACTTATAATTCCATGGTGTTGTGTCATCGATCTTAGCACTATTTCATGTTTCTTATCTTACAACAAGATAACAATTATCATCTGTTCTTGTACATGTCATGACACACATATTAGCTTCATTCGTAACTTTACAAACATTCTTATTAAATTTTACCTCAAGTTTGTCATCACACAATTGACTAATACTAATTAAATTAGTCATTAAACCCTCAACATGTAAGACATTCCTTAAGGCTGGAAAACCAGGAACATCCAAGATCCATTTTCCGATTATCTTGCTTTTACTGCCATCTCCATAGGTCACATTTCCTCCATTGAATGACTTATAGTTCCTTAGAAATCCTTTTGTACATGTCATGTGGCGAGAGCATCCACTATCAAAGTACCAAGAACCTGAAATGTTGGTTCTTAATGCAGTTATACAGACATTACAAGATAAATTCATTTTAGGAACCCAAACTCTCTTGAAACGTTTTTTACCTTTTGACTCAGAAATGTTGCTCGATTGTTATCCGAAATGTTGGACGACAATTTAGGCAACATTTTGCTCATAGAATTTTGAAGTTTGAAACAATATGGTTTTAAGTGTCTAGGGGAGTTACAGTGATGACATACAAACTTCATATTCTTTGACATATACGAGAACCTACAATTCATCCCATTTTCTTTTACAAAGTGCATTTTCTCATTTCTGTCAAAGAGATTAGAGCATATAGTTTTAAGAGAGTTTTTGTACCCAATACCTGCAAGTGAAGGTTGCTTCGACTAAATCTAGTTTTGCATGAATCTTACCAAATTCAGTATCTTTTTTTGTAAGTGCAACCTCTAGTCGGGTTATTGTGCCTTTTAAATCTACATTCTCACGAGTTAAAGATTTTACCTTTGTGTCAAGTTACTTGGATTATATGATTTAGGATTTACAAATACTTTGGAATTCATTAATCATATCATCTTTGCTTTCAACTTGATTCATACAATCATCCTCACTAACAGAAATAGAACCACTAGAGCAATTAACATCAAATAGTTAAAGAATTCATACATTTCGGATGTCGCTGAGGATGTTGATGTTGGAGCAAATGTCGTGACATCTGAGACAACATTATAGATGCCATCTTCATTATTCGATAGAGACTGTTCAAAAACAGTAGCCATCATTGCTTGTATTTCAAATTCACGATCTCCTTCTTCTTCATCTTCAACATCACTAAGGGAAATCCATAGATTCTTACCAAATTTTCTAAGAGTGTTTGCAAATTCGTTGGCATAATGACCTCAACCCGGGCATGCATGACATTGCATGGACTCAAGTTATTTGGGATCAAATTTGGTATGATCTGAGTTGGTTCTTCTTAGTTGATTTCCTTTCTGTACATTTGGAAGGAATCTGGTGGGCTTTTGATTGAAGACTTGGTTTTGGTGCTCTTTAGATTTAGATTGATTTCTCTCATTTTTTAGCTTTCTCACCATCGAATTGTATTTTCGAGTGAGTAAGGCAACATTTTCACCTTCACCAATTTCTTCAAGATTCTCATCCTCGTCTTCGATTTGACTCTCCGATGATTAAACTTGAAGTGCCACATTCTTGCTTTTATATAGTCCCATTTGATTCTCAATGTTCATCTCATAGGTTTTGAGAATGCTTATTAAGGTATTAAGGTCCATTGTGGAAAGATTGTGAGCTTCTTCAATGGCACAAATCTTTAAATTGAACTTTTCAGGAAGAGAACGGAGAGCCTTTTCAACAAGTTGAGTATTGGTTAAAGGTTCACCAAGCACTTGACATTCATTTGAGATGTTAATCAACTTTTCAAAATAATATTTAATATCATCCGCTTCTTCCATCCTTAAACGTTCATATTTACTCATGAGCATGCGTAGCTTTGTTCGATGAACACTTGAGCTACCTTCACAATGAATTTGTAAAGTATCGCATGCGTCCTTAGCCGTGGACAGTTTTGAATAAGTTTGAACATGTAAAGACAACCCATCCAAAAATTATATTTAAGGCCTTTTCGTTAAAACTAGCATTATTGGTTTCTTCCGCAGTCCATTCGGATTCAGGTTTAACTAGAATTTCACCTTCCTTATCCGGTGGCAACAATGGAACAACATACCCATTGATTATAGATCTTCATGCCCTAACATTAATTGATTTGATATGAGAACGTAGGCGAATCTTCCAATAGGCATAGTTTGAACCATCTAAAATAGGAAGTCTACCAATAGTTAAATTTGTCGGATCCATAGCTTATGACAACAGGACCAATCATTTATTGTGTTAAGTGTCGGCTCTGATACCACTTGTAGGGGGTGTCAAAATCTATTGAAAGTAAAAACAAGAGATAAAATAAATCGAATGTCAATTCTGTTTCCGAATGTCAGCGATAATGTCGTCTAACACCAGTAACAACACTTTACCAAAAGCAGAAACTTTAAAGAGTAAATGCAGCGAATTTAAAGAATACAAAGGTTTAAAATTTTCATAAGTTATATATATTATATAACTTATGATGGTCAATGACCAGATGTATTGTGTATAAATTATATACAAAATTACAAATTCCTTCCTTTAAATTTTACAATATAAAATGGAAAGGAATTAAAAGTTGAAGTCACAGTTGACTTCTGCCTAAAAAATCTAACTAAGTAGACATAGACAACTACTTATTACAATCGCTCCATACAAAACTAATCTAGAATCTAAACAACAATTGTAATGTTGGATAAAATGTTGTCGACACACTCAGACAACACTTGTGATCCAGATTTTTGAGTTGAAATCCCGAGAGCTCTCTTGGTATTTTTGAAATCTAATTCTAGATGATCGATTCACTATTGTGGCCTCTCTATTTATAGTAGATAGTCTTCTTTGAAAATCTCATCGATCAGTTGAGGAGGTTAAGGGAAAGGTAGGCAGCCGGTGTGTTTGTTGGAGAAGATCATGGAGTCGAAATCTCAATAGCTTTGACTTGTTCTTCACTCGACTTCTTCCCCAAGTTTTGACTCTTTCTCCCACATTTTACACAGCTCCAATTCACCAAGCCTGAGTCATTTTTACCCCACAGTAAAATATTACTGCTTAATGTGAACTAAGACAAAAACTGTTATAAAAAATGTTAGTCTGAATGTTGTGACATTTGTTCCAACATTTTTATACATTCAAATCAGTCCTTTAGAAGATATGTTGGGTCAAATGTCAACACCAAACCAACATTAACAATAACTATTTCATGTGAAACATAAATTAGAAAAGATACAATTTTCTAGTGCATGTTAAATGCCAATTTAATAACTAAACATACTTACCTTCTCTTTTCTTCATCTTGGCCTTTAAAGAAATCTTCATCATTTTGGTGCTTTTCCCTCTCCCTTTCACTTATTTCGTAGATTGCTTTTTCCCCATTCTTTTATTCAGGATATTGTTTTGTTAAGTTAGTTTCAGCACGAAAATGTTGTTGGGTATTGTAAAGCAGTAAGACGGAAGTAAATAAATATTACAAGTGTTCGAAAGGATAGACAAATAGGCCAATGTTCAGAATTGCCGCAAGCTGATTGAGTCTTGAATCATGATAACCTGAAATCAAGAAACACTAAATCTGGATTGTTACAACTGTGTGTTGAGTCGAGTGATGGCACTCGGTCCTTAAGACAAGATTGCCCCGTATATATTCTTTTATGTTAAATGGGCAATAGTCTCCTAAGATAAAACAACACTTTAATCAACACTACAAAGCAAATAGGTTGACCCTGACGAAGAAAACAAATACGAATCGACTTGCTAAAGAAATGAAAAAGGAAGGAAGAGTTTTCTGTTTTCGTCCCAACGTTACTGCTCACGTTTTGGACTGTGTTTACTCTTCTATTTTGTCTTTGTGTATATAGTGTGTCTCTATTTATATTGTGTATATTTTGTGTTTTTCGTGTTCCACAATTGAGCTAAAAGGCATCAATATATAGCTAGAGGGAGGGGCTCCTCAACTGCCAAAACATGGCTATTAATGGCCATTAGGGAGGGCTGTTAATGGCGGGTTTATGGCCATTAGTGAGGCTGTTTATAGTCATTGAAGGAGGGCTGATTATGGAGGAGTTAATCAGCCAAGTAATGGCTGGTTAATGCATACTAACGTCCCCAAAAATCAACTCCAATGGAAGGCAGAAACTTTCTGCCTTCCGTCGTTCCCAAATTCAACTTTCTAGAAACTCTAGGGACCAAACTATAAATATTAAGAAATTTAGGAGTCCAAATAAATAATATCAGAAAGTCCCACGACCCGAGCCGAGATCGGACGGATGGGACGGGCGGGCGGCGGCGGCGCGCGTGTGAGCTTAGCCTTGAACACAAGCACATCTAGGTCCTCCCTCCTTTAAACACATGGGATACCCCTTGGGGTCCCAAACCCTTAGCCAATTTAGAGAATTATAAAGAGAGCAATTCTTCCTTTTCCCACCGATGTGGTAGATTTGTCCCACACCATATTTTCATGCCTCAAACACCTTACTTCGTGGACCAATATCTCTTTCATTTCTCAATGAAATTTGATGATTCTTGGCCCTACGGTCATCTACTCACTTAGTAGATTATGCATGTGAGAAGAGACAAAGCCTTCAACATGCGGAACCCTAGTGTTTAATTCATTAAATATGGGTGGACGTACCTCCCTACCAAAGGCAAATTTCCAACAATCCCCTCAATGAAAGAGAGATTTTGGCGCACACACATGGTGCTTACTTTCAGCAATCTTTCAGCGAAAAGATATTGCATCAAGAGAGGTTGCTTTCACATTGAACCTTCCCTAGTTGAATACCACCGGACTTACTTACTGCAAGGTGAACGTGATATCTTGAACCGTCAGTGTTTAGTGTAAGCCAAGACAATGATACCAACACAATAACTCTCCTTATTCGTTTTCTTCTTATAGTTTTGTCCGTTGTGGTCGTGGACATACTTGGATTCTTAAGTGCGTTCATTTGAGGCTGCCTGTCCTCGCACTTAAATAGGTGATCTCCTACAAGGTATCCTGCTATACCCCACTTCACAAGTGTTAGGAATAATTAAAAGTTTCCCCAACCTTAACCTCAACCGTGTGATGATCGTTTAAAGGTTTGGAAGCTTAACCTTTACCCACCATGCAAGTAGCACTTTAATGTCTATTGCGGGAACAACTTTGGATTTATGTTTCCCTATAGAAATCATCATCTGAGGTGCTCTTGCTTTCACCAAAGCGCTCAACTGAACCTTTTACAACTTAGTGTTCCCGTTGAACCAAATTCTTGGGATCTCCAATCAGTATGGTTGGGTTACCACCGCAAATGTTCGTATAGTTTAGGTTTTACGCCCATTCCCCTAGACAGGCAGAACACTTGATCTCCGGGTAGTCCCTTAGTTAAAAGGGTCTATTATATCATTTGATTAGTAATCAAGGAAGTGACACCCGTGAGGATCAACTGTCATACGGTCTTATGTCTCCGACAGATCCTGACAGATATGTCCAGACGCTGTCATCCATGTCCTTCCTAAAGCCGACCGGCTAGCCACAGTGTAAACTGCTGAAGACACAGGTTTCTTCTAATAAGGGACATCCTCTAAGGAGTCGTGAAGTTACTCAACTTCTTTCATGCTTTGTATAAAGCGATAAACTCCGATTCCATCATGAATCGACCAATGCAAGTTTGCTTAGAGGTTTTTCCAAGACCCACCATACACATTTACTTATGGATTTGGTGTTCTTCACATCTGATGTCCAGTTTGCATCACTGTGTTCTCCAAGAACCGCTGGACATCCAAAATACCATGATCCGTAGATAAGAGAATATTTCAGATATCGTCATATCCGACTTAACGCCTTCTATTGATAATTTATTAAAATCATCAGTGAACCTTAGTTACATCCGCTTTGAACAACAGTGTGTAACATACATTAAACAACATGTGACCTGCGCATATCGCTCCTTGTATATGGGTGCACCATGATTTCAATCAGTTATATGATTCATTTCCATTGGTGGCTTCAACGAGACTGTCAACTATCGACCAGTTCGTTAGATGTCTTAGAAATCCAATTCCTAAGATGACATCTGTGATACCCATATCTTTCATATCGAGACTTTGTTTCAATATGACTTCTATTCTCAGACTGTTGGTTTTCCAACTATTGGCTTTCTAACTTCAGAGTCAATATTTCTGTGGTCAGATTCGATGTTTCTATTTTATCTGAAACTTCCAGGACCAAAATGTAAACATTTCAAGGACCAAAATGAAAGTTCAGGAAGAAGCCCAACAGTCCAGCAAACCAACTCTGATTCTCCCCTTCCAATTCTCCGATTAGGAAGACTGTTTCAACATCCATGCCACGCAAGACTGCAATGGCCCTGGATGTTAAGCTACTCATAGGGGAGCACATTTTACAACCCAAAGGTTCTTTTTCCGGAGGAAGATCAACCATTACACAAGTATGGTTCTATATGATGGAATCTATTTCTTTCTTTAGCTTCTTTCCAAAGCAATGATTTCCACTCCCTTAAGCAACTATTGACAACATGTTTAGCATACGAATCTATTCCCTATTTAAGAGATAAAATGCAGGCTTGGGTTATTAGAACATTTTGCATTCTACATTATGATACGCAAAGACAATTACGGGGGAAATTTTAATCAAACATAAAAGATATCTAGGCAAGTCTAATTAACTGTTTAGAGGTAGTTCCACTGAGCAAAATTGGCAAAGATAGGTCCTAACTCAAGTGATTTATACTCAACCCACATACTGTACAGGGACATTAACAGACCACCATGTTCCGAAAGAAGTATGACCAAGACAGAATACATTTATACATAACATGGATAGCATAACTCATAAGAAAAGCTGGAACACATCAACTTAAACAGGGTAATATTACAACATGTAGAGGACCATCTACTCCTAAGCCCCATCCACAAGTAGGACAACCCGTTAACGACTATCAACTACCTGCTGAACTAATTTCAAGGACTTATCCAGACAACTTGCTCCAGAGACAACAAACCTTATATGTACAACAGTAGCAATTCCAGATTTTGGCATATCTCATATTCCTTTTCATATAAACATAAGCATACCAAGGAGTCATCACAACTAATAGACTTCACATATACCATGTTCTTTAACCCAGATCAAACATAAAATATTTTACTCAAGAAGGCCTTGTATATCTAAGGTCTCAACGATTATCTAATATTCTAAGAGTCTCAAATATTCCATGTCCCAAGCTTACATTATTTCTTCCCGTATACGAGTAAGATAGTTTCTCATAACCTCGAATTCGTATTGCCTTTCTGGCGGCTGTCGCTTTCTTTGGAGGCATAGCTGTAACACATTAATACGTCAGAGAGGGAATAACCTAATAACATAGCTCTATCGCACGATCTTAGAGTAAGAAGAATAGAAACCAATCCTAAATGTCCGGCAGCCTCCTACGTATAAGTATGGTGCACAACATACTCATACGCAAGACTCTACTAGACACGGTCTGTAGACATTCCGAGGACTAACTGCTCTGATACCACTTTTATGACGACCCGACCCGACGAGCCGCGACTAACCACCCTAATGACGTCATTATCCTAACCTGTCACACATAATCCAACTAACACTTAATGAGTCTGAAATCCGACAGCATAACGCTGCAATAACAATATATGCCTGGGGTAGGCAAGCCGACAAGGCTGCCTTTACCCAAGAATGTACCTATCTTCTGAGGAGTCACAACTAGCCAATATAACATAACAAGCAAGACGACAAGGCAGCCACCAGATAGTAACGTATATACATGGGAACACCCCAACACAGAATACAATAACATGACTGACCAAAACAGAGTCATAACCCTTACATAAGTACAACCCACAACTGTCTACAAACCTCTATAAGAAGGACAACGACATATGATAGGACAGGGCCCCGTCGTGCCCCTAAATACAAACATAAGTCTAAAAGAGGTTCGGTACCAAAATGACAAAACTCTGGATCAAAGGAGCTTCCCAACCTGTTGAGTAGGAACCTAGGCCTGAGGTTCACCAAACTGAAAACATGTACCTGCGGGCATGAAACGCAGCCCCCCGAGGAAAGGGGGTCAGTACGAAATAATGTACTGGGTATGTAAAATATGAAGATGTAAAAGAGATCATAAGTAGCCAACAGAAAACAGGAGATCAGGTTAAAAATAAGGATCCAAATCCAACTGTGCCATAAACCATAAAAGTTAGCTATGCCTTATAAAAATGAGAGTCAAGTCAAGAAAATATGAATGCCTGTCCATATACATATATATACCTGTAACGTAACCCGGCACACTAATGCGGGACTCGGTGGAATCATATCATAACCCGGCCCATACTGGGACTTGGTGAAGTCATATCATAACCCGGCCTATGCTGGGACTCGGTAAAGTCATATCATAACCCGGCCCATGCTGGGACTCAGTAAAGTCATATCTCATCTATTGATACATCCTACATAACCCGGCCCTCAAGTGAGGGACTCGGTGAAAAATGCAAGGCTGTGCACGAACATAACCCGGCCCGGGACTCGGTGAGGTGAAGTAGTAACACTTAGCACGAGTAGATATCATGAGTAACCATATGCAAGTAAAAATTATCATTTGACTCTCAATAAAATCATTATAATAATGTCATAATAAACTCTTTGCTGAAAAATCATAGGCACTTCTCATAACAATCCTCTTTAGGAATTAAACTGTATAATAATCAAGTACGTCCGACGTACTTTCATTAAATCATGCCAAAAAGAAAGAAGTAAGGTTTTCACATACCTCTTAGACGAACTAATCAACTCAATATTAGAGTACGTCTCGTTTTAGAACTTCAACCTTGTTGTCGAATTTATCTAAGTTCCACGGGTCCTTGTAAGCTCTATGAATGATTATCTACATCATACGGACGAATTACATCACAATCGAATCAACATATTAAAAACAAATTCTTAGGGACATTCTAACGAACACATTGAACGCGTAGAACCTATATTCCTTCTACATTGAAATCTAAACATAAAGCAAAACATCCAGTCCCCTTAATCCTCCTTCTTATACTACTACAATATTCAAGACAGTATAACAACTCTTCATACAACCTCCAATTTCGCACAAACAGTTCCGAGAATACCCCATTAATCCAAACTTAACATTTTCGATAATCGTCCTAGAACTAGTGGCAAGAATCGAACTCAGAATTTGTATATATTTTAAGAACAAGGAAGATTACCTCTTTTAAACACAGCGACGAGAATCGTTGGAAAATCGCTTGCTCGAGTCAGCTTCCGACAAACAGAAACAGAACCCAAAATCAATTCGCACCCGAATCCTTTCGTACTCAAGGTTCTTGTAAAGCTTCTGAGTTTCTAAGCTTGTTAATGGTTTCGGTTCTTCTGGAATTTTAAACCCAGAACACCACGAATTCTCCTTTTTGGTTGTGCGAAAACTCACGGTATTTCCCCAACTTCGACCGAGAGCTCTAGGGAACCCACCAACGGAGTTTTCTCCTTCTGCTAGAATAGAAATGATGGAGGGATTTGGTAGAGATGAAAAGAACACTGAAGAACCCATGGTTGTTCATTATAGAGGAGAGAGCGAGTCGGTCGACTGATTTAGGGCCTTGTCACCCCCAAATCGGTTATAAGAGTACACGTACCAAATCCCGCTATAAATTGTCCCCTCCTTAATTAAATAATCCCACAATTAATTAATTATACACACAATTAAATTCCCGGTCTCCAATTATTTAAATCCCGACGATTAATAAAATCATCTCATGTCAATATCATAATTCCTGTAATAAAATACCAGTCTATAATCTCTTCGGGGATACACAATTATTATTATTACACACCGCCGCCACATTAACAAATCAAAAATTATTTCGGGATCACGTCCTTTTATAAACTAATTTCTTATTAACATACACAAGTACAACATAAATTTTCCCGGGTCCGGGTCTACTCACCTACATTACGAGTTCAACCGCTACTCGAAAATACGGGGCGTTACATACATGATACCATCTCAATGTATTTTTATACCATGATAGTATCATGGAGGACTGAGAAATGTCATTGAAGGATTGAGAAATGTCAGTAAATCTACGCAAATGGTATCATGGAGAATTGAGAAATGTCATTGAATGAATGAAGCAGTCCTCCATGATACCATATGCGTATGTGTTATATATAGTGATGGTATCATGAAGGACTCTCTTTTAATAACTGATACAGTCGTTCATGATACCATCATGCTATATGCAGTCCTTCATGATACCATCTCAGTATATGGTATATACCATGATGGTATCAAGAAAAAATGTTGACA
Organism: Anisodus tanguticus; assembly: GCA_034509755.1. Taxonomy (NCBI): domain Eukaryota; kingdom Viridiplantae; phylum Streptophyta; class Magnoliopsida; order Solanales; family Solanaceae; genus Anisodus; species Anisodus tanguticus. The sequence continues at coordinate 18,321,974 of CM067553.1, read as the reverse complement.
CATGTGAAGAACTCAAGAAGTACTCCATGATACCATCTCAGTATTTTTCTTATATCATGATGGTATCATGGAGAATTGTGGACTGTTGCATTCAAGGACTTCAACAATCCTTCATGATACCATCTGAGTATATGATATACGATGTAGGTATCATAGAGGATTGAGTAGTATTTTTTTAACGAATGAGTCAACTTTCTATGATACCTTGTCATTATATGATATATACCATGTGGGTATCAGAAAGAATTGAGTTGTATTTTTCGTGAAGGAATGAATCAATCCTCTATGATACTCTCTCGGTATATGATATATACCAGATTCATATCATAGAGGAGTAAGTTTTTTTTTAAGGAATGAATCATCAGTCCTGTGTGATACCATGTGGGTATCATAGTATACTGCAACAGTATACTTAAACTGCTATTGAAAAAGGAACAAGTAATAAAGAAATAAAAAAAAGAAAATATGAAAAAATGAAAAAGAAAGAAATTAAAATTAAATATAGAATCAGATTATGGTGAAAAAGAAAATAAAATATAGTATGAAAAAATAAATGACAAAAAATGAGAAAAAAAGAAAAGAATAAAAGAAGGAAAAGAAGATAAGGAGTAGAGAAATAAAAAGAAAAGAAGAAAAAAGAGATAATTAAATAGAAAAGAAGAAATAAAGAATTAAGGAAAGAAAGAAAAAGAAAGTAGTTAGAAATTAAATATGGAATTAAATTATGGTGAAAAAGGAAAAAAAAAAGAATACTATGATTTGAGAAAAATAAACTAAAAAGAAGGGGAAAATAAAGAAAAATGTGAGAAAAGAAGAAAAGAAGGAGAAATAAAAAAAAGGAAGAAAAAAGAAACAATTACCTACAAAAACTAAAAGGGGTACAAATGACAAATAGTTTGGGGTACGAAAAATAGGAGGGATAGAGACGCATAATTAGTTTGTTTTAAGGGATATAAGTGTAGATTTCACTAATTAATTCTAGCCCAATTGACCCAATTGCTGTTAGCCCAACAAATATTTTGCAAACAAACACTGGGAGAGACGAGAAAGTGAGATTATTGGTCTCTCTGATTCTGATCTCAATCTACTCATACTAATTTATATATCTTTTCCATCAGACTAACTTTACAATCAATTATTATAAAATATTTTTCTCTTACTACCACTATTACAATTTATAAGTAAAATTAACATTTATATTTTCATATCCAATAATTACAATATCATATAAAACATAACGATAAGAGTGAATTAATTCATACATGGCTAATTCCAGCGCCAGGTTAATCTTTGGCTACAAAAGTTGTCACGTCTCTTTAACGTACTATTCTTTCTTGGTTAGAATAAACATGTAAAGAGGTAATAATAAAAAACATTGGCAGGTATTATGGGGAATTAGTTGAGGTTCTCATAAGTTAGCCCGGGCACCACAATTATATATCCAAAATAAAAGAGTCATATATGTTACGTATGCTATTTTTTTCTTTCTGAACTAAAATTGGTCTCCATAACGCTACAAGCTTAAAAGAAGAGCTTTCCTAGTAGACATTTTAATTTAAAATTTGATCAATTATGTTCTAAAGAAAAAAAATACTGATGAAAATATTCGTGTACTCTCCAAATATAAGTAACTAGAAATGGGAAAATGTTAATATCTTGTACAGTTGTACTCACTAAATAATAATTCATTCTTCCCTATCTTTTTCACCATCTTGCTTCCCACGCATTAAATAAGGAAAATTTCCTCAGAGTCATGACCGACTACTATGATCTATTAAAAATTAAATACTTCCATTATAAGTGGTAGTGAGAATTACGGTGACAGTTACATTTATAGGACCATTTGTGGTGGTGAAAGTCGAAATAGTAGTGAAAATGAGGGTTCCAGTAGACGAACTCGCACGAAGGAGTTGATTATCCCTCTCGAAAATAAAGATTTGAAGTGGTCTATAATTTGTTGGTACTCTCTATTGTACTTTATAAAGCAGTACGGGAACTAATAACTATTAGAAATGTTCGAAAGGATAAATAAATGGTCAATCTTCAAAACGGCCGCAAAGGTGTTGTGTCTTAAATCTTGATCACCTTGCAAAGCCAACGTTGAGAACTGCCGCAAGCTTGTTGTGTCTTCAATCTTGATATCCTGAAATCAAGAAATAACTAAATTTGGATGGTTACAACGTTGTGTGTTGAGTCGAGGATAGCCCTCTATCCTTAAGACAAGATTGCCCCGTATATATGCTTTTACGTTAGCGGGCAATAGTCTCCCAAGATAAAACAACACTTTAATCTCAACACTACAAAGCCAATAGGTTGAGCCTGTCGAAGAAAACAAATATGACTTGACTTCTTTGAAGATATGGAATAGGAAGGAAGAGTTTCTCAATACTCTTCTTGCTTTTGTCTCTGTGTATATAGTGTGTCTCGTAGTGTATATCTTGTGTATACGTGAGGGTTTGGTCACCGTTTTTGACCGATTTTCAGCCACTTGTTTCGAGAGTTTTTGCTCACGTTGTTTTGTGCTCTTTTGTGACTGAAAAACGCTGATGTATTGCTGTGTTATTCCCGTCTATTTTCAGCTATTTTTCGTCTATTTTTCTGCCTGTTTTTTGCTCCCGTTTTGAGCCAAATGAAGCTCAATTTATAGCATGAGGAGGGGCTGTCCAACAGCTGAAAAACAAGGTTGTAATGGCCCTTAAAGGAGGGCTGTAATGGCAGGTTTTAATGCCATGAATGAGGTGCTCAATTGCCCAACTAATGGGCTGTTAATAGAGGAGTTAATCAGCCAAGTAATGGCTGATTAATGCCTCAAAAAATAGTCCCAATGGTAGGCTTTCTGCCTTCCGTCACCTTCCCAGAAACTCTGGGGACCAAACTGTAAATATTGAAACTTCAGGGACTAAATTGTAAATATTGAAACTTCAGGGACCAAACTGTACATATGAAAGAATTCTGGTCCAAATTGTACATATGAAACTTCAGGGATCAAACTGTACATCTGGCAGAGTTCTCTCGGTCCAAAAAGATAATATCGAAAGTCCCCACCCCCCCACGACCCCCGACCCCCCTACGACCCGTGACCGTGACCCGAGCCCGAGCCCGAGACGGGACGGGCGGGCGGCGGCGGCGCGCGTGTGGGCTTAGCCATGAACCCATGCACATCTAGGTCTTCCCTCCTTTAAACACATGGGATACCCCTTGGGGTCCCAAACCCTTTACCAATTTGAAACATATATAGAGAGCAATTCTTCCTATTCCCACCGATGTGGTAGATTTGTCCCACACCACATTTCCATGCCTTAAACACCTTACTTCGTGGACCAATATCTCTTTCATTTCTCAACGAAATTAGACGATTCTTGGCCCTACGGTCATCTACTCACTTCGTAGATCATGTATGTGCGAAGAGACAAGGTCTCCAACATGCGGAACACTAGTGTTTAATTCATCAAAGATGGGTGGACGCATCTCCCCGCCAAAGGCTAATTTCCAACATAATTTACTGTTATGGAAGTAGTAGAGGCTTATGAGGGAAAGAAATACGATTTCCGACATTGAACTTCAAAAGAAAGGAGGAGAAGACGATCTGCGGCGGTAAGTGTGCATGAAATAGTGCGTATATAAGAGTTGTTTGAATGAGTTGTGTCAGCCTTTTCCATGTATTGCAATTGGCGGATCACAAAAGAATAAGGGATTTACCGCTATTGATATCCCAGGTTGCCTCCCTCCACTCTGCCCACTCGCTCCTTGTTATTTTTGGTCACTTTGACATAGTGCTGGATGGGAGCATTTGGGTGTAATTGTTTGAACTCCCGGATGAAGGCTTTCAAATCATTGGCTATTGGGACGAGAAAACGTTGTTTCCGCCTTGGCGAGGGATTAGGGGTCGCCCTCGTCCAAGAGAATATCGATTGCTCGCCCGACATCGGTCTATGGAACGACTCAACACGAGGTTGATGGACTTTTTCTTTAGCCTCTCGGCCTTCAAGTCAAAAAGTGTCATCTCTTGTTCAACCTCCCTGTACTCCCGTCCAAGAGGTGTAAAACCAGAAAGAAATAGAAAAGATTGAAAACTCACTTGCTGCCCTAGAACCTTCGAGCCTAGCCCGCCCGATCCACAGCCCTTAGAGCAAAACTCGTTGAGCAAGTTGTTAAATTAAATGAGAGTATCAACTTATAAATAAAGAAAAAAGGACTATGGATCAAACCTCTTCAAAATGAAAATTTACAAAAAAATGACAGCACAAATAAATTTGTCTTGTCTTTAAAGACAGCTTTGGACACATTGTGCTCAACATAAACTAATAGACTCTTCCAAAGACATTGAAATTTCAATAAATTTGACTTTTAATCTAACACCCAATGTTTAGGGATCAGCCCCCCTTTTCCCAACTCTATGGACAATTTATTAAATAGTACACTTTGATTCTCGACATGTCTTTTCTTTTTAAGTTTTGTAGGGATGGTGATGCGGAGGGGCGAGGAAATAGGAGAAACAAAAAGTGATCTAATTAATTAAAAAAATCAACTTGCATTTTTTCGATACAACATAATATATCTATCAACTTAATTACCATGCACTGAAGATAAAAAAATATATGCGCAATCTGGTCACTTATTATGATAACCTGAAAAAAAAATAACTAACCTGTTATTGTAGATCAAAATATACTAAGAGTATAAAAGAATATTTTGCTATCGATGTATATAATTTAATTAAATGCTAGATCTATAAACTACCTCCTAATATTCTCAACATGTCGGGCCAAACTATGGTGACATCATTTTCATTTTTTTTAATTAGTACTAATTGATAAAACCATTAGTCAATTTGTTGAATTTGTAGTATATTAACAATAATCTAACGAATGAGAGAGTTTGGGATGGAATCTTTTAATTAGAGGACTAAATGAGCTTTGAAAATTTAAATATATTATTTATGTACGGTACTATATTTTTGAGAGCTGATGTCAGGTCAAATATTAAGAAAAATAATGTATGAGTTGTTAACCTAATTATCATTATTATATGTTGGAGTGTTCTTTCAATGATGAAAGAAAATCTACACGAAGAGGAAGTAATTGATTTTCAATTTTGCAAAAATGTCTACAAGAAAAGAGACATTGTCGTCCAAAATTGTCAAAGCAAAATATCTAGGGGAAATATTAAAATTTTACTATTAATATACATTAGATGAATTTGACATTTATTTTCGACCTTCGGTAACAAGATTATGATATCTCATGTACGATTATTCACAGTGCAAAATCATCTCTAGTGGGATAATTTTTTCTGCATATATATTCGATGTTTACATTACCGATCCCTAGCTCGGAAAAGGGAGAAGGTTTGCTATTCGTTGACAACCCGTGTAATTAAATAATTTTTTATGAATCTTCGCAATACAGATGATTATTGTTTTATAGTATAGATATAAACGGTAAGAATTCATATAGACAAACTTCATTTTTGTCCATTTGATGTTTGTGACTGCTTGGGTGAACAAGTTCCTTTAGTGCATGCATACGACTTACGAGGGTGAAGATTTTCAGAGACAAGTTTAATTAAAGACCGTATTTGCTAGAAATTATCCTTTGTAAAGCTATAGTTGCTTTTTCTTTTTGAAGGATTATAGCAATTCCATACTGTAAACGTGTGTAACATAGAGCTAGCCTCAATCAGAAACGTTTCTGCAGCAGTATATAATCTTGGATCCATGGATGCCTACAGAAAAATTTGTTTTCCTACAAATTTTGTTGACCGTTGATTTGTTCATTGCTGAACCAATAATAGTATATATATATATATATATATATATATATATATATAAGATTATAAGAATATTTTTTTTGATACAAACTAGGTAACTAATTAACCTAATTACAAAAGGATTATAATTCTACCTAAAATAGGAGATATACAATAAATAAAATTAATGAAAGAATATTGGGAAATATTCTATTACACCCCGCAGTCGAAATGGGAGGTTCACGAACACTGAAACTGGCTCGAAAATCATCAAATAGTATACGTGAAAGTCCTTTGGTGAAGATGTCGGCAATCTGATATATGGAAGGAATATGAAGGACACGAATTAGACCACGAGCCACTTTTTCGTGAATGATATGAATGTCCATCTCAATGTGTTTAGTGCGCTGATGTTGGACGGGATTGCCAGAAAGATATATCGCAGTACACCAGTGTTGCCTTTTGAATCGGGCAGTGAAGCTCAAGTAGAAGGTTACAGATCCAACAATACTCTGAGATGATGTTGGTGACACATCTATACTCTACTTCTGCACTGGATCGGGATAGTGTAGGTTACCTTTTGGAAGACCAAGACAATAGTTTATCTCCGAGGAAAACGCAATAACCAGACGTGGAGCGTCGGGTGTCAGGACATCCACTTAGTCAGCATCAGAATAAGCAGTGAGACCAGTGAGCGAAGACCTGTATAGATATAATCCGAAGTGGAGTGTACCTTTGACATATCGTAAAATACATTTGAGGGCATGCATGTGTGCTTTCGTCGGACTGTGCATGCGCAAGCAAATTTGTTGCACGACATAGGATATGTCTGGTCTCGTGAATGTGAGGTACTGCAGGCCCCATCCAGGCTATGATAATGAGTCGGGTCTAAATATAAAGGGCCGAAATCAGCGCTCAGCTTGGAATTGGTATCTACAGGTGTGTGGGATGGTTTGCAAGATGTCATTCATGCACGGTCAAGGATATCTTTGGCGTACTTCTTCTAACACAGAAATAGGCCGCCAAAATGTCGAGTGACAGAGATGCCCAAGAAATAACTCAAGGCCCCCAGATCTTTCATAGCAAACTTAGAGGAAATTAGAGACATAATGGACCAGCGAAGAGCATCAGATGATGTGGTGAGGATGATGTCATCAACATATAATAATATGTAAGTCATGTATGTTCCCTTGTTGTAGATGAACATGGAATGATCGGATCTACTGTGTGAAAAAACAATAGAGGAGACATAATCAGCGAACCGCTGGTACCATGCTCGAGGAGCCTGTTTCAGTCCATAGAGCAATTTCCGCAATAGGCACACATAATTCGGATGAATAGGATCCCTAAAACACATAGGATGATGCATATATATTATTTTATGAAGATCCCTATGTAAGAAGGCATTCTTGACATCAAGTTGATGAATGGGCCAAGACTTGGATATGGTAATGCTGAGGACGGTCCGGATGGTTGCGGGCTTTACGATCAGGCTGAACGTTTAATTACAGTCCACTCCCACCTATTGAGACTTGTCATCACCTACAAGACGAGCATTGTACCTCTCAAAAGAACCATTAGATTTTTTATGCCTAAAAATCCACATAGAATGAATAATGTTAGCATCAAGTGGATGGTGTACTAGGTCCCACGTATTATTATTATCAATAAGAGTATTATATTCGTCAATCATTACGGCTTTCCAATTAGGATCGGACAAGGCATCCTTCGGGTTAAGAGGGACAGTGGAAGGGACAACTGAAATGGAAAGGTTAAACAATTATTTAGGTTTATGAATTCCGTGCATGGCCCGAGTTTCCATGGTCTAAGAGTTTATCTCAGAACGCGAGATAGGAGGGGGGTTTACCGCGGGACTGCCAGGAAAAGGAGGTTGGGCATGGGTGACGGTATTGGCTGGCCGAACCTCGGTTTGCCTAGAGGTGGCTGCGGAATCACCCTGAGGTGGGCTATTCTGGGCCACCATCAACAGAACTGGGTGGGTAGCTAGTCCCGGACTAGCCGAGGTGGTGGCGGGTGCGGGGGTCTAGGACGACGGACTATATAAATGGTGAATTAGAATAGGGTTTAGGCCATCATCTAGAAAGTCGTAGGAATGTCAAGGTGGCGAGTGTAGAGAGGCAAAGGGGAATTGAGACTCATCAAATAGGACATGACGTGAAATAATAATTTTACGGCTTGACAAATCATAGCACGAGTAACCACGATGATTGATAGGGTAACCCAAAAATACACACGGGGAATACCGGGGTTGGAGTTTGTGAGTGGTCGGAAGGAAAGGGTAACAAAGACATCCAAAAATATGCAAGTGTTGGTAGGAGGGGTTCTTACGAAACAGAACTTGAGTGGGCGACCGTTGAGCTATAGACTTGTTTAGGAGTATGTTTAGGAGATATGTGGCCATGGAGAGTGTGTAATGCTAGAATTTATGGGGAGTTGAGGCGTGAGCACGTAGGGCACGAATGAGGTTGTTTATGGTTCGTATTTTCCGTTTGGCTTTACCGTTTGGGAGGATGTGTGAGGGCGGGAAAATTGAAAGGTAAAAACATTTTTGTAGCAAAACTGTTTGAATTAGTTATTATCAAATTCCTTGCCATTGTCACATTGAAAACATTTAATGCTCTTATCAAATTATATTTTTACGAAAGCACTAAATGAAGAAAAAATGGGGTAGACCTGAGATTTATTTCCAATTGGAAAAGTTCATAGAAAGATGGAATATTCCTCAAAAAACATCACATAATATTGATGGCCAGCCGTACTCAAAATAGGGGATGTCCATAAATCACTATGTATGATATCGAAAGAAATTAAAGTATAATTTGTGGATGCAAAAAAATGGTAATTTGACATGTTTCCCAAAAACACAAGATTCACATATAGGAGTCCTAGAAATACGGTTGCTATTAATAAAATTAGTTTTCGTAAGGGAGTGTAAAATAGAGTCTCATGGATGTCCTAATCTAGAATGTCATAGGGAAGATGAAAGAGCAGCAAAGGTTTATGGGGGCTGGATTGTTGACGGCGTTTGAAATAGGGTAGTGATCTCCAATGTTGTCACATCTCATTATTCGTCTCCCTATCGTAAAATCCTTTACAGTAAAACCAAAAGGATCAAAATCAATGGAAACTCAATTGTCAGTTGTGAAATGTCGCATGAAGATTAGATTCTTAATGAGTTTAGGAGCATGAAGGACATATTTTAAGATTAGTGGTGGATGTGGTGGGGATGGGGAGGAATGACCATAACTACGGATGAGAATGTCTTCTCCACTATCAACAATAATATTTCGATTTAAATTACTCAAATTAGAATAAGACGAGAGAGTACCTTGTGATACCATCATGTAAGATGTGGCGCCTGTGTCCATATACCAATTTTCGTCTAGAGTCGATAGCGCGGGGGGGGGGGGGGGCATGTGCTGTGTAGGCCTATTGTGGACTTCTGTTGGAACTTCACTGCCCAATCTGCAAGGCTAAATTGGTCTACTGTGATAATGTCAGTGCGATATATCTTTTCGGCAATTCCGTTCAACATTAGTGCACTAAACATATTGAAATACATATTCACTTTGTACGTGAAAAATTGGCTCATGGACAAGTTCATGTCCTTCATATTCCTTCCAGGTATCAGAGTGCTGATATATTTACTAAAGGACTTTTGCGCATACTTTTTATGATTTTTGAGCCAGTCTCAGTGTACGAGAACCTCCCACTTCGACTGCGGGGGTATGATAGAATATTTCCATAATATTTCTGTATATTTGTATATCTCTTATATTAGGTATATTTATATTTCGATTGTAATTAGGAAGATTAGTTACCTAGTTTGTAGTAATGTAAATAATTATGTAACACTATATATATTGTACACAATAATGAATGAAAGGAGGAAACATATTCCTTTAGCTCTAATATATATGTCTTTGCACTTAATCTCTTTGGCCCAAGATTATTGTTTGCTCTTAACTACTATTAGCGCTGAAAATTGATTAAAAGGAATGAAAAAAAGATAGTTGAACTAACAGAAGAATTATATATAGTTGGGGCGAGCTAATGACGCCGTGTCAAAGAGAAGGATTGACTGATTTTTAGGATGACAAGTTTCAGAAGAAGAGATGCATATGACACTTTAGGTGAATCCCACTTTGAAACTGTAGAGGAAGTTGAAGAGTTTTGTAAGGTATAACACAAGTTCACAAAATAGACACACATTTGGGCTCGATGATCGCATACAGTGAGGGACAAGTTCGTGAGATCTGTTGGGCAAAAGCGGATAAATAAATGATATGGGCTTGGGCGGTAACAAATATGATATTTTTTGGAGCCTAACACTTCCTCAATAGTGGGGAAAACCTTGGAAAGAACGTCCGGGTGGTGGGGAGGGGAGGGGAGGGGTTTGTGACGCCTATGACAGAGTGTGGCCCGACGTCGAGGAGAGGTATAAAGAGAAGAATATGTCTTCAGCCTTCTAAGTTTGCAAGCTTTTGAAGAAAAGGCGCATATAGTGGCGGATCCAAGATTTTCACTAAGGGGTTTAAAATATGAAGAAATACATAAAAAAAAGCCAAGGGAATATAACTTCTACTATATATACATAAAAATAATTTTAAATTATATATACAATGTAATTTTCTACCTAAAGAGGTCGGATGAATCCATTTGCTCACCTAGCTCCGCCTCTGGGTGCACATGATACCTTAGACGAACCTCATCTCTGAGAGAGAGAAAGTTAAAGACTTTATAAGACATAACACAAGCTCACATGATAACGTTCTTTTGGGCTTGAACTAGAATAATTAGTCGGACCAGCAAATTCAAATATTAAAAAAAAACACAAAACAATAAAGCAAATATTCTCAAAGATAAAAGAGATTTAGAGGGGGGGGGGGGGGGACATAGATATAAGATGAGGGTGGATAGGACAGCAACTAATATATTAATAAAAAACAGAGAAAAAGGAAATATATACTACGAGCTAGTACTACTATGTTATTGTGGAAAGAAGACAAAGGAGGAGTAGTATAAGGGGTCAAGGCTGTTGGGGTGCGGAGAACAGTATTGATTGGCCTTTCCAGAGAATGAGAGGTAACCCAATGGTCTGTGGCTCACCGGAATTGGCTGCGGCCCTCCTTATTGTCCCTCCGACCCTTGCAATAGCCAATAGTCTTTCTTTTTGACCCGTTTATCAAATATTAAGACTTTTCTGGAGAGTTGGATGAGTGAGTCCTACCAGAAGTGGACCCACTTGTGTGCATCTTATATTTTTTGAGTCGCATGGCATGCATTTGCAATCACGCAAACTCTACTTAGTCTCGATTTCCTTTTGGATACTTATTTCTGAGATTTTTTTAACCTTTAATTGAAGGTTACTGAGTTCCAACTTTATTTAATTAAAAACATTATGCTTTTCTTGATGGACTTATTCGGTGTGAATTCATATTAGATGAGGGGGAAAAGACACCTTGAACTAGGAGATTCAAATGATACCTCTTGCTAATTTTTTATACTTATTATACATGTTTTATGACTCATTACATGATCCTTTTACAAAAGAAAATAACACAGGAGATCGAAAGTTTTTTTTTAAGATTATCATTATCTTGTATTCAAATTATAGTTGATTACGTGAGATCATTTCCTCAATATCGAATGATTAAATTAACTGATGAATAGAAGAAAAGGTGTATTTTGCGGTGAAATAAGAAAAATATGATTATTGAAATTTCTATTTCAAGTTTACTGGAAAACCTAAAGAAAAGAAGTGGTATTCGAACGGTATTATACTGTGTCAATGATGATTAACTACTTTTATTTTACGTGCACAAGCAATTTAACGATATAAACGTTGTTAATATGATTTCTATGAGGGTTTCATAGATCATGTGTTACGCTTTGTATATGGTGTAATTTACCATATCTCTTTCTTCTCACTCTTTGACTTTTATTCGTCTACACAACCAATATTGTAGTTTCAATAGCCAGTTCAACATTTATTTTGCTTATTCTTGCATCTAAGATATTTTTGCCCTTATATTTAAATCATCAGTTATAGTCACTCTCCTCAACTAGCTTAAAAAAAGAGGGAGAAAAAGACAAATTAATAAGAAAATAAAAAGTAATGCTGCATGACTTCATTTTTCCCATTTTCTTTGAGTATATAATATTAGAGTAAAATATTGATGGGGAAATATCTAAAGTAAATTAATATATTTAATCAGAACATTTAAAAAGGTGAATATCTTTAAAGTCTTCTCCATTTATTATACTTTTCCTATCTATTTGAGAATATATATTAATAGCTCATGCCTGCATGATGTTATGAAACAATAGGAATAGGTCTTATACATCCAGATTGAGAACTTCATTGTGTTATTATGTCTTCATTTCTTGCAAAATATATGATGTGTTTTTAGGCGATCTTTGGCTTGATAAAATAATTTATCCAGGTTTCGATGATACAATTTTTTCTAAATTATTTAAAAGAAATTACTCCAAACGGGAAAAAACTATATAAATGGTTTTATTTTATACTACAAAAATATATTTTTTAAATTTATAAAAGAGCTAGAGAAAATCTACATCACACTAAATAAAGCCTAATAGAAATGTGATTTTCATCTTAATAATCATGCTGACTTAGAAATAAGAACTCGAAATAAAGAAAATATTCTTATATAATTAAACTATATATAAGCACTCTAATATTTAGAGAAAAGACAAGAATATTGAGGGAGAATTATAAAACTCTTCTTCTTTATATAGTGTGTTACAACATGATATATATATATATATATATATATATTTCTAATGCCTATCTCTTTATAGGCACAAAATTAAACAAACATGTTATATTAAACATTTTGTAATGTCACACTTCGATCGCAGAGAAGTCAAGATTATGGTTTTAGAGAATGTCTTTTCGTGAAGTTTAGCGCTATGGGTATAATATACAAGATCGATTTCTTATTCGTTATGAGCCATAGTTGGCTATGGTCTTATAGTTTGTACAAACTTGTAAAGCTATGTTGCATAACACAAGAGTACCTACGAATATGTATTTGGTGCCTTGAATTCATCTTTTGAGAATTTAAAAAGCCTATGCAACATAAAATTTGAGAAAAGATAAAAATGAACTTGAGAATGAGTTAAGAAACATAATAATACAATATAAGATCTAAGCTCCTGCCCGGGGTGGAACCTCGAGACGTATTACTAAGCTAATTTGAATTACACTTCCAATAGGGTGGAGTTGGAGATAATTATTTGATTGGATTGGGATCAAATTATCGTTGTGTAAGTGTTAGTAATGGATGCGGACCTAGCTAGCTAATCTGGCTTGATTAGCATATATGGGAAGAAGGGTTGGGTTTTGTTTCTTTAATTTCGAGCAGTGTGACTTATTTGTTACTATGGTGAGAGTTTTGTGATTTTAAAGTTACAAAACAAAGTTATGCAATTTTGATGGGAAAATATAGTTATATGACATTTTATGAAATAAAAAAGGCAAGAAAACTTGAGGCATAAGAGTTTCCAAGATTATATGAATATTAACTCTGAACTTGTACAATATTTTTAGCACCAAAGAAAGAAATTGGATTATCCACATTGTTAGCATAGTGATATTGATCATGGTTTAACTTTTTCTTTATTTAACGCAAAATTAAGGAATTTTAGAAAATAAGAAAGAAATATTCAACAGCCACTATGAACTAAGTAAAGACAGCTACATAATGAAAAGAACAATAGTTTGCAATTACTATATATATACATTGATTTTGAAAAAATCTCTTACAAGAAGACTGGTAACATTACTATCCCATGATGAATACAATCTGTCATGGTAAACATTACAACCTCTTGACATACACATACTAGTAGAGAGTACAACATTTCTTCCCCTAAAGAATCACTTGTAGGAACAGAAAACTTTTATACCTAAACTTGAAAAAGAAGAAATTAAAAGAAAATAGTTCTACAACATGTAGTGATAAACCAAAATACAATATGTACAACTGATAGGGTAAACAAAAAATAATTTATTTCTGCAGATACTGTTATCATCCTCCAAATTAGAACACCAATAAGGAATCCTTAATGTTATAGCCCATCTTCTCCAAGTTTGGATTAACAGCAAATTGAATCATAGGAGGTGGTCCACAAGCCAATGCCAATGTTGTATGTGATGGCATAGGGATATGTTCTCTCAGTATTGCTTCTGTAATAAAGCCAGTGCTGTACTTCCATCCTTCTTGTATTGAATCTTGAACCACATACCATACTTTAACTCTTTCTTGTAATTTCTCTGCCCATGCATCTAGCTCCTCCTTGAGTAAAATATCATCCTCTGTTCTGTTGGCATACACCACATACATTTCCGTGTCATCTTCCGGATCTTTCAGGATTGCCTGCATGACTTGGTACACTGGAGTTATTCCTGTCCCACCAGCTATCATGGCTAACTTCTTGGCAAACTTGGGTTTGCCATGGACTAAGAAGTTCCCCTTTCCTTGGTATTCAATGTGACCTAATGGACCTTTCACGTCGAGAAACGATCCCAACTCTAGAGAATCAAGATATTGTGACATTTGCCCTCCATTAGGGAACTTAGGGTGAACACCTTTGAAGTATATTTTGACAACCAACTCGAAGAACCCCACCTCATCGACCGTGCTAGTAGGCGTGTAGGCGCGCATGCAGAGCTTGTCATCAATTATGGCACAGAGGAATATGTGTTTACCAACAGGCAACCCCAAGACTTGATCCTCAGAGGGTAATGCAAATCGGAATTTCCTAACATCGGGTGAGATGGATTGCTTGTCGATGAGTTTGCAAGGGATTTTTTCCCTTGGAATGAGGGCCACACTCCTTGTTGGTGCTTGAACAAGTTCCTTAATAGGTGCTAAGAAGCTACTGATGGAAGAAGATCCATGGACAGAACTGTTAGGAGAGGAATCAGAGGTGTAACCAGTAGTTATGAGTTCACCAATCCTAAAGTCCTCCAAGAGCTTCTTAGCCTTGTCAGAATGAATTGCATCGAATTCCTCAGTGCAATCAGTGCCAGCATTAATGAGGATGCTGTCAACACCACCAGGATGGTCTTTCAAGAAACGCGATGCATCGTAGATATGGCCATGGACTATGATCCAAGCTGACTCGGAATTGTTGTGCTTCCTGACTTCGGACATGGAATACATCTTTGAAGCTGTGTTCATGAATGGTGTTGAGATACTCTTCTTTAGTGTTGGAGGAGCCACCGCTGATATCTCCAAGTGCCTCGCCTTCGCCATCCATCCACCCGATTGGTTTCCAGGTTGTGTCGGGTGCTCAAACACTATTCCAATCTCTCCCTTGTGAGGCTTGCACACATTCATCTTCACTCGGAACCAGCAATTGTTCATCATTCCCTGAAATTGCAACATCACACAAAATTAGAAAAATGTAAAACTAACATTTTTACACTATCATGTCACTTAACATATAACCGTCCGTAAAAAGTGGGAATAGTAACACTATCGACATATATATGTTAAATTCATTTATGTAATTACAACTTTTAGAGTACGTAAAGGGTGATCCTGTTTTGGTGTGAACATTGACATATCTAGATGAATTGACCTAGTGGTGTGGCAAGTGGCATTCACATGTAGTTCATGTGATCACGCCTATGCTTACATAATAGGAATTTTCAGGGCTTGGTACGTTCTGTGGCTTGAATTGATCTATGGACCACACACCTCAAAAAAAAATCTAAAAAACTATAACCAGTGAAAAGTTTTCTTGTTTCTAGTTTTTTTGTTTTTGCATGTGTAATCATGTGCTCTGCGAATCTTGCATAATGAAAGTAATCATAAAAAAATTGAAAAGACCAACAATTACTTTTCCTTAAGGACTAGTAATTACATATAATGTCAGGAACTTAACAACCTCTTTCATGACTTCGTCGACTTTACAATGTTAGTACATATAACTTGTAAGAAGGTAACATAAAGAAGATGTGAATTTACCATGACGTTCCAAATAAGCTTCTCGGGTTGGGTGTTGAGGGTCTCATCTATGGCTCGCACTGCGATTTCTTTGGCACTGAGCAAGTCGAGCACCTCAACCTCGAGTGACCAAAAGCACCAGCACCAGTACTTGCCATACTTGGTTGGCTTCTCTGGGTGATCTAGTGTGCACACACTCCATGTCTCTCCTCCATCCAAGGTCACTTCTACTCGAGTTACCTTTTTACCTCCACCTGTTACACAAACTCAATCTCAATCAATACAATGACTAATTAATTTATTAATTATTTTGGAGTCTGATATTTCTTAACATGTAGTATAGTATAAAATAACACAAGTTACTTTTTTTTAAGTAACAATTTGCCCACTTGGGGGTCAAATTTGTATTTGAATCAAAATTGCAATAAGTAATTGACCAGCTATAAAGTGGGATGGAAGTTAGGCACGTAGTTTAGAAAAAAGGGTCCTAGACTTGGTTAATAAATTATTGACTAGATCCATATAAAGTGCACCACTTGAAACTTTTCTAATTGCATATGAACACAATATAATAATCCAACTAATTAGGTTGTTGAGGCAACCCAAGATGCAGGAACTAAAACAGTCAAAAAGTTTCTGTCTTTTTAAGCAATTGAATTTAATTTAATTTAATTTTGTATGTATACCAAAGACCGACTCTTCAGAACTAGGAAAGCTCCCCAGGTCTTTTGTGTATACCATTAAAAAAATAAGACCATATTGTCCTTTTCTTGCAATTCTGTTTCACATTAGCAAACAAGCTGACAGCATCCCAAGCTCACTTATGATTTATCCACCTCAACTCACTACTATTCTCCCTTGTCCCGATACCAATACTTGTATTCCTACACTTAACTATAGTTTTAAATTATGTATCAATTATTGGCAATTTGTAACTTACATAAAAGAATTAGATATATATTTCTCCATCAATTCATGTGTCACCATTTGACTTGACATAAAATTTAATTAAAAAAAAATTAACTTTTAAAATGTGTGATCTAAAATAAACCTTAAATAATTATGTGGCTATAAATCATTTCAACAAGGGTAAAAGAGAATTTTTAAAATTAAATTATTTTTAATTTATAGAAAAATGATATTCTTTTTTAAATAGATTAAAAAAAATGATATTGGAGTAAGTAACACATTAATGGTCTTCTAAAGTCCCTGTACATCGCTTAAACATATTTAATAGTTTAAGTCATAAAAGTATCTAAAAGCAATACATGACGTTTTATTTTCTAATTAAAATATTATATATTTTAAAAACAAATTTAGTTTTAGAAGATGATAAATATTTCGAATCAGAGGGGGTGTCTCAACCATTTATTGTCATATTTGTATGTATTATTATGAGATATAGGCTGAAGTTGAATTGAGTCGAAAACAAGAGGTGCATGCATATAAGGACGAAGTAAAACGTCAGAATTGAGGATACAATACTAAGAAAATTCAGCAAATCAGGAATAAATAAAATTTAAGAGCCATCTGTGATGGAAAAAGAGAAAATTATTTTACAGTATACTAACCAGAATAAGCATAGCCCCTCAACGTGTAAGGTCGTTGAGTAGTCCACGCATTAATAGGCAAAATTTCTTCATGACACGGCGTCGTAATAACAGAGTTGATGTTGAGCTCATTGATGATGTACTCTGGCTTGTACCACCATGCTGCACAGAGTTAACCAAAAATACTATTTCAGTATGACATGAATTGGATGCAAACACCTAACCTGTAATAACGATAAAGCTGACATCTTTATGTTTTGTCTTTAGACCATTTATTTGAGAGGACAATAACATGACCATATAACTAGTTGCCTCGAATATAATAAGTAATTGGTTCCTTTTCAATTACTTGATACAACCAAAATCCAAAACCATAAACATATAGAAGGAGGAAGTTTTCAGTTGATTTTGCAAACTTGTTCTGTACACCGCGTAAAACAATTTATATAGTAAAATTATTTTAACTTAAAATATAATTTTACACCAAATACTTGATCTGGTATCACAAATTAAAATTTTAGAATTAGACTATGTTATAACTTTGCATTTGTGTTAAAAAATTGACTCACTTAAATATGTACAAATAATCTATTTATAAGAATTCATAAGTTCTAAATCCGTCTCTACTGATATAACACAGGATTAAATAATTATTATGCGTACCTTCAGCGTTAGCAAGTTCAGCATCAACATGGGGAGGGAGAACTCTATTATCCTTGTAATGATAATAGCTATCCGATTCTTTAGTATTCACCACAATTCTCTTCAACCATTTCACCATTCTACCACCAATGAATCCTGGAATTATCATCCTTACAGGAAACCCGTGGTCCGGGGCCAACATTTCTCCATTCTGCATGTAAGCTACAATAATATCTCTTGACGGATCCATAGCGAATTCCTTCTTAATGCTCGTACCATACTTCGAGCCACCACCTCCGGGCAACACATCCGCACCTTCGAAGCAAACGTTAAGCGCCCCTTTTTTCTTGCTGTAGATCCCGCATCGTTTCAACAAGGCGCGGAGGGGTACCCCGCGCCATACAGTAGTTGAAACGGCAGCGGCGCCCCAGTTGAAACCAATGGTTTGCTTAACCATGTTCTGTTCTTTCCTTCGGTTGCCAGCACATACAAGCGTTACAGGCAATTCTCGTGAAGGAAACTCGTTAACCAACTGGTCCATTGTGAATTTCATTGGACGTTTGACTAAGCCCGTGACTTCCACGCTCCAGTCACCCCACGATGCCTTGGGAACCGGACCGTGGTTACGAACGTAATGAAGCGGAACCGGGGTAATAAAACCGTGGTGCATGAGCCGGGCTAAAGGCGGTTCAGAGTTAAATGGATGTTTCCCAGTGAGACGAATTAACGAAAAGTTTCGTTCAATCCAATTATCAGCGGTTCCTTCGTCTCTAGTGTCATGAACCGATGGTTCTAATTCTGAATTACCTTTCTTGATCATTTGAAGGTATTCATTTTTTCCGTCATCATCATCGTCATCTTCACTTGACGAGTAATCAAGGTAAATGGGGGTGTTTTGTTTTTTTTGGAATGGTACTTCATGGTTGGCTGAAGAGAAGTTGCAGCCACGAACCGGGGAATCAGACCGGGGATTGAAAGACCGGCCCACACCTGATAAACCCTGTTCAAGGTGACTGAACTGCCGGTTTTCAACAGAAGCCGCCATGGATTATTATTATGAGTAATAAAAAAACGAATTTGGAAAAAAAGAAAGAAGAAATAAGAGAGACTTATTTTCTCTCAGTATTTCTATCTCTCTCTCTATTTAGATTTGGTTTTCTTGTTTGGTTTGGGAACGAAGTTTGTGACTGCGGGTGGTGGCCTTATATAGATACGTTACGGACTATCTCAACCCCATACTACAACATAAGTAGGCCCACAAAAATCGACAACCCAACTGAATTTTGATTGCAAAAAATTATAAAACATTTGTGACATTAGAAATAAAAATGGTGTAAGATTGTATTAATCTCCCTTAAAGTTTTTCTTATTAATACCAATATATATTGTGTACAATGTGGAATCCTAATACAATAAAGATCATATATCTATCATAATTATACAACACAAATAATTACAAAATATATGGGAAATATTTTATAATATTCGCTAATACACCCCCTCAATCGGAGCGGGAGGAGGCCGGACGCTAAGACTGGATCTAAAGTCGAGAAATAGTTGTCTAGGAAGTCATTTTGTAAAGATATCCGCATACTGATACGAAGAAGACACATGCAACACATTAACATGACTGATAGCAACATTCTCACGAACAAAGTGTATATTCATCTCAATGTGTTTGGTTCGCTGATGTTGAACCAGATTGTGAGATAAATATATCGCGGATATGTTATCACATTAAACCATAAACGTCTTACGCAAGGGACACTAGAGCTCCAAAAGAAGGTTTCGGGGCCAACAGATCTCAGCAACAACATTGGCAAAGCCTATGTACTCTGCTTCTGCACTCGAACGGGATATGGTGGCTTGCCTCTTGGCAGACCATGAAATGAGATTATCCCGTAAGAACACACAATAGCCGGAGGTGGAACGTCGCATGTCTGGATAGCCTGCCCAATCTGCATCTGTGTATGATAACAACATGGTCGGTGCAAAGGAGTATAGATGACATCCAATCAAGTGTGCCCTTAACATATCGATGATACGTTTAACAGCAGTAAAATGAGCCTCTTTGGGGCATGCATAAACAAACACACCTGCTGAATATCATAAGCAATATCAAGTCTGGTGAAAGTAAGATACTGAAGTGCACCTGCAAGGCTCTTATAAAGAGTAGGATCGGAGACTGGATCACCATCAACAGCACTAAGCTTTGATTTAGAGTCAACTGGAGTGGGCATGATCTTGCAATTCATCATTTTAGCCATGTACACAATTTCCTCTGCATACTTACATTGACATAGAAACATAACATCTGCACATCTAGTCACTGATATCCCCAAGAAGTAACTCAACTTCTCCAAGTCAGTCATAGCAAATTCGGTTTTAAGTAGTGCAATGATCTCATTTTTCAATACATCGAGAGGTAGTAAGAACAATATCATCAACATATAACAATAAATAAGCAACGTTACTACCTCAATGACAAATAAAGAGATAAGTATCACACTTGTTGCATACAAATTCAATCCGCATAATGTAATTGGCAAAGCATTCATACCACGCTCTAGGGGCTTGTTTCAAACCATAGAGTGACTTACGAAAACGACATACATAATGAATAATGTAAACATTGTTTGTACATATACGACACCTCTATGGATCCCAACGTTCATCCCGGGGCCATCGATAGATTAGTACTTAGTCTACATGATAATCATAGGTTCGAGCTATTATGGATTGGGCAGATACATTGTGGATCGTCGTGCCCTTCTCTATTTACTGATCATATTCGGTTGCATCATATCCGAGAACACATGGGGTTCCCACGTGAGCTTAAATTATTTGATTTTTGAAAGATCTGGACCGATTAGGAGACAACGGGGGCGGTGTTGTTTTGGCATTCCTCTACCGATGTTTATGTCGAGCGTCTATTGGCGATAACAGTGATATCAGTGGATTTTTTGCTCTTCTCCAGGTAATATATTTAAGTGTGTGTAACGTTATTCTAAATATACCTTTTGAAACGACGACTAAAATATTTTTTTAAATACCCCTTTTAGTTATGAGTATGTGATAGGATATTGCCTTTTCAGCCCGTACCTAGGCAGCCTGATCTCCTTGATGAGATAATGTCCTATGCGTGGAGGTTGACGTGAGGTATATTTCAAAATATGACGAGGGTGGTGGGGATCATATTAGCGTTAGGCCTAAGGTTACTCTAAAGTCTACTACATGTGGGACCTATTAGAGATTGTGTATATGTAATTAAGTTGTATATTTTAAATTAATATTATATTTTTGCCCATCAATTTCTTAATGATAATTAGTTATCTTATTCTTTATGATCGTTTATTACTTACTCGTGTGATATTCTAAATTAATAACACGCATAAATACTAAAAAAAAAATGGGATTTACCTACCTCAAATGAGGTCGGAAAAATACATACCTCATGAGGTCAGAAAATACCTCATATTAATTTTTTGATTTTTTAAAAATACCGACCTCGTTAGGTCGGTAATTATTTAATTTTAAAATAATAATTTAAGATACTAACCTCACGAGGTCGGTAAATTTTATTAAAATATATAAATTTATTTTAGGTAAAACCAATCTCGTGAGAAATAATTTAAGATACCAAACTCACGGGGTGGATAATTTAGTCAAATTCTGGTCAATTCATTTATGAAATTTAAATTAAAAAAATAATAACAACAACAATAACAACTCCGGTGAAACCACAAGTTTGTCAAGAGGATAGAGTGCAAAATCAAAAAATTCTCTCTTTCCCTATTTTCACGATTTCACTAAACCTACTCTAAACAAAATACAAAAAAACTCAATTTGCCCATTTTCACGATTCACTCAATACTCTCTTTCCCTCTCACAACCATCTACCGCACCGCCACCACCTGTTCCAGGTATTTTGTTTCTTGCTTATTTTGTGGGGTTCTCTTTAATTTTAATTTGATGTGTTGATGATGAATCTTTCTGTTTAGTGTGTTGTTCTTAATTTTAACTACTGAAAGTTGTTAAACAAGGAATGAAAAGTAGGTTTATTGTATTTTGTTTTTGGGTGTTAGTTTCTGCTCATTTAGATCTGCTGCTATTGAATCTACCCCTGTTTAATCCACAATTAAAAAGTAATGAAATTTTTCTGATGATTAATTAATACTAGATCTTCAAGAACTAAACATGGAATTAAAGATCAAGTGATTTTTGTTCATTAAATTAATTACCTAGAATATCAGTTGCAGCTTCTATACCTAGAATAAATTAAAGTCTCGTGAATTTGTATTTTTTATTTATTTTTAGAAAGAGATGAAGAAGCTAAATTAATGTAGCAATTAAATAGAGTACTATGGACAGATTAATTGTAAGTCTCATTCTCGTGAGGAAACCTAACATTTTTTGTATAGCTTTCTGCTTAGTCCTTTCATCAGACATGGTCAGCACCTTCATTATCACTTTCTTCTGATGGATAAAGGAACTAAACACAATATTAATTGTATTTCATATGTAATGAAATCTATTGACTAGAAAAAACTATAAAAGGGAAGTTAAAAAGAACAAAATTAAAGAGCATCCAAATATTGAATATGTTTTTACAGTACCTGAGCCATTTGGAGAACTCGAAGGAGTGCTTTATTACTTGCTTGACAAAAATGAAGAAGCTTTGGAAAAAAAGCCTTTATTAAATAGTGGGCAACAATGAGATGTCAATAGAAAAAGTAAATGTTGAACTTATAACTTAATGTAGTGTTTAACAACTTTTAATTTTTTTGCTATTTGCGTAGATGGAATCTCGTAGTTGGATGGATGATAGGAACCATATTGGTCGAAGGGAGATGAAGGCTGAATTTGTAGACGGTGTCAAGGCTTTTGTTGATTATGCAATGACACTTGAACCTTTTCTAATTGATGGGTTGGTTAGGTGTCCTTGTGAGAAATGTCACCGTAGGAATTATGAAGAACCCAGAGATTGTTAGGTTGCATCTCTACAGAGATGGGTTTCAAGAAAGCTATACCGTGTGGACTAGTCACGGAGAAACGGATACTAGTTTGGTAGACTTCAAAATTCATAAGATTTTTTTATTAGACATCTAAATTTAGTCACTGTTTAGATCAAAGAAAGTGACCAAAAATGAGGCACAACACTAAGATTTCAGTTTCACTGTTTGCTATAGCTTGTCATTGGTATTTAGCTTGTCTGTAATATTGGCTTGTCTTTGAGAATTTAGCTTCTGTCTGTAATAAGCTTTGCTAGAATTATGCTTTGTTGGAGATGGGGTTATGGTATTCTGATACCTAGAGCTGTGTATTTAAGCTGTCATACTTCGTGAGACTACCTCGTTATTCCCAAACCATAGATTATGAAATAAGAAATCTTTAGCCTCTTCACTATTGATTGTAGTTGAGAATCATCTCAATGATGTTAGTCAGTGCGGAACTATTTTGCTTCAACGTTCTATATCTTTATTGCTATCATCTTGTCTGTAGAGTAGTACTATACATGCTGTAGAACTCAACTTGGTGACTAAGTTGAATATAAGATTTTGTTTTCACCATTTAGGCCTCTTCACTGCTGTTCTAAGTTCTGTACTTGTATGCCAGCTTAATTCTGATTAATTTTTTGCTGGCTGAGGATCATTGTTGACTGGACATTTACTGGTGGCTGAGGATCGCTGTTCATTTTGCTGGTGCTCTCCTTAGCTCTTTTAATGTGGGGAAATATTGTTACAGCTGAAGCTAGGAAGGAAAAGGTTATAATTGTTCATAGTAGCAGGAATTTTAGTTTTCTGCAAATTTGAACTGTTGTTTATCAGCAAAGTTGTCTTTTTCTTAATTAATTATTATGATTTTATTATTTAAATTTCAGAAACAATATGAACAAACACTGGAGGAGAAACGACATACTCAGCCACAAGACACACAACTTACACAAGAACAATTAGATGAAGCGTGAATTGAGACGGTTGGTGGTGCCACTAGGTTTGGTACAGTTTACGGAATGTCAAATCGAGCATTCCGTAGTTACCGTTCTCCCCTAGAAGGCATAGGTTGTTCCGGTGATCTGGTATGGCCATGCAGAAGACGATTGATGCGCTCTCTAACAAGATAAGGGATGCGGAGGATAGGAAAAGCCGGAGGGACAATCAATATGCAGGTATGCAAGCCCAAATAGATGCATTACTTGCTTGGGGGGTATTCCCTCGTGTCTCGGTGACGCTCGTAACCAGCGTCCACCTCCACAGTCTCAGTCAAGGGCATGACGTAGAGTGGACGATCAACAATATCAACGTAGAGATGAGCTCACTGGTGGTGAGGAAGAAGAGGGGGATCATGTATCAAACACACAACGACCTCCTTGAGTTGTAAACTATTTTATGGCCTTGTTGGTGAATTTGTAAGGATTGTTTAAGCGTTTTGGGGATGTTTACAACTCAAGACTAACTTAATTTGATGTTCTAGACTAACTTAATTTGGACTAGTTTAATGTTTTGTGATAGGTGTGAAGGTTGAAGTAGTTTAATGTCATTTGTGAATGTTTTGGTTAAACTTTGAAGTAGTTTATAGTTGAATTTGATGTAGTATGCATTGTTGAATGTTAGTATATGTTGTTGTTGTTTGGTGAATTGTTGGCAGCTATTAGAGCTGGATTTAGTTGAATATATAAATTGTATTGAATTTGGCAGGTGGGTAGTTGCTATAGAAGCATGCCGTTTTTTCTACAGAAAATCGACCTCATGAGGTCGGTAAATTACCAAAAATTCAACCGTACCGATCTCATGAGGTAGGTAAATATGAGAGAAATCTAAATTACCTACCTCATTAGGTCGGTAACTTTTCAGAAATTTATTCATATCGACCTCATGAGGTAGGTAAATTTGCAGAATTCTAAATTACCTACCTCATAAGGTAGGTAAATATCAAGAAACTCAACCCTACCGACCTCATGAGATCGGCAAATTTGAATTTTTGGAAAATTATCGACCTCATGTAGTTGGTGGTGTTTGAATTTCTTGATATTTTGAGGTAGGTAATTTAGAATTCTGCAAATGTACCTACCTCATGAGGTTAGTTTAATTATTTTTAAAAAATTTAGACGTCTACCGACTTCATGAGGTCGGTAAGTAATTTATTATTAATTAATTTACCGATCTCATGTGGTTGGTGATATATTTATTTTTAAAAAAAATAATAAATTTACTGACCTCATGAGGTCGGTTATTTTTTACCTCATGAGATCGATAATTTACCGACCTAGTCGTACCCTACCTACGCTTGAGGTAGATAAATGCGATTTACCTACATCATGAGGTAAGTAAAAACTATTTTTAGTAGCGACTTAAATGTTAAATCTAATAATAAGTTTTCAAACAAAACTTGCTTCAGACACTTTAGAACCCCTAAAACGACGATCCGAACGTTTATGTATTCTTGATGTATTGAGTCTACATTATTCTATCTCTCTTTGTATGCCCGCACATCCATATCAACATCTTCATCTCCTCAACTTTCATCTGGATGTGCGAAGTCTTGACTGGCCAACACTCCGCCCTATACAACATAGTCGATCTAACCACCGCCCTATAATACTTGCCTTTAAGTTTTGGTGAGACCCAAATGCGAGCCTCCATTTCATCCACCCTGCTCCAATACGATGTGTGACATTGTCATCAATCTCTCCATCCCCTTAAATAATAGACCCGAGGTACTTGAAGCTTCCTTTCTTTAGAATGACGTGAGTACCAAGCCTCACCTCCACGCCTGTCTCAAGGTCGCTCCCGTTACTGAACTTGCACTCCAAGTATTCTGTCTTGGTCCTACTCAGCCTAAACCCTTTAGATTCCGAGTCTGTCTCCAAACCTCCAGCTTAGCGTTCACTCCATTGCGAGTCTCATCAATCAAGACTATGTCGTCTGTGAATAACATACACCATGACACCTCCCATTGGATTTGTCGCGTCAGTCCATCCATCACCAAGACAAATAAGAATGGGCTAAAAGTTGATTCCTGGTACAGCCCCATCATCACTGAAAAGTGCTCAGAGTCTCCTCCCACTGTCCGTACCCGAGTCTTGGCTCCATCATACATATCCTTGATCGCCCTAGTGTACGCCACATGTACATATCTAACCTCCAAACATCTCCATAGAACCTCCATAGGAACTTTGTTGTATGCCTTCTCGAGGTCGATGAAAACCATATGTAAGTCTCTCTTCCTCTCCCTACATGAATCCAAACTGGTTCTCGGAAATAGACACGCCTCTTGTCACCCTCATCTCCACGACCCTTTCCCAAACTTTCATAATGTAGATTAGCAGCTTGATACCTCTATAGTTGTTACAACTTTGAATGTCACATTTATTCTTATACAAAGGGATCATTGTACTCCACATCCATTCTTCGGGCATTCTCGCCGTCTTAAAAATGATGTTAAACAACTTAGTCAGTCACTCTAAACCTGTCATGCCTGCGCTCCTTCAAAATTCAACTGGGATCTCATCAGGCTCGGTCGCTCATCCCCTGCGCATCCTGCAAACAACATCCTTAACCTCCTCAACCTTAATGCTTTTACAATACCCAAAATTCTCGTACTTACCAGATCTCCCGACACAATATCTCTATCTTATTTTTTGTTCAAGAGTTTATGGAAGTAAGACTGCCACCTCCGCCTAATATGCGCGTCCTCCACCAATACTTTGTCGTCCTCGTCCTTGATGCACCTCACGTGATCCAAGTCACGTGCCCTCCTCTCCTCACATTGGCTAGTCTGTACAATTTCTTATCCCCCCATTTTTCCTCTTAATTCCATATATATGCGTTTAAAAGCCGTCGTTTTTGCCGCCGTAACTGCAAGCTTTGCCTCCTTTCTCGCCATCTTATACAGTTCCCTATTCGTCCATTTTTCCACATCATCCCTGCTTTATACCAACTTCGCATACACCGCTTTCTTCGCTTCCACCTTCTCTTGAACTTTACCATTCCACCACAAGTCCCCTCGATGCCCACCACAGCTACCCCTCGAGACCCCAATCACTTATCTCGCTACCTCTCGAATGCAACTGGCTGTCATGTCCCACATACCGATCGCATCCCCACTACTCCCCAACC
Organism: Anisodus tanguticus; assembly: GCA_034509755.1. Classification (NCBI taxonomy): domain Eukaryota; kingdom Viridiplantae; phylum Streptophyta; class Magnoliopsida; order Solanales; family Solanaceae; genus Anisodus; species Anisodus tanguticus. The sequence continues at coordinate 18,294,911 of CM067553.1, read as the reverse complement.
CCCATTGGCTATCAACCTCTCCCCCATCTCATTTGCACTAGTCATGGTCAAACTCCCCCATTTGATTTTTAACCTGTCCTCCACAACCCACATCTTCTTCTCTATCTTGATCTCCAAATCCATCACCAAAAGCTTATGTCGGGTTGTAAGATACTCCCTCGGAATAACCTTGCAGTCTTTACAAAGATCGTTGTCAATCTTCCTAAGAAGCAAAAAGTCTATTTGAGTCTTAGCCACCGAACTACGGAAAGTCACCAAGTGCTCCTCCTTCTTCATGAACCTCAAATTGGCTATCACCATCCCAGAAGCTCTAGCGAACTCCAAATGTGAGATGCCTCCCCCATTCCTGTCCCCAAGGCCAAAGCCTCCATTCACGTCGTCATAACCCCCGGAAGTGACCCGATATGTCCATTGAAATCTCTTTCTATAAATAACTTCTCAGTGTGTGGTATACCACCCACTACCTCATCCATATCCTCCCAGAGCGCCTCTTCTCCTCTTCGTCCAAGCCCGCTTGTGGTGCGTATGCACTAATAATGTTTATAATGAACCCTCCAACTACCAACTTAATCGTCATCATCCTCTCATTGACCCTCCTAACCTCTACCACCTGATCCTTTATCTCGCTGTCTACTAAAATGCCTACCCCATTCCTATGCCTCGACCTACCCAAAAACCATAACTTATACCCGTCCACATCCTTAGCCTTAGGTCCTACCCATTTAGTCTCCTGGACACAGTCTATATTAATCCTCCTCTTCTTAAGAATCTTAACTAGCTTTATGGACTTCCCCGTTAAAGTCCCAATGTTCCAAGACCCTATTCTCAGTCTAGCATCTCCCTTACCCCACTTACCCCATAACCCTCGCCCCCGTCCCCGACCGAGAACATGACCCTAGTCTACCATCAGTTACCAAAGCCACTAAAGCAAATATAAAATAATAGACTAATAGACTACTCAAACGTTTATCCTAAAACAAGAAGGGATCAAAGTGAAAGCACAAGTTAACAAGAATCTAGAGGCAAGTAAAACCACTACGCCAAAAATACTATAACTAAAGACAAGAAGGGTAAATGCAAGAACGTAAAGTCACAAATCAATACAACGAAACAACAAAATTTAACAATAAGGATAAGGACAAAGAATGGATACTGGCAACTGGAGGTACCAATTCCAGATGAATCGAACCTGTTTGCCGGCGGAAATCACTGTTCACCGGTATTGTTCACTGGCACCGGAAGTATTGTTCACTTTAGTTTTCACCAAAAAGTCGAGTATCTGTGTAGATCGAGGAGAAAAAGAACAAAAGGAGAAAGGAGAAGAGAGAAACCAACGAGAATCAAATATGAAGCACCTTTTCAACCAACAACCTAATCAAATCTGAAATGGATGAGTTGTCGGAGAGGGATGAGCTGCCGGAGAGGGACGAGTTGACGGAGAAGGCGACCTACCGGAGTGACGAACTACCGGTGAGAGTATCTTGAGAAGACTGAGATCTAATGCAGCAAACCAGAAACGGAGATCGGCGCGTTAGCGAAGTCGCCGGGGATGAGATCGGTGCGTTAGCGATGTTTCCGGATCTTGGGCTCAAATGCTCAGCTCAACGAAGTACCAACTTTTTGCATATTCCCTCAACTTAATAGGAAACTATCTTCAAGCTAAAAGAAGATGTTGAAATCGGTTATATATACGTACTAAAGAGATAATTTTCCATAAATCAGATTCTATTTTAAAATTTTCCATTACGATTGCAAATTCATTCCAACAAATGGGAACATCATCTACCAAAACCACCTTACAGAGAAATGTTTTGCATCAATATTAGTTTATTTTCCCATTACGACTACAAATTAATTCAAGCAAATGGTAACATCATCTACCAAATTAAAAGCAACCCAACGGAGATTATTTTTTATTTTGCATCAATTAGAATTATTTGTTTCCAATTGGCCATTACGATTACAAATTGTTTCAAGCAAATGAGAAAAGCATCTAAAAACTACATAAGCCCCATGGCTTGCGTTACATTCTTATCGAAATTAACAGTGAGAGAATCTACTTTTTTCCCGACAAATATCAATCTTATTCTCTCAATTACATAAATTTATTTATTTGACATTATCTAATATCTTGAGATTATTTTTTATAGAATATTGTGGTGCTTATATTTTACAATAGAATCATTATGGAAAATAGATTCTAATGCGTTTAAGTGGCATCTTTTCATTTGATGTTGTCAATAAATTCAACTAATAAAGTAGAGATTTCACCTAAAACGAATTAGAATTATATAATATAGCGGAACAGAAAAGCACAATATTAATGTGGTTACTTATACAAGTTCATTTGTTTTTATCATATGCGTTAGTGTAACAACAATCATTTGCTACAATACAAGGATTTATATGTTAATATTGTAACATTTTTGAAAAGATTAAAGAATGCTGAATTTTCTTCAAGATCTCTTTGCATTTTGATCAAAAGTATAGACTATAAAGAAGTCATCTAGAAAAAATCCAATTCTCGTTTGTTTTACTTCATGTACGTGCATGCTACTCCAAATGCAACTCAATATAAATAAATATGTTTATACAAATATTGCAACCTTAGTCAAAATATTCTAAGTTTTGAAATGTTTATTTATGTAAAGAGGATCTGACTGATCGGACGAAAAACAAAATGAATTGTAGATATGGTGATTTTTCTTTTGATCAAGTTTTCTCTTTTATTCATTTATGAACGGAGGTTTGTTTCCTCTATTTTATGTCTAGAGAAGGTGTGTTACATTTTTTTCTTACTTTTTATTTTCCTTTTTTTTCAAGGTGTGTTAATGTCTTACTCCGAATTTGTTAATTTCACATGATTTTCGTTTATAAAAAAGGTCAGAATTAAATGGGAAGCACTACAATTTAAAAAAAGACGTTTTTTGCTTCCAAATATTTAAAAAATGAGGGTGACAAAATGTTTAACAGTTAAAACAAAAATTAACCACATTTTTTAAAGATGCATGATCTTTCTCTCATTACAAGGTAGAGATGGGGAGATTGCGGGTAAGGCGGAACGGATGTTTAGAAAGATAAACACACAAAAAATAGGGAAAATCTCCATATCAGCCGTGGTAAATATTTAACCGGGACTAAACTAGAGATGGCAACGGATCGGATCTGGACCGGATCCTACTAGATCCAGATTCAGATTCATTTTTCATATCTGGATCCGGATCCGGATCCAGATCCATTGGGTCCATAAAAATCAGATCCAAATCCGAATCCATCGGATCCACGGATCGGATCTGGATCCACATGTAAAATCAGTAGCAATTTCCAAATGATTAATTGTTTTCGCAGTACGAATAAGATTGTCCAAATCAGTAGCAGCAAAATTAGGTTGCTTGTTGAAAAATCACCTTACATGCTTGCAATTTGTAAATTGATATTAGGATTTGTCAACTTAATTTTAGGAGGATTTTTCAACTCTTTAGAATTGTCAACTCAAACACAATTTTCCTCCTTTTTAATGCATCTTTTGTAGGGGTAGGCTGGTTGTTCAAAGTTCAAACTGAAGTAGATATAACTACAGTAATTAATAAAAGAGTAAATTTCACTCATCATCTTAATCGGTTAAGGTTAGCAAATAGCATCGTCGCAACATTTGAATAGGACAGACTTGAATTAACATTTTCTCTGAATTTTCGAAAATTTGTAATATGTTTTTCCACATTAATTATTTTGACATTTGACACTATTTTTCAAATAATTTTTTTTTACTCTCTAAAGTAATAATCAATGACATATCTCGAAATAATTATACCAAGAAATATGTTAAATGATGTAAAAATACAGAAATTATGAAAAAATTTAAGAAAATACTGATAAAATTACATTCTATGTTATGAATATATTTAATTAAAAATGGATCCACGGGTCGGATCTGGACCGGATACGGATCTCAAATACAAGATCTAGATCCAGATCCGATCCGTCAGAAATGGATCCGGATCTGTCGGGTCCAAATTTTGAAGATTCATATCCTCTAAAACGGATCTGGATCCACCAGGTCCGGACCGGGTCCAGGATCCACTGCCATCTCTAGACTAAACCAATGAATATAAGATATTATGTTTTATATATACACTTTTTAAACACTTAACATTGACTAATAATATACATTTTCACTTTAATTTATTGATTCGTAAGGTTAATTTTTTTAGTTAAGTGTCAACATCCGGTGCAGGTAAGTAATTATTTAGTTATCTATGATCATTTAACTTTATAGTAATGAAGTTGTAAAACAATTTTGTTTACATTAAAGTAATTGAATTTTACTTATATATAACAATAAAATCAGACTATTTCATGTCACATTAAAGTAATTTTACTGGTTTGATAAGTCATTTTAATATAAAGGAATAATTTCATTGTTTTATTATTATAGATAAAGTTCAACGAAAAACTCAACTATACTAAACAACTTGCCAAGTAGCCAATACTTGGGATCAGTTGTTGCATAGTTTACTCCTTTTTCCTCTCTTTCAGAAAGTCAACATTTTTTTATTTCCTATGAGGCGTCCACACTATATCTTGTATTGGGTTCAATTAAATTCAAATTTGTATCGTAAAATTTCACATTGATAGTAAAAGACTCAAATAAAGGGATATCATATCCAATAAGACTCGAATGAAAGACTTCTAATTAAAAATAAAAAATTTATTTGTGAAAAGTCAACTGTTGACTCAGAAGTCGGGACTAATGAATTTCGATGGGGCAAAGAGTGAATCGAATTAATTTCGAGTGTTTACGAGTAGAATTAAAGAAAAAATAAATAATGTATTAAGAAGTCTAAAATAGTTGTATTTTTCTTAAACCATGGTCCGAGGTTTGGCGGACCCTGCACCATTTGTTGATAAATTAATGAAGAAGAGGATATATTACGCGAGATGTATAGGCTTTTGGGAGAGCCTAGTTTGAATTATAAGAGGGATTTTGGGTGTTTTCGGTATAGAAAAAAATGTTTTATCATGTTTGATTGATCAAAATTTTATAAAAATATTTTTTTTAGAAAAATAAGTTTCTTTAAGATAAAATAAATAATTTTCGTGTTGATTGTCCTCCCCATCCTCCCTCTACTCCACCATGTCCCCCACCGCCACAACCCTCACATTATTACCACATCCCATCCTAAATTATATATAAATGCTTTTGAGTCACTATTGTTTTTACTAAGATCACTTATTTTAAAATATTTTTTTTGAACAATATTTTCTTCATACCCAACCTAACCTTTTTGTATCAAAATCTGAAGAAGTGGAAAGGCATATATGCATATCTATTAGCGAATATTTTCCGAATATTCACCGTATAGTTTGTAATTATAATAGATGTATATTTAAGGTAACTTAAGATTCTAATTGTATTAGGAATCAACCTTTGTAAGGTAAGTTAAGATTCGTACCATATTAGGAATCAACCTTTGTACAGCTATATATATTGTGAATAATGAAAGGAATCCCTAAGGGAAATTATTCTATCTTACATGGTATCAAGAGCCTAAAATCTAAACCCTACTCTTCTCCCTTCTCCTTCTCTTTCTCGGCCAAAACAAATACTTTTTTTCTTGTTTTTTTCCCTCGACCGAAAACAGCAACCACCATGTCTTCCCCCACGAATTCTGGTTCCTCCACTGGCACTTTTGACAACCCCTCTCAACGTTTATCGTCTTTTTTTCACCCGGCGTTCGCCGTTACAAATATCAAGAATTCTATCCCTATAATTCTTGACCAAGAAGACTATCAATATTCCATGTGGACAGAACTATTCTATATTCATGCATGTGCATACAACGTGCTCGATCATATTGATGACTCCGTTCCTCGTCCCACCGACATTGCCGAATCGACATGGCATCGCCTTGACGCCATCGTCAAATAGTGGATATACGGCACCATCTCCAAAGACTTGTTGTGTACCATCATGAAAACAGATGCTACGGCACGCGACCTGTGGGTGCAGTTGGATGAAATTTTTCAGGACAATAAAAATACTCGGGCAGTGTATTTGGAGGGACAATTCAATAATACGCGTCTCGAGAATTTTAACAACATGTCTGAATATTGCAAACAACTGAAACTCATAGCCGAACAACTATCCAACGTCGGGAATTCTGTTTCTGAAACCAAGATGGTACTCCAATTGGTTGCAGGTTTACCGAAATGTGAATACGATACACTTGCAACGATGATTCAACAGGCCGACCCACTACCCAGTTTCACCAAGGCACGATCACAACTCTTGATAGAAGAAACCCGTCGTGCTAAACAAGAGGAACATAATCAAAAGGCATTAGCTGTTGACGGGATGGCAACACCTGCGACCAGCAGCAACCAGCCATCATCGCATGTCCAGCAGCAGCAACAGCAAAGCGGCGGAGGTCGTGGAGGCAGAGGTCGCAATAACAAAGGCAAGGGCAACGTCAAGGGCCAACGCAACCAGTGGACTGGACAGCAGCCAGTCCCGCAGCTTGCATCTTTCCAGTGGGCTGGACAACAGCTAGTGTGGCCTAACCAGCAGAACTGGGTCTCGCCGCAAGCCCATACCCGACTGCAGGGGCCTGGGCCCAAAGCAGCCTTGGTCGACCGGCCTTTTGGGCCTTGCCCCGGCCACGAGCGAGCCCACCAGCAACAACAAGCGAGCCCACCTGGTTGCGGTCCCAGCAGAAGCAGCAGCCTGCCAGCGGCCGGCCCCGACCGATTTGGGCCAGGCCTACTCCACCGTGAACCTTCAACAGCCCGACGACAATTGGTACATGGACACCGAAGACACTTCTCACCTCACCCGGTCGTCAGGTAACCTATCTCAACTACGTCAGTTAAAGTGTCCTCAATTTATTACTGTCGGCAATGGTCATCGCATTCCAATTGAAGGTTACAGAAACACACACACCAAACATCCGCACCCATCTTTCTCCCTAAACCACGTCCTATACACACCTAACATCATTAAAAACTTAATCTTTGTTAGAAAATTCACTAGCAATAATTCTGTGTCTATCGAATTTGACCCTTTTGGTTTTTTTGTGAAGGAACTCAATACGGGGAAAATTCTTACACGCTGCAATAGTGTGGGAGACCTCTACCCATTCACTCAATCTTCCGCTGTCAGACCGCAAGCACCTCTATCTCTTGCGGCGATCTCTCCCTACACTTGGCACAACAGACTCGGACACCCCGGAAACCTAGTTTTTACTTTTCTTAGGACTTCTAAGCGTATTCAATGTAATAATGTGAAAATTGCCCAACACTATTTTTCTTGTCCACTAGGCAAACATCCTCGTCTTCCCTTTATGTCATCAAACAGTGTTACTTTTTCTCCCTTTGATATTGTTCATGCTGATTTGTAGACATCTCCGATTGTTAGCTCTTTGGGTCATAAATTCTATCTTGTATTCTTGGATGATTTTTCACATTTTTCTGGATTTACCCACTGAAATTCAAATTTGAAGTTTTTGCAAAATTCCTTGAGTTTCAAAAATTCATTAAAACACAATTTGAAAAATCTATCAAATCATTCAAATGTGATAATGGACGTGAATTTAATAACTCGGCATTTCACAATTTCTGTTCTAAACAAGGCATGATTTTCCATTTTTCTTGTCCCTATACTTTTTTTCAAAACGGAAAGGCTGAAAGACTTATATGTACCATCAATAACATGGTCCGCACACTTCTGTTTCATGCCTGCCTACCACCGCCTTTTTGGGTCTATGCTGTCAAAATGGTAGAATCCCTTCTTAATATTTTACCCACTAGCACACTCCAAAACAAGACCCCTACCGAAATCTTATACCGTAGGCTACCATCATATGATCACCTACGTATTTTTGGATGCTTATGCTACCCCAACATAGCCTCCACTGCACCTCACAAACTTGCCCCTCGCACTCTGCCATGTGTCTTCCTTGGTCTGTCTCCTAATCATCGGGGCTACTTGTGCTATGACATTGCCACTCGCAAAATCATCGTCTCCCGTCACGTCACCTTTAACGAGACAACCTTTCCTTTTTCAAACCTTCAAAAATTCCAAATAACGGATTACACATTTCTCGATGAGTCTCTTATGTCTCCTCTACTCCAATCGATGTGTCTCCGGCAGTGGACACTGCCCTATCCCCACCACTGTTGCCTCCAGTTCCTGCTATCAGTCTACCGCACCCCCGACAATATCTCCTGTACCCACAACAGCTAGTCCCGTAGCCTCCCAGTCCCACAGTCCAGAAACCAGTGAACTGCTGCCCACTGGTCCAGAACCAGTGGACCAGCAACCTCACAACCCCGACCCACCACCACTGCCTTCTCATCGCATGGAGACTTGTGCACAACACGGGATCTTCAAACCCAAGGTTCACTTCAATCTCTCCACACAAACCTTATCACCCATTCCAAAAAATCCAAAACTAGCAAAACTGGACCCAAATTGGAATGCGGCCATGTGCGGGGAATTTAACGCTTTAACCAAGCATAACACTTGGGATTTGGTACCTAGACCAGAAGGTGTGAATGTTATCCGGTGTATGTAGAGATGGCAATGGATCCTGGACCCGGTGGATCCAGATCCATTTTATAGGATATGGATCTTCAAAATTTGGACCCGACGGATCAAGAACGGACCCAGATCCATTTCTGATAGATCGGATCTGGATATGGATCTTGTATTTGAGATCCGTATCCGGTCCAGATCCGACCCGTGGATCCACTTTTTTATTAAATATATTCATAACCTAGAATATAATTTTATAAGTATTTTCTTAAAATTGCAAGCACATCCTTGCAAGTTTAATTCTCAAAACAAGTTTTATTTATCCTCGCGTTAACTCAAAAATCAAAAAATAAAGATGTAACTTCGATAATAAAATCAATGTTATATTAGTGAATGGCTAACATCTCCATAGACAAGTAGTTAAAATTATATTCACTTCATTTGTGAAGATTCCAAGCACATGCAAGTTCTGTATTGTGGAAATACTAGTCAGCATTTTCCACAACTATTGTCATTGTCCAACATTTTCAATTAATAGCTCACAATCAAAACAAGACAACGAACAAAATATCTCATATGAACATTTCAAAATTAAAACACAGTAAACTGTTAGATAAGTAAAAATCATTTGTCAGTTTAAAAAAAAAATCTTAACAAGACAATTTTTTTACATGTGGATCCAGATCCGATCCGTGGACCCGGTGGGTCCGATGGATCCGGATTTGGATCTGATTTTTATGGACCCGACGGATCTGGATCCGGATATGGATTCAGGTATGAAAACGGATCTGGATCTGGATCTAGTAGGATCCGGTCCAGATCCGATCCGTTGCCATCCCTAGGTGTATGTGGTTATTTCGGCACAAGTTCAGAGACAGTGGTGACTTAGAGGGGTATAAGGCAAGACTAGTTGCCAATGACACTAATCAGCAGGAGGGTATTGATTGTGGTGAGAAATTCAGTTTGGTTGTTAAATCGGCCACTATTCGGACTGTTCTCAGTATTGCTATGGGCATGCATTGGCCGATTCATCAGCTTGATGTCAAGAATGCATTCCTTCATGGGGATTTGAAAGAGACTGTGTACATGCATCAACCCCTGGCTTTGTTCATCCGGCAGTTCCGCAGTTTGTATGTCGTCCCAGGAAGTCATTGTATGGATTGAAACAGGCACCCCGCGCTTGGTATGATTTGCTAGGTATCTTCTGCATATTGGTTTTGTATGTAGCAGGTGTGTAACTCTCTCTTCACCTTTCACCGATGTAGCAGCACTGCATATTTGCTATTATATGTCGATGACATTGTTCTTATTGCCTCATCTGACGGTTTGAAGAATGAAATCATTGCTCTACTCAAAACTGAATTTGTTATGACTGACTTAGGCAAACTAAGTTATTTTTTGGGTATATCGGTAACCAGATCTGCAGCCACTATGTTCCTGTATCAACGTAAGTATGCAGAATAGATAGTGTACAGGGCCAAGATGGCAAATTGTTAAATTATGCCAACTCCGGTGGACTCAAAATCCAAGCTTAGTGCCAATGACGGTGCGCCCGTTTCTGATCCCACTCTATATCGGAGTCTAGCAGGTGCTCTTCAGTATCTTACATTCACTAGGCCTGATATTGCATATGCCGTTCAGCAGGTGTGTCTATTCATGCACGACCCCCGAAAGTCCCATTTTGCCGCCCTCAAACGTATTATCAGATACGTTAAGGGCACACTAGACTTTGGATTACACCTATACCCCTCTGCCCCAACCAAGCTACTTTCCTACACGGATGCAGATTGGGCAGGATGCCCCGACACACGTCGCTCCACCTCAGGGTACTGTGTATTTCTTGAGGATAATCTTATCTCATGGTCCGCCAAGAGGCATACCACACTATCCCGTTCGAGTGCTGAAGCAGAATATCGCGGTGTTGCTAATGTAGTTGCTGAGATCTGTTGGCTCCGAAATCTTCTTTTAGAACTCCAGTGTCCACTCCGCAAGACGTCTATAGTCTATTGTGACAACATATCTGCCATCTATATGTGTCATAATCCGGTCCAACATCAGTGGACTAAGCATATTGAGATGGATATCCACTTTGTGCGAGAGAAGGTTGCCCGTGGTCAGGTCAAAATATTACACGTGCCTTCCTTGTATCAGTATGCAGACATCTTTACAAAGGGACTACCGCGACAGCTCTTCACCGACTTCCGATCCAGCCTTAGCGTTCGGCCTCCTCCCGCTCCGTCTGAGGGGGAGTATTAGCGAATATTCGTCGTATATTTTGTAATTATGATAGATGTATATTTAAGGTAACTTAGGATTCTAATTGTATTAGGAATCAACCTTTGTAAGGTAAGTTATGATTCGTACCATATTAGGAATCAACCTTTGTACAACTATATATATTGTGAATAATGAAAGGAATTCTTAAGGGAAATTATTCTATCTTACAATATCATATAGTCTGGTCATCGCAAAATTATTTGTTCCGAAGGACATGGTAAAACTTTCAATGTAGAAAAGCATTGGGATTCTTTTTTTTTTGTTGTTGACGAAGGAACCCGCAGCCGCTACTCTCTCGAGTGCGCACAGGGTAAACCCCGGATTGACGCAATAGCCTGCAAACCACGTCAGCCGATTAACCACACTTGGCAAGCCATGTGTGACAGGCTCAACCAAGAAGGTTTATGCAGGGGATCGAACTCGTGACCTTGCGGTCCCGCGCTCTACTGCTACACCAACTTAGCTACCCTTGCGGGTAAAAAAAAGCATTGGGATTCTTAATTACACTAAAAGGGGAAGATATAGCCCATTGGCTCTTAATTTCATATCATTAATGTTAGTAATTGATATTTTGTATTAGCCTACAAACAAGTGTCACCTCATTTTATTTTAGTTATAGTTCAAATTTGAGATCACTTGGTGGAGATTTTATACCGCACATACCTTCATTCTACATAATAGATTCCTTTCAACTGCTAGATTCAATTTCTTAAATATTAAAATGATTGAGAAAACGTAAAGTCATAGAGCATTCTAATATTAAAATTATTTTAAGTTTACATTGTAGTGGGATATTATGGTGATATTAGTGTTAATAGCCTCCTTTTTTGTGCAACTCTTAACGCCACTTGCCCCACTGGCCACTAAAAATCTATTAATTAAAATCACTAACGCTAGTGAAAGACTTTGTACACATGTAAATAGGAGATATTTTGTTGGTGATATATTGAGCCTGGAAAGAATGGGATCTGAAAATAAAAATCCTATGAGACGTTGAAAATTTTTAGAATATGGGAGCATCATTAAATAAATGAGAAAAAAATATTAAGTGAAATTCAGATTCTTGTTCCTTTAGGTAAATAATTCAACATTCAATCATGTGCACCATTTAACCTTCTTAGAGCATGAAATCAGCAGATAATATTAGATCAATTTTAAAAATATATATATTAATATCTAATTTGACTGAAGGAGTATAAATTCTCATGCACCATATCTTTAGCATTAAATCCATCCCTGCCTACAAGCGTTTAAACATACAAGTGGGTGCTTGTTAATGAAGTTTTTTGTGTAGATTTTTAAACTTAATACGCAACTATTTTAGAGTTTGTTCGAGTTGTACAATATTTTCCAACAGTTAGGAATCCTGAGGGGTTAAATAAGTCAACAATACTGAATATTCCATTATTCTTGGAAATAAAAACTTCTACGGCAGTCGACTTCAACATGAAGACTTTTCTTGTAATGTCTCAACTATACATTACACTTTAACCTAGAAAATAATCTACTACTCCGTCCGTCTCAATTTATGTGAGATAGTTTAACTAGAAACAAAATTTAAGAAAGAAAAGAATTTTTTGAAACTTGTGGTCTAAAACAAACTATAGACATTTGTGTGGTTGTAAATCATTTAATTAAGGATCAAAGGAGAATTTTTAAGTTAAATTATTTCTGAATATAGAAATGTATCATTCTTTTTTGGACAAAAAAAAATGTATCACACAAATTGAAATAGAGGGAGTATATACTTTTTGAGTTCAACTTATACAGTGATAGTAAAATATTTTTTATACTATCAAATTATTTTTGTCTTCCATTAATATGCCCCATTATCAAGATCACCAATTTTACTTTTTATAAATAATTACCTATAAATATTTTTTATATGACCTGATAATGTAAAATGTGATTATACTTACAATGATCTCTAAAGACTCATCTTATTAAAAGTTATGGGCTTTGTGGGTAAGAGTACTTCATGTGCTTCATAATATTGTATTGTGTATTTTCGTACATATACAACACGGCAGAATAACAAATCACAAAAAATTTCAAAATCAAGAAAATTAAACCTAAATAAGTAGAACTTTTAGCCAACCAATAAAATAAAATAGTACTCCAAAAGCTTCCTATAATAATTAAGGAGCATACATGGTGTAACAATATCTAAACTAGGTAAAAGCTAAGGAAATAAAAAAAACTAATTTATAATTCGAAATTAACTAAAATAATACCACCTAGTTTCCTTTTACACCCCCGTATCAGTATATATGAAAAAGAATTAGTCAGATATGATTAATGTCTTTCACTAGTGGAGATCACCTATAGTACATATATGGGGACAACGTGAAAAAAGTAACAACTCAAGACAAAATGGACTTTCCTTTTCTCTTTTCGACAAACAAAGACTCAAGAGTCGAATTCTAAGGAGGAGGTTAGAAAAAGGTGAATGGTAAGGGGTCGTTTGGTTATGGAGATTAAAAAAATAATCTTACTATAAAGTTTGGATATAATTGCATATCACAACTAATTTTATTTTATATCGACTCCAACATTTTGAGAGATGATGTCATGATTCACTACAAATATTATTTTAGTTATACAACCCTTATCATATGAGATCGATAAACAAAACATTAGAAATCGATTGTTAAAGATAGTAATATTCTCATGATATACACTTTTCTTATGAAGTGTATATCACGGTTTGTATAGAAAGTATCACACGGTTTTGTCTTAATATTGTGTATATTATTTTGTATTAATTAGCATTGTACACTTACCATAAGTATATGATTCTTGTACTACTAGAATATGATTTTGGCATTAGAATAGGATATTATGGAAATTGTAACTTGTATATATTTTCTTTAATTAATGAAAATAATCAAGAGATTATTTCTTTCATCGTATCAGAAGTATAGGCTCGAAATATCCTCTCCCAAAATTTCTTTGTTCTCGAGCAACAAACCCGAATCCCTTCTCTCGGTTTGCTTGTTCTTCCTTCCAATTTTTCTTCCAAAATTTCTCTTCCAAATCCCTACATCACGTCTTGCGTTGCTATTATGGCTAAGAATACGTTTCACCCTGCCCTTACTGTTTCTAACATCAGGAATCATATCCCTATCATTCTTGAAATAGGAAACGTCCACTATGTGACGTGGGCCGAACTGTTCAAAATCCACGCACGCTCGCATCAAGTCGTCCATCACATAATCCCCGCGGCTCCTGAGGATACGGAGGTGCCAAAATGCGATGATGATCCTAAGTTGTGAACGACTCTTGATGCCACAGTCCTCTAGTGGATTTACTCCACTATCTCTACCGACCTGTTGCAGACGATTATTGAGTCGGACGCTACGGCGATGGCTGCTTGGGATAGGCTACATGACATATTCCAAGATAATCAAAATTCCAGAGTTGTTACCCTTTAGCAGGAATTTTCTCACGTCAATATGGAAAATTTCCCGAACGTTTCAGCATATTGCAAAAGGTTGAAGGAATTGGTGGACCAACTCCGCAACGTTGGTGCGCCCGTTAGTGAAGATCATCTCGTTCTACAGATGTTTGCTGGCCTTTCCAAGGCCTATAGTGGCATTGAAACACTCCTTCGTCAAAGTAATCCTCTTCCAAAGTTCTATCAAGCCCGCTCCATGCTTACTTTGGAAGAAGCCAACTTGGCTAAAAAGACGGCTACTAGTGCTAGTCCCGTGGTCATGATGATATCCTCCACCAATTCTCCCGGTTTCATTGATCATTCAAACCAAAACCATTCTCACGGAGGCGACAAAAATAGTCGGAAGAATAATGCCAAAAATAGCGGGGGCAAACGCGATGGTTCCGGCGGTGTTAACGGCGGCAGTGGGTTCCGCCCCAACAGCAGTGGGCCACAGCCCAACTAGTCCCAGCCTTGGGCTCCCTGGCTATGGGAAGTGGCCTAACAACCAGTGGTATCCAAAGACCTTCACCCCAGTAACCTGGGCGGGCTGCCCAAATAGCCCCCAGTGCCCGATTTGACCGGACTAGCAGTTTTGGAAAAACAGGTTACCGAAGCAATATTGGGCCGGGGAAGCTAGCAGGTGTTCTTGGGCCCCGGGCCCCACAAGCCCACCATACAGCGAGCCCCACCCCGACCGATATTAAAGCCGCCATGCATACTCATGGAATTAATCCGCCAGACCCGAATTGGTACATGGACACCGGAGCCACTACCCACATGACATCCGATCAAGGTACTCTCTCGTCTTATTCAAATTTGAGCAACCCTCGTGGCATAACTATTGATAATGGTAATTCTATTCCAATTCATGGTTATGGTCATAAAACGTTGTCTCCCCCCCCCATCCACCTCTTATCTTGAAAAATATCCTACATGCCCCTAAATTGATTAAAATTTTGGTGTCTGTCCGTAAGTTCACCACTGATAATTTTGTTTCTATTGAATTTGATCCGTTTGGGTTTTTCGTGTAGGATTTCAAGACGGGAAGTCCTCTTATGAGGTGTGATAGTAGGGGAGATCTTTATCCTATCACGTCATGTTCCAGTCTCTCGAGTTTGCAGCCCTTACTCCTTCCTTATGGCATGCTCGTCTAGGTCATCCGGGGTCGTATATTTTGTCTTCATTAGATAAAAATAAATTTATTTCATGTAAGGGTACGCGTAGTACTCCGAATTGTCAATCTTGTTCTTTTGAAAAAATTGTTAGGTTGCCATTTGTAGACTCTAATTATCATACTCTAATGCCATTTGATATTATTCATAGCAATTTATGGACGTCTCATGTTCTTAGTTCATTGGGTCATCGGTATTATGTTCTTTTTTGGATGATTATTCTAAATTTTTATGGACTTTCCAAATAGCGAAAAAATCTCAGGTTTTTTTCAACTTCTTAAAATTTAGAGCAATTATTAGAACCCAATTTGAACGGAAAATAAAAAACATTCAATGTGATAATAGCAAAGAATGTGACAATGGGTTGTTTCGAGAATTTTGTGATAATAATGGGATAAATGTTCATTTTTCTTGCCCTCATACGTCTTCACAAAATGGGAAAACCGAACGCAAAATTCGTACCATTAATAACATTGTCCGAACTTTATTGATTCATGCTTCCGTCCCCCGTCGTTTTGGCATCATGCTCTACAAATGGCTACATATCTTCTTAACATTCATCCTTCTAAAGGTTTGACATATTCGTCCCTCCTCAAATTTTATATAATAAGACTTCTTCGTATTCACATCTTAGGGTCTTTGGGTGTTTGTGTTATCCGTTGTTTCCATCCTACATAATTAACAAACTTCAGGTCCGGTCTAACCCCTTGTGTGTTTTTGGGTTATCCGTCAAATCATCGTGGTTACAAATGTTTTGATTTATCATCTAATAAAATCATCATTAGTTGCCATGAAATTTTTGATGAATCTCAATTTTCGTTTGCTAAGGTTAGTAATCTCGTGCCTAGTTCGTAGAATTTTTTAGATGATGGTATCTCCCCGTATATCATTCACCATTTTTCGGACGTGTCCCGAACCCCAAATCCACCAGCGGTCCCACTGCCCGCTGGCTCTACATTACTGTCGCCTGCTACCAGGTCCCACTGCCCGCTGGCTCTACATTACTGTCGCCTGCTACCATTACGGGTCCAAAGAATCGGGCCATACGGCCGCCCGGTTTCGTCGTCTGCTCCCGGGTCCGGTATAGGCCCACTTACTGGCCCAGTACCTGTCTCCAGCGTCTTCTCCCGTTACCGAGTTGGGCCAGCAGGCCCACTGCCTGCTGGCCAGTCCGTCGACAGTCCAGATAATTCCCAAAATCCGCTCAATTCTTCCCTGAGTCATAGACTGGTCACTCGTAGTCAACGGGGTGTTTTTAAACCAAAAAGACATTTTAATTTAAATTCTAATGTTATGAAATCACCCTTACCCCGTAATCCTGTGCCTACGTTAAATGACCCGAATTGGAAAATTGCTATGACCGACGAATATAATGCTCTTATTGATAATAAGATGTGGGAGTTGGTGCCCTGTCCATCTGGTGTTAATATTATTAGGTCTATGTGGATTTTTGCTCATAAGGACAATTCAGACGATTCGTTTGCAAGGCATAAGGCTTGTCTTGTAGGTTATGTTAAGACTCAACAGGTTGGTGTGGATTGTGATGAGACATTTAGTCCGGTGGTCAAACCGGCTACCATTCGCATTGTGCTCAGCTTGGCTCTTTCGAAAGCATGACCCATTCATCAGTTAGATGTGAAGAATGATTTCTTACATGGTGATCTCAAGGAGACAGTCTATATGCATCAACCCTTGGGGTTTAGGGATCCCAAATATCTTCATCATGTCTGTTTGTTGAAAAAGTCCTTATATGGGCTTAAGCAATCTCCACGGGTCTGGTATAAGAGGTTTGCCGACTATGTTTCGACTATTGGGTTCACTCACAGCAGGTCGGATAATTCATTGTTCATATATCATCGTGGTTCTTCCTTGGCTTATATACTATTATATGTGGATGATATTATCTTGATTGCCTCTTTCAATGCATTACGTCAGTCTATCATGACAATGCTCAGTTCTGAGTTTGCTATGAAAGACTTAGGACCCTTGAGTTATTTTTTGGGGATTGTTGTCACTCGTCATGCAGGTGGGTTGTTCTTATCCCAAAGGAAGTATGCAGCTGAGATCATTGAGAGGGTTGGGATGTCATCCTGTAAGTCCACTTCCACTCCAGTTGATACTAAGCCCAAGCTTGGTGATGCGACCGGCGCACCATACGAGGATCCGACCCGCTATCGCAGTCTTGCAGGGGGCCTTCAGTATCTTACATTCACGAGACCAGATATTACGTATGTCGTACAGTAGGTGTGTTTGCTTATGCATGATCCCAGGGTTGAGCACATGAATGCGCTCAAATGCATCATTCGGTATATTCAGGGGACACTTGACTATGACTTGCATTTATATCCTTCATCGACGTCTACACTTGTCTCGTATACAAATGCTGATTGGGGTGGCTGTCCGAACACCAGACGGTCTACGTCTGGATAACTTGGTCTCATGGTCTGCGAAACGTCGTTGACTTTGTCCCGCTCCAGTGCAGAGGCCGAGTATTAAGGGCTAGCTAATGTGGTCTCTGAATCATGTTGGTTACATAATTTGTTGTTAGAACTTCATTGTCTTATTCAGAAAGCGACCTTGGTTTATTGTGATAATGTTAGTGTCATCTACCTTTCTGGTAATCAGGTTCAGCGTCATCGCACTAAACATATCGAGATGGACATTCATTGTGTTCGCGAAAAGGTTGCTCGTGGTCAAGTACGCGTCTTCCATGTCCTTTCCAGGTATAAAATTGCAGACATCTTTACAAAGGGTCTTCCCTCGGTCCTTTTTGAAGATTTTAGAGTCAGTCTCAGCGTACGAAGACCGTCCGCTATGACTGCGGAGGTGTGTTAAAGATAGTAATATTCTCGTGATATACACTTTCCTTATGAAGTGTATATCACGGTTTGTATAGAAAGTATCACACGGTTTTGTCCTAATATTGTGTATATTATTTTGTATTAATTAGCATTGTACACTTACCATAAGTATAGGATTCTTGTACTACTAGAATAAGGTTTTGATAGTAGAATAGGAATAGGATTTTCCTATTATGGAAATTGTAACTTGTATATATTCTCTTTCATTAATGAAAATAATTAAGGGATTATTTCTTTCATCGATTAATAAAATATATAGGAGAAATTTTGATTCTTTTTCGAACTTGGTTTTATAGAATTATTCGCCATTGTTCAAATTGTAACTAGTCACTTGAGATCATTTCCTCGAATACCTTATACGAGGATTAGCTCTATTAGGATAAAACACCTAAACAACAAATAATCTTGATTTCATCCTTTATGTTTTTTTATATCAAATCCAATATTTTCTTGAATAGGAGTATAGTGTGGTGATTCATTGTAAATGTTCTTTTAATTATATGAACCTTATCATATGAGATTGATACAATATAGTACAGGAATTCGAAAAAATAAAACATAGAAATCTTTGTAATTTTTGTTTCTATTATTCAAATTGTAACTAATCATTTGAGATCATTTTCTCAATAGCTGATACGAGTATTAATTTTTTTTATTAGGATCAGATACCTAAACAACAAATAATCTTAATTTCATCCTTGTATTTTCATTTACAATTGAGGTAATATTATAGTAGTAGTATTTACATTATGCATCGTAATTTTTCTTCACACATTAAATAATTCAGTGATTAGTCCCACCGTTCCATAATAAGTCGTGTTTTTAGCTTATGCACATTAAAAATTGCTCACTGCATAAAAAAGAAAAGCTACTTAATGATTTTTATTATATAAATGAGGGTAATTTTAAAAGAATAAAATCAATTTCTTTTTGAAATTCTAAAGCATCACTTATTTTGAAATAAAATTAAAAACTTAAAATATCACTTATTATAAAACGGGTGGAGTATTAATCAATGTATTGCAAATTTTACATTATAGTTTTTACTTAACTTTCGTATGGTGGAACCAAACAAGCTGTAAGGGTAAAAATTAGGGAGGGGCAGAACTGTGCATGGGAAGTGGCGCATGGAATTCCCAACAGGCAACACAGCCCGCCCAAGTGATGATAAAAAGAGATTGAACAAGTTATTTATGATAATGTTCATTATTCATTGCACCACGTGATACACACAGACAGTATATAGATAACAAATTCAGAAAAAACTTTTTTCCCTTTTAGTGGTAACTATAATTCTAGCAAGCAAAGGGCCACAATTCACAACTGGGGGCGGCTAAATAATAGAATAAAAAGAAAGAGGGTTAAGTTTCTACATAATATTTGCCCTTTTGATATTGCTATGAGCCACCTTGGTTTCTGTTTCAAGGGGCTACTCCACACACCCATCCCACGTTTGCCCCCACCACCCTCGCAAAGCCAACCATGTATATATATATATATATATATATTCACGCGCGAGGACAATTTTTTTGTCAAAGTTTTAATTGCATCCATAGAATGAGGAGGAGAAGAAACTACAAAAGCTTTCTTAGAATCCACATACTTTAATATAAATATATAAAATAATGAGGAAAAGGGCAACTATGTATGTGTACTCCTCACATTCTAGTTGATGTGATTTGTTTCATATTTATTTTATATTTCTCTTTTTGGAATATTAATATTAGATAAAGTGCGCGAAGCGTGTATAAAAATACTATAGCTAGTATAGAATAGGAAAATGAGGACCAAATTGTGAGGAAGATATTTCCACTTGCAATGGACTTTTGTCCTTTAGTATAAATTTTCAAGAAACAGCCAAAAGTGCTATAGTGCTCTCTCCTAAAATTTCATTTTAGTTTATGTGGCAGAAAAACTTTGGCTTAAAGTATCCTCATACTCATTTATGTGAACAGGAAATTTATATAATTGTGTGAAGATGATTTCCAACTCATACTTGAAAATGATTTAGTCTTTTTAACCTCTTCATAGAAAGTTATTTTTGTAACTTTGATATGGCAAGAGTTAGATGAAATTATCAAAGTTAAAACTAGTACTACTAGAGAAAAAAACCATTTCTAGAAGATTTTTCTTTTCTATTTGTCTTTTCAATTTAAAGTTGTCATTTTCCATTTCTTTTTGGTTGTGTAATTATGGTTCTTTAATTTTCTTAGGCGACACTTGTTTCATATGATTCATTTGGGGCCAATTTTCCTAAGGTAACACTCTTTTTTCATCCATTATTAGATGTTCCTATATGTTTTTCATTCATTTTATAACATTTTCTCCATTTAAAAGAAGTTGCTTAGATTCATTTTGGACTACTCAAGGAAATCTCAAATTACGCTTTCTCCTTATTTACTTTTTTAACCGCCATTAGATTATATACGATGGGACGAAAAGAATCTATCAATTACCAGGATTTCGTTTCAAGCTTAAAGAATGAGAAAAATTCTGATTGGGAGTGTTTCCCCTTTTAATTTTTTTTACACATCACAAATCTAAATTAATCGGAGTCATAAAAACGAATAGTAGACATCGGATTAAAATTACCAAAAAAAACTACGATATCTTACTAATAAAACCTTAAGATATCCACTTTTATAAGCCATATCGTTGATAAAAACATCATTCAATTAAACGTAGCAGAGTATGGATATATAGACTTAAAGTGCTTTAGATTATGTTTGATGTATTTGTGCTCTTTTCTTTGCTTTACCTTTTTATTAAAAAACAAAAAATAAATCTGCGCTTAGAGTTGGCTTTTGTAACATTATCTGGATCCTCTATTTAACTTCATAATATGATTTTCTTTTTGAATCGATATATGACATCATATGTCCTTCTCTTTCTTGCCCCTAAGGATCAAATGATTTATGTTTGCTGATGAAATGACTTTTCTTTTACAAGGAAACAAAGTTTAGTGTCCTCTTTGATGTCCCAAAATCAACATAATATCTGAGGAAAATCAAAAGTGAACACTGAACACCTTTATAATTTGGGAAAAGAAACATTGTAAAAAGGAATCTAGCTAAGTCTTGCCTTTCATTGAATCATGAGCAAAAAAGTGTTTGGGAGAAGACCATAGGAAAAAGGCACACAAGAAAAGAAGATCCATATATAGTGCACAAGATACCAACAAAGATTGAATCGTAGTGTATATATTCTTCTTGATTCTATTGTCTGGGGCAAACCTGACGAATCATTTCACATGGAATATGTTCATTTTACACCTCATCATTTGTCAAAAAAAGTAAGTTTATATGGGAGTCATCTTTGATCCATATATATGTCGGTCATCACCCTTTTTTGTCCAATATCAAATTAAACGATCCACCCAAAAGCTATAGGATATAGTGGAGGCATAGCTCTAACTTCACATTCATAAACGTTTCTAATGGAGTTCTAGTCTAATATTTAAAGAGCAAGAGCATCACTGTCTCGCATTGCACAATCAAAGTGTCAAATAAGTTGTCATGTCTCTGTTGGCGCACTTCTTTTTTGGCTCACCTTAGTCTTCAATTTAGAAATAACATGTTTGCAAAATAAGCTGCCCTCCCCTAGATAACAATACTTTCATCTCCTATCACATTATTTTATATTCTATCCAAAAGATGTGACACTTTTTTTCACTTGAATATTGAAACAACAAATAGCAACATTATCATCTCGTGTTACACATATATTAATGTGTCAAATTTATGGAGATATATCAAAAAGCAGTTTGCTACACGAAATATTTCGCTTTTACGCACGGTTCAAAGAAGGATCACACCCAAGTAACTGTAATGCAGATGTAAAAAATTATTTAAAGAAAAATACACCTCTTTAACTTGTTCAATATTTCCACACGTAATGATAATGGTGGTCTATAACTTTCTAATACTATAGGTGAAAAAATGACTTTCTACTAGTTAGTTATAGCTTAGAGAAACAACAAAAGCCCTACGATATTGTGGCTGAAAATTCTAAAAAAAAATCAAAAAATAATACAACCCTCGCAACTACCTTTCTAAATTCCCACATAAATTAGATATGTGCGTACAAAAATTTGGACTCAAATGGAAAGTGAAACAAACGACTCTGAAAGAAATAATCCCCTTGATTATTTTCATTAACTGAATAGATATATATATACAAGTTACAAAATAGAAGAATCCTATTCCTATTCTATTCCTAAAACCTTATTCTACCATAATTCTAACTATACAATTATGGTAAGTGTATATCCTAAATATGGTAAGTGTATATCCTAATCTAGGTAACAAATATACTACAATATACATACAATATACTTTCCTTAATATACAACTATGTCCACCTTTGTTTTTGCCCTAGTACCGTGAATGGCCCGGACGAGTTGGGCCATTTGGGCCGCCTCATTGGCCGCCATCGCTCATGTTGCTTTGTATACCGTGATATATCTTCTTTCGTATATTCGGTGTATATCACGGGTATATTATATTTGTTTAACACACCCCCCGATCATAGCGGGCGGTCTTCGAACGCTAAGACTGTCCCTAAAATCTTCAAAAAGGACCGCCGGTAGACCCTTTGTAAAGATGTCTGCAATTTGATAACGAGACGGGACATGGCATACGCGAACTTGACCCTTTGCAACCTTTTCACAAACAAAGTGAATGTCCATTTCGATATGCTTGGTGCGTTGGTATTGAACTGGGTTACCTGAAAGGTAGATGGCACTAATGTTATCGCAATATACCAAGGTTGCCTTCTAAATGGGACAATGAAGCTCCAAAAGCAAATTACGTAGCCAACATGATTCGGAGACCACATTCGCTACCCCTCGATATTCTGCCTCGGCACTTGAGCGTGATAGAGTTGCCTGACGTTTTGCTGACTAGGAGACCAAGTTGTTGCCAAGGAACATACAGTAGCCAGAAGTCGACCGTCTGGTGTCTGGACAACCACCCCAATCAGCATCCGTGTAGGAGACAAGTGTGGATGTAGATGAAGGATACAAGTGCAACCCATAGTCCAGTGTCCCCTGAATATACCGAATGATGCGTTTGATTGCATTCATGTGCTCAACCCTGGGATCATGCATGAATAAACACATCTGCTGAACCGCATACGTAATATCCGGTCTAGTAAATGTAAGATACTGGAGGGCCTCTGCCAGACTGCGATAGCGGGTCGGGTCCTCATATGGTGCACTCGCCGCAAAGACTTAGCTTTGGGTTTGCATCAACTGGCGTGGAAGTGGACTTACAGGATGACATCCCGACCCTCTCTATGATCTCAGCAGATACTTTCGTTGAGACAAAAACAAGCCACCTGAATGACGCTTGACGGCAATCCCCAAAAAATAACTCAAAAGCCCTAAGTCTTTCATAGCAAACTCAGAACTGAGCATGGTCATGATAGACTGGCGCAAGACATCTGAAGAGGCAGTCAAGATGATATCATCCACATACAACAGATTGTAGGCCAAGGACGAACCACGGTGCGGTAGATGAACAAGAAATTATCTGACCTACTGTGAGTGAACCCAATAGTTCAAACAAACTCAGCAAACCTCGTGTACCAGGCCCTTGGAGACTGCTTAAGCCCATATAAGGACTTATTCAACAAACATACATGATGAGGACGGTTTGGATCCCTGAAACCCAACGGCTGATGCATATAGACTGTTTTCTTGAGATCACCATGTAGGAAAGCATTCTTGACATCCAACTGATGAATTGGCCAAGTCTTTGAAAGAGCCAAGCTAAGCACAGTGTGAATGGTAGCCGGTTTGACCACCGGACTAAACGTCTCACCACAATCTATCCCAACCTGATGAGTCTTACCATCATCAACAAGTCGCGCCTTATGTCGAGCAAAGGACCCATCTGAATTCTCCTTACGAGCAAAAATCCACATAGACCTGATAACATTAATACCATATGGACGGGGCACCAACTCCCACGTCTTATTATCAATAAGAGGATTATATTCATCAATCATAGCAATTTTCCAATTATGGTCATTTAATGCGAACACAGGATTGCGGGGCAAGGGGGATTTAGAGACATCAGAATGTAAATTAAAATGTCTTTTAGGTGTAAAAATATCCCACTGACTACGAGTGACCGATCTATGACTCGAGGACGAATTGAGGGAATTTTGGGAATTTTCTGGGCTCGGGACGGACTGACCAGCAGGCAGTGGGCCTGCTGGCCCAGATCGGTAAATGGACTCGTCTTCTAGATTAGTTCCAGAATTGGGCTGGACTGGCCCAATTGCTGGGACTGATCCAGAACCGGAACCGCCGCCTCGGCGGACCGTGGGACCGGCGGGCGGTGGGCCCGCTGGAGGATTTTGGGTGCGGGAGATGTCCGAAAAATTCCGAATAATATACGGGGATATTTGGTCATCCAAAAAATTATACGACCTAGGATCGGGAGTATGAACTTTTGTAAACGGAAATTGGGTTTCATCAAAAATGACATGACGATTAATTATGATTTTCTTGGAGGATAAATCAAAACACTTATAACCACGATGATTTGACAGATAACCCAAAAATACACACGGGGTAAACCGAGCCTGAAGTTTGTTAATTGTGGTGGATGGGAATAACGGATAACACAAGCACCCAAAAATCCGAAGATGAGAATAAGAAGGGTTCTTATTATTTAGGATTTTGAGGGGGGAAGAATATGTCAGACCTTTAGAAGGAATTATGTTAAGAAGATATGTGGCCATTTGTAGAGCATGATGCCAAAAATATGGAGGTATGGAGGCATGAATTAAGAGAGTTCGGACAATGTTATTTATGGAACGAATTTTGCGTTCGGCTTTCCCATTTTGTGAAGATGTATGATGACACAAAAAACGAAAATTTATCCCATTATTAGCACAAAACTCCCGAAACTCCTTATTGTCATACTCTTTCCCATTATCACATTGAATATTTTTTTTATTTCTCTTTCGAATTGAGTACGAATGAACACTCTAAATTTGATGAAGACGGAAAACACTTGTGATTTTTTCGCAATTGGAAACGTCCACAAAAATCTAGAATAATCATCTAAAAAGAGAACATAATATCGATGACCCAATGAACTAAGAACAGGAGATGTCCATAAGTCGCTATGAATAATATCAAATGGCTTTGAAGTATGAGAATTGGAGTCTACAAATGGTAACTTAACAATTTTCTCTAATGAACAAGACTGACAAAGTGGAGTACGACTCGTACTCTTACAAGAAATAAGGCTATTTTTATCTAAAACTGATAAAAATAGAAGATCTCAGATGACCCAGACGAGCATGCCACATGGACGGAGAGATGGCTGCAAAAACTGACGGCAAGGCTTGACTCGATGGACTGAAACCAGGCATGATAGGATATAGATCCCCCCTACTATCACACCTCATGAGATGACTCCCCGTCTTGAAATCCTTCACAGAGAAACCAAAAGGATCAAATTCAACGAAAACGGAATTGTCAGTAGTGAACTTCCGGACAGACACTAAATTTTTAATCAATTTAGGAGTATGTAAAGTATTTTTCAAGAGAAGGGGTGGATTAGGGGGAGACAACGTTTTCTGACCATAACCCTGAATTGGAATAGAGTTGCCATTACCAACAATTATACCCCGAGGGGGCTCAAATTGGAATAAGAGGAGAGAGTACCTGATTCGGACGTCATGTGAGTAGTTGCCCTGGTGTCCATGTACCAATTTGGGTCCGGTTGAGTCAACCCCAACGTGTGCATCGCGACCTCGATATCAGTCTGAGTGGGGTCTGTTGCATGGTGGGCTTGCGGAGGTCGGGGCCCAAGAACTCATGTCCGTGATGGTGCTGGGCCGTAGACGCTGGAGTTGCTGCTGAGCCACTGGCCAGTGGGCCGCCACTGCTGGGTGTTGGGCTCCGGATCGTTGGCCGCCCCACGGTGCCGCCGGGAACTTGCTGCTGGTTGGTAAGGGTTGTTGGCCTACGGCCCACTGCCCCAACCCCACAGCCATGGTCCCTACTGCTGGGACCGGGGGGTGGTAGGCCACTGTTCCCTGGATGGGACCCACCGCCTGCTTGCTGACCACCGGAACCGCCGCGTTTGCCCCCACGGTTTTTGTTATTATTCTTGCGATTATTCTTGCCGCCACCATTATTATGGTTTTGGCCCGAATTATTCACAAAAACCGAAGAACTAGGGGAAGACGCCATCATGACGACGGGGTTTTCTCCGGTAGCCGCCTTTTTAGCCAAACCCGCTTCTTCCAAAGTAAGCATGGAGAGGCTTGATAGAAGTCAGGAAGAGGGTTGCTTTGCCGAAGGAGAGTTCCAACCCCATTATAGGCCTCCGAAAGACCGGCAACCAGCTGTAGAATGAGACAATTATTCGTTATCGATGCGCTAACATTACGGAGTTGATCTGGCAACTCCTTTAGTTTCTTGCAATATGCAGAAACGTTCGGAAATTCGTCCATTCGAACTAGAGAGAATTCCTACTCAAGTGTGACGACACGTGAATGTTGGTTGTCTTGGAATATGTCACGCAATATATTCCATGCAGCCATAGCCATGGTATCCGGCTCAATAATCGTCTGTAGAAGGTCCGCCGAAATAGTGGCGTAGATCCACCGGAGAACGGTAGCATCAAGTGTAATCCATAACTCAAGATCCTCCGCATGAAAGGGTCTAGCGGGAGGAATGATGTGATGAAGAACTTGATAAGAGATAGCGTGAATTTTAAACAACTCCGCCCACGTCGCATATTGGACGTTTTCCATCTCAAGGACAATAGGGATACTGCTCTTGATATTGGAAACCGTGAGGGCAGGGTGATAATTGTTCTTAGACATATTGATAGAACAAAGAAGTAGGGGAAATTTAAGAGAGGTTTTTAGAGCGGAAGACGAAATTTGGGAGAGAACCCCGATGGGGGGGGTTCTCGGCCGAGAAGGTCAAAAAATTTATGGAGAGAATTTTTTTTGTAAAACCTAGTCTCTTGATACCATGAAAGAATTAATCCCCTTGATTATTTTCATTGATTGAATAGATATATATACAAGTTACAAAATAGAAGAATCCTATTCCTATTTTATTCCTAAAACCTTATTCTACCATAATTCTAACTATACAATTATGGTAAGTGTATATCCTAAATATGGTAAGTGTATATCCTAATCTAGGTAACAAATATACTACAATATACATACAATATACTTTCCTTAATATACAACTATGTCCACTGTTTTGCTGCCCTAGTACCGTGAATGGCCTGGACGAGTTGGGCCATTTGGGCCGCCTCGCCGGGGCCGCCATCGCTCATCGCTTTGTATACCTGTGATATATACTACTGTATATTCAGTGTATATCATAGGTATACTACCTTTGTTTAACAGACTCCATTAACCTATGGGCGAGTTGGGTGGGTGTGGGTGGGGGATATACTTGGATCAATCACTCCACTTCATTCGATAAATTAACAATTTTTTGCGCCGATTTCCCTTCATTAATTTTTGCCCTTCAAATTGCTGGTATTTAATTTTTGCAGGGTCATTTGCACTTTTGACCCTATTTTGTACTGATATTTAATTTTTTCCCCTTGAAAATTATGTCTTTCAAGGCATAAATGTAGGTAAAAATTTATGTTAAGTGTATCTGAAAGGTTAATAGTAAGAAGGCTGAGTCGAGAGATGACTCTCTGTCTTTAAGACAAAATTTCCATGTATAGATGCTTTTACGGTGATGGACAATAGTCTCCCAAGAAAAACAACAACGATCAACTATACAAAACAAATACAGTTGATCCTAGCGAAGAAATAAATAGAGAACAGATTGTTGATTCTATTTGTGTTTCGAACAGAACACAAGAGAAGAGTTTCTGCTTCTGTGTTTTTGAATTCTGTTTCTGTATGTTTCAAAATAGAACAGTTCAAAATTGTGTTGTGTTGTGTGTTATATGTACTTAATTTGAACAAAATTGTTTAATTTATAAGAGCAGAAAGGGAAGCAACGTTCTATTCTGTTGAACTGTCATGTCTGTTGGCTAATGTATTTTGGAGAAGATATAGTCGTTGTAAAGTTCCGAAAAACTTCAGGGATTGAAATGTAAATAGTTAAGATTTCAAGGACCAAAAAGAAAGTTCGGAAACAAAGCAACAGCCCAACACTCGAGCCCGAGCCCTGACGGACGGGATGGGCGGTCGGCGGCGGCGCGCATGTGGGGCTTAGCCCCGAACCCAAGCTCACCTAGGTCCTCTCCCTTCTAAACACATGGGTTACCCCTTGGGGTCCCAAACCCTTACTAAAACTTAGAGTTTATATATTGCACAATTCTTCCACCTTCTACCAATGAGGGAGATTTGTTATTTTTGGCTAAAAACACTCCATTTTTTCATGTCTCAAACACCTTACTTTTTGTACCAATATCTCTTTCATTTCTTAACGAAATTTGACGATACTTGGCAGTGACATCATCTACTCACTTAGTAGATTAGGCATGTACGAAGAAACGATGTTTTCGACATGCGAGGCATACATGTTTAAGTCATTAAAGATGGGATAAACTCAATCCCACATTAGTAAAATTTCCAACAATCCCCTCTTGAAAGAAAATTGGTGCACACATGGTGCCAAAGTTCAACAATCTTTCAGCGGAAAGATATTACATCAGGAAAGGTAGCTTTCGGCTTTAAACCTTCCTTAGTCGATTACCATCGGATTTACTTACTGCGTGATGAACGTGATGTCTTGAACCATCAGTGTTTAGTGTAAATCAAGACAATGATATCAACACAATAACTCTCCTTATTCATTTCTTCTTATCGTTTTATCCGTTGTGGCCATGGACAACGCTTGGATTCTTAAGTGCGTACATTTGAAGTGGCATGTCTTCGCACTTAAATAGGTGATTTCCTATAAGGTATATTTCTATACCCCACTCGCAAGTGGTAGGAATCATTAAAAGTTTCAGAAATATATCATTTACCCATTATGCAGGTAGCACTCAATGTCTATCGCGAGAACGACTTTGGAGTTATATTTCTTTAAAGAATGATAATCTGAAGTGCTCTTACTTCAAATGAAGCGCTAAACTGAACCTCTATAGTTTAGTTTTCCCATTGAACCAAATTCCTGGGATCTCCGGTCAGTAAGGTCGGGTTACCACCATAAAGATTCTTATTGTTTGGATTTTAAGCCCATTCCCCTAGACAAGCAGAATATTTAATCTGGGTAGGCCTTTAGTTAATGGATCCGTTAAGTTATACTTTGATTTGGCGTAATCAATTGAAATGACATCCATAGTGATTAATTACCTAACGATCTTATGCCTCCGACGAATATGTCTAGACTTGTCGTTGTACTCTGTGCCCTTCCTAAAGCCGACTGGCTGTCACAGTGAATCATCACCGAAGGTACAAGTTTATCCCAACAAGGGATATCTTCTAAGAAGTCGTGAAGCCATACTTCTTCTTCTCTTGCTTTGTCCAAAGCGATAAACTTCGATTCCATCGTGGATCGGGCGATGCATGTTTTTCTTAGAAGATTTCCAAGACACAACCCCACCACCAATTGTAAAAACATACCCACTGGTGGATTTGGTGTTCTTTATGTTCGATATCCAGTTTGCATAACCGTATCCTTCCAGTACGGCTGGATATATTGAATAATGTAATCCGTAAGTCAGTGAATATTTCCATAGTATCCAATTTAACGCCTTCCAGTAATCATTTCCAGGATTACGAGTGAATCTAGCTAACTTATTGACTGGATAAGAAATATCGGTTCAGGTTCATTTTGTAATATACATTAAGCTACCAATGACCTGCGCATATCGCTCTTGGGATACGGGGGCACCGCTTTTTATCAATTCTATGATTCATATCCATTGGTGAGTTCATATGGGGACTGTCAAATACATCAAATTTCCTCAAAACATCTTCAATGTAATAGGATTGAGATAAGATCAGCCCGTCAGTTATCTTAGAAATCTTAATTCCTAAGATTACATCTTCAATACTCATATATTTCATGTCGAAGCATTGTTTCAATATATTCTTAGTTTCCAGGATCAAGTTTAGACTACTTCCGGTGATGAGCATGTCATCTACGTAAAGACATATCATGACAAATGAGTCAGAGTTCCCTTTGATATAGATACATTTATCATGTTCATTTATGGAGAAACCTTTTCATAATAAAGTATTATCAAACTTTTCATGCTATTGTTTCAAGGCTTGTTTGAGTCCGTACAAAGACTTAACAAGTCGACATACTTTCTTTTCTTGTCCTAGAATTACGTACCCCTCGGGTTGTTCCATGTATATTTCCTCTTCCAACTCTCCGTTTAGGAAGGCTGTCTTAACATCCATTTGATGTATCTCAAGGTCACGCAAAGCTGCAATGGCTATGAATACCCTTATGGATGTTAATCTAGACACAGGGGAGTATGTGTCAAAGTAATCGAGACCTTATTTTTGTCTGTAGCCTTTTACTACTAATCTGGCTTGTCAATATTTCCATCTGCTTTGTACTTTCTTTTGAGTATCCACTTACAACCCAAAGGTTTGCTTTCCGGAGGAAGATCAATCATTTCCCAAGTATGGTTTTGCATGATGGAATCTATTTCGCTTTCTATAGCTTTTCCCAAAGCGGTGCTTCCAGAGTTGACAATGATTTCTTAATTGTCCTCGGTTCATTTTCAACCATATAGGTTAGAAAGTCTGGACCAAAGGCTTTGTCCTTTTTGGCCCTTTTGCTCCGTCTTGGTTCAACCTCTGAAACCCCTAAGTTTTGTAGGTTTGGAACATTAAGTTCCGGATAGTAAGTAACTTCCGAGTCCTGTAGATCTGGAACATCTAGTTCCGAATAATCAGAAACTCCCGGGTCTTGTTGATATTGAGAATTTTGTTCATAATTTCGTTTGCGCAAAATTATTTATGTTTCCTTTCTAGGAAAGATCTGTTCAAAGAATTCAGCATCCTTGATTCCATGATTGTACCCTCGTGGATATCAGGTATCTCTGACTTATACACTAAGAAGAGATAAGCACTACTGTTATTTGCATATCCCGTGAATATGCAATCTACAGTCTTAGGTCCAATTTTGACCTACTTTGGTTTAGGTACTTCAACCTTTGTCAAAAGCAGCCCACACTTTCAAATATTTGTAAGTGGGTTTCTTTCATTTCCATGATTCATACGGAGTTTAATCCTTAAGCTTATGCAGAACTCTATTGAGAATTATATTAGCGGTAAGAATCGCTTCGCCCCACATGTTTTGGGCTAATCCGGAATTGATAAGTAAAGCATTCATCATTTCTTTTAACGTACGGTTTTTGCGCTCGGAAATACCGTTATACTGAGGCGAGTAAGGAGCGGTTGTTTGATGAATAATGCCAAATTGAGCATAGTATTCTTCAAACGGTGCTACGTATTCCCCCATCTATCACTACGAATTGCCTTAATCCGTAGGTTTAGTTGATTTTCAACTTTTGCTTTGTAACGTTTAAATGCTTCAAATGCTTCGTCTTTACTTTTCAACAAGTAAACATAACAATACTTTGTACTATCATAAATAAAAGTCACAAAGTACTTGTCCCCCCCCTCAAATTTGTTAATACTTTAAATCATATATGTCGGTGTGAATAAGTTCTAGCGGAGCGATATTTCTTTCGACTGAATGGAAAGATGATTTGGTTAATTTTGCCTCTACGCACACCTCACATTTATTTTGAGGGTTTATGTCGAAGGAAGGCAACAATTCCAACTTTACTAACTTTTGAATGAATTTGTAGTTAATGTGTCCTAATCTATGATGCAATAAATTAGAAGACTCAAGCAAGTAGGTAGAATGCTTTATTTCATTAGATGAACGGATTACAAACATAACATTCATTTTGAAGAGGTCGTCACACGCGAAGCCTCTTCCTACAAATATACCATTCTTAGTTATTACAAATATATTGGACTCAAAAACTAGTCTAAAACCAGTCTGGACCAACAATGGCCTTGAAACCAAGTTCTTCCGGATGTCAGGGACGTGCATTACTTCCTTCAGAGTTGCACCCGTGTCTATCCATGGTTGCCTTGGATTCTCCACCAGATTAGCCTCCGACACTACATCCGATAAATCCACAATCATGTCATCAAGTTTCGAAGGTTCATCCTTGTCTTGCACAACGTTAGCCTTGTCCTTGCATTTGTTCTTGGATTTTTCGTTCGGCTCTCGCTTCAGTTTGCGGCAGTCTTTGATCATATGGCCAGACTTTCCACAGTGATGGTAGTTTCCTTTGAACTTCTCCATCGTTTGGCTTTTGCCGTCTCCCTGGTACTTGCGCTTTTTGTTGGTGTTTCCTCTTGAATCAACCAGATTCACCTTTGCCTCCATTGGTTGTTTTACCTTCGATATAACCCTTTTATTGTCCTCTTGTATTTGTAGTTTGACAATAAGATCTTCAAACCCCGTTTCCTTTGTCTTGAGTTTGAGATAACTCATGAACTCATTCCACGAGGGAGGCAATTTCTCAATCAAAGACGCAACCAGAAATTATTCGTTTGGTTTCATTCCTTCCAAATTCAGATGATGAAGAATCATTTGAAATTCTTAGATTTGGGACATCACTGATTTACCATCCACCATTTGAAATTTCAGAAACTTTCCAATGATTAATTTCTTAGTACCCGCATCCTGTGCGCTGTACTTTTTCTCGAGTTTTTCCCATAACACCTTTGTTGTCTTCACGGTGCAATACACAGTATAGAATGTATCCGACAGACCATTCACAATGCAGTTTTTGCACATTAAATCACTTGATTTCAGGCATCTAATGTTAACTTCAGGGCATTTGTGACCTTGTTATTGTCGCCCACTTCAGTCATTGTGTTAGACTGAGTGTCAATTGCATCCCCACCAGAAGGAGGATCTTCTGTCAGAAAACGTGACAGGTTCAACGTAGTAAGATAGAACAACATCTTCTGTTGTCATCTCTTGAAATTGGTACCCAATTTTTTTTTTAGCGTTCTCCTTGAAAACTGGAAGGAGCATGACAACATCATTCCCTTGAGCAATAGCAGCAGAACCAAAACCGGAAGCAATGTTTAAAATAGACATCATTCGAACACTTATAAAATAGAATTTTGTCTTAAAATTGTAGGTAACAATTGGTGTTAAGTGTATTTGAAAGGTTAAACAGTAAGAAGGCTGAGCCGAGAGATGACTCTCTGTCTTTAAGATAAAATTGCCCCGTATAGATGCTTTTTACAGTGATGGACAATAGTCTCCCAAGATAAAACAGCAACGATCAACTATACAAAGCAAATACAGTTGATCTTAGCGAAGAAATAAATAGAGAACAGATTGCTTATTCTGTTTTTGTGTTTTGAACAGAACACAGAAAAGTTTCTACTTCTGTGTTTTCAAGTTCTATTTCTGTATGTTTCAAAACAGAACGATTCAGAATTATGTTGTGTTGTGTGTTATCTGTGCTTAATTTGAACATAAATGTTTAATTTATAAGAGCAGAAAGTGAAGCAACGTTCTATTCTGTTGAACAGTCATGTCTGTTGGCTGGTGTATTTTGGAGAAGATATAGTCGTTGTAAAGTTTCGAAAAACTTCAGGGACTGAAATGTAAATAGTTAACATTTCAAGGACCAAAAAGAAAGTTCTGAAAGAAAGCAACAACCCAATGACCCGAGAACCCGAAGACCCGAGACCCATGACCCGAGAACCCGAAGACCCGAGACCCATGACCCGAGCCCGAGCCCGGACCGGACTGGACTGACGGGCGATGGCGGCGGGCGTGTGGGGCTTAGCCCCAAACTCAAGCTCACTTAGGTCATCTCCCTTCTAAATGCATGAGTTACCCCTTGGGCTCCCAAACCCTTACTTAAACTTAGAGTTTTTATATTGCACAATCCTTCCATATTTTACCAATAGACATGTCCATCGGGTCGGGGACCCGCCCGACCCGACTCGAAAAAACCAAGGTCAGCTTATAACTGACCCGTGAGCCACCTGACCCGAAGAAGAATCTAGTGATGATGATGACGATGATGATGTTTATGATAATGTTGATGAATTATCCTGATGTTGGTTTGTACTTGCCTCTTGTTAGTTCTTTTTGGTGAAATTTTTAATGATTTCATGCTTCAGTTTGTTGTAATTTTTGAATTGGTGACAAATTATATCGGATAACGGATTGGATAGAATTGCAGAAAAATAGGGTTAGGATCGGGCAACCGAAAAAAAAAGTCACTTGACCCGGCCCGACCCAAGCTTTGGACATGTCTATCTACCAATGAGGGAGATTTGTCATTTTTGGCCAAAAACACTCCATCTTTTCATGTCTCAAACACCTTACTTTGTGTACCAATATCTTTTTCATTTCTTAATGAAATTTGAATATACTTGGCACTAACATCATCTACACACTTAGTAGATTAGACATGTGTGAAGAAACGATGTTTCCGACATGCGAGGCCCACGTGTTTAAGTCATTAAAGACGGGATAAACTCAATCCCACATTAGTAAAATTTCCAACAAAAAATTCTTTACAGGATCCGACATAAATTATGCCGGATTCATAAAGAACTTATGCCCCAGAAGGCATAAGTTCCATTTGAGGGGCAAAAATTAAAGACCAGCCCATTTGAAGGGAAAATCGTGCAATTTCTTGATTTTTACTCATGCTTTTCATTTACTGAAAACTTACGGGCCGAAGTACGTACCCTTATTCGTTGGTCTACGAAACTAGAGATTCTGGGTTCGATCCCAGCAGAGTCGGAAAAAAAATCACAAGAAACTTTGTCTTATCTGGCTTAAGTTCTGTAGAAATAAAGTTTTCTGGCATAAGTTGTGTAGTAACTTATTCGCTCGGCATAAGTTTATAGAAATTTTACCTTGTCCGGCATAAGTTCTGTAGAAATGAAGTTATGCCAGATAACTTAATTCCTACAGAACTTATGTCGGACAAGGCAACAAAGTTTTTATGTATGTAACTTTGCTCGAAAAACTGTCTTGCGAAATTAGTCCATAGATAAGGGTAAGTCGAATTTATTTTTTTGTTTTTTCGATGTCAAGGATATTTTTGACCATTTTTTTGTTACTTAAAGTATCGAAGGGTAAAAATTAAAAATCAGCTATTTGAGGGGCAAAAATTAAAGACCACCCCAAGATAGGAGATTCGTGCGAATTCAAATCAAGGCCCCTTATATCAAAACAAAGAGAATCTCAATGTTGAATATTATCAAATCTCCAACAACAATCGAAATATAGTTACATATATAATATAAGTTGAGTTCAACTTTAATGAAGAAAAGAGGGGACAGAATTTCAACAACCAGGCTAACTACTATTGTACCAAAGGCTCTTCACGAGGGGAGACATTGTTTGGAAAATACACTAGACCTATATATCGAACAATTCGACCACAGTATTAGAAATCAACTTATTGGGCCAACTCCATCTAGGATGGAAAATCGGCCCACACCCAAAATCAGGGTCAATACCGTGGGTGGATCAGGCACCTAACTAAGTATACTCTTAACAAGATTAAACACTTCATATGGCTAGCCTTATCTAGAATCTGCAATAGTATCAAAGAAACAGAAGACCATTGAATTAACATAGTAAATTTTTTCATAGCTCAATGGTATCTACTGGATGATGTTGTAAAAGGCATTTTCTGGGAGAGCCCCGTGGCGTACTGGCGGGCCACAAGTATTGTGTGGCGTAAGTTCCAACATTCTGGGCGTTTATTTGGTCGTAAGCCCCGAGAACTTTTTCAAATTCGAGCCAAAATTGCTTAATATTTTTTAAAAGTTAACTCATATAGTAAATTCTCAAACTAAAAAATCAAAAAAAAAATTTAATTTTAATTTCATACGTTCCCAATAATCTCCATGAAAAAACTTTTCTCTTTGTTGTTTACAGAGTAACAAATACACTTTAGACTTTTGTATGCAAAGTGCAAACCACAAATCAAAGAGTTTTGTCCTCCAATTCTTACTATACTTCCATGCTTGCAATTTCCTTCTTTATGCTTTATTTTCTTCATGTTAGCATTTTTCAATTTATCTTTTTTATGATAGTTTTTACTTTTAAAATTTCTTTTGGTATCGCTCTAGTTTAGATAATATTTTGAAGACTCCATTCTGTCTATGATGAGTATTAATTTGTTATTTAGTTTTAGGTTTTAAAACAATAACTTTATGTCATTGTCATTTTTATCTTTGAATTATTACGATAGAGTAACATTTTTACAACTCTAATTATGTTTCATCATAGCCAAATTACTGGTGTAATGCATCTTGACGTAATTCATTTTTTCAAGATTTTATTTTAATATGCACATGTTAGCGTGTTAATAATAGATATTGCACTATATATTCCTATCCAATTTTATTTATGATGATTTTGTTAAAGATCTTCTTTTTATTAAGTTTCTGGTGAAGATTTCACGTATTACAGTAACAAGATGGTAAAAGAAGAAAAATTACAAGTTCTACAAATTTTGCCTATTGGTAAAGAATATTTACCAAGTAAATTCACAGTTTAGACTTTTATCATCTTGCTACATAATACTACTACTTTCTAGCAAAAGGTTACTCCATTTGTAGATATATAAACATGTTAACATGCTCTTCAAGCAATTTACCATTACCAACTGTCTTCCTATCAATTTTCATGTCCATTGTCAAAAATATATTTTTATGAGCTCTCTAAACATGATCCAATGGTTGAATTATTCTTATTTTCATACATATGGGATGAAATAATTTCACATTTACATCAGTAATGATACTATTAAAAGCACGTTCATACTTTACAACGTATTTAAATATTAGCCACTTTATTATTGTCTTCTTTGCTGTGCATCTATTTTATGTACAAAGTATCGACTTCTAATGTACACTAAAATTATGCAATTTAAATAAAATTGTATAATTTTTTTTTATATAAATGTCAGATATTAAGATTATTAATTATGATAATGAGTTAGTTAGAGTTAGTTATAGGTTCAGTTAGTTAGTTGTAAAACTGGAAGATTAGTTGCAGCTTAGATGTCATTTCGAGTTAGTTAGGAGATTAGTTGGAAGATATTTTGTTTCTCTTGGTATACATATATATATATATATATATATATATACACATCACAGAATGAAATGAGAATCAAGTTTTCATTTTCCCAAAATATCTTTTCATTCTCTTCTGCTGCTCTGTGTGTTGGTGTTGAGTAGAGCAGATTTTCATAGCTCATTGTTCTTCATCAATGGTGTTCTAAGCTCAAGATCACCTTGTCATTCAATTCTCAATATGGTATTAGAGCGATTGGCTTCATTTTCTCACTTCCGCATTCGCAAATTTCAACATTCATCTGTTCATTTTGTTTCTGGTAATCGAATACCTAAAATTGCATTGCGATCTTGTTGTTCAACTCTTTGTTCATCTTAATTGCTTCTATCATTTTCAAATATGTTGTCATTATTCATTTTTGTCCTCAATATCATTGTGAAAGTTCAATTTTCTGGTTCGATTGATCTCGAAATATCGCAAACACAAAATCTCGATTTTCCCCAATTTGTGTGGTTATTTTCATCACAATTCTCAATCGATCAAAACTTCTGGAACCTTTGAGAATTCTAAGAAGTTATGGCACCAAACCTAGAAGCAAATCAAACTCATACTCAAGAAAATTTGATTGATGCATCAAGCCTATGTACATACACCCGTCGGAGAATGCCGGATTTGTGATAATTCCGGTGACTTTCGACGGGACAGGCTACCGGTCTTGGAGACGAGGTGTTCTTAGAGAATTATTTGTCAAGAACAAAATTGGTTTTATCAATGCGTAAATTAAGAAACTAAATGTTGATTCAACTAATTTTGCACAGTGGGAAAAGTGCGACGACATGGTGACTTCTTGGATCCTAAATTCACTATCCAAAGACTTAGGGGATAACTTACAATACGTGAACAATGTAAAGGAGCTCTGGGATGAGCTCGAAGACAGATATGACCAGGAAAATAGTGCAAAGTTATATCAACTCCAATAAAAAATCAATGACTTTGATCAAGGAAGCTTAGATATTATTGGTTACTACACGAAGATTAAAAAGTTGTGGGAAGAACTCAACACTTTAGATACTAATGGTCAGTGCACTTGTATATGCACTTGTGATGGAAAAACAAAAATGCATAAGGTTGAACAAGACATGAAACTTATTCAATTCCTAATGGGACTGAATGAAATTTACATAGTAGTGAGAGACAGCATTTTGATGATGAATCCATTGCCTACTATGGCACAAGCATACTCCATTTTGGTTCAAGAGGAGAGACAGAGAGAAGTGAAACCTCACAATAAAATGAACTTGGGATCTACCTCTCTAAGTGCGAGCACTTCTTTAAGCACAAATGTTGGACACAATAATTTTAGAACAAATTACAGTCAAAATAGACACCTTGGAAGAAGCAATATGACCATAAGCACATATGGTTATCACTCATCATATTTCAATATAAATAGGTCCACTTATTATGTTCTAAACATAAATAGAGCAAACTTATTTTGCAATCACTGCAAGAAGCTTGGACATACAGAAAATAGATGTTATAGTATACATGGCTTCCCTCAAAATTTCAAATTTACTAGGGGAAGAAACTCTGGGTCTGCAGCAAATGTGATTGGTCCTAGTGAAGATATGATGGAAGAAACTCATGTTCATGAGCACAACAACCTGTAGAATCATGGAAACAGTAGTCATGGAGGCCACAGTTTAACCAAGGAGCAATAAGATAACCTTGTCAACTTGTTAAAGAATGCACAGATTCAAGGAGCAAATGGAGATCTTAGAGAAACTGCAGATAGTGTCATGAGTAGAGCTGTGAACTTTGCAGGTATCTTGACTTGATATTTCTCTATTACAGAAATTGAGATTGGTAATCTTTGATGTAGTTGTTTTAATCTGTCTGCTGATTCTTGGATTATAGACTTTAGAGCCTCAAATCACATGACATACAACAAAACTTTACTTACCAATATTAGAATACTACTTTACCCCTTCCTTATTACCTTGCCAAATGGATACAAAGTAAAAGTGTCAGAAATTGGTGATGCATTTTTAGCTCAATATTAACATTATATAAGGTTTTGTCTATGCCTAGCTTTAAGTTCAATTTGATTTCTGCTCACTGTCTTACCTTGAGTCTTAAAGGTGAAGTTAAATTCAATGAAACTTCATGTATTATGCAAGACCCTTCAATGAAGAGCCCTCTGATGATTGGTAGAGCAAGGAATTGACTATACTTCCTCTGCTTAAAGTTCCACAGTGATCTTTCATCACCTGTGAGTTCAAATTCCAACAAACAAGCTCTAAGTTCATCTTATTTCCCATTTGTAAATGATAACTCAGTCACAAATAAAAGAGTTTTTAGCAGTGTTGATTCTGTTTTTGTTTCTGTTCTGAATAAACAAGTACTACCCTCATCTTTCATTGTAAAATATACCCTTCCAAATAATGAAATAGTTTGTTATGATGTTGTTTTCTTCTTCTAGTCATTTTCATCATGTTAACTCTGTGAATGCATGCATGTCTCATGAAAACAATATAGACCACTTGTGGCACAATAGATTAGGACATATCCCTTTTGTGAAAATAAAGGGTATCACTGCTATTCCTATCACATTCTCACCAAAACAACCTTTCTTGTGTACCATCTATCCTATGGAAAAACACACAAGGCTACCATTTCCTTCAAAAACATCACCTTCTTCAATCAAGATTTTTTACCTCCTCCGCATGGACATGTGGGGACCATATCATATACCAACCCATGAAAACCAAAAATACTTCATCACCATTGTTGATGATTTCAGTAGATCAACATGGACTCAACTACTCACATGTAAAAGTAATATTCTATCTACCATCAAAGTCTTTATAACACTTGTGGAAAATCTACTATCTACCGTTAAAGTCATCAGCATTGATAATGGTCTAGAATTTGTGAACAAAGAAACCACATATTTCCTTCAAGATAAGGGATCATACACCAAAGAACTTGCCCATATAAATCACAATAAAATAGTGTAGTAGAAAGAAAACATAAATATCTGCTTGAAACTGTCAGGACATTATTGTATCAATCCAAACTCCCTATGAGGTATTGGAGAGATTGTATACTAACTGCAACATATTTGATAAACAGACTCCCACCTACTACCATCCACAACAAAAGCCTTTTAAACTACTGTACCAAAAACAACCCACATACTCACACCTGCGGTCATTTGGTTGTTTATGTTTTCCTGCTATCCTAAAAAGTCACAAAGATAAGTTTGAGCCCAGGTCAACACCACATATTTTCATAGGGTACCCCTTCAACACAAAAAGTTATAAAGTCCTAGACTTGAGCACCAAGAGGGTACATGTTTCCAGAGATGTGTTGTTTTATGAGAGTGTTTTTCCTTTTGTTATTTCTTTTTCTGATACTAATTTTTCTTCTGTGCTTAAGAAATTGAGTCTCAGTTATAATGTTCTAAAAGCTCCTCAAACCACTTTAAATAATATTAGTATGTTGAATGATATCATCATTGATTATGTCACACCTCAAACCACACCTAATACAAATAACCTCAATACCATTTAACCTGACACTGATAGTAACACACCACAATTTGCACCAGTACCTGATTCACTAGTTGAACAATTGTCACATGAATCCACACAAATGCATGACATACCACCTGAACCATCATCACCTAACAAACCTGTTGAAATTAGCATATCATCACATCACACCCATGTACTATCTAGAAGAACCACTAGAGTACATACTAGACCTACTTACATGAATGAGTACAATTGTAGTTTGCCAAACCTGCAACCAAATCCTTCCAATTCTCAACTACACATCCATGATGCCATCAATACTCAACATATCTCACTCACAAGCTTTAGTACTAGGAGTCAACAGTTACCGCAAAGAATTACTCATGATAGTGAACCAAACACATATGAAGAGGCAATCATGAGCCCTTCTTGGCAAACAGCAATAACACTAGAGTTTGATGCTTTATGTGCTAACAACACTTGGGAGTTAGTGCACTTACCTGTAGGGAAAAGGATAATAGATTGCAAATGGGTGTACAAAATCAAACACAAAGTAGATGAAACAACGGAAAGGTTCAAGGTTAGGCTTGTAGTAAAGGTGTACACACAACAAGTTGGTATAGACTACACTGAGACCTTCTCACTAGTGGTTAAAATGACCACTGTCGGGATCATGATTAGCCTAGCAGTTAAGAAGGATGGTGTATGTATCAGTTGGATGTAAATAATACATTTCTGCATGGATATCTTCATAAAGAAGTCTACATGGAAATCCCACAAGACATCAAAGTGACAGACAAGAAAGTAGTATGCAGACTAAAAAAGTCACTATATGGATTGAAACATACAAGCATGCAGTGGTATGAGAAACTAGTAGAGGCATTGTGCTCAAGAGGATACTCACACTCTACTAGTGATTATTCATTGTTCTACAAGAATGATGTCATGAATGCAATTTTTGTGGCAGTCTATGTTAATGATGTGATTCTGATTGGCCCAGATTCAAAGAAAGTCACAACTTTGAAATGTTTTCTCCATGATCAATTCAAAATCAAAGACATAGGAAGACTTCACTACTTCTTGGGTTTGGAGATTTTGTACAAGGTAGATGGAGTACTGGTCTCACAAAGAAAGTTTACCACAGACCTGATCAAAGAATTTGATTGCCTAAACTACATCACAATAGCATCTCCAATTGATCCAGCAATCAGACTCATGTCAAATGAAGGAGTTGCACTTAGTGATCCAACTTATTATAGAAAGTTGGTGGCAAAACTCAGTTTCCTCACCAATACTAGGATGGATATAGCATACAGTGTGCAACACTTTAGCCAATTTCTTCAATCTCCAAGGGAACCTCATGTCAAAGGTGTCAAACATGTGTTGAGATACTTGAAGAGTAATCTTACTCAAGGTATCTACCTCTCCAAAAAACCATATTACACCATTATTGCATACTGTGACGTAGACTAGGTTGCATGTCCTGAGTCTAGAAAGTTTGTGAGTGGATATATTGAACTTATGGGAGACAGTCCCATCAGTTGAAAATCTAAGAACAGTCAACTATCTCTCTCTCATCAGCAGAGGCAGAATACACGGCTATAAGAAAGGTAGTTAGAGAGCTTGTTTGGATAGAGAGACTGCTACATGAGCTGAATGAAGCACCCTCACTACCATCTCAGTTTTTTGTGATAGTCAAGCAGCAGTTTATATTGCCAGGAATCATGTATTTCATTAGAGGACAAAATATATAGAGGTGAATTTCCATTTTGTTCAAGATAATCTACAAGAAGGGTTGATTAATCTTCACCACATATCCATATTGGAACAGTTGGCTGATGTTTTCACAAAAGCACTCACTAGACCTAAGCATTCAAGCATTATGCACAAGTTGTCTGGGAGTATCTTCCCTCCAACTTGAGGAGGAGTGTTAAGATTATTAATTATGATAATGAGTTAATTAAAGTTAGTTATAGGTTCAGTTAGTTAGTTGTACCGCTGGATGATTAGCTGTAGTTTAGCTGTCATTTCAAGTTAGTTAGGGAATTAGTTGGAAGATATTTTGTTTCTCTTGGTATACATGTATATATACACATCACAGAATGAAATGAGAATCAAGTTTTCATGTCCCCAAAATATCTTTTCATTCTCTTTTACTGTTGTGTGTTAATGTCGAGTAGAGCAGATTCCATAGCTCATTGT
The DNA here is from genome assembly GCA_034509755.1 of Anisodus tanguticus. Lineage (NCBI taxonomy): Eukaryota > Viridiplantae > Streptophyta > Magnoliopsida > Solanales > Solanaceae > Anisodus > Anisodus tanguticus. The sequence goes on along the minus strand of CM067553.1, from coordinate 18,251,813 downwards.
TCTTCATCAATGGTGTTCTAATCTCAAAATCACATTGTCATTCAATTCTCAATATCCAATATTCGTATACCTTGAACTATCTGACTTATCAAGTCAACACATTGTAAAATAAACTTAAACTACATAAATAAAATTGTTGTTGCCTTGCTTCTAATTTTGTGGTTTATCACAAAATTACAGTTTAAACTTCAAAACAGCGGCCTGAAGTTTGAATTCTCAAAGTTGAACTTGAGTATAGTATCTTGAAATTTGAACTGAAAAACCTGAACTTCATAAAACTTTCTAAATTCGAAGAAGCTGATTTCCATCGCTCCTTACTTAAATACATTGCTAGTGTTGATTATATTTTTAAAAACATGCTTACCTTTATTTTACATCTGCATACATGAGGGCAAAAAATATGGAGATAACAATGTGCAACAATAATATATCAGAATAATAATAATCGTTTCATTTGGAGTTGACATAAGATTTTCCAAGAATAATAATATTACCAAAATGCTACACTCTTGAGTAATATTGTTTTCATATAATGAGACTAGTGTCTTAATGACTTTCTACCAACATTTATTACAGTTGCAGCTTGAAATTTGTTTACAGCTCCACAATTACAATCTCCATTTTTTTTCAGTGTGGTGTATATGGATAACAGTAATTGGCACAGTCCTGACGATCTTACACACATGTTGAGCTGATACTTCCAAGCATGGTGAATCTATAATGAAATATCATTATAGGACCAGTTAATTTCAATGTAGTACAATAGACTAAAAAATAAGTAGCGGTGGTCATGGGTAAAATTTGTTGGGAGATTTCCTCTATGGTACTTTATAAAGCAGTACGGGAAGTATTTAACTATTACAAGTATTCGAAAGGATAAACAAAGATTCAATAATTCAACATGGAATCTGAAAATTACAATAGTTACACAAGTAAAAACTGGAAATTCCAGTTTTATAGAAGACGGAAAAATATAAATTGGTTTTTGCTGAGTCGAGTGTAGCACTCGTCCTTAAGACAATATTGCCCTGTATGTATCCTTTATACGTCCTGGACAATTTGTCTCCCAAGATAAAACAGCAATGGAACCCTTGAGCAAAGGAAACTCAAGAGCTACCGTGAAGAATATTGAGTAACGAAATGATGCTTGGAAGTTGTAGGAAGAAAACTGTTTTTGTTGTGTATTTTCGTGAGCTTTATGAACTGTTATTTTTCTGTTCTTTGTAGTTCTCAACAATGGTGTAAGGGTGTGTTTATATAGGTGAGGGAGGGGCTGAAAACTCGCCTCCATAATAGCCAAATAATGGCCATTATGGAGGTAGTAAAGTCACCAACATAAATGGTGAAAGAACCAACGGATTTGGCCATTATAGGAGGAGTAATTCAGCCAAAATAAATGGTGAATTGAGTGCTTGACGTTTCTGTTTTGACCATCGAAATTTCGAACTTCGGGGACCAAACTCGTACATCTTGAAACTTCGGGGACCAAACTGTACATCTTGAAACTTCGGGACCAAACAAGTACATCCGAAAGAATTCGGTTCAAACTGTACATCCGAAACTTCGGGATCAAACTGTACTTCTGGCAAAGTTTTCTGGCCCAAAAAGATAATATCAGAAGGCCCGTGGCCCGTGGCCCGTGGCCCGTGACCCGTGACCCGTGACCCGTGACCCGTGAACCCGAGAACCCGGAACTCGGAACCAGAACCGGACCGGACGGGCGGGCGGCGGCGGCGCGCGTGTGGTCTTTCCTCGAACCGAAGCACATCTAGGTCCTCCCTCCTTTAAACACATGGGATACCCCTTGGGGTCCCAAACCCCAAACCAATTTCGAATCTTATATACACAACAATTCTTTCTTCCTCTACCGATGAGGGAGAATTACACACAATACCACACTTTCCATGCTTCAAACACCTTACTTCGTGAACCAATATCTCTTTCATTTCTCAATGAAATTTGACGATTCTTGGCCCTACGGTTATCTACGTACTTAGTAGATCATGCATGTGTGAAGAACCGGATTCTCCAACATACGTTACACTAGTGTTTAAGCCGTTAAAGTTGGTCGGTCTCAACTCCCGCCAAAGGCAAATTTCCAACAATCCCCTCTTGAAAGAGATTTTGGCGCACTCACATGGTGTCTTTTCATTTCCAAGCAATATTTCGGCGGACCGATGTTGCATAAGGAGAGGTAGCCTCGGCTTTGAACCTTCCATAGTTGAATACCATCGGACTTACTTCTTGCGCGGTGAACGTGATGTCTTGAACCGTCGGTGTTTAGTGTAAGCCAAGACAACGGTACCAACACAACAAATTCCCTTACTCTCTTCTTCGTAATGTTTTGTCCGTTTTGGCCATGGACAACGTCTTGGATTCTTAAGTGCGTTCAATTTGAGGCGGCCCGTCCTCGCACTTAAATAGGTGGTCTCCTACAAGGTATCCTGCTATACCCCACTTCACAAGTGTTAGGAACCATTAAAAGTTTCCCAAATACCTAACCTCAACCGTTGAGGATCATTACGAGGTTTTGAAAACTTAACCTTTACCCATACTGCAGATAGCACTTAACGTCTATCGCGGGAACGGCTTTGGATTTGGTGTTTCTTTTCGAAATCACTATCCGAAGTGCTCATGCTTCCACTGAAGCGATCAACCGAACCTTTACAACTTAGTTTTCCCATTGAACCAAATTACCGGGATCTCCAGGTTCGTAAGGTTGGGTTTCCATTTGTATTGGTCCGTATATTTTGGGTTTTAAGCCCATTTCCCTAGACAGGCGAGTAACACTTGATCTCCGGGTAGTCCCTTAGTTTGTAAACAAGGAAGTGACACCCGTGATGATCAAGCGCCATACGGTCTTATGTCTCCGACAGATCGACAGATATGTCCAGACGCCGTCATCCGTGTCCTTCCTAAAGCCGACCGGCTAGCCACAGTGTAGAATTGCTGAAGGCACGGGTTTATCCCAATAAGGGACGTCCTCTAATGAGTCGTGAAGTTACTCAACTTCTTTCATGCTTTGTATAAAGCGATAAACTCCGATACCATCATGAATCGGTCGATGCAAGTTTGCTTAGAGGATTTTCCAAGAACCACCATACACATTTACTTGTGGCTTTGGTGTTCTTCGATCGATGTCCGGTTGCATCACCGTGTTCTCTCGGAACCGCTGTACATCCAGAATACTATAATCCGTAGATAAGCGAATAATTCGATATCGTCATATCCGACTTAACGCCTTCTATTGATCATGTATTAAGATCATCGGTGAACCTTAGTTCAACCGATATGTTTGTTGGACGATACTGTGTCGGTTGTAGTGTGTACAATACATTGAACTACACGTGACCCGAGCATATCGCTCCTTGTCTATGGGTGCACCATGATTCCAATCAGTTCTATGATTCATATCCATTGGTGGCTTCAACGAGACTCGTCAACTATCGACCGGTCCGTTAGATGTCTTAGAAATCCAATTCCTAAGATGTCATCTCGTGATACTCATATCTTTCATATCGAGACTTTGTTTCAATATGATTTTCACTCTAAGACCGTTGGTTTTCCAATTTGTTGGCTTTCTAACTTCGAGTCAATGTTTCGTGATCGATTCATTGTTTTCGTTTTATCCGAGACTTTCGGGACCAAAATGTTAACATTTCGGGGACCAAAATGAAAGTTCGGGAAGAAGCCCAACAGTTCGGCAAACCAATTCTCGATCCTCTTCTTCCAACTCTCCGGTTTGGAAGGTGTTTCAACACCCATGCCATGTAAGATTACAATGGCCCTGGATGTGAAGCTACTCACGGGGGAGCACTTTTTACAACCCAAAGGTTCTTTTCCGGAGGAAGATTAACTATTACACACGTATGGTTCTATATATGGAATCTATTTCTCCCTTTAGCTTCTTTCCAAAGCAACGCTTTTGGAGATAACAATTATTTGTTAATTGTCCATGGTTCGTTCTCAACCATACAAGCTAGAAGGACTGGAACAAGTCTTTGTCCCCTCTTTGCTCCGTCTTGGTTCAACATCTAGAATCCCGAGTTCTGCAGATCGGAATATTAAGTTCCGGATAGACAAGAATTTTCGAGTCATGAAGATACGGAACGTCTAGTTCGGACGGTCGAGCCCTCGCGGGTTCTTGTTAACCTTGAGCAATTCTCGCTTTTTCCTTTTCCAAGGAAAGTTATCTCCAAAGAATTCAGCATTCTTTGACGCCAAGAGGCGATCAACACTCTCGTTATTTGCGGATCCGGTGGATATGCAATCTACGATCTTAGGTCGAACTTGACTGTTTCGGTAGCCCATCTTTTACCAAGCTACCCCTCATAATTTGGGCGTACGACTTCGCGCTTGGCTAACACCGTTAGGCGAGGTGAGAAATGAACATTCGTTTAATGAACGATGCTTCACATTCTCCCCCTCTATCACTACGAATTTCTCAATCCGTAGGCTTAGTTGATTTTCAACTTCTGCTTTGTAGCGCTTATCCGCTTCAACAACTTCATCTTTGCTTTTCAACAAACAAAGGATTCCATACGTTGTACCATCATCAATGAAGATCACAACGTACTTGTCTCCCCCCTCTATTTTGTATAAACTTCAAATCACCCAATTAGGTGTGACTAAGTTCTAGAGGAGCGGTGCTTCTTTCGCTATTCCCTTGACGGAATTTGGAAAGGTGATTTTGCCTCTTCATCTACCTCACATTTATTTAGAGGGTTTATGTCGACAGAAGGCAACAATCTCAACATCGTTAGCTTTTGAATGACTTGCTATTTAACGTGTCTTAATCTATGATGGCATAGATGCACGGATTACAAATATATCATTCATTTGGCTACAAACGTCTTTGTACCATTCTTAGTTATTACGGACCTATTGGACTAGTCTCAAACTAGCTTGACCAACGGCGTCCCTTAAACCAAGTTAGGAATATGTATCACCTCATCTTAGAGTGATCACAATCCATGAAGTCCTATTGAGGACAACCTCTCCAACCCCTTCTACTTTAGAGGTGGCGTTGCTTCACATGAACAACCTCTTGCCCGTGGTTAGGGCATAACCGGATCATATGTGATCTAGATACTCTGGCCCACTCTAGTTTCTTTGGCAGACTGAGTGTCCAATTTCTTTACTGCCTTTATTTAGGCCTTCAGATCATTTAGGACCTGGAAACTCTGGCCCACCTTACTATGTGTCCATTACTTTTCCTATGAAATGAATTCTGGCACCACTCCAGTCGCCCGGAGGCTTTATATGACTGAGTGTCCAATATCATCATATCAAAGAAATTTTGGCCCACTCCAGTCGCCCGGAGGCTTTGTATGACTGAGTGTCCAATATCATCATATCAAAGAAATTTTGGCCCACTCCAGTCGCCCGGAGGCTTTATGTGACTTAGTGTCCAATATCATCCTATGAAGGATCTTCTGCCAAATAGTATGACAGGTTCAACGTCTTTAGCTTTTAGACTCATTTCCTTAAGATTGGTGCCCAGATAATTCTTGGCGCTTACTTAAGAGTGGTAACAGTTTTCGCACAGTCAGTGGATCTTACTCCCTCGTATGTGCGAACATACTTTACACACTTTAGTAATTACACTTAAAAGAACGGATCTTCTTAAGTCGTTTACAAAATCCAATCTTTAAACGGAAAAGAAGATGAGATTAAACTTCTGATTTGTTAAAGCATAAGGAATATAAATTATTTTCATATTCCTCCTTACTTTAATCCATTTTTAATCAGACATAATTTAATCTTTATTCTTGACAAGTAAGAAAAACTACTTATCATTTAATCCTTATTCTTGACAAGTGAGAAAAATACTTATCCCAATTTCGGATTCGGCTCACTTCGGTCACTTCATCGACCGAGTGTCCATTTCCTTCTCACCATTATTCGGATCCTTTGTCCGGGACGATATAGGCCTTCGCTACAAGATAGAATAACATCTTCACTCTTCTCCTCTTGTCCCGAGTTGACATCCTCGGGCTCTCGTGAGCGCTTGTTCCCACCAGTCTTGGTAGCGGTGACACCATGAACACGTTCATCATCATCACTCTCTTCTACCAAAAAACCATTTTCATATCCAGATTTGGTCACACAACTTTTGACCGACATCTTTCGAACACTAATAGTAATACTATACAAATATTGTCTTAAGTTTTTGGGAGATTTCCTCTATTGTACTTTATAAAGCAGTACGGGAAGTATTTAACTATTACAAGTATTCGAAAGGATAAACAAAGATTCAATAATTCAACATGGAATCTGAAAATTACAATAGTTACACAAGTAAAAACTGGAAATTCCAGTTTTATAGAAGACGGAAAAATATAAATTGGTTTTTGCTGAGTCGAGTGTAGCACTCTGTCCTTAAGACAATATTGCCCCGTATGTATCCTTTATACGTCCTGGACAATTTGTCTCCCAAGATAAAACAGCAATGGAACCCTTGAGCAAAGGAAACTCAAGAGCTACCGTGAAGAATATTGAGTAACGAAATGATGCTTGGAAGTTGTAGGAAGAAAACTGTTTTTGTTGTGTATTTTCGTGAGCTTTATGAACTGTTATTTTTCTGTTCTTTGTAGTGCTCAACAATGGTGTAAGGGTGTGTTTATATAGGTGAGGGAGGGGCTGAAAACTGCCTCCATAATAGCCAAATAATGGCCATTATGGAGGTAGTAAAGTCACCAACATAAATGGTGAAAGAACCAACGGATTTGGCCATTATAGGAGGAGTAATTCAGCCAAAATAAATGGCTGAATTGAGTGCTTGACGTTTCTGTTTTGACCATCGAAATTAAGACGTGAACCCGTGAACCCGTGAACCCGTGAACCCGTGAACCCGTGAACCCGAGAACCCGAGAACCCGGAACCCGGAACTCGGAACCGGACCGGACGGGCGGCGGCGGCGCGCGTGTGGTCTTTCCTCGAACCGAAGCACATCTAGGTCCTCCCTCCTTTAAACACATGGGATACCCCTTGGGGTCCCAAACCCCAAACCAATTTCGAATCTTATATACACAACAATTCTTTCTTCCTCTACCGATGAGGGAGAATTACACACAATACCACACTTTCCATGCTTCAAACACCTTACTTCGTGAACCAATATCTCTTTCATTTCTCAATGAAATTTGACGATTCTTGGCCCTACGGTTATCTACGTACTTAGTAGATCATGCATGTGTGAAGAACCGGATTCTCCAACATACGTTACACTAGTGTTTAAGCCGTTAAAGTTGGTCGGTCGCAACTCCCGCCAAAGGCAAATTTCCAACAAAATTTTGTACATATCTAGTGCTTACACCAAATTAATAAATGTAAGCTATAAGACAAATTTCTTATGTACATACATGTACACTTAGCCATGTTAAGTAGTATGTATCTCACATTAATTTTCAATTTTTCAAATTAAAATTGTTTTATTTGATGTAAATACTGGTGTGGTTAAAGTTTTTCCCTCAACCATTTAATTATGGTGCACTCAAGATAAGAACAAACGACTCAATAAATATATACTAATCAAAATAGAGAGAGCCCGATGTAACTTAGGACTTAAATCCAAAGAGAGATAGAACCTATAAGAAATAGGAAAAGTATATAACAGATTATGGCAATTTACAAGATCAGATGTATTAAGCCTAATTTTTTTTTAAAAAAAAATGTGATTTACTCATTAGAAGAAATTGAATATCTCCATTTTCTTTTATATTCATTATTTTACCGCACATTTTCTCTTGAAAAGAATTATGACCTCTTGATTATAAAGAAAGTTTTAAAAAAATCACTTTATCTTGTCACTATTTATGTTTATGTTGTTAATTAAAAAGTTATCTTTCAAATAACAGATGTTGATAAAAAAATTTAGAAAAAAAGCTCATCAATAAAATGAATAATGGAAAGTGAGATGAATTATAAAAAAGTAAAAGTATAATCATTAAAGAAAGATATGTTACATTTAGGTAGCTTGGCATCATATGTAATATGCAATTTTTGTGAGAATAATTGAACGCTTAGCATGAGATATTGAAAAATGAAAAAAAAGAAAAGAAAAAAAACATATAAGATACTGAAAAACGGGACAAATCAAGAGGAAGGAAAGATCACCGTACCAATTACAATTAACCCTATGTAAACCAAAGAAAATTGAAGTTAGAAAAATCTTCCTCATGTTGTGTAGATACTAAAACTTCGAGTAAGATTGTAATAATCTCCCCTCATGAGTCTTTCTTATTAATACAAAATATATATATATAGGTGTACAATGTGGAATCCACATACAATAGGGATCCTATATTTACCATAATTACACAAGACTAAATATGACTAAATATATATACATGTACACGTGCTAATACACCCCCTCAGTCGGAGTGTGAGGAGGTCGGACGCTAAGACTGGATCTGAAGTCGAGGAAGAGTTGTCTAGGAAGACCATTTGTGAATATATCCGCATACTGATATAAAGAAGGCACATGCAATACCTTGACATGACTCAGAGCAACCTTCTCACGAACAAAGTGGATGTCCATCTCAATGTGCTTGGTTCGCTGATGCCGAACCGGATTATGAGATAGATATATGGCGGATATGTTATCACAATAAACCAATAACGCCTTACGTAATGGACATTGAAGATCCAAAAGAAGGTTTCGGAGCCATCAGATCTCAGCAACAACATTAGCACACCTCTGTACTCTGCTTCTGCACTCGAACAGGATAATGTGGCTTGTCTCTTGGCAGACCAAGAAATGAGATTATCCCCCAAGAACACACAATAGCCTGAGGTGGATCGTCGCGTGTCCAGGCAGCCTGCCCAATCAACATATGTATATGACAATAACATGGTCGGTACTGAGGGTAGATATGTAATCCATAATCAAATGTGTCCTTAACGTATCGAATGATACATTTAAGGACAGTAAAATGAGGCTCCTTGGGGGCATGCATGAATAATCATACCTGCTGAACAACATAAGCAATATCAGATCTGCTGAAAGTAAGGTATTGTAGGGCACTTGCAAGACTCCGGTAGAGAGTGGGATCTGACACTAGATCATCATTCAAAGCACTGAGCTTTGATTTAGAGTCAACTGGAGTAGACATGATCTTGCAATTTATCATTTTAGCCCTGTACACAATCTCCTCTACATACTTATGCTGACAAAGAAATATAGTGTCTGCAGATCTAGTCACTAAAATCTCCAAAAATAGCTCAACTTTCCCAAGTCAGTCATAGCAAATTATTTTTTGAGCAATGCAATAATCTCATTTTCAATAACTCAGATGAGATAGTGAGCACAATATCATCCACATACAATAACAATTATACAATGCTACTACCTCTATGAAAAATAAAATAGAGAATTATCACAATTGTTGCATACAAACCCAATTTGCATAAGATAATGTGCAAAGCGATCATACCACGCTCTAAGTGCCTATTTCAAGCCATAAAGTGACTTACGGAGATGACATACATATTGAGGGGTTGCAGGATGGACAAAACCAGACGGCTGGTGCATGTAAACAGTTTCTTTTAAATCCTCAGATAGAAAGGCATTATTTACATCAAGTTGATAAATCGGTCAATGCTTACTCAGAACTGTGCGAATCGTGGCCGGTTTAACAACCGAGCTGAAAGTCTCACCACAGTCAATACCTCCTGCTGATTTGTGCCATTAGCCACAAGTCTTGTCTTATATCTCTCAAGGTAACCATTGTCTCTGTATTTGTGGCGAAAAAGCCACATGCATCGGATCAAATTCACCCCTTCGATCTAGGAAACAAATCCCAAGTGTGCTGTTTCGTTAAATTATTAAATTCCTCACAATGGTCGAATTCTAATTTGGGTCTAGTTTGACTAATTTTGGGTTTTTGGGAATTGGTGAAACGGTTTGGGTTGACAAGTTAAACTGGACTTTGGGTATGAAAATCCCATATTGAGCACGGGTTTCCATACGGTGGGTAGGGGTAGGAGGTGTCGGGAGTGGGATTTCTAGGCATGACAGTGGGTATGGTGAGGACACCGATCTGGGCAGATCTGTGGGATGTGAGGTCGGTGGTTGGTTAGGGATGACGGGCAGGTGTGGTGGTGTCTGTCGGGGTTCCAGGTTGTATCTAGGTGGATAAGTTGTTGGGGCGTGGGTTAGGTAATGTCGGATATGATGACGGTGGTGGGTTGGGGCTGAACTAGGGTGTTGGTGGGTACGGTGTACCGGTGACTGGAGGTATGGCGGGGGACGGGTGGTGCAGTGGAGGGTCGACTATGGTGTTTTCTGGTGGCGGGGACACATCTAGTTGGTGATGGGGGTTCCGGTGACTGGAGGTGTGAACAGTGATGGGGTGTCGGATGCCAGAGGGTCTATCGGAAACAACCTCCATATCCATCAAATGGTAGGGGTAAGGTCTGCGTACACTCTACCATGCCCAGACCCCACCTGATGAGATTATATTAGGTATGTTGTTGTTGTTGTTGTTTGTTTGTTACTTATTCTTAGTTTTCTATTACTATTTATTGCCTCTTATGCTTTAGTTTTCTTACTATCCTGATGTTGTTTCTACTTTACTTGAGCCAAGGGTCTATCGAAAATAGTCTCTCTATTTATCAAGGTAGGGGTAAGGTATGCGTACACTTTACCTTTCCCAAACTCCACTTGTTAGAACCACACTAGGTATGTTATTTTTGTTGTTGTTAGGAGGGAGGGGGAAGGGATTGAATGTGTGAGACATATAATAACAACATAAGAAATTAAGTAGTTTAAATACTTTCTATTTTAACAAACAAAAAATGATGATATATACTTTTAATATTATATTCTACATTAATAAGGGATATATTTTACTAAATCTAAGAATGATATAATAAAATAAATCAAAATTAATTATAACTTGTTACACTATATTACTTATGGTAATTTAAGTCATCCAATTTTCAGTTGAGGGCCAATAAAAGATAGCAAAGCATCGAAAACAACTTCTCTACCTTCTCAAAGTAGGGGCAATGTATGCGTACACCCTACCCTCTCCAGATCCCACTTGTGGGATCACGTTGGGTTATTATTGTTGTTGTTATAGAGTAACATTTAGTAAAAAAGAAGTATTGAGGGTAATTAAATTTTATATAAACATAAAATTTGACATTGTATAAAAAATGTAATTGAAAATGTCAAAGTTATCTCATAACATCTAATATAAGTTTTTGCTCAATTCTATACAATATTAAAAGCATTTGTCTCGATCTTTAAATGGAGGGCAAAATTGGATCATTTTACATTGTTTTGGAGCAGTCATTAGTAGGAAGGTTATTTTTTTTAGCTATTTGACTAATTGGAGAGCATCTTTGAGCTAAAAATTATTTTGATATTTTTTAGCCAAAAATATAACGAGAGCAAAATTGATCTATTTCAAAAGTTTTGAGGCATTTTTGACCCCTTTCCCTTTTACTTTTTACCCCTTTCTTTTTCTTAAAAGAATACTAAGAAAACTAATGAATTTGTCGGCACTACTCAATGATCTCAAATAATTTATGAAATAATCCTTTTTGATATATATATAATATTAAATAAGTGTTTTTAGTCTACAAATTTACATAGATTGGACTTTAAGTTTTAATGTATTTTATTATTAACACTTCATTTTATTATTTTTATCTATTTTTCTTCACCTAAGAGTTTTTAGTTTTATAGAGATACTTGAGTTGTACAATAGTAGAATACTTTAAGAAATTCCTAAAGTTGGCATAGATTATTAGTTACATTCTTAAATTATTTGTAGTCTTAATTACCCTCTTGACTTTGACTATTTAATATTTTATCTGTCCCAATTTATGTAATACATTTTTCTTTTTAGTCCCAAAAAGAATGATACATTTCATTAGTGACAACAATTTAACTTTAAACTTTATCGTTTACGCTTAACGAGATGATTTATAACCAAACATATATATTTGACTTGTTTTAGACCACAAGACTCAAAGGTTTTTCTTTATTTTTTAAACTTCGTGACCAGTCATACTATATAACATAATTTGAGAAGGAGGGAGTAGTTGTTACTTCTAGACACTGATGTTGTAAAAAACGTGAATACACTCTCTTTTAAGCACTGATTTTTATAGGAATGTTTCAACCCTCCTATAAAACTGTTGGTTACAAAGGTGCAGGAACGGAAATTATAAGTAACTGCTAAGTAATACAAGAACTGAAATTACAATTTAACAACAAACTGAAATTACAATAATCTTGAACAAGAAACTGGAACTGTTTTTGTGTATGTTGAGTCGAGTGTTTGCACTCTGTATTTAAGACAATATTGCCCCGTATGTATCCTTTATACGTCCTGGACAATTGTCTCCCAAGATGAAACAGCAAAGGAACAATTGAACAAAGGAAACTCAAGTGCTACCGTGAAGAATTTTGAGTAATGAAATGATGCTTGGAAGATTGTAGGAAGATGAATTCGTTTCTGTTTTCGTTAAGTGTAAAGTGTGCTCAAAAATGGTGACAAGGGGTTCTTAAATAGTTGAAGAAGAGGTTGATGAACTGCCTCCATAAGTGCCATTACTGGCCAAGTAATGGCAATTATGGAGGAAGTAATTCCTCCAAAATAAATGGTGACGATGTGCAACGAATTGGCCATTTAGTAAGAGTAATTCAGCCAAAATAAATGGCTGAATTGAGTGCTGGTGGACGTTTTTGCTCACTGCCCATTCTGACTTTCTTGAAACTTCATGGACCAAACTGTACATCTTGAAACTTCAGGGATCAAACTGTACATATGAAAGAATTCTGATCCAAACTATACATACGAAACTTCAGGGATCAAACTGTACATATGGCAAAGTTCTCTGGTCCAAAAAGATAATATCAGAAGAAGCATAGCCCGTGACCCGTGACGGGCGGCGGCGGCGGCGCGCGTGTGAGCTTTCCTCGAACCGAAGCACATCTAGGTCCTCTCTCCTTTAAACACATGGATACCCCTTGGGGTCCCAAACCCCAAGCCAACTTTAAGTCTTATAAACAAAACAATTCTTTCTTCCTCCACCGATGAGGGGGAATTGATCTCATACCACACTTTTCCATGCTTCAAACACCTCACTTCGTGGACCAATATCTCTTTCATTTCTCAACGAAATTTGACGATCCTTAGCCCTACGGTTATCTACTTACTTAGTAGATCATGCACATGTGAAGAACCGGATTCTCCAACATGCGTAACACTAGTGTTTAAGCCGTTAAAGTTGGTCGGACGCAACTCCCGCCAAAGGCAAATTTCCAACAAAAACTTCCCAAAGCCGCTTTATTGGCTTGAGGTGGACCTTGGTGTAGTGCAGCTCTAAGGACTTGAATCTCCCAATTCTCAGTAGAATCGCACGCATTTCTTGGGCAACATCAACCTATGAAATAGCAACGAGGTTGAACAAACAACTAGATTTTACCATCAAACAAGTAAGAAACTAGAGCACAACAACTACATAACTAAAATTAGCAGCCAACTAGATATGGCAGGGAAACAACTTTCTTTAACAGCTGCAATAATTCAAAAAGTCCAATAAATTAATAAATGACTTCAACACTTCAAGATGTACCTTGATCCTTTTGTACTCTTCGTTATTGGAATTGTACGAATTGATCATGCACCACTCATACATAGCAAAACACTGACCAGGCTTCAGCACTCTATAGATCTTTTTATAGCATCCAAATTTTAAAAAATTAGATGTATATTTAACCAGCAAAACGTTTTAAAAAATCTAAGTCAAAATTGAACATGGTAAAAATATATACACTGGATCTGGTGCATGATAAGAATCTTCTATTGCGTACACAACAAAGCTATTGCCAGGGAATGACATTTTCATGAAATCACACGACTATCAAGCAATGTACAAGCACCTATCCATCTATCTCCTTTATTATTTTGTCATTTAGTATTTACAGTGTATTTCTTTATTTAGATAGTGTAATTGTAGTTTTCATATTTGTATCGAATAATAGATGCTCTTGTATTTGTGAAACATATTTTAGGTAGTGTTGTTATCCCGCATTTCCTTATATATGAGATTTAATATTGAATATTTCATGACTCTTACTTTCCTCTTTAAGTTATTCGATTGAATTGTTATGGTTGGATTTTTATTTGGCTAATGGCGGGATAGTTAGGCGCCATCACAACGTTCAAATTTTGGGTCGTGACACTCCTGGGCAAGTAGCACAATTTCCACCATGCTTCTCCCTTTTACAAATACTGTATGAGAAGAAGATATGATTTCTGGTAGGACCATAGTAATTATGTTATGTAGTACCTTAGAGAGAACCTTATTGGTAAATGAGCTCAAGCTGATAGGTCTCATGTCACTGTAAGTATTTATCACCTTCCTCTTTGGTAACAAAATAAGATTTGTATGAGTTATAAATTGAGGTAATTCATATTCACAGAAAAATGCTCTAACCATCAATATATTTATGTAGTCTATCAGTAGTTAATAACTTGTCCTCCACATGGAGCCACATAGTAAAGATGGCTTTTGGCGTAGTAAAGTTCCTGAATATCAAGCACTTCCACCAGACTCTTAGTTGTGAGTGAATAAGCTGGACATAGATGACTCTCATAAGTGATTTCCAACTGTTGAAGTGTACTAGATCTGTGTTATCAAGACTTTGGCTTCTAGAATCTTTCTTACCATTCAACAGGCTTGTTGTGGTATTGGAGTATCATGAAACTATTGCCCTTTAATGTAGAAAGCATGTATCCATTGAATCCATAACTTGTCTTGCTTATGCTCCAAATCCCAGCAGGTTTTAGCTATAGCAGCCTTATTCCACAGCTGTAGATTAGTTAGGTTAAGCCCTCCTGCTGCTTTAGGTGTACAGACCCTATACCAGGCCGCTAAAGTTTTTCTTGTGATGATATTTGTTCTCGACCAAACATAGCTCCTGTAATAAGATTCAATAGCTTTGGGTACCTTCCCAAGGATGACAAAGAGTTGTGCCCAGTAAGCCTGAATACCAAAAATGATTGATTGCACAAGCTGAATTCTTCCAACATATGACAACTTTTGGTTGTCCATGAAGAGATTCTAGCAGTGATGATAACAACAACATACCCAGTATAATCACACCAGGTGGGGTCTGGGGAAGATAGAGTGTGCGCAGACCTTGCCTCTACCTTTTGACGGATAAAGAGGTTGTTTTCGATAGGCTCCCGACTGAAGTTGAAATGAAAAAGAAACGGTAATAATAAGCAGTAATAGCAGCGAGAAAATAAGATAATGAAGTGAAAGAAACAAGGAGGTAGGAAATCAAAAAGCAATCCAAAAGGAACGAAGCCATGACCCCCAAATAATGATAACTATTAAACCATAATAAGTTTCTTTGTGGAAAGTGGAACACCCATAAGAATAGCCCAACAATGATAGTATACCATCATGTACAGCTTGAGTGGTACCCCCAAAATAAATAGAACTTTTTCCAAGATTGGATTGTAGCCTTGATGCTTGAGAAAAGGAATTAAAGCATTGTTGCATTGTTGTGACTGATGGTAGACTAGCTCTAGAAAAAAACAAGAGATCATCAGCAAAGCTCAAATGTGTTATTGTCATGCCCCGAATCATGACCTAGGTGTAACACGACACTCGATGCCTGACTGCATGTGATCGAGCGAACCACATGGCTTGCTGAATCGACATGGGCATAAAAAACATGAAATAATAATTTAAAAATTGTAAAACTGAATATTGAAAATAATAGTCTGAAAATATAATTGCGGAAATAATCTGAGTATGTATTAAGTCTGTTTAACTGACATGACATGCTAGACTAGTCTATGAAACCTCTGAACATGAGGCTGAAAACTAACTGTCTATCGGGATAAGGCCTCTGGCATACCTCTACTACATGACATGACATGAATATAAAATAAAGATAAAACCCCGAATGAAATGGAGCTCACCAATAGCTGATACAGTGAGAATCCGAGCGAACAGATCTGTCATCCTAAAACTCCGTATCTGCACCGTGAAGTGCAGTCCCCTGGCAAAAGGGACGTCAATATATTTGGATTGTACTCATATGTAAAGCAACTGAATAAAAGAATAGTAAGTGGGGTGCTTGGGGAATGGGCTGTCCAAATCAATAACATAGATACATGAGGTAATACGGAACTGAAACTGTAAATGTGCCTTGTAACTGAAGTTGTGAATTATACTATAACTAAATACTATAAATTGTAATCTGAAACTGAAACCTGGACATGATCATGTTCTGCATGATCAAGCTGTAACATGAATAAACTATTTTTTCTTTACGCGGGAGAGCCTTCGTATAACTGATAACATGAAATCACCACGTAAGTACGTGGAGTCTGGTACCTGGCACGACTAGCAGAGCAATCACATACCTTACCGGGGTATGAGACATGAAAGGATCCAATAAATAGTCTGAAGGTATCGTCCTAATATGGGTGGAACAGTCCTTACCCTACGCTGTCATACGTAGTTTCAGGTTATATGAACCTTTTCGGTAAGCTATGGTACTCCCAAAACATGAACATGGATATTAGTGGATCTGCACCCATGGTTTTCAAAACATGATTCATAATGTGGTTTATAAAACTCATAAATTTCTTAAATATAATTTGCAAATAGTTTTACATGAAAATTTGTGTAAATATAGGTAAATAATTCCCGAGACATGAAAATATGTAAAAATCCATGGAATGGAATAATCTAAGTTCCTAACTGGTATCTGAGAGCTCATGAAAAAGATAATATGAGCATACATGGATTACAGACAGGTTCATGACAATCATAATGATATACATGAATACAATTAAAGAATTGGAAATATATACATGACATATAATAATATATGTACTTAGGGTTATCATTGTGGAATTTCGTGTTTCATAGATACACATGGCGTGTGGAAGAATAATGATGTTCCCACACATGGATAGAAGCTCTACATACCTGTAAATGCTCAAATCCAACGAACTATCTTGCTTCTCTAACGAAGAACACCCAAACCCTAGTCTTGAATCGTTGGAGAAGGATTACTTGTTAATCTTATATTTTTACTTAAGAATCATGTTAGGAATCATATATTTAGTGCTAGGATTGAATCATGAATTGTAAAGATGTTCTTACCTTGATGAAGGAGGTTGAAAGGAGAGAAAAACGCTTTTGAGAGGGTTTTCTACGAGGTTGAACGAGTTGGTGAATGATTTTTCGAACTAAGTGTTATATTTAAAGGATGAGAATTTTGGACCCCCTGTCTCGTTGAGCGAGCTCCAAAGTAAGGGGTGACCTCGCTCAGCGAGCTCTATGGCGAGGTCCTACCTCGCTTTGAGTTTCGCTCAGCAAGCTCACCTGTCCAAAATGTACTTAGCCAATTTTCTGAAATTTTCATTTTGGGGACCCTACGCCTCGCTGAGCGAGGTCCATAGAATAACACTATCTCTCTTGAGCTGAGCTTAGAGAGCTCCTAGGCCCATTTTACACTTAGTCAAAATTTTATGCTTTTCGACGGTACTAACATCGTCTCAGTAAAATAGCCATAACTCCTAGCACAAAGCTACGTTGGAGCTCCACCATACATGGTTGAAAATATATTTCAAAGATCTACAATTTTCATTTTATGGGATTTCTCTAATTATCAACAGATTTGCACGAAATTGGCATGAAGGAAGACCTACTGTAAACTTAACCGATTCTATCGAATCTTAAGCACATCACTACTCATCTTGATTTCAAACCAACTATTTCCACCTGAAATCATTCCGATAGCACTTCACATGTCTAAAATGTCACATTAATACTCATTTAACACATCCACACTAATCCGGATTTACAGAGTGTTACAATATAAGTCCTAGCGTAAAATTCCTGAATCACAGAACTGCATGGATTTTAAATTCATAATCCCCGTCTTGATTTTCTAAACTCCTGAATCATAAACAAAACTTAGTTTGAAGGTACGAGGTGTTACAGTTATTCCCAATTTTTAGCACCTAGGATGATACTTGAACTCCTTACACTGTTTAAGATTATTCAGGTGCCTACTGAGGTATTCTATGGCAATAGCAAACAAATAAAGAGAGTTATATAGATGCATCAAAGGGTTCACCATTAATCATGATAGTATAGTTCACTGTCTTAACACATTCCATCACCCATCCTAGGAATCTTTCAGGGAATTTCAACTCTCTCACCACTTGTTCTAGGAAGATCCATTCAATGGAATCATATGCTTTTTGGAGGTCTATCTTAACGACACATCTAGGGGAGGTGGTTTTTCCTGTGTAAGCTCTGACAAGTTCATGGGACAAAATTATGTTATCTGATATCTTCCTACCAGGAATAAACCCAACTGGTGCTTCACATATCAAATCTGTCATAATGGGATACATTCTAGAAGCAAGAATCTTACCAATCAGCTTGTATAATATAGTGCAACAAGGTATTGGTCTAAACTCCTTAACTGTAGCAGGCTTTGGAGTTTTAGGTACCAATGTTATAAAGGTGCAGTTGATTGCCTTATATAATTTTCCTGTAATGAAAATCTCTTGACAACATGTGTGATTTCATCTTTAGTAATAGGACATGTTCTTTTGAAGAAAACTCTATTGTAACCATCTACTCCCGGAGCCTTTTCTTCATCAATGGATTTAAGCCCCTCGGTAATTTCTATATAAATAACATCTATACATTGTTGAAACTACTGGGCGTTGGATAATACAGTTCCATTCTTCATGATTTCTCTGTTAATAACAGGCAAAGATGGAGCTGTAGTGCCCATCAATGATTTGTAAAAGCTAACAATCTCAGTTCTAATCTTTGAAGATTATGTAAGCCTACCCCATGTAAGTGATGTGAGCTCTAATATCTGCTTTCTCTGAATTATCTCCTTAATTACTACATGAAAATATTTAGTGTTACAATCACCAAGTTGGATCCACTTGACACTTGATTTTTGCTCAAGTGCACTTTCCTCTAGAAGTGACCATCTTTCAAGGTTCTGCATGACAATTTTCTTTAAGGTTAGTAAGTTGTCACTGGCATGGATATCAATTTGCTTCTGAACTCTATATAACTCTTGTCTAGCCTTCACAATTCTCATATGCAAGCCCTGGAATTCTTCAGGGTTAAGTTTTCACAGCAAAGGTCTCAAAGAGTCAAAGCTTAAATTTCAGCTGGCTATTCTTCATGTCATGCCTGTCTAGTTATTGCTTCCATATTACTTCCACAATGCCCAAGAAAGTGTTATGTTTAGCCCAGACGTTGAAAAATCTAAATGGAGACCTTATAGTCAGTTGAACACTGTCCATTTTCATAAGCATGGGAGCATGGTATGAAATATTAGGGAGTTCATACTCTAATGTGACATATTCCCAAAGCATCATCCACTCATGATTGCCAAAGGCTCTGTCATTTCTACTTAGTATTTTATCAGTGCCAAACTGCTTATTACTCCAGGTATAATACTCCCCCTTCCAAGTGAGCTCATTCAATTGGAGAAATTACATACATTCAGTGAAATCTTTGACTTCAGCACAACTCACAGGATTACCATACAACCTATCATTAGGTAGTAGCACTGAGTTGAAATCTCCACATATGTTCCAAGGTTGTGTAATGCCTTAGTGCAATGTTAGTGAACCCAATCCAGAGTTCTTTCCTTTGCTCTACTGTGTTATAACTATAGATCATTGTCATGAAGCATTAAATGGATCCAGATTTGTCCTTGACCAACCATATATATATTGAGCATCAATTTTGATTCCATTAACAACATAAAAGCCAGTGTCCCAGATAACCCACACTATTACATTTTGTGCAACCTAATAGTTGTTAAGCATGCCCCATCCTGGTGTAACATTCTTACTAATACTATTCGCTTTGTGTTCTTTAACTCTAGTTTCAATAATATCAGCTAAGCTAAGTGTTTATTCTTGAGGTACTACTTGAATTTCTTCTGCTTGTTCCACTTATCCATCCCTCTTATCTTCCAAATTAATCAATTCATTGAGTTTATGTAGTCCTTTCTCCTTTATCCACAAGGAAGGGAACCCTTTGAAATAATTACAGCAGTAATCACACTTGTACCAAACTTCCTTATCTCATTATTAAGAGCATGCAAAATTTTCATGATTAAGTTTAGGACTTACAATAGCTTTCCCCTTCCGTGTCTGAGCAAGGCTCTGAGTTGTCTTTGCTAATGGTGGGGTGCTAGTGTGCTCTTCACCTGATGGTACTTGAGAGGGACCAGTAGAGGAGCCAGGTTGATCAATCACAGTAGCTATCTCAACTGGTCTAGGCAAAGACCCCTTGTATTACCGTTCTTGAGTAACTTGTTTAGATGTTCTCTTCCTCTTAGGTGGTTCTCTAGTTGGTTCTGTAGGGGCTTTGGGCTCAGGGCATTAATGTCCAACAACTAGACATTTCTGATAATAGAAGGGCTTCTAATCATAGGCAACTAGTTGTTCAAAGTCCCTACCACTAGGATCCTTAACAATGATCTCAATCTGCAGTTTTTTAGCAACATTCACCTCTATAAGCATTCTTGCAAAAGAAACCCTCGTTTATTTAATAATACATCCATCTGCAAACAAAGGTGTTCCAATGACACTTGCAATTTCGCTTAATGATGTTGCTCCCCAATAACTCATAGGCAGTTCAGGGAACTTGACTCATAGTGGAATCTCTGTGGGAAATTCCCTAGTGAAATCAAAATCTGGAGTCCAGTACTTTAGAATAATTGACTTGTTGTTAAAGGTATAAGGTCCTCCATAAAAGATCTTTTAGATACCCACCAATTCTTGGAACTTAATCACATAGTATCTATACTTATGGAGAAATAGATCAGGTATTGGTACACCCCCCTTTTGGCTAACATATCTTTGCATAACATTATACATGCGTACAACCTCCCAAAATAGGCAATAAGTGCACATCTCCACTTTGCTTTCTTTACTTTAACATCATTTTCCTCCAACTCAACAAAATGTTGACCACTCCTGCCGTCCTTTCAGTGACTCATAGGGCTTCCCTCAGCTCAGTCTTTTTCGTTCTTGAGAATGGTCGCCACTTCTCCCAGGACCGGAATGATTATCCCTGCCCGATGGGTCTACATCCATCCCTGAATGTAGTCCAGCCCTAGCCCGTCTTGCTCTTCCAATTCCATTTCGAGAGTATCATAGCTCTTTTGGACTTATACATGCAGCACCCTTTTCTCTTTCGGCATAGACACGTACCCATATTTTTCCACCACGACGTGCATTTCGTGTCATTGCTCGTCGGCCTGCTTCTATTTGTCTAGATGTAATCCAAGCAGGTTCTACTAATTGAGGGGGGAATATAGGTCAGAGTCATACTATTTTTAGCTGTTTTATTCCCTTTGAATATGTTTATCCATAGTTTAGTTATTGCAGCCTGCTCGGGAGCTCCATCCACAGTTTCAGGTATTGACAACTGGAACACCAGTTTGTGTAGCTTCAGCAACAACACTAATCAGACCATCAATTAGTATTGTTTCATTGCCTCCAATCACAGATATTACCGTCATCGTCTCTTGCACTGGAGTAGTTGTCACCTATGCTGAAATTGAGGCGACCGGAGTTGGTGCTCCACTTAGATTAACCTTCTCCAGTCGCTATTTCAGTTCCTTTCGAGCTTCAACCCGCTAGGGTTACGGGAGTAACCACTACTTTGGTCTGTTTTCTCAATTGTTGTTGCAATTAAGCTCCAACAGAGCTTTCCAAAAACAACTATGGTTTCTTTCCTTGGTAGTCCACATGGCTGCCTCCTCGGTGCATGTTAACTAATGTGAGCTGAGAGCATGGCAAGTAGAGATGGCAATGGATCTTGGACCCGGTCCGGACCCGATGGATCCGGTGGATTCAGATCCGTTTTATAGGATATTGATCTTCAAATTTTGGATCCAACGGATCCGGATCGGACCCGGATCCATCTCTGACGGATCGGATCGGATCTGGATCTTGTATTTGAGATCCGTATCCGATCCAGATCCGACCCGTGGATCCATTTTTTATTAAATATATTCATAACCTAGAATGTAATTTTATAAGTATTTTCTTAAAATTGCTAAGCACATCATTGCAAGTTTAATTCTCAAAACAAGTTTAATTTATCCTCGCGTTAACTCAAAAACCCAAAAATAAATAGGTAACTTCGATAATAAAATCAATGTTATATTAGTGAATGACTAACATCTCCATAGACAAGTAGTTAAAATTATATTCACTTTATTTGTGAAGATTCCAAGCACATGCAAGTTCTGCATTGTGGAAATACTAGACAACATTTTCCACAACTATTGTCATTGTCCAACATTTTCAATTAATAGCTCACAATCAAAACGAGACAACGAACAAAATATCTCATATGAACATTTCAAAATTGAAACACAGAAAACTGTTAGCTAAGTAAAAATAGTTTGTCAGTTTAAAAAAAAATCTTAGCAAAGTTACATTCTTAGCAAGGCAATTTTTTTTACATGTGGATCCAGATCCTATCCGTGGACCCGGTGGATCCGATGGATCCGGATTTGGATTTGATTTTTATGGACCCGACGGATCTGGATTCAGGTATGAAAACCGGATCTGGATCTGGATCTCGTAGGATCCGGTCCAGATCCGATCCTTTTGCCATCCCTAATGGCAAGAGATACAATTTTTTTTATTAATTATTTTTGCATTACCTTCAATATTTTCACTTGTATAAATAGATATTAGAGTTTTTGTTCTGCTCATTTTTTCATTATCGTCATTAACTTATACTTGATTAGTATTTCTCACTTTTTGTTTTGAAAATAATAAGTATTTACTTCTTCTCATAGAAAATTTGTTACAGGTATTAGAAAAATAAAAAATATCATGATTTTTAAAAAATAAAATAAAAAGACAGATTGATAATGTAAGGATAAAATAGGTATTTTAAAAGGTCTATTAGGATAAAGGGGTGAATGTTTATTGTTCAAAGTTGAGAGAAGAGTCTGATTTTTAAAGCAAAGTTGAGGAGGGTAAATGATTTTCACCCCATAAAAATAGAGGACTTTGACCAAATAATGAAGGCCTTGAACGTCAAATGTAGATATATTAAGTATATTGATAATTAAAAAATTTAACTATTAGTATGTTTGGCCAAATTTTTAAAGTGCTTTTTAAGAAAAAATTTTTTGGTGAGAAGCGTTTGTGTTTGACTAATTAATTTAAAAAGTACTTTTGAGCAGCAATTAGTGTTTGACCGAGCGTTTAAAAAGTTGTTCTAAATGTATTTTTCTCAAAAGTGATTTTAAGAAAAGTGATTTTGGAGAAAAAATATCTCTTTAGCTTATGAAAAACAATTTATGCTACTCCCCAAAAAAATAGTTTATTTACTTAATAACCCCTTATGAGATATTATTATTTTTTCTTCCCACCTGGTGTTTGATATTCGTATTATGGCCCTAATTAATTTAGATTCGTGTCACGTAGGATCCATTAGAAATTCTCCCTAATAAGATCTTTTTCATATTCAAAGCTAAAATTCGAAATTTTTTATTTAAGAAATTAGTCCTGTAAATATACCATTTTTTTTTTTTGCTAAGCTGTAAATATATCATTGTCTGCTTGAACGTGGGACAAAAAGCCGTCTTAGAGGGGGCATTGAACCGTGTCTTTCGGAGTCTACGCTACGTTGAAGGAATCCATTTTCTCTTTTGTTCCTTATTTATGTCATCATTCTTCCGTGCCTTTTGGGACATTTTTATTCTCCTTTCTCTTCACTTAATTATCCTCTAATAATTATTTAATTTGATTGATTTATACCTTGTTTGATCAAGTTTCTGAATAGCTAAAAGTATTTTTTTAAGAAAGTACTTATTTTAAAAAGTAAAAGTATTTGGCCAACTTTAAGGAAAAAATAAGTTCTTTTAAGTAGTGGCAAAAGTTATTTTTTAGAAGTTGAAAAAGTAGCTTTTTCCCATAAGTGTTTTTGTAACTTTGTCCAAGCACAAGTTGTTGCTATAATATTGATAAAAATATTTCTCAAATTGATTAATCGAATACAAATTTCTACTTTATAAAAGAACTTTTTCAAAAAGCATTGGGATAAAAATTATTTTTCAAAATTAGCAGATTTTAAAATTTTACCCAAACAGGCTATAAAATATGTCTATCCTTCCTTCTTAGTATGTCTCAAAATCACATTATCGTATCTATTTTTTAAATAATTTTAAAAAAATTATTTTACTTTTAGTGACATGCTTTTATAACTATACAAATGTTATGCCATACTAAAAATCATAATTTCTATGATATTTATGTATTTAATAAAACTTAATATCTTTGTTAAACTACGTATGAATCAAACACGGTCATCTAAAATTAAAATAGAGGAAATAGTTCATTCTTTTACCCCCTTTCTTTTGGGAGAAGTGGGAGAGGCAGAAGAATTTGAAATGCTTGTTATTTCTCTCAGATTTCAAGAAAAAAATTATAAGTTCTTATTTTGCACCCATGTTTTAACCACTAGACTACATTATGAATATCCAATAAAAATTAAAACTAAATTGGATGAAACATTAGAAAACAACACAAGTAGTTTTGGAACATAAATTATTCAAGTACATTGTGATGACTGATGAATATGTTACTTTAGTAGGTTTTAAGGTTGAGAAAGTTTACAACCAGTTAGAGAGAAATGTAGTATATTGCACTGTTATCATCATACTAATTAACCAAATTCTTGATCTCAATAGTAACATGTAGTCAAGTAATAAACACTTCCCTATCTGCAGTTAACTTTTATGTTGTTCCACCTTTGAGTAAAAAAAAAAAAAAATGTTAACCCATCCAATATTACTTATCTAAACAGACCTTTCTACCAAAAAAATAGTTTCTAAGTATCTTGAGTCTATCATACAAGAAGATAGAGAGATTGATGATGATGTTGTTCATCATATTGAGGATGGTAACTCGCATTCGGAGTACTATGTGATAAGAATGTGTCGTCATGGCTTAAAGGTAAATTCTACGGAGTGATGGTTAGACCGACCTTGTTGTAGAGGACAAAGTGTTGGCCAGTCAAGAACGCCCACGTTCAAAAGATGAGTGTAGCAAAGATGAGGATATTCATATGGATGTGTGAGCATACTAGGAGGGATATGGTTAGGAAAGATGTTATACGGCGCAAGGTGGAAATGACCCTCTTGCCGGATAAGATGAGGAAAGCGAGACTACGATGGTTCGGGCATGTGAAGATGAGGTGTGCGGAGGTGCCAGTGATGAGGTGTGAGAGCTTGACTATAACATGAGTTAGCAGAGGTAGATGTAGGCCGAAGAAAAAACGGGGGAGTTGATTAGACATGACCTAACACAACTTTAGCTTATTGAGGATATGACCCTATATAGATAGGTGTGGAGATCGAGGAGTAGGCTAGAAGATTAGTAGGTAGCCCAGTGGTTTCCGTATTTAGTAGTATTAGGTAGTAATCACATAGTTTCTTTCTTCACTGTGTATTACTATACGTTACCGCATTTGCTTTTTATCTTGCTATTTATTTTGTTGTCATATTTTTCTTGATACCTTACTTTTTATCTTGCTATTTGTTGTTACACCTGTCTTTTCTTTCGAGCTGAGGGTCTATCGAAAACAACCTCTCTCTACCCTACAAAAATAGGAGTAAGGTCTATGTACATCCTAACCTCCTCAAATTCACTTATTGGACTACATTGGGATTGGGTATGTTGTTGTTGGTGTAAATAGACGTTCATTAATGAGTTTGTAGATTCCTATACCTCTTTTGTTTTGTACATCTTGAATTCAAGAAGTTTAAATTATGATAACACCCAGGTGTATAGCGTGAAATTCGGATCGACATAGGGAGGAATCAAGTGGTGACACGTGGCAACAGGGACAGGTTAGATATGGGTCAGTACAGAAAGCAGTCGATCCTACTCTTGTGCTCAATCAGTAAGCATCTGAGCCATCAGTGTCCGGAATCATGGATCCGGAGAAGAGGAATCGTGCATGAGGTATTGACCGGTCAAGATGAGGTCTAGAGTTCGGCTGTTATGGATCCCAAGATCTTCGCCAGCCGCTACTCAGTCATTATAACGAGCCAATAATAGATATTATGAGGGCATGTTCCTTGAAACCTAGCTATAAATAGGGTCTTGCATTCTAGTTGAAGGCATTCTTATTCTGATTAACGTACAGAGTATCACATTCATACTTAGCAATTTTTGGAGTTTTTGTTCATCTTTCAACTTCATTATATTGTTGCATTGCTCAATTCAGTAGCTTTCTCTGGAGACTTAGTCAGCTTATAACGCCGGAACTCAGGCTACTTTTGTTCATTTATCTAATTCATTAATTCAAATTACTTTACTTTATGATAATATTGTTGTAAATCATTTATTATCTGTTCAATTTGGTCATCTCAATACGCGTGTTCATAAATCACGTATACAAATTCAGTTGTACCATTCTACCGGTAAAAACAGGGCTAGGGGAATCGGGTGTAATTAAATAGCAATTGCGACTGGGTTAATGGATTCATAAATGCTCTTTTGAATTGTTCATTATCTCTTATGCAGGGACTTAAAATAATACTAAGAAGGGCCTTGCGCCTCATGAAATTTGTACAGATTCCACCAAGATATTTAGAATGATTAACAACAATCATGTACCTTACAATTTTGCAGGACATTGATACAAAAACGGGGAACCCAAAGTTAAAGCATAACTATCAAGACCAAAACAAGGTTGCGGACCTTCTCTCCAAGGAAAAAAATATTTTGATAGAATCAGACTTGTAGTAATTCATCCAGTATTTGCCAATGAAGCAGTTTGAAGTTTGAACAAACATTCCAGAAACTGCTAATACCACTTTGTATAGTAATTTTGTGCTCAACACTTGTGCTCCATCAGGATTGTAACGATTTACTTATTATATATTCTATCTATCCAATTCACCAAAAAAATAAGTTTGAATTATAAAGCACTTCTTTTCTAACTATTTCATATAGTTAAGTTTTATGTTATTCCACTTTCGAGTGAAAAACAAGTGAACCCATCCCATTTTATCTAAACAGACATTGGACAATGGGCTTCCAAAAATTTTACCTCTTTACTTGAACCCAAGAAAATTAATAATTCTACAATTATTATTCTTTAACTCTTTCATTTCACTTTTTTTCTTAGAAATTTAAGCTCATTACTGGTCACTGGACATAGATAGTTAATCCAAGTAGACATCAATTTATGATTTAAAGTTAATGAGTTCGATTTTTAATTTTTTTTTATCACAACTTACTATACTTTTAAAATTATGTGTTCAAATTTTAAAACTTGTTGCAATTTTAGTGTGCCTTCATACAGCCATGTATACATATGCTCCACGCCTCTGAATCCAAGGTGATTATATAAGACACTTGGGGTCGTTCGATAAAATGCATTAGAGAAAATAATATATGCATTAACTTAGTATTATTAATATTGTTAGGTCCGGATATGATATAGAACAATAAAAACAAACTGAAAATAAATTAACTCGAATGCCAATTCAATTTCCAAATGTCAGAGATAATGTCATCCGGCACCAGTGATAACACTTTAGTAAAAAAGTAAAAACAGAAAACTTTAAAGAGCAATGCAACGGAAATTTTAAAAACACAAAGGTTTAAAATATATAACCTATGACGGTCAATGACCGAAAGTCTTGTATATATTTATTATATACAAAAGTTACAAATTTCTTTCTTTACAATTTTACAAGATGAAACAGAAAGGAATTAAATGTTGAAGTAAACTGATGACTTCTGCCTGAGAAATCTACCTAAATAGACATAGGAAACTTCTCATTACAATTGCTCAATACAAAGCTAATCTAGAATCTAAACTGCAATTGTAATGTTGGACAAAATGTTGTCGACACGCTCAAGCAACACTTGTGATCAAGTTTTCTGAGATGAATTCTCGAGAGCTCTCTTGATATTTTTGCAATATGTTTCTGGATATCGATTCACTGCAATATCCCCTCTATTTATAGTAGAGAGTCTTTATTGAACCGTTCATCGATCCGTTGTGAAGGTTGAGGGAAAGATGGGCAGCTGGTGTGTTTGTTGGAGAAGATCATGGAGTAAAATCCTCTAACTTCTTGGTCTTGTTCCTCACGCATAACAACAACCTTGACTTGTTCTTCCCACGTTTTTTATCAGCTCTTATTTACCTTGCCAAGTCATTTTTACTTCGTAGTAATATTTTCACAAATAAAACTTCATTCCGTGAAGTAAGACAAAACTGTTTTTTCAAAAGATGTTGGTCCGAATGTTGTGACATTTATTCCAACATTGTATACATTCAAATCAGTCCTTAAAAAGATATGTTGGTTAAAATGTCACAACATCAAACCCAACATTAACAATCTCCACCTTTTTTCCTTTCTTCACAAAACCATTACAACCTGTGCAAATGACTTAAGGCAATGTCATAGCTATTGTCCAACAACTATGAAAACAATTATGCCTCCATTAACCTGTGATGGTGTACAATCAAAACATGTGCATACTAGTGTATACCAAGTCATAGGATTAGTAGACGATATTAGCACATACACAGATCATCCAATATACAAGTACAAAGAAATACCCAAATGTCAGTTTAAACCATTGTCACAAAAAACATCCTCAACACTTAATCTAACAGTTCATAATTCAGTCAATAAAAACATTGTTCAACATATCAGATAGCAAATCATCATGTTTTCCATAGCTTATTATACAACAGTAGTAGCTTCGAGGCACTTTCTACTTTTGCATAACAACTTCTGCTTCAGCCTTGAGTCTCAGTCTCTTCAGCAACACTTTCCTCCCAACATCTTCTTCTCTCTGCATAGCAGCAACAACAACTTCTTCAGCAGCAACAACAACTTCTTTAGCAGCAACATCATCAACATTGCCTTTAGAACTTTCAGCCCTTTGCTCCCTCTGTACAGAATCATCTCCTCCCTTTTGGGAAGAAAGCAAAAGCAAAAAATGGTCTGTTGCCTGAACCAATGCATCTCTGGCAGCATCAACCTCTGATATTTGTTGGTTGAGTTTGACTACTTGGCCAACTAACCAGTCTATTGTTAGAGGTGATTGTCTAGAACCAGTGTTGCCTTGAATGTGTGTAACATTCCTGACAACATTCTCACTGTCTGTTTCTTTTTTCCAAGGAAGGTCAATGACTATATCTTTGCTTTTTAAAATAGATTTGTTCACTAAATAAACCTTAGGAGCTTTCCCTATTATATCCTCTCTCTTATGCTCAAAGCCTTGGGTAGTTAAGATTTGGTAGATAAGAGAGAGAAATGGAAGGATTAAAGTCGACTCTTTTTCTGCTAGATTGGCCACTTGATAAAATATCATTCTTCCTAAGTCAACTTTTAATCTTTTTCCAATTTTGAACAAAAGTGAGGCTTGATCAGTTGTCACAACTGACTCATTCAATGAAGGGAGCCAATTGTGGATGACAATTTTATGAAGGGTAGAGAATAAGGCAGTTAGCTTTGAAGAGGGCATCGAGGGATCCACTTTTTCATTATACCTCCAGTGAGGTATTCAATCATCTCATCCTTATTCTCTGTTGCTCTTTCTGCAGTGCCACTTCTTTCTTCAAGGTCAATTCCCAAACATTGATTTATAATTGAGGGTGTAAACTGATAAATTTTGTTATAGAGGTATACCTTCCCAAATTTCTTTGAGGAGGCATCTTCTATAGCAGAATTCAAATTAGCATAAAATAACCTAATTACTTCATCAACAAATGGTTCTTTTTCAGTGACTGATTTGAGAAGCTTTCTATCATTGAAGAATTTTACCAAACCGTATTCTGAATAGGAGGCTATATCTAATATTTTTTCAGACCTGATAATCCTATTCTTGTACCAATCTCATTTATCATAATTAGCTTTGGAATATATTTTCTGAGAAAGCATTTACCTTAATGTCAGAATCAGATTCAGTTATGCTGGAGGAGGATGATGTTGGTGTCTCTTCAGAAGTTTGCTGAAATGTTGCTTGAGATGTTGTGGCTTCGTCGGCAACATTTGGAGTAGCATATGATTTAGCATGTCTGGGAATTCCTTTTGGACAAAATCTCGTCAGTGGAGTATCATCAGGAATTTTCTCGTCTTGAGACACATTCTGAGGTACAGAGGCAATAAGATCTTCTTCACTTTCTTCAGAGGATAGTTCAAAGTCCATGTCATCAGTGTCACTACTTGGGCAAGCATGTATAGATGTGTCAAACCTGGACTTTTTGGTGCTCGACTCATGTTGGATTGTTCTCTCAAACACTATACTCGATCTACGAGTAGGGAAGGAGGACAAACTTGGTCGTTTACCTAGGGACGAATAATCAGATGTTGCATCAACATCTATGGGATTATTGTCATCCCCAGATGTGCCTTTTCATGCATAATCCAATGGATGATCGTATGCATGCTCTCAAACGCATTGTGCGGTACATTCAGGGCACTATCGAGTATGGACTACTCCTATATCCATCGTCGACATCCTCACTTGTCACCTATGCAGATGCCTACTAGGGAGGGTGTCCGGACACCAGACGCTCCACGTTTGGTTATGGTGTATTTCTTGGTGATAACTTAGTATCTTGGTCCTCGAAACGACAAACAACCTTGTCCAGATCCAGTGTCGAAGCAAAATACCGAAGTGTTTCCAATGTTGTGTCTGAATTATGTTGGCTTCAGAATCTTCTCCTCGAACTCCACTGCCCAATTCTGAAGGCAACATTAGTATACTGTGATTATGTTAGTGCCATCTACCTCTCTGGGAATCTGGTCAATCACCAACACATTAAACATATTGAGCTAGATATCCACTTTGTTCGTGAAAAGGTCTTACGCGGACAAGTGCGTGTGTTACATGTCCCGTCACGCTATCAGATTGCAGATATTTTTACTAAAGGTCTTCCGCTGATTCTATTTGAAGATTTTTGAGACAGTCTCATCATACGTCTACCTCCCGCTTCGACTGCGGGAGAGTGATAGAATAATTATATTAAATATTGTATTTACTATAATTATTTAGTAATTAGTGTAATTGATAGTAGACTCAATTGTATATGATAGGTAGATTAGATAACATGATTTGTGCTTAAGTCTAACCTAAATTATGATTGTATTTGTGGTATATACCCACACTTTTAGAAGAGAATAATTAAGGAAAATAAATTAATTATTCTTAAATTCATACAGAAACAACTAAATACGCATTGTTCTGGACCTTCAACATAGGTATCAAACTATTTCATACACTAGCACCAATCAGTAAATCAACTATGACTTGGCACAAGGATGGAGATTTAGTAGAAGACAATTATTTTATGCATAACAATATATTTGAACTGTTTAATAAGTGAGAGCAAATTAGATTATGTAATCGAAAAAACAAAAAAATCACATGTATTAGTTGCATGTCACGAGTTTTAACACTGCCGCAGATAAATATTTAATGGGTGGAGATTTAGTAGAAAATTTTATGAATAACAATATGTTTGAATTGTTTAATATAAGTGAAAGTAAATTAAATTATGTAATCGGAAAGAAGAAAGAAATCACGTGTAAGTTGTATGTCACGAGTTTAACACTGCCGCAAACAAGCACTTAATATTCAAATGAATAAAATGTGGAGATTTAGTAGAAGACAATTTTATGTGTAACAATATATTTGAATGGTTTAATATAAGTGAAAGTAAATTAGATTCTATAACGGAAAAAAACAAAGAAATCACGTGTGTTAATTGTATGTCACGAGTTTTAACACGGTCGCAAACAAACATTTAAAATTCAAGTAAAAAAGATAAAACAAAAAAAATGCGCCCATTAATCATCAAATTTCAAATTATGCACAATCGTCCTTTGTTTTTTTATTCAAGTGAATAAAGATAAAACAAAAAAAATGCGCCTATTATTCATCAGAATTTCAAATTGTCCGCAATTGTCCTTTTTTTAATTATAAAGCAAAAGTGAAAAAAAAAACAATGAAAAAATAAGGAAGTTTAGGGACAAAAGGCCAAATAATTATGGGGTGTAATACAATGACGATAAAGGTAAAAGATGCCAACAATTTTACAAAATCTCCTAGAAGCCAATCAAACCCATTGAAAAAAAAAGATCTTTTTTATTTTCTTTTTGTCAAGAAAGTTTAATGTAAACAGTGGTGTATATGTGTGTGAATTCATCTTTTGCATGTTGAATCTTTGAAAATCTAAATAACAACTAGGAGTGCAATATAATTTTTAACTTTTTCTCATTCAAAAATGTATTATTTTGAAACTTTGGTATTATATGTCACTTCCAAACTGAATTTTACTTGGCCCTCCCTATATATATTTGCCATTCTAGGAAGCAAAAGAAATTGAACAGTAAACACAAGTGGGTCCCATTTAGACCAAAAAAAGACTGTTTTCCAACTTGTTCTTCTTTTCCTTAAAATCATTCAAATTAAATGTTCTCTCTCTCCTAAAGTTTCATTAATTTTTCAAGATTTTCCAGTTTTTGGATACCCAATTGTGAAATATTAAGTGGGTAGCAGAGATTTTTCGATGGTGGGTTGATTTGGAGGGCATCATGTCCGTGTTTATTTGCTTCTTTTAACCTGTAAGTCAATGGAAAGTTTGAATTTTTTTATTTTTTTTAACTTTTTGTTTTGATTGATTAATGTTTATTGTTTTTTGAAGTTTATGATCTTGTTATTTGTTTGATTAGTGTCCTATTATATTGTTTTTTTTCTTATGTTGATCAGATCATTGGACTAGGGGTTGCTACCAATTTTTCTTTTGTCTGTGTGAATTTTCAATTCTTGGTTTTTGGCTATGGCATTGCAAATTTGTGACTTTTCCTGTGAGTGATTTGTTCTGTTTGAATTAAATATTTATCAGAGTTAGGTAGAAGTTTTGCTACATAGAAGTTGATCTTTTTTTCTTCTTTTTTTTTCCATATGTAACTTCTTGGAGAATTTGCAGTATATAATTTAGACTGCTACTTGCTTTATGCATAACAACAACAACATCATTCCCAGTGTAATCACACGAGTGGGGTATGGGGAGGGTAGAGTGTACGCAGACCTTAGAGAGCCTGTTTCCGATAGACCCTCGGCTCAAGTAAAGCAAAATCAAGTGCTTTATGAATATAAGAAGAATACTTTTTGATAAATAAGAAGAATTCTCTTTTTCTTTTTTCCTTTTCCTTTTTAGTGACAAACTAATCATGTCAATCAGTGATTCATGAAGAAGTGTTAATAATTGAAAATCTAGCACGATTTTAAGTTTTTTTTTTTAGATTTTCATGGACCGCTATTATTTATACAATTGAGTAGCAGGGGAGTATGTAGCTTTAGGATACCGGGTTCATATGAATCCAGTACTTTGGACGCAGAATATAAATTTAAGTGTAAATATTTACTAACATTGTAATATATAGTAGACATGAACCCGTAATATTAAAAGTATAATCGGTTCAATGCTAAGAAATTTAAAGATTGAACCCGTAGATGTTAAATCGTGGATCCGCCTCTGCCGGGTAGTGCAGAGGTTTTCTTTTTATCTTTATGTGTATTGTTTTGTGTCCTTTTTATCTTAATTTATCTGCCCTATCTTAGTCAAAGAAATATTTGTCTTTCTTGTAATGTGGGAGTGTTTCTTTCTTTCTTTCTTTTTTGAGAGGCGGATCTTGATGTTGGATGTCAAATCCCGATTTACTTCCTACTCTTTAATTCATGGTTATTGGTATAGAGGTTTGTCCCGAAAGACAGAAACAATAACAGTAACTGTTATCCTACTTATCATGGGAAAAAAAAGGAAGAAGAATATAACTATTATCCTCTTTAAGTTTTTCTTAATGTAGTGATTCAGGATTACATCCCTGTTTGTGGCTAGTTGGCATTGTTGTGAAAATACCAAATTGACATGTTAAAATGTTCTGTTTTTTGTTGATTCATCATTTTTGTAGGATATATGTATCACTGTCTTAACAGTTGCGAATGTATTATTATTTCTTAATGGTTATATTTGTTTTTAGGGCAACTTAAACCGTTGAGGGTGTTTGGTTATGGACAACTAATTTAATTTCTCCATTATTTCCAATAAACGGTTTTACTTTTCCAATTTTAGTTTCGTGGAATTCTGAATTGCTTAGCATTTGAAACCTAGCCTCTAAAGTAGTACCCTCTCCGTTCCATATCTTCATTTTCAAAATATGTTTTTGCAATGCCCGTTTAGCTATTGAAACCTATTAAGTACCCCCTCTACCTGTCCACCACATATCTTCTGTAATTTTTAGTTATCACACAATTTAGAAAAGGTGTAAAGTTTTGGAGTAACTCCATACAGAGCATACAGAGTGTCAAAAACATATATGATAATGGGTGTATTGATCATATTAAGTTCAAATATGATTGTGATTTAACATGAAACTAGTTCAATACTTGGCAATTAGGCAGCTGAAAAGGATGCGTGCCAATTACAAGCATGTGCTAACAACTTGGAAATAAACTTTTTCTTTATTTTTCTAATCAAACTCCAAGACAAGAGAAGACACATGGTAAAAGGATAGTGGTAAATAGGGTGCAGAAGGGAGTGTTGTAATGGATGATATGTGACTGGACCAGTGAGGAGGTGCACAAAGCGTTTGTAGGTGGCAGGAAGGAGAACCTTGCGATAATGTTTTATTCATGGTGGGTGGATACGCATGGTGGAATCTGAGATGTGGGAGGTTTTTCATGCACTTATTATCATTTATAACTAGAGGCGGAGCCAGATTTGAAGTTTATGGATGCAGGATTCTAGCCCTTTTAAGTTACTGAGTTCTAAATCAATAATTGTTACATATTAGATGAATTTTTAAGACAGATACCGAGTTTAGACCAAAGTTATTGGGTTCGTCCGAACCCGTACCTTGGTCTTTGGCTCCGCCCCTGTTTAGTACTAGAGATTACATCACAAAAAAATTTCATTTATTACACCCATATATCCTTCTTCAGTATTTTTCTGTTCTATTCTTCAAAAGAACGACATTCAAAGGTGCATTTTTTCTTGGAAACTAGCCAATGCAAAAATTTATAGAGAGAGCTTCTTAAAGAACCACATACTTGGTAATGGGAATAATGCCAATATGAAATCATTAAGCTTTTCTCATAGACTTGGTCGTCTTCATATAAAAGATTTAGGTTGTTGCATCATGTAACTCTTTGTCGTTGAGAGGATGGCCTAGTTTTGTTTGATTAAGTTGTTCACTTTATTGACTCGTCTGTTGTTAGTTTGGAGGTTAAGATCTTCCCGGCATCCAATATAACTTGTGTCAATACTGTGGTGCTCAATCAACAAAGTCAAGTGGAAGCATGGATAATGCAAGTTTGGCGATCAATCCAGCTGCTTCATTACAAAGCATAAACAGCTCTACCTCATGTTGCAGTATGCTCTGCTTTCTTTATCTCATACTTTGACATATTAGTTACATTTATCATGCCCCTTGAGCCATATTCTGTGACCATTCAGGTGACTTATCTGTTGATGCAAACTCAGATGGGAGGTTAGTTGTAATTAGTTTTATATCAATATTCTTCTTACATGGACGTTAAGTAAAGGCGCTAATTGGTCTGGTTTAAATTATGAATAAGCCAACCTATTTAGACTTGGTTCCCTTTTTGGATTTATTATCAGGGTATGTGTTGAAGAATGTAGTACAGACAGCAGTCATGAGGATTCTAGTTCTACTATAGGAAGGGATGTAGAACAAACGAGAACTGGTAATTCTGAGGAACCTAAAGATAGTAGAAATGAAAGATATGACAATGATGGAGCTGGAACCTCTTGTAATGATGAATTTGATGCCCAGTTTTGGCTGCCCCCACAACCAGAAGACCATGATGATGATATTGAGGGCAGTGTGGCTAATTATGACGACGACGATGAATGTGGTGATGGCCGGAATTGGGGTAGGACAACTTCTTTAATCAGCTTTGATGAAGAGGACTTTGGTAGTTATAAGTTTAAAGAGGAAAGGCAAAAGGCATTACAAGAAGTAATGAATGGGAAGCTTAAGGCCCTTGTTAGAGACCACCTTAAATCTGTTGGTGTCGCCACTTTGGGGAAAGAAGGTGATAATTGGGTTGATATAATCACTTCCTTGTCATGGGAGGCTGCTTCATTTGTGAAGCCTGATGCTACAGAAGGAAAGATGAATCCTATTGAATATGTGAAGATAAAATGCATTGCAACTGGTTCTCGCAGCCAAAGGTATCACTCTAACCACCACTCCTTCATCATTGTTGTATATCTCCATTTCTCATTCATTCCAAATTCTAGGCAATTTAGATATTAGGTAATGTGTATTCATCAATTCTCCTTTTTATGTGGTTTCCTCTGCCATGCTTTCATTAATGTCCATTATCGTACTTCTTCCAAAAAATTGACCAAGTCTAAATGACTTGGTGTTCTGAAATTTTGAAATTAGAGACACAAGGCATTGTAACAATTTGACTTCAAACGGGGTTCCAAATAGACTTGGACTTGCCCTAACACAATGAACGATTTAAATTGATTTAAGTGTGTTAGGTCTTTGAACCAAATTTATTTTGTAATCATGACTTAGTTTGAAAATAACACCTTTTTGAATTGCTTGACATTGTTGGTTTGCGAAAAAAGAGTTTGGTTTAGGAGGTTAATGTGTCTGACCGAAGGTGTTACACACATTAAACTCCATATCAACTAGTCTATATAATTTAAGTTAATCTTCCAAGTTTTAGTTAAGGCATTCATGCAAAAGCGAAAGTAAGGGCTAACTGTTACAACATTATTGAATGGATGGAGAGTTGAACTTTATCTAATAACTGCAAATGGGGGATTTGAATTTCATAACTTTCAGGTAACTATAAATAATCCTGTTCATTCTAGATTGAAACTTGAACCTGCAATTGTACAAAATTAGTATAACGATTGTTTGAATTCCAAAAACTCATAACATTTGGACATTGAGATTCAAATGGCAAATGAGTAGATATCATTTCATCCGATTCATGCACAATATTATGTTTCAGTGATAGGTAGTTTAAGTTCTATCCAAAAGTTCAACTTAGTATGATCGGGCCTTTTCTGAGACTCAAGTTGGCATTGGTTTTTAACTAAGGGGGATTAGATTTTGAAGTTCATCACCTCCCAATTAATTATGCTTCGGGCCTAAGTTTTATTTAACACTTTTCTCCGATTGAATGCGATTCATCCAGTGTTCTAACCTATGTGCTTTGCTAAAGATGAGATCACAAGTGATTCACATAATGACCTAGTTTTTTAAACCATCAGGCCTAAGCCTTTGTCTTCCCAGTCAAACCTAAAGCTAAAGTCTCAACCAATTAGCTTTTACTTAAGTGACTCCTTGATTAAGTGAGAAGCCTGAGGTTAGCTTACCTATGTTCTTCAATACCCCTAATTCAGTTTTCAAGCCTAGACTCTACTGGTTTTTAGTTAACTGCGTGATCAGCCCTAAGATCAGCCTACAATAAGCTCTATTCTAACATATCTGGGTTAGCTCCATCTTTTTTAATCTCTTGTCTTCTCAAACCGAATCTAGACTATGATTTGCCTACCTTGCCCCATTTTTCTTTGACCCATTGTTTAAACCTAGGATACACCTGGGCGTTACTTACTATTTGCAGTATTCACAGTTAAGCCCTTGTGGTCCGGCACTTCCCCGGACCCCGCGCATAGCGGGAGCTTAGTGCACCGGGCTGCCTTTTTTACAGTTAAGCAAGGTGGAAAAGAACACATACCCCCATAGCCTGAATATACCATCTCATTCCGTGTATCAGAGTCCTGCTTTCACTATACATGTTCAGTACAAATTTGTATACCATCATGCATTGGGTAATATAAATAACATTGGAGTAGGGAATACGTTATCCAGAGTAGGTTAAAATATAGGTACTAAGCAGGAAAGGGAAGAAACAGACTGGTTAATATGGACACCATATAACCGCATCCTTCAAGGACGACATGAAGGAGTGCGGGGACATGGGGGGTCCAAGGATGCCAATTTCTTTAGTATTTGGCTTGTGTGTAGTTACACCCATGATTTGACTGCGTGATAGGCAAATGTTAACTTTGTCACTCACAGGACTTTCAGGAAGCAAGAGCCTCATTCATGGCTGCAGATCAATTCTTGATTTAATTGGCCATGATTAATTTTGTGTAATCAAATGATCCAAATTTAATCCCTCTTTAACCTTTTGGACTCTATCAAACTGCGCATCGACCTTGGTTTTTGTTTTACGCCTTGGATTAAGTCATTTTTTTGGCCTTTAGACTGACATGGATTTTTCCAGTTTGACGACCTTCTTACCTTTGACTGCCAGGCTTGACCCCAACATTTCTTCTTTTTTGGGTTTTTACTTTACTTTGTTCTGCTGAGGGCCTTTTGTTGTCTTCTTTTGTTTTGATTTATTTTACCTTCTTTTTGGATTATCTTTTCGGTTTTCTCCTCTAGGGGGTCTACCGGAAACAACCTCTCTACCTCCACATAGTAGGGGTACGGTCTGCGTTACACAGTACCCTCCCCAGACCCCGGGATTACACTGGGTATGTTGTTGTTTTTTCCCTCTATTTTTAAATAACTACAAAACAACAGTAAGAATGATACAATCAATGATAATGATGTTGATATTAATAATAATAATAATGTCATAACTTTAATAGCATTAGTAGTTGTAATAATAAAAATGATAACAATAGAAATAAAATAATAAAGGAAAATATTAG
Organism: Anisodus tanguticus; assembly: GCA_034509755.1. NCBI lineage: Eukaryota > Viridiplantae > Streptophyta > Magnoliopsida > Solanales > Solanaceae > Anisodus > Anisodus tanguticus. The sequence continues at coordinate 18,212,987 of CM067553.1, read as the reverse complement.
AGTAAAAGATAAAAATAGGAGTGCGATAAGATAGCCAAACAAAATAAAAGGAAATTGATGCTTATAGGAACGGGCAGATTTGGTGTCTAATCTATGTCTTTGAGTAATTCTTTCAATTTTAATTACTTCGTCGATCACAAAAAGATCGTCTCAGTTGAATGACCCAAAGAAGTTTGAATTGGTAACCTCTTTTTTCCCCTCAGCCATTCCTTACTTTTTGAGTCATAGCTCTTGTTCGAAAGTCATAATTCTTGCAAGAACGCATCACCAACTAGTAAGTTTATAACCCTCTTTTTGTTCTTGTAAAGTCTTGCAGCTTATCAAACAGTAGCTTTAAATCTAATTTAGGGTCCACTCACTGTAACATGCAGTCTGATTATAAAATTTACAATTTAAGTGCTTATTCAAACTAAGACTTCGGGACGGATGGACCACTAAATTCTACAGGCTTATCGGATATCTTTGTGTTTTGTAGTCGTTTTGTCAGAGGCCTGGTCTTTAAAAAGCATGCTGCGCACAAACACATGCCAACCAAGTACGATAAACCTAGGTTGCTGTTGATCCAGGGTGCACTAGGGCTCTCCAAAAAAAGTGAGTTGTCATCATTCCAGGAGTCCGTGCAACAGGTAAATAACAAATCCGCGGCTGTATCAAATTACCAAAATGAGCATATTCTTTGACTAGTGATTGTTTTTACTTATTTATGATAACAGGAGAAAGATAGTGTGAAGTCTATCCTCGATATGATTGAAAGGTACCAACCGAATGTGGTTTTAGTGGAGAGCGCTGTTTCTCGTGACATACAGGAGTCTTTTTTGAAGAAAGGAGTAACTTTAGTCTTTGATATGAAACAACATCGCTTGGAGAAAGTTGCTCGTTGCACAGGCTCATTATCTGCTGATATATTGGCTGGCCGAAAGCTCTGGCAGTGTGATTCCTTTCAATTCGAAAAGTTTGTAGAAGAACATTCTGCTTCTGGAGATACTGGGAAAAAGCCTAGCAAAACATTGATGTTTATTGAGGGGTGTCCTTCTCGTCTGGGATGTACAGTGAGTGTGTTTGCTTATTGTCTGTTTTTTCTTTACATTGATGTTATCTAAGGTGTTACTGATAGTGGGATCATGCAATAATCTGTTAGGTTTTTATGAACAATATAAGTTGGAATAAGATGCATCTTTCTCCAGTGCCCTACAAAAAGTACAAAAAAATGCATTATGAACCTTACAAATTTTCGCTTCGTTGTGCTCATTAACCATATTGTCAAATTCCTTGTTACAACTATCTTAAGATTGATAACATGGCATAACTTATCAACAAAAAAAGGGACCGATCACATGGCATTTTGACATATACAAAACGGGAATTGAGCTTGTGTAACCAAAATAGTTGGTTTATCATAATAAGCTTGTGTAACGAGGATAATTGGTTATCATCAGTGTGTTGAATTAGATTGCTTTTATAAGATTAGAGTGCATTTTGAAGGAGGTGGCATGCACTGATAACTAAGAATTTCGAATTTCACTTTGGTCTTATGACTTTTCAAAAAATTAAAGACAGTTTGTTACATCATTGTCTTTCTCTGTAGTAACAGGTTGTGCACATAAACACTCAACAATTGCTGGAGCTGTTACACTCACGAGTTCCCCCATTTGATGCCAGATTTTGACTTATGCTTTCCCTTCTTCTGTGTCTTGTTGAGTAAAACCTCAAACTATTTCTTAGTTTACGAATTTTCAGAAGATTTTGAAATTATAACATAACTTGTGAAGTTTATTGTTTTAGCTAACTGGTTTTGCTATTAACCATGGAATTACCTTAATCTGGTTCTGCCTGGATGACTAACCCATAAGAACATCAATAACAATGATAATTTGGCTCCACGAGCAATTGAACTAAATGCTGCTGAATTAGCCTATTCAGGTCTCATGGATTGTCTACTCGGTGTTTCCTTATCCCTTGTCCGATACATCCATAGCATTTAGTTGTTCTCCACTGAATGTTTTTTTTTTCCGCAGATTTTGTTAATGGGATCAAACAGTGATGAATTGAAGAAGATTAAATATGTAGTAAAAGATGCGATCATTGTGGCATACAATTTAATCCTAGAGACTTCGTTCCTTCTGGATCAAAAAGCAATGTTCTCAACTCTTCCCCTTAGCCTGGAGGTGAATCTAACACTTGGTAATGAAACACCATCTGTTAGTGATGGGCAAGGAATTATCTCTAATTCTGAGGAGCATGTTGGTGAGACCAGTTCATCCTGTACAGTTGATATTCCAATATCCAATGGCTTCCATGAAGAAATAAGTCATAAGTCAGACGCAGAAAGCGAATCTCTACTATATGAGCCATACAACCCAGTCGTTCTCTCTGGATTATCATCTATCTCATCCTCCGTCAGAAGGATTGTGGTGGATAAATTTCCTCTCTTCTCCACCTCTCGTCAATCCGTGTCATCGTATCTCAGTTTTAACGGAGCCACGAAAGATGATCAGATCCAAGCTGATGTTCAAGTTTCTAATGTGCCTGATTTAATACACACTGATGCAGAACAAGAGACGAGTTCTGATGACGTAAAGGCCCCTGAAAAGGAGCAACTCCATACTCCACTTGTGAGCCAGGTTGAATCTTTGGAATTAGAGGGATCTGGTGAAAAGCTTGAAGACCAAGAAGATATGAAGGATAACATGGCATCATTGTTGGATTCTGAAAGTATTTTGGTTCTGATGTCTCGTCGGAATGCTTCAAGAGGGACTATGTGTGAGCATAATCGTTTTTCTCGGATTAAGTTCTATCAAGATTTTGATATTCCCCTTGAAAAGTTTTTGCGGGATAATTTGCTAAATCAGGTGCATATATCTCAAATTTCTCCACTTGAAACTCTTTCTTTTTATTAAGGTCCTTTTAGTTAAATTCACCAAATCTATTTAGAGTGATAGTCACTCATTTTTCAGAGGACATCATTTGATGTGGCTTTACTAATCTAAATGTATCCGAATTCCGATGGAATTTACTCATTATGTCTTTCTGAGAAAGACGTCGCTGAAGGGACTTTTTTTTGTTGCATCAAGTTATTTCTCTAGCTGGCAACATTTTCTTACGTTGCTCATAAAGCTCTGTTGTGCAGAAGGAGTGCAAGACCTGTGGTGAATCCCCTGAAGCTCACATTTTTCATTATGCGCATCACAACAAGCTCCTTACGATTCAAGTTCGATGTCTTCCCATGGACAAGGGCCTGCGAGGTGAACATGAAGGCAAACTCTGGATGTGGAGTCGTTGCTGTAAATGCAAATCCCAGAATGGAAGCTCGTTATCCACTAAAAGAGTGTTAATATCTACTGGCTCGCGTGGGTTTTCTTTTGGAAAATTTTTGGAGCTCAGTTTCTCAAATTCCGCTTTTTTTAGCGGACTGTCTTCCTGTGGTCACTCCTTTGATAAGGATTTCCTCTACTTCTTTGGGTATGAACACTTCACATAGTTCTATTTCAGTTCTTACTGAAGTAGTTTGTTATTTTTATACATTTGTACCCAGTGGCTATTACCCATCGGCAGCTGCTCTTTTCGTCCTCCTTTTCCCCTTTGATCTGGAAACATTACTTTTCGTGTTAATCATCAAATCTGTTTCCTATGAGATAAACAGCCATGCTGGGGCATGAGAGGATCTTTTTATATTCTCTGTCCTCTCTGAAGATATTCATGTCATCTGTAAACACTTGCAGATTAGGGCGAATGGTTGCAATGTTCAAGTACTCTACTGTTACTACTTATTCCGTGTTTCTTCCTCCCAAGAAGCTGGAATTTAGCAGTTCCATCAAAGGCGAATTTCTTAAGCAGGAATGCAATGATGTATGTGCTCTTACAAGTTCGCCATTCTGTTTTTATGTACCCATGCTTTTATATATTTGGCTGAACATGTAATCTGCTGGTGGTATTGTTGACCTAGGATTTATTTTCTTCCTTAAACCAGGTGTACTTGAAAGGAATTATGATGTTTCTTGATGTAGAAAAAGCTTTGAAGGCAGTAGAGTCTCGTGTTGGAACAGTGCTAAATCTTCAAGGATCAATTAAGGAATTTTCTGAAATTGAAAACATGTTGAAGGAAGAGAGATCTCAGTTTGAGGTTAGTTCCTTTCTGCTACCTTCTAGGATTACTTGTGTGTATAGTCTTTTATTTGATGAACCGTGTTGGATTGAGGCATTGGTATACTGGTATCTAAGTGAGATCTCAGCATGAGGTTAGTTCTTTTTCTGCTACTGTTCTAGGATTACACATTCCGATAGGATTTAATTTGATCAACCATGGTGTATTTATCGATCATAATTGAGTCACTAAAATTTTGGCGATTATGTTTTTCTCTACAGTGATGGATTTATGTGTCATCATTGTGACTCTTTAAGTTCCCTTCTAGTTTTTTGGGATGTTTGTCCCACAGCATAATTAGTTTCCTAGCTGCCTCACAAGAGTTTGTTCACTTTATATGTGAACAATTTTGATATTGATGCTGATGCAATGTGTTGGATGTGCTAGGGTATAATAATCTTTATGTATTCTCAAATATGTACACACATGCAAGTCACGAGAGTAGTTATGTCGTTGATTTTTTTGGTTCAGTGCATTTAGGATGTGGAGTCAACAATTGTCAAATTAATATAATGAATGCATATATAATAAAGCAATATATGAATTTTAGAGAAAGAAGCCTGAGCAATGTGAAATACTTGTAGTGTGCCTTGCTTCAAGTGCAACTTAAGTGTGCCTTAAACAGCAGTTATCCGAATAATATTTGTGTTTCCTCATTGTGCTGCTCTTACGGTTTTGATTCAGATATTTAACATAGCTATAGCTAAACCTTCTTTTCTTTATGTCATATATGTTGATTAATGAATCAGGTTGACATACAAAATGCCGTTAAGGATGGGATTCAGGATGTCGTGGTATATAAACTTCTAAGCTTGAATAGAATACGATTAGATCTTCTGCTTGAATCGTGTGTGTGGGATCGCCGTCTTCATTCATTGCTATCTTCTTATTATATGGATGGTGATCCCAAAGCCATTAACCCAAAGCAATCAACACTGCGAGATATTGAACCTATTAGCCACAAGGATCAACAAGGAATTGAAGGAGATGCTAACGGGGCAGAAGCAAATCTGGGAGGTGACAAGGCTTTGGAAGATTGTCATAATTTGAATATTGAGTTCGCTGCGGATTCTTCTGCAGAGGAAATCAATGGGACAGAAACTATTAAAGAAAGTTGGAACCATAATTGTGATGTGAAATTGAATTTGGTATCTACCGAAGCAAATGGTTCGCTGATTGTAGAAATTCCTGTTGAACTAAGTGGATCATTGAATTCATCTGCTTTTACTGAAGTTATTGAGTTATCAACTGCAGAAAAAACAGCTGGAAATGGATCATCCATCGAGGATCCTGCAGTTGATGAAAATAATCTACAATCCAATCTTCCTTCACCTACGCATTCGCAGTTGGAAAAACCAAGTCTTTCTAGTGTTGATGGGAGGACTGCCGGTGATTCTATGGATCCTCAAAGGAGTAAATCCCTTGTCTCAATAATGTCCAATATTGAGAATGATAAGGGATGGTGGGCTCCATTTCCTGAAATTCGGCATGAATACATGAAGGATGTGCAGAGAGGTTACCTGCCAAAATTAGGATCCATCACAACCCATGCTGTAGAAACTACAGCTTATAAACTTGTTACTGATGAGGGTGTAAGGCTGCACATTCCCCTTGGAAGTGATGAGTACATTGTGTCTGATTATGAAGATGAAGCTTCTAGTATTATCGCTTGCGCTTTGGCATCGTTGAAGGACTTATACATTGTGTGTGAAGATCTTGGAGATGATGGAAGAAGAGATGGAGGAATTGATGATAAGGTAAATGAAAGTTCTCAGGGCTTAATGCGATTATTCTCACTGGCTCCTCCTCATCTCTCTTCAAGTAATTCTTTGGATTTAAAAGGGATTCAGTCTGCCCAAGTTTCAGAACAAACACGTTCATCGAGTTTAAATGGGTTAGATATGTTAAATTCTTCGGTTTCTGTTTCTACTCTTCACCCTGAAGTCTCCATGGGTCCTGGTAAATTTCCCGGGAAGCGTAAATACTCAGTTATCTGTCTCTATGCTAGCGAATTTTCTCATTTGCGAGGTCGATGTTGCCCATCTGAAGTTGGCTATATTGCTTCTCTAAGTAGGTGTAGGAAGTGGGATGCTAAAGGTGGGAAAAGTAAATCCTTGTTTGCCAAAACTCTCGATGACCGGTTTATCATCAAGGAAGTAAAGAGAACAGAATTTGACTCGTTCTTGAAGTTTGGTCCTAATTATTTTGAGTACATGGACCAGTGCTACGAGAAGGGAAACCAGACCTGCCTTGCAAAAGTTCTTGGCATTTATCAGGTTTGTCGATCAACTATAAATTTCATTTCTGGCTATTAGCACAGAACTGAGTTTCTACTTGCCAGCACGTGCTCTTTTTGGACTTTGGTCTCAGCATTTGTTTTTTTGCAGGTCATTGTAAGGCCAACAAAAAGTGGGAAAGAGACGAGGCATGATCTCATGGTGATGGAGAACCTCTCATTCGGAAGAAATATTACTAGGCAATATGATCTAAAAGGAGCTCTGCATGCTCGATTTAATTCAGCTGGCAATACTGCAGGAGATGTTCTTTTAGACCAAAATTTTGTTAATGACATGAACAGATCTCCTTTATATGTTGGTATGAGATCAAAGCGGAACTTGCAACGAGCTGTATGGAATGACTGTGGTTTCCTCAATGTAAGTTTTTGCATGAACACCTACTGATGAATTACCTGTAGCTCATATTTACTAATCCTAGTAGTGCTACAAAGCATGCGACTTCTGCTTATGATAAACATGCACTCTTATAATTTTATGGCTTAGCTTCTAAACTGGTACCATTTTCTGAATAACAGTCGGTCAATGTGATGGACTACTCTTTACTTGTTGGAGTGGATACTGAGCGGCGTGAACTTGTTTGTGGCATCATTGACTATCTCAGGCAGTACACATGGGACAAGCAACTTGAGAATTGGGTCAAATCCTCGCTTGTAGTTCCCAAGAATCAGCTTCCTACTGTTCTCTCTCCGAGGGAGTATAAAAAGAGATTTAGAAAGTTTATCGACACACATTTCTTAAGTGTTCCGGAAAATTGGTGCTCTCAAAGACCTTCACATCCTTGCATACTTTGTGGTTCAGGAGGTAGTAATGCATCCCCTGAGTTACAGTCAGAAGATGCCAAGTCTAAAGGTCCAGAGGAGCACATACATGATATTTCTGCCTGAGTTCTTTTTTTCCTTCCCTTTGGTGGTTCATCTCCTTATCCTATATAGTATCCAGTCATTAATTTGTGTACATAGTTGCTGGGATGCTCGTCGTCCAAGCACCTAGGTATATATATATACACCCCCCTCTCATTTATGCGATTTTTTTGTTAGCAGATTTATGGGGATGGTTCCATTCTTTGAAGGTCATTTTAGGTTGAATATGTCAAGTCTATTATTTAATTGTAAAAAGCTCCCCCTGGGGCAGTTAACAGCTGCTCAAGCTTTTATAGTATTTGCTGTAAGATGATTATTCATAAAGTGGTATAAATACATTGCTCTCTGGTTTTTGCTGTGACCGTAAGTTTTCAATATCTTCTATCTGCTTGTTCCCTCTTACAAATTTAAACTTCTTTCCATTTTGTTCCCTCTTTCAAATTCTGAACTTCTTTCCATTTTGTGATTTTATTCAATCATTGGATATTTTGCAATGCTGTAGGGTTATTCCTTTAAATATTTTTCGTATTTCTCTCTCGTGTGTGCAGTGCGTTTGTTATTTTGGCACGAACAAAAGCAACAAAGATCAAATAACAAACATAGGAAAGCCAAAGCAAATACTGTAAAAGCATTATCAGGTTACTGAATAAAAAATCTTTATGTACACAGATATCACAAACATAATGTATGTATATATGGATATGTATATATATATATATATATATTATTTATGTATGTATGTACACACAAAAGCGCACACATGCATGCATGCATAGAAAGATTTCTAAATTTTAAAAGAAAGAGGTAAGGAACACATACCTCTTTCAAGTGTCTGGCTTGGCATTCCCTTTTTCTGCAAAGATGCATGCCTCTTTGCAGGGTAATTTATGGTTTCTTCATTGTAAACTGACTTAATGAGAAATCAAGAAAGAACTAACCAATTTTCTGTTTAATAAATGAAGTTAAACACATAAAGTAGTTATTGTAAAGGTGGATAAGAAGAGGGGTTGCTGTTATAGATGGAAATTGTGTTTCTCACCAAAAAACATTTTTTTTTGGCACTGGAAAAAAGACACTCCCGCAGCAAAGTTATAAACATAGAGCCAGCTTCCTGCTTCCGACTATTTGCCTTTCTTTCATCATCATTGCCTTCCCATTTGATATCTAGTTTTCCTTATCTCTCGTGCAATTAAATGGAGACTTCCCTCGTCTCCTAGGCCTTAACCGAATTTGCTCCATTTTGCTCTGTTGAGGAGAGGAGACTCAGTAGTCGCATAAATTTCTACCTTTGGTTTGAGGATGTGTTAGCTTCAAGCAGTTCAGATTTACAAAGCAATCTTTCAACCAACTAAAAGTTTAAGAAAAAAGAAAAAAATCACAAGGCAATTTTTCTCTTTTACCGAGTCAAAAAGGATAGGTATCACGTTTCGATTTTCACGGGTTTCCTATTATTCAGATTAGACTCCGTTATTTTTGCAAAAATATCTCCTTAATGTATTATTCACCTTATATTTATTTAATTATTATTTTTCAGAAATGTAAACTTTGTCCCAGTGTCTGAGGGTTTGGTTGTATTAAAGCTTGACCGATCATTTACAATATATTTCGGGTATTTAACATCAAGATTTGTGATCTATACCATTCTGTGTAGTTTCTTAATTTTATTTTGCTACAATGAAGTGATATATTGACTTCTCAAAAGTGTAAAGCAATGTAATGGTGTTTACGCCAAATAAGTGAATGTAATATGTATCTTGCATACACACATGTATTACTTAACTATAGGGATTCTCACTTTAATTAATACTCCTACTTAAGTATTAAGACAAACTTCTTTAGTTTGGTGTAAATATCGAGTGCTAGTAAGTATTTTATAGTATTGAAATTACAAATATAAACTTCTTTTGCATTAGCTTGTTGCTCAAAATTTCAGAAAATAGAAAGTTGTTGAAAACAGTAATTTCAAAATTTGTAGAATTGTGTTGTATGAGTAGATGCATGAATATATTTTTTATGTTAATTTGTTAATGTAAATAGGTGCATGACTTTTATGTGATCGATATATTACTAAAATTACAGTGCATGCCAGTGCTCTTGGTAAGATGCATGGTTTATGAACTTTCTTACCAAAAGCAGTTACAACTTACAACTAAATGATCCACTGCTCGCAGTGACGATGTAACTTTGCTTTTAAAATACAACATACGGATCTCTATCTTCTTTGTTTTATTTCACACCACCCCAATCTCCGTCTTTCATCTGACCATCAAAAAGTGTCTCTAAGTAAGGTTTGTAAATCACGCATGATAGATTTAAGTGTCCATGGGATATTAAATGATCACAGGATTCCACGTGCTCCATATATATTACTTAGTTCAGAGTGTAAGCTAGTGATGGTTTCAGCTAACTGGACTTTTGTCATCTCGGGTGCAACATTCAGGCTGCTTCTAGCAGTGTGACGCTTGTATCAACTCTGTTTTCACAGTTTGAGATGCTCCCATTTCGCTCGTCGTACAAAGAAAATCACTTTAATTTGCTTTCTTTTCCTCTGTTTGCTGTTTTGGCGACATGGAAGAATGCCCGCCCTACTCTTGGACTCACCCAATCCTTATTATACCTATTTTGAAGTTATTGTTATGTTCCACTGTTTTGCTATTAATTTTAAGTGAATAACTTGGTAATGGCTGGAAGAATAGATGAAAATACATAAACTCTGAATAAAAAGAAATTGTATTCAATTGAAACAATTCTCTGGAGACATTCAAAAATTGAATCTAAATGACATAACAATTGCAAACCGAAGAAGGGAAAGAAAACAACAAAAAAGTATTACAAATTTTGATATCATGCCTCCACTCACTGTAATATGAGAACCCTTTCATTTATATATATTGGCTGGAGAAGGACTTCCTTGAAACGTGTTGATCATGAAAGATGAAAACTTAATAATATGGAGGAGCTGGAGATGGAGGAGGAGGAGGGGGTGAATTGTAGTAGTAAGGTGGTGGAGGAGAAGATTGTTAGGATTTGAGTCCCAAATCCGACCTAATCAGAAAACAGTAAACAAGCGAAGAACAAATAACACACAGATTTATAGTGGTTCACCCTCAATGCGAAAGCTACATCCACTTTGCCGCTGCAGATTTCACTATAATCATAATAGAGTTTGTGTTTACAATTCTCTCTTTTCTCTCTACAACCAAGAAAGAAAAACCGGCGCTCTAGAATATATATAGCGAAAACTAGGGCGACCATAATACAAGTCTGAAATTCCCAAAATACCCTCCACTAAATAATCTTACATTATAAAAAATTTCCACCCCACGTCGACCTGACCGCTCAGGTCGATTCGCATTCCACACTCTGCGTAGGGTCTTCATAGTGTCGGCGATGAATTAGGCTCCACAACTCAACAAAGATGATGGTTTCTTGTAGTAGTTATTCTTTGACAAATATGGCACTTTGTATCCGTGGTTTAGGTACTGAGGGTACCTTGTAGTTGTTAGCTTTTGGAACTGATGGCTTCTTGTGGTAGTAATTTTTTGGCAAAGATGGCACCTTGTATTCCGATTTAGGCACTGAGGGCACCTTGTATTCATGTTTAGGCATTGAGGGCACCTTGTAGTCGCTACTTTTTGGAACAGATGGTACCTTCTTGTAGTTATCTTCTGGAACTGATGGTTTTTTGTAGTAATCATTCTTTGGCAAAGATGGCGCCTTGTATTCCGGTTTAGGTATTGAAGGCACCTTGTATTCCTATTTAGGCATTGAGGGAACCTTGTAATCGCTACTTTTTGGAACAAATGGTACCTTCTTGTAGTTATCTTCTGGAACTGATGGTCTTTTGTAGTAATCATTCTTTGGCAAAGATAACGTCTTATATTCCGGGTTAGACACTGGGGAACCTTGTAGTCACTACTTTTTGGGACTGATGTATTCTTGTAGTAGTCATTCTTTGGCAAGGATGACGCCTTGTATTCCTGTTTAGGGACTAAGGGCACCTTGTATTTCGGTTTAGGCACTGAGGGCACCTTGTAGTAGCTACTTTTTGGAACAGACGGTACTTTCTTGTAGTTCTCTTCTGGAACTAATGGCTTCTTGTAGTATTGTATTCTTGTTTAGGCCCTGAAGGTACCTTGTAGTCGCCACTTTTGGCTACTATGCTTGGTACTTTATTGTATGTTGCAACTGGTGGTTTATCAAAATAAGGTGAATATGTTATAGTGCACGTCGCAATCAAGAAAAATGCCAAAACACAAGAAAATTGAGGCCATTGCTTCTTCATTTGGCTCCCCATTGAGAAAAATTGGATTCTAAGGCTGATTGAAGGTTTTTTTTGTGTGTGTTTGTGTTTGAGAATGGGGTAACTATGAGTTTATACTTTATATAGCGTAAACTAAGAAGGTAACTTGATGATTTGGATGCTTAAAATAATCCAAACATATATGAGATTTTTCCATCTTTTGGTTAATGCTATTCCACTAAGGTCTTGAGATAATGGGAGGCCAGGAATAATTCATACACCTTTGCTTGGCTCACTTTTTTTTTTTTTTAAATCTAAACTCTTACTGACTTCCAAGAATTTTGTTTTTGATACATTGAATACTTCACTAAATATTTTTTTAAGTTAAGATATGTGTCGACCTATCAAATATTGTTCATTATTAATTTGATGTCATGATAATCAGTTGAGTTGGAAGGTTGGGTCTATTATATGTATTTGATGCTTTGAGCACGACTTATAATTCACATCATGGGACGATACATACTTTTCGTCACCAAGAATGATAATATTTTTTGTTTGATTCAGTTTTGATACAAACAAGAAAAATTGGAAGATATTATTTCCAATGTGATATTTTTATTGTTTTTGTTTGGTTAAATTATCTGGTATTTGAAATTCAGCGACTCGAAATCATATTCTCGCTGTGTAGAATCCATTAAGGGTGAAGTGTTCCCTATGAAAAAAATACTCTATTCCCCATAAACCAAAAAAATGATTGAGTCAATATCTATTTAATGGAGAAAAAATCTCATCTTTTCAAGGACTAATTTTTAAAAAGTTCTTTTAATATTTTAAGAACTCTCATATTTTAAATTTTTTTAGTTAAACTTATAAGAATCGATAATCTAAACTCTATACTCTAAATCATCTACTATATAAGTGAACTGACACAATAACAACAACAACAACAATAATAACAACAACAAATCCAATGTAATCCCACAAATAGGAAAGTGAACCGACACAAACGAATATATGAACTATTTAAATTTAGTTAAAAATAAATAAATATTTTTTCTGTAACAAATACTATATCTAAACTCATGGTTAATACCATATATCCCACCACTTACTGGCTCCAATTTTTTTCATTTTTTTGCTTGTTTCTTCATATATTTATATTTTTTTCACTCATGTAATGGTGAATCGGCCATACTCTTGTTCATTTGCCCAAGTTTCTAGCGTGATTGTCCTGGAAAAAAGAATGTGACATTCAGAGTGTGTTTGGTGTGGACGAAAATATTTTTGGAAAAATATAAAATATTATCCAATTTTCTCATATCTAATTGGCTTAAGTACTTTGAAAATATTTTTCTTTAAAAACCCATTTTCCTCTAATTTCAAAAGATAACTTCCCCGACAAGAGAAGTCATCCCATGTTATTTCCATCATGTTTTCCTACATACCAAAAACACCCTCAATGTAATCACAGTCTACTAATTAAAAGATTTCAGGGGAAGCAAGTATCCACTACCTCATATTCCTCCATTACCCAAATCACAAGATTATTCTCCTTGCAATTGTCACACACACTGACACAAGCAAAGAAAAATTGTCCCTCCAGACACCCAAAATTGAGAGCCTTCAATGTCCAAAACAAACCAATGAATCTTTCCACCTAGTTTCACTTAAAAGCTCCAAGTCATCTTAGCATCCAAATATAGTCCTCCTATCAACATTAAGCTTTAAAAGCTCTAGCAACTTTCTGCTAGTCTCGAGTAGTTAGTCTATTTCTCATAAAATGAACAATGTGACTATTGAGATTGCCGGGTGTTGCTTGGATGGTTTGAGACAGGTATAAATATGGAGTTGGTTCAAGCTTACGAGGCTTGCTAAGACGGGTGAAGACGTCCTCTATGTCAATCACAACCCCTATCTGGCGTTAAGACAACTGTTCTCCAAAACTAAGCTTTATGATATAATGTTAAAAACCTTCAGAATTCAACACTATCACCAATTCAAGAATCACAACAATCAACATCTGATTGAAACCAAAATAGACAATAAACTAAATGACATTTTTTTTTAACAAATGGAGCAGGATACTAGAGAGCAAGTACAACTGAATAGTAGAATCATCAAAAACTCCAACAGGGAATGAGAATTGACCACAACCTCTTTCCTCTGAAAGTATCAAGTGGCAGATTGCTTAGCTAAACAAAGCCTTGAAGAAAATGCTTTGGAAAACTGTGATTTTTAGTGTATTATGATTCCCTTTTTAGGCGAGACTTGTGTGAAAAAGACCTTGAAGGAACTATGTAATCTAGACTAGTTCCTTCTTCTAGTATGTATGATACAAATAAAATTACCTTTTGAAGCAAAAAAGAACAAAGAGTAATAAAACTTATGAAGTACAATGGCAACGAAGTTGAACTGAGACGCCGGGAGGTTTCTTCTTCTCACGGATAATAGCTTCTTTAATCATGGGCAGTTTTTGGTGAACCTTTCTCACATGTAATTAATAGCACCATTTGGAGATATACGACCAATACCACCTGGTTGACCACATTCATACTCAAAAACAGGCTGCACCATAGCCATATTACGGCGAAACCTATCCTTTCGCTAGTAAGAGTAGCTCCTAAGATGTTTCACGAGCCAACTTGGGCGCAGGGCATCACTAACTGCAACAAACACCGAAAATTCTGAATAATCCACCATCCGTTCAAATGGGAGCTCAATGTTGTCGCTAACAATGACAGGAATACAAAGACTTTGAACGGCATCAAAAAGTCGGCACGAAGTTGGTGTGTCCCCTGCAGGGTGCAAACAGAACTCTGAAGTTCTCATTCCCTTTATAGACTGCTCCTTTCCAGCTGCATTTGGAAAGCCTTCCTCCATCACTATTCCGGGTTCATTTATTAACAAGTCTTAAAGCTTTTCCCGAACAATGCCTCCCAGCACAAAGAAACACAAGATGACCTAAGACTGGCGACCAAGTTGTGGGATGTTATGGTTTAATCTACAGAGATTTTCTGTAACGACCGTTTCCATCGTTATGTGTACTTTGACTATTTTACCCCCATAGACTCGATTCCCGGAACTTTCGGGCGATTCTAGTAGAAGTTGAGAAATTAGAACCTTAAGTATGAAAGTGTTGATCAATAGTTGACTTTTGTGTCAACGGACCTTTTTCGAAATTCCGTCGATTCCGTGAGGTCCGGAGGGTCGTTTATGACTTCGTAAGACAGTTGGTTCGGTATCCGAGGCCCTCGGGAGCATTTTTGGCTATTGTATGGGAAACTAGTTTAGCCCGTTGAGGAATGACTTGTAGAATTAAACCTCTGATGGAAATTCCGAGACCACGAGTGAGTCCGTAGCGTGTTTTTATATATGCGTGCATATCTGATTTGTGTCAAGGAGGTCTCGGGTGATTATCGGATTTTGGGTTGAAATTGCACAAGACTTGACTTGATTTTTTTGGTTTGCTGGTGTATTTACTGGGACGTGCTTCAGTGCGCCCCAGCGGAAAGAGACCGCTGCAGCGGATGACGTTCCGCTGCAGCGTGCTTTTGAGATTTTGGCTAGGGACTGCAAGCGCGGGCATTGACCGCGGGCGCGGGTCCGCTGCAACGGGCCTCTGGCCATTGCAGCGGATCACGGGATTTCCAGATTGCTTTTAAGTGTCATTAAAACCCTACACTCTCATTTGAAAATAGTTATCCAAAGCACTCTTAGGGCGATTCCAAGCAACTTCTAGTGATTTCTTTTTTGAGGTAAGCTCCCTTAGCTTTGTTTTACATTTCTTTAACTTCGTTATGTTGATTTAATGATGGAGATAACCTAGAATCTAATTGGGAAAGATGAGTTCAACCAAATTAGGGCTTGTTTAATTGTTAAGTTTAAATATGAGAATTAATTGATGGGTTTTGCTATTCTAAGCTTGGGTTTCACTATTTAGTACTTGTTAAGCTTGAATCCTCCATTATTGTTGATGAAATTGAATGTTGGAAACTAGGGTTCATACCCAAAATTAGGGGTTTTGCTTGTAAGATGAAATTAGCCTAATGTTGAGTTGATTTAGCAATTGGTTAGTAGGATCGGACTCCTAGAACGTTGAATTTCATAGTTCACCTTTAAAATGATTGTTTCCCCATATAAGCTCGATTTTACCCCTTCTTCCCTATTCGGTTTGGATCCAAATGAGTAATATAATGTTATGGGTGTTGTGAATTCCTTGTTCTAACTTAGACTTCGAGTACGACCGTGATCCTCGAAAAGGCAAGACTCAGGCGTGACTTGTTGTGACTCCCGCTCGGCATCCAGGTAGGTTATGTCTGACTTTCTAGTTAGACTTCGGTTAGCGAAGCGTATGTGTAGTTAGATTCTATTGGAGAAAACATATAAGCCTTCGGGTATGAAGTTTGGATGGATTACTTAGGTTGGTTACATGTTGGCCGATTATGACTTGTTGTCTCTTTGTGGTTACTGGACTTGTACGTAATGCCATATTGTATTTGTGATGTAGTTGTATCTCACTTATCTTGGCATGTTCATGGATGGAGGAAAGGACTTAATATGATTCTGATATTATGATAAGTGTCCTTGCGTGACACGGCTGGGAATTGATATGTTACATTTGTTATTGTCATTGCAATGCATTCATCCTCATTTCCATGATATACTGATATGACTTGTGGTGGCGTGATAGTGATAAATGAGAAGAAAACATTTATGATTCATATGACATACTATATTACGTAGCCATCTCTATGTTGTGTGATATAGAGTGGCTAGCGGGGTGTTCGGTGGAAGAGTCATTCTAGGTTGTGTGATATGGAATAACTGGTACATGGACGTCGCGGGTCCCCCATGGGTCATGACTACGAGACGACGAGATATTTTATCTGTAGCATGTATGTAGGGAGATTACATTGGCCATTGCATTGCATATCCTCATCATTTCATTTTATATATGTTTCGGATTTATTGTTATACTTGTGCTGTGATTATTCTATGGAACGACCGGAAAACCTGGCAGATTTGGGTTTAGATGCTTAACCATAGGCTATGATTCTCTATATTTGGACTGGTTAATCTTAGACTGTGATATTACTTGTACTTGACTGTGAGCATGTCTATATTTCGGTTTCTTTCTTATGCATATGTTAGCTAACTGTTGTCGGCTTATGATATCTACCGGTACATAGTGTTTGTACTGATACTACCTTGCTGCATTCTTTTCTGAATGCAGAGTACGTGACTGGTTCTACCTCTTCTCCTCGACATTGATCCGAGGCTGCTGCTGAGTCTTTAGGGTGAGCATGCCGGACGACCCTCGTTTGTGTATTTTGTTTATCTTATTTACCTGCGTTAGTTACTACTTCTTCTTTTTTCCAGAATGCTTTATCATCATGGCTTATTCGCTTTTGTTACTCTCATTTTCATACTGCTTTAAATTTCTTATCCGAGTCTGACCGTTTCTCTTGCTTTACTTGTCCCTATGATTTTGTCTGTAACTAAGGGTCTTTCGGAAACAGTCTCTCTACTTACCAAGGTAGAGGTAAGGTCTGCGTACACTCTACCCTCCCCATACCCTACATTGTGGAACTTCACTGGGTATGTTGTTGTTGTTGTATGCTGGACGATCTGCTGCCCGGAGACTCCTTCCTACTATTGTCTTTACTTTGATTCCTGAGACAGTATTTCCATTTGATCCTTTGTATTATTCAGACTTATAGATTATGGTAGTCGCTCTTGTACTGTTCAGACCATTTATCCTTTGGGGGTTGTATCCATATCTGTATATTCCGCACTTTTACATTTATGATATGAGTTAGACTTTATATTATTCCGCTTAATTTACTTTAACTGTTGTTGAATTATTGATTCATGGAAGGGTTCTCCTACAGAGGTGGGAAATGGTAGGTGCTCTCACGACTTAGGGATTTGGGGTCGTGACATTTTTTAATGGGCAGAAAAGCCTACAAGCCGCACATCGGTTAGTCAAGAACAGTAAGCATACAACAGAAACTCCTTTTTATGCTTCACCCTAACAATGATTTTTCCAATCAATGATTCAATTATACTTTAAAACATTACTGAACATAGAGCAAGTTCACTTGTAGTACGCCAAGAAAATCATATTGTGATACAAATACATTGTTTATTGACAATCTGATGGAATATAACAAAATCTGATGACACAGAATTGTCTATACAATCTGCACTGACATCAAAAGAAGTTGTCAGATCTGAAGATGCTCCAGTGCTAGAACAGATTAATTGACTTGACTCACAAGTAAAATGGATAGTACATGCAGTATGATTGCAAGCAGGAAGTAGACTGTTTATATAGATGTCTGGAAGAACTCAATAAACTATCCGATGCCTATGTTTAGCTCCATCGAAGTAAAGAAAGGCTTTTTGTGTCTGATATAGTTGGGCGAAGGAGGCAGTATAGCTACACGACACAATTGACAACCTTAAGTGACCAAAACTTTTGCATGGTTATCTAATAAGAGACTAAGAAACAGCATTACGGTTTAATTCAAACACCTCATTTTTCTTTCAGAACAAAAGAAATTAAAGTGTGAAGTCGTAGGTCATTTTTCTTCTCATTCCACCTACTTCAAATCACCTGCTCTTTTCAATATACAAATATAAGTCACATTTTAGATGCAGATAATTTTATCAGCAAACACCAACATCAAGGGCCACTTCCACCTTCTACCACTATTACATTCCACCAACTTTATGCCTGACCAAACACCAGAAAATGCCTTAAGAAATTATCTTAGGTAAAATATCTTGGATGAAAATAGTACCCATGAAAGACATTGTTGTCATATCAATCAGATGACAAACACCTAATATTTAAAGACAAAAGTTATCTCCGTTAGTTTGTGTCATTATTGCAAAGAGTTCCAGTAAGTGGCAGAGCCACAACCCAGCAAGGGTGTTCAACCAAACACCCTTCGCTGAAAAATTATACCGTGTAGATTATTACATATTATAGATATATATTACATACTGAACACCCTTAACATATATATTATATATTACTTACAAAATTTCTGGCTCCGCCACTGGTTGCAGTCATATGTGAACAATCAATTAACAACTGTCAGATTAAGACAAAATAATCGACCTGACTTGCAAATAAAAATGGATCATGTACATGCAAATTGTTAGAAGCAGGACACGGATTATGCTTAGCTAGACTTGTGGAAAAAGTTAATAATACTGACCCGATGCCTATGTTTAGCTCCTTTGAAGTAAAGAAGGGTTTCTCGTTTCTGGTTTTCAGATAAGGGCAAACGAGGAAGTAGATGGCTATAAGGCACAATTACATCCTTCAGCAATGAAACTTGAGCGTGGTGTATCATGTCAGATGAGCCGTCATTAGATGCTTTTGAGTCAAGCTTGTACCACCCACCAAAATCAACCACCAGGAGAATTGCTGGAGCAACCTCAGCCTTCACATGCCACATTGCAACAGGGTCTGCCAAAGAATGCTTCAAGTTTCAAAATAACATGACATTGCAGAGACTAAATATAAGATGCTAAGATGTTCCACTTCCAATTCATTTTCAGGCAGAACATAGTTAAACAAATGTTCGCAGTATAATTTATAAGTGATCACAAATGCACTGGACTAAATAATATGGGTGGAAAAGGGTAGGAGACTATTTAAGTGAAATAGCAAGGCATAGCTCATCCAAAAAAATACCATCAAAATAGTAGTGCACTTCACCACATATATGCCATGAAGAATGAACTGACATTCACCTGAAGAATCTCCGTAGGTGCATGCACATTTATGCAAAAAGGAGGCAGGGCAAGCACTTCTCCACCTAGGTCAATTAATCACTTTTCACAGCCCTACCAATCCTTGTGCCCTAAGGTCTCCACACACAGCCCTGCTTATTATGTTTGCTTTAAAAGATTGAAGCACAGGCACTTTCCAATAAGTACATATTTGACAAATTGAAGAGTTGTTACTGAGTCTAATCAAACTCTTCTAGGCTCGTAGTTGCGACTTGGCGTATATTACAAAAGTCAGAAGCTCCCCAGTAAAATAAAAATAACCAAAACCTAAAATCAGAGGGCTTGCTTATCCGAAAGTTTCTGATGATGTAAACTGGTAAAGAATGCAAGCTCTATTGTAACAGGAGTGCCACTATCAGGATGATTCTTATTCTAAGTTGTTTTGCAAGATCTCAGAGTCCAGGTTGGATTCGACAACGACAAGCATAAGAACACTCAGTAACTTTTAGCAGCATTTTTCAGTGACTGTGTGATAAGGTTGAAAGCATGAGTAAATATATAATACAACTATAGGCAAACAGTGCACAACAGCCAAAGTAAGTATTATATGCATTAAATCTCTAACATGAAAAGAGTTTTCAAATATGAAAATATGACATTCTATAATTGACTAAATAAGAGTGTCATATAAGATGCAATAGAAGTAGTACTAAAAAATCAATTTTTTAAGTAAAGAATTATTGTCCGAATTTATTATTAATAATAATATGTTTTGTACTCGGACGCAATTTATTTTGAAATGAATTAGGGTACTCTTAAACTATTCATGTACTAGGATGCAGCCTAACACATCAACCAATTGAATCTTAAGACAAAGCCTGAAAGTCCAAGTACAATTCAAATCAGATTGATGATTGTTGCATTTCAATTAAAGCTGAGATGCCGCCTGAAAGAATAAGCACGATATCCACCTATTTCTTGACTATCATCTTCATTAGATTCAGATTTCCTGATGGGCCAAGGTTACACAACCTAAGACAATGGGAGGTCTAGGCATCAGGAATTTGGTGGTTCACAACAAATGTATGTTGATGAAGTGGTTGTGGAGATATGGTCAAGAGGAATCAGCATTATGGAAAGAAGTGGTGACTGCTAAGCATGGATCACTCAGCCACTGGAGCACCAAAACATCCAGGTTACCACATGGGGTTGGCCTTTGGAAAAATATCAGCAAACTATGGGATGAGTTCTCCCAAAGCTGCAGCTTTAGACCTGGGAATGAGCAACACATTAGGTTCTGGAAAGATAAATGGCTTGGTGACACACCATTGCAGGAGGAATATCCCAATATATTCCTCATCTCCAACAGTCCAGATTCCCTCATATCCGAAAACATAGAAGAAAACTCTTGGAGCCCAAACTTCAGAAGAAATATGCAAGACTGGGAAATTGAAGAGTTACTCCACATGATGACTAGACTGGGAAACTTTACTACAATTGAGCAGACAGCAGACACATTAAGATGGGGGACAGAATCAGATGGTCAATACTCAGTTAAGGCAGGGTAATTGTCTCTCTGTGCCCAGAATGAAATGGTGGAAATTGGCATTGGAAGCTTATATGGAGAACAAAAGCACCTCCAAAGGTGATCTGTTTTGTTTGGATAGCACTTTATGAAGCATGCCTAACCCAGGATAACTTAAATTAGAAAATCTTTTCACTTAGCCAACAGATGCTACATGTGCAAACAGAATGCAGAAACTACCAGACATCTTCTACGACACCCCCAGTAACAGCAGATTTGCGGAACATGTTTTTGTCTCTTTTTGGACTGAGCTGGGTAATGCCTAATAACTGGAAAGTTGGTAAATACATCAGAAAAATCTGGAAACTAATCCCTTTTTGTATCTTTGATGTGCTTGGAATGAAAGAAATAGTAGATATTTTGATGGAATAGCAACTCCAAACCACTCTCTTAAGGCTAGATGTCTTTACTTTTGTACAGCTGGATTACCCTAACACCTGTAAACTCCCCTGACAATTTTAGACTTCCATTAGGTCCTTGCTCCTAGCATAGGATGCACTATATTGGAGCTAACAAAATCTTTTGTGTTTTCTTCCTCTCGTATTTTTGCATCTTCTTGATGCCATCAATGATATCACTTCATAAAAAAATCAGATTTCCTGTTCCACCAGCTATGTCCTTAATTTGTCAATTAAGTTATCAGAAGGACAGAAGCTTCTTCCAGGGGTAGAAACACTAACGCAACTGTCCCACATCGTTGACTGAGTGATGTCCGTTCATCCAGCAATGCTGAAGCAGCTATAGAGGTCTTTTTTCCCCTCGACTTTTTAACATTACACAAGGCGTTGGACAAATGAAAAATAAGGAATGCATGCTACATACAAAGTTAGAATCCTCCACCTACTTGGTGGAAGGTAAGGATGCTCACTAAGTGAGCTAGTCATCAACCTAAACACCTATGGAGGTCGGAGGGTGAGCCCTTTAGTTGCTATTTTAAAGAGACAAAATAATATCTGGAAAAAACAGCTGGTTCAGTTCCTTCTTCTGTCTCAGGGGGGAAAAACCATCTGACTTCATATGCAGATTATTTCCACGCTTAGGAAGTTACTAAAACCAAAAAATTAAGATATATAGAAGAATGGAACACCTCTACAAATGGTTATCCTAACTGCGAAAAAATCAAATTCAATCTCAATACCATCTATTGCATAAAGTATTGACGGTACCCAAGAGTCTCTATCATCATTAAGAGAACATGCATAAACAAAGAACTATATAAGCTTCATCCAGAAACACCCAATGTCCAATCTTTCAAGTAACGACGCACAATAACCAATAACTAAAAAGATTAACAAAATTGGAGCATAGTTATCATGAGTCACAAATCCCTTATCAAATTGCTAATTCAGATCCGCGGTACCAGAAATAATACAACAGCAAACTCTAAATTCCGCTATCAAAATTAAAGTCTCTAAAGAATGGATCTTGGGCCTAACTCAACCCCAAAAGCTAGCTCATGAGGGAAGGATGCCCAAGTCCATATAAGGAGACCAATTATCCATCCCACTACGGATGTGGGACTTCTAACACGGTCATTCTTGTTTTACTTTTTAGTAGCATTTTCTCCCTTCCAATCCAACTCAACTACCAAATCTAGTACTCCCTCTGTCCCAAAAAGAATGACTCACTTTCCTTTTTAGTCCGTCCCAAAAAGAATGACATGTTTACTTTTTTGGCAATAATTTAAATTTAAACTTTCCACAAATATCTTTAGCTTATTTGACCATAAGATTCAAAAGTCTTCATTTATTTCTTAAAGTGCGTGCCAAATAAAAGTACATCACATAAATTGGGACGGAGGGAGTATTTTACTATTGCAAGAGTCTTAAATCATCTCCAAGACTCCAACTTAAGAAAAGAATTATAACTTCAGATTTCCTCGAGAACATTTATGTATCATCTATATATGCATACTTAGCAATCCGATAGTAGGTTAGATAGCGATTACTAACAAGTCCCACGGAAAAGACCTAAATACAGGGTAAAATTGCTAAAATGTCATGAACCATATTGACTTACATCAACAACAGCTGAACATTATGAAGGCAATGACATACAAGGATGTACACTACAAAGCTGTAAATACCACCACTTACCAGTAATAACAAACACATGATCACGCCCACCAGAGCGTTTCCAAGCCTCAGTTTGCTTCAAATAATCCACAACCATTCGTTGTCTCTCATAATCCTCATTCCCTTTATTAGCGAATATTCTCCGAATATTCACAGTATATTTTGTAATTATGATAGATGTATACTTAAGGTAACTTAGGATTCTTATTGTATTAGGAATTAACCATTTAAGGTAAGTTAGGATTCTTATTGTATTAGGAATCAACCTCTGTACAACTATATATATTGTGATTAATGAAAGGAATCCCTAAGGGAGATTATTCCAATCTTACATGGTATCAAGAGCCAAACCCTTAATTCTACTCCCAAAGCCGCCGACCACCAACCTCTCTCTTCTTCCTTCTCGGTCGACGGCCACCATGTTTTCCCCCACTAATTTCGGTTCCTCCACTGGTACTTTTGACAACCCCCACCACACTCATCGTCTTCTTTTCATCCGGCTTTCACCGTTACCAACATCAAGAATTCTATTCCTATACTTCTTGACCAAGAAGACTATCAATATTCCATGTGGACAGAACTGTTCTATATTCATGCATGTGCGTACAATGTGCTCGACCATATTGATGACTATGTTCCTCGTCCCACCGAGATTGCCGACTCGACATGGCGTCGCCTTGACGTCATCGTCAAACAGTGGATATACGGCACCATCTCAAAAGACTTGTTGTGTACTATCATGAAAACATGTGCTACGGCACGTGACATTTGGGTACAGTTAGAAGAAATCTTTCAGGATAATAAAAATACTCGTGCCGTGTATTTGGAAGAGCAGTTCAACAATACGCGTCTCGAGAATTTTAACAACATGTCCGAATATTGCAAACAACTGAAACTCATAGCCGACCAACTTTCCAACGTCGGGACATCTGTTTCAGAAACCAAGATGGTACTTCAATTGGTTGCTCGTTTACCGAAAGGTGAATACAATATACTTGCGACGATGATTCAACAGGCCGACCCACTACCAAGTTTCACCAAAGCACGTTCACAACTATTGTTAGAAGAAACCCGCCGTGCTAAACAAGAGGAGCACAATCAAAAGGCGTTAGCCGTTGACGGCATGACACCACCGGCCGCCAACACCACCCCGCCACCACCGCAAAACCACCACCAGCAGCAGTCCCGCGGCGGAGGGCGTGGCAGCAGAGGGCGCGGCAATAAAAACAAAGAAAAGGGCCGCGACAAGGGCCACCGAAACCAACAACCAGGCCCAAACCCTACTCCCTACTTCCAGTGGGCTGGACCGCAACCCCGGCCCAATACCGTAATCGGGCCGGGCCTCGCCGCCGCCCACCACGATGGGGCCGATTCAGCAGCGCTTGGACACCCGGTCTCTTGGGCTCCGCCCCAGCCAATAGGCAGGCCCAGCAGCAGCAGCAGGGCCACATGGTCTCGATCCAGCAGCAGCCTGGCCCCCACCGATTTGGGCCAGACCTTCAGCACCGTGAACCTTCAACTGCCCGACGATAATTGGTACATGGACACCGGAGCCACATCTCACCTCACCCGGTCATCAGGTAACTTATCCCAAATATTTCGGTTACAGTGTCCTCAATTTATTACTGTTGGCAATGGTCATCGCATTCCAATTGAAGGTTACGGTAACACACATACCAAACATCCCCACCCGCCTTTCTCCCTAAATCATGTCCTTTACACACCCAACATCATTAAAAAATTAATCTCTGTTAGAAAATTCACTCGCAATAATTCTGTGTCTGTCGAATTTGACCCTTTTGGTTTTTCTGTCAAGGATCTCAATACAGGGAAAACTCTTACGCGCTGCAATAGTGTGGGAGACCTCTACCCCTTCACTCAATCTTCCGCTATCAGAACTCATTCACTTGTCTCCCTTGCTGCTATCTCTCCGTCAACTTGGCATAACAGACTCGGACACCCAGAAGATCCTGTTTTTAATATTTTTAGGACTAATAAACGTATTCAATGTAATAATGGAAAACTTACCCAACACTATTTTTCTTGCCCGCTTGGCAAACATACTCGTATTCCATTTATGTCATCCAACAGTGTTACTTTTTCTCCATTTGATATTGTTCATGTTGATTTGTGGACATCTCCGGTTGTCAGTTCCTTGGGTCACAAATTCTATCTAGTATTATTAGATAATTTTTCACACTTTGTATGGATCTACCCACTAAAGTTCAAATCTGAAGTGTTTGCCAAGTTCCTTGAATTTCAAAAATTCATTAAAACACAGTTTGAAAAATCTATAAAATCTTTTCAATGTGATAATGGACGTGAATTTAATAATTCGGCATTTCACAATTTCTGCTCTAAACAAGGCATGGTTTTTCGTTTTTCCTGTCCCTACACTTCCTCCCAAAACCCAAAGCTGAACGAATCATCCGTACTATCAATAACATGGTTCGTACCCTTCTGTTTCATGCCAGTCTTCCACCGTCATTCTGGGTCTACGCTGTTAAAATGGTAGAATACCTCTTTAATATTTTACCAACCAGCACTCTCCAAAATAAGACCCCAACCGAAATCTTATACCGTAGGTTCCCTTCCTATGACCAACTCCGCATCTTCGGTTGCCTATGCTACCCCAACCTAGCATCCACTGCATCTCACAAACTAGCCCCACGCACCACGCCATGTGTCTTCGTCGGTTTCTCACCCAACCATCGGGGTTACTTGTGCTATGACATAGTCACTCGTAAGATCATTATCTCACGTCACGTCACATTCGACGAGGCGACCTATCCATTTTCAAATCTCCGAAAATTCCAAACCATGGATTACACATTTCTCGATGAGTCTCCTCTGTCTCCTCTACTCCAGTCAATGTGTCACCAGCAGTTTCCTGTTCCGACGAAGACTGCACCAACAGCTCCATCACCAATAATGTCCGGTGTTATCGCAGACCAAACACCCCCTATCTCTCGGTCGAACCCCCCACTGCTCGACCCCCTGTATCACCTACCCCACCAACTATTTCTCGACCAGCCATCGACCTGAGACCAGCCAACACCCCAGAACCAGCAAGTCAGCAGCCACATAACGCAGTGCAACCACTACCGCCTCCAGAACCCGTAAGCCAGCAG
The DNA here is from genome assembly GCA_034509755.1 of Anisodus tanguticus. Lineage (NCBI taxonomy): Eukaryota > Viridiplantae > Streptophyta > Magnoliopsida > Solanales > Solanaceae > Anisodus > Anisodus tanguticus. The sequence continues at coordinate 18,186,903 of CM067553.1, read as the reverse complement.
CCTCACATCCCAGTCCAAAACCCTGCTGCCTACCCACCGCATAGAGACTCGTGCCCAACACGGGATTTTCAAACCCAAGGTTCACTTCAATCTCTCCACACAAACCTTATCACCCATTCCAAAATATCCAAAACTAGCCAAATTAGACACTAATTGGAATGCGGCCATGTGTGAGGAATTTAATGCTTTAACCAAGCAGAACACTTGGGAGTTGGTACCTAGACCGGACGGTGTGAATATTATCCGGTGTATGTGGTGGCTATATCGTCACAAGTTCAGAGACAGTGGTGACTTAGAGCGATATAAGGCAAGACTGGTTGCTAATGGCACTAATCAGCAGCAGGGTATTGATTGTGGTGAGACATTCAGTCGTTTGTTAAACCGGCCACTATTCAGAATGTTCTCAGTATTGCTATGGGGATGCATTGGCCGATTCATCAGCTTGATGTCAGGAATGCATTTCTTCATGGGGATTTGAAAGAAACTGTGTACATGTATCAGCCCCCTGGCTTTGTTCATTCGGCAGCCCCGCAGTATGTATGTCATCTCAGGAAGTCATTTTATGGCTTGAAACATGCACCCCACGCTTGGTATGATCGTTTTGCCAGGTATATTATGCAGATCAGATTTATTTGTAGCAGGTGTGACAATTCTTTCTTCACTTTTCATCGAGGTAGTAGCACTGCTTATTTGCTATTATATGTGGATGACATTGTTCTTACCGCCTCCTCTGACGTTTTGAAGAATGAAATCATTGCTCTACTCAAAACTGAATTTGCTATGACTGATTTGAGCAAGCTGAGCTATTTCTTGGGTATATCCGTGGTCAGATCGGCTGCTACCATGTTTCTGTGTCAGCGCAAAGATGCGGAAGAGATCGTGTACAGGGCTAAAATGGCAAATTATAGAAGTATGCCAACTCCGGTTGACTCAAAATCCAAGCTTAGTGTCAATTAGGCCTGATATTGCATATGCCGTTCAGCAGGTGTGTCTGTTTATGCACGCCGCTCGAGAGTCCCATTTTGCGGCCCTCAAACGTATTATCAGATACGTTAAGGGCACACTTGACTTTGGACTGCATCTATACCCCTCTGACCCAACCAAATTACTCTCATACACGGATGCAGATTGGGCAAGATGCCCGGACACAAGTCGCTCCACCTCGGGCTACTGTGTATTTCTTGGGGATAATCTTATTTCATGGTCCGCCAAGCGGCAGGCCACGCTATCCCGTTCGAGTGCTAAAGCAGAGTATCGCGGAGTTGCTAATGTCGTTGCTGAGATCTGTTGGCTCCGAAATCTTCTTTTGGAGCTCCAGTGTCCATTGCGAAAAGCGTCTATAGTCTACTGTGACAACATATATGTCATCTATATGTCTCATAATCCGGTCCAGCATCAGTGGACCAAACATATCGAGATGAATATTCACTTTGTGCGTGACAAGGTTGCCCTTGGTCAGATCAATATATTACACGTGCCTTCCTCCTATCAGTATGCAGATATTTTCACAAAGGGACTACCGAGGCAGCTCTTCACCGACTTCCGATCCAACCTTAGCGTCAGCCTCCTCCCGCTCCGACTGAGGGGGAGTATTAGCGAATATTCACAGTATATTTTGTAATTATGATAGATGTATACTTAAAATAACTTAGGATTCTTATTGTATTAGGAATCAACCATATAAGGTAAGTTAGGATTCTTATTGTATTAGGAATCAACCTCTGTACAACTATATATATTGTGATTAATGAAATGAATCCCTAAGGGAGATTATTCCAACTTCTTTCTTCCTAAACACACCCTTATTCACAATCAGTTGCATCTCAGCACTCAATATTGCAAAAAAGGAACAAATATCACATCAGCTCCCTCAACACTAAACACCCTTTTAGCAAAAGATCCAATTTTTAATTTTTCAGATGTCATTAAATAACCCAAGATCCAATACTCAGTACTGTACTGTTTGATTATTGGGTTTTCCGGGTAAGGAATGAACTTTCCAGAACTTTTGAGAACATGGGTCTTTCTTATTTCATTGTCTACTTCACTCCCAATTCTTGAATCTTGATGTAAAGACCAGTATTTCTCTAATAGGCCATAGTTGAGAGATCTTGGAAGATCTGGTATGTAAACTTTGATGGAACTGGGAGATGTTTGAAGGTTGATTTGTGGGTTTGGGGTTGGAGAGGAGTGGAAGAAGAGAGAGAGGGGTAGAATGCAGGGTATAGAGAGGGAGATGAAGAGAGATGAGATACTGCAAGTGTTCTTGAGTGGCATCATGTTCTTGTTTGAGGATGTTTCATCTGCCAACGTTGTATGTAGGTGTGTCCAAAGGTCGGGTCGGGCCGGGTCAGGGCCGGGTCGGGTGGCTTTTTTTTTCCTCCTTGCCCGACCCTGACCCTATATTTTTTAAAAAATTTCGACCCTGGCCCTGACCCGACGAATTTTTTTTGGCAGGTAGGGTCAGTTCGGGTCGGGTCGGGTTGGGGCGAGTTTTTTTTTTTTTTTTTAAATTGAATTTTCAAAACTGAAATTGGTATTCACCCCTACATTACCACGAAATTTCGACGTTGAAATGCATTGTATATCGTGAAAATCTTGACTAAAGAAAAAGAAAATTAGAAATCGATTTGGGGAAAAACACAAATTGATTGGCAAAACTGACGTTTTTCTAAAAATTGGCTGCGCCAAACCGCCTTATGGCGTTTGACCGGCCCTGTCTCGAAAAAATATGCAAATTCAAAAAAAAAACGGATAAAACGGACATCCAAGCGCAGAGTTATGACCATTTAAAGTTTCACCAATTTACAACTACTTTATCTCCCTACATTATGCTTAGTGATATTAACAAAATGACTAATAATATAAATATATAATTAATAATCACTACCGTTTTAATCTTATTTTATCATTTTATATCGAGCTAAATGTAGATTAGAGCAATATATATATATATAAACAGGCATTATATCACTTATTAATGACAAAAATATATATAAGTACAAAATAAATATTAATGAAGGAAAAATAATATAAATTATATTAAAAAAATATGCGGGTCGGGGTCGGGCCGAGGTCGGGTCGGGGTCGGGCCGAGGTCGGGTCGGGGTCGGGTCGGGGTCGGGCCGGGTCGGACGGGTAATTTTTTTCGACCCCGGCCCGACCCCTGACCCTGCTCGGGTCGAGTGGCTCTCGGGTCGAGTGGCTCTCGGGTCAGCTAAAAGCTGACCCTGGCCCTGTTTTTTTCGGGCCGGGCGGGTCCCCGACCCTATGGACAGGTCTAGTTGTATGTAAACACATGCATTATGTTTGCTTGGTCTTGTTTTATGTTTTGCCTACAACAGCAAGAGGTTGTTAGCTTGTATAATAATAATCTATTATTTTATTTGTTGTATTAAAGTCTTGGATAATTTCTAAAAAAAGTTATGTATTTATAAAAATATCCTTCATATTCTCCGGCTTTGTACACTATTTGTATTACAATAATTTAATTACTTTTTGTATTAGTTATGCTAGTTTATTTCTTATCTATTATTTTATTTATTGTATTAAAGTCTTGGATAGTTTCTAAAAAAATTATGTGTTTAGAAAAATATCTTTCATATTCTTTAGTTTTGTACACTATTTTTATTAAAATAATTTAATTACTCTTTGTATTAGTTATGCTAGTTTATTTCTTATCTATTTGTTTATTTGTTGTATTAAAGCCTTGGATAATTTCTAAAAAAATTATGTGTTTATAAAAATATCCTTCATATTCTTTAACTTTGTACACTAGTTTTATTACAATAATTTAATTACTCTCTCTTAAACAACTATTTTTATTACGGCAATTTCATTAGAACATCCGTTCACTCTCTATTTAATTCAAATTACCATCTATATTGGTGATGTTAAACAATACTCAATTTAAGAAAAGAGAAAGAAAATAAAAAGAACTAATACTTGTCAAACAATTTACTAGGCGTATGACAAAGAATTAGTTGAACCATGCACATTGGCGGTGAGCAGCAACGCAGAAAAGAATTAGGATATCAATTATACTTGGAAAATGTTTTAAGGGATTTTAAGGACAATTAGGTCTTTAACTATATTAATGCATGTATTAAAAATCCTTGCATTACTAATATCATGGTTCCTATGTATTAGTTATAGATAGAATAATTACCAAATAGAATGTATACATAGGTTAAAAAATATATCAAATAAGATATTAATAATACACAAAGCTAATACATGCATTATTTTTTCTAATACCTCCTATCAAACGATAACATTCAGTTGGAGAAGAGAAGATAGATTCAGTCAGAGGTGTGTGTAATAATTTAATGTCATTTTGTGCTTATATATATGTATAGAAATATTAAGGCACAATATATCAATACCCAGAATTTAGCTCAACATAAGAAATTGTTAGTCCTAAATCCTAATTAAAATCACGGGCTTTCACAATTTGATACTTTTCCCTGGACTGAGACAATTTAACTTGTGATAAATTTTGTTATCTTTACTCCCTAGTTCTCCATCTCAATTTATGTATAGTGATTATTAAAAATAGATATCTCAAATTATTTCTTATTTTAAAAGTTTAAGATAAAATTTATTATCTTTTATATTTTATTTTTAATAGTAATTGTTTTTTAAGACTGCAAATACCACATTATTTTTTATATTTTTTAATTATTTTTCATCATTTGTGTAATGGCAGGGTATATATACACTTTTTAATGAGTGATATGTCTACTCTAAATCGTAAAGTTGAGGAATATATTTGCTCACATTTTAATGATGAGAGATAATATCTAAAAACATAAATAAGAATAAAATAATCAAAAACACCTCCTAATTAATATTTTTTTAAGAGGCGCGTAAAAGAAATTCTCGAGGAGTAGTGAAATTTGGTGACAAGAAACCGTGTGTTTTACAATTTACCTTGCACCAAATTTATACATTCTTTTTAAACTTAAAGGATCATATCTGCACAAGTTTATGTAGTATGGATGAAAATAGATTTACCCTAAACTTGAGGGAGCATATGAGTTGAAAATTCAAATATTCATTCATAAGTCATAACATTGCCATGGGAAAAATCCATTAAGAGATACCTGTGCTAGACATTGCACTGTTGAGGAATAAAATTTCATCTTCTTTTGCTTAAAGGGAAGAGAGTGTGCTGTGCCATTAACAATTCATTCAAATTGGCCAAAAGAAAAAGTGGTTTAGTTGCATTTTAATTGCATAAGATACTACTACACTAGAATGATTTGGAGTTATTTTTGGGTAAAGGTGCAAATATACTCTTCAACTTTGTAATTTAGAGCAAATATATTCCTCATTAAAAAGGTGGGGCATATATACTCTGTCGTTATACAGTTGTGCAAATATACTTTTATCATTACACATATTGTGCAAATCTTGTAGTTGACAAATATTTTATGTCCTTTTTATAAGAGATATTCATTTTTACGCATAGGAAATTCCAATTCAAACCCTCTATTAGATCACACAAAAGTATTTCAAATCCAAACTTGAAATTTTACTACAGAAATTAACAAAAGTAATGGAATATAAAAAATCAGAGGTGAAAGTAGGCTGTCTACTTATTGTCGAACATAAAAATGAGGAGGACATTGAGTATCACCCTCTTAATGTTATTATTAAGGCGGTCAAAATGTTGAAAATCACTAAGACTATTATTATATATATTTGAAAAAAGATGTGAACAGATATGCAGGCATTTTGACAAATGAAGGTCACAAACATGCAGAAGGTTTGATTGTTCGAGAAGTTGCGTTCAAGTAAATAAAGTTTTTTCCGTTCGATTTAAGTCACATTGCTTATAAAATTCTTTATATAGTAATTTGTTATTTTTTCAACATACCAAAAAACATACATAAGAAAGAATCTTTGTTTCTCGCAATAAAAGTAAGATAATCATGTTCTTTTGCTTGAGCGAAAGAGAATTTACTGTGGCATTAACAATTCATTCAAATTGGACAAAAGAAAGAGTGGTTTAGTTGTATTCTAATTGCATAAGATACTTTGTCAGAAAGACTTGAATTTATTTTTTACTTAAAGCTCCTTCATAGTTCATCTGTACTTCCAAATGTAAGTTGGGTGGCAATATATTCTAACCTGGATTGGAATCTGAAAAAACCTTTATAACAAAATTTAATGACCGTTTGCTTAAAGTTATTATTGAAATTATTAATTCCAACATAGAATTCAGCGTAACATGTATAGAGTGGTGCATTAGAAAAACATAATTAATATACTACTAGTATTTAATTGGCAGTATTAAATAACATCTACATTAATAATGACTTATGCAGAACAGAAAATGAGATAAAAATATTTATTAACAATGCAAAGAATAAACTATTTAAAATAAAAATGACCTTTTAAAATTATAAGTAATACATGTATGACAATCTCTTCATTATTAATAATTACTTTATTATTATCGCATAAATAATTTTTACGTTATGAAATTGTTTTATAATTCGGGTCATCTTTTTCTGGTTGAAGTAAAATATTTTCCTTCTTTTTCTCTGTAACCTTTTCCTTTATACTTTATTTATTGGTTAGCATCAGGAGCCAAATTACAGGACCCTTACTAACAATGAATAGAACCTTGAAGTCTGATGTTTTCAGTGATGGTACCTGGCAATAGGATAAGCTGTCCTTTAGCATCCCTTCTAATCTCTCCCATATTATTCAAAGTTGTTTCATTCCTACAACAGCCAAAAAAAATGACAAGCTCATCTCGAATTTCACCAGCAATGGTCTCTTTACTATCAAAATTACCTACCACATGATAGAAAAAGAGCATAATCTCATCAATTCCCTCAACATCAAGAGTTTCAAATGGATATGAAAGCTTGATTAAAAAGAGCAGTCTGGTGCACTAAGCTCCCGCTATGCGCGGGTCCAGAGAAGAGCCGGAACACAAGGTTCTATTGTACATAGCCTTAATATGAAAGCTTGATTGCCCCAACAAAATCAAAACCTTCATCTGATTACTATACCACATCAGGCTTCCTACCAGCTCTTACTTGCACAGAATTGGGTTCAATATTGACCCTTTATGTGCCTACTGTAGTCACAGAAATGAAGATCTCTCCCCCCCACATCTTCTTCAACTGACCTAATGCTAACATCTTCTGGACTGGCATCATACATAACAGTACCAGCCCCCACAATCTGATCATTGATAATTTCAGGGATAATAACTGGCGCAACACGTGGGACTACATTAAGAATCTTGATTACACCAGTATCATCCCTTGGAAGAACCTAATTCCTTTCTGTTTTTTGGCACATATGGCTTTGTAGAAAATAATAATTTTTTAAACAAAAGGAAAGACCCCATCAACATTCAGAATGTGCTTACTAGATGTAGTGAATATATTCTTCTTGCTAATAGAATGAATAGGGTCAGAAACTTGACTACCATCAACTTAAAGTGGCAGCCTCCTCCGAGAGGTAGTTTTAAGTTGAATACTTATGGTTCTTCTTCTGAAAATCCGGGGATTGGTGGTGGTGGAATAGGAGTTATCAGAAATAATAATGGGGACTGGATTGTTGATTTATGAGGTGAATCCCCAGTACCAGCAACAACCATGCTGAGCTTATGGTTGTTCTTCATGGTCTCAGAATTGCTGAAGATAGAAACTTGACTCCTTTGCATATTGATACTGATTTAACATAGGTGATTCATATGCAGGAAAATGAAAATTTGCTATATGACACAACTATTATTGAGTGCAGGTTCTTGATGCAGAAATTGAGAGCTCTAGTGATCAAGCATTCATATCGGGATCAAAATAGAATTGCAGATCTCATGGCAAAGGAAGGGGCACGTTTTAAGCTTTTTAACAGAACCAGCATTTTGATAGTTCCTTCTGTGTTTGCACCAAGGGTGTCCAGTGGGCCGGGCCGATCCCGCCCCAGCCCGGTCCACAACCCGCCCCGACCCTCAAAAAACAATTTCGGGATGGTAAATGTCGGTAGCGGAGTTCGAACTCGAGACAGTATTAGGGCTCGTCCCGATTCCCGCAGAAATAGCCGTTGAACAACGATCAAATTATGATTTTAGCCGTTGGCAACGGCTAATAACGGCCAATATGGCCCCCACACACCCCATAACCCCCCCCCCCTTAATATTTATTTTTAACATCTAAGTTAGTATATTTACACTTCAACCATATTTCTCAACTATAAATATCTCATTTTTCTCACAAATCTTCATACCATCTCTCTGATCTCTCTCTACAAGTCTAAATTGTACACTAAATATTGTATTTTATTTGGTAATTTCTATCAAAGTTAAAAAATTGGGAGTGAAATTGTCAACTACCTTGAGGATCATCGAGCAAAGTTTTAATTTTCAACCTCGAGTACACGTCGACGTTATGTCGGCGTTTCGTACCTTCATTCCTTGTTTAAATTATTATTGTTACTTAATTTTAATTATCGTACTTAATTTTATTAACTTTAATTATTTATTTGCATAATTATAATGAAACGAAGTGGACATTTTTCTGATAGAGGTAGTAAGGGTAACAGGGGGTAATGGTGCATCTTCTAGTAATCCTAATTACGATGATTTCACTCATGCAGATGAAACTGATTTTTTAATCTTAATATTAATATACCATTAGATCATGAGATATATTCTGTATCTGAACCAGACTTTAATTTAGAAAAAAATAAATTAGAAGATAATTTAGATAACACACTCACTAGTGCACCTCCACCTCAGGCTCAGACTGGGTCTCTGGCTGAAACTGAAACCGGAATACCTCCTATTCCCCCTAGTATGAGTTGAGGACAAAAACAATGAAAATTAAAATCACCTGCATGAGATTTTTTTATAGGGACATTCCTAATCAACTAGCTATTTGTAAAATTTGTCGCGAAGTTTATAAATTTAAAACTGGAAAAGGTCAATGTGGGACGGGAGGTTTAATTAATGAGACATGTAGAAAACTCTCACAAAGCAAGGTATAACCAATACTTGGCTAAAAAAATCGGGTGTGCAAATGCCTTCTGAATCGGGACAAGGTTCACATAGTGTCCCTGACCAAGTACAAGGCCGAATTAACCCGATGACGGAGGGAGCTATAGGTCCTAAATATGATAATCACAAAGATCGGGAAAATTTAGCAAAATTAGTTGTTGTGGAGGGTTTGCCCTTTTCATTTCCTTCCTCTCCTGGTTTTATTCATTACATTCGAGAAACATATAATTCTGCTTTTAACGGTTTTCCTAGATAAACTGTTAGAAGAGATGTTTTTAAATTTGCGCATGAACATCAACAATAATTACATTATGCATTGTATCATTTTAATGGCAATTTGACTATCACTTCTGACATAGGCTGTTGTATTAATGATAATGATTATTTAACTGTTACATGTCATTGGATAGATCAGAATTGGTCTATGCAAAAATGTATATTGGCATATAAATATATTGATGATAGGCACACTGAAGCTTTTATTTCAAGAAATATTCATGAAATTAGTGAATATTATGGAATTACTAATAAAATTATGACTATTACATTAGATAATGCTTTTTTCTAATGATTCTGTTGTAAACATTTTAAAAACTCGATTGACTCCATTTTTTCCCTATATTTTTCATGTTAGATGTGCATGTCAGATTTATAACTTAGTTGTAAAGGATGACCTAAAACTTTTTAGCTCTATTCTTGATAAAGTATAATTTGCTATCAATTTTATTTTTAAATGTAATAAAATACAAAGATGTAAAGAGTATAAAAAATATGTCAGGATTGTGGATTACCTTATAGGAAAATTCCAGAAGAAGTTGCAACTATGTGGAATTTTTTGTATGAACAATTAGTTGTTGCTCAAGAGTATAGAAGACCTATAACTTTATTATTTAATGCCCATAATCAAAATCCAGGAGATATGCTTGTAGATGATGATTGGGAAAATATTTTGGAACTTAATGTATTCTTAGAGAAATTTTTTCTAGCTACTAAGGAATTTTCTCAGATTTATTATCCTACTATTTCATCTATGTTATTTTATATAACTCTAATATTTTTGTTACTTAATGAATATATGCAAAAACCAACTTACGCTTCATCTATTAAAAAATGTTTTTAAAATTAAAAAAAAAACTTTTTTCATATTCCCACTATTTATTTTATTGGTGTTGTATTAAATCCTACTACTAAAGTAGACAATTGTAAAGCACCTGTTGAAACGATTTATGAAAGCTTAGAAATACTTCCAACTCCAACAGACCCAACTAAAGAAGAAGTTATGTCTAGCATACACACTGAATACATACATATATATATGTATGTATGTATTACCAAGAGCAAAGTGCAAACAATCATTCGGCTTCTATACCATTTTCTTCTACTTCACTGCAACCTTATAAAAAATATGTGGTTTCTGCTTTAAGTATTCAAAGTCTTAGAAATAGAATGTATAGTGGTTCAAGTTCTTCACAAATTAGCGAGTTTGATGTTTATGTTTTGCAAGGTGTTGTATCGTACGAATCAATTGTTAATGAAGATGGACGTGAAGACTTGCTGAAATACTGGAGGGAGAATAAGAAGACATTTCCAACACTATCAAAGATGGTCGGTGATGTGTTGAATATTCAAGCGTCATCAACAACTTCTGAAAATGCTTTTTCTGTTGGAAGGTTTCAAATAGGAGATCATAGACACTCATTGGCGGGAGACAGCTTGGAGATTGCAGATTTATTTAGAGATTGGATTAGAGCGGAGCGTAGAAGGTGCGGTCAACTAGAGATCAACGAAGAAGACGACTATAACTACAACGAAATCTTATCCGAGGGAGCAGTAAGCGACGTCGAACAATTTGACCAACAACTTCCAATTCCAACAGAAGATCCTCAAGAAATTGTGATGAAATTAGAAAAAATATGGTTGAATATGTAATTTTTTTAATGATAATTTTACTATGTGATTTGCAACTTTTGAACTACGAAACAAAGTTGCAATTTTGAAATTGTATTATAGAAAAAAATCATATTTCTATTAAATAATATAAGAGGAATAAAAAGTAAAAACAACTTTGAGATGTTTTTATTCACTATTTTGTTCAATTATTTAAGTGTTTAAATATATATATTTTTTAAATTACGGGTCTAAAAAAAATTAAAATCCTCCAAATCCCCCTACCCGACCCGTCCCGTCCCCCCAAATCTCGTCCCCTCTTCCGGCGGGATGTGGGACGGGACGGGACCTCTTCCCGTCCCGCCCCGCCTGTCCCGGCCCGCCAAGTCCCGATCCCGACCTCCCACCTCGTCCCCCAAATCCCGTCTCGTCCCATCCCGTCCCGTCCCACTGGCCACACCTAGTTTGCAAAGAAAGCAGTTTGTGCAGACATTTTAGGAAATACATTTCAAAAAAATATTTTGGCATATACTAGTAATAGTAACAACAATGACAACCTTGAGCTGAATGGAACTCGTGCCCCATTCTGATTTTCTGTTATTTTAAATTATTATCTATATATATAATATCTTGATTAAGCAAAAGAAAGCTTAGTGATTCTAATTTTTCTTGCTTATTCTGACTGGCATTTCCTTCTTGTTCCCCAGTATAGTCTTTTTCTTTGACACATTAAAGATGATTCGATATTAATACTGGTAATAAATGGAAGATTCGGTTAAAAATAGAAATGGAAGATTCCGCATATTATGTATATTATTATTAACATATTGCACCAACGGAAAATGTTGTAACATAATTAGAGAGTATGATGAAGTTTACATTTCTTACTTTGAACTTTGAAGTTACCCATGATTTAAGGAATGCTACTTAAGATCTTGAAAAGATTATCTTTAAACGTGGTTTAAAGATTGTTACTTAAGATCTTGAAAATATTTTGCCATGTAAATGGTTTCACACACGTCTCTTACCAACTAAACAAAAAAGACAAGTGTTCTATTTCATATACTTTTCATTATACTTCAGTAATTATTTGCATTAATTTAGCAATAATATTCTTATGTATAAATTTAAAAAAAATCAAATTTATCTTACTAACCGAACTATAAACTTTGATGTGATTATTTTTTTGTCAAATTAACTTTTCAAACTACTTTATCTATTTTCTTTCATTCTACTCCCTCTATCCCAAATTAGTTTTCATGTGAATTTTAAGAGTCAAACTACATGATTTTGACCAACATTAAAATGTAGTTTTTCAACATATTGACATGAAAAATATTGCAACTTGTAGTTTATGTAGGTTTTGAACATCTAAATTTTAATTGTAAAATAATTATTTGATCTTCAATTTAGCTTAAAGATTAATCAAGTTGGTTTTCTAGAACGAAACATGATAACTAATTTGGGACGGAGAGAGTACTAATAATACAGCCAGTTAATAATCTAAAACTCCATATCTGGCCAAACACTGGCATATAAAAATGAAACGGAGAAAGTACCTTTTAGAGAAACTAGGTAAGGAAGAAGGGAATATCAACAGATAATTTATATAGAAAATCCTCCGTAGTGTGACATTTGCTGCAACACCATTTGCACCCAAAACTAGATTCAAAGTACCGAATTCAAAATTCTATCTGATTTAACACTAAAAGCAAGCATAATGTGTCTGCACCTACATTCCAATTGCTGGACTAACGCTCCAACGCAACCGCATCAAAGTTCCAGTCTCTGACTATATCCCTCCTCACTGCACGGCTTCTAACGAGCCGTGGGGGCCCTGTTATGCCATTACTCGGATCAGTAGGCTGAGGGGTCACTTTAGAGGTTGTGATGCCACCATTTGCAGCAGGGTGGCCAAGCGATATCTTCTTGATCAAGCAATTCGCAATTGCAGAACATCTTCCATCATTGTCGGAACTTGACACAGAGTAACTTCTGAAGGACTGTGATGGGCTTTCTACACTATGGCACACCAGACATGCCAGACTCATGTTTCACGTCGAGCAGCCCAAAATGTGAAAACGGTTTTCCTGCATGATACATTCCAAGCACATTCAAAGAAAATAAGGTCCATCAGATAACACTGCAAAGGAAAGTATGGAGAAAATTGTGTGTGATGTGCTCTGGCTGCAAATAATTGAAAAGGAAGTTTAGAAACCATAAGTCAGTTTATGTGCATGTCATGATTGCTGGTAGAGATCGAAACGATTTGGTGACATGCAACATTTTCAACTTTTGCAAATGTAACAAACCATGTTACAGTCGATGCTACCAACACAATCACATCAAACAAGCACATCCTACCCCCAAAAAACAAAGAACAATATATCTTTGGCTTCTCCACACATTCAGGCTCACAAAATATAACAAACAAGGGAAACTCAGGAAAGAAAGTGTTCTCTTCTAAAAAGTATCCATTAGTACAAGATTTCTCCAGTGCCAAATTGACTAAACAAATTAATATACAATCCAAATCTCATATAAAAATTTGGAGAAATGAAACTACGCATAGAACTGTACAGTGTATACTGTAAAACTGTTGTACTGCCATAGCTGTATTATGCCTGCGAAGTTGCAGGGCTATTGAAGTTCCCCATAGGCCATAGAGTGCTTAAATTAACTGCTCAATCTTTTAACTAGATGATCACTATCCTTGTGAACATGTGAATGACCATCTGTTTGAAATTAGAGAACTCTGTTGAAAACTCCCAGCTCCCAGGTACTAGGGCAGTGGTATAAGAGGTCAAAGAATGCTCAATGATCACGCATAGCATTTTCAATGGTCAGAAAATAACTTTAAGCAAAGGACTTTCTGGGACTCTTAGAGGTTTGTTTGGTTTGAGGGATGAGATATATTAAGCTTGGTATAAAATGTATTACTTATACAGCGTTTGCTTTCCGGTATAAAATTCTGCATTACTAATATATTATCCACACAATTAATGCAACACTTGGTTTCTGGTTAAGCAAAGTTCAATACTGGAAATCAAGTTGTATTACATGGAAAATGCCTCCCCTATTCCTTCTACAGCTTCTTCTCACAAGGTAGCAGAATAAATGCATTAGGAAATATGAAAACGACATGTAGCTATCTGCCTATCTCTGTAACCACCTGAAGTAACCAAATTAAACTTTCAATTTTCTTAATCAGCCCATACAGAGTAAGAAGTTGTATCAACCTTACTTGGCCCAAAAGAAATAAGATCTATTGAAACTTATCCTCTTACCAACCTGAATTAATTCATAGACAGTTACCACTACCACTAAGAGTAACTTTTTGCTTTATAACCATTCTTTAACAGCATTCTTTCAATGATTAGTTGCCAACTCCAAAACCAACCAATCATTTTACCATCAATTTCAGCCTGACCACCTTAATATAGAGTACGAAACTTTTCTGGTTCCCGTCATATTAAATGTGAACTAAATCAGGAGACAGCAAAATATCAAGCCAAATTATTGTAGTCCTCAAGTCAAGAGATGCCTATAATATGACAGAGACACACTCATAAAGCCATTGATAAAGGAACTGGATCACTAATGCATCCTAATAAAGAAACGGAATAAAACTATAAGCATGTCTAAGACATTCTAGACGCGTAACAGTGATACATTTACAACATTAACTTTTTTAAAGAGTCATATTGAGGTGCTAGGCAGGATCAAGCCCTTCTCTATGAGATCTCTCAACTGTTTTCAACTCCCTTAGCTCAGCAGGAGCCATTCTGTAAGGGGGAAGCAATATCGGTTGAGTATCTGGAAGCACATCAATACTGAACTCAATTTCCCTTTCAGGAGGAATACCGAGAAGCTCCTCAGGGAACACCTCTGGATATTCATTAACCACTGGAACAAACTGAAGAGTTGGTGATTCTACATCCGCATCCCTGAACTATAAGCATGTTTAAGACATTATACACTCGTAACAGTGATACATTTACAACATTAACTTTTTTTTAGTCATACTTTCGGAAAAAAAGTGCATTTGTGTATTTCATAATTGTTCATGGACAAGTGCACCTTAGTCCTTATGAGTATATGAAAACATAGTATTTCTTATTATTTCTCCTTGTCCTTGTCAAATCATGTACTCAATCTTCCACTTTGGTATTTAACAGTTGAAAATCATTCTCTTTCTTCTTGTTACCAACAGAAAAAAAGGTGCTACTACCAGGGCTATCACGAATAAGGGACCATGAAAAGTTACATGAGGCACCCTTTGTTTTTTGGATGAATAAAAATCTCAAAATCTATCCTGCTTCAAAACCCACCAAAAGAAAAGCAAGAGATTAACAGATGACTCAAAAAGGGGTAGTCCACTATACAGAAAATCGTCATATACAGATTACTTCCTACATTGCCCTCCAAAGTAAAAATTTCTTCATGAACCATTGATACAGATGATGCTTACTTTACTATGATAGAAAAATATGCTTTGAGTCTATGATTTAATCCGGAACAAGGTAGGAGTGGCCTCGGTGGAGGAAAAGATGCGGGAAGCAAGATTGAGATGGTTTGGGCATGTTAAGAGGAGAGGTACAGAGGCTCCGGTGTGGAGATGTGAGAGGTTGGATGTAGACATGTTTAGAAGAGGCCGAGGTAGGCCGAAAAAGTATTGGGGAGAAGTGATTAGACAGGACATGGCGCGGTTGTAACTTAACGAGACATGGCCTTAGATAGGAGGTTGTGGAGGACGCGGATTAGGGTAGAAGGTAAGATAGTAGAACGTGTCTCGTGTATCCTTCCATACTAGCAGGCATAATGTTACCTTGTAGGGCCTTGTCCTTCGATTTCCTGTTACTATTTGTTATTCCTTGTACTCCGATTATCGTACTAGTTTGATGCATTTATTGCTATAATTTCTCCATTATTGCTTATCCGTAGTATTTTGTCATGCTCTCTTTACTTTACTTTACTTTACTTTCTTCAATCAACCTTCTCGGACTTTTTTGTCATTTTTTTTCTTGAACCGAGGGTCTTTCGGAAACAATCTCCCTACCTCCTAAGGTAGGGGTAAGGTCTGCATACACTCTATACTCCCCAGACCCCACCTTGTGGGATTACACTGGGAATGTTGTTGTCTATGATTTAATCACATTCTAGAAGCTTGACAAGTTCCCCAACTCCTACTTGTAGAATTGTGACATAATGCTTTCTTTCTTTCTTGTTCAGCTTAACAGTTTCTTTCTAGTAACAGTGTCCAGGATCATCAAGATCAAGAATTGACTTTGGATACTTGCAAATCCAATATCCTAATGCATTAGCCCTTGCAATATTGAAGCTCAAGTTCCATTAAATGGCGACCGATTTCAAAGCTCCAACCAACCAGGTCACTTGATTATTACAACTTATTACTAGCTGGAAATCATGTAGTGCATCTAATTGTGTATTGCTAAGTATAGCCAGTCATAAATCGGATTATCAATAAAATAGATCCTAGTCCTAGACCATTTACTATTGGAAACTTCTAGGTATTAACTGTTCACTATCTGGTAAGATGCTGTTAGAATTAAACTTGTCTTGTCATTAGTTTGACATGAACCACTAACGGCCCTTCTACTGTCCAACTTATATGGGGAGTGTATAACCCTTTAAAGTAGATTATCCATTATAAGTCCACTCAATCATGCAACCAAGTAGGCTCTTAGATAAAGCTGCAAAAAACTCTATACAGTGGCATCCAAATAATCCATCATATGCATACTGTAAATGACAAAGCACTCCACAGAACATGTGGTGCTGCATGATATTCTCCCTTGGTATCACCAGCAAGGGTGGCTCAGTTGGTTGAGCATGGGGCTTCCATAATGGAGGTCTCAGGTTCGAAACCCCCTGCCTATGAAAACAGGGGATTTGCCTTCTCGGTCGAGCTCGTCGCATAGGGCTTGCCTAGTGCGGGTTATCTCTACTGTGTGGTTTGCAAGCTATTACACAGGAGCGGGGTTTACCCTGTAAGCACCCGAAGGGTAGCGGCTGCATGTTTCCTTGTCATCAAAAAAAAATTCTCCCTTGGTATCTGATTATAGCGTCTGATAAGACACAAGGGTAACTGAAAAGAAACATAATCCTGAACTTATTCACACCCCTTGATTGGAAAATAAATAAAAACTAAACCTTTAACATTTAAA
The DNA here is from genome assembly GCA_034509755.1 of Anisodus tanguticus. Lineage (NCBI taxonomy): Eukaryota > Viridiplantae > Streptophyta > Magnoliopsida > Solanales > Solanaceae > Anisodus > Anisodus tanguticus. The sequence continues at coordinate 18,169,806 of CM067553.1, read as the reverse complement.
TCAGCATCAGCTCTATGAAGCAAAAGTAACAGAATTCACTCAAGTGAAAAGCAATTCTCATCTGCAAAAACAATTTCATAAACCTCCTATACAACATGAAAATTCTTTCCAGTTACAACATACTGCATTTTCAAGTTATCACTCAACGATCCCACGTTATCACAAGGCAATAGCAACTAAGCCTAGAAATTAAGGCAAAACTTCATCTGAGTCAGAAGGAAAGACTGCAACGAGTACCGACTTTATAAGTAATGCCTTATGGTGCAGCATTGATGCACTAAACACCTCAGTGTACAATGATAAAATTGTAGATAAACTTAAATCCAAAACAGAAAAAGGAAGACGGAAGTAAGATATATCAGTTCATTGTTGGAAAATCAAAATCCTTTTGGCACCGCTATCGACGAAACAGAAAACAAATCACCTTGAATCCCCTATTATGAGCTCGAGATTTAGTATGACTAAGAAAATAGACATACAATAAACCATAAGAGTACCTCTACCATATAGGGTATTTGTCAATGCAAATACAAAGGAAAACCAATGAACCCAATAAACAAACCACCAGACAAAAGTGTTGGTAAAGAAATAAACTTACAACAGAACAATAACGGTACATCTACATAAAGGGTATCATCGCATAACGCACATAAACAAAACAACCCTTATATGAAAAATCCAGAAAACCCAATAAAGTGGTATCAAGAAAAACTACGAAAGTTACAACACAAATTGAATCCGACACAAAATAGACAAATAAACACCAAAATTGAACTATTATCCCATTTCTATCACAATGAATAATTGAAGTGAATGGGGAAAAAATGAAAAGAAACTATTGAGATCTGAAAAACAAACCTTAGTTTGTGTGTTCCAAAGGGTGAATGATGTGGAGTAGCGATTAGTTAGGGGAGTTTGGATGAATTGGTTAATAATGGGAAGTTAGAATCTTGCAATGATCTATTTGGGTCGTTAAAGTCGGGAAAACACTTCACTCAATCCTTAAAAATCCAAAAATAAATGCTTTGCATTTATACGCGGTTCTACTCTCACCAATCTTAATTATGTTGGAGTCCTTTTGTACAATGTACTAAACTTCACCTCCTCGAATCGTTTTGGTAAAATAACAGATTTTTACTTTTGAAATTTTATGTTCAGCACAATGTTTTTTAAGCCTCTTAAGTTTTTTTTTTTTTAGTGAGTATAAGGTGAGGACATGATAACGTCTCGTGATCGAGCCTTATATGGAGCCGCTTTTATCAGGAAGTTTTTGAAGAAAAATGAACTAAAGGTATTATTTGAGTCTTGAAATTAAAATTGGTGACAACTTTGACTAGTCAAAATCAAAGATCACTTAAAAACCTAATTAAGTTAAATGGGTCTAAATTATAATTTTTAAAACTTCTTAAACTTTTATAAAATACAAAACATCTCAGCTTTTTAACCGCCAACCCAACCCCTACGACCCCACTTATTTCAAAAATCTCAAGAAACCGTCGAACAAAACCTCTCACCTCTCCTCTCTTCTCTCTCTTAAATCAGCGATTTGATCCTCCATTGTTGTTGTCGTTGCTGCTGCTGCTTGTCTTGGGAACTAAACTAAGATCATCCTTCTCTCTTTCCTCATCATATCTGCAACTTGAAAGGTAACAATTTTCTCTTTCCTCTTTCACATCAGTTCAAGGGTAAAAGTTAGGGTTTTAAAATTGTGGACTACAAATGGTGATTTTGGTTAAAGAATAATAAGAAGAACATGTGTTTGTCTTCAATGTTGTTTATACTGTTGTTCAGTTGTTGAGAAATCCTTATTTAGGGTATTTATTTCACTTATTGGGGTTTGTGTGTTTGTAAATAGTGTATGTGGTTGTGAAATTATGATTTTTGGTGTTGTTTTTGTTCTTGTTCTCCTTAGTCTTTTGAAAAAAGGGCGTGCAATTTTGTTGATTTTTTCCAACAACTGAGTAAGCTATTGCAATAAATTCAGCACTTGTTTGACAGTTGCAAACATTTGTTGAGGTTACACGCTTAAAAAATCACTTTGTGTGTATTTTGTTTAACTTGTGATGGTTGGTTGTGTGTTTGTAGTGAAATATATGTTTTTGTTATTGGTGGTTTGTTGTTGTCCTGGTATGGTATGGTTTAGGAAAAGTTTGGGTTTTATCCAACAACTGATAAACTTGAGGGCAACAGATTTCTTAGTTGTTGGAAAAAATCTAAACAGTTGTTGAGGTTTTTGCAGCAATTGAAGCAGTTGTTGCAATAAATTCACAATCTGTTGTAAAAAGTCAAAACAATTGCTAAGGTTGATGTTGAGGTGTAGCAACTGTTTTGTTCTTTCCAACAGCTGAATCATCTGCTGTAACAACGCAATAACTTTCTCAGCTGTTGCAACAACTCCCTAAGTTGTTGCAACAGATTCTTCAGTTATTGGAAAATTCGATTACTTGTTGTATTTTGTTTGATCAACTAATGTAGTTCTTTTCCCCTGTTTACTTTGAACGATGCACAAATCAATTGAAACTGTTTTTATTTATCTCTTTTGTGCAGGTAAAATGGCAAAATCAAAAGAAAATGAAGTAGATCAACTGAGGAATCTAGAGAGAGTAAACGACCCAAAGGTCAAACACCATTAGAAGAGCTTGTTGAACAAGCTATTTCAGAATCAACAATCGTTCAATCAACCAATAGTCAAATGAATCACAATCTTCTAATAGAGAGGAGGACATATAGTCCAAGGAAACTTCTGATAAATGTCTGGAGATGGCCATAATGAACATCCTGAAGATGGCCAAGAATCAGGAGATAAAACTGAAGAAAATGAAGTTGAAGAAAAAGATGAAGAAGATAAGGAAGATGAAGAGAATGATCAAGAAGATAAGGTAGATGAAGAAGATAAGGAAGATAAAGAGAATGATGAAGAAGATAAGGTAGATGAAGAAAATGATCAAGAAGATAAGGTAGATGAAGAAGATAAGGAAAATAAAGAGAATGATGAAGAAGATAAGGTAGATGAAGAAAATGATGAAGAAGAGCAAGAAGATAAAGAATATATAGAAACTGAAAAGAGTAATGAAGAAGATGAAGAGGAAGAAGAAAATACAGATAAAAGGTCCACGACCGTACGTGAAATAAGATAAAAAACTTACATAATATAGTTGCTAATGTTATTGAGTATTTTAGTATTGATTTAGATCCTAAAAGAATTTCCATTGAAGATGTAGTAAAAAAATATAGTATTGCCAAGTACGGCGTGAGGACGCCGTTGGATGACCATAATGATTTGACCGGTGATATTGTGGCCAAATCTGGCGTGAGAAAGAGTTTTGATATCTTTAGGTGCACACTTAAAGAATTAGAGTTGGAGAATTTCTTTAGGGCTAGCTGTTTTGAGTATCTCTTAGATTTTCCAGAATAAACAGTTGCACGGTTTCCGATGAAAATGGTGTATGGACTTCTGAAACGTAGGATTATTTGTACCTCAAAGTATGAGGTTTGGATAAATTTTTGTGATATGCCGATTTGTTTTGACATGAAGGAGTTTGCTATAGTTACGAGCTTGAGATGTTATCCTCATTCTGAGCCTCTTCCAACTGTTACATTAAAGAAGCCGGACAGCCAAGCCGGAATCAACCAAGAAATGAAAGGGTTCAAAAGGTAAAAATGATGTTGATTTGGTGGATTTAGTGGGAAAGAGCTACAAAGAGAAGCAATTGCTTGAACATTTGAAGTCCAGAACTATGTCCAAAAAGCACAAGGAGTCTATTTGCTTAGTTTGGTTTGTCCAAGTGTTATTTGGCAAAAGACGCAAACCTTAATATACCACTTGGTTGTTTAAATTTGCGGAGGACTGAAAGGCATTCAACAACTACCCATGGGGTTTTGAAAGTTATAGATTGACTGTTGAATATTTATTGAAAGAATTAAAGCCAACTATGAAGACGGTCAACCTATATGGCTTTCCTTGAGCTTTCATAGCAAACTTCAATATTTTATCTCTTTATCTTTTTTGCATTTTAATCATAATTCTTATTTTTGATGGCATATTTTTTATAGGCTTGGGCATTTGAAGTCATTCCTCACATCTGGCATCAGGTGAAGGCTACTCCAAAAAACTTTCTTGTTCAAAGATCCTTAGATGGCTGGCTGCCAATAGCAATACCAAATTGAGTGTTGATCTTTTTAACCCCCTAAGGATGAGATAAGTCTCAGTAACACATTTATATAGAATAAACTTACTTCTATAGCCCTGAATATTTTACAACATGTAACTATTTGTTGTAACAACTTTTATAATCTGATGCAACAACCTCTAAATCTGTTGCAACAACTTCTGCATATGTTGGACAATGTCTAACAAATATGACATCTGTTGCAACAGATTGTAGTATTTGTTACTATGTTAACTTCTGAATGCTTCATAGCTACATATAACTAATTTTTACAATAAATACAAAATCGGTTGCAACAACCTCTCAATCTGTTAGACAATGTTCAACAAAAATGACACATGTTGCAACAGATCTTATAACTTCTTTTAAATAAGTGTTGTTTTTCATGATTTGGCACCATTTTGATATATATGATTTCTTGTTGTAGGTTGTGCACATGTGGCTTGTTCCGGCAGTTGGAGAGTTATTGATGCCGTTCCTTGCTTCATTTGTGCCCTTAAAATTTGAGCCTGACATATTGCTTGATCAGATCAAAATAGAATTGGCTGGAGTGACAGCCATTACAAGGGAATCAGGTGGTGTTGATGATGCTGATAGTGCTGATGGTGTTAGTGGTGGTGGTGGTGTTGGTGATGGTGATATTGTATGTGTTGTTGTAGGTGATGGTGTTGGTGGGTTGATGATGTTGTGGTAGGTACTGCCGATGAAAAAATTAGAGATAATGATGATGATGTTCATGGTGGATTTGGTGGATATACTCTGCTTAGTGGTAGATTTTCTTCTAATGGGGCCAGTACCTCTAAGGTGCCTTCATGTACTTGTCAATGCGAAACTTGCAAAAACATAATGAATGAGTTGATTAAGGAGGTTGAGAGTTGACCAAAGCTCAAACAGACAATAATGCTCTCATTCAGAGTTTGATATCTAAGAGGGGTGTCAATCCGTCTAAGCAGTTTTTAGAGCCATATACTCATATTGAGATAAGGAAGAAGCGGAGAGCAATTACAAAGGCACTTGCCAATATTAGCTCAAGAAAATCTGGTCAAAAGATTTTTTTCTCAACCTCCACCTGCTAATGTTGGGCCAATTATGTTGAAATACGTAGATATTTACAAGAACGGGAATGCCAAAATGAAGAAAAAGGTTATTGCCATAATAAATTTCAAAAAGGCGCTTCAGCAGTAGCCCTAGTGACTTCAAGGTGATGACAACCATAGATGAGTGGTGGTTGGACATTATAAGTCTTAGAAGAATATTTTAAGTATTTGTTGCAGCAATTCAAGCATCCGCTGCAACATATCCTTCAGTTGTTGCAACAGATGTGTAAGTTGTTACAACAGCTCACTGTTTTTTTACATTTTTACTCATCTGTTCTTGCAACTAGTGACTGACTATTTTAATTTGTATATTGCAGTATGTAGATGAAATCATGCTCCTAATGCGTCAGAGACAGATCAATTTCCCATAGCACTATGATTCGAGGAATATAATCTTGGACCTCAACTTCTACAATTATATGTTGAAGACGTACGAAAAGTTGATTGAGGAGAGTATAATTTCGGGTGTTGTGCCATTGAAGTAAAGACTTTCTTTATTTGTGTGGGATGATGATACAATAAAGTATTGTTTGGGCGATAAACCCATCCCAGGTGGCCGTCTGTGGGTTAGTGCAACACGAGTCATAACGGTTATGAATGCAAATGTCACACATTTTGTCACTCTCGAGTTCATGATTGAGGAGGGATTGATAAATGTATATGATTACAACCTTTCTTGTATGAAGATGATGCTTTCTTCTGTCACATGCAACCCGTGTTAGAATTGTGACCCAAGTTGCTGAAGCAGCGTGGTTTGTTTAAGCACTTTCCTGAAAAGTTGTTCAACGAACCGTGAGAGTTTGTTCAAAAAAAGGATATCCCCCGTAATGTCTCTAACATGACGTGTGGTTCATATTCTCTTGCGTTCATGACGCAGTTTCTTATCGGCACTTGTATGACAAAGCCGACGACTCTATTGAACGACAACATAGTGGCAAAGATGCAATGGAGATGTACAGTGGGTATAGCTGATAAGGTGTTGGAGCCTTGAATTTGGGTTGTTGAACAATTATTTAAGATTTGTAGTTTTTGGGCTTGTTGAACAATTTCTTTTAAGTTTCTATTTTTTATGTTATTGGTGAATTATGTGATGTTAATGGATTACCTGTTGGAAATTGTTCAGTAATTCATTAACAATAGAAATGTCAACACCATGGTCCATTTGTGATTTAAACAAGATTAACATCTATTATAAATTAGGTTCACAAGCACCAACAACACACTTTACCATTACAAGAAAGAATAAAATTTAAATGTCTTAAAACCCAAGTTCACAAACACCAACACCAACAAGAGTAATTACTATTACAAGATAGTGCAAGATTAACAAATATGGAGCAACTCGGGATGGGCATGTAGTTTTTTTTGTGGCTAACTGTTTTGCATATGGAGCATTTGTTTTTCCTCGCTGGAAATGATTCCCCGATTCCACGCCTCATTTTTGTTCGCTTTCTTCCCGGTTTGCTCGGATCAACATATGGATTCTGAGCGCTGCCATAGCATGTGGACACGGTATTTTGTCCAAGTAAAAAATTCTATAAGTACAACATCTCATTTGAAGATTCACCGTTGCAACTTCACCATGACCGGTGACTCTGAACCTATAATTAGAAATTTTATGGGCCAATAACTTATTCCACAGGTTGACATACTTTGATATTTTTTTTTCTATTGAAGGAACAAAGATGGTTGGTGAGTCGATGAATTCCATACGCCTCTCATGAATTTTTTTCTACAAATCTCCTGTTGATGGAATCAAATGGAGCAGTAATGGAAAACTCTCTTTCAACATTGAACATTGCATTCACCGACTTAGCAATGTTAGTCGTCATAATATTATACATGTTAAAGTAAATAATCAATTATTCTAAAAAATTTAAAAGTTAATTAATATACAAATAAAAAAACACAACAGTAACATAGTTGTCCCAACAAGTCCTGTAACTTGTTTAAGAAACTCAAACAAGTCACTCAGTTATTGCAACAAGTTAAATACTTGTTAGAACAATAAGGTGTAAATATACCTGTTTCCCGGGCAGAATGTCCTGCTCCATCTGTGGAATCCAGTATGCTCAAGATGTTCGGCGGCCTTAAGTACTATATATCTCTAATTTGATTGAAATAGTCATTGAACATATCTATATTGTACGCATTTGTTGCTTTATAAAAATGAGATACGCCCTTATCATTGTGAAATATGATTCAGATATTTTCCCCATGGTGCCTCATACATCAACCATAAAGGGTTGTAGGGTAGACAATCGAAATCGCCTTTTTAATACTTAGATGCTTATCATAAATTATGCACAACTCAGTGATATCAGTTACATAACTTCTCATTTGTTCAAAGAAATATTAATACGAGGCATCACACTCCTTGTCCACTACACAAAATGCCACCGAAAATATATAATTCTCCGCATCCTGTGCCACAACCAACAACAACACTCCTTCGTACTTACTCTTCAAGAATGTCCCATCGATAGCTATAACGTTTCTCATTTGTGCAAATCAAGCATCCAAGCAACATAGGCTACAAAAAATACTTGAACTTCCCATTTTCATCAACCTTAATGTCGTCTTACTTCCTAGATTTACGGACCAAAATATACAATGGTACGCATCAAGCACTACATACCTGTGCTCATGTGTCTCCCTATTCAGAGCATTTGCAATCTCCATGTACATCCAAACTTTTCAATAACTAACCTTACAACCCAACCTTTATGCATCGAATGACTCATATATTTTGTAGAGGGGCCTTTACCATCGGAAAATCTATCTTTGAAGTATTCACCGATCACTTTCGCTGTGGCGTGTGGATTATGGCTCGTAATATGCTCAGAACCACATGTGTGAAACTTTATGTAGGTTTTGATACAGAATCTGTTAAAACTTATAAGCTTTACAGCCCTCAGCCACCACTTGCACTCCAGATGTACAGAGCGTAAACAATATACAGGACGCGAATTAATAACATTCTTGAGTCTAAAATCTTTCTTCACTCAAGAAAATTTCATTGAAGTTGCTAGTATTTCCTTGTTCTTGAATGACATTCCTTTATAAAAACCTGTCATCTTCTTGAACATGGCTGGACTGTGTTGATTGTGTAGTGCTTGGTGTATTGCTCGCAACTTCGGATATATGAATCTAGTCACTCCCACTTCCATTATCTGGAATATCCATATCCACCCATCTAATTCATCATTTGGCATATCTTGTTGGTCTTGATCTAAATTGTTGTTCACTACCGGGCTTCCAACCACGTACACTCTTAAAATGAGCCTATCTACATCATTCAAATAAACACGCAAACAAACCTGATCGGTTATCTTAAAAGGAAAGACCCTCCGATTTTCAAAAGAGCTGTGCATGTAAGTGATGGCAAGATCTTTTGGTTCATAAGTTAATTCACAATAAGTGATGATTAAATTCACAAAATCATCAAACATAACATCTCTTTGGACAATCATCTGTTGGAGACAATTTCAGTTTTGGTCTCTGTTTCATAACAACTGCAAAATATGCCCAACAACTATTGTAGTTGTCGCAACAAGCAGATGACTTGTTGCAACAAGTCATTTAGTTGTTGGAGACATCTTTGATTTTTGTCTTTGTTTCATCCAACAACTGTAAAATATGTCCAACAATTGTTGTACTTGTTGCAACAAGTAACCTACTTGTTACAACAAGTCAGTGAGTTGCTGGAAAGAGTAGAAGTTGTCCAACATCTTTCATAGTTGTTGCAAAAAGTACAACAACTGTTGTAAATTGTCTATACACATTTTTAGCAGTTGTTGCAACATATTAGTACAGAAGTTGCAACAACTACATAACTTATTACAACTGTTGCAGAAACTACAACAACTGTTGTAATAAATTCAGAAGCTCTTATACAACATCTTTAGCACTTGTTGCAACAACTACAACTGCTATTGTAAATTATTGGAAAATCAGCAGTTATACCCAGATGAATAATTGAAATAAAAGAGCATTGTTTTACTTACCAAATGAGCGAAAATCACTTATGAAGTAATGCCTAGTGCTACACGAATGAAATCCAGTCAAAATAATGCAAAATCGAGTTGTTTTATTTTTTTTCTTTCTTGAGCAAAATTTTCAAAATGTAGAAGAAAGCAACAACAATAGTAACAACAGCAGAAGAAGAAGGAGAACACGAAGAGAGAAACAACAGTGGATGATGAAGAAGAAGAAGCAAGAAGAAGAGAAAAATCGGCACTGAAGGGGTTGGGGTTGTTGGCGCGCTTTTAAATTTTACCCCTTTTGGGTATTTTAGGTTTTATATTAATTGAGTCAAAGTGTTAAAAATAAAACTTGGGGCAAGTTCAAAAATGGTCAAAACTCCTTAATCACTAATTCAAATTTTATCACCCCTACTCAATAAAAATAACTTGAGTTACTTTCACTCATTTTGAAACTTTTTTGTCACCCTTAATTAATTGTCTCAAATTTTTATCTCCAATGTGAGACTTTTCAGGGTGAATTTGAATTTAGTCGAATTCCAGTATAAATAGCGTACACCGAATGAAAAATAAGAAAAAGGAGATGATCAAGAAAAAACTTATATAGAGTCTTTCAATATTACTTTAATTCTTTTTAGGAGATAAATAAGACGCTTAACTAATTTACGAATCAAACTATTCTTTATTATTGGTATAATATGTTCTAAGTTCTAACTACTACTACTATCATGATAATACGAAAATCAATATTTTATGCTTTTTTAATATAAAAAAAAAGGAAAAAATTACTTTTTTAAAGAAAAAAAAATTCTTTAAGGAAAAAAGAAGAAGATGGACCTAAGTCACATAAAATGAGTCAAAAAGTACATATTCTTTCAATCTCTACTTGTAGTTGATTAATTTAGATATTTCATTGAAAATACTTATCGGAAAAGTCTTCAATACTAGATTTATCAACAAAACGAGTGTCATCAAAGCTTATAATCTATTACTCCATTGATTAGACACAACCGGCCTTTTCGATGCCCCCTGCCTTTTGTTTCACATGTGTACAAAAGAGTACTCATCCTAAGTATGTATTCCATATCGTAGTAGTACCTAATACTAATAGTAGTTGTCATAGTAGTAAGTATTTTTTTAAGCAGTGTGCAAATAATTAAGTAGTCATTTTTTTTATTGGGAGTGAGTAATGTTTTGATAGTTTTGACAATTAATTGTATGTTGTACAACCTTCTTATATGTCTAAACTAAAATAAGAAAAAATGGAGCCTAATATCTTACATTTGCTATAATTGGTAAAGTGTTATGTATTAAGTACTATATTTTATAAAAAATAATATATTATGAAAAAAACCGACGAACCCAACCTAATGTGTCCATGTGACCATGCTGAGGTCGGAATTCTTCTTGTTCTTGCTAACCTTCCCTACTCAAAAGCCCCAAATGGATCTGCTGCCTTGAACTAAGGTAAGGCGTTAAAGCTCTTATTTTCTTGTAAGTTCCTTAGCATTCTTGAATGATTCACTGAAATGACCTCAATATTAAGAAGAAACCAATCCTTAAAAACAATCTTAACAAACCCAAAAGACCCCTTTTTTAAACCAACCCTTAAACCCTACAAAAACTCTCAAGCCCCATCTACTTACTTCCCTAGGGTACTTAACCAAATACCCTTTTCGACGAATTCCTCGAAATTCCAAGAATTTGAAATGCCAACAGTAACATGGGGTGTAATCCAAGGGCGTAAGGAAAAGTTGGTGTCACGTGTCATAATCTGTGATTACTTGAAAACTATAGGAATAATCCCTGATGAATTAGAGGAGTTAGAATTACCATCCACCGTTGAGGTTATGCGCGAACGCGTTGAGTTCTTGCAGAAAATTGGTCTGACGGTTGATGATATTAATGAGTATCCGTTAATGCTTGGTTGTAGTGTGAGGAAAAATATAATTCCTGTTTTGTCTTACTTTGAGAAAATTGGGCTTAAAAGGTCTAAGCTTGGTGAGTTTGTTAAGAATTACCCTCAATGTCTACATGCTAGTGTCGTCGTGGAGCTTGTTCCGGTTATTAAGTTTTTACGAGGTCTTGATGTTGAGAAACAAGATATTGGGTATGTTTTGATGAAATATCCCGAGCTGTTAGGGTTTAAACTCGAGGGGACGATGAGTACTTCAGTTGCGTATTTGGTTAGTATAGGGGTTAATCCTAGGGATGTGGGGCCGATGGTAACACAATATCCATATTTTCTTGGAATGAGAGTTGGGACGACGATTAAACCACTTGTGGATTATTTGGTTTCGTTGGGTTTGCCGAAGAAAATATTGGCAAGGATGTTGGAGAAGCGAGCATATTTACTTGGTTATGATCTTGAAGAGACGGTGAAACCAAATGTAAATTGCTTACTTAGTTTTGGACTTAGGAAGGACACTTTACCTTCTGTAATAGCACAATTTCCACAAATTCTTGGTTTGCCATTGAAAGCTAAGCTGTCGTCGCAACAGTATTTCTTTAACTTGAAGCTCAAGATTGATCCTGATGGTTTTGCTCGAGTAGTCGAGAAGATGCCACAAATTGTCAGCCTACACCAGCATGTGATAATGAAACCTGTCGAGTTCCTTCTTGGACGGGGATTTTCAACGGCTGATGTGGCAAAGATGATTGTAAAATGTCCTCAGTTAGTTGCTTCGCAAGTTGGCCTCATGAAAAATAGTTTTTACTTTTTCAAGAGTGATATGGGCAGGCAACTGGAAGAACTTTTGGACTTTCCGGACTACTTCACATATAGCTTAGAATCAAGAATCAAACCCAGGTACCACAGGTTGCAAAGCAAAGGAATCAGATGTTCTTTGGCTTGGTTTCTCAATTGTAGTGACCAAAGATTTGAAGAGAGATTATATGGTGATTATATAGAGCCTGAAAGTTCTGGTCCGTCATTTTGTATGGGTGGGAAGTTAGAGCTACCAGGCAATGAGATTGTATCAGAAGAGGAAGAGGACAGTGATGACGAAACACTATATAGACGCACTGTCTCTTTGTAGTGTACTTTGTAACCTTTGCGTGTTGGGTATAAATGCTAATATATCAATATTAGTTGAATTCTTTGCTGCTTTCTGGCTTGTCTAATGCCCTTGTTGCAGCTTTTCTTTCATCATGATCAACTTGGTTTTTGTACTACCATGTAAAACTAGATTTGCTACTTTCTCTTTTTCTCTAGTTTGACAACATTTATAACAGTCCAATTTAGCAAAATGAAGATCTTCCTTATCTTAACTTCTACCTTTTGTATTGGTATACCTTTATGCCCCAGGCTTTACTCTTGCTTTCCTACTGAAGTTGCTTCTGTTAAAGGAATTTTCTCATATGTCATCTGCACAATCCTTACCTTCCCATATGCAATAAAAAAAAATTCTTTCCATGGGATATGTTTCAGATTTGAAGTCAATGCAAAACAACAGTTTCTATGGTATTTGCTTATCCTCCCACTATGATCATTCCCGATATTGTTGAATCATATAGCTTCAGATGCAATGTTAATATTTGAGTCAAAGGCAAATCAAGTATCTCATGTTTAATGATTAACATGATATATACTTTTTCCTATCAAAAGACATTCTCATGTAAATTATTTAACCAGCCTGATTAAGGAATCAATTACCAGTTTTTGCTCATGAAAATATTGTACAGCTGTTATAGCACATCCTAGGTGCTAGTTCATCCATACAATTACTTTACCTTCTTAAAATAAATCATGTAACGAGTCGGATAAAAATTATCTTTCTCTAGTATATAATGCTTTATGCAGTCAAAGCTGACATGGTTCAAATGGAGGTTGATGTCCTTCTGCAGTTATGATTTTTTACGTTTCTGTCAGGACAGTGTGAACTGGGGGGTGTTTTACGGTCATAAACTTGAAACGTTGCAGGCAAAAGTGTCTTCTTTAAGCTCTGAAAGATGCCATCTTATAGGCCGTCCTACTCTGGCAATGGTATTTATAGATGTACAGGCTCATGTTTTCTTCTTCTTCTTCTTCTTCTTCGTCTATTTCTTCCACTGCTCTAGTTTACCCAAAATCAAGTCCTGTTTGCTTGAAATGCTCATTACATCTATATTAAGCAGTAAGCAGCCACCATCCCTGTCCGTAGAAATAGTTACTAATTTGATCTCCATGTGTATAATACGTTTGAAGAGAGGAAGCTCTTTTTTGTGCTTTAGCATCTTATTCTTTTCTTAACTGGTGTTCGATATGTCCAGTGTCCACTGTGGAAGTACACATTTTCTGAATTGATGTTAAGCAGGGCAGAATTTATTTTTAACTGAGACTAAATCAAAGGTGACAATCGGCATGGATGTTTGAGATCCAGTGAGATTGGCAAGGTATGACCAGCAGCATCTCACGGTTACAATTTTGAATCTTTTTTCTTGTCCATGTAGGGCTTTCTTCTTAATACAGGTCATTACGGATATATATTTAGCTCCTGCATTAAAAGTAGGGATAAATTGAATAAAAAGTTCAGTGTTTACTGGATTAGAAAATAAATGCCGGGTTTGCTCTAGTAGATAGAATTGGCCGCGATCAGTTATAGTGCGTCAGTGCATGTGGATTTGATTGTTTCAATTCCATCCAAATCGTAGTTTGACCATTGGTTATATGGATCTTTAATTTACTACTAATTGTAGTACCGGGAGAGAAGGGGAGCCTTGGAGTAACTGGTAAAGTTGTTGCCATGTGACCAGGAGGTCATGGGTTCAAGCCGTGGAAACAAGTAAGGCTGCGTACAATAGACCCTTGTGGTCCGGCCCGTCCCCGGACCCCCCGCATAGTGGGAGTTTAGTGCACTAGGCTACCTTTTTTTTGTAGTACCTGGAGTTTAAGTTGTAATCTTCCTTGTGCTTATTTTCATGAGTACTTGTGCTTAGCTTTACTTCAATTTGTAAGATCTCCCCATGCTTGGTTGCTTTAGTATATCATTGGAAAAACTATTAACATTGAGGAAGGGATACTGAATTGAGAAAAAGTTGATCATGCTTTTCTATTTACTGCATATCTCAAGCTTGCCATCTTTGGTTCTTGACTTGGTTCAAGTGTCAAAAAATTAGATCAAACTGATGAAATGTCCACGTTGTTTCTAGTATTAATACACTCTATCCACCTTGAGAAACGTCAGTATATTTTCTTTAATTACAGTTTCATATGATTCCCTTGTCTCATGGGCACCAGAAGACCATAGGTTATTAGTAGTGGCTATAATTTTATTCATTCTGCTATACTAATAACTCGATGCTCTGTACTTGTTTTCTTTGCCTCTATTTTTTCCACCATTTGCTACTTGATTCAACAATAAAACCTGAGGGAATCCAGTGTATCTTCAGTTTGTCATGCAGAAATAAGAGTAAGTTATTGCGTCTAATTTGATCAAACATGAACCTTTTATTCCTATTTTCCTATTGGCAAGTGTCAGCTTCTAATTTTCTTGCCGAATTCTATTGACTTAGAAATGGATCTTAGGGTTATGAATGAAAAAGGAGAGACGGACCTTTATAGATCGAGAGGGGAGCAAGGCAGGAAGGTTGCTGGCTCTTTGAGTAGCCTGCAGTCAAGGAAAAAGATCTTGGCTTTGTTACCTAAAATGAGAAAGGAAACTATTCTAAGCTAGCTTTTCAAGCTAAGGAGGGCGATACCTTTTCTTGGACATGGGATGATTTTAATCAGTAATGGAAGTCTCTCAAGTAATTTAAATTTGATAGAAAAGCAAGGTCTAGTTTCACCCTTCTCAGGTAGGCGGCAAAGATGTGATTGATTTAGCTTGCAGGTTCTACTTTCAATTAAGCTTCAGCATGAAGATGCTCGAAGATAATTTGGATAACTACATGTTAGGTTGTTGTGTTAGCTGCTCTTTCAATAACAAATAGCTAACTTCTTTCTATAAACATTCCTCGTTTTCGCCACATGTAAATGTGAAAATGGTAATACTATGGAGGCTAAGTTCTCGATCTTTAGTATAGTATTTCGGCAGCTGTTGTCAAAATTCTTGCTTGTTTCTTATAATGGTTTTTGTTCTCTCTCTCTCTGTTTTAATTATCTATACTTGGCTCCAATCGTTTCCCTTTCACTCCATAACAAGCTTATAACCTGATTTGACAGTGTAGTTACCTTTTTCTTTATAGTGTCGTGTCTTTTTGGAGCTGGAACAGGAATATTACGGACTTTTCTAGTCTGAAGTCAAGAAGTATCTGATGAACAAGTTTCCTTTCTCTATCTCATATAGGAGTTTTCTTTATTTTATGTGACCCAAATTTACTAGACTTGTAAACTTTCAACAGTGACTGTAAATTAATCATATGTCAATCTATTGGGGTTATTTCTCCACTCTCTTTTCATCAGAAAGCTCAAATAACATTAGATAGGTCAAAATGTTAGTAACTTTATGTATAACGTAATGTTCACATGTAGTTTGTTCTATATGATGTGTATTTGACGGAATTGACTTGGGAGGAACTTGTTTTGGATGGCTGACTCAGTATTAGGTATTTGGGTCCTGAAATCTATAAGCCATTCCCAATTAAGATTTCCATAAACTAGCTACTTCCTAGATCAATCCGTCTTCATTGTTGTTAATCGTAATTTCACCATTGTTTATATGGATCTGTAATATATTGATACAAATTATAGTATATGTACATAAGTTGAAATTTGGCTTGTGCTTAGTTTTATTTCATTTTGTACGATTTCTCCATGCCTGATAGCCTTATTTATCATTGACGGAACTATTAAGATTGAATTGGAAAACTGATCTTGCTTTCGCCCCCAGAGGCCTTTGTTCCGTGGTAAGAGCGTAACACGTGATGCGTGAGTTAAGCGTAGTATATCAAGATTTCGAACTCGCCATTAATAAAAGCCTTGGAATTTAAGTGGAGATGGGCGAGGGGCGAGCCACATGGATTGGATGGTGGTCAGTTAAACACACTTCATTACTGCAATTCTAATTCTTACCGTATCACCCCCGTGATGGAGCCACATCGATTGAATGGTGGTCAGTTGAACACCCTTCATTAGAAATTATATTTTGCATATAGAAAAGTGTTATGTATATATAGGTTAAAAATACTTTTTTATATATTTATATTAAATTTTGAACACTCTTGACAAAATTTCTGATTTCGCCATTTCTTCCCCCTATGTAATAAAGTGTGTTTCAAACATGCTTCTCACTATGATGAAGTTTCACTTAATTAGATGTTTTATAAATTCAAATTGTTAGGGGAAGTGATGAGCATGAATGAACAAATCAGAAACTTAGAGACTAATGAATCACTGAGCAATTACCTATTTGTGGTGGGAACATGAGGAAATGACTTTTGACTAAACTATTTCTTGAATTTTCCACAAAACAATGCTACTCCTATAGGCTTCATTTCTAAGTTGATCACTGGACTCTCTCAACAGTTCCAGGTGCGTGTGCCTCTGACTAACTTTTTTCTTGCATTTTTTGTTTTGTTTGAATTCTACAGAATTTGTTTTATTAAGGTTTTAGTATTTTTTGTCATAACTTTTTATATTACTTTGAATTGCATGGGCCGAGGGTCTATCAGAAACATGTTTTCTACCTTTCAAGGTAGAGGTCTTCATACACTCTACCTCCCCAAATCCTACTTTGTGGGATTTCACTGGGTATGTTGTTATTGTTTGTTTATTTGTTTCAAGAAGAATAGTGGGCGATTAAAATACAAGGATCAACATATTCAATTTAAATATGATTTTGGACTTCCATTTACTAAAGTACATATTGAAAATGTAATTTGAATTGTTAAAATTTATAAAGCAATTTATTTAAATCATTCTTTTTAGTTAAGGGTATTCTAAAAACATTTGAAAAAAGTCACAATACCAAGGGAAAAGGGCCAAAATGCCCCCGGAGAATAGAAAATAGAGCATAATTATGCCCTCCGTTTGCTTTATGGCATAAAAGTGCCCTAAATGTTAGCCAAGTGGACCAAATATGCCCTTGAACTATTGGAAATATGCAATTAAGCCATATGTTTGCCTTTTGGTACTAAAACACCCTTACCATCAGCCAAATGGAGCAGATATGCCCCTCTCGACCAATATACTTCACATAAGATATAAATTAGCATACACTAATGTTTCTTTTGCTGAGTTGAAATTCATGTTGTTAAAAGATAATCCTGTTGGTTACAAAGGTGCAGGAAACATGAATTATAAATAACTGCAAAGTAATACAAGAACTGAAAATTACAATACAACAACAAAACTGAAATTACAATTCTGTTGAAGAAGGAAAACTGGAAACTGTTTTGTTTTTGCTGAGTCGAGTGTGTCACTCTGTCTTTAAGACAATATTGCCCCGTATGTATCCTTTATACGTCCTGGAAAATTCGTCTCCCAAGATAAAACAGCAATGGAACAATTGAGCAAAGAAAACTCAAATGCTACCGTGAAGAATATTGAGTAACGAAATGATGCTTGAGAGATTGTAGGAAGAAGAATTCGTTTATGTTTTTCTGATGGTGTAAGTGTCTCAACAATGGTGTAAGGGGTTGTTTATATAGGTGAAGGAGGGGCAATGAAACTGCCTCCATAAGTGCCATTAGTGGCCAAGTAATGGCCATTATGGAGGTAGTAATGCCACCAAAATAAATGGTGAGAAAGACCAACGGATTGGCCATTATAGGAGGAGTAATTCAGCCAAAATAAATGGCTGAATTGAGTGCTGTGGCGTTTCTGTTATGTCTGCCCAAATTCTGACTTTCTGGAAACTTCAGGGACCAAACTGTACATCTTGAAACTTCAGGGACCAAACTGTACATATGAAAGAATTCTACTCCAAACTGTACATCTGACAAAAGTTCTCTGGCCCAAAAAGATAATATCAGAAGAACCACAGCCCGTGGCCCGTGGCCCGGAACCCAGAACCGGACCGGACGGGACGGCGGGCGGCGGCGGCGCGCGTGTGGGCTTTCCTCTAACCGAAGCACATCTAGGTCCTCCCTCCTTTAAACACATGGGATACCCCTTGGGGTCCCAAACCCCAAACCAATTTTGAGTCTTATATACACAACAATTCTTTCTTCCTCCACCGATGAGGGAGAATTGAACACAATACCACACTTTTCCATGCTCCAAACACCTCACTTCATGGACCAATATCTCTTTCATTTCTCAATGAAATTTGACGATTCTTGTCCCTACGGTTATCTACGTACTTAGTAGATCATGCATGTGTGAAGAACCGGATTCTCCAACATACGTAACACTAGTGTTTAAGCCGTTAAAGTTGGTCCGTCGCAACTCCCGCCAAAGACAAATTTCCAACAATCCCCTCCTGAAAGAGATTTTGGCGCACTCACATGGTGCCTTTTCCATTTCCAAGCAATATTTCGGCGGGCCGATGTTGCATAAGGAGAGGTAGCTTCGGCTTTGAACCTTCCATAGTTAAGTACCATCGGACTTACGCGCGGTGAACGTGATGTCTTGAACCGTCAGTGTTTAGTGTAAGCCAAGTCAATAGTACCAACACAACAAATTCCCTTACTCTTTTCTTCATAATGTTTTGTCCGTTTTGGCCATGGACAACTTCTTGGATTCTTAAGTGCGTTCATTTGAGGCGGCCCATCCTCGCACTTAAATAGGTGGTCTCCTACAAGGTATCCTGCTATACCCCACTTCACAAGTGTTAGGAACCATTAAAAGTTTTCTAAAAACCTAACCTCAACTATTGAGGATCATTACAGGTTTTGAAAACTTAACCTTTACCCATAATGCAGATAGCACTTAACGTGTATCGCGGGAACGACTTTGGATTTGATGTTTCTTTTCAGAAATCACTATCCGAAGTGCTCATGCTTCCACTGAAGCGATCAACTGAACCTTTACAACTTAGTTTTCCCATTGAACCAAATTACTGGGATCTCTAGTTAGTAAGGTTGGGTTGCCACTGTATTGGTCCTTATATTTTGGGTTTTAAGCCCATTCCCTTAGACAGGCAAGCCATCTGATCCTTGGGTAAGCCCTTTGTCAATGGGTCGGCTATATTATCCTTTGACTTAATGTAATCAATGGATATTATATCCGTGGTGATCAGTTGCCTAACGGTCTTATGCCTCCGTCGAATATGACGAGACTTGCCGTTATACATAATATTCCGTGCCCTTCCTAGAGCCGACTGACTGTCGCAGTGGATCATTACCAAAGGTACGGGTTTGTTCCAACACGGAACATCCTCTAAGAAGTCATGAAGCCACTCAACTTCTTCTCCTTCTTTGTCTAAAGCGATAAACTCCGATTCCATTGTGGATCGGGCAATGCAAGTTTGCTTAGAGGATTTCCAAGACACAATCCCACCACCAATTGTAAATACATACCCACTGGTGGACTTGTTGTTCTCTATATCAGATATCCAGTTTGCATCACTGTACCCCTCTAGTACAGCTTGATATCTCGAGTAGTGTAACCCGTAATTTAACGTGTATTTCAGGTATTGTAATACCCGATTCAACGCCTTCCAGTGATTATCACTCGGATTACGGGTGAACCTAGCCAACCTATTGACCGCATAAGCAATATCAGGTCGGGTGCAGTTTGTTATATACATCAAACTACTGATCACCTGTGCATATCGCTCCTGGTATACAGGTGCACCAAGATTTTTATCAAGCTTTTAATTTGTATCCATTGGTGACTTTATCGGTGAACCTGTCTAACATCTCGAACTTTCTCAAAACATCCTCGATGTAGTAAGACTGAGATAAGACTAGTCCGTCAGACGTCTTAGAGATTTTAATCCCTAGGATGACATCTGCGATACCCATATCCTTCATGTCGAAGCATTGTTTCAACATGTTCTTAGTCTCTAGGATTACCCTATGACTGCTTCCTGTGATCAACATGTCGTCTACATACATGTATATCATAACAAATGAGTCAGAGTTACCTTTCGTGTAGACACATTTATCACACTCATTAATGGAGAAACCCTTCGATAGTAGAGTACTATCAAATTTTTCATGCCATTGCTTCGGGGCTTGTTTCAGCCCGTACAGAGATTTGACAAGTCGACAGACTTTCTTCTCTTGCCCTTGAATCACGTACCCCTCGGGTTGGTCCATATAAATTTCTTCTTCCAAATCACCGTTTAGGAAGGCTGTATTGACATCCATTTGGTGTATCTCAAGGTCACACAAAGCTGCGATCGCAATGAATACCCGTATGGATGTCATCCGGGATACCGGGGAGTAGGTATCAAAGTAGTCAAAGCCTTCTGTCTACCGATAACCCTTGACTGCCAACCTGGCCTTGTACTTGTCTATAGACCCATCTGCTTTGTATTTCCATTTGAGTATCCACTTACAACCCAACAGTTTATTTCCCGGAGGAAGATCAACCAACTCCCAAGTATGGTTATGCAGAATGGAGCCTATTTCACTCTCAAAAGCTTCTTTCCAGAGCGGTGCTTCTGGAGTTGACAATGCCTTAGCAATTGTCCTTGGTTCATCATTAACCATATAAGCTACAAAGTCAGGACCGAAGGATTTATCCTTCCTGACCCTTTTACTTCGCCTTAGATCCATCTCTGGAGTCTCCAAGTTCTAGAATCTGGAACACTAGATTCCGGATGTTCAGCCACCTCGAGATTCGCTAGATCTGAACCATTCAGATCCGGGCAGTCAAGGACTCCCAGTTCTTGAGATCTTTGTGCATAACTTCGTTTGCGATAGGTTATGTCTTTTTCCTTTCTAGGAAAGGTATCTTCAAAGAATAGAGCATTCCTTGATTCCATGATTGTACCCTGGTGGATTATGCACTAAGAAGCGATAAGCACTACTGTTATTTGCATATCCGATGAATATGCAATCTACAGTCTTAGGCCCAATCTTGACCTGCTTTGGCTTGGGTACTTCAACCTTTGTCAAACAACCCCACACCTTAAAATATTTGTAGTATGGGTTTCTTTCCCTTCCATGATTCATATGGAGTTTTGTCCTTACCCTTATGTGGGACTCTGTTAAGAATCTTATTAGCGGTAAGGACGGCTTCTCCCCACATGTTTTGGGAAAGATCGGAATTGATAAGCAAGTCATTCATCATTTCCTTTAATGTGCGGTTCTTACGTTCCGCCACACCGTTTGATTGAGGTGAGTATGGAGCCGTCGTTTGATGAATAATGCCTTCTTGGGCACAATATTCCTCAAATGGCGCTACATATTCTCCCCCTCTATCGCTACGAATGGATTTAATCCGTAGGCTCAGTTGGTTCTCAACTTCTGCTTTGTAGCGTTGGAACGCTTCAAAGGCTTCATCCTTACTTTTCAACAAGTAAAGGTAACAATACCTTATACTATCATCTATAAATGTCACAAAGTACTTGTTCCCCCCTCTAGTTTATGCAAACTTCAAATCACATATATCTGTGTGAATAAGTTCTAGAGGAGCGGTATTCCTTTCGACGGATCGAAAATGAAGCTTGGTGAGTTTTGCCTCCACGCACACCTCACACTTATGTTGAGGGTTTACGTCGATAGACGGCAACAACTCCATCTTTACCAGCCTTTGAATAGACTTGTAGTTAATGTGTTCTAATCTATGATGCCATAAATTAGAAGACTCAAGCAAATAAGAAGAAGGTTCAACTTTATTACTTGGACGCAATACAGACATGACATTCACTTGAAGAGTCCTTCACAGACGAAGCCTCTCCCCACAAAAGTGCCATTCTTAGTGAGTACAAACTTATTGGATTCAAACACTAGCCTAAAACCAGCATTAACCAATAAAGGTCCATAAATTAAATTTCTTATAATCTCTAGGACGTGCATCACTTCCTTCAGAGTGAGCTCCTTTCCGGAAGTCATCTTCAGGACCATCTTTCCTACCCCCAGCACGTCAGACGAAGCGTTGTTGCCTATGAACTGCTTCTTGTCGGTGACCGGTGTGTACGTGGAGAAGGCATCTCTGTTGGAACAGATATGTCTGGTAGCACAT
This sequence comes from Anisodus tanguticus, assembly GCA_034509755.1. NCBI lineage: Eukaryota > Viridiplantae > Streptophyta > Magnoliopsida > Solanales > Solanaceae > Anisodus > Anisodus tanguticus. Next base: position 18,147,560 of record CM067553.1, on the reverse strand, counting down.
GTGTCCATCCATCACTGCATCGGATTCTCAACCAGGTTTGGTTCTAGCACCACTGCCGAGAACTCCTTAATCATGTCATCCAGGAGCATGTCCTTGACGACGTTAGCATACGCCTTTCCTTTAGCCTTGGCTTTTTATTGTTGCTCATTCTTGAGCTTGCGGCATTCCTTGATCTTATGACCAGGTTTCCCACAGTGGTGACAGTTACCTCTGAACATCTTCGCTGCGTGGGCCTTACCGTCTTTCTGGAACTTCCGCTTCTTGCTTGGGTTCCCTTTGGCCTCAGCCAGATTTGCCTTTGCCTCAGCAGGTTGTTTACCCCTAGGTAAAGGCCTTCTTATTATCTTCATGTATTTGGAGTTTGATAATAAACTCTTCAAAGGTCATCTCCTTTGTCTTGAGTTTCAAGTAACTCATAAACTCATTCCACGAATGAGGTAACTTTTCAATCAGCGATGCAACCAAAAACTGCTAATTTGGTTTCATTCCTTCCAAATCCAGGTGATGTAAAATCATTTGGAATTCCTGGACTTGGGACATCACTGTCTTACTATCCACCATTTGGAATTTTAGAAATTTCCCAACGATGAACTTCTTAGTACCCGCATATTGTGCGTTAAACTTCTTTTGCATTTTTTCCCACAGCTCTTTGGCAGTGCCAACGGTGCAATAGACCGTGTAGAGAGGGTCTGCCAAGCAATTCAGTATGTAATTCTTACACATGAAATCGCTATGATTCCATGCATCAAGAACCATCTTCATGCCGTTAACGACATGGATACCAAGGCCCCCTTCAGCCGTTTCAGTAGGCGAAGAGTCCATTTCATCTCCAGCTTGTGGAGGATCTTCTGTTAGGAACCGGGCCATGCCCATAATAGTTAAGTAGAACAACATCTTTTGCTGCCATTTCTTAAAGTTTGAGCCCATGAATTTTTCAGGTCGATCATGGTGGAATGCGAAGGATGGAGCAGTAAAGGCAGCAGACGTGCCTTGGGCAGCAGCGGGGAAGGCAGCGGCAGCAGCAGTGAAGGCAGTAGAGTTGCTGCCTTAGATAGGAGCGTTATTGCCTTGAGTGGCAGCAGCAGAATCAGTCATGTTTCCAGTCATGTTGCAGCAGTTACAATAAGCAAATATTGTCTTAAACTTGTTGGTTACAAAGATGCAGGAAACGGAAATTACAAGTAACTGCTAAGTATCAAGAACTGAAATTACAATTGAACAATAAACTGAAATTACAATGAACTTGAAGAATAAACTGGAACAGTTTTTGGTATGCTTAGTTGTGTGTTTGCACTCTGTCTTTAAGACAATATTTCCCTGTATGTATCATTTCTACGTCCTAGACAATTGTCTCCCAAAATAAAACAGCAAATGAACAAATGAGCAAAGGAAACTCAAGTGTTACCGTGAAGAATTTTGAGTAATGAAATGATGCTGGAAGGTAGTAGGAAGACTGATTTCGTTTCTGTTTATGTGTGTCTGTTTTGTGTGTCTGTTTTTTTATGTAGTTCAACAATGGTGCAAATGGTCCTTTATATAGTTGAAGAAGAGGCTTACCAACTGCCCACATAAGTGCCATTACCGGCTAAGTAATGGCAACTATGGAGGTATTAATTCACCAAAATAAATGATGAATTTGATGTGCAACGGATGACATTTAGGAAGAGTAATTCAGCCAAAATATGCAATTAAGCCATCTGTTTGCCTTTTGGTACTAAAACACCTTTACCATCAGCCAAATGGAGCAGATATGCCCCTCTCGACCAATATACTTCACATAAGATATAAATTAGCATACACTAATGTTTCTTTTGCTGAGTTGAAATTCATGTTGTAAAAAGATAATCCTGTTGGTTACAAAGGTGCAGGAAACATGAATTATAAATAACTGCAAAGTAATACAAGAACTGAAAATTACAATACAACAACAAAACTGAAATTACAATTCTGTTGAAAAAGGAAAACTGGAAACTGTTTTGTTTTTGCTGAGTCGAGTGTGACACTCTGTCTTTAAGACAATATTGCCCCGTATGTATCCTTTATACGTCCTGGACAATTCGTCTCCCAAGATAAAACAACAATGGAACAATTGAGCAAATGAAACTCAAATGCTACCGTGAAGAATATTGAGTAACGAAATGATGCTTGGAAGATTGTAGAAAGAAGAATTCGTTTCTATTTTTCTGATGGTGTAAGTGTCTCAACAATAGTGTAAGGGGTTATTTATGTAGGTGAAGGAGGGGCAGTGAAACTGCCTCCATAAGTGTCATTACTGGCTAAATAATGGCCATTATGGAGGTAGTAATGCCACCAAAATAAATGGTGAGAAAGACCAACGGATTGGCCATTATAGGAGGAGTAATTCAGCCAAAATAAATGGCTGAATTGAGTCTTTGTGGCGTTTCGTTGTCCGCCCAAATTCTGACTTTCTGGAAACTTCAGGAACCAAACTGTACATATGAAAGAAAACCACAGCCCGTGACCCATGACCCGTGAACCTGGAACTCGGAGCCGGACGGGCGCGCGGCGGCGGCGCGCGTGGGCTTTCCTCGAACCGAAGCACATCTAGGTCCTCCCTCCTTTAAACACATGGGATACCCCCAAACCCCAAACCAATTTTGAGTCTTATATACACAACAATTCTTTCTTCCTCCACCGATGAGGGAAAATTGAACACAATACCACACTTTTCCATGCTCCAAACACCTCACTTCGTGGACCAATATCTCTTTCATTTCTCAATGAAATTTGATGATTCTTGGCCCTACGGTTATCTACGTACTTAGTAGATCATGCATGTGTGAAGAACCGGATTCTCCAACATACGTAACACTAGTGTTTAAGCCGTTAAATTTGGTCGGTCGCAACTCCCGCCAAAGGCAAATTTCCAACAAATCCCAATAACAATATAACACAAAAGTAAATTAAAATAATAATTTCAGCAATAATATAACAATTAATGAAATACATACACACTGTTAGCGTATATATCTTAATTCCTCCTACTATTTGATTTTGCAGAAGTTGTACGACTTGGGAGCAAGGAAATTTGTGGTAATGTCAGTATATCCTAATGGGTGCAGCCCAATGGTTCTGGCTAGAGTCCCCATTTCCACACTCACTGGCTGCGTAGAAACAATAAATATAGCTCTACATCTCTACAACACTAACTTAAGGAGCTTGCTCGATGACCTTACGCAAAAAAGTGCCTGGTTCTAAGTTTGTCTATGTTAACGTCTACAAGATCATTAGGGATATCATACTTACTCCTTCTCAATATGGTATGATCTTTCTTCTTTCTTTTTTCAATTCATGATAAACAGATGAATAATCTACTATCATGATCGTAGGTTAGAGTCCTTTATATTTCTTAGCATGCACAATTATGTTATACGTTCTCGAGCCAAGGGTTAATCAGAAATAGCAAATCTACCCCTCTCAAGTATAGAGTTAAGGTCTGCGTACACCTCACCCTCCCCAGACCCCCCTTATAGGGCTATAATGGGTATGTTGTTATTGATGTTCATAATTATGTTATACTCCTTCCTGTTCATTCTAAGTGTTTTTAAGATTTTGACACATCAATTAAGAAAATCAATTAGTAGCATTAAATTAAATGTAAGAGGTTATTTTACTAAATTAAGTACCCTTTATCTCTCCTCGAGCATGGAAAATCTTTTTAGAAAGTTGTATAGATATATAATTTAATACTAGATTGAATATATATTTTAAAAAAAGAAGTAATTCTATCTTGATTTCTTTTCAAAATGATATTTATTATGGACCAAATTTAAAAGGCTAAAAATACTTAAAAAGGACTAGAGGGACATTTATCTACAGACTACAATAACCTCCTAAGTTATTGAAGAAAAAGGCAGAGAAGGAAGACTCAATTCATTATTTCGGAAAAAAAATATAAAAAGGGTTTTTAGATATGGAAACAAAACTGCATTTTCATCGGATACCCAAGCCAAAACAGGTCAAGATTGGGCCTAAACAGGTCAAGATTGGGCCTACGACTGTAGATTGCATTTTCATCGGATATGCAAATAATAGTAGTGTTTATCGCTTCTTAGTGCATAAGTCAGATATTCCAGATATCCACGGGGGTGCAATCATGAAATCAAGGAATGCTCAATTCTTTGAGGATACCTTTCCTAGAAAGAAAAAAAACATAACCTCTTGCAAACAAAGTTATGAACAAAGCTCTCAGGAACCGGGAGTCATTGACTGCCCGGATGTAGATGGTTCAGATCTAGTGGACTTCGAAATGGCTGAATATCCGGAATCTAGTATTCCAGATTTTTCAGAACTTGGAGACTCTAGAGATGGAACCAAGGCGAAGTAAAAGGTCCAGGAAGGATAAATCCTTCGATCCTGACTTTGTATCTTATATGGTTGATGACGAACCAAGGACAATTGCTGAAGCATTGTCAACTCCAGAGGCACTACTCTGGAAAGAAGCTATTGAGAGGGAAATAGACTCCATCCTGCATAACCATACTTGGGAGTTGGTTGATCTTCCTCCGGGAAATAAACCGTTGGGTTGTAAATAGTTACTCAAACGGAAGTATAAAGCAGATGGATCTATAGATAAGTACAAGGCCAGGTTGGTAGTCAAAGGCTATCGGTAGTAGGAAGGCCTTGACTATTTTGACAGGTAATCCCCGGTGTCTAGGATGACGTCCATACGAGTATTCATTGCGATCACAGTGTTGCGTGACCTTGAGATACATCAAATGGATGTCAAGACAACCTTCCTAAATGGTGATTTGGAAGAAGAAGTTTATATGGAACAACCCGAGGGGTATGTGGTTCCAGGGCAAGAGAAGAAAGTTTGTCAGCTTGTCAAATATCTGTACGGGTTGAAACAAGCCCCGAAGCAATGGCATGAAAAATTTGATAGTACTCTACTATCGAAGGGTTTTGCCATTAATGAGTGACAAATGTGTCTACATGAAATGTAACTTTGACTCGTTCGTCATGATATGCATGTACGTAGATGACATGTTGATCACATGGAGCAGTCCTAGCTTGATTCTAGAGACTAAGAACATGTTGAAACAATGTTTCGATATAAAGGATATGGGTATCGCAGATGTCATCTTAGGGATAAAAATCTCTAAGACGTCTGACTGACTGGTCTTATCCCAGTCTCACTACATCGAGGATGTTTTGAGAAAGTTTGAGATGTTTGACAGTTCACCTATGAATTCACCACTGGATATAAATCAAAAGCTTGATAAAAATCATGGTGCACCCGTATGCCAGGAGCAATATGCACAGGTGATTGGTAGTTTGATGTACATAACAAACTGCACATGACCTGATATTGCTTATGTAGTCAACAAGTTGGCTAGGCTTACTTGTAATTCGAGTAATGATCATTGGAAGGCGTTGAATCGGGTACTACGATACCTGAAATACACGCTAACTTACGGGTTGCATTATTCGAGATATCCAACCGTACTAGAAGGGTACAATGATGCCAAACTGGATATCTGATATAGAGAACACCAAGTCCACCAGTGGGTATGTATTTACAATTGGTGGTGGGGCTGTGTCTTGGAAATCCTCTAAGCAAACTTGCATCGCCCGATTCACGATGGAATCAGAGTTTATCACTTTAGACAAAGCAGGAGAAGAAGCTGAGTGGCTTCACGACTTCTTAGAGGATGTCCCTTATTGGGATAAACCCGTACCTTCTGTAATGATCCACTGCGACAGTCAATCGGCTCTACGAAGGGCACAGAGTTCTATGTACAACATCAAGTCTCGTCATATTCGCCGGAGACATAAGACTGTTAGGCAGCTGATCACCATAGGTATCATATCCATTGATTACATAAAATCAAAGGATAACATAGCTGACCCACTGACAAAGGGCTTACCCAAAGATCAGATGTTCTGCCTGTCTAGGGGAATGTTCTTAAAACCCAAACTTTAAGGACCAATACGGTGGTAACCCAACCTTACTGACTGGAGATCCCAGGAATTAGGTTCAATGGGAAAACTAAGCTGTAAAGGTTCAGTTGAGTGCTTCGGTAGAAGTATGAGCACTTCAGATGGTGATTTCTGTAAAGGAACATCAATCCAAATTCGTTCACGCGATAGACGATAAGAGCTATCTGCAGTGTGGGTAAATGTTAAATTTCCAAAACCTTTAATGATCCTCACCAGTTGAGATTAGGTTTGGGGAAACTTTTAATGGTTCATAACACTTGTAAAGTGGGGTATAGCAGGATACCTTGTAGGAGACCACCTATTGAAGTGCGAGGACAAGTCACCTCAAATGAATGCACTTAAGAATCCAAGAAGTGTCCACGGCCATAACGGATAAAACATTACGAAGAACAGAGTAAGGAAAGTTGTTGTGTTGGTACCGTTGACTTGACTTACACTAAACATTGACGGTTCAAGACAACACATTCACCGCGCAGTAAGTAAGTCCGATGGTATTCAACTATGGAAGGTTCAAAGCGGACGCTACCTATCCAGATGCAACATCGGTCCGCTGAAAGATTACTGGAAAAAGGCATCATGTGCCTGCGCCAAAATCTCTTTCAAGAGGGGATTGTTGGAAATTTACTAATGTGGAATTAAGTATATCCCATTATTTATGACTCAAACAATTGGGGCCCCGCACGATGAAAACGTCATTTCCACACACGTGCACACGTAGTGCCAAGTATCGCAAATTTCATTAGTGAAAGAGATATTGGTACGTATGTAATACGTTTGAGACATAGAATGATGGACGGTTATTGGCCAAATGACAAAGTATTCCACATTGGTAAACAAAGGAAGAAGTGTACGAAGTGTAAGATGAAACGAGTCGGAAGTCGCCGTGGAGCAGCTAAGGTCCGCGGCGGAGCCCCGTCAGAGCCGGAGCATCGCGACGCCTCCCATGGAGCGCCGCGGTGCTAATTGGGTCTTCAGCCACTGGAGCCGCGGTGCTTCGGAGGCAGAATGCTGCGACAGGAAGTTGGAAAGTTCTAACATTTGAGCTGGTTTTGGAGCATTGAATCTCCATTACTTGGCACATGAATTCAACCATTATTTGGCTGAATGTAACCATTCCATCAAGTGTCATTACATGGCTATTAAAGGCCATTAGTTGGCTAGTTGAAGGGTCATCTCATTACACTATAAATTGAGGCCTTTTGGCTCAATTGTTCACTACAGTTACAAAATACTACAGAATTTCTGAATTCATCTTCTTCCTTTCTAGCAAGTTTACTATACCCAAAGTTCTTCAAGAGTAACACTTGAGTTTCCTTTGCTCAATTGTTAAGTTGATGTTGTATCTTGTGAGACTATTGCCCGACAACGTAAAAAGAGATATACGGGGCAATCTTGTCTTAAAGACAGAGTGCCATCACTCGACTCAGCAAATCACACAAGGAGTTTGTTTCGTTCTTGATTTCCAGTTTTTGTTGTAATCTTTAATTTATCCTTTCTAGCAATTGTAATATTTACGTATTTTCGGTCCCTGCAATTCTTGTAATCCACAGTTTCCTCTAATTCTATTAATTTTTCTAAAAGACTTTTTTCTTGAATATTGTTTAAAAAAATTCAGATTGCCCAATATTCCACAGTTTGTAACCCAAAATTCTAGACATTTATTAACTGAGAAAGAAATCCAATAAAACATATTCTACCGGCAAAATCTTGAGAGCAAAGTGAAAGAAATAAGAAAAGAAGGTTTAGTCGTACGGTTGATACATTTTCTCTGTTGCTAGAATGAGAAATTTGGACGTGCGGGTGTGTGCAATTTGTAGTTTTATACATTTATTTTACTTGGAGAAAGATGTTTTCATGGTAATTGGACCAGAAAGAAAGAAGAGAGGAAAAACTTAAATCACCATATGAGAAGTGAGAGGAACCAGAAGGGTAAAAGATGGGTTAGGTTCATTAGAAATGGGTTTGGATGTTGATCGGGTCGGATTTTTTAATTGGGTCAAAAATTTATGTGGATTATTAAAATTGATCACTTATTTAATGAAATTTTATATCATATTTTATATCGGAAACAATCGCTCTACCTATCAGACGTAAGGTATGCGTACACTCTATCTCTCCAGGCCCATATTATGGGATTTCACAGAATATGTTGTTGAAGGACATTTTTGAAACTAAAGAAAACATTAATTATATTTTTAAGCTGATAGGTAGAAGGAGAGCATTTTTGAACCATTTTCAATAAGTTAAAGATATTTTTGAGCCTTATCTATTTTTACCACAAAATAAGTCTAAATCATTAATATCGAGTGACTATTATATTTTAAAGAACTTTCGAGATTAAGGTAATATTTTTTAACATTCTTATAACCTTGTAATCTCAAACTTTTACCAATAAGTAGAAAACCAAAAATCTTTCTGTATCCTTCGAATTGTTCAAGGTATTTTGAAGTTTACTTTTCCCTTTTCATAATTAAAAAATATATTTTTAACTTTAAAATAGTCAAATTTTCTTTAAAAAATATTAATTCATAAACCACTTATTACTGAAAAGATGAGGCCCTAAAAGTTGATGGTCCAATAGATATAAAATTCTTTATTCTTAATTCATTTTCAATAAGCTTGGAGTATTTTGATCATTTTCTGCTTAATTTATACAGACTGCTTAACAATGTTTATTCTAAAATTAAATCACTAAGATACGAACACGTTATTATCTTCAATCAATTAAAACCAAACACCAATTCTTCCAGCCAAATACTAATTCCAAAATCAAGATTTTCAAGTCCACCAAATAAACAGAAATGTAATGTACATTGGATATGAAGGGTAACATAAATATACTTGGACAATTCTCTCCTACAAATCAATTTTTTGATTTAAATTATATCCAAATTCATTCATAATATGATATCAGAATCAAATTTATTAAAATTCTTTATTTAATTATATTAAATCTCAAATTATATTATATATACTCCAGTTAACAATATTTGTATCCACGCTTCCGTTAACGTGGGCTGGCGGGCGAGTGTTTCGTCAAAATCTTCTCCTCTTCTTCCCACCTTCCCCTGTTTCTTCATCCCCCTAACTCCAACAATGCCACAACAAAACTCATAAATTACACCAAACAAACTACCCATTTTCCCCTCAAAATGAAACTAATATTCATCATTTTCACCATTATTATCACCACCACCACTACAAAAGCTGCAGATATTCTTCCCGGTTCAACCCTTTTAGCTTCAAACCCCAACTCCAAATGGTCCTCTCCAAACAACACCTTCACCCTTTCCTTCTTACAACTGGACCCCACAAACCAAAACACATATTTTGCTGCTATTTCTTACAACAACATACCCATATGGAAAGCTGGTGGCTCAGTTGATTCCTCAGGTGCACTCAGGTTCCTCTCTAATGGTAACCTTCAACTCACAAATGGAACTTCTAATGATGTTGTTTGGAGTTCAAGAACTGCAAATCTTGGTGTTTCCTTAGCTTTTCTTGATGATAATGGTAATCTTGTTCTTAAAAATGGTACCTTTTTGAATATTTGGTCTAGTTTTGATAACCCAACTGATACTATTGTACCTGCTCAAAGTTTCAATATTAATCATGTTTTGAGATCTGGGGTTTATTCTTTTAGGCTTAGGAATAATGGGAACTTGTCACTTTTGTGGAATGATTCTATAGTGTATTATAATTCTGGTTTGAATTCTTCTGCAAATGTAAATTTGAGTTCACCTAGTTTGAGAATGCAACCAATTGGGATTCTTTCACTTAATGATCCTAGCCTTTCTAGTCCTTTAAATGTTGTTTATAGTAGTGATTATGCTGATGAAGGGAATATTTTAAGGTTCTTGAAATTGGATGCTGATGGGAATCTTAGGATTTATAGTTCTACACAAGGCAGTGGGACTCAAAATGTGAGATGGGCTGCTTTGACTGATCAATGTCAGGTTTTTGGATATTGTGGGAATTTTGGTGTTTGTAGTTATAATGAAACTGGCCCGGCTTGTGGATGTCCGTCGCTGAATTTCGAGTTTAATGATCCGAATGATAGTCGAAAAGGGTGTAAGAGGAAAGTTGATCTTAGTAATTGTCCTTCCAATGCGACTATGTTGCAATTGGATAATGCTAAGTTCTTGACTTATCCTCCGGAATTGTCTGATCAGATTTTTTCTGCTGGTATTTCTGCATGTAGGTTTAACTGTCTTGTTAATGATGCTTGTGTTGCTTCGACTTCTTTAGCTGATGGTACGGGGATGTGTTATATTAAACAGCCTAACTTTGTTAGTGGCTATCAAGCGCCAACCCTTCCTAGCACTTCGTTTCTTAAGATATGTGGGCCTTCAATGCCTAATCCTACTGCAGTTTCGGAAACTGTTGAGAAGAAAAATAAAGGGAAGGTTCCTGGCTGGGTTGTTGCACTTGTGGTTGTGGCTAGTCTCTTGGGTTTGATCCTTTTGGAGGGCTGTTTATGGTGGTGGTGCTTTAGGAACAGTTCTAAATTTGCATCACTGTCATCTCAATATGCACTTCTTGAATATGCCTCTGGTGCTCCTGTGCAGTTCACGTACAAGGAGCTTCAGCGGGCAACAAAGGGGTTTAAGGAGAAGCTTGGTGCAGGAGGATTTGGGGCTGTTTATCGGGCAGTTCTGGCTAATAGGTCTGTTGCTGCAGTGAAGCAGCTGGAAGGAATTGAGCAAGGTGAGAAGCAATTCAGAATGGAGGTTGCAACTATAAGTAGCACACACCATTTGAATTTGGTGAGATTGATTGGTTTTTGTTCTGAAGGGCGCCACAGGCTACTGGTTTACGAGTTCATGAAAAATGGTTCTCTTGATAAGTTCCTGTTTGCAGAAGATCATTCATCAGGAAAGCTTTTGAACTGGGAGCAACGATATAGTATTGCTTTGGGGACAGCAAGAGGTATCACATACCTTCATGAGGAATGCCGAGATTGTATAGTTCACTGTGACATAAAGCCTGAGAACATACTGTTGGATGAGAACTACACTGCCAAAGTATCAGATTTTGGCCTTGCCAAGCTTGTTAACCCGAAGGACCACAGGCATAGAACCTTGACAAGTCACGTAAGGGGTACTAGAGGATACTTGGCTCCGGAGTGGTTGGCCAATCTTCCTATAACTTCCAAATCTGATGTGTATAGTTATGGTATGGTATTACTGGAAATAGTGAGTGGAAAAAGGAATTTTGAAGTCTCAGAAGAGACTAACCGGAAAAAATGCTCTTTGTGGGCATATGAAGAATTTGAAAGGGGTAATACGGAGGCCATTATAGACAAAAAGCTTTCCAATCAGGAGATGAATATGGAACAAGCTATTCGAGCAATTCGAGTGAGCTTTTGGTGCATCCAAGAGCAACCATCTCAAAGGCCAACAATGGGCAAGGTGGTTCAGATGTTAGAAGGTGTTATGGAGATTGATCGGCCACCAGCACCTAGGGCTACTGAAGGGTCCTTGGCTGGAACTAGCTTAAATGCGAGTAGCACAAGCGCTCTTTCCACTTTTGCAGCCTCGGCCCCAGCTCCCTCTTCATCATCATCATTCCAAACTGCAAAGAATGTCGATAGGCAATCATCATCACTTTTACGCTCCGAAATTGAGTGAGTCTAAACCATACACTTTGGATTCCCTACAGGAACTGATGGGAATTTTTAGTATTTCAAAGATCATAGTTTGACTTGTGTGTCGCAATTCATATTGTATAATAGATAGGTTTTGCATATATATGCATATATACATAGATATCTCGTGACTCGTTAATATTGGAAAATGCCTCTCACTTATTTTGCATATCCTATTATTCGTCAGAACTCAACGACTCCGTCCACGTCTGTGATGTTTGTCCCATGTTTTTGATTCAAAAAGCTAGATATATAGTTTGTTTACGAGAAATATATCACCAAGGAAAACGTTCTATCCCACAATATTAGACAGTCTTTGGAGTGCTGGTCTTTTAAGAGGATGGTACCTTTTAATGCCAACATTGAGCTCCTTTGATTCTTTAGGAGGGAGTGAAAACCTACCCAAGAATGTGAAAACTAGATTGTTTTAGCTTCTTCGTACCAACAATTTAGGCCAAAATTAGTGAAGCTGTAGCTTCTTTTCTCCAGCAACTTTAGGCTACATTTTTATTGTAAAAAAAGACTGTAATAGTACTGTAGTTACAAAGAGTTAACGAAAGGGGGGGGGGGGGGATGGATTGGTTTAGAGGTGGTTGATGTGAACTAGAAACATGGCTATAATATCATTTGCTTGTAGAATAGCAATGTCAATTTTGGCCCACTAATTGACAATTGTATCAATAATTGTGATTAGGCAGGGGGTCCCAGTCCCAACATTAAACTAGCTCATATTTTGGTTGGCTTTCATTTTCAATAATTTCTTGTGCTGGCTATTGTTTAAATGAGAACTTAAATAGGAAATAGACGGCCATTACTTGTTGACATTAATGCAATAGTCATCCTAGAAATGTGAATAGCAAAAAGGAAAAAAACGAAGAAAAGTAAAACACTGCAAAATTCTTTCATTTTTCTAAAAGATTTATCTTTTCCTACAAAGGAATGAGTAAAGAATCCTGTGATACTTTGTCAGTGGGTACTTGGAATTGTCTTCAGATTCCCCTTTCATAATTTACGTTTACTTTACTAAAAATAAAAAATGTCAAAGCTTAATTCACACCACGAACCATCATATAGTAATCAACGTGTGTTTTGATAAATTGTTGATAATAATTCAGGTAGAAAAAACGCACACCTGATAATTCAAGTAGGAAACTCACAAAAAAGTAATACTTTTTCTTGACCATTATCTCTATTCTTTTTGAGAAGATTTTTAGTTTCCGAATGCATTTAGAAAAATAGTTTTGGTAAATAGTTTGTACTTTATCAGGTCGATTAAGGTGTTTGTCAACTAACAACCGGTTACTAAAGATTTCAATAGTTTTCAGACGATTTGTGTTGAGGATGGGAGTTTGCTCCAAACTTTATTTTATGTTTCACCCAACTGATAATAACTGGGTGCGGCTTATTTTTATCTCACAAGTAGGAAGGACCCAAATATTATACTTTTGGATCCACATACTTTGGATCTACTTATTTGTGAGATAAAAAGATGTCTCATAGTATCGAGTCGAAAAAAACTTTATTCTCACTGACAATAATCGTGTGAGCGTTTTTTTTATCTCAGAAGTAGGTGCGGGAGACCCAAATATTATACTTTTGGGTCGACATACTTCAGGTCCACTGATTTGTGAGATAAACAAACGCTTCACACAATTATTATTAGTTGTGTGAGACACAAAATAAAAAAATTCAAATGATTGTATCACATACTTTACTGGAATGCCATATTTGCGAGTCCCACAGTTTGTATGATTCGGAACTACGAAAAGTTATACAACTAAACAGCTATCATGTAGGGGTGTTACATTCATCTAATTTTCAGCCCATTAATTTTTAAAATTGTTGAAATTTACAAAAGTTGAAAACCCCACAATTTACGAAAACTATCAAAACTTTTTCACTCTTATACAATCTTATCAATGAGCAAATCATAATCATAAACAAGGTGTTATAATATCCCTAGACGCTGAAAGAAATAATCCCATTGATTATTTTCATTAATTGAATAGGTATATATACAAGTTACAAAATAGGAGAATCCTATTCCTATTCTATTCCTAAAATCTTATTCTACCATAATTCTAACTCTACAATTATGGTAGTGTATAATCCTAATTTAGGTAACAAATACATTACAATATACTACACATATATTTTTCAAATATACAATATTCTTATGTCCAATTAACAGTAAAACCGAGACCACCAATGGGCAGAATCTGTGACTTCGAATAAGGCAATATACACCTGTATATTGTGTGTATATTGCCTTATTTAACACACCCCCGCAGTCATAGCGGGCGATCTTCGAACGCTGAGACTGTCCCTAAAATCTTCAAAGAGTACCGAGGGAAGACCCTTTGTAAAGATATCTGCAACTTTATATCGTGACGGGACATGACATACGTGTACCTGCTCCCGAGCAACCTTTTCACGGACAAAGTGAATGTCCATTTCGATATGCTTAGTGCGTTGGTGCTGAACCGGATTACTTGAGAGGTAGATGACACTAACATTATCACAATATACTAAGGTTGCCTTCTGAATGGGGCAATGAAGCTCTAAAAGCAAGTTACGTAACCAACATGATTCTGAGACCACATTAGCTACTCCTCGATATTCTGCCTCTGCACTTGAGCGGGATAGAGTCGCCTGACGCTTCGCAGACCAGGAGACCAAGTTGTTGCCAAGGAACATACAATATCCTGACGTAAATCGTCTGGTGTCCGGACAACCACCCCAATCCGCATCTGTGTATGAGACAAGTGTGGATGTAGATGAAGGATACAAGTGCAACTCATAGTCCAGTGTCCCCTGAATATACCGAATGATGCATTTGATTGCATTCATGTGCTTAACTCTGGGATCATACATGAATAAACACACCTGCTGAACATCATACGTAATATCCGGTCTGGTAAAGGTAAGATACTGGAGGGCCCCTGTAAGACTGCGATAGCGGGTCGGGTCCTCGTATGGTGCACCTGCCGCGACACTAAGCTTGGGTTTTGCATCAACTGGAGTGGAAGTGGACTTACAGGATGACATCTCAGCCCTCTCTATGATGTCGGCAACATACTTTCGTTGAGACGAAAACAAACCACCTGAATGACGTTTGACAGCAATCCCCAAAAAGTAACTCAAGGGCCCTAAGTCTTTCACAGCAAACTCAGAAGTGAGCATGGCCATGATAGACTGGCGCAAGGCATCGGAAGATGCAGTCAAGATGATATCATCCACATACAACAGAATGTAGGCCAATGACGAACCATGGCGGTAGATGAATAAGAAATTATCTGACCTGCTGTGAGTGAACCCAATAGTCGAAACAAAGTCAGCAAACCTCGTATACCAGGCCCGTGGAGACTGCTTAAGCCCATATAAAGACTTTTTCAATAAACTGACATGATGCGGACGGTTAGGATCCCTGAAACCCAACGACTGATGCATATAGAATGTTTCTTTAAGGTCACCATGTAGGAAAGCATTCTTGACATCCAACTGATGAATAGGCCAAGTCTTTGAAAGAGCCAAGCTAAGCACAGTGTGAATAGTAGCCGGCTTGACCACCGGACTAAACGTGTCACCACAATCTATCCCAACCTGCTGAGTCTTACCATCACCCACAAGTCGCGCCTTATGTCGAGCAAATGACCCATCTGAATTCTCCTTATGAGCAAAAATCCACATAGACCTGATAACATTAATACCATATGGACGGGGCACCAACTCCCACGTCTTATTATCAATAAGAGCATTATATTCATCAGTCATAGCAATTTTCCAATTAGGGTCATTTAATGCGGACACAGGATTGCGGGGCAAGGGGGATTTAGAGACATCAGAATGTAAATTAAAATGTCTTTTAGGTGTAAAAATACCCCGCCGACTACGAGTGACCGGTCTATGACTCGAGGAAGAATTGAGGGAATTTTGGGAATTTTCTCGGGCTCGGGACGGACCGCCGGAGGTAATGGGCCGCCGGCCCAAATCGAAAATCGAATCATCAATGGACCGGTTCCGAGGTGGGGGACCGGCCCAATTTGGGGACCGATCCAAGCACTCGGAACCGCCGTGTCGGGAGTATCGTGGGTCCATCGGGCAGTGGGCCCGCTGGAGGATTTTGGGTGTGGGAGATGTCCGAAAAATTCCGAATAATATACGGGGATATTTGGTCATCCAAAAAATCATACAGCCTAGGCTCGGGAGTATGAACTTTGTAAAAGGAAATTGGATTTCATCAAAAATGACGTGGCGATTAATTATGATTTTCTTGGAGGATAAATCAAAGCATTTATAACCACGATGATTAGACGGATAACTCAAAAATACACACGGGATAGACCGAGCCTGAAGTTTGTTAATTGTGGTGGATGGAAATAACGGAAAACACAGACACCCAAAAATTCGAAGATGAGAATAAGAAGAGTTCTTATTATATAAGATTTGGAGGGGGGGAGGAATATGTCAGACCTTTGGACGAAATTATGTTTAGGAGATATGTTGCCATTTGCAGAGCATGATGCCAAAAATACGGGGGGTACAAAAGCATGAAGAAAGAGAGTGCGGACAATGTTATTTATGGAATGAATTTTGCGTTCGGCTTTCCTATTTTGTGACAATGTATGAGGGCACGAAAACCGAAAATTTATCCCATTATTATCACAGAACTCCCGAAATACCCTATTGTCATACTCTTTCCCATTATCACACTGAATATTTTTTATTTCTCTTTCGAATTGTGTTATAATGAATGCTCTAAATTTTATAAAGACAGAAAACACTTGAGATTTATTGGCAATTGGAAACGTCCACAAAAATTTAGAATAATCATCCAGAAACAGAACATAATATCGATGACCTAACGAACTTAGAACAGGAGACGTCCATAGATCGCTATGAATAATATCAAAAGGCTGTGAAGTATGAGAATTTGAGTCGACAAATGGCAACTTAACAATTTTTCCTAATGAACAAGATTGACAAATTGGAGTACTACTCGTACCCTTACAAGAAATAAAGCTATTTTTTTTATCTAAAACTAATAAAATAGACGATCCCGGATGTCCAAGGCGAGCATGCCACATAGAAAGAGAAATGGCTGCAAAAACTGACGGCAAGGCTTGACTCGATGGACTGAAACCAGGCATGATAGGATAAGGCCCCCTACCATGACGACGGGGATTGCTCCGGTAGACGCCTTTTTAGCCAAACCGGCTTCTTCCAAAGTAAGCATGGAGCGGGCTTGATAAAAGGCGGGAAGAGGGTTGCTTTGATGTAGGAGAGTTCCAACGCCATTATATGCCTCCGAAAGGCCGGCAACCAATTGTAGAACCAGACGATTATTGGTGACAGGTGCGCCCACATTACGGAGTTGATCTGCCAACTCCTTAAGTTTCTTGCAATAGGCAGATACGTTAGGAAATTCTTCCATGCGAACGAGGGAGAATTCCTACTCAAGTGTGACGGCACGTGAGTGTTGGTTATCTTGGAATATGTCACGCAATCTATTCCAAGTAGCCATAGCCGTGGTATCCGGCTCAATAATCGTTTGTAGAAGGTCAACCGAAATAGTGGAATAGATCCACTAGAGAACGGTAGCATCAAGTGTAATCCATAGCTGAGGATCCTCCGCGGGAAGAGGTGTAGCGGGAGGAATTATGTGATGGATAACTTGATGAGAGACAGCGTGAATCTTAAACAACTCTGCCCACGTCGCATATTGGACGTTTTCCATTTCAAGCACAATAGGGATACTGTTTTTGACGTTGGAAACCATGATGGCAGGATGATAATTGTTCTTAGACATATTGAAAGAACAAAGAAGGAGGGGAAATTTGGGAAAAGTAAGAGAGATTTTGGGAGCGGAAGATGAATTTTCGGAAAAGAAACCCGAGGGGGGGGGGGAGGGTGTCTCGGCCGAAAGAGATGACAAAAGTTGGGAGAGAAAAACTTTTGTTTAGACCTAGTCTCTTAATACCTTGAAAGAAATAATCCCCTTGATTATTTTCATTAATTGAATAGGTATATATACAAGTTACAAAATAGGAGAATCCTATTCCTAAAATCTTATTCTACCATAATTCTAACTCTACAATTATGGTAGTGTATAATCCTAATTTAGGTAACAAATACATTACAATATACTACACATATATTTTCCAAATATACAATATTCTTATGTCCAATTAACAGTAAAACCGAGACCACCAATGGGCAGAATCTGTGACTTTGAATAAGGCAATATACACCTGTATATTGTGTGTATATTGCCTTATTTAACAGACACCCTATTAACAAGTCGCATATATATCTCCATATTCTTGATATAAATATATGTTTCTTTTTGAACTACGTGGTTTGCTCATTCTTTTACGTTTCTACTAACAACAACTAGAGGAGAACAATCACATTCACTATGTTCATTTTTAGAATAAAATAGATTTGGGTAATTACTTTTGTAAATATGAAGTTTTGTTTTGCAAAATTTAAAATTATAGGTCAAGTTTTTTTAAAATGAAATTACGAAATTTTGAATTGAAATTTTACCCTTTAGGTGAATTTAAAATTTGGTGCCATTCTTGAGAAAAGAAAACGATCATTTCTACAACTTTTTTGTTTCCTACATTGAATTCATAGTTAAACTTAGGTAAAAATTGACTGTATCCTCACAGAGCAAATTTCTAGGATAATATGCGATCTAACAGTTATATTAATATCATATTTTAGATATAAGTTAGGAGATCTACCTGATCAACCCTAGGAATTAGGGGAGTTAAAGATTTTGATGCATGAATTTGAAGTGTTTGAAGTTTCTACAAAAAAAATTGAATGTTGAAATCTATCCTATTACTTTTTGTTGGTGAACTAAATTGTTAAGAGTCTCACATCGAAAATGGAATGAGAATTTGGACACCTTAGATGGACTTGGACAATCCTCCTCTAATGAGCTAGCTTTTGGGGTTGAGTTAGGCCCAATATTCATTCTTTACATGGTATCAGAGCCAGACCCATTCCAAGTCTATGTTCACCGATATTGGATCCCCAAATTATGTCATCCACTCTCCAGTTAACGGGGTCTGGACGTGCAGGGGAGTGTTAAGAGTCCCACATCGGAAATGGAATGAGAATTTGGACTCTTTAGATGGACTTGGACAATCCTCCTCTAATGAGCTAGCTTTTGGGGTTGAGTTAAGCCCAAGATTCATTCTTTACATAGATGTTGAAAAAAATGTCGCTATCAAATGTTTTAAAAAGGAGGTGCAACCCTACTTACTGTCCTCAATAAGTAGTTAGAGTTGGATTAGTGTTTGGAGATTGTCCGAACTATGAGATTTCACGTGAAGAGAAGGCCATGTAGGATAGTTTTGGATATTCCCAAGAAGTTGGCTTCTTGATCACATGGACTTACTGAATACAAAAGCAAGAATTTGCTTGAGTTACGTACTACTTTCAGAGATTCAATAAGAAAAGATTCAATGAAAGGACGTATAATTTATCGACTCCTCAACAAAGATTTGAAACCATTCCTTTCGTGAGAATTCAATTTGAGATGAAAAATGATATATTACAATTAATAAATCAGAAATTCTAAGTGGATCATATAAATGTATAATGAATGCCGATAGAAATTTGTTATTAAACACTTGGTAATTGAGCTTGAAAGGGCGAATGACAATGGAGAAGGTTTTGTTATTAATCTGTATTCCAAAAAACCAGTAAACAATAATAATTGAAAAATGAACAGAATCAGTGTTGGAAAAATAAAAATATTTTTCAGAATATAATCGAGCCCACTTAGTTCAAAGTGTGTTCTTAAGGAAATTATTCCCCTCACATTACTCGAGGTTGATGGAATATCCCCTCCCAGGATAGAACGATTATCTTACCAGAATAGTAGTACTCCAAATTCCGGTAGCGGCGAACCACTCAACAAAGAAAAGCAGTATATCACACAGAATTTGTTTATGCAGAAGAAGAAGAAGTTTGTGTTGTTCAGAAAATTCGTAAGTAAAATTCTGAGGAATCAAATGAATTTATAGCCATGGAAGTACTGTTTCTGAAGGTTTGCAACCTTTCTGAACAGTCACTGAAAACTGGTGGGAAATTTAAATATGAAAAGAAATCGGGTCGTGGGTCACTAACGGGTAGGATTGGATAAGTTAATTAATTTAATTAAATAATAATTAATTAAATAATTAAAAATTAAAAAAAATTTGGTCCATAAAGATTATCAATCAATCAGATCATTTGACCGAATCCAAATCCGAATCCGAAGCCGAAGCCGAAGCCGAGCCGAGCGAGCGACGACGACGGCGCGAGGGGTCCTTGCCCCCTCAACCCTTTTACTGACAAGAAGGAGTAATTCTACTTATAAGTAGAAGAACTTTTCTTTCCACTACCGATGTGAGACAAATGCTTATTTTATATAGCAAGAGGGAACTCCCACTTTTCTTTTCACTACCGATGTGGGACAACTCCCACTTTTCTTTCCAATCATTTCCCATTCACTAATATCAATACCCAACAATCCCCCACATGAATGGGGAATGACTATAATATAAAAGAATGCGTGGACAAGTGTGATATACAAGCGAGAATTGACTGCATCTGGATAAGTAGGTTTCCCTTTGAACTTTCCGTAGTGAACTTATATCGGATATACTCGATCAATCGGTAGATTTGATATCTTTGAACCGTCGAACTTTGTTGCATACCTAGACAACATAAGTCACACAATCAACCCTCAACCGTTTATGGTTCTCACGGTTGTGTTCGTTTCAGCCATGAACACCTCCTGGTTTCATGAGTGTGTAGAGAATGGGCCTTTACTGTCATTCCCCTTTAAAGCGGCTTACACTTAACACTCACATAGGTGATTTCTAAACATGTGGTCCTATAGCCACATTATCTGGTCATACACTGCCAGATTTAGATAATCATTAAAGAACCTTAATGCTTTATTAACTCACTAACAAGCCATAAGGTTTTATCCTTATTTCTGAACATTGTCTTCATCCGAGAATGGGTTGAGTTATTTGACAATGTTAAACCGTCAGTCACAACTTTGTTTGATCTCCTTGAACCTAGCTCTTGGGATCTCCAGTCTGCTAGGTAGAGTTACCGCCATGATGACTTGTCCTCGGCCTTAACCCTATTTCCATTGATGATCTACTAACTCCCTCTCTAGATAAGCCTTTTGTAAGAGGATCTGTCACGTTATCTCTTGACTTTACATAGTCAATCGTGATAACGCCACTAGAGAGGAGTTGTCTAACGGTATTGTGTCTTCGTCGTATGTGACGAGATTTTCCGTTGTACATTACGCTCCCTGCCCTACCTATTCGCTTGACTCGTCACAATGTATACATATAGGAGCCAAAGGTTTGGGCCAGAATGGAATATCTTCTAAGAAATTCCGGAGCCATTCAGCTTCTTCACCGGCCTTGTCTAAAGCTATAAATTCAGATTTCATTGTAGAGCGGGCGATGCATGTCTGTTTTGATGATTTCCAAGACACTGATCCACCCCCAATTGTGAAAACATAACCACTCGTGGATTTAACTTCAGATGATCCGGTGATCCAATTTGCATCACTATATCCTTCGATCACGGCGGGATATTTGTTATAATGCAAAGCATAGTCTTTGGTGTGTTTTAAATACCCCAAGACTCGTTTCATTGCTATCCAATGAGTTTGATTGGGATTACTCGTGAATCGACTCAGCTTGCTGATAGCACATGCTATATCTGGTCGTGTACAATTCATAATATACATCAAACTTCCCAAAACTCGTGCATAGTCCAATTGTGAGTCACTTTCACCTTTATTCTTTTGAAGTGCAAAACTTACATCAATTGGAGTCTTTGCAACATTGAAATTTAAATACTTAAACTTGTCAAGTACTCTTTCAATATAATGAGACTGCGATAATGTTAGACCTTGTGGAGTTTTATGAATTCTGATACCTAAGATCAAATCAGCAACTCCTAAGTCCTTCATATCAAATTTGCTAGCCAGCATACGCTTCGTAGCATTTATATCGGTAATATCTCTACTCATTATCAACATATAAATAAATAATGACTTCATGATTTGGAGTATTTTTAATGTAAACACATTTGTCACACTCATTAATCTTAAATCCATTTGCCAACATCGTTTGGTCAAATTTCGCATGCCATTGTTTGGGTGCTTGTTTAAGTCCATAAAGTGACTTAACAAGTTTGCACACTTTCCTTTCTTTACCAGGAACCACAAAACCCTCAGGTTGTTCCATGTAAATTTCTTCCTCCAATTCTCCATTTAAGAAAGCCGTCTTGACATCCATTTGATGGATTTCAAGACCATATACGGCCGCCAGTGCTACTAACATCCGAATAGATGTTATTCTTGTTACCGGCGAGTATGTGTCAAAGTAATCAAGACCTTCTTTTTGTCTATAACATTTGACCACAAGTCTTGCCTTATATTTGTCAATAGTGCCATCAGCTTTCATTTTTCTTTTAAAAATCCATTTTGATCCTAAAGGTTTATTTCCAGGAGGAAGATCAACCAATTCCCATGTATGATTGTTCAAAATTGATTCAATCTCACTATTGACTGCCTCTTTCCAAAATGCTGAATCAGAAGAAGACATCACTGCTTTAAATGTTTGAGGCTCATTTTCAAGCAAGAATGTCACAAAATCTGGTCCAAAGGAAGTAGATGTCCTTTGACGTTTGCTACGCCTTGCATCCTTTTTACTTGGTGTATTTTCCTTTGGTTCTTCCCGAGGTCGTTTAGATATTTCACTTGACGACTCACATTCAGTTTTATACGGATAAATATTTTCAAAGAATTCAGCATTATCTGATTCAATTACCGTATTAACATGTATTTCGGGATTGCCCGATTTGTGAACCAAAAACCGACAAGCTTTGCTGTTTGTAGCATAGCCAATAAAAACACAATCCACAGTTTTTGATCCGATTTTTACCCTTTTGGGCAAAGGAACTTGGACCTTTGCTAAACACCCCCACACTTTGAAATATTTCAAGTTGGGTTTTCTTCTTTTCCATAGTTCATATGGAATAGATTGTGTTTTCCTTGTGGGGCACCCTGTTGAGTATTCGGTTAGTTGTAAGGATAGCTTCCCCCACAAGCTTTGCGGTAAACCGGAACTTATTAATAAGGCATTCATCATTTCCTTTAATGTTCGGTTTTTCCTTTCCGCAATTTCATTTGATTGTGGTGTGTAAGGGGCAGTAGTTTGATGAATAATTCCATATTCTAAACATATCTCTGCAAAAGGAGATTCGTACTCTCCACCCCTATCACTTCTAATCATTTTTATCTTTTTATTCAATTGATTTTCCACTTCGTTTTTGTATTGCTTAAATGCATCAATTGCTTCATCCTTACTATTAAGCAAATACACATAACAATATTGAGTGCAATCGTCAATAAAAGTTATAAAATACTTTTTCCCACCGCGAGATGGTATTGACTGCATATCACATATATATGTGTGAATTAAGTCTAAAGGATTTGAATTCCTATCAATAGACTTATATGGATGTTTAACAAACTTAGATTCAACACATATTTCACATTAAGATTTATTACACTCGAATTTAGGCAATACTTCTAAATTAATCAATTTTCGCAAGGTTTTGTAGTTGACATGTCCTAAACGAACATGCCATAAATCATTTGACTCCAATAAGTAAGACGAAGCTGAATTTTTATTAATACGTCAACAACCATTACATTGAGTTTGAAAAGGCCCTCGGTGAGGTAGCCCTTTCCTATGAACAAATCATTCTTACTTAATACAATTTTCTCACTAACCAACACACACTTAAACCCGTTTTTGACGAGTAGTCCGGCTGAAACTAAATTCTTCCGAATTGTTGGAACGTGCATAACATTGTTGAGAGTCAGGACCTTGCCGGAAGTCATCTTCAGAAGTATCTTCCCATATCCTTCAACCTTGGCTGTTGCAAAGTATTTCCCATAAACAAGTACCTCTTCGGGTCCAGCGGGAGCATAGGTTGCAAATGCTTCCTTTGTAGCGCAAACATGTCGAGTGGCACCAGAATTAAGCCACCACTCCTTTGGGTTTCCAACCAAATTGCACTCCGATAGCATTGCACACAGATAATCCATATCATCATTCTTTTCCACCATATTGGCTTGTCCTTTTCCCTTGTTCTTTTTCGGGAGACGACAATCTGGGCTTTGTGGCCAGCTTTCCCACAATTAAAGCAGTTGCCCTTGAGCTTTTTCTTGTTGGAATCCTTTTCCTTTCCAGAAAGCCTCTTCCTTTTCTTGTTCTTTTTCAGAGCAGCATCTTCAACGATGTTTGCCCCTTCAATTGGTGAAGTCTTACGGTACCTCTTCTCAGCGGTTTTGTTATCTTCCTCGATCTTGAGACGAATCACAAGATCTTCCAACTTCATTTCCTTTCTTTTGTGCTTGAGATAATTCTTGAAATCTTTCATGAGGGCGGCAATTTCTCAATCATTGCGTACCACTTGGAACGCTTCATTTACTACCATACCTTCAGCAATAAGGTCATGGAAGATAAGTTGAAGCTCTTGAACTTGGGTTCCAACGGTTTTTCCATCCAACCATTTTGTAGTCTAGGAATTTGGCAACCACAAACTTCTTCAAGCAAGCATCTTCAGTTTTGTACTTCTTTTCAAGTGCACTCCATAGTTCTTTGGAGGTCTCTCTACCGCATCGTAGACGTTGTACAAGTCATCTTCTAAGGCACTCAAACATGCCTTTGCACAAAAAATCACTTTGTTTCCAAGCCTCAGTAACCATGAATTGTTGGTTGTCAGGCATGTCGGCGGCAGGCACGGGAGGGTCCTCATTGGTGAACTTTTGCATACCAAGGGTGGTAAGCCAAAAGAACATTCTTTGCTGCCATCCTTTAAAGTTGGCACCGGTGAACTTCGCAGTTTCTCCGCCGGTGGCACAAGCGGTACGGGTTGTAGGAGTAACCGCTGGTGCAGTATTCACAGAGGTAGTTCCAGTCTCAATTGCCATTATTCGTTTGTCACTGTCAAATCGACAAACTGTTTTAGTTAATAAAACCAGAATAGCAATTCAATCACAGACTTAAACGATGAAGATTTTATTTCTTCAAATCGCAGTATAATTATGAAACTTTAGTATTCCAACGAAGTTTTTATATCTTCGAGTCAGAATACTAATATTCATATGGAGTAGAAAACTACACAAGTTTTAATCTCCAAATCAGAATACAACAACGATGAAGTTTTTTTATGTTCTTCAAAACATTGTACAAGTATGAACTTTAATATTCCAACGAAGTTTTTATGTCTTCAAGTCAGAATATGAAATTTCATACGGAGTAGAAAACCACACAGGTTTTAATCTCCAAAACAAAATACAGATTAATCAAAAATATAATTTCCTTAAGATTGTTATTAATCTGTATTCCAAAAAACCAGTAAACAATAATAATTGAAAAATGAACAGAATCAGTGTTGGAAAAATAAAAATATTTTTCAAGAATATAATCGAGCCCACTTAGTTCAAAGTGTGTCCTTAAGGAAATTATTCCCCTCACAGTACTCGAGGTTGATGAAATTATTCCCCTCACAGTACCCGAAGCCGAAGCCGAGCCGAGCGAGCGACGACGACGGCGTGAGGGGTCCTTGCCCCCTCAACCCTTTTACTGACAAGAAGGAGTAATTCTACTTATAAGTAGAAGAACTTTTCTTTCCACTACCGATGTGGGACAAATGCTTATTTTATAAAGCAAGAGGGAACTCCCACTTTTCTTTTCACTACCGATGTGGAACAACTCCCACTTTTCTTTCCAATCATTTCCCATTCACCAATATCAATACCCAACAGGTTTAACAAGAGAATGGATTGCAACATTGTTTGCAGAATTTCAACTTTGAAGTTGAAGTCTTGTACAATACAAATTTCAAATTGAAAACTTCAAATTTAAAATCCAACTTGCATGTCCAAATGATTTTTAAGAGAACTCCTAAATTCATGAGATGGTTCTACTAAAAAAAATAAAGAGAGTTCAGAGCATGTGCACGAAGTCGATAATAACAAAATTCGTGTGAAATGAAAAATTAATCAGGTATGCATAATGTCATTTTCATATAATATATTTAGTAAAATATTAGTTTATAAATGGAGATTTTTCACGCATTAAAATAGGATAAATATAGTTTAAGAGAATCCCGTACCAATGTTATTAATATAGTGTAGTAAAATATTCTCAAATTTTGACATTATGTTCAATTTTTAACATTTGATAAATCTCTATAACGTTAGGTATATAAATAGATTTTGATATGAAATATTTTATGAACAAAATAACATTTAATACATAGTGTGGCTAGAGAATATTAAGTTTTTGACATTTATGTCCAATCTTTAACGTTAGATAAGCTTTTATAGTAAAATTCTATGAATATACTTTAAGTACATATATCCATCGAGATAAGTGCACAAATGTCCACTTTTGAGATCGTAACTTAATTTATATCGGGATAAGTGCACAAAAGTTTTTGAAATTTTAGATCAGCTTAGTATGTAAGTATGTAAATGACAAGTAAAGAAACAAGCGAAAGTTAATTTTTTTATTAGTTTGCAATTTTGCATTACATATTAGTATTATTGAACAAATCAAGGATGATGAATGTCACTTATATGTCCTTCTATTTGTTAAACCGTATAATAACCGATCGAGAAGAAGAAGAAAGAATACAAAAATCCTAGGAGGAAAAGAATAAAAAACCTTAGGAGGATGAAGAATAAGCGCAGGAGAAGAAGCATACTCTCTGTGAAATTTATTAATATTGTGTATTAATTAAATAATTTTTTTAAAATGTGTACGGATTAAATGGCAGCGATCAAATAGGGTGTTCCAACTTTTTTTTCCAATATTTATCTTAGGAAAAATCACACGACATAACTAAAAAAGATCATATATTACTAAATGTTGGAAATTAGCCTTTAGCGGGAGTTGCGACCGACCAACTTTAACGGCTTAAACACTAGTGTTACATATGTTGGAGAATCCGGTTCTTCACACATGCATGATCTACTAAGTACGTAGATAACCGTAGGGCCAAGAATCGTCAAATTTCATTGAGAAATGAAAGAGATATTGGTCCACGAAGTGAGGTGTTTCAAGCATGAAAAGTGTGGTATTGTGTTCAATTCTCCCTCATCGGTAGAGGAAGAAAGAATTGTTGTGTATATAAGACTCGAAATTGGTTTGGGGTTTGGGACCCCAAGGGGTATCCCATGTGTTTAAAGGAGGGAGGACCTAGATGTGCTTCGGTTCAAGGAAAGACCACATGCGCGCCGCCGCCGCCCGTCCCGTCCGGTCCGGTTCTCTGGTTCTCTGGCCCAAAAAGATAATATCAGAAAGCCCACGACCTGGAACATTGAAACGGGGGTGATTTTTTTTCTCATCACTCTGTTCGACAGTTAGCTAATTCAGCCAACTTCAGCCTCACTCTCAAACTCTCTTTAACACTTAGAATAATTTCGGGCAGAAAGAAAGACAAGCAATATAGGGGGAAATTCTCGCCCAAGGCGGTTACATAGGGGAGTTGGGCGCACACTTCAGATCCCCGCCCAGAATACAAGGAAACGTTCAAACCAACGTCGGGGCACGTCGCCTCATTCACGGGCACACCCGCATTCACCCGCATTCACCCGCATTCACCCGCAAGCGTCTCATGTGCCTTGCACATGAAGGTAACCGATGCCATCTCAGCGATCCACATCGCGTCCAGCTATCACGTATTTCGCGGCCCCGTCACTCATCCGTGTCTCGGCGTCACGCGCTCGCGCGTCACGCGTCCCCGTCTTTCTCGGTCGACTCGGCTCCGGCCTTGCGCATTTCGCCCCATATGTCTCGGCGCTCCGGCTCGGCCTTGCCTCGTCCCAACACTTTCGAGTTTTCTCGGCGTCTCAACCGCCCTGCCGAGTTTTCTCGGCCGGCGTCTCAACCGTCCCCCCTGCCGAGTTTTCTCGCCGGCGTCGGACCATCCTGCCGAGTTTTCTCGGCCGGCGTCTCAACCCTCCCTGCCGAGTTTTCTCGGCCGGCGTCTGGACCATCTGCACAAGGCCAACGACTGTGCCATGCCTTTGCCTCGCACAAGGCCAATGCCATCGACTAGAGCCGTGCCACACACACACGTCGGCCAATGCCATCCTCGGTCACGCATGCCCGATAGGTGCCATGCGTCTTCGTCAGCCACCTTGCCCTCGGCCGGACGTGCCAATACTCACGCATTGTCAAGTCATCCCACGACCTCGACTCTGCCGAGATCCGTCATAGCCAAACTAGGGGCGTAACAAACCACCCGCACCACTTGAACTCGACGTCCTCGTCGAGACCGTTTTTAAGTAGTCCTCGACATCTTTTCGAATTGCCATAAAGATGAATTTTTCTCCCAAGTAGCATCGCTTCTTGACCCTTCCACCGAATAAGAAGATCTCTCGTCCGCCTGTTCTTCTTGCTCATACCAAGAACCCGGTGATCAAGTATCTTTTCTATCTCGGCATCAAAGCGTGTGCGCACCACAGTAGGTGCCCTTTTCGACTTGTTCCTTTCGAATCCTCGGCATCCTCAAAGTAAGGCTTAAGAAAACTACATGGAAGGTTGGATGCAATTTCAACCTTTCGGCAGTTTCCTTCAATTTGTAAGCGACCTCGCCTACCTTCTGAACCACTTCAAACGGTCCATCATATTTGGGAATCAGACCTCTATGCCGATGCTTACTCACGATTTGTTTCCAAATCTGGGATGTGAGCTTCAGCAGCACTTTGTCACCAACATCAAACTCGACCGACCTTCGATGTTGATCGGCATACTTCTTCATCCTTTTACCGGGCCTTGCGCAAAGCTGTCTTGCGCCTCGGCAAGCATCTCATGCTTGTCCCTTGTGTACTGATATGCAGCAGGGCATCGACCTTGACTCTTCTGTTTTGCAACATCCAGAGGAGTCATAGGTTGTTTGCCCAGCACGATCTCAAACGGGCTCATTTTCGTTGCCGACGACTTGTGTAGGTTATAGCAAAGCGTCGTTGTATCCAACAAGTCCACCCAATTCCTTTGGCTCGCCGTCACGTAATGCCGCAAGTATTCCTCCATCAAATGATTTATTCTTTCGGTTTGTCCATCAGTTTGGGGATGATTTGCAGTAGAGAACTTCAAATTCGTCCCCATCAAGTTGAACAAGGCAGTCCAGAACCGACCAGTAAAGCGAGCATCACGATCACTCACAATATCGCCTGGAACTCCAAAGAACTTCACAACATTTTTGTAGAACAATTCGGCGGCAACATATTCGACGAACACACCCGGAGCGACAACAAATATAGCATACTTCGAGAACCTGTCGACCACCACCATGACCGATGCCATATCCTTAACTTTAGGGAACCCACTAACAAAGTCCATCGAAACGGACATCCATGGCCTTTCCGGAATTGGAAGAGGCTGCAGCAATCCAGCTTCCTTCTTACGTTCCGTCTTATCTAATTGACATACTAGACAAGATTTCACATAAGCTTCAATGTCCTCCTCCATTTTAGGCCAAAGATAAGCTCGAGACAGTAAGGCAATCATCCTTTCTACCCCCGGATGACCCGCCCATGTAGTGTCATGCGCTTCTTTCAACATGTCTTTACGCAATCCACCACCCTGAGGCACTACGATTCTCCCCCTTAAAATAGAGCAGATCGTCCTCGATCCAGTACCTCCTCACAATTCCATCCCGAACTTGACTCATTATCTTCTCATATAACGAGTCATTCACAGCACACAGTCTAATCTTATCAATAAAATCAAACTTCATTTTTGTAATTGAATATACGGCAGTAAATACCTCTTTGCGACTCAAGGCATCCGCAACATTGTTGTTATTTCCTGGCTTGTGCTCCCACACGAAGTCATATTCTGCCAAGAACTCCTACCATCGCGCCTGTTTTGGACTAAGTTTGCGTTGCGTTTTGAAAAACGTATTGGCGACGTTATCAGTCTGCACCACAAACTTAGTTCCCAGCAAATACACATGCCAAATCTGCAAGCAGTGAACCACAACAACCATTTCCTTCTCGTGAGTCGAGTATCGTTGTTCCGCATCATTCAATTTCCTGCTTTCGAAGGCCACTGGATGGCCCTCTTGCACCAACACTCCGCCAATAACTTTGTTGGAGGCATCGGTGTGCACCTCAAAAGGCATCCCAAAATCAGGCAGCTTGATAAGCGGCTCTGAGGCAATGGCTTCTTTCAAAGAACAGAAAGCCGTCTCACACTTATCCGACCAGCACCACTTGACATCTTTCTTCAGCAAATCCGTCAATGAAGCCGCCTTCTTTGAATAACCCGCAATGAACTTGCGGTAATAGTTTGCCAACCCCAAGAACGACCGCAGCTCTTTCACGCCACTTGGTGCCTGCCAGTCAACAATAGCCTGCACCTTCTTCGGGTCCATGCGCATTTGATTCTGACTCACCAAGTGCCCAAGGAATCTGATCTCTTCCTTAGCAAATTCACATTTTTCTTTCTTGACATAGAGCTTGTACTCCCTCAACCTAGACATCACCTTGCTCAAATGTCTTACATGTTCATCTAATGAGCGACTATAATGACAATGTCGTCTAAGTAGACCACTACGAAGTCATCAAGGTACTCAAACAAGACATCATTCATTAAATTACAGAAAGTAGCCGGGGCATTAGTCAAGCCAAACGACATTACAAGAAATTCGTAAGAGCCATAATGAGTAACACAAGTCGTTTTGGACTCACTCCCCTCCGCTATTCTAACCTGCCAATAGCCCGAACGCAAATCCAGCTTAGTGAACCACCTAGCCTGGCTAAGCCTATCCATCAAGTCTTGAACCAGCGGAACCGGATACTTGTTTTTGATAGTCACCTTGTTCAGCGCCCTATAGTCCACACACATCCTTAGCGTCCCATCCTGCTTCTTCTAGATTAAAATAGGGGCGCCATAAGGAGCCTTAGACGGCTGAATCAAACCCGCATCAAGAAAGTCATTGAGCTGCTTCCTCAGTTCAGCCAGTTCCTTAGGAGCCATACGGTAAGGAGCTTGAGCAGGGGCTATAGAACCCGACAGCAACTCGATCTTGTGGTCAGTATCCCTCCTTGGTGGCAAGTGTCTGGGCAGTTCATGGGGCATAACATCATTATATTGCCCCAGCAACTCAGCCACGCAATCTGGACTTCCTCAAACACGTCCGGTTTAATTTCCACCAATGCAGCAAGAAAGGTCTCATTCCCCTTCTTCAATCCATTATCAACAGAAATTGCAGAAATTAAAGGGCTCTTGTATTTACTTACTTTCTCTACCTCGCCTTCTGGATGAACAACCTTTATGAACCCCGCCATTTTCTCTTGCATGACCATCACTCCGTCCAAGTGTGGCATCGGGGCAAAGCAATATTTCCTTAGGAAGTCGATGCCAAGAATAACATCGAAAGTGCCTAAGGGAATAACCATCAGGTCGTGCTTCCCAGCCCAAGGTCC
Organism: Anisodus tanguticus; assembly: GCA_034509755.1. Lineage (NCBI taxonomy): Eukaryota > Viridiplantae > Streptophyta > Magnoliopsida > Solanales > Solanaceae > Anisodus > Anisodus tanguticus. Next base: position 18,116,397 of record CM067553.1, on the reverse strand, counting down.
AACCGACATTTTCACGCCATAAGCCATTCCATCGATCAACTGGGCCACCTGATTCACGGTCTTCATGTAATTCGGACTCTTAGTCAACCTGAGTCCGAACTTTACAGCCAATTTCACGTTGATAAAGGTGTGAGTTGCTCCAGTATCGACCATCGCCACAATCACCTTACCGTCTACATCCATCTTAATATGCAACAAACTCGCATGTGGGCTCACCGACGACTCCCCCACTGCATTCACTAGGCAGAAACTGTTCTCGCAATTCCTTCTTCAGTTTGACCCACGAATCAATTCGGGGTCGGCCAGCACTCACATCATCAGCATCCCGTGTTCTCCACCATAACTTAGCATCACCGGCCAAGTACATAGTCGTGATATTCAGCTTATCATTTTCAGCAACACGGGCCGTAGAGAAGTACTGTTTCATGTCCCACAAGAAATTCTCCAGTTCCTTTGCACTTCGGGACCCCATAAAAGCTTTGGGTTAGGGATATTCACCTTCGTTCTTTCCTCACCGCCAAGGCCAGGAGAGGCTACGGACCTGCGCAAGATCCGGATTTCAGTTTGCAAACTTTTGTTTGCCTCCTTCAAATTCTCAATTTGAAGGTCAGCCGCCTCTCGGTTATTGATGAACTCAGCCATTTGAGCAGTAACCGCATTTTTGTAAGCAGCCAATTCAGAATTCACGCCATGGATCTGGCTTATAAGATCAACCAGACCCTCAGCATCGTCAGTTATGCTAACCAGTGCCTCCAGACAATCGATCCTTGCCCACAATTCAGTGTTAGTACTTCTACCAGCCATGATTCGCAACGTAGAACCTAGGCTTTGATACCAATTAAAACGGGGGTTATTTTTTTTCTCATCACTCCGTTCGGCAGTTAGCTAATTCAGCCTCACTCTCAAACTCTCTTTAACACTTAGAATAATTTCGGGCAGAAAGAAAGACAAGCAACGTTACAGGCCAAAGCCCAACCTTTTCTTTATTCTCAATAAGTAAAGGAACTTAACGTTTACAAAGGCACACACAAAACAAACTTTCACTCAAAAGGGACGAAGAGCTAAACACTTACTCGTTTACTCTCTCACTTTTTCTGAATGTCTTATGCCTTAGCCTACTCCTATATTTATAGGGTGAAATTCTGCCCAAGGCAGTTACAAAGGGGGAGTTGGGCGCACACTTCAGATCCCCGCCCAGAATACAAGGAAACGTTCAAACCAATATCGGGGCACGTCGCCCCATTCACGGGCACACCCGCATTCACCCGTATTCACCCGCAACCGTCTCATGTGCCTTGCACATGAAGGTAACCGCTGCCATCTCAGCGATCCGCGTCGCGTCCAATTATCGCGCATTTCGCAGCCCCGTCACTCATCCGTGTCTCGGCCCCGTCACGTATCCGCGCCTCGGCCAGGTCACGCATCCGCGCACATTTCTTTGCCGACTCGGGGTCCAGCTCTGCGCGTCGCCCGTATATCTCGGTCCAGCTCAGCCTTGCGGTCTCGCCCCAACACTCTGCCGTATTCCTTGCCATTTCGCCCAATGTCTTGACGGTCCTCGACCAACCCTGTCGACCATCGCCCAGCGTCTCGGCCAACGTCTCGACCCTCCTGCCGAGACGATCGTGCCATGCCTGTGCCTTGCACAAGGCCAATGTCCTCGACTAGCTCCGTGCCAACACCCACGATACCAATACCGATCCTCAGTCACGCACGCCCGATAGGTGCCATACGTCTTCGTCGGGCCAGCCTTGCCCTCGGCCAGACGTGCCAACACTCACGCCTGTCCGAGTCATCCCACGACCTCGACCTGCCGACCCATACCAGTGCCAAGGGCATTATCCAAGCCCTTTGGCCCTGTCTTTGCCGACATCCGTCATAGCCAAACTAGAGGCGTAACGAGTGTGGCACTCTGTTCTTAAGACAATATTGCCCCGTATGTATCCTTTATACGTCCTGGACAATTCATCTCCCAAGATAAAATAGCAATGGAACACTTGAGCGAAGGAAACTCAAGAGCTACCGTGAAGAATATTGAGTAACGAAATGATGCTTGGAAGTTGTAGGAAGAACTGTGTTTGCTTGTGTATTTCCATGTAGTATATGTCTTGCTCAACAATGGTGTAAGGGGTGTTTATATAGGTGAGGAAGGGGTTGTTCAATTGCCCCCATAACAGCCATTATTGGCCAAATAATGGCCATTATGGAGGTAGTAAAGCCACCAAAATAAATGGTGAAAGACCAACGGATTGACCAATTATAGGAGGAGTAATTCAACCAAAATAAATGGCTGAATTGAGTGCTTCTGGGATCAAACTGTACTTTTGGCAAAGTTCTCTGGCCCAAAAAGATAATATCAGAAGGCCCACAGCCCACGACCCACGACCCGTGACCCGAGAACTCGAGAACTCAGAACCCGGAACCGGACCGGACGGGACGGGACGGGCGGGCGGCGGCGGCGCGCGTGTGGTCATTCCTTGAACCGAAGCACATCTAGGTCCTCCCTCCTTTAAACACATGGGATATCCCTTGGGGTCCCAAACCCCAAACCAATTTCGAGTCTTATATACACAACAATTCTTTCTTCCTCTACCGATGAGGGAGAATTGAACACAATACCACACTTTCCATGCTTCAAACACCTCACTTCGTGGACCAATATCTCTTTCATTTCTCAATGAAATTTGACGATTCTTGGCCCTAGGTTATCTACGTACTTAGTAGATCATGCATGTGTGAAGAACCGGATTCTCCAACATATGTAACACTAGTGTTTAAGCCGTTAAAGTTGGTTGGTCGCAACTTCTGCCAAAGGCTAATTTCCAACAATCCCCTCTTGAAAGAGATTTTGGCGCACTCACATGATGTCTTTTCATTTCCAGCAATATTTCAGCGGACCGATGTTGCATAAGGAGAGGTAGCTTCAGCTTTGAACCTTCCATAGTTGAATACCATCGGACTTACTTACTGCGCGGTGAACGTGATGTCTTGAACCGTCAGTGTTTAGTGTAAGCCAAGTCAATGATACCAACACAACAAATTCCCTTACTCTCTTCTTCATAATGTTTTGTCCGTTTTGTCCATGGACAACGTCTTGGATTCTTAAGTGCGTTCATTTTGAGGTGGCCCGTCCTCACACTTAAATAGGTGGTCTCCTACAAGGTATCCTGCTATACCCCACTTCACAAGTGTTAGGAACCATTAAAAGTTTCCCAAAACCTAACCTCAACTGTTGAGGAGCATTACAAGGTTTTGAAAACTTAACCTTTACCCACACTGAGATAGCACTTAAAGTCTATCGCGGGAACGGCTTTGGATTTGGTGTTTCTTTTCAGAAACCCCTATCCGAAGTGCTCATACTTCCACTGAAGCGATCAACTGAACCTTTACAACTTAGTTTTCCCATTGAACCAAATTACTGGGATCTCCAGTTAGTAAGGTTGGGTTACCGCTGTATTGGTCCTTATATTTTGGGTTTTAAGCCCATTCCCCTAGACAGGCAAGCCATCTGATCTTTGGGTAAGCCTTTTGTCAATGGGTTTGCTATATTATCCTTTGACTTAATGTAATCAATAGATATTATACCCGTGGTGATCAGTTGCCTAACGGTCTTATGCCTCCGTCGTATATGACGAGACTTGCCGTTATACATAGCATTCCGTGCCCTTCCTAGAGCCGACTGACTGTCGCAGTGGATCATTACTGAAGGTACGGGTTTGTTCCAATACGGAACATCCTCTAAGAAGTCATGAAGCCACTCAGCTTCTTCTTCTGCTTTGTCTAAAGCGATAAACTCCGATTCCATTGTGGATCGGGCGATGCAAGTTTGCTTAGAGGATTTCCAAGACACGGCCCCACCACCAATTGTAAATACATACCCATTTGGTGGACTTGGTGTTCTCTATATCGATATCCAGTTTGCATCACTGTACCCCTCTAGTACAGCTGGATATCTCGAATAGTGTAACCCATAATTTAATGTGTATTTCAGGTATTGTAATACCCGATTCAACGCCTTCCAGTGATTATCACTCGGATTACGGGTGAACCTAGCCAACTTATTGACTGCGTAAGCAATATCAGGTTGGGTGCAGTTTGTTATATACATCAAACTACCGATCACCTGTGCATATTGCTCCTGGTATACAGGTGCACCAAGATTTTTATCAAGCTTTTGATCTATATCCATTGGTGACGTTATCGGTGAACTGTCTAACATCTCGAACTTTCTCAAAACATCCTCGATGTAGTGAGACTGAGATAAGACCAGTCCGTCAGACGTCTTAGAGATTTTAATCCCTAAGATGACATCTGCGATACCCATATCCTTCATGTCGAAGCATTATTTCAACATGTTCTTAGTCTCTAGGATTACCCTAGGACTGCTTCCTGTGATTAACATGTCGTCTACATACAGGCATATCATAACAAATGAGTCAGAGTTACCTTTCGTGTAAACACATTTATCACACTCATTAATGGCGAACCCTTTCGATAGTAGAGTACTATCAAATTTTTCATGCCATTGTTTCGGGGCTTATTTCAGCTCGTACAGAGATTTGACAAGTCTACAGACTTTCTTCTCTTGCCCTTGAACCACATACCCCTCGGGTTGGTCCATATAAATTTCTTCTTCCAAATCACCGTTTAGGAAGGCTGTCTTAACATCCATCTGGTGTATCTCAAGGTCACGCAAAGCTGTGATCGCAATAAATACCCGTATGGATGTCATCCGGGATACCGGGGAGTAGGTATCAAAGTAGTCAAAGCCTTCTGTCTGCCAATAGCCCTTGACTACCAACCTGGCCTTGTACTTGTCTATAGACCCATCTGCCTTGTATTTGCGTTTGAGTATCCATTTACAACCCAACGGTTTATTTCCCGGAGGAAGATCAACCAACTCCCACGTATGGTTATGCAGAATGGAGCCTATTTCACTCTCAATAGCTTCTTTCCAGAGCGGTGCTTCTGGAGTTGACAACGCCTAAGCAATTGTCATTGGTTCATCATTAACCATATAAGCTACAAAGTCAGGACCGAAGGATTTATCCTTCCTGGCCCTCTTACTTCGCCTTAGATCCATCTCTGGAGTCTCCAAGTTCTGAGAATCTGAAACACTAGATTTCGGATGTTCAGCCACCTCGAGATTCGCTAGATCTGAACCATTCAGATCCGGGCAGTCAAGGACTCCCGGTTCTTGAGAGCTTTGTGCATAACTTCGTTTGAGAGAGGTTATGTCTTTCTCCTTTCTAGGAAAGGTACTTTCAAAGAATAGAGCATTCATTGATTCCATTATTGTACCTTGGTGGATATCTGGAATATCTGACTTATGCACTAAGAAGCGATAAGCACTACTGTTATTTGCATATCCGATGAATATGTAATCTACATTCTTAGGCCCAATCTTGACCTGTTTTGGCTTGGGTACTTCAACCTTTGCCAGACAACCCCACACCTTAAAATATTTGTAGGTGGGTTTCTTTCCCTTTCATGATTCATATGGAGTTTTGTCCTTACCCTTATGTAGGACTCTGTTAAGAATCGTATTAGCGGTAAGGACGGCTTCTCCCCACATATTTTGGGGAAGACCGGAATTGATAAGAAATGCATTCATCATTTCCTTTAATGTGCGGTTCTTACGTTCCGCCACACCGTTTGATTGAAGTGAGTATGGAGCCGTCGTTTGATGAATAATGCCTTCTTGGGCACAATATTCCTCAAATGGCGCTACATATTCTCCCCATCTATCGCTACGAATGGATTTAATCCGTAGGCTAAGTTGATTCTCAACTTCTGCTTTGTAACGTCGGAACGCTTCAAAGGCTTCATCCTTACTTTTCAACAAGTAAAGGTAACAATACCTTGTGCTATCATCTATAAATGTCACAAAGTACTTGTTCCCCCCTCTAGTTTGTGCAAACTTCAAATCACATATATCTGTGTGAATAAGTTCTAGAGGAGCGGTATTCCTTTCGACGAATCGAAAAGGAAGCTTGGTGAGTTTTGCCTCTACGCACACCTCACACTTATGTTGAGGGTTTACGTCGATAGAGGGCAACAACTCCATCTTTACCAGCCTTTGAATAGACTTGTAGTTTACGTGTCCTAATCTATGATGCCATAAATTAGAAGACTCAAGCAAATAAGAAGAAGGTTCAACTTTATTTCTTTGACGCAATACAGACATGACATTCACTTTGAAGAGGCCTTCACAGACGAAGCCCCTTCCCACAAATGTGTCATTTTTAGTGACTACAAACTTATTGGATTCAAATACTAGCCTAAAACCAGCATTAACCAATAAAGGTCCAGAAATTAAATTTCTTCTAATCTCTGGGACGTGCATCACTTCCTTCAGAGTAAGTTCCTTGCCGGAAGTCATCTTCAGGACCACCTTTCCAACCCCCAGCACGTTAGAAGAAGCGGTGTTGCCCATGAATAGCTTCTTGTCAGCGACCGGAGTGTACGTGGAGAAGGCATATTTGTTGGAACAGATGTGCCTAGTAGCACCTGTGTCCATCCACCACTGCATCGGATTCTCCACCAAGTTGGCTTCTAGCACCACTGCAGAGAATTCCTCGATCATGTCATCCAGGAGCGTGTCCTTGACGACGTTTGCTTGAGCCTTGCCTTTAGACTTGGCTTTCTGCTGTTGCTCAGTCTTGAGCTTGCGGCATTCCTTGATCCTATGACCAGGTTTTCCACGGTGATGACAATTACCTCTCGAACATCTGCTGCTGGGGGCTTTGCCATCTTTCTGGAACTTCCGCTTCTTGCTTGAGTTCCCTTTGGCCTCAGCCACATTCGCCTTTGCCTCAGCAGGTTGTCTACCCTTTGGCAAGGTCTTCTTATTATCTTCCTGGATTTTCAGTTTGATAACAAGCTCTTCAAAGGTTATCTCCTTTGTCTTGAGTTTCAAGTAACTCATAAACTCATTCCATGAAGGAGGTAACTTTTCAATCAGCGATGCAACCAAAAACTGCTCGTTTGGTTTCAGTCCTTCCAAATCCAGGTGATGTAAAATCATTTGGAATTCCTGGGCTTGGGACATCACTGTCTTATTGTCCACCATTTGGAATTTTAGAAATTTCCCAACGATGAACTTCTTAGTACCCGCATCTTGTGCGTTGTACTTCTTTTGCAGTTTTTCCCACAGCTCTTTGGCAGTGCCAACGGTGCAATAGACCATGTAGAGAGGGTCTGGCAAGCAGTTCAGTATATAGTTCTTGCACATGAAATCACTATGATTCCACGCATCACGAACCATCTTCATGCCGTTAACGACATGGATACCAAGGCCCCCTTCACCCGTTTCAGCAGGCGAAGAGTCCATTTCATCTCCAGCTTGTGGAGGATCTTCCGTAAGGAACCGGGCCATGCCCATTACCGTTAAGTAAAACAGCATCTTTTGCTGCCATCTTTTAATTCTGATCCCATGATTTTTTCAGGGCGATCATGGTGGTGTGAAGAAGAGGGTGGAGCTCCAGCAGTCGGGAAGGCAGCGGTGTTACTGCCTTGAACGCAGAGCAGCAGCGAAGGCGGCGGTGTTACTGCCTTGAGCAGTAGCAGCAGTGGCGGGGAAGGCAGCAACGTTGCCTCGAGAGGCAGCAGCAGTAGCAGCAACATCGGTCATATTTCCAGCCATGTTATAGCAGTTACAGTAAACAAATATTGTCTTAAGTTGTTGGTGTTTACAAAGGTTGCAGGAAACGGAAATTACAAGTAACTGCAAAGTAATTCAAGAACTGAAAATTACAATAGAACAACACTAAACATATAGACACTTTTTCATATATACCAAACATAGGATGATTTTACTTATTGTAGTAGATGAGCATATGCTCAGCTCTCTTTCTTCGGCTTAAATTAGTGAACTTTCGTGTTTGTTGGGCTAATTGAAATGGAGAAGTTTCCATCAATTTTAATACCATTTCCTTTTCAATTTCAAATATTTCCCTCTTTAAATCAATTTCAACCACAATTCCCTCTTCCTTCCAATCATCCATTCCCTCTTCCTTCCAATCATCCACGATTTCATCATCCTCAAAGTTGTTGGAATTTAAAGTTCACATTTCAAACTTTTTTTAATTTAATTTCATAGTCCATCTTTCTCGTTTCTTCGTGTTTTGAGTTTCATTTTCTTTCAAAAAATGTGCGCTTTCCTCACAAACACGATTTGCCATTGTTATTAGTTTTTCTATGCTTTTGGATCATTCAATTCTCATTTTAAGCTTTTTTCCTTTTCTTAGTTTTTTGTGTTTCAATTTCGTTCAACAATTGTTCGATCCCAGGACACACAAGCCAATAACTAGATTTGAACGATAAAAGAAATATCATAATCATAATTTTTGTACAGATTTAATTTTATACATACTTTATTAGATTTTATACAAGTTTATTTTATCAGAATCACAATCTATATACAATTTAGATACATATTTTATAAATAATACATACATGTATTTTACTAGAAACCTATCATAAACTTTACACGGAATTTATATACAGATTATATATGTACAATTGGTGAACAAAATTTCAAGCATAAGGAGTCTTTTTGGAAATTATCTTTACTTAATTTGATTTTGATGTATATTCATAAATACATTCTTGATAAACTATAATTGAATTGTGAAACCAACTTGCCATAGAGTTCTGTCATATGACAACATTACTGTTGTTAATATATGTTATGAAGGACACCCTACTCTAACTACTTTGAAACAATAGTTTGGTTCTCTTCTTGAATCTCATTAACCATAAACATAATACTATAAGATATGTATTCTCTAAATTAGAGATGGCAGTGGATTCTGGACCCGGTCCGAATCCGGTGGTTCCAGATCCATTTTATAGGATATGGATCTTCAAAATTTGGACCTGACGGATCCGAATCGGATCCGGATCCGTTTCTGACGGATCGAATCTGGATCTGGATCTAGATCTTGTATTTGAGATCCGTATCCGGTCCAGATCCGACCCGTGGATCCATTTTTTATTAAATATATTCATAACCTAGAATGTAATTTTATAAGTATTTTCTTAAAATTGCTAAGTACATCCTTGCAAGTTTAATTCTCAAAACAAGTTTAATTTATCCTCGCGTTAACTCAAAAACCAAAAAATAAAGAGGTAACTTCGATAATAAAATCAATGTTATATTAGTGAATGACAAACATCTCCATAGACAAGTAGTTAAAATTATATTCACTTAATTTGTGAAGATTCCAAGCACATGGAAATTCTGCATTGTGGAAATACTAGTCAGCATTTTCCACAACTATTGTCATTGTCCAACATTTTCAATTAATAGCTCACAATCAAAACGAGACAACGAACAAAATATCTCATATGAACATTTCAAAAATGAACACAGTAAACTGTTAGCTACGTAAAAATCGTTTGTCAGTTCAAAAAAAAATTCTTAGCAAGGCAATTTTTTTTACATGTGGATCCAGATCCGATCCGTGGACCCGGTGGATCCGATGGATCTAGATTTGGATCTGATTTTTATGGATCCGACGAATCTGGATTCAGGCATGAAAAACGAATCTGGATCTGGATCTAGTAGGATCCGGTCCAGATCTGATCCGTTGCCATCCCTACTTGTACTATACTAATACTCCATAGAAAAGAAGAAATATATATCTCAGAATCTGTAACAAAGTGGTTTCTCAAGACTCAAAAGGTAAGAAAGAAATACTCCCAAACTAGCTATATATAGAAAGTGAAAGAGAAAGAGAAAGAGAGTTACCAAATTAAAGTCATGCCAGGATCTATCCGAAAACAGAAACTCAATAGTCACCTTGAACAGGGCATACCACCCTCCTCCGAAATAGCATCTACTATTTTCCTTCCAAACCCTAACCACCTTTCTTTCCCAAGGAGTATTCCAAACTACACCTCTATTTTCCTTGACAAATACTCGTCAAGTGAAGACGATGATGATGATGACCACAAACATGAATACTTTCAAATGATCAAAAAAGGGAATTCAGAATTAGAACCATCGGTTCACGACACTAGAGACGAAGGATCGCTGATAATTGGATTGAATGAAACTTTTCCTTGATTCATTTCACTAGGAAACACCCATTCAACTCTGAACTGCCCTCGGGGCGGCTCATGCACCACGAGTTTATTATTCCGATTCCACTTCATTATGTTCGTAACCACGGACCGGTTCCCAAGGCCTCGTGGGATGACTGGACTGTAGGGTTTTGTTAGGTTCAAAACACATAAGTAAGGCACAACAAAAGTTTAAAATTTTGTTCTTACTTACCCCAACAAATTCTTCTGGTATGGTTATATGACAATTAAAACCTGTAACATAAAACACGAACACTTACAGGTTGTATTATCTGGAGTCTTTACTTAGGGATTACATGCGACTGTCCCTTCGACTGCAAGCACAATACTACGGTGTATTCCTCTGTCAAGAAAGCCAGGAAATCTTGGCAGAGGTTTGAGAGAGTTTCGTCCTAGACTCTAAGTCTAGAAAGTTTATAGAATTGGTGTAATTCTTGTGTGTCATTTAACAAATGAGAGGTACTATATATATAGCAAAAAATTAGGTCAAAATTCAGATTTCGACTGAGCTCAAATCTGGCCCAAAACCGATGTGCAGTCGCCCAGTCGAACAGGGCCTGCTGCCAGTCAGACGTTGCAGCGCCACACATCAAATTTCGGTTTCCGTTTTTCGTTTATATATTCAGCACATCTAATTAAATCCAAAATCCAATTTTGACTTAATTAAATAATTTCCATCTAATAGAAATTTATCCCATAGTTATTATCAATTTAAATATCTCGATTCCAAATAGAATATTTAATACTTTCTCAATACACCTTTAGATCGAAGAGACAATCGACATAGTGTGACCCTATAGACCTTCATATATCGACACTAATCCAATTAAGGTTCATACGGAACTCCTAGACTGCGCCGCAAGACGAACTCAATATGTGAAGTACGTTTACACGAATCCGGTAAACTTAACCTCTATGTGGTAAGATAAAATCCTTTCATTCACGACACACCCGATCAAGCTTAGGATTTGTCAAGTTTCTATCAAAATGGCTTAATCATTATATCTCATCTATATTTGTTGACAACTAGACCATATTCTAAATATGTCTATTGCGTTGGCCAATGACTTAGTCAACCTAATATCACTAAGAAGCTGAGTGTTCTCTCGAATATACATTCGAGGAATGAATCCTAATCTTGGCTCAACTACCACCTTTAATCCACATCGTAATGTACCCAATACAAGCTGTATCTCAACCTATAAGGCATTTGAGCTTAGGACAGGATCAAAGTATATTACTTTGTAGACAAGGTGCGCATTGACCTCAAGTCTAAGGACTTCTATCTCCTACACGCTGATCATACTTTAGACAAGTATAAAAAATAATATATCAGCAGGGTATACCAATACTTCCAAAGTATCTATGTGTCCATCACGAGTAGACATTACTCGCAGCAGGTGAAACATACTACATCCTCTAAGGATGTGATGCAGACCACATGTCGACTTATCACTACATACTCGGAGCACATTCACCCCCTCCGGTCTAGGAACCAAATCCCAAGTGTGTTATTTCGTCAAAATATTAAATTCCTCACACATGGCCGCATTCCAATTAGGATCTAGTTTGGCTAATTTTAGGTTTTTGAGGATTGGGAAAATGGTTTGGATGGATAAGTTAAACTGGACTTTGGGTTTGAAAATCCCGTGTTGGGCACAGGTTTCTATTGGGTGCGTGGGGGCAGTGGGTGGTTGGGTATTTTTTTGGGTTTGCGGTTGTGTGGCACTTCAGTAGGTTTGTGGATGCGGGTCATTATTGCGGGAACATAACTGTGGGTGGGCAGTGTCAGGAAAGGGCATTGTGTTTGGTGACGGCGATGATGGGCTTGGTGGGGTCGAGGATCTGGGATGAATAATGTGGTGTTGGGTAAGTGATGTTGGGTAGGATGTCGGCGGTGGATTAGGGCTCGAGTGGTGGTGATTTGGTGGGGCAGTAGGGGTCTAGGAATTAGGATTGGTACGGTTAGGAGTTTCGGTGACGGGTAGGGCATCAAGGTTTAGTTGGGTGTGAGGATCGACTGCGGTCGGTGGTGGTGACACAGTGTTCGTTGGTCGAACATGCCAATGGGTGTTCTGGATAGTGGCCGGATGTGACATGGAGATAGTGGGTCGACTGCCAGTGGAGGAGACGGTAACTAGAGGCGAGTAAAACTGGTCGGAGTCACTACCGGAGGTGGCAGTGACGGGAGTCAGTTGTGGTGTTGTCAGTTTACCGAAAAGCGTTTAGAACGTAAATTTGATGTCAATTGTTTAGAACATGATCCCGGAAAGCGTCCCCAAATTTGGGAATTTCCAGTGAATCGAAGAGATAAAGTTCGAAGAGCTTATATCAATTGGGATCTCTATCAATGTCAAGTTGAAAAGTATCCCCTCAATAGAGATAAGCATCCAAGGCGATTTCAAGCATCTTGGTTCAAAATTTTCCCTTCATGGCTAGAGTACTCACCGACTAATGATGTTGCTTATTGTTTGCTTTGTTACTTGTTCAGTAAAAAGCCAAGTGGGCATCCTGGAGCTGATGTCTTTACTAGAAAAGGATTTAAAGCATGGAAAAAGGTCAATGATGGGAAGAGTTGTGCTTTGCTTAATCATATTGGTGAGAGTCCGTGTTCGTCTCACAATAATGCATTAAGAATCTTCTCAAGACTTGTTCAATCAGTCTATGCACATCAGAAATGTCCTTAACGTGCAGAGTTCCGATCAAATTAGCAAAAATAGACTTCGTCTCAAGAGCTTTATTGATTCAATTCGTTGGCTCACGTTTCAAGCTTGTGCTTTTAGAGGCCATGACGAATCACTGGGATAAAAAAATAGAGGTAACTTTCTTGAAATGATCAAACTCTTAGCATCATACAATGATGAACTTGCAAAAGTAGTGCTAGAGAATGCTCCATATAATTCAAAGTATACTTCTCATCTAATTCAAAAGGAAATCTTGCATATCATTTCTAGTAAAGTGAAAAGCTATATCCGAGAAGAGATTGGTTATCTTACGTACATTGCTTTGCACATATCTTACATACATTGCTTTGCACATATATTACAACTTGATTTGGTTGCTGCTTCCAGAGAAGTTTTCCTTATTCATGATTTCTTTTCAAACTTAGACTTTTGTTGTCAATATTGTATGTTCCTCTGGTAAGCGTTATGATGAGATGCAAGCTGTCAAATTAGATGAGATATCACTTTTGCTAGAGATTGGTAAACTTCATAGTGGTAAAGGACAAAATCAGATGGGCACTTTGAAACGAGCTAGAGATACTCATTGGAGCTCACATTTTTCTTCTGTTTGTAGTATGATAAATATGCATGATGCAACTTGTGTGGTTCTTCAAAATATAAGGAAAAATGGATCAACTTACTCTCAACGAGGGGATGCTAATGTTGCTTATAAGATTATGAATTCATATTGATTTTGCACATGATGAAAGCGATTATGGAAATTACAGATTGTCTTTGTCAAGCTTTACAACATAAATCCCAAGATATACTTAATGCTATACATTCAGTCAACACTACAAAAATATTAATTCAGAAGTTGAGAGATGAAGGATGGGATCAATTATTGAAAAATATGACATTATTTTGTGAACAACATGATATTGATTCTCCTGATTGTAATGATGTTTATATAGAGCGTCAAGGGCGTGCTCGTCATCAGAAGGATCACATCACAGTTGGTCAACATTTTAGAGTGAATCTCTTTTGTGTTACAATTGATCAACAATTGCAGGAATTGAATCACAGGTTTAATGTGCAAACAATGGAGCTTTTGAGGCTAAGCAATAGTTTGGTTCCTAAAGATATTTACAAAGCATTTGATATGGATGATATATGTGCTCTTGTAGAAAAATTCTATCCAGTGGATTTTAGTGAGCAAGAGAAAACAAATTTGAGATTTCAACTTCAACACTTTATTCTTGAAGTTGTTAGTCATCTAGAATTGAATAACTTGTCAACTATGTCTAAATTGTGTGAAGCTTTGGCAAAAACAGGGAAGGCGAATACATATTACTTGATTGACCGGATAATCCACCTTATCTTAACTCTTCCAGTTTCTACGGCTACTACAGAAAGATCATTTTCAGCAATGAAGATAATCAAGACAAGGTTGGGTAATAAGATGGATGATGAATTTCTTGCTGACAATATGATGGTTTATATTGAAAAAGAGATAGTTGAAAGTTTTAGCTCTGATTCAATTATTAATGATTTCAAGTCTTTAAAAGAACTAAGGGCAACACTTTAATTCTAGGTACGTCTTTCCTTTTATATATTATATTTTTGTTGTGTTGATGTTATTTTGAATCTTTGATAAAATTATATTTTGTTCTAAACAAATTTCAATTATAATATTTTAGTTAGTAGTTACCGCTCCCCTTAATATTTTGAGCAAGTTCCGCCACTGCTCTCTGGTAACAGGTTCTCCGGTCCCATTCCTTCGGAAATTTGTAGTTGGATTCCTTTTTTAGTATCTCTGGACTTGTCCAACAACAGTTTCTCCGGGTCTATACCTGCTGAATTTGGAAACTGCACCTACTTGAACAAGTTAATGCTCAATAACAACAAACTCTCTGGAAATATTCCACCAGAAATCTCTAGTTTAAGAAGGCTCAAGGTGCTCTCTTGGCTAACAATAATTTTTCTGGTAGCATACCGCCATTTTCAGGATTGTCTGGCTTTGAATTTGGAGGAAACAAACATCTCTGCCATGGGCCATTAGCCAAATGTGGTTGAAGATGGAAAAATTAGCCGGTTTTTTCCGGTTACTTTTTTTGGTTTGTTTGTTGTTTCTATCATTCCTTATCTGTGTTGCATTTGGTGAAGGAATATTTTGATAGACTATATTGTTTGATGTCGTTTAATAACATCTTTTTGTTTGGTAAACGGTATTTACTCTTAACACCCATTCTTTCTCTCTTCCGTTTTTGTCATTTCTCCTTTTTCATGGAAATACTTTTTATATTTCGTAAATAACTTTAAAGGATTTTAGCCATCTTTTGGTTTTTCAATGATCGTGGTGTCGGGCCAACAAACACTGAATAACTTTGTTCACCAAAGTTTGGTCAAATGAGATAAAATTGTTAAATAAGGCAATGCCTTATGGCTCTCGGATTTGCTGGCCAGATTTGGCTCTAATTCTTTTGGTAATTGTTAATATTAGACAAGGTAAGAATCTTGTATATTAGGAAAATATATTGTAATAAATAGGTTACCATAATTAGGAATATACACTATCATAATTGTAGAGTTACCATAATTGTAGAGTTAGAATTATGGTAGAAGAAGGCTTTGTAACTTGTATATATATCTATTCAATCAATGAAAATAATCAAGGAGATTATTTCTTTCAAAAATCACCTAGTGCTTTTGCCTCTGCTGAAAATTTGAACCTAAGACCTCGTGGTTCTCAACGCACTTGATTGACCACCAAAACACACCCTTGCTTGCACGGGTATTTCAATTTTCAGCCATCTCTAATATTCTTGAGCCTTACTCTAATAACTCCAATTCTAGACCTTTTGACCTTTGATCTTGACAGCGAGTTCATGTAAAGGTTTCTTTGACAGCGAGTTCATGTAACGTTGAATATTTCTCCAAACTGTTGAACAATTCAGCTAGTACAGTTGTAAAAAAGATTTATATATTGCTCTTATGAATTTGACCAGAGAAATGTTATCTGGAAATTAACAAATCCCACTAAGCCACTTGCTATAATAAACACCATATAAAAAGTAAAGTAGCCAAGAAATTGAAACTTCAAAGAGGTGTAAGAAATGAGTGATGAAGCAACATCTGGATCTTCCATCCCCAATGTTGTTGGACATTTTCTCTAGATTACCCCCCCCCCCCCCACCACCACCACCACTCTTATATGTCAAAAGTGTCCATAAACTTTTCAAAAATTAACCTTAGACTCCGAATTTTCAAATTTATACGCTCAACATCTCCAACCAGCATCATCATCAAAGAATCAAGCTCTGATGGGAATTCTTGGACCGACACCTTAAAGTTGTTGAAATTCGTAGATAACACTGAAGATCATGGTACTCATTCATATTGCCATGATCCAAATGTTGACCTTGATCTGCAACTTTACTTTCCTGTTGATCCATTTGAGCTGGTTGGATCAGTTTATGGTTTCGTTTGTTTTAATTACTCCCCTGATTATGTTGATATTATTTACATCCTCAACCCGAGAACCAGAGAGTATATTCTCCTTCCAGAGGCCGAAGGGTTTAGAGAGTGGCCCAATATAGCCACTTATGGCTTCGGTTTCAATCCTGTTACATTTGAATACAAAGTGGTTAGAATTTACCAAAAGAAAATTTTAGATGATGATACTAGTTATTACAAGTCTACACAGTTGGTAAAGGGTATTGGAGAAGTACAGGGCATGTAATATTCTGTTTCATGTCATATGGGGTGAACCTCTACGCAAAGATTCATTGGTTGGATTTGATGCTGATGGAAATGAGTTAATATGTTCGTTTAATTTGGTGAATGAGTTGTTTGAATCATTCCCCACGGCTCCAGAGTACATTGAGGGATGTTATCGGAATTCGCGAAGTTTGGGAGTTTTTGGACGTAGTCTCTGCATGTGTGATAATAATGCAGATAGTCATTTTGAGGTATGGGTGATGAAAGAATACGGAGTTACCAGTTCATGGGTTAAAGAGATTGTCATAAACATTACTCCAGAATGCAACAATTGGTTGGGAAATGAAGTGATTTATTTGTTGAAAGTTTTGGAAGATGGAGAGGTGTTGTTCTTGTGGTGTGACGATTTCTTGTTCTTGCACCATCCTGTGAAGAAAAATTCGAAAAAGCTTGATGTATGTGAAGGGAACATCTTAGCATGTGGCCATGTATCAAGCTCCTCTCTCAAGAGTTTTGAAGTAGAGGTTGTAAATGTCTTTTAGATGAGTATATTGTTACCATTCTGTTTTATTTCTTAATTTTGGTGACTCTCTCTGAATTAAAGAATTTTGGTTAGTAAGTTTGTGTGGATCTATCTTTCTTTAGCCTGTTTGGATCTCTATTTCCTGTCACCATATTGTATTGTTGAAGCAATATTTTGATAGACTATATAGTTTGTTGTCGTTTAATAACATCTTCTTGTTTGGTTCATGATATTTACTGTATACTAACTGATAAATTAACTAAAATATTCATAGCTACTCTAAAATTGTAGTATGACGCGATTATTAAATTCTGAGATCTACTAACCAAATAGTGAATTAGCTCCATCTTCATTGGTTCTTCACGAAATTTGAATATGTCTGCAATTCCATGCCTTGAAGTTAACAAATGCAACACCAGTTTCTTTCTGTGTTCATTCCACAAGTTATTGTAAACAATGCGAAGGAACGGAAAATGTTAAAAGTTCGAATCATCATTGCCTTGCTCATGACTA
The DNA here is from genome assembly GCA_034509755.1 of Anisodus tanguticus. Lineage (NCBI taxonomy): Eukaryota > Viridiplantae > Streptophyta > Magnoliopsida > Solanales > Solanaceae > Anisodus > Anisodus tanguticus. The sequence goes on along the minus strand of CM067553.1, from coordinate 18,098,889 downwards.
TAAAGACTGTTCTTCACGAACAGAACAATGTTATCGACTAAATACTATCACAAATTACCGCTATACTACACCTAGGTGTCCACCAAACCCAGAAATCTACAATCTAGGCCGGAAAAATGAGTTATAGAGAGGGATGAGAATAATCAACAGATATCAGACATCTAGAGAATAAAAACCGAAAACTCTCTAGCTATAACTGACAAAGGGGAGATATGAGTGGAAGATCCAAAATCTGGCATGACAAAGTTTGTTCGGACGGAAAACGAATATCCCTAAAAAGTGCCTCCAACCAATCATCTAAATTCTTCTTTCGCCCAACTTGAAATGATCCTGCCTGATTATTGCAACAAATTCTGAATGCAAACCGTCCTCTTCCTGCTTCCATATTTCTCCGTTGGCATGTACCAACCATGATATTTGAGGGGGAAGTTGCGCGTACAGATCTGCAAGTAATATTTGATATTTAACTAATCAAAGACATGCCCAAAACAACAAATTTCTGGTGGCTATAACTGCAGCATAGAAGAATATATATATTCAGAATGTCTAGACTACGATAAGTCGTCTTCTTCTATTAATTCTCCACCTACGGAAAGTGATACCATCTCCAGATCATCTCATAAATAGTATAACAAGGTCCTTTTTCCGTTGAAAGAGAGGCTAGTATACAAGAGGAGACAAGTTTGTCCGCACCTATTTACTAATCGGGGACTAAAACTTTTAACACAACAACCAGTATGCATAACCTTTTTGCATTGTTGCATAGACTAGAACAAAAAGGCACATGGATATTCATTACACATCAACACACTATCATGCTCTAAACCGTGTAAATACCTGTACTAGGAGGAGGATCTGGATCTCTTGTACTATGAAGAACCATTGTACCTGAGAGCACAGTTAAAAAGCCAGAAAGTACTGAAACTATGCTGCTAGCGCTCTGACCAGACCAATCCTGAAACATCAGGAGAAAGACATGACATCAGAAATGAAAATGAGAGAAGTCCTACATGTATCCCAAACATGAACGTTCGGAATACCTTAAACATTATGGCACTGGCTAAAATTGTAAGTGATGTGAACATAGCATAATATATTGGAGAAACCACAGCTGTGTTAAATGTGTCCAATGCCTGCAAGAGCCAAATTCAGGCATTTGTCCCATTTTCATTACAAGTCTAAGCCAAGATCCAACATGTAAATATTAACTCAAGCATTTGAACAACTTCCAATGAGTGTCAATTCATAAGTTTTTCAACCACAATTGTACTCTCAAACTTCAAACATCACTATATACCACAAGGAAACGTAGAAAGTCTACCTTATTTAAGTAATGCAGTTGAGTAATTATACATGTAACAGAAACCATCACAAACACCCAAGTTTGATAATGTGCAGCTTGGCTTGAACCTTCCAATGTAAGCTTTATAGCTATACCGATAGCTTTGATGCTCATAACCTACAATAGAGCAACAAACAAGCTTAAAATGAATGCTACATGCAATTTCCTATATTTTCTTGACTTTCATGAGGAATAATTTTATCTTGCACTCTCTCTAAGACAGTTCTGCAAAGAGCGACTGCTATAGTAGCTCAATTAATACAAAAAAATTAATTTAGGTAAATTCCAATGATGCGGATTGGACCTGTTCTTGTTATGTGTCATGCCTTTTCTCTCCATTTTAAATAGGCCACCTGATTTAGCACCAGAAAGGAGAAGGGAGAAGAATTGAAGGAAGTAGGAGGATAAGCGAAGAATAAGAGAAATCAATTCATAAATTGTTATCATCTACGTGTTATTCAAAACATTCAAACAAAATACATGATAGTGAATTTTGAACAAGTTAAAGCTCTTAAAACTAAAAGATATGATTATCTCTAACTAATAGATAGAACTTCATCCTTAACTAAACTATTAGGTTATCTTTATTTTTAACTAAACATAAACAGTGATAATATTGCAATCTTTTATTAGGTTACATCATTGTCCTCCGGTTGAAGAAAACTCGAATCCAAAACGAATGATCATTTGGTCCCACTTCGAAAAACCCATATCTATGAAATGGAACTCATTCCTGCTGGAAGCAAATTGAATGAAAGGAGAAATATAAAAGGGAAAAGAATAGAGGGATATAGGAGAAATGAGATAGAAGTATCAGAGAAATACATGAGAGTACTATTCATAAGATAGTGAATTCGGATGATAAAAAACTCTTAAAACTAACTCGACCTCGAACTAACAAGATGTGACTAGATAAAAACTTATCTCAACTAGCAACTACGACTTCAAATTTATCCAAAAGACAAAAACTAATAAAATAAAGTAATAGTAGTGCAATCTTTTATTGAGTTACATCACCTACTAGTTATGAATACAACAGCAGCCCTTGCTAATATGTACTTTATAACAGATCAAAGTATAGTCGTTCTTTTTTTTGGGTAAGAACTGTGAAATTTTACCATACACACAAAAATTTAATGCACCTAATGCCTTTAGCTACAAGGTTAACTCATTCAGGTCACCCCTATAACTAAAGAACAGTTGTGGACAGATGTTTCTTCCCTTCCTTCCTTCTCTTTCTTAATTCTAGAGTAGAAGTATGGAGTCCTTAGGGATGTAGAACAATACAATAGAGACACTAACCGTCAAGGACCCAATGATAGAGCAAACACCAATATAGACCATAATATGTGTCTGACCATAGCGAGGCTCACAATACAAGACTAGTACTAATGTTATTGCAACTGCTGATGCAGTGTACAAAAGAAAAGCTGCAAAACAAAGAGTAAAACATCAAAATAAAAAATAAACAATGTATCAGCAAGGGAAATAAGAATGAAATTCAAGGAAATACAGCAGATCAGCATACCTGGTTGTGTAGCTAATGCCCATATTTCATCCACTGAATTAAGATCATGTTCACCAGGTGTATGAAGAACAATGACAACAGAACCTACTATACATAAAACACATCCTAATACTCCCAGTTTCTTCAATTTTTCCTTCAGCAAGAAATGTGCAAGAACAGCACTGCAGCAAAGCGCCAAAGTATATGGAAAATAACCAAATCAGCAATTGCACAGAAAATAATACGGTCGAGTGACAAATTTACCTAACAATTATACTTAAAGCTCCAAGCGGTGTCACAAGAACTGCTGGCGCATAAATGTAAGCCACAAAATTTGCAAATTCTCCAACAATCACTGCAAGGGTTATGGTAGATGTGGCACTCAATATTAGAATAACAAATTCAGGAACCTATTCTCTGAAAAATAAGAAGCAATTCAAGACTTACTAATTACCATCCCAATCCACCAAAGAGGCTCCCGTAGATAACTATATCCACCCGAGCCTTCAGCAAGAAACAAATATCTCATTCTCAAATAGACAGAAGAATAGATTTCATATAATCAGCTTTTAGACTAACTTGTATTTAATGTTGATACAGAAAAGCATATTCTATATATAAACTTTACAAATGATGTGCATGATTTACCTACTTTTAATGTGGAAACTAGCTGATAAATTACAACTTCAAGGATATTCAGCTTGTCACAGTGCAGAATGATTTATAACACCCATCATGCTGATCATTTTCAGCTCTTAAAGTCAAGATTCATATCTTATGTCTAAAGCTCATTTCTTGCCCTGTAATATACAAAATTAGTACTCCCTCCAGATCAAAAAGAGTGCCCACTTAAACTTTATTTTTTGGTTCAAAAAGAGTGTCCACTAACCAAATCAAGAAAGAATTAATCTTACTTTTCCAGATTTGCCTTATTAAGTGTTAGATGACCAAATCCCAATACCTATTTAATTGGGACATTTTAGTCAAATCGTCTATTTTTGCCTAGGAGTTAGTATTTTCTTAAGGGGTGTGCAAATAGCTAAAATGGACACTCTTATTGATCTAGAGAGAGTACTACCCTTATACAGCAGTCTGTGTTTTGTTTGGAACTGATAGATCAAATAATTAGGAATTCCCCAAAACAACCATTTAGTGAACCAGAGGCATGGGTGGATATGTTTAAATTGCTGAACCATTCTACAAGCGGTAACTATCAAAATATCACAGGTATTCTATTCGTGCTGACATGTCATATTGCCGACCCCAAGTTGTTTGGGGCGGGGACCCCAAGTTGTTTGGGGCGAGGACCCCAAGTTGACATGTCATATACTACGGGATTCCGAAGAACAATGATTTAATGGGACCATAAGCATAATGGGTAAATGCACACTCACTGACGAGTTACATTACTGACCCCATTCCACAAAAACAATCCAAGTATCAAAGGTACTAAGTTTAAACAGGTGCTGCTGGAGTCGCTCTGATAACTGCCACCAATACTTATAGGCAGATGACTGGTCAACGTTCTGAAGAATACGAATTCTTTTCCAAATACTTCTCCAAGATTATTTAAGGACTACTTACTTGCCTGATATGTGCAAAGTGTCAATTCCAATGTAAGTAACTTGGTATTCACTTTTGCCAGAAATGTACAACCAAGAATTCTCTTACGGAGAGAAGTGCAAATTCCATTCCTGGAGTTTCAGAACAAGTCCTCCTTTTTCCCACGCAGATAACTGCTTTGAAAGATCCAGCACCTTTTATAAGCAGTCATCATGTATTAGTAATACTCATTGTGACTCTACATTTGCTAGAAGCATTACCCCATTGATCTTATTTTACAGTCGGACACCTACGGCATGGTGTACCACCAGAGCATAATATAGTCTTAAACTGTACTTAAGCAGAAAGCAAATGAAGTAAGAATGTCCAAGTGTAAAACGTGTGTTTCACCACAAAACTATAATGGGGACATCAGACAAGCAGTTACCACCATACCAGTATAAAAAAACCTATAAGTCGGTTGTCACTTGATATTTTAAAGTAAGAAGTAAACAACAATATAGTCATCAAGCATAATCTCCCATTCCATCAGTCTAGAAACAGCATCTATATACCATCAACTTTGATTACTATGCCTCTTGGCCGATGGTAATGCAGTAAAATGGTTAGAAATATCAATCATCAATCGACCAACTTTGACTCAATCCTATAATAGTTGGTGCCAACTAAATGAGTCCTCTATATCCATTCTACATATCTGGGCCCATGTCAATTTCAATACTACAAAAATTTAACATTAGGAAAAATCAGGGGTTTTCTAAAGTTAAAGATTCTCCAGATCTCACACTTCTCTGCACACCAACATACAAGTTTTTAACTTTATTCCTACTTAGCTAGCATCGTCTACATAAATCATTTACTTCAAGTGTTTTATGTTCTTACCTAATTTGCATTAGTTGAGAGATTGTAGGGTTCTTGTGACAACGGTTAGGATCGAAACTACCAGGTGTCAAGCGGAAGCTAATAAAGCAAACATTGGACGATGATAAATAAGACCACAAAGAGAAATATACAAGAGACATAATAATTTAACATGGTTGGCCAATTGACCTACATATGAGCAAATCACTAGGATAAAAAAACTAGTTCAAGAATATAAGGAGAATACCTCACAAAACTCACTCTTAAAGAGGTTTACTTCTGCCCTAAACAAGACTCTCTTATGGACTACATTGTGGATACTCCAAAGTGAGAAAGAACGATCCTCAATTTATAGAAATTTAAAACCTTTTCTTCCAAAAAACGAATTAACCTAATATGGAAGATTTATATTTTCCTTTTAGGAAAAGTAAAAATCAATTATCCTAAATGTTTTATCCTTCATTCAAGAAAAAGAATAATCCAAACATGATAAGAAAATTAGGGCAAGCACCTATCCCTCTGTATGATTTTAACGAAGGTCAGCATTCCTAACCTCAGGAAGACACACACATATAAAGAACTAAGCCTATCAAACAACTTCAGCAAAATATCTCCTCAAGCACTTAGGATGTGTTTGGTATGGAGGAAAATGTTCTCCAATTTTCCCATGTTTTAATTTTGAAAAATATTTTCTCTAGGAAAACAAGGTCCTTAAAAATTAGTAAAATACTTCCTAAATGGAAGCAAGGAAAACAAGTTCCATAAATGACATTTCAAGTTCATTGTCTCCTCCCCACCACCCAACATCCCACCCCTGAACCCCCACCCCATAATGTTTTGCTAGATTACATATAAATGCTCTTGGATAATACTTTTTCGCTTACTTACTAAACACTAGAAAATAAGTAAGAAATCCACTTGTTTTTTAAGAAAACATTTTCTTTCATACCAAACACACCCTTAGTTGCTCATCTTTTCCACCAATCAGCCAACTATCTGTATCTCGGAAGACACTTTATCTAAACAAATTACCTCCCTTCTCTTGGCAGCTGCTAAAATGACAGGGTATAGAAAACACACAAACATCGCCTAACTGAATGGGGACGCAACTAAAGTTGCATGAATCCACCACTAGAAGCATTAACAAAGTTCAAAATCAACAAAAAACAATAAACTGTTGACAATTAGACCTAAAAAGAAAATACTTTTCTATCAAGAAAACGGAATACTCACTGGCCCGAGTACCAGAAGCACCTGCTTTCTGAAGACCCTTTTTCTTGATGATGAAACTGGACCCAATAAAAGCACTAGACGCCACAGCCAATCCAAAACCAGTCAAATTAGCACTGTACATGATCCCCCAATATTATATCTACAGCTTTTGGGCAATTATTTTGGAATTTAATTCTCATCTGAATTTTCAAGAACAGAAATTTCAAGATTTCCCAGAATATACTCAATCACTAAAGATAGGCTAAAATAGCAAGAAACACGATAAGGTTTTCTTGAAAAAATTAGTGGAAGTCCTTTCAATTACCCAAGATAGGAAGAAATATGAAATGGGTATGTGAGAAAATTGGTGACCACGATAGCATGTGTTTAGCCATTATGCAAATCATAGCATGTGTTTTCGTTACACTTCTTCACTTGACCACGATAAATTGAGCTAGCGTTTGATAATATATTTTGGATTAGATTTTAAAATTTTATTTTCAAATATCTGGTTGGTCATAAATTGTGGATCGAATTTTGAAAATATATCTTTAAAAAAATTTCAAGTTCCAAAAATTGATTCATACGAGTTTTGAGTTTTTGAGACTTTCACTCACAAAAGTTCAAAATATTTTTCAAGTAAAATATATGTCCAAACATAACTTCAAATGGTAAAAATCATAACTTCGAAAACTCAAATTCTTAAATTTCAAATTTCAACATCAAAATATATGACCAAACACAAAGTAATTTAGTGTCATAACTTGTACGGTAGTTTTTTCACCTGCTGCATAACTTGTATTTCATGTATCATTGAAACCCATTGCAGAGTTTAAATTTGCAGTGAGCTCATATTTCACTTGACAACTAGGGATGGCAACGGATCGGATCTGGACCGGATCCTACTAGATTCAGATCCAGATCCGTTTTTATACCTGAATACAGATCCGGATCCAGATCCATCGGGTCCATAAAAATCAGATTCAAATCCGGATCCATCGGATCTACCGGGTCCACGGATCGGATCTGGATCCACATGTAAAAAAAAATTGTCTTGCTAAGATTTTTTTTTTAAACTGACAAACGATTTTTACTTAGCTAACAGTTTACTGTGTTTCAATTTTGAAATGTTTATATGAGATATTTTGTTCGTTGTCTCATTTTGATTGTGAGCTATTAATTAAAAACGTTAGACAATGACAATAGTTATGAAAAATGCTGACTAGTATTTCCACAATGCAGAACTTGCATGTGCTTGGAATCTTCACAAATGAAGTGAATATAATTTTAACTACTTGTCTATGGAGATGTTAGTCATTCACTAATATAACATTGATTTTATTATCGAAGTTACCTCTTTATTTTTGGGTTTTTGAGTTAACGCGGGGATAAATTAAACTTGCTTTGATGTGCTTAACAATTTTAAGAAAATACTTATAAAATTACATTCTAGAATATGAATATATTTAATAAAAAATGGATCCACGGGTCGGATCTGGACCGGATACGGATCTCAAATACAAGATCCAGATCCAGATCCGATCCGTCAGAAATGGATCCGGGTCCGATCCGTATCCGTCGGGTCCAAAATTTGAAGATCCATATCCTATAAAACGGATCTGGATCCACCCGATTCGGACCGGGTCCAGGATCCATTGCCATCTCTATTGGATCCTTGCCATCTCTATTGACAACTCAATTTTATGTTCTATGTTTAATTGTCACATTATTAACAATTATTAAAAAAAACATAATGGTACGAAAAATCTATATTCTTAAAAACGGAAAAAGGTCAAAATATCCTTAAATTACGCAAACTTAAACAAAAATACCTTCCGTTAATAGTTTTGTCCAAAAATTTTCCTGTTGTTAACAGTTTAACCCAAAAATGTCCTATTGTTACTTAACTGGGACACAGATGACCATTTCCTAATAAACATATCGTTTATTTTCTTTTTAAACACATTTTTTTCCTAATAAAAATATTGTTTTTTAAGAACTCTTTTCTTGTTTCCTTTCTTTTAAAATCCTTTTCACTAATAATAAAATGAAAAGTAATCTTTTTTCTTAATCTCATTTTATCATTTTAAATAGAATAACCTCATGCATTGTTTTAACTGATAATATAGTCTTATATATAAGATCATAGTAACCCATCATTAATTTTCATTTAGATAACAATCAAAATCTTTTTTCCTAATAACATAGGAAATAATATTTTCCGAATTGAAGTAGGATAATCATTTGCTAATACATTCCCTAGTTTTAAAGTTAAAATAAAGGTCAACAATAACTCCATGGATGATATTTAAAGATATTGATTTGAATCAATGTATATATAATTTTTTGTATTTTATGACATCATGATTGTTGTATCTTATAAATTAAGGATTATATTAGCAAATGTTAATTTATTCTTCTTCAATTTGGAAAAAAGATTAAAAAATAAAAATATTTTTTATTTAATTAGAAAAAAATAATTTTATCAATGTCTAAATGAAAATTAATGATGGGTTACTATGATCTTATATATATGACCTATCAAGAAGAAGAAAAATGATTTCCCATTTTTTATTAGTTAAAAGGATTTTAAAAGAAAACAAACAAGAAAATGATTCTTTAAAAATAATATGTTTATTAGAAAAAGAATATTTTTTTTAAAAAGAAAAGAAATCATAATGTGTATTAGAAAAATGGCGTTATGACCCAATTAAGTAACAATATGTACATTTTTGGGCCAAACTATTAACGGCAGAGACATTTTTTTATCAAACTATTAACGAAGGACATCATTATTCAATTTCACATAGTTTAGATATTTTTTACCCTTTCCCATTTTTAAAATTTTATTGCTAGGTTGTGATTCATTATTGTGTGTTATGGTGCTCAACTTCTTCCCAAGTGATTTACTTTTAATGAGTTGGGGAAGACAGAGATTATGGTAGAAGAGTAGTAGATAGTCGAGCGTAGTCCTACTTAATGCAAACTGGTAGTTGTAGTGTTAGTATTGTAGGTCCGCTTAGTCTATCATACTAATAGTTGCATTATTGTTTTATAGTCCCCTGTAATTTGATTTCTGTTGTTATATGTCCTTTAGTGTACTTTATTTAGTTTATTTACCTGCACAATTTTTTATGTCTAAGTCTGTCCGTTTCTCTTGCTTTACTCTTGTTGTTGCTTTACTTGTGTTTACGCTCTGTCTTGAGCTGAGGGTCTCTCAGAAACAGCCGCTCTACCTACCAAGGTAAAGATAAGATATGCGTACACTATACCCTCTCCAGACCCCACATTGTGAGATTTCACGGGTATGTTATTGTTATCCATTGCTTGCGTTGATGAGCAAAATTGAATAAGTGAACTATATAGGCAGCAGCTATGAATCTATGACTATAAATTTTGATGGACCTAACTCTTTATGTAAAAAGACCCAAAGAGCTTTTACCTCGGAGAAATAAGTTCTTCACTTTATAATTTTATAACCACCATTATCATATCATACTAAAATCTAGAAATTACTGTCTTTAAAATTAGATTATAATTTTTCCCCTTCAATAAATTAAAAATACAATAAAACATTTAATAAAATATTAATATTTTAGTTACATAAAGGATGAATTACAAGTTCATCAACAGTATTCGCCCCTGCATTAAATCAAAACTTAGTCTAATTAAATAGTAGGAATATTAAATTACATAAAGGGTGATTGAATAAAAAGCTCAACAGCGCACCTTTAATGCTCCAAAAAGGTGTCCAGCTTAAGTATTCACTCAGTATATGTTGGTTCTTTCATTGCTCCTATTACCATTACATAAGGTTTAGTTAAATCTTTTCTATTATTTCGGTTATAACTTCATGCATTCATCACTTGATTATGGAATTTGAAATGTTTTTTATCATTAAATTTTTAAAATCACTATATAACAAATACACCGTATGCAGCATTCACCATCTTACTTTCATTATGACCAAATTCAAACATTGTTCATCCAACGCGATTTTGAAATTTTAAAGCATCACAAACACCATTACTGTCTTGTCGAATATTTGATTAGCATCATATTATATTATATCAAGAATTCTTTCTTTACTCTTCAAGTCACCAAACATCAGTCACATGGAATTTCAAAAGGAGTCAAAACGATTTCATTAAGGAGTTTAACACCAGTGTCACAATTTTTCAAATAAATAAACTAAAAAGGTAGTCCTGTGCACATAACTAGGGGTGGGTGAATATTGATTCATATCCGAAAAATATGAACTGAATAAAATCGTTTTTTTTTTTAAATCGAACCCAACTTTTTTTAAAAAAAAAACCTGATATGTTCGGTTTATATCGCCGAACGTATCGGATTATATCGGTTTTTTCTAGTGGGCCGTGGTGGGTCGGGTCAAGGAATTTTTTGTTTTTTTTAAAAAAAAAATTGAATTTCCAACAATGAAATTGGCATTCACACCTACATTACCACAAAAATTCGATGTTGGAATGTATGGTATATCGTGAGATGTTTACTAAAGAAAAAGGAAAATTAGAAATCAATTTGGGGGAAAACACAAATTGATGGAGAAAACAGACGAAAAACTGGCTGCGCCAAACCGCCTTGTGGTGTTTGGCTGGCCGCGTCTCAAAAAAATATGCAAAATAAAAAAAAATCGGGTAAAACGGACATCCGAGCTCAGAGTTATGACCATTTAAAGTTTTATCAATTTACAACTATTTTTATCTCCCTGCATTTTATGTCAATGCTTCCGTGATATGTTAATCAAGTTCATGCAACATTCGATTTCCATAAAAGTTTCATAGATTGGTTTCAATGACTATGATTCAAGAGATAGTAGTAGCCTAAAAAAAAATAAGATTAATTACATATTTAATTCGGTTTTTCGGTTCGGTTCGTATCCAAAATTTTATAACCGAACCAAATCACTAAATCCTGATTCGGTTCGGTTTTTCAAAAAATCAATTTTTTTAAAAAATAAATAAATAAAAACCGAACCGAACAGCTGGTTCGGTGTTTTCGGTTCTCCGGATTTTTTGCCCACCCCTACACATAACATCATGCATTAGCAGGGTCCGGGTAAAGAGCGCGCCTTAAGGAGTGTGATGTAGACAACATATTTTAATGCAAGCATTAGTGGCTGCTTTCACGACTGAAACCATGACCTATAGATCATACAGAGACAACTTTAACGTCGCTCCAAGGCTCTACGAAGTGACAGCTCTTCACATGAAAATGAAAATACGGTGTAAATCCATCTCAGTTTGCACTATTCATTAGCCTAATAGGGTATATCGATTGATTTAGTAGCGTATTGGACTTAGTATTAGGTATATGCTTTATGTCTAATCTGTAGGAATAAATATCAAGTATAAAAATTTCGGATATCCAAAAATATGAAATTTAAATTTTTTAAAAGTAAAATCAAGAATCCAAAATTTGAACCAAATTTTTTTTAAAAAAATGGATTTTGATTTTACCCAAACTATGCTCATCCTCGTATATAATCTTTTTTTTTTTCGGTTTATTTATTGGCATGCTCATATAATTCAGGTACATTGCTACAAATAATATATTTTGACATTAGAAATTTAATATTAATATTTTATCCTACTTTGACTCCGGAAAATTGATATATCAATTATGTTGTGATTATTTTCATCCTTCATCCTTTTCTACTTAGTAATTTTTATCACTATTTATTTACACCCTTCATCCTTATTTATTTACATCCTTTCCCAGAATCAATTCACTCAAAAAATAATATTGTATCCAGATGACAATCAATAAGCACAAGTCTCTTCAAAATCTAAAATTTAATATTGAAAGAAATTGACAAAATAAATAACTTTTAGAATAAAAAGAAAAGGAATCCTGATAATAATATTGCTAAATTCTTAACTGTGTGCTCTTACAAAGTAGAAACTAGTAGTACACAAGGTTTACTACACTTGATCTCTTCCAAACCTAGTGCAGCTTTCAGATCTCTGCTTTTGGTATGTCAGATAAGAACTTATATATTATGCATCCTAGACACAGAACCATAGCAGAAATGAGAGCAAATATCTATGCTTTCAAAATACAAATAAGAAGCAACGTAGTTAGATTCATGAATAAAAAAATCATTGTCTCGCAACATGCACCTAAAGCTCTAATATCGTCTGGATATGTTGTCTCTGTCCAATCCTGAAGACTAGAATTCAGAGGATAACATTCTATGAAGAGGATGCTAGATGCAGTGACAATATGATCACTTTGTTGCCTTAGGTGGAACAACGAATTTGCCTCATGAAAGATACCAAACAAACCAAGAAATATTGGAAGAAATTGATATCAAGTTATATATATTTGACAAAGAAAGAAGAAAAAACTAAAAAAGAGAATACATAAAAAGAAAACAAATGCACTTGAATAGCACGTGGCCCTCATTTTGTAAAAAATATTCAAGCTCAATTCACTCCAAAAAAAAAACTAACACGATCCAAAATTTCATTGTGCCGTGAGAGCACCTACCCTAACCCGTAGGCGAACCCTACTCATACAACATAAGAACATGCAGAAATAAATGCGGAAATTTAAAAAGTAGAACAGAAGTAATTATCAAGTCTTTAAATTAAATACATAGTCTGAAGAAAATCCCAAATAGATCTGGTAGTCATTGTTGGTTATTACAAAGGTTGCAGGAAACGGGAATTACTAGTAACTGCAAAGTAATTCACGAACTGGAAATTACAATAGAACAACAAAACTGAAATTACAATTTTGTTGAAGAAGTAAAACTGGAAACTGTTTTGTTATTGCTGAGTCGAGTGTGTCACTCTGTCCTTAAGACAATATTGCCCCGTATGTATTCTTTATACGTCCTGGACAATTCGTCTCCCAAGATAAAACAGCAATGGAACACTTGAGCAAAGGAAACTCAAGAGCTACCGTGAAGAATATTGAGTAACGAAATAATGCTTGGAAGTTGTAGGAAGAACTGTTTTTGCTTGTGTATTTTCGTGTAGTATATCTCTTGTATGTTAAGTGTGTCTCAACAATGGTGTAAGGGGTGTTTATATAGGTGAGGGATGGGCTGTTTAACTGCCCCCATAACAGTAATTATTGGCCAATAATGACAATTATGGAGGTAGTAAAGCCACCAAAATAAATGGAGAAAGACCAACGGATTGGCCATTATAGGAGGAGTAATTCAGCCAAAATAAATGGCTGAATTGAGTGCTTGGCGTTTCTGTTCTCTTCAGCCCAATTCTGACTTTCTGGAAACTTCAGGGACCAAACTGTACATTTGAAAGAATTCTGGTCCAAATCGTACATCCGAAACACGGGATCAAGCGTACTTCTGGCAAAGTTCTCTGGCCCAAAAAGATAATATCAGAAGGCCCACAGCCCACCCGTGAACCCGAGAACCCGAGAACCCGGAACCCGGAACCGGACCGGATGGGTGGGCGGCGGTGGCGCGCGTGTGGTCTTTCCTTGAACCGAAGCACATCTAGGTCCTTCCTTCTTTAAACACATGGGATACCCCTTGGGGTCCCAAACCCCAAACCAATTTCGAGTCTTATATACACAACAATTATTTCTTCCTCTACCGATGAGGTAGAATTGAACACAACACCACACTTTCCATGCTTCAAACACCTCACTTCGTGGACCAATATCTCTTTCATTTCTCAATGAAATTTGACGATTCTTGGCCCTAAGGTTATCTACGTACTTAGTAGATCATGCATGTGTGAAGAGCCGGATTCTCCAACATACGTAACACTAGTATTTAAGCCGTTAAAGTTGGTCGGTCGCAACTCCCGCCAAAGGCAAATTTCCAACAGTCATGAGTACAAAGCTCTAATATGAGTAAAGTCTTAATAGAATTAGCAACACTGTCTGAATGTATATGACAGAAAAATAAAGATAGATAAGGAGCTCCAGTGCCGGGAATGCATCAACGGCTCACCCTGAAGTCTCCAAGCGATCTCCAACAAGCTACGCTCTATCAACTGCTCCGTCACCTCCTGGCTCAGTACCTGCACATAGAGTGCAGCAAGCGTAGAGTGAGTACGAATAACTCGTGTACTTAGCAACATCATCGACCGACTCTAGCTATAACGGTGGAGAGGGTTGGTACTTTGTGATACCACTCTACTAGTTAGTCACTTAGGCATATTATAATTAGTTAACCAAACTAACAATAAATCTATAGTTCAATAGTGTACAAGTTCTTTCCTATTCTCAGGTTCGTACAAGATTCAGCCTAAACCCGATAATCGGGTGTCTAGTCCCATCAAGCCTCACAACTTAACCTCACAGCAGTTACAAATATCAATATTTCTTCTATCAAGTCACAAGACCAAGTAGTCTATCAGAAATCAACACCGAGTACACACATCATCAAATACATATCAAAATGAGAATGAATGCAATGCAGATGATATAAATGTATGCAATGTCCATATGTACCCGGTATACACACGCTGCTACAGTAGTTGCTTCACATGACCCATGGGGGACTCATGAGGTCCATATACCCATTCGGAATGTCCCATCGGATACCTCTGTGGCTGAATGCCATAACCAGTCATCACTCTCATAATCATGTACCATATCCTCAATCCAACTTCCCAAGCCCCGTTCTTAGTGATATATCAGTAATCCAACGCTAGATATAAAATGTATGAATGATATGGATATGCGTACACCATGTAATCACCATAATCAATGTAATCAGTATTTATCAACTTCTATTCAAGTGTTTAGACGAAATGTGGAATGATGAATGTATGACAAGTCAAATCAGAATATCACATCAAATGGCTACAAGCCTAAGTAAACAACAATCATACCAACCTAAGCGGACTCTTGCACCGCACATCGTGGTCTGAAGTCTAAACACATAAACTCCTTCACATCCATCATTTCTAGTTCATTAATTACCCAATTAAGTTCACATGGTACCCGTATTAGTGATTGTCACCTCACTAATACGGGACCCCCAAGTTCTTATTACTCCCCTTATTTCATTACAAGCATACCAATACATAAACACTACACTAGAGTCTAGAAAGTCTCAACTTGCATGAATAGAGCCAAAGAAGTCACGCGGTAGCTTTTCTCTTTCGTTGAGCCTCCCCACGAGACCACTCTGATCAATCATATCGGTTATATGAGATTACGGTCTAGTTGATACCCATAATCCCCAATCAAAATCTAACACTCAAATCTTTCTATTGTTGTCTTGGATCCATAATTAATCCTACATATCATTAGGATTGGTATATTTTTTTTTATCCTGTAGTTTGTAGTTTTCCTGAATCAAGCCAAATATCACAAAGAAATTTCGAAACCACATTATCAAAATACGGGCTTTTCTACCCAAATAGTATCCATGTGTGCTAGATAGTCATATTACTAACTTAATTAAACAACGTGCCCCAATTGGGTTCTCAATTTTAAGATGAGGCAAAATCCCTAATTCAAACCCTAGAATTTTTCTACAATTCTTTAAAAAGATTTAAGCATGCAATTGGTCAAATAATTATCCTTTACTAGTCAACTATATCACTAATATACAATATCAATAACAATATTCCAACACTTAACCCCCAATTCTCAATAAAAGCTCTCTTATTCTCAACATTAGTTAATTTCCCTTTTTCCATTCTCAAAATATGGATTCAAGCCTATAATAATGGACTATCATAAAGGAAATGACTAAGATTAGAGTTTAAGAATTACCTAGGTGAAAAACCTTGAATTTACACCTTGAATCTCCCCAAAATCATGCTTAAGGACTTGGAAAATGAAAATGGGAGCAAAGGATTCAAACTAGGGTTTTTTTCACTGTTCGCTATAGTGCCTACATCACAATCGCGAGACCCCGCTCGTGATCGCGGAGGCTTAACCCGACGCGAACCCACAATACTCTTCACGATCGTGTCCACGCAACCACGACCACTATCATCGCGATCACGAGAGCCTAGTTTCACCAAGGTTCACGATCGCGTTCCCTCCCTCGCGATAGCGAAGAAGGAAACCAGATGAGCAAACACCAGAAAATGATGATTTCTCTACAACTCTGATTCAAACTCAAAAATCATTCGGAAGTCAAATAACACAAACCAAACATGTATTCCTATTAGAAAACACATTTCGGATACGCTCGCACACTCGAAATTCCCAGAAAAGGTCTCTAAGGCTCGGGTTTGACTAAAGTCATCGCTTATGTTCTAATTTCATAATTTTACAACCAAACTCCCAAAGTTCACCGGGCAGCCTCGAAAACCGAACCAAAGGCTCGACTAAGTCATAAACGTCGATCCGGAGCTAATGGAACTGATGAAACTACGAATGGAGCACGTTTATCCAAAAATCAACTATAGATCAAACTTCTCTATTCTCTTAACTTGGAATTTCTCAAACCTACCAAAATGAATCTGAAACCTACCCGATCACCTCGAGAACCATGCCGTCCATCCCCTCAAGTTACAAACAAGCAAATAAAGGTTAGGGAAGGGTAATTTGGGAATTTCTAGACAAAATAAGCAAAACAACTCTTTGAGTCGTTACAAAAACATTGAGTCCTACTGACAATTAATAAGCACAAATCTATTCAAAATTATAAAGAAATAGTTGATATCAAGTTACATAGATTATAATATTTGACAAAATAAGTTGCTGGTAGATATAAAGAAATGTTGAATCTAGATGTCAATATTGCAAAATTCTTAACAGTGTGGTTAAATTCTTAACAATGTTATTTAAATTCATGATTTCAGGTGCATCCAAGTTTGAATGGTGACAACTGAATCATTTGCATACCTTGTGGACCGTAAGTATTTAATTCTCTTTGAACTTGAATGAGAAATAATCTTACTGCAGAATGATACAAAAAAATTAAAACAAAAAAGAAATGATTTTTCAAGGACCTCCAAACTTATTACAAAGAAGATCTGATTCTTAATTGTGTATTCATTCACCAGAATCAATATTGTTAAATTCTTAACAATGTATACATTTACCAAAACTTAATATTGCCAAATTTTAATAGTGTATACACTTATCAGACTATATTGCTAAATTCTTAACTGTGTAAATATTTATTATAACCAATACTGTCAAAGTCTTAACAGTGTTATGTTTACCAAATACTTAACGGTGTACTCCTACAAAGTAACCTCTTTCAACATCAATGCAGCTTCCAGATCTCTGCTTCTGGTAACTCGTTGTTGTTCTTTTCTATCTCAGGTAAGAACTTGTATATTAGACATTCTAGACAGAAAATTATAGCAGCAAGGAGAGTAAATACCCACGCTTTCAAGGCACAAATAAGAGGCAACGTAGCTAGATTCTCGCAACATGCACCTAAAGCTCTAATATCGTCTGGTTTGACCTAATCTGATTTAATATCAAGTTATATGTATTATTTTATTTTGAGTTGGCCTAATCTGAATTAATTGTTGAAACTCCAATTTTGAAGCCGAAGAATTTCGAATCTCAATTTCAAAATCTGAAAACTAAAGTTTGTAGGTTACTCATTAGTCATTATTAAGATCGTCTGAAAAATCATTTATTATACTAAAATTTTGATTTACTTACTGATTTGGGGAATGTATTTTAAAAAAAATCACCATTGACGAATTTGAAAAAGTTTGAAGAACACCCAAATTAATTTGTTGTGAATGTATGGGAATTGAGATTTTTTTTCCTTAGATAAAAAGGGCAATTAAGCGAGCGGTATGTGTTTTAGGCAGGGATGACAACGGATCGAATCTATACCGAATCATACTAGATCCAGATTCGTTTTTCATACCTGAATCCAGATCCATCAGGTCCACGGATCGAATTTGGATCCACATGTAAAAAAATTTGCCTTGAATAAAATTCCCACATGTTAGAAACTTTTTTGACAAAATGAAACTCAATTTGATTGAAAAAAATGATTGAGTTCATTCAATCAACCTACACAAACATGACATCATTCTTCCAAAATACTGAACGAAGTTTTAGCATCATAAGAAAATAAAGATGATGAAGCAAAGTAAGTAAATAACAACATCATGGAAAACGCTGCAATTACAAAGGTCTTGAAATTAAAGTCTACAACAATGTTCTTTAAAATGCCAGCAACATCTTCTATAACCTTCTACCAAACTTGATAAACTAGTCTTCGAAGTCACTAGTTTCAACGTCATCAACATCCTAAAATAACAAAAAAAAAAATCATATTAAAAAGAGATAACTAAAAAAATTCATCTCAATAAATATTTATGATTAAACATATCATTTACCATATCAATACAGTCAACTACTCCCCTTCTTCTTCAGTAACTGTTGAACAAACATGTGTGCCCTCCAATATACCTTTATGTCAATATTTGTCAAACTTATCAATCATATTTTTAGCCACCATTCTAATGGTCTCAACATCACTCTCCACCCAACGCCTCAAAGCAAGTCTTATCTCACACTTTTCGAAAAAAACAAATTAGAAGTAGGATAATTTCTACCGGAAAACACTCTAGTGGCCTTGTAGAAAATTTTCAACTTCTCACAAACAAGTTTTGCCATCATCCAATCATTCTCACAAGGAATAACTAACTTGAGCTTCTTATTCATACGTTTTAACTTAGAACAAATACATCTTGAAACGACAAAGCAGTATTAAGCATCAAGTAAGTAGAATTTCACCTAGTTTTGACATCAAGAACCACTCTTTTAGGTTTAGAAATATTCAAAATCCGACAAGCCTCCTCAAAATTTTCAACCCTTTTAGGAGTAGACATCCAAAATAAAATGCAATTTCGAACTTTTTCAATTGCGGGATCAATTACTTCTAAACCATTTTTCACAATCAAGTTTAGAATATGAGCACTACACCTCATATGCAAAAACTCCCCACCTAACATTAGATACCTACTTTCCAATTTCTCCAACAAAACATTCATCATTGCATCATTAGTGGTACAATTATCAACTACAACCGATGAGATTTTGTTTTCCAAAGAATATTGAGACAAACAATCCATCAAAATCTTTGCAATAACCCTCTTTGTATGTAGACATGGCACAAACCTAAATAAACATATACAAAAAATAAGCATTGTTGATCCGTTAATACATTAAAAAAATCAGCGTTCTTGATCCATTAAAAAATCAGCATTTATAAATAAGAATAAGCTCATTACCTCAAGGTTTGATTGTGTAAAACCCATTGTTGATCAATGAAGTGAGATGTCATGGCCATGTAGCCCCTTTTTTGGTTGGAAACCGTCCACATATCGGTAGTTATTGCAATGAGGGTTTCTGATTTTGAGAATTGGAGGCTTGGAGCTTGTAGTGTTTCTTTTGTTAGAGATATGTTTTCGCTTAGTTTTTTATTGGGCCTTTTGAGAATTATGGGTTTAAACGTATGGACCATTTAAAAAATAAAGTCCAAATCTGAATGTAAAATACAGAAATTATGAAAAAATTTAAGAAAATACTTATAAAATTACATTCTAGGTTATGGATATATTAAATAAAAAATAGATCCACGGGTCGGATCTGGTCCGGATATGGATCTCAAATACAATATCCATATCCAGATCCGATCCGTCAGAAATGGATCTGGGTCTGATCTGAATCCGTCAGGTCCAAATTTTGAAGATCCATATCCTATAAAACGGATCTGTATCCACCGGATCCAGAATCCATTGCCATCTCTAGTTTTAGGTGAGTCCCGGTTATGAGTTAGAATTTTAATTAATTAGGATTAATTTAAAATAAGCCAATAGAATGTTGCCATGTAATTAATGAATGCTTTAATTTTATTTTCAGATTGCACCATTAAAAATAAGGGTATTAATGTGTCACGCCCCAAACCCGACCCTAGACGTAACAGACATCCGATGCTATGAACAACACCGAAAGCACCTTATGAATTTATAATATCAAGTCTCTGCCTAGTCTTTCAGTAGTTAATTCAATTAAATTATAAGTAACTAAGTAAGATCAGGGTCACAATTTATTAAATAAAATCAGCAAAAGTCTATAATAAATAAGTTGTCAAAATGTAGCAACGCCCATGAGAGTCGAATAACCACATCGGGGTTGTCACCCTCAATGACTAGCTTTCCTCCCGAATAGCTAGGCAAAACCATATCGGAGTCATGAACCCTCGATGGCCACTCTTTCTCTTGAATGGCTAGGCAAAACCACACCGAGGCTATTGGCCGTCAGTGGCCACTCTTCCTCCCGAATGGATAGGCAAACCACACTAGGATCCATAGTGACTACCCTTTCTCCCGAGTAGCTAGGCCAAACACAGACAATAGAATCATGGCAAAATAGTTGAATCACAATCATAGCATAGAAGTCGAATCCCTTATTATGAATTATGTTCGTCATACCGTTATTAGGGTACATCAAATCATTTATGGGTTTAGAAACCAAGTTCAAGTCATTAAATAAGTTTCAAGTCCAAGAAACCCGTTCATGAAGCAAAACACATGAAATATCTAAGCTTCCAAAAATCAAGTTCAATGTGTTCTTTATCGGGGTAAATCACATTCAAAGTTTATAGCTTTATACACAAGTTTCAATAACCCTTTGATAGGAAAAATCACGAATACATATATAGATTATAATATACCTAAGGCTCTATAAGGTCTTGTCCCTTACGCACATGAGACCTTGCCCAAAACCCATTTTTAAAAGTTGAAAAGTATGTTCGAAAAGAGACATACAAATCATCTTTATAATCAAAAAAGATTTTTAAAAGAGACATACCTATAATCCCGCTACAATGCTACCAAACGGAATATCCAAGGTTCAACAATCACTCTACAACATATTTAGATGAGAAAGATTAAAACTTTATTCAATGCTATGATTTTTCTCACTGTAAGAATCATTTATGGATCATAATCCTGTAATATACTTTATAATAGCTTAACAATCTCCAATAATATCAGAAAAATTAGAGGTCTTACCTTTTTGACGAAATTCCATACACCCATTCTTCTCCTTCCTTGAGTTTTCAAGAATCTAGGATTTGGAAAGATGAACTAGTGTCAAACAAGATTGAATTCGACGTATAATTGATATGTATGGATTAGGAACTCACCTTAGGGTCTGAGAGAGGTATCTAGGGTTATTTTCCTCCAAAAGTTCGTCCAAAACGAAGTGGGAAAGAGTTATGACGAGGTTTTAAACTTATAAAATTCGGAACCAGTAAAACAGGCCATGACATGGATGTGCGTCGCACATCCATCGCACAAATGGGGTTGCACTTTTCTTGTGCATCGCACACCCATCGCACGTTCCTCATACAGTGAGTTCTCGAAACACATTTTTGGCACGATGCTTGCGCAATGCATGAGGGCTCTAATGCTCGGTAAAATGGGCATAACTCCTAGCACAGAGCTCCTATGAGCTCTACAATTTATTTTTGGAAAGGTATTTCAAAGATCTACAACTCTCATGTTTTGCGCTTTCTCATATTTCCAACATAACTACCTAAAAACTGGGCATAAGTGAATACTACCTCAGACTTAAACAAATTTAAGAACTTTTATGAACTCATTTATTTGGTTGGACTTCAAAACGACCATCTATCACCCGAATTCATCCCCAAAGGGATTCACATAACTAAAATGACACGGCAACACTCACTTAATTCTTTCACACCTAACTCGAATTTACGAAATGTTACATACTGAGTCAAAAGATTGGCGTCAGAGACATTTTTAGCCCGAACGGTGAACATAGGGCATTATTGCACCAAAAATGATAGTTCATGGGCATTTAAGGCCCTTTTCGTTATTTATAATATGATTATACAAAGAAAATACATTATTTATCTATAGTTATACAGAGTAAATACATTATGTATCTAATGTATGTATAATGTATAATAGTTTATATACATATAATGGCGTATAAAAGTGTATATATATGATTATACATCATTGTATATAGATTTGTAAAATGGAGAATGAAAAAAAAAATGAAGAGAGTTCTGCGGTGGCTCGGGAAAGAAGGTCAAATTATAACATTGAAAGAGATTTGGCTTCCTGAAATTCATTGTAAACATAAGTTTACTAGTTAAATATAAATAAGTATAGGATTATGCAAGATATAAATTGTTTGTTGGGGTTGTACATCTACGTAAGAATTCCTCTAGAGATTGTGTACCAAGTCCAATTCCAAAAAAGCCATCGCGAGCTTAAATCCAATCTCTAAGTGGGCTAGGACAATACTCGAGTCCCTCATTTGGGAACTTTGTACAAATATATAGTCCAACACAATATATTGTACTTACGTAGCTATATTTTTGAATTTACACCTGCATAGTCGATATTTTTTGCACAACAGTACTTATACATCATTATACATTAGTACACAGTATTAAATACTTATTATAAATAATGTGTCAATCATATATAAAAGTGTATAATAATGTATAAGATGTGCTTATAAACACTTTTACGCTACTATTATATAAAAATATTTTGAATTTTGTCTCCTATGAACTTCAACTCACGACACACCATCTGAAATGGATCAAAAACATCACCGAATAGCTTTAAAATTAACCACAACTTTAAAATGGCATGCCCAACAAAACCTCAATCATCAATTTGTCAAAACTTTTAACAAATCACGAAATCCATTTGTAAGTTTTTAAAAATCCCAACAACGGGGTTTAAATCTTTCACTGAATTCATTTGTAATTCAACCACTAATTATTTTGAATTTATCAATTCCCAGTGAGTTTTTCAATTTTCTCAACTTTTACTCAACCAACTCTTGTTTCAGGAGGTGCGATGAAAAAAATGATGAGGGTGATGGAATAGAGTTTGAGGCACAAATAGCTGATAAGGTTCCATTCTGGTTATAAGGTTGGGACCGGACTATCTTTTTCATAGTTTTAGTAAATTTATTCATAGGTGTAAGATTGAAATAATCTCCCTTAGGGATTCCTTTCATTAATCACAATATATATAGTTGTACATAGTTGATTCCTAATACAATAAGAATCCTAACTTACCTTAAATGGTTGATTCCTAATACAATAAGAATTCTAAGTTACCTTAAAAATACATCTATCATAATTACAAAATATACTGTTAATATTTGGAGAATATTCGCTAATACTCCCCCTCAGTCGGAGCGGGAGAAGGCCGAACGCTAAGGCTGGATCGGAAGTCGGTGAAGAGTTGTCTCAGTAGTCCCTTTGTGATATTATCTGCATACTGATAGGAGGAAGGCACATGTAATATATTGACCTGACCAAGAGAAACCTTCTCACGCACAAAGTGAATATCCATCTCGATATGTTTGGTCCGCTGATGTTGGACCGGATTATGAGACATATAGATGGCAGATATGTTGTCATAGTAGACTATAGACGCTTTTCGCAGTGGACACTGGAGCTCTAAAAGAAGATTTCGGAGCCAACAGATCTCAACAACGACATTAGCAACTCCGCGATACTCTGCTTCAGCACTCGAACAGGATAGTGTGGCCTGCCGCTTGGCGGACCATGAAATAAGATTATCCCCAAGAAATACATAGTAGCCCGAGGTGGAGTGACGTGTGTCCGGGCATCCTGCCCAATCTGCATCCGTGTATGAGAGTAATTTGGTTGGGGCAGAGGGGTATAGATGCAGTCCAAAGTCAAGTGTGCCCTTAACGTATTTGATAATACGTTTGAGGGCCGCAAAATGGGACTCTCGAGGGGCGTGCATAAACAGACACACCTGCTGAACGACATATGCAATATCAGGCCTAGTGAATGTAAGATACTGAAGGGCACCTGCAAGACTCCGATATAGGGTGGGATCAGAAACTGGCGCACCCTCATTGACACTAAGCTTGGATTTTGAGTCAACCGGAGTTGGCATACTTTTATAATTTGCCATTTTAGCCCTGTACAAGATCTCTTCCTCATATTTGCGCTGACACAGAAACATGGTAGCGACCGATCTGACCACGGATATACCCAAGAAATAAGTCAGCTTGTCCAAATCAGTCATAGCAAATTCAGTTTTGAGTAGAGCAATGATTTCATTCTTCAAACCGTCAGAGGAGGCAGTAAGAACAATGTCATCCACTTATAGTAGCAAATAAGCAGTGCTGCTACCTCGATGAAAAGTGAAGAGAGAGTTATCACACCTGCTACAAATAAATCTGATCTGCATAATATACCTGGAAAAGCGATCATACCAAGCGCAGGGTGCCTGTTTCAAGCCATATAATGACTTCCTGAGATGACATATATACTGCGGGGCTGACGGATGAACAAAGCCAGAGGGTTGATGCATGTACACAGTTTCTTTCAAATCCCCATGAAGAAATGCATTCTTGACATCAAGCTGATGAATCGGCCAATGCATGCCCATAGAAATACTGAGAACAATCCGAATAGTGGCCGGTTTAACAACCGGACTGAATGTCTCACCACAATCAATATCATGCTGCTGATTAGTGCCATTAGCAACCAGTCTTGCCTTATACCGCTCTAAGTCACCACTGTCTTTGAACTTGTGACGATATAGCCATATACACCGGATAAAATTCACACCGTCCGGTCTAGGTACCAACTCCCAATTGTTCTGCTTGGTTAAAGCATTAAATTCCTCGCACATGACCGCATTCCAATTAGGGTCCAGTTTGGCTAGTTTTGGATTTTTTGGAATGAGTGATAAGGTTTGTGTGGAGAGATTGAAGTGAACCGTGGGTTTGAAAATCTCGTATTGGGCACGAGTCTCCATGCGGTGGGTAGGCAGCAGTGTTTGGACTGGGGTGTGAGGCTGCTGGCTTACGGGTTCTGGAGGCAGCAGTGGTTGCACTGCGATATGTGGCTGCTGACTTGCTGGTTTTGGGGGGTGTTGGCTGGTCTCGGGTCGATGGCTGGTCGATAAATAATTGGTTAGGTAGGTGACACAAGGGGGTAGAGCAGTGGGGGGTTCGACCGAGAGATAGGGGTGTTTGGTCGGTGATAACACCGGACATTATTGGTGACGGAGCTGCTGGTGCAGTCTTCGTCGGAATAGGAAACTGACGGTGACACATTGACTGGATTAGAGGAGACATGGGAGACTCATCGAGAAATGTGTAATCCGTGGTTTGGAATTTTCGGAGATTTGAAAATGGGTAAGTCGCCTCGTCGAATGTGACGTGACCTGAGATAATGATCTTACGTGTGACTATGTCATAGCACAGGTAACCCCGATGGTTGGGTGAGAAACCAATGAAGACACATGGCATGGTGCGTGGGGCTAGTTTGTGAGATGTAGTGGAGGCTAGGTTGGGGTAGCATAGGCAACCGAAGATGCGGAGTTGGTCATAGAAAGGGAACCTACGGTATAAGATTTCGATTGGGGTCTTGTTTAGAAAAGTGTTGGTTGATAAAATATTAAGGAGGTATTCTACCATTTTAATAGCGTAGACCCAAAATGACGGTGGAAGACTGGCATGAAAGAGAAGGGTACGAACCATGTTATTGATGGTGCGGATGATTCGTTCAGCTTTGCCGTTTTGGGAGGAAGTGTAGGGACAGGAAAAATGAAAAACCATGCCTTGTTTATAGCAGAAATTGTGAAATGCCGAATTATTAAATTCACGTCCATTATCACATTGAAAAGATTTTATAGATTTTTCAAACTGTGTTTTAATGAATTTTTGAAATTCAAGGAACCTGGCAAACACTTCAGATTTGAACTTTAGTGGGTAGATCCATACAAAGGGTGAAAAATCATCTAATAATACTAGATAGAATTTGTGACCCAAGGAACTGACAACCGGAGATGTCCACAAATCAGTATGAACAATATCAAATGGAGAAAAAGTAACACTGTTGGATGACATAAATGGAATACGAGTATGTTTGCCAAGCGGGCAAGGAAAACAGTGTTGGACAAGTTTCCCATTATTACATTGAATACGCTTATTAGTCCTAAGAATATTAAAAATAGGATCTCCTGGATGTCCGAGTCTGTTATGCCAAGTTGACGGAGAGATAGCAGCAAGGGAGACAAGTGAATGAGTTCTGACAGCGGAAGATTGAATGAAGGGGTAGAGGTCTCCCACACTATTGCAGCACGTAAGAATTTTTCCCGTATTGAGATCCTTCACAGAAAAACCAAAATGGTCAAATTCGACAGACATATAATTATTGCGAGTGAATTTTCTAACAGAGATTAATTTTTTAATGATGTTGGGTGTGTAAAGGACATGATTTAGGGAGAAAGACGGGTGGGGATGTTTGGTATGTATGTTACTGTAACCTTCAATTGGAATGCGATCACCATTGCCAATACTAATAAATTGAGGACATTGTAATCGAAACATTTGGGATAAGTTACCTGATGACCGGGTGAGGTGAGATGTGGCTCCGGTGTCCATGTACTAATTATCGTCGGGCTGTTGAAGGTTCACGGTGCTGAAGGCCTGGCCCAAATCGGTGGGGGCCAGGCTGCTGCTGGACCGAGACCATGTGGGCCTGTTGTTGTTGTTGATGGGCCTGTTGTTGGCTGGGGCGGAGCCCAAGAGACCGGGTGTCCAAGCAGCCTGCTGGAACTGGGCCCCTAATGTTGGGTAAGGGCAGGCAGGCGAGGCCTAGTTCCCGGTATTGGGCCAGGATTGCGGTCCACCCCACTGGAAATAGGGAGCAGGATTTGGGCCTGGTTGTTAGTTTCGGTGGTCCTTGCCGCAACCCTTTCCTTTGTTGTTATTGTCGCGGCCTCTGCCGCCACGCCCTCCACCGCGGGATTGCTGCTGGTGGTGGTCTTGCGGTGGTGGCGGGATGGTGTTGGCCGCCGGTGGTGTCATGCCGTCAACGGTTAACGCCTTTTGATTGTGCTCCTTTTGTTTAGCACGACGGGTTTCTTCTAACAATAGTTGTGAACGTGCCTTGGTGAAACTTGGTAGTGGGTCAGCCTGTTGAATCATCGTCGCAAGTGTATCGTATTCACCTTTCGGTAAACCAGCAACCAATTGAAGTACCATCTTGATTTCTGAAACAGATGTCCCGACGTTGGAAAGTTGGTCGGCTATGAGTTTCAGTTGTTTGCAATATTCAGACATGTTGTTAAAATTCTCGAGACCCGTATTGTTGAACTGCTCTTCCAAATACACGACCCGAGTATTTTTATTATCCTAAAAGATTTCTTCTAACCGTACCCAAAGATCACTTGCCGTAGCACCTGTTTTCATGATAGTACACAACAAGTCTTTTGAGATGGTGCTGTATATCCACTGTTTGACGATGGCGTCAAGGCGACGCCATGTCGAGTCGGCAATATCGGTGGGACGAGGAACAGAGTCATCAATATGGTCGAGCACATTGTACGCACATGCATGAATATAGAACAGTTCTGTCCACATGGAATATTGACAGTCTTCTTGATCAAGAATTATAGGGATAGAATTCTTGATGTTGGTAACGGCGAAAGCCGGATGAAAAGAAGACGATGAGCGTGGTGGGGGTTGTCAAAAGTACCAGTGGAGGAACCGGAATTAGTGAGGGAAGACATGGTGGCCGTCGACCGAGAAGGAAGAAGAGAGAGGGTGGTGGTCGGCGGCTTTGAGAGTAGAATTTAGGGTTTGGCTCTTGATACCATGTAAGAATGGAATAATCTCTCTTAGGGATTCCTTTCACTAATCACAATATATATAGTTGTACAGAGGTTGATTCCTAATACAATAAGAATCCTAACTTACCTTAAATGGTTGATTCCTAATACAATAAGAATCCTAAGTTACCTTAAATATACATCTATCATAATTATAAAATATACTGCGAATATTCGGAGAATATTCGCTAATAGTAGGTATTCATTCAATTAAGATAATCTTATAAAATAAGATCAACTAATTAACAAAAATAAAATAGACTATAACAGAGGGAGCAGTTGATCAAGCTTGTAATTTAACGGTATATACATACATACATCCTTCACCCTTTCCTCAGGAAAAGACCTTATATTTGCATCACTAAGATATCTCCGCCTTCACCTCCACAAAGGAGAATTTCAAATAGGATAACTTTATTTGCATTTTTCCATTTTATATGTTACATGCACAAATGGAAATCAAAACTTACCTTGAGAGTACTGTGAGATCAATCATGCATATACTCTAATTTATTTATCTTATGTTGCTTCGACTATCATTTGTAACACATATTGACTTGAATATTGAAGTGGAATTTTGACTTGCTCCAACGAGTTAATGTCCAGACTAACATGTCTTTGTCTTTGATGAGTGTCAGTGAAGTACCTATGAATTTTATGACACAAGCATAGATGCCATTGTGAGATTATAGTATTAGAAAAGAAGTTTGAGGAAAGGATATCAAGACGTGAGCCGTAAAAACACTCTCACAATAAGCATAAAAAGATGAGGAATATGTGCTATTAATGACCTTAGAGTTAATTATATGAGTAGTGCTTAGTTTATAATATAAATATTGCAAGACAAATAAATGATAACGTGTCGATTTTTCTTTGCTCTCAGATTCTGTTAATTATATGAGTGGTACTTAATTAGCTTGACCAACATACAAATGTTTCTCCATCACTTTTAAAAGGAAGTCGAGGAGATTCTAACATATATAGGAGAACACAAGTTCATAGATGAGCTCTGCCTACTTGAGAGAAAAGATTGATCGACAAGTCAAAGGATAATTAACGAACCATGATTGCAGTGTTAGTGGGAAGACTCTCTACGTACCCTACCTTTATATATATACCATATTAAAATGATAACTCTAAAACTTAAAAGTTAAATTATTTAAATACTCTTATTAAACTAATTATCCGATTTATTTTTTAAAAAATCCCCACAAAGAAACCGATACCAAGCTTCAAACACATGTAATGCCTTTGCACCTGATGGCAATAGACGCAAGTTCAGTTCCATATATTTCAAATATAGTAGTAGTTAACACTTTCATCTTTACCCTCTGTTTGTTCACTCTTGATCCCACCAACTCAAGATCAATCCTACAATTCAAGAAATCACATTATCACTATCAGAAAACGCGAAGGCGTAAGGCATAGCGTTTTACATATGCCTCGGCGAGGCGTAAGCCTCATGAGTATTTAATTTAGAGTATTTCATAAAATAATATAATTACAATAAATATTTTTAAATAGGTAAAATTACATAAAAAATAAAATAAAGTTGTAAATAAATTATATATATACTGTAAAACTATATATATATATATAGATATATATATATATGTGTGTGTGTGTGTGTGTGTGTGTGTTTGTGTGATCCTCACAAAAAATTAATCAAAACAATCCATTATACGCCAATTACAACTTGTAATTATATATAACATAATTTTACAAGTATAAATAATACAATGAAATAAATTATAAAATACAAATCAACTCTAACATATTAACTTTCTAACAATGAAAAAATCACAATTTCTTAAAACAATGGAGTATTACTATCACACTCTTCATTTTATAACTCAATAAGAAAATAATCAATAAACTTTATCAATATAATTGAAACGTAACTCATTCATCAATAAAAATAAAATTACTTTCAAGCGAATTAAAAAAATATGATAATTTTAATACATATGACAAGAGACCAATAACAAGTAAAAATGTAGGTTGGCCATGTATTTTTAAATGAAATATTAAATGAGTTCACCTTCACGATGTTTTCAAATAGTAAATATGCAATACTACGACTTGTTATTTGAGTTCATCATATCTTCTTATTTCTATATATGAAAAACTATTAAGTATCATTCATTTGTTAAAGGATTATGAGGATTAACGATTTTAACTAAGGAATTTAACATATAAATTGTGTAAGAACTGTTAAGCGAGCTTCGTGCGTTGGACGTTATACGTGTTTAGGGCGTACAGTCGGGCGCTTAGGACGTAAGTCTCAGGAACTAAACCCCGTACATGAGCCCCGGAGCATTTGCCGGTGTCTTGCCCCGAGGCGAGCCCCTGAACGAATCCTGAAATTGCCTTGTAAAACACTGCTCACTGTGTTCTCAAAATGCAAACACAAAAAATCGTTAACGTTTTAATTTTTTTTTCTCGGTCAATTACCAAACAAACATTTAGGGACTGTCGTAAAGCGCCGCAAATGCCCCTATATAGTATTGACATTAAAATGGATTTTCAATGCATCGGTGAAGCAAACGGCATAAACATCGAAGTGCATGCGCAACTTCTATGGCAAAATGTATTTCACGCCCAATTATATTTATTCACTCGTGGAATTACATTAGATATATTATTATTGTAATTATATTTATTCTCCACTAGTTAGTATACTTGTGACCTTGCGTTGCCATTTATCTAGATTTAGTGAAAAAGTAATGAGGCATTGGCTTGAAAGTTGTTTGTAGGCGAGAGATTTTGTTTATAAGTACGTTGTTTAGAAGGGTGACGACCATTGAGATCCTTCATCTGTCACATTTCAGGTAATTATCTCAACTATTAACATTTTATCTAATTTGCAATTTACTGTAGTGTTGTCCAAATAGTCAATTCATTTACAATGGCATATGAAAAGTGTTTATTTATTTCTTTAATAAATTTAATATAATATTATTATGTCTAGGTTTTTTAGTAATTGTCTTGTTCCTTCTTTTCTTCCAGATTTAAGTCGTTGTCATGACAATTTTGAATAAAAGACACTGAATTTTTTGTTCCTACATGATGAAGAAAAAGGAAAGAGTCTAAATTCTTTTTTTTTTCAAAAAAAAGTTAATTTAATTTCAAAAAAGTTAGTGACCATTATGGTGGGGGCATAGATGATTCAAGTTGAATGACTTTTTTTTTCAAAAAAAATAAAAAAAATCTTAAATAATTTTTAGATGTCGTGGAGGGATGAATCTAAGTACTATTGCAAGCTTATGGTGAGTAAAGCTAAAGAATTCACTTTTCTTGTCATGATTTGTAAAAACAGTGAAAACTCAAGAAAGGATTTAATTGCTCAACTTGAAAATCTTGACGTAATCGCAGTTAAGAAAGAAGGTAAATCAACACAAAATGAAGGGATAGGACGAAAATAAACAATGAAGATCAGTGTTCAATAACTAATAAAAGATAAAATCAAAAAAGATTTAGTGGTCATTTTATTATGAGTTAATTTAATTTTTGAACTTGCATACTTGTATTGTCGACAAATAAGTTATCATACAACAATCAACATTAATCATTGACAGAAACTGTAATTTATTTCTTTTATGTATCTTATTTACTTCAAATTTTACTTTGACAATATAAATATTATTATCTACAAAATCGAATACTACATAATTTATTTAGTATATTAAAAGCATGAAACTCTTAGGAAGGTTAACAACGATCTTTGTAAAGACTGTAAGGTTATTCCGAGGGAGTATTTTACAACCCAACATAAGCTTTTGGTGAATGGATTTGGAGAACAAAATGGAGAAGAGAGGGGGGGGGGGGGGGGGTTGTGGATGATAGATTAAGAATCAAATGGGAGAGTTTGACCATGGCTAGTGCAAAAGAGATGGGGGAGAGGTTGATGGCCAAGAGGGCTTGGGGAGTAGTGGGGATGCGACCGGTATGTGGGACAAGACGGCCAGTTGCATTCGAGAGGTGGCTAGAGAAGTGCTTGGGGTCTCCTGGGGTATCCGTGGTGGGAATCGAGGGGACTGGTGGTGGAATGATTAAGTTCAAGAGAAGGTGAACGCGAAAAAAGCGGTGTATGCGAAATTGGTAGAAAGCAAGGATGATGTGGAGAAGTGGATGAATAAGGAACTGTATAAGATGGCGAGGAAGGAGGCAAAGCTTGTAGTTACGACGCTTTTGAACGCCTGTATGTGGAATTAGAGGAAAATGGTCGGGATAGGAAGTTGTACATACTAGCCAAGGCGAGGGAGAGAAGGGCCCGTGACTTGGATCACGTGAGGTGCATCAAGGATGAGGATGACAAAGTACTGGTGGAGGACGTGCATATTAGGTGGAGGTGACAGTCTTACTTCCATAAACTCTTGAACGAAAGAGGAGATAGAGACATTGTGCTGGGAGATCTGGAGCAATCCGGTAGGTACCGGGATTTTAGGTATTGTAGAAGCATTAAGGTTGAGGAGGTTAAGGGTGTTGTTCGTAGGATGCGCAGGGGACGAGCGACCGACCTGATAAGATCCCAGTTGAATTTCGGAAAAGCATAGACAAGACATGTTTGGAGTGGATGACTGAGTTGTTTAACATCATTTTTAAGACGACGAGAATTCCCGAAGAATGGAGGTGGAGTACAATGATCCCGTTGTACAAGAACAAAGGTGATATCCAGAGTTGTAACAACTATAGGGGTATCAAGTTGTTAAGCCATACTATGAAAGTTTGGGAAAGGGTCGTGAAGATGAGGGTGAGAAGAGGCGTATCTATTTTTGACAACCAGATTGAATTCATGTTGGGGCGTTCGACCACCACAGAAGCCATTCATCTTATTAGGAGGTTGGCGGAGCAGTATAGGGAGAGGAAGAGAGACTTACATATGGTTTTCATCGACCTCGAGAAGGCATACGACAAAGTCCCTAGGAAGGTTCTTTGGAGATGTTTGGAGGTTAGATGTGTACATGTGGCGTATACTAGGCGATCAAGGATATATATGATGGAGCCAAAACTAGGGTACAAACAGTAGGAAGAGACTCTAAGCACTTTTCAGTGATGATGGGGCTGCACCAGGGATCAACTTTTAGCCCATTCTTATTTGCCTTGGTGATGGATGGACTGACTCGACAAATCCAAGAGGAGGTGCCATGATGTTTGTTATTCGCAAATGACGTAGTCCTGATTGATGAGACTCGTAGAGTAGTGAACGCTAAGCTGGAGGTTTAGAGATAGACTATGTAGTCTAAAGAGTTCAGGCTGAGTAGGACCAAGACAGAATACTTGGAGTGCAAGTTTAGTAACGGGAGCGACCTTGAGACATGAGTGGAGGTGAGGCTTGGTATTTAGGTCATTCCAAAGAAAGGAAGCTTCAAGTACCTCGGGTCTATTATCCAATGGGATGGAAAGATTGATAACGATGTCACACATCGTATTGAGGCAAGGTTGATGAAATGGAGTCTCGCATCTGGAGTCTTATGCGACAAAAATGTGCCACCAAAACTTAAAGGCGAGTTCTATAGGGCAGTGGTTAGACTGACTATGTTGTATAGGGCGGAGTGTTGGCCAGTCAACACTTCGCACATCCAAAAGATAAAAGTTGCGGAGATAAGGATGTTGAGATGGATGTGTGGGCATACAAGGAGGGATAAAATTAGAAATGATGATATCCGAGACAGAGTAGGAGTAGCCTCGATGGAGGATAAGATACGAGAAGCGAGGCTGAGATGGTTTGGGCATGTGCAGAGGAGAGACACAAATGCCCCCGTACTGAGGTGTGAGATGTTGGCTATAGATGGGTTTAGGAGGGGTAGAGGTAGGCCGAAGAAGTATTAGGGAGAGGTGATTAGACGGGATATGGCGTAGGTGCAACTTACTAAGGACATGACCTTAGATAGGGGGTTGTGGAGGACATAAATTAGGGTAGTAGGTAGTCGAGCGTAGTCCTACTTACGCTTGCATACTGGTAGTTGTAGTGTTATTATTGTAGGCCCGCCTAGCCTATCATACTAATAGGCGCAGTATTGCTTTATAGTCCCCTGTAGTTTGATTTATGCTGCTATGTGTCCTTTAGTGTACTTTGTTTAGCTTATCTACATGCGCTAGTTACTGCTTACTTTTTTCAGAATGCGTAGTATGGCTTATTCGCTTTTCGATACCAACATTTTCATACTGATTTAAATTCTTTTGACCGGGTCTGACCGTTTCTTTTGCTTTGCTTTTGCTTTTGCTTTTGTCTTGCTTGTGCTTATGCTTTGTCTTGAGCCGAGGGTCTCTCGGAAACAACCGCTCTACCTACCAAGGTAGAGATAAGGTCTGCGTACACTCTACGCTCCCCAGACCCTATGTTGTGGGATTTCACTGGGTATATTGTTGTTGTTGTATTAAAAGAATGAAACCCCTAACTTAAACATTTAATTACTAAATACATCTAATTTAAATATTTAATAAAATTAAATTAAAAAAAATAACATATTTATTTGAAGGGATGTAACCCTTCAGATAAGTTGCTTATGTTAAGAAAGATGTTTCTTTTTTATTTTGTTACCAACGTTGCTGCCTGTTCACAATTTCAGAAAACCTTGTATGCAACTTTTACGACTAAGATACTACCATGGTTTGCATGAATCATGATCCTCATCTTTATGCCATACAGTTAGTGCTTGAAATTACATGAACACTTAATTCATAATTGTAGGAAATATTGAACTGCAAGAGTTTTCACTTGGTTTTAAACACCTCCACTTTTGGACCTTTTGGGATACGATGATCAAATTCTGGTTATCAGGTTTGGTTCCTTTTAAGTGCTTTGAATCATAGGCAGAGTTAAAATTTCGAAACACAGACCGGCTTGGTCTGTAGTAACTCTTCTCATAACTAAGCCAATTTTTTGTAAGTTTATTTGAAAATCCGGTCATGATTATAGTATGGAACCTGTCCATACAAGACAGGTGCAGGGAGATAGTACTCCTCTGTTATGTGCTTTGAATATATTAATAAAATAGCCACTCGATGAGAGGGTTGATTGATGGAAAAAAAAGAGTTTTAAAAATACAGTTTATTAAGTTCTGAATAAGTTATTTATATATATTAAGTAATTTTTAATAAAAATATAAAAATTGTGCCAAAACTATTAGATTATACCAAATCCGTATGCATAATAGTAGCTCTGCTCCTGCTTTGGATGTACTACAGTTTGGTAACTTATTGTTCCTAAAAAGGATTATTAGTTGAATTCATTGTTAAACAACCAAAGGATAAATGTGAAAGTTGTATGTACTTGTAATCCCTTGCATAGCACTTATAATTCCCCGCCATAATTTAAACACAGACCGGCCTGGTTCGATTTATTTTTCAGTATTAACGTGTACATACCTTACCATACTTAGAATATATTTTATATATTGTGTAATAATTAGTGATATATAATTATGGTAGATATAAGATCCTTATTGTATTAGGATTCCCCATTGTACACTATATATATTTGTATTAATGAGAAAGGCTCCCCAATGAAGATTAATACAATCTTACATGGTATCAGAAGTCTAAATCTAAAATTTTCTTTTCTTTTCTTTTTTCGGCATTCTGCCCGAGAACACCAACTTGTGCTCTCTTTCCTCTGCCTGTCAGAGCACAGGCATGCCCCCCCTTCCCCCTGTTTCTTTTCGTAGACCACCAGAACAAGCAACAACCATTTTTTGGACCGTGTTCCATTACCCAAGAAACAGTCCACTGCCACCTTTTTCTATTTTCTGTTTCCTCTCGTTTTGTTCTTTATCCGAGAACAAAATACATGGCGTCCTTGACTCGTCAACAGCCCGATAATGCGTGGGATATGGACGTCTCATCTCACCAACAATTCAGGTAATCTTCCTCAACTACGCCAGCTACCAACTCCACAATCTATTATGGTCGGTATGATCATCGCATTCCAATTCAAGGATTTGGCCACACCCTTACCCCACCACCGCATCCACACTTCTCTCTTCAAAACGTCTTTTATGCCCCAAACATTATCAAATCTAATTTCTGTAAGAAAATTTGCCACCGATAATTCTGTCTCAATTAATTTTGACCCGTTTGGATTTTCCGTACCGGAAAACTCCTTACGAGATGAAATAGTGAGGGGGGGACCTATATCCGTTCCTACCCACATCCGCTTCTAGTGTCACTCCTCCCACTTTTTAACAACTATATCTCCCTCTACGTAGCATAGTAGACTTGGTCATCCAGATTCTCACGTTTTTTATTCTCTTAGAAATCAAAACTTAATCCAATGCAACAAATGGAATCTTTCTCATAGTTGCTCGTCGTGTCAATTAGGGAAACACGTTAGACTACCATTTACGACTTCTATGAGTACTACTTTCTCTTCCTTTGATATTAGTCACGCTGATTTATGGACATCTTCCATAACTAGCAACCTAGGCCACAAATATTATTTAGTATTTTTGGATGATTTCTCCCACTTTCTTTGGGTCTATCCACTAAAACTCAAATCTCAAGTGTTCTCCAAATTTGTAGAGTTTCGTACACTGATCAAAATGCAATTTGAAAAAAACATAAAATCGTTTCAATGTGATAATGGTCATGAGTTTAATAATTCCTTATTTCATAAATTCTGTGCGGCTAACGACATGGTTTTTCATTTCTCATGCCCATATACCTCCCTCAAAATGGTAAAGCTAAAAGAATTCTCCGAACCATCAATAATATGATTCGTACCCTCCTTTTTAATGTGTCTATCTCTCCTACTTTTTGGGTATATGCACTAAAAATGATAGAACACATTCTCAATATTTTACCTACCCGTGCGATTCAAAATGTCCACCCACCGAAATTCTCTACCGTCCGATCCCTACCTATGACCATCTTAGAATTTTTGGTTGTCTGTATCACCATAATCTGACATCCACGACCCCCCACACATTGGTACTCAGATCTACTCCCTGTGCATTCTTAGGTTTCCCATTTTCCGTCAAACCATAAGGGGTATTTGTGGTATGAACTACCCACTGATAAAATCATCATTTCTCGCCACGTCACCTTGAGTATGTTTTCCCGTTTAACAATATTAAAAAATTAATAATCACTGATTACCAATTCCTTCAAGATTCGAACCCATCCCCGCTTGTCCAACAAGCATTCCGTCAGACTGTCACTGTTCCGGCAGTTGCCGACAATGTTCAGCCACCTTCTGCCACCATCTCCACTGGTCAGCCACCGTCTGCCACTAATCCCACTGGTCTGACGCCATTTGCAGCTACCAGTAACCCTTTTGCACTGTCATAACCACCACCTACTGCCATTCCCATCGTCAGCAGTCGATCGGCTGCCCCACATCCACCGGTTCTCCCAAATGTCGTCGATCTAACCCAATTGCCACCACCACACCACCCTACAAACACAATCTCACCATTGACTCCGGCTAATACACATAGCTCCCACCGACATAACCAACCACTACCAACAGTGTCACCGTCTCACTGCCAGTCCGACATCCCAACCTACCCAGTTCACAGAACCCAAACTGACACACCCATACCACTACGACTGCAACCCATCCCCAACCCACCACCGACTTCATACCTCACAACTCTTAACCCACACCACGTCGATCTGCCCAAATCGATGCCACCATCATAACCACCATCCTGTCCAGAAACCACACAACTGCAACTCCCACCCGTCGTTAAACCCAGTTCACCATCACACCACACCTCACCACTCAATTTCCCAAACCAGAAATCACCCATAAATACCGACAGTACCCCCTACCCCTACCCACCGTATAGAAACTCGTACTCAAATCAGGATTTTCAAACCCAAAGTCCAGTTTAACTTGTCCACCCAAATCATTTCAGTTATTCCCAAAAACCCAAAATTAGCCAAACTAGACCCAAATTGAAATGCGGTCATGTGTGAGAAATTTAATGCTTTGATGAAACAACACACTTGGGATTTGATTCCTAGACCGGAAGGGGTGAATGTGATCCATTGCATGTGGCTTTTTCGTCACAAATATAGAGACAATGGTGCCCTAGAGAGGTACAAAGCAAGACTTGTGTCTAATGTCACTAATCAGCAGGAGGGTGTTGATTGTGGTAAGACGTTCGGTCCAGTTGTTAAACCGACTACGATTCGCACAGTTCTGAGCATTGCTATGGGTAAGCATTGGCCGATTCATCAGCTAGACGTGAAAAATGCATTTATATATGGGGATTTAAAAGAGATTGTTTACATGCACCAGTTGTCTGACTTTGTCCATCCAGCAGCCCTTCAGTATATATGCCGCCTCCGTAAGTCACTTTATGGTTTGAAACAGGCCTCTAGAGCGTGGTATGATCGCTTTGCACAGTACATTCTACGGATTGGGTTTGTATGTAGCAAGTGTGATAATTCTCTCTTTATTTTTCATTGAGGTAATAACACCGCTTACTTGCTGTTATATGTGGATGATAATGTGCTTGCTGCCTCCTCTAATTTGTTGAAAAATGAGATTATTACATTTCTCAAAACTGAATTTGACATGACTGACTTGGGGAAGTTGAGCTATTTTTTTGGGATATCAGTGACTAGATCTGCAGATTCGATGTTTTTGTGTCAGCGCAAATATGCCGAGGAGATAGTATATAGGGTTAAAATGGTAAACTGCAAGATAATGTCCACTCCGGTTGACTCATTAAAGCTTAGTGTTGTTGATGGTAACCCTATGTCCGATCCCACACTTTACATGAGTCTTGCAGGTGCACTACAGTATCTCATGTTCACTAGACCTGATATTGCTAATGTTGTCCAGCAGGTATGCTTATTTATGCATTCCCCCAGGGAGCCTCATTTTACTGTCCTTAAGTGCATCATTCGATATGTTAAGGGCACACTTGATTATGTATTGCACTTCTATCCCTCAGCTCTAACCAGGTTGTTGTCATATACATATGTTGATTGGGCAGGCTGTCCGGACACGCGATGCTCCACCTCCAGCTAATGTGTGTTCTTAGGAGATAATCTCATTTCTTGGTCTGCCAAGAGGCAGGCCACCCTATCCTGTTTGAGTGCCGAAGCAGAATACCGAGGTGTGGCTAATATAGTTGCTAAGATCTGTTGGCTTTGAAACCTTCTTTTGGAGCTACAACGTCCCTTGCGTAAGGCATATTTGGTTTACTGTGATAACATATTTGCCATATATTTATCTCATAACACGATTCAACATCAGTGAACCAAACACATTGAGATAGATATACACTTTGTTCGTGAGAAGGTTGCCCTTGGTCAAGTTAAGATGTTACATGTGCCTTCTTCATATCAGTATGCATATATATTCATAAAAAGCCTTCCTCCCTCTCCGACTGAGGTGGTGTATTAACGTGTACATACCTTACCAGACTTAGAATATATTTCATACATTGTGTAATAGTTAGTGATGTATAATTATGGTAGATATAGGATTCTTATTGTATTAGGGTTCCCCATTGTACACTATATATATTTGTATTAATGAGAAAGGCTCTCCAAGAGAGATTAATACAATCTTACATTCAACATTCTTTATAATTTTATATATTACATGAGAAGGGACAACTGAAACGTAAAGGTTAAACAGTCATTTAGGTTTATGAATTATGTGTACGACACGGGTTTCCTTGGTCCGAGAGTGTGTCTCAGGACGCGGGACGGGAGGGGGGTTTGCCACGGGACTATCGGGAAGAGGAGGAATGGCAGGGGTGACGGTACTGACTGGCCGAACCTCGATTTTTGAGAGGTGGTTGCGGAATCACCCTGAGGTGGGCTATTTCGGGCCACTGTCTGCAAAACCGAATGGGCAGCTAGTCCCGGACTGGCCAAGGTGGTGGCGGGTGCCGGGGTCTGGATGGCGGACTATGTAAATGGTGAATTAGAAGAGGGTTTAGACCATCATCTAGAAAGTCGTAGGAATGTCGAGGTGGCGAGTGTAGAGAGGCAAAGAGGAGTTGAGACTCATCAAATAGGACATGACGTGAAATAATAATTGTATAGCTCGACAAGTCACAGCACGAGGAACCACTATGATTGGTAGGGTAACCCAAAAACACAAAGGGGGAAGATCGGGGTTGGAGTGTGTGAGTGGTCAGATGGAGAGAGTAACCAAGACATCAAAAAATACGCAAGTGTTGGTAGGAGGGGTTCCTACGAAACAGAACTTGGGTGGGAGACCGTTGAGCTAGAGACTTGTTTGGATTATGTTTAGAAGATAGGTGACCATGGAGAATGCGTAATACCAGAATTGAGGGGGAATTGAGGCGTGAGCAAGTAGAGCACGAATAAGGTTGTTTATGGTTCAAATTTTCCGTTTGGCTTTACCATTTTGGGAGGATGTGTGAGGACAGGAAAAACGAAAGGTAAGACCATTTTTGGAGCAAAACTATTTGAATTGATTATTATCGAATTCCTTGCCATTGTCACATTGAAAACTTGCTCTTTTCAAATTGTATTTTTACGAAAGCACTAAATAAAGAAAATGTGGTAGACCTGAGATTTATTTCCAATTGGAAAAGTCCATAGAAAGTTGGAATAATCATCCAAAAACAACACATAATATCGATGGTCAACCGTACTCAAAATAGGGGATGTCCACAAATCATCATGTATGATATCGAAATGCATTAAAATACAATTTGTGGATGTAGAAATTGGTAATTTGACATGTTTCCCAAAAATGCAAGATTCACATATAGGAGTCCTAGAAATACAGTTGCAATTAATAAAATTATTTTTTCTAAGAGAGTGTAAAACAGAGTCTCCCGGATGTTCTAATCTAGAATGTAATAAGGAAGACGAAAGAGCATCAAATGTTGAGAGAACTGTGGCTGGATTGTTGACGGCGTTCGAAATAGGGTA
This sequence comes from Anisodus tanguticus, assembly GCA_034509755.1. NCBI lineage: Eukaryota > Viridiplantae > Streptophyta > Magnoliopsida > Solanales > Solanaceae > Anisodus > Anisodus tanguticus. The sequence goes on along the minus strand of CM067553.1, from coordinate 18,057,917 downwards.
GTGTTTGTAGTTTTAGACTCTGATACCATAAATGAATATGTTTCTTGATTTTATTGATGAATAATTTATATATATATATATATATATATATAAGGTTACAAGAATATTTACTTTGATACAAGCTAGGTAATTAATTAACCTAATTACAAAAAGATTATAATTCTACCTAAAATAGGAGATATACAATTAATACAATTAATGAAAGAATATTGAGAAATATTCTATTAATTTTCAATCAATAGGTCAAATTATATAGTATTAGCATATTTAGCCACTGCATCACATTCACATGAAGTAGTATATTATTTGGGTTAAATTAATTGTATGTATGCAAAATTTATTGTTTGTTTAAAACTAAGTTTTAAAGTTTGGTGCTTGTTGGAACAAATTTTTATTTGAAAATTATATTCTTTACAGATTTAATATTGCATCTAAAGGTAATTTATTTTGTACTATTCTAACAGGTTACTTGGATTACTCGATCACACAATTGATAATACTTTTATTTTTTACTAATTACTATTCAATATACTAATTAAATAATTATAGCTAATTCAAGCGCAAGATGTTATTAGGTTAGATGCTCTTGCTCTTTTTACATATGTGTACCTCATACAATCAACGTAAAGGAAATATATGTATCTAATAGTACTTGAAATAAATGTATATGTGGGTTACAACAATTGCAGGAAACGGGAAGTAAGTAACTATTACAAATTGTTAGAAAGGATAAACTAAAGATTACAACAAATCTGGAATCAAGAACGTAACAAACTACTTTGTAATTTGCTGAGTCGAGTGATGACACTCTGTCTTTAAGACAAGATTTCCCCGTATATATCCTCTTATGTTGTCGGGCAATAGTCTCCCAAGATACAACAACAACTTAACAAATGAGCAAAGGAAACTCAAGTGTTACTCTTGAAAAACTTTGAGTATAGTAAACTTGCTAGAGAGGAAGAAGAAGATATCAGAAAAATTCTGTAGTGTTTTTCTTAGTGTGTTGAACAATTGAGCCAAATGCCTCAATTTATAGTGTAATGATATGACCCTTCAACTAGCCAACTAATGGCCTTCAATAGCCATGTAATGGCTCTTGATTGAGGGGTTACATTCAGCCAAATAATGGCTGAATTCATGTGCCAAATAATGGAGATTCAATGCTCCAAAACCATCCCAAAAGTCAGAATTTTTCATCTTTCCGTCGCAGCATTCTGCCTCCGAAGCGCCGCGGCTCTGCAAATTAGCGTCGCGACTCCAGTGGCTGAAGACCCAATTAGCGTCGCAGTGCTCCGACGCCTCGGCTCCAACGGGGCAGCGGCCCTTTGCAGCTCCGCGACGATTTCCGACTCGTTTCATCTTACACTTCTTCCTTCGTTTACCAATGTGGAATACTTTGTCATTTGGCCAATAACCGTCCATAATTCTATGTCTCAAACGTTTCACTTACGTACCAATATCTCTTTCACTAACAAAATTTGCGATACTTGGCACTACGTGTGCACGTGTGTGGAAACGACGTTTCCGACGTGCGAGGCCCCAATTATTCGAGTCATAAATAATGGGATAAACTTAATTTTACATTGGTAAATTTCCAACAGTATCTAATAGTACTTGATTATTCATCTTTGTAAGTTCATAGATATCCTTGGACAAGCAATTTATCATAGGAAGATCCACATTAATTTGTATTTTCTAATTCATGTCTAATTATTTATTCAAAACTTATTTTATAATATTGTTGATATTATTTTAAAAAGTTTGCATTACATGACTCGACATACACGTGCAACACAGGTGTCGAGAAACTAGTATATATATTTACTAACTGTATTTTCTAAAAACATGAGTATTTAATGTATACATGATCCATCAATTTGCTAATTTTCGTCCTCCAATAGATAGGATAACTAAGGTAACTTGCCACCATTAGAGTTGTGAGCCGGTAGTCTTTAGTCATGGTCATGTTTAGTTAGACATATGAGGAAGTTAATGTTGGTAACATATATAGTGTGGAATAACTACATATGGTGCATGGATAAGGGTAGCATCCAACACTAATAATTTTTTTTTGTGTGTGCGAGTTTATTTATGCAAAGTATTAGTTCCAAGAATTTTATTTACTTTACAAGTTTTAAAAGGACACTTTGATAAATGAATGCTTATAAATCCACTATGTTCGAGAAGTCAATCCCTTAGAAAATCCTTTAAGATAAAATACTTTTAAGATTCATCCTTCAATATTTTATCTCATAAGGTTCCGCAGGAGTACTATAATAAAGAAAAGAACGCAACACTATGAAGCTATATGACATCGTACTTCAACTCAACGGTCCATTTGGTGTTAATATTGTCCGCACAATAGATTATGAAATTAAAATAAATTATATTATACCTTATCCTTGGGTCACCAAAAAAGGCTATGCAACAATCTTCTGAAACAATTTCTAACCATGATATTTAACAAAATATGCTTCCTTTCTTTGTCGAATTGACTTCCTTATTATATTACTGGAATTGTTCTTCAGCTATTGCTTTTTTAAAACTAATTCATCTCCTCATAATTGTATTCTTTTTTCATCATTCTTATTGGATCATTAGTGAAATTAATCTCTATTTTTATCTCACCCCATAAAAGGGGCATGCCCCTACTATCCTGTTAAAATAGTCACTCAACTATTATACTATTTTCCTCAAAATATACTAAACATCTTAAAAGCTTTTTTCTCTCATCAAACTCATTTAACTAAATTTATATTTTATATACAATTAAATATAACCATGTTAAAAAGCGGCAAGAGAATCAAACTATACTTTCTATTAGGCCACTTTTTTCAAATCTAAAATTCCTTTATCTCAATGCTTATCTTTCAATTTAAATTTAAATTTAAGTAGTTTTATCTTTCTATACAAATTCAAATATTTTTAAATATCATTTTTCCACATTAAACGACATATTATTTCCACAATAAAATACAATTACACAGATAACATAAAAATTACTTTCTTATTAGTTTACCTTTAGGGATTGATCTTTTCATTACTTAATTCAAAAGTTGCTACTGCAATCATGTCTCTCTCTATATTTCTTCTCTTAATACAACACACCAACGGTATCATCCCTTGCCCACACCCACACCCACCCACATCGACACACCACCACCATCACCACTGACCGTCGACGCTGCGCCGACCACCGGCGACCAGGTACGCTACCCTAGCACTGATATCCTCTGTTTTCTATCTCTTTCTCTTCCTTCCCCCTTGATACTCTTTCTCTATCTTTCCACCACCACGACATTCGAAGTTGTATCATCGCTGGTGACTGACCGCCAATGCTGCGCCGTCCACCGATCTCCGACGACCAGGTACACTGCCTGCTTCTCTCTCTTTCTCTTTCCTCTCCCTTGATACTCTTTCTCTATCTTTTCGCCACCACCGGCGGCCAGAGTTATATCATCTCCGGTGACTATCAACTGTAACCCATCTCCTGGCACCACTGACGAACAGATCTAGTCAGTAAGGACCTTCAGAGACCACCACCACCAGGCTGCCGACGACGAAGAAGACCATGTTTCTTCTGATTTTCAAGCTCAAAAATAGAAACCCTTCAGTGGGTTTCGGGCAGGTTACATAGTTACGCAAGTTTTCGGCAAGTTTCGGTGGTGAACAGAACTTCCGGCAGTGAACAAAAATTTGCATAGCTGAAAGGCGAGTTTTGGGCAGCGAGAAGGTTAAATACACCTGGAATTGGTACCTCCGGGTGCCCGTATTCATTCTTTGTCCATACCTTCGTAGTTAAATTTTGCCTGCTCTGTTGTATTGTATATTAACTTTACATCCTTGCCGTTACTATTCTTCTCCTTAGCTATATCATTATTGACGTAGTGGCAAGACTTGCATCTAGATTCTTGTTAATCTGTATTTTTTGTTTTCGCATTGATGTCTGCTTATTGTAGGGTAAATAACCCATTAGTCTATAGCTGTTTTAGTGGCTTTGGCGACTGATAGTAGAATAGGGTCATGTTCTCGGTTGGGGATAGAGGCGAGGGTTAGGGAGGGTAAGCAAGGTAAGGGAGATGCTAGGCTGAGAATAGGGTCTTGGAACATTGGGACTTTAACAGGGAAGTCTATAGAGCTAGTTAAGATTCTTAAGAAGATGATGATTAATATATCCTGTGTCCAGGAGACCAAATGGGTAGGACCTAAGTCTAAGGAAGTGGACACGTATAAGTTATGGTTCTCGGGTAGGTCAAGGTATAGGAATGTGGTAGGCATTTTGGTAGACGACGAGTTAAGGTATCAGATGGTAGAGGTTAGGAATGTAAATGACAGGATGATGGCGATTAAATTGGTAGTTGGAGGGTCCAATATGAACATTATTAGTGTTTACGCACCACAGGCGGGCTTGGACGAGGTGGTAGGAGGGGTACCACACACTGAGAAATTATTTGTATGAGAAAATTTCAATGGATATATCGGATCACTGTCGGGGGGCTACGATGACATGCATGAAGGCTTTGGCCTCAGGGACAAGAACAAGGGAGGCATCTCACTTTTGGAGTTCACTAGAGCTTTTGTGTTGGTGATAGCCAATTCGAGGTTCCTGAAGAAGGAGGAGCACTTGGTGACTTTCCGTAGTTTGGTGGCTATGACTAAGATAGATTTTTTTATCCTTAGAAAGGTTAACAAGAGGTTTGGCAAAGACAACAAGGTTACTCCGAAGGAGTGTCTTACAACCCAACATAAGATTTTGATGATGGATTTGGAGATCAAGCTAGAGAAGAAGAAAAGGGTTGTGGATGACACATTGAGCATCAAATGGGGGAGTTTGACCATGGCTATTGCAAAGGAGATGGGGAAGAGGTTAATGGCCAAAGGGGCTTGGGGGAGTAGCGAGAACATGACCTATATTTGGGATAGGACGGCCAGTTGCATTCGGGAGGTAGCTAGAGAAGTGTTAGGGGTCTCGCGGGGTAACCGTTGTGGGCATCGATGGGATTGGTGGTAGAATGGTAATGTTCAAGAGAAGGTGGACGCGAAGAAAGTGGCATATGCGAAATTAGTAGATAGCAAGAATGAGGTGTAAAATTAGACAAATAGGGAATTGTATAAGATAGCGAGGAAGGAGGCAAAAATAGCAGTCATGACATCGAAAATGACGGCTTTTAAACGCTTATATGTGGAATTAGAGGAAAATGAGGGGGATAAGAAGTTATACAGACTAGCCAAGATGAGGGAGAGGAGGGTCGTGACTTGGATCACGTGAGGTGCATCAAGGACGAGAATGACAAAGTACCGGTAGATGATGCACATATTAGGCGGAGGTGGCAGTCTTACTTCTATAAACTCTTGAATGAAAAAAGAGATAGAGATATTGTGCTGGGAGACCTGGAGCAATCCGGTAGGTACCGGGATTTTAGGTATTATAGAAGTATTAAGGTTGAGGAGTTTAAGGGTGTTGTTCGCAGGATGCGCAGGGGACGAGCGACCGGGCCCGATGAGATCTTAGTCGAATTTTGGAAGAGCACAGGCAGGGCAAGTTTGGAGTGGTTGACTGAATTATTTAACGTCATTTTTAAGACGGTGAGAATTCCTGAAGAATGGAGGTGGAGTACAATGATTCCTTTGTATAAGAACAAAGGTGATATCCAGAGTTGCAACAACTATAGGGGTATCAAGTTGTTAAGCCACACTATGAAAGTTTGGGAAAGGGTCGTGGAGATGAGGGTGAGGAGAGGCATATCTATTTCCGAGAACCAGTTTGGATTCATTCCAGGGCATTCGACTACATAAGCCATCCATCTTATTACGAGGTTGGTGGAGAAGTATAGGGAGAGAAAGAGAGACTTACATATGGTTTTCATCGACCTCGAGAAGGCATATGACAAAGTCCCTAGGGAGGTTCTATGGAGATGTTTGGAGGCTAGAGGTGTACATGTAGCGTACACTAGGGCAATCAAGGATATATATAATGGAGCTAACCATGGTACAGACAGCGGGAGGAGACTCGGAGCACTTTCCAGTGACAATGGGGCTGCACCAGGATCAACTTTTAGCCTATTCTTATTTGCCTTAGTGATGAATGAACTGACTCAACAAATCCAATGGGAGGTGCCATGGTGTATATCATTTGCAGATGACATAGACCTAATTGATGAGACTCATAGTGGAGTTAACGCTAAGTTGGAGGTTTGGAGACAAACTCTGGAGTCTAAAGGGTTCAGGCTGAGTAAGACAAAAATAGAATACTTGGAGTGCAAGTTCAGTGACGGGAATGACCTAGAGACAGGCGTAGGGGTGAGGCTTGGTACTCAGGTCATCCTGAATAAAGAAAGCTTCAAGTACCTCGGGTCTATTAACTAAGAGAGTAAAGAGATTGATGACGATATCACAAATCGTATTGGGGTAGGGTGGATGAAATGGAGGATCACAAGCGAGTCATCTGTCCGAGGAAAGAAAAGGCTATGATGAACAAAATCGACGCAGGTGTTCCCTGTTTTCTTTCGCTTATCCATTTTCTAGGTTAAGACCTCCTTACTTCTCGAGGTATAATGACAGATCGAGAGGCTCGACTAGAAGGAATAGGTGGAGAAATTTTATGTTATATATGCGATAAAAAGGTGCCACCAAAACTTAAAGGCAAGTTTTATAGGGTGGTGGTTAGATCGACTATGTTGTATGGGGTGGAGTGTTGGCCAGTCAAGACGTTGCATATCCAAAATATGAGAGTAGCAGAGATGAGGATGCTGAGATGGATGTGTGGGCATACAAGGAGGGATAAGATTAGAAATTATGATATCCGGATTAGAGTGGGAGTGGCTTCAGTGGAGGATAGGATGCGGGAAGTGAGGTTGAGATGGTTTGGGCATGTGCAGAGGAGAAACACGAATGCCCGATATGGAGGTGTGAGAGGTTGGCTATGGACGAGTTCATGAGGGGTAGAGGTAGGCCGAATAAATATTGGACAGATGTGATTAGACGAGATATGGCATAGGCACAATTTACTGAGGACATGACCTTAGATAGGGGGTTGTGGAGGGCACAGATTAGGGTAGAAGGGTAGTAGGTAGTCGATTATAGTCCTACTTACGTTTACAAACTAGTTGTTGTAGTGGTATTACTGTAGGCCCAATTAGCATATCATACGAATAGGTACAGTAGTGCGTTCTAGTCCCATTTAGTTTGATTTCTGTTGCTATGTGTTTTTTAGTGTACTTACTGTTTCCTTCTCAAGATGCGCTATCATGGCGTATTCGCTTTTGATAGCAGCATTTTCATACTGCTTTAAATTTCAAGACCGGATCTGACTGTCTCTCCTGCTTTGTTTTTGCTTATGCCTTGTCGTGTCTTAAGTCAAAGGTCTGTCGGAACAACTGCTCTACCTACCAAGGTACATGTAAGGTCTGCGTACACTCTACCCTCCCCAGACTCCACGTTGTGGGATTTCACAAGGTATGTTGTTGTTGTTAGTTTACCTTTAAAAAATGTAAGTGAATCTTATATTTTTAGAAATAAAATAAGTATAAAGTTTTCCTCTATATTTTGAGTTATTTATCTATAAATATGTAATGTGTAATTTTTTAATATTTCCAAAGAAAAAATTTAACTAAGTGTAGAATAGTGTAAAAATCATTGAGTGGAGTCCTCTCATTAATACAATATATATAGTGTGTACAATAGTAATCCTAATGGAATAAGAATCTCTACTTTACATATTACACTAAAATTTTAATTACAGAATATACGGTAAATATATGGAAATATATTCACTATCACACCCCTCAGTCAGAGCAGGAGGAGGTCGGACGCTGAGACTGGATCGGAAGTCAATGAACAGCTGCCTAGGAAGCCCCTTAGTGAAGATATATGTGTACTGATACGAAAAAGGAAAATGTAACACCTTAACATGACTCATGGCAACCTTCGAACAAAGTGAATATCCATCTCAATGTGCTTGGTTAACTGATGTTGAATCGGATTATGAGACAAGTAGACAACAGATATGTTGTCACAGTAAACCAAAGATGTCTTACATAAGGGACAATGAAGCTCAAGAAGGAGGTTTTTGGAGCCAACATAGCTCAGCAACAATGTTCACAATGCCTCTATATTCTGCTTCTGCACTCAAACGGAAAAGTGTGGCGTGCTGTTTGGCAGACCACGAAATAATGTTATCCCCCAAAAATACACAATAGCCGAACGTAGAGCGACAAGTGTCCGAATAGCCTACCCAATTGGTGTCAGTGTGAGATAGCAACCTAGTTAGTGCGGAGGGATAGAGATGTAGTCCATATTCAGGAGTACCCTTAACGTATCGAATGATACATTTAAGAGCTGTAAAGTGAGGCTCCCTGGGAGCGTGTATGAACAAGCACACTTGCTGAACAGCATAGGTAATATCGGGCCTAGTGAAAGTGAGATACTGAAGAGCACCTGCAAGACTCCTATAAAGAGAGAGATCGAGTATCGGATCCCCTTCATCTATACTGAGTTTCGACTTCGAGTCGACTGGAGTTGGTATGATCTTGCAGTTTGCCAATTTAGCCCTGTAAACAATTTCCTCTGCATAATTAAATTGACATAAGAACATGGCATGTGCTGATCTGGTCACTGATATCCCCAAGAAATAACTCAAGTTACCTAAGTCTATCATAGCAAATTCAAACTTGAGCAGGGTAATAATCTCATGTTTCAGTTCATCAGAAGAAGATGTCAGAACAATATAATCTACATATAATAGAAGGTAATTTGTGTCATTACCTCGATGAAAAATAAAAAGTGAATGATGTAAGTAGCAAACCGCTCATACCAAGCCTTGGGGCTTGTTTCAATCCATATAGCGACTTACGAAGATGGCAAACATACTGAGGAATATCCAGATGCACAAAGCCAGGTGGTTGATGCATATAAACGGTTTCTTTCAAATCCTCATGTAAGAAAGTATTTTTTACATCAAGCTGGTGAATAGGCCAATTCTTCCCCATAGTTATGCTCAAAAGAGTTCAAATGGTGGCTGGTTTGACCACCGGACTAAAACATCTCACCACAATCAACTCCCTCATGTTGCCTAGTAACATTGGCCATGAGTCTTGCCTTATGGCGTTCAAGCTCACCAATGTCTCTGAATTTGTGACAATAGAGTCATATACTACGAATCAAATTCACCCCCTCTGGTTTCAGTACAAGATCCCAAGTATGCTATTTTGTTAACGCATTAAATTCCTCACGCATGACCGTATTCCAATTCGGGTCAAGCTTGGCTAATTTTGGATTTTTAGGAATAGGTGACATAGTTTGAGTGGATAGGTTAAAGTGAACTTTTGGTTTGAAAATCTCATGATGTGCACGAGTTTCCATTTGGTGCGTGGGGACTGGGGACAGTCATTGGTTGGGCAGAAAGGTTGGGTGGTGACAGAAAGTTTGCCGGTACATTAGTGTTCGGCAGTGTGGTGGGTGACAGTGTATTGGGGCTGACGGGTTGGTTCTGGGAGATTTCGATGGGAGAGAGGGGCAGTTGGGTTGGATTGACGTCTGGTAGTGGGGTTGTGGCGGGGGCACTGGTCGATGGGTCGGGTGGGGGCGTCGAATCAGAGGGGGGGAGGCGGTACAGCCAGATGTGGCAGACATTGTAATGCATTTTGGACTAGAGGTGAGGTGTTCGGGTCATTAAGGAATCCGTAATCAGTGGCTTGGAATTGTTGGATGTTGGCAAACGGGGAAATATTTTCCTCGAACGTGACATGCCGTGAGACTATGATTTTGCATGTGGATAAGTCATAGCATAAGTACCCCCTATGGTTCGATGAGAATCCCAAGAAGACATACGGAGTGGTACAAGGTGCTAATTTGTGAGGTACTGTGGAGACAAAATTTGGGTAGCATAGCCAACCGAAAATCCGAAGGTGATCATAGGTAGGGATCAGATAGAATAGGATCTCTGTGGGGTTCCTACTTTGGAGCGTACGGGTAGGTAGTATATTAAGAATATACTCTAATATTTTTAATGCATATACCCAAAAAGTGGGGGAAGAGACGCATGAAAAAGTAAGGTACGAATCATATTGTTAATGGTGCGGAGAATTCTTTCGGCTTTACCATTTTGAGGGGAAGTATGGGGGCAGGAGAATCAAAATATCATGCCATTAGCCGCACAGAATTTGTGAAAGATGGAATTATTAAACTCACGACCATTGTAACATTGAAACGTCTTTATTGCTTTTTCAAATTGTGTTTTAACATACGTAAATTCAAGAAACTTGGAGTAGACTTGAGACTTATATTGGAGCGGATAGACCCATAGGAAGTGAGAAAAATCATCCAATAATACTAAATAATATTTATGACCCCATTTGCTAGTAATAGGAGAATTCTATAAATCCGCATTAATAATATCAAAAGGAGAGAAAGTAACACTCAAAGATGACGTAAATGAAAGTCTAACATGCTTTCCAACATGACAAGAGTAGCAATTGTGGGCAAGGTTCCCGTTATTACATTGAATATAATTGCGGTTTCTAAGAAAATAAAAAACATGAGCTCTAGGATGTCCAAGTCTACTATGTCATATTGATGAAGAGATTGCAGCTAGAGAGGTGGGAGGATTGGCACTTGCAGTGAATGTGGATAGGATAGGATAGAGGTCCCCCACACTATTGCATCTCGTAAGAAGTTTTCCCGTACGTAGGTCCTTCAGAGAAAAACCAAATGGGTCAAAGTCAATAGATACGAAATTATCAGTGACAAATTTTCTAACAGAGATTAAGTTCTTGATGATGTTAGGGGCATATAGGACGTGTTTGAGGGAGAAGGGAGGGGGTGATGTAGTGGAGTTTGTGTGTGGTCAAATCCTTGAATTTAAATTGACGAATATTTAAATTACGCAGTTGAGGGAGATTACCAGAGTTGTGAGTGAGGTGAGACGTGGCGCCCGTATCCATATACCAGGCGTCATCTGACTGTTAAAGATTCGAGGTGCCGAAAGCTTGGCCCAAATTGGTTAGAGTGAGAGCGGACTGTTGGGCTGCAGAAAAATGGGCCTAACGGCTTTGGCTCGTCGGGTGGGACGATGGGTGTGCCCCCGGAATGCTGGGCCGTTGTTGCCACTGTTGTTGTTGGTCCTGGGCTTCTGGAAAATTTCTAGTGGGTGAGGCCCAGGTACTGTACATCTACCAGGGCAGTGGGCCGACCCACTGTGCTGGGTGCATGGCCTACTGTAGACTGTTGGTAGAATGGGCTCGATTCCCTCAGCCTTTGCCTTTGCCTTCCCGGACACCCCCCCGACATCTTTCTCTGCCGCCACCGCAGTTGTTCTGTGGTAGGTGGTGGTTGGATTGTGGCTGCTGGCCGGTGGTTGCGGTGGTTTTCACGGGGGCATCAACCACCAACGCCTTGGGATTATGATTGTCCTGTTTGGCTTGTGTCGTCTCATCTAATAGCAATTGGGATCGTGCTTTGTTGAGACTAGGTAGGGGATCATCCTGTTAAATCATCGTTGCAAGCGTATCATATTCACCTTTTGGTAAATCATTAATCAATTGCAAAACCAAATTCGTGTCCGAAACTGGAGTACCCACATTAGATAATTGGTTGGCAAGCAATTTTAATTGTTTGCAAAGTTTCAAGACGTGTGGTGTTGAATTGCTCCTCAAGATACACGGCACGTGTATGTTTGTTGTCTTAAAAAGTTTCCTCCAACCTTGTCCATAATTCGTGAGCCGAAGCTCCGGTCTTCATAATAGTATGAAGCAAATCCTTGGAGATGGTGCCATAAATTCACAGCTTGACACTGCGTCAAGCTGTTTAACATCGTGTCGTCGACGTCGGGTGGGCGGGGAGAGGTGGTATCAATGTGGTCAAGCACGTTGTAGGCACATGCATTAATTCATAAGAGTTCAACCCACGACGCGTATTGTCCATCCTCTTGATCAAGAATCAACGGGATGAAGTTCTTTATATTGATTATGGCGAAAGCCATATGAAATGTGTTAGGGGTGGATGAGGGAGGAGGATTTGTGACGTTAGGTGTTGAGGAAGAGGAAGCGGGAGAAGCTATGTGGGTCGCGGGTGACACCATTAGGGCTGCCGAAACCAAGTACAGAAATAGGGAGTTGGGGCGGATGTATATCAGCGGTATACTAATGGTATATCGACGGTATACTAGGGTTGTTAGCGTCGAAAAAGGGAGAAAGAATAGGGGGGGGGGGGCAAAATAGGGTTTAGGGTAGGGAGGGATTTTTGGCTCTTGAAACCATGTAGAATAGTGTAAATCTTCTTGAGTGGAATCCTCTCATTATACAATATATATAGTGTGTACAATAGTAATCCTAGGGATGACAAATGGGGCGGGGCAGGGAAGGTCAAAGGTTAAACATGGCAGGACGGGGCGGGTCAAAACTTTTTTTTTTCAAAATATTAAATGGGGTAGTGCAGGTCATAGGGAGGATCTGAGCTTAGGCTTGTTTAGTTGTTTTATTACATTTTCTTGCAGTTCTAGCTGCAAACTTGGCTAAGAAGTTGGCCACTTTGCTGGAAAAAAAATTGTTATCTAATTTTGTTATATTGTTATACTTTATTTCTTTAACCTTGGTAGAATTCAAAGCAAATAAGTGTTTTAGTTACTTAATCACGAGATCCTACCCATATTAGAATTTAAACATTACTCTGATCTTAGTCTCAATGGAGAAATTGTTGCTAATATATTCTTGCCAATTAAAGTCTAAGTTTGAAACTTATTTTAACAATAACGGTAAATGCACTGGAAGTAAGAAGAACAGTAATATTTATTAAAGTAAAAAATGGTTGTATATGAGTTTTCATATTCTTATAAAAGTTAGGACTCTATTTGGTTTAAAACTGATCTACTTGGATATTTGATATCGAGATTGAGTAATATAATTTTCTATATCACACTTTAAATCATGAGTAAAATTTAAATAAAATGGATTAAGTAAAATAATCCATGTGAAAATGGTTACAAAATCAATTGTATTAACATTATAAATGTACCTTTACAAAATAATAAGTAACTAATAAATTAGAAATTTTCTAAAAAAGGAAAAGAAAAGAATTTGAAGATGATTTTAAAAGGATTAAATAGATTTTTTAAAAATTTTGGTAAAAAAATAAAGCAGATATATATAGAGGCTAAACAAGGCTAAACGGGGCAGGTCAGGGCTAAATCTAAACCGGGCAAACACTTAAACAAGGCAAGGCAAAATCTTACCAGATGAAGATTTAACTCGTCCCGCCTTATTGCCATTCCTAAGTAATCCTAATGGAATGATGATCTCTACTTTATATAATTACACTTAAATATTAATTACAAAATATATGGTGAATATATGAAAATATATTCACTATCACTAAGAATACAACTTTTACACTAATTTTATTCCTCTTTTGTGTCAATTTCCGGTTACTTCCATCCTTTTTCTACATTTATTACTTCATAAATATCTTTTCTACTTGATTTTCCACGTAATTTGTCCTTTAACCTAGATTTTTCATTCAAGTTCACTTTTCACCACAACTTTTTGCCACCTAAAATCAAAATACTTTTTTTTATTGGTCGTCTTGTACCGTGATTACAATACCCCTTTTCTTTGTTCACTTGTTATTCATTTTTCAGTTTTCACTTGTTTCTTCAACTTTTTTAGTACTCTAACTAGTGGAGTACGCCCAATTCTTGTTTTTGAGTTGACGAGAGAATTCACCAAACAGTTTATTTTTAAAATATAAGATTCAAATACATTTTTTAAAAGTTAAAATTATACGAAAGTAACTTTTATGTTATATGTGTAATTCCATTTGAATGTGGAAAGATATGTCGTTTATGTAAAAAAAAAAGATAGTTAAAAATGTTTAAATTTGAATAGAAAGATAAAACTACGTAAATTTTAATTTAAATTAAAAAATAATAAATTTGAATTAAGATAAAAGATTCTTATAGTTGAAAAAGTGGCTTAATAGAAGTATGATTTGATTTCTTTGCCGCTTTTTAAATCGGGTCATTTTTTATTGGGTATGAAGAATGAGTTTGGTTAAATGAGCTTGATGAGATAAATAAGTGTATTATTCAAAAAAAATTGGTTTTAATGACATGGTATGCCAATTAGGAAAGGAGTCTTTTGAGGTGTTTAGTATATTTTGAGGAAAATAGTAATAGTTGAGTGACTTTGTTGTTCTAAAAGAAACGAAAGTGATTTTTGAAAGCAATTTCCCAAATTTGAGTGATCATCTAGGGAATTAACTCGAGAAAATGTAGTTTGTTCCTCATTAATAAAATGGAAGAAAGTAGAAGTTGTTTTAAGCACTTCTTGTCTTACTTGATTTAAATTGTGAGAGAAATTTTGGAGATGGCCACTTTTTTTTTAAAAAAAAAAAGAAATTTATTACATAGAGGGTAGGGGAAGAGGAAATGGGGAGGGAATTATAATGTGGGGATTCGAACCCTCGTCAACAAAGTGAAAATACAGGTATCCAACTGAGCTACTAGATCCCTATGTAGATGAGTACCTAACGGACAAAATCAACACTTTTGTCAAAAATAAGCCTAACGCATCGCGTGCTAGCTAGGCTAAAAGTTCAGAGAGCAGGATTTTCTGGTCAGTGCTGGTGCAACACGGTCCACGGTCCACGTCCCACGACGCACGAGGCCAAATCCTCTATTCCGAAAATATTTTTGGTCACTTTTTATATTTTTATTTATTTTAATTAAAAAGCATTTTTCTCTTTTAAAATCCAATTAAGTGATTGTTGTTATAAAAGGGACTTGTTGGTAAGGGTTAAGTGGGTTGATTCCGACAGATTTCTAAAGGTATTATAAACACCGTATCTTCTTCAAAACGAATATGATCATTATTCTCTTCTTCTCTTCTACTTTTCTACAACTCACAAATGTTTGTTCTTGCGGAGAATTTTGAAATCCGACTTTCATTTGGCTTTGGGAAAATGTACACGGATATAGCCGATTTTAGGATCCTCATTTAAGTCATAGCCGTAGTGTATAATTTTTTTTTTTAAAAAAATTCACTTTAGAAACAACTTCCAACTTACATGAATGTGTCCGTATCTACATAATAATTTAATGAAATTAACTATCTCCCTGTGAGTGTGAGTGATGTAGCAATTGATAAAATAACATCATGAGCTTATTGATTCATATGTTTCTTTTTTCCAAATAAAAGCACATCGAGGAATATTATAACTAGTCCTAATATAATATTCAGTTAATTATCTTACAAAATGCATGTGCTTACAAAATAAGGCGGCGTTAAGATATTTTATAAAAATACCTAGCAATTTGATGTTAATTCTTCTGGAAATAAAATTAACTGAAGCTCCTTGCAGACCCTTCCAAATCAACATCCATTTGGGAGAAGGACAACAAAATCTCGAGCAAGTTTCGATAAAGACCTAACATAGTTCTACAATTTAAAATACTTTTCACTAAATAAATAATATTTATACTATATATCCTGAATTAATCAAACGTGATGTAATTAAATGTTACTTGTACTTTAAATACACCTAAGACTACATCAAAGTTTCTTTCAGTGGGGTTAGGAGCATAATATAAGAAACTATTTTTTATTCATTGTTTTTGTTGAAATTCTGTCCAATTAATTCTTTCAAATGTGACAAAACTAAAGCTTTCTGTATATGGAACACTAGGATATCGAAAGGGCAAACGTTTACGGGTTTATTCTTTTTTAATTCCAATAATTTAGCTAAAAAATGGTGTCTCGTCTTCCTTTCTGAAAGAAATAATTCATTGATTATTTTTATTAATAAAAGAGTATATTTATAATTTATAATTTTCATAATAGGAAAATCATATTCCTATTCTAATCTCAAAACCCTATTCTACTTGTACAAGAATCCTACAATTATGGTAAGTATACAATGCTAATTATATACAATTAATACAAACTATTTTGTACCATAAATAAGATATACACAGTGAGACAACTGTGTATACTTATGTTAATTATCACACCCCCGCAGTCATAGCAGGTGGTCTTCGTACGCTGAGACTGTCCCTGAAATCTTCAAAAAGGACCGAGGGAAGACCTTTGGTAAAGATGTCTGCAAGCGGACGACTTGTCCACGAGCTACCTTTTCGCGAACAAAGTGGATATACATCTCTATATGCTTAGTGCATTGGTGCTTAACCGGATTACCAGAAAGGTAGATGGCACTAACATTATCACAATAAACCAAGGTAGCTTTCTGAATAGGACAATGAAGCTCTAACACAAGATTACGTAACCAACAGGATTCAGAGACCACATTGGCTACCCCTCTATACTCGGCCTCTGCACTAGAGCGTGATAAAGTCGATTGACGCTTTGCAGACCATGACACCAAGTTATTACCAAGAAACATACAATAGCAGACGTAGAACGTCTGGTGTCTGGACAGTCACCCCAATCAACATCTGTATACGAGACAAGTGTAGACCTCGACGAAGGATATAAATGTAAGACATAGTCAAGTGTCCCCTGGATGTACCGAATAATGCGTTTCAGTGCATTCATACCATGTGATCATGCATAAACAAGCATACCTGATGTACGACATACGTAATATCTGGTCTCGTGAAAGTAAGATACCGAAGAGCCCTTGCAAGACTGCGATAGCGGGTTGGATCCTCGTAAGGGGAGTTTGCTGCAGCACCCAACATGGGTTTAGTATCAACTGGAGTGGAAGTAGACTTGCATGAGGACATACCAGCTCGCTCAATGATCTTAGTTGCATACTTATGTTCGAGTGACATCAATCCCCAAAAAGTAACTCAAGGGCCCCAAGTCTTTCATAGCAAACTCAGAACTGAGCATCGTCATGATAGACTGGTGTAATGCATTAGAAGAGGCAGTCAAGATCATATCATCCACATATAATAGTATATAAACCATAGAAGAACCACGATGATATATGAACAATGAATTATCAGACCTGATGTGAGAGAAACCAATAGTCGAAACATAGTCTGCAAACCTCTTATACAAAGCCCGTGGAGACTTCTTAAGCCCATACAAGGACTTCTTCAAAAAACAGACATGATGAGGATATTTGGGATCCCTAAACCCCAAGGGATGATGCATATAGACTGTCTCCTTGAGATCACCATGTAAGAAAGCATTTTTCACATCTAACTGATGAATGGGCCATGCTTTCGAAAGATTCAAGCTGAGCACAGTGCGAATGGTAGTCGGCTTGCCACCGGACTAAACGTCTCACCACAATCCACACCAACCTGCTGAGTCTTACCATCACCTACAAGACGAGTCTAATGCCTCGCAAAAGAACCGTCAGAATTGTCCTTATGAGCAAAAATCCACATAGACCGAGTAATATTAACATCAGATGGACGGGGCACCAACTCCCATGTCTTATTATCAATAAAAGCATTAAATTCGTCGGTCATAGCAATTTTTCAATTCGAGTCATTTAAAGCAGACACAGGATTAAGGGGTAAGGGTGATTTAAGAATATTAAAATGTAAATTAAAATATATTTTTGGTTTAAAAATACCCCGTTGACTACGAGTGACCGGTCTATGATTCGGGGGAGAATTGGATGGATTTCGAGAACTACCGGGACACGTGATGGACCGGCAGCAGGCAGTGGCTCTGCTGGCCCAATACTGGAATCCTGTGACGGTAATGGGCTAGATCCCATCACTGAAACAGTGGCTGTAATGGGCTGGGAATCTGGCCCAATTACCGTCACTGGCCAGTTACGGGACTGGATACATCAGCTGCAACAGTGGGGCCAGCGAGCAGTGAGGCCAACGAGCAGTGGGCCCGCTGGTGGATTTGAAGTGCGGGACACGTCCGAAAAATGGTGAATAATATACGAAGTTATACCATCATTCAAAAAATTATACGAACTAGGCACGGGATTACTAACCTTAGCAAACGGAAATTGAGATTCATCAAAAATTACATGGCGACTAGGGATGATTTTATTAGATGATAAATCAAAACATTTGTAATCACGATGATTTGACGGATAACCCAAAAACACACAAGGGGTAGACCGGACCTGAAGTTTGTTAATTATGGTGGATGGAAAGAGTGGATAACACAAGCACCCAAAGACCCTAAGATGTGAATACGAAAGAGTCTTATTATATAAAATTTGAAGAGGGGACGAATATGTCAAACCTTTGGTAGGAAGAATGTTAAGAAGTATGTAGCCATTTGTAGAGCATGATGCCAAAAAGAAGGGGGTACGGAAGCATGAATCAATAAAGTTCGGACAATATTATTAATGGTACGAATTTTGCGTTCGGCTTTCCCATTTTGTGAAGATGTATGTGGGCAAGAAAAACAAAAATTGATCCTATTATTAGCACCAAATTCCCGAAACACCCCATTGTCATATTCTTTGCCATTATCACATTGAATATTTTTTTATTTCCCGTTCGAATTGGATTCTAATGAATGCTCTAAATTTTAAGAAGGTGGGAAAAACTTGAGATTTTTTTGCTATCGGAAAAGTCCATAAAAACTTAGAATAATCATCCAAAAATAGAACATAATACCGATGACCCAAAGAACTAAGAACAGGAGACGTCCATAAATAGCTATGAATAATATCAAATGGCATTAAAGTATGAGAATTAGAGTCCACAAATGGCAACCTAACAATTTTTCCTAAACAAAAAGATTGACAATTCGTAGTACTACGCATACCCTTACATGAAATAAAATTATTTTTATCTAAGGAAGACAAAATAGACGACCCCGGATGACCAAGACGAGCATGCCACAAGGAAAGAGCAAGGGCTGCAAAAGCGGACGGCAAGGCTAGACTCGAGAGACCGGAACATGGCGTGATAGGATAAAGATCTCCCCTACTATCACACATCATGATAGGACTCTCCGTCTTGAAATCCTTCACAGAAAACCCAAACGGATCAAATTCAATAGACACGGAATTATCAATGGTGAATTTTTAGACAGACACTAGATTTTTAATCAATTTGGGGGCATGAAGGGTATTTTTCAAGATAAGGGGTGGATGGGGGGAGACAACGTTTTATGACCTAACCACAAATTGGAATAGAATTACCATTATCAACAATTATGCCACGAGGGTTGCTCAAATTTGAATAAGACGAGAGAGTACTTTGTTCGGATGACATGTGGGTAGTGGCTCCGGTGGTATTAAACCAAGTGTGTGCATAACGGCTTCAATGTCGGTCTGAGTGGGGTCCGCTACGTGATGGGCCTGCGGAGGCCGGGGCCCAAGCACACTTGTTTGCTGCCCCAGCCCAGAAGAATTTTGAAAACCTGCTGGGCCAGAATTAATGGGTCAGGCTGCATTGGGTCGTAACTGTTGTTGTGCAGCCCAACTGCCAGGCGCTGTAGCTGGAGGAAAATAGGGGTTGCTGGACCACTGGCCCAGGCCCCACGGCTAGGGGGCCCAAGGATGGGACCAGTTGGGTTGTGGCCCACTGTCGTAGGGACGGGGCCTACTGCCACTGTTACCATTACTGCGTTTGCCCCCATGATTTTTTCAATTATTTTTCCGACTATTTTTGCCGCCCCCGTGAAAACGGTTTTGGTTCGAATTATCAATGAACCCTTGAGAATTGGTGGAGGACGTCATCACGACCACAGGACTAGCACTTGTAGCCGCCTTTTTAGCCAAACCGACTTCTTCCAAAGTAAGCATGGAGCGGGCTTGATAGAACCTCGGGAGAGGATTACTTTGATGAATGAGAGTTTCAACGCCACTATAGGCCTCGGATAGGCCAGCAATCATCTGCAGGACAAGACGATCTTCACTAACGGGCGCACCAACGTTGCTGAGTTGGTCCGCCAATTCTTTCAACCGTTTGCAATATGCTGAAACGTTCGGGAAATTTTTCATATTGACGTGGGAAAATTCCTGCTCAAGGGTAACAGCACGAGAATTCTGATTATCTTGGAATATATCACGTAGTCTATCCCAAGTAACCTTCGCCGTAGCGTAAGACTCAATAATCATTTGCAAAAGGTCGGTAGAAATAGTAGATTAAATCCACTGAAGAACAGTAGCATAAAGGGTTGTCCATAACCTAGGATCATTCTCGGGTTTGGGCACCTCCGTATCCGTTGGATCCGCGGGGATAATATGATGGACAACTTGATGCGAGCGTGCGTGAACTTTGAACAATTCTGCCCACATCGCGTATTGGGCGTTTTCTATTTAAAGAATGATAGGGATGTGATTCTTGATGTTAGAAACAGTGAGGGTAGGGTGAAACGTGTTCTTAGTCATAATAGCAACGCAAGACGTGATGTAGGGATTGGGAAGAAAATTTTGGGAAGAGATGAGAGACCGTCGGGCACGAATTTTGAGAAAAGAGGCTCGAAATTGGAGGGATTGTCGACGGAATTTTGAGAAAATTGGAGAGAGGAATTTAAGACCTAGACTTCTAATACCATGAAAGAAATAATCCCTTGATTATTTTCATTAATGAAAGAGTATATATACAATTTACAATTTCCATAATAGGAAAATCCTATTCCTATTCTAATCTCAAAACCCTATTCTACTTGTACAAGGATCCTACAATTATGGTAAGTATACAATGCTAATTATATACAATTAATACAAACTATTTTGTTACCATAAATAAGATATACACGGTGAGACAACTGTGTATACTTGTGTTAATTGTCACTTTTATCCTAGTGGATATATGACTAGAAATATTTTTTTCTTAAATAATTGAAGTAAATATAATGTATACATACAACATATAGTTTTGTATAGCCACCTTTGTGATTTTAAAAAGAAAAGATTTCTATATTACTAAAATTTTCGGAATAATTAGACAACTGACATTTGATTTTTGTGGAAATAGTGGGGCCCTTCTCCACGAGGAATGTTGTATTAAATATTGATTTATATATTTCAATTGCTTAATGATTTTATTCTGATTAATCTCTTTTAAAGATCTCGACAATGAAGATAAAGTTTGTTCCCTTAGGTTCTCTTTGTGCAGAATTGTAACATTCTACCTATTGTGAGATGCTCTTTCAATTATTTTGTAGAGGTTCTATTCAATACCTAACTAGCCACTATTAGTGATGCTAAAACCTAGAAAGTTAATATCATTTTAATTTATAATTTAAAAGTAGTCAATGTTTAATAATGGTAGAATTGAGCGAGGGGCTATTGTAACGTATCGCCTCTTGGTACAAAAGTATATAAATTTTGTACAACGATAGTATAAAAAAGGTTACACTATCAAGTCACTTAATATATAATTACCAGCAACTCTTTTTGATGCATAATGCTAAATTGACCGAGGGACTATTGCAATGCATAGAGATCTTTGGCAATAATTATGTTTTATATTATCACGTCACTTGAGAGGTAATTACATGTACCTCCATTTAACAAGCATTAATTAATAGGTTAAATTGCACTGACGATGTAAATTACACCTTAGTATAAATATACACCTACTTGCTATTGCTTCGAAAGAAACTAAATTTTATGTGTAGTTGGAGTGGAAAAGATGAGGGGTAATTGGGACTTAAAAAGAGAAGTGTGACTTTCTGAATTAATGAGAAGTACTAAAAGGAAAGAAAGAAAAACACAAGGGGAGGGGGCATACTGTCGTTCCTCGCTATTTTGAGCCCTTCAGAAGAACTGCAAATATGTACACTTCCTCATAGTTACCACTAGGGTTGTCCAGTGGGCATGATCGGCCCGATCTCGACCCGTCCCGTCCCGCTATCCGCCCCGCCCCACCCTGATCCTCCGTAAAATATATATATATATATATATATAGGTGTCGGGGTTTGAACTCGGGATGGGGCCTGGATCGTCCCGACCCGACCCGCCTCATTTCGACCCATCCAGGCCCGTCAGCCCCCTCCCCTTTGCAAAAATAACCGTTGCAACAACGGCCAAATTTTGATTTTGATCGTTGTGCAACGGCTATAATGGCTATTTTTACCCCCCTCCCCCCTACCCCCTTAATATTTATTTTAACCCTTAAGTTAATAAATTTACACTTTAACCCTATTTCTCAACTATAAATACTTCATTTTTCTCACAAATCTTCCTACCATCTCTCTAATCTCTCAATTTATCTATCTACAATTCTACATTGCCAATTAAATATTATATTTTTTTTGCTCATTTATATCAAAGTTTAAAAATTGGGAGTGAAGTTGACAACTAGCTTGAGGATCATCCATCGAGCAAAGTTTCAATTTTCAACCTCGATTACACGTCGATGTTACGTCGGTGTTTGGTACCTTCGTTCCTTCTTTAAATTATTATTGTATCTTTATTTTAATTATCGCACTTAATTTCATTATCTTTAAATATTTATTTGCATAATTAAAATGGAAGATGTACGATTATGGGTAAGGGTAAGGGTGCTTCTTCTACTAGGGGTAACAAGAGTAAGGGTATTTCTTCTAGTAATCCTATTCCTAGTCCCGATGATTTCATTGATTTCACTCATATAGATGAAACTGCTTTTTTTAATGATATAGCATTAGATGATGAGGTAGATGAACCAAACTTTAATTTAGACGATAATCTAGATAACACACCCACTAGTGCACCTCAACCTCAGGCTCATACTGAGTCTCAGCCTCAAACTGAAACTAGAATGTCTCTTATTCCCCCTAGTATGAGTCGAGGCCCCACACAACGAAAATTAAAATCAGCTACATGAGATTTTTTTGATAGGGACCAAGAGAATCAACTAGCTAGATGTAAAATTTGTAAAAATATTTATAAATTTAAAACAGGAAAAGGTCAAGGTGGGACGGGAGGTTTATTGAGACATGTACAAGGCGAGCACACGGCTAGGTGGAATCAATATCAGGTTAAAAAATCGGATTTGTCAATGCCATCTGAGTCGGGACAAGGTTCACATAGTGTCCCCGACCAAGTACAGAGTCAAATTAACTCGAAGACGGGGGGAACTTTTGGTCCTGGATATGATAAAAATAAAGGGAAAATATGGCAAAATTAGTTGCGATGGAGGGTTTGCCTTTTTCATTTCCTTTATCTCCTGATTTTATTCATTACATTCGAGAAACATATAATCATGTTTTTAATGGTTTTCCTAGATCATCTGTTAGAAGGGATATTTTTAAATTTGCAAGTGAATATCAACAATAATTACGTTATGCATTGTATCATTTTAATGGCAAATTGACTATCACTTTTGACATAGGCCGTAGTACTAACAGTAATGATTATTTAATGGTAGCATGTCATCGGATAGATCAAAATCGATCTATGCAAAAATATATTTTAGCATATAGATATATTGATGATAAGGACACTGGAAGTTTTATTGCACAAAATATTAATGAAAGTTGCAATTTTGAAATTGTATTACAAAAAGTTGAGATATTTTTATTATACTATCTTGTTCAATTATTGAAGTGTTTATATATATATATATATATATATATATATATATATTATTTTTAAAAATTAAATGGCAAAAAAAAATCCCGACCCCGACCCGTCCCGTCCCCCCTTCCGGTGGGACGTGGGACGAGACGGGACCTCTTCCCGTCCCGCCAGGCCCGTCGGAGCCCTCGTCCCGACCCCCCTTCCCCCGTCCCGCCGGGATTGGTCCCGGCCTGCCCCGCCCCGGCCCACTGGCCACCCCTAGTTACAACTAACGAGTGGTAACTTTTTTTTTCAAATATCGAAAAGTATGATTGAGCCGAGGGTCTATAGAAAATAGCCTTTCTACCTCCCAAGGTAGAGGTAAGGTCTGCGTACACTCTACCCTCTCGATACTTCATTTGTGGGATTCACTAGATATGTTGTTGTTGTTGAGTAGTATAATGGATGGATAAAATTATTTCATCTTAATTAGAATTTTTGGTTCGAGTCAGTAATATAATTTTTTGGGTATAGAATATCTTCTTTTAATGAATTCTATGTCGTGTGAACCTAAATTAATCAGGTTAGTGAATCTCAAATACCATAGTTATACCAAAAGAAAGTGGGAGTTTTTGTTGTTTGGTTTGATTTTTTGGACCTTTATTTAGAGAAATCAACCTAGCCAAATCATTTTTAAAGATTTTTGATAGCGAATATATTATCATATATTCGTCGAATATTCTATAATTAATATTTGAGTGTATTTATGTAAATTGGAAAATCTTCAATCAATTAGGATTCTACATGTATACACTATATATATTGTATTAATGAGAAAGACTCCGAAATGGAGATTAATACAATTTAACATGGTATCAGAGCCAAACCATAAAACACCTAAACCCAAATCTTTTCTCCAAAGACCGTCTCCCCCCCTCCTACTCGGCCGACGGCTTCCATGGCTACTCTCACCTCTCCCACGGCTTCTCCTCCTCCATAGTCATCACCCACAACCCACCCACTCCCTCATCCACTTCGTCTTTCCATCATGTTTTACCGTCACCAACATTAAGAACTTCATTCCTTTAGTTCTTGATCAAGCAGATGGTCAATATTCTTCGTGGGTTGAACTATTTCGTATTCATTCATGTGCCTATAACGTGCTTGATCATATTAATGACTCTTTCCCTCGCCCTATCTAGGTCGACGAAACGACATGGAGCCGCCTTGACGCTATCGTCAAGCAGTGGATTTATGGCACCATCTCTAAGGACTTGCTTCATACGATTATGAAACTGGTGCATCGGCTTGTGAGTTATGGATACAGTTGAAGGAGATATTTCAGGACAACAAGCACACACGTGTTGTGTACTTAGAGGAACAATTCAATAATACACGTCTTGAGAATTTTGCCAACTTGTCAGAGTATTGTAAACAATTGAAGTTAGTTTCGGACTAATTATCCAATGTGGGGACACCAATTTCCGATACAAAGATGGTCCTACAACTAGTTGCTCGCTTACCGAAGGGTGAATACGATACTCTAGCGACTATGATCCAACAAGCCGATCCACTACCTAGCTTCAACATGGCTTATTCGTAATTATTATTGGAGGAAATCTGATGGGACAAAAGGAAGAACATACTCAAAAAGTGTTAGCAGTGGAATCTCCGACGACGAACGCCACCCCCGGCCAGCCATCACTACCGAACAACCAAAAACCGCGGGGCAACCGCGGAGGTGGCAGAGGCGGAAAAGGTTGCGGGAACGGCAGAGGTGGCAAAGGCCCAGGCCAGCCAGTGGGCTGGCCCAAGCCACTGGCCGAACCCAGGCAGCTGGACCTCGGCCCCTGCCATTTTCCCATAGCGGCCCAATATCACAGAAATTGGCAACCTGGCATCTTGGGCTCAGCATCAGGCCCACACCAGGCGCCCCACTCGGCCCACCAGGCACACATTATGGTGGCCCAGCAGCAGTAGCCTATATACGGCTTGGATCCCACCGAATTGGGTCAGGCATTCAGCTCATTAAATCTCCAGCAGCCCGATGAAAATTGGTACATAGATATTGGAGCCATGTCTCATCTCACTCGTTCCTCAAGTAATCTCTCCAAACTGTTTCGTTTAAAGTATCCTCAATTTATTACGATTGGTAATGGTCATCGCATTCCAATTCAAGGTTATGGTACCACCCACACAAAACCACCTCACCCACATTTCTCCATAAATAAAGTCATATACGCTCTCAACGTCATTAAAAACTTAATATATGTTAGGAAATTTACTCGTAATAATTCCGTTTCTGTTGAGTTTGACCCCTTTGGTTTTTCTGTGAAGGATCTACTTACGGGGACACCTCTTACGAGATGCAATAGTGTGGGGGACCTCTATCCTTTCTCATCCACTTCCGCTGCCAGATCCTGATAACATACCTCTTTCACTGTCATCTCTCCGTTAACTTGGCATAATAGACTTGGACACCCAGGCGCTCCTATTTTTTAATTTTCTTAGAAGCAATAATTTCATTCGATGTAATAATGGGAAACTTGCCCAAAATTGTTTTTCTTGCCCTTTAGGCAAGCATGTTCGCGTTCCTTTTATCATCTTTAAGTGTTACGTTTTCTCCCTTTGACATTGTTCATGCAGACTTATGGACATCTCTCATCACTAGCTCGTTGGGTCATAAATACTATCTCATTTTATTAGATGATTTTTCTCACTTTCTCTAAGTTTATCCACTTAAATTCAAGTCTGAAATTTTTGCCAAGTTTCTTGAATTTCGTATCTATATCAAAATACAATTTGAAAGAGCCATAAAATTGTTTCAATATGATAATGGTCGTGAGTTTAACAATTCCACTTTTCACAAATTTTGCACAAATAATGTGGTATTTCGATTTTCATGTCCCCACACCTCCACCCAAAATGGTAAGGCCGAACGAATCATTCGCATTATTAATAACATGGTTCGTACGATTCTTTTCCATGCCTCTCCCCCCCTTCCTTTTGGGTATATGCAGTTAAAATGATAGAATACATTCTTAATATTTTGCCTACCCACACTCTTCACAATAGAACCCCCATCGAAATTCTATTCCGTTGGATACCCACATATGATCACCTTTGGATCTTTGGATGCCTTTGTTACCCAAATCTTGCCTCCACGGCACCTCATAAACTAGCACCTCGCACCACTCCATATGTCTTTTTAGGCTTTCCATCCAATCATAGATGATATTTGTGCTATGACTTGTCTACACGTAAGATCCTCGTCTCTCACCATGTCACATTTGATGAATCAAATTTCCCCTTTGCAAACATCCAAAAATTCTGGAATACGGATTATACCTTTCTTGACAAGTCTGATGCCTCCCCTATTGTCCACACCGTACTCCATCATGACACGGTCCCCACTGTCCCCACTATTTCATCACTGCCTGACACAACCACGGCCACCTCTATCCCGTCGACATTCCCTCCACCACCGTCGACCCAAACCACCATTTTCTCCGACACCCACTGGCAATTTATTCTGACAACTCTTCTGCCACCGCAACCCGACAACCACCTTCCCGCCGAAATATCCAGTCCACTCAATAACCCATATCCTACCCGTCTCAGTCAATCGACACCCATCCCCATCGAAACCCCCTCCCGACACCGGTCAACGAAACCATACCTCATACCCCTTAATCCCGTCGAACAGTCCCTGCCATCACCCAACAGTATCACTGCCCAGCCATCCCCTCACTACTCGACCACTGACTCGAGACACCACCGCACCCTACCCCTCTGCCTAAATAGCCCCTATCCCCACACACAGAATGGAGACCCGTGCTCAGGACGGTATTTTCAAAGCCAAAGTCCACTTTAACATCTCCACCCAATCTATATCCCCAATTCCTAAAAATCTAAAATTAGTCAAACTTGACCCGAATTGGAATGCGGCCATAAGTGAGGAATTTAATGCTTTAACAAAATAGCACACTTGGGATTTGGTGCCAAAGTCGGATGGGGTTAATGTGATTCGATGTATGTGGCTCTTCCATAAAAAATTCACAGACAGTGGTGACCTTGAGCGCCATAAGGCAAGACTTGTGGCTAATGGTACTAGGCAGCAAGAGGGTATTGACTTGGTTAAACATTTAGTCTGGTGGTTTAACCGGCTACCATTCGCACAGTTCTGAGCATATCTATGGGTAAGAATTAGCTGATTCATCAGCTTGACGTGAAGAATGCATTCTTACATGGGGATTTGAAAGAGACTATTTACATGCACCAACCACCAGGTTTTGTATATCCAGAAGCTCCACGTTATATTTCCCACCTTCATAAGTCACTATATGGTTTGAAACAGGCCCCAGGGCATGGTATGAGTGTTTTGCTAGTTACATTATGCAGATTGGTTTCATATGCAGTAAATGTTGGAAGTTTTTGCACTATGGTACTTTATAAAGCAGTACGGGAAGTATATCACTATTACAAATATTCAAAAGGATAAACAGAGATTCAATAATTCAACTAGAAATCTGAAAATTACAATTGTTACACAAGAAAAACTGAAAATTCCATTTTTGTAGAAGACGGAAAAATAGAAACTGTTTTTGCTGAGTCGAGTGTGGCACTCTGTCCTTAAGACAATATTGCCCCGTATGTATCCTTTATACGTCCTGGACAATTTGTCTCCCAAGATAAAACACAATGGAACCCTTGAGCAAAGGAAACTCAAGAGCTACCGTGAAGAATATTGAATAACGAAATGATGCTTGGAAGTTGTAGGAAGAAGATTTTTTCTGGTTGTGTATTTTCGTGCATATGTCTTAGTTCTCAACAATGGTGTAATGGGGTGTTTATATAGGAAAGGGAGGGGCTGTTTACTGCCTGAAAACTGCCTCCATAATAGCCAAATAATGGCCATTATGGAGGTAGTAAAGTCACCAACATAAATGGGAGAAAGACCAACTGTTTTGGCCATTATAGGAGGAGTAATTCAGCCAAAATAAATGATGAATTGAGTGCTTGGCATTTCTGTTTTTGACCGTCGAAATTCTGATTTTCTGGAAACTTCAGGGACCAAACTGTACATCTTGAAACTTCAGGGACCAAACTGCACATCTAGGTCCTCCCTCCTTTAAACACATGGGATACCCCTTGGGGTCCCAAACCCCAAACCAATTTCGAATCTTATATACACAACAATTCTTTCTTCCTCTACCGATGAGGGAGAATTACACACAATACCACACTTTCCATGCTTCAAACACCTTACTTCGTGAACCAATATCTCTTTCATTTCTCAATGAAATTTGACGATTCTTGGCCCTACGGTTATCTACGTACTTAGTAGATCATTCATGTGTGAAGAACCGGATTCTCCAACATACGTTACACTAGTGTTTAAGCCGTTGAAGTTGGTCGGTCGCAACTCCCGCCAAAGGCAAATTTCCAACAATCCCCTCTTGAAAGAGATTTTGGCGCACTCACATGGTGTCTTTTCATTTCCAGCAATATTTCAGCGGACCGATGTTGCATAAGGAGAGGTAGCCTCGGCTTTGAACCTTCCATAGTTGAATACCATCGGACTTACTTACGCGGTGAACGTGATGTCTTGAACCGTCGGTGTTTAGTGTAAGCCAAGACAACGGTACCAACACAACAAATTCCCTTACTCTCTTCTTCGTAATGTTTTGTCCGTTTTGGCCATGGACAACGTCTTGGATTCTTAAGTGCGTTCAATTTGAGGCGGCCCGTCCTCGCACTTAAATAGGTGGTCTCCTACAAGGTATCCTGCTATACCCCACTTCACAAGTGTTAGGAACCATTAAAAGTTTCCCAAAGACCTAACCTCAATCTGTTGAGGATCATTACGAGTTTTGAAAACTTAACCTTTACCCATACCGCAGATAGCACTTAACGTCTATCGCGGGAACGGCTTTGGATTTGGTGTTTCTTTTCGAAATCACTATCCGAAGTGCTCATGCTTCGACCGAAGCGATCAACCGAACCTTTACAACTTAGTTTTCCCATTTAACCAAATTCCGGGATCTCCAGTTCGTAAGGTTGGGTTTCTACTGTATTGGTTCTTATATTTTGGGTTTTACGCCCATTCCCCTAGACAGGCAGAACACTTGATCTCCGGGTAGTCCCTTAGTTAGTAAATAAGGAAGTGACACCCGTGATGATCAACTGTCATACGGTCTTATGTCTCCGACAGATCCCGACGGATATGTCCAGACGCCGTCATCCGTGTCCTTCCTAAAGCCGACCGGCTAGCCACGTGTAGAACCGTTGAAGTCACGGGTTTCTCCCAATAAGGGACGTCCTCTAATGAGTCGTGAAGTTACTCAACTTCTTTCATGCTTTGTATAAAGCGATAAACTCCGATACCATCATGAATCGGTCGATGCAAGTTTGCTTAGAGGATTTTCCAAGAACCACCATACACATTTACTTGTGGCTTTGGTGTTCTTCGATCGATGTCCAGTTTGCATCACCGTGTTCTCTTAGAACCGCCATTGGACATCCAGAATACTATAATCCGTAGATAAGCGAATAATTCGATATCGTCATATCCGACTTAACGCCTTCTATTGATCATGTATTAAGATCATCGTGAACCTTAGTTCAACCGATCTGTTTGTTGGACGATACCAGGTCGGTTGTAGTGTGTACAATACATTGAACTACACGTGACCTGTGCATATCACTCCTTGTCTATGGGTGCACCATGATTCCAATCAGTTCTATGATTCATATCCATTGGTGGCTTCAACGTGACCGTCAACTATCGACCAGTCCGTTAGATGTCTTAGAAATCCAATTCCTAAGATGTCATCTGTGATACCCATATCTTTCATATCGAGACTTTGTTTCAATATGATTTTCACTCTAAGACCATTGGTTTTCCAACTGTTGGCTTTCTAACTTCAGAGTCAATGATTCTCGTGATCGATTCATTGTTCTGTTTTATCCGAGACTTTCAGACCAAAATGTTAACATTTCAGGGACCAAAATGAAAGTTCAGGAAGAAGCCCAACAGTTCAGCAAACCAATTCTGATCCTCTTCTTCCAACTCTCCGGTTGGGAAGGTTGTTTCAACATCCATGCCATGTAAGACTACAATGGCCCTGGATGTGAATCTACTCTCAGGGGAGCACTTTTTACAACCCAAAGGTTCTTTTCCCGGAGGAAGATCAACCATTACACACGTATGGTTCCATATGATGGAATCTATTTCTCTCTTTAGCTTCTTTCCAAAGCAGTGCTTTTGGAGATGACAATTCTTTGTTAATTGTCCATGGTTCGTTCTCAACCATACAAGCTAGAAGGTGTGGAACAAGTCTTTGTCCCCTCTTTGCTCCTTCTTGGTTCAACATCTAGAATCCCTGAGTTCGCAGAGACGGAAAATTAAGTTCCGGATATCCAGCAACTTTCGAGTCCTGTAGATACGGAACGTCTAGTTCCGGACAGTCAGGCCCTCGCGGGTTCTTGTTAACCTTGAGCAATTACTCCTTTTTCCTTTTCTTTTTCAAGGAAAGCTATCTTAAAAGAATTCAGCATTCTTTGATGCCAAGAGGCGATCAACACTACTGTTGTTTACAGATCCAGTGGATATGCAATCTACAGTCTTAGGTCGAACTTGACCTGTCTCGGTAGTCCAACTTCTACCAAGCCATCCCACATCACAACTTTTGTATGTGAGATCATTTTCATGTCTCACACGGAGAGTTATCCTTATCCTTATCCTTATGCGGAGTTCTGTTGAGAATCGCATTAGCGGTAAGGATCGCCTTGCCCTACATAATTTAGGCGTACGGGTTTGCGCTTGGCTAACACCGTTAGACTGAGGTGAGTAATGAGCAGTCGTTTAATGAATGATGCTTCACATTCTCCCCCTCTATCACTACAAATTTCTCAATCCGTAGGCTTAGTTGATATTCAACTTCTGCTTTGTAGCGCTTATCCGCTTCAACAACTTCATCTTTGCTTTTTTTTTTTTAACAAACAAAGGATTCCATACGTTGTACCATCATCAATGAAGATCACAACGTACTTGTCTCCCCCCTCTATTTTGTATAAACTTCAAATCACCCAAGTAGGTGTGACTAAGTTCTAGAGGAGCAGTGCTTCTTTCGCTATTCCCTTGACGGAATTTGGAAAGGTGATTTTGCCTCTTCGTCTACCTCACATTCATTTTGAGGGTTTATGTCGACAGTAGGCAACAATCTCAACATCGTTAGCTTTTGAATGACTTGCTATTTAACGTGTCTTAATCTATGATGTCATAGATGCACGGATTACAATATATCATTCATTTGGCTATAGACATATTGTACCACTCTTAGTTATTACGGACCTGTAGGACTAGTCTCAAATCAGATTTGACCAACAACGTCCTTTTACCAAGTTAGGAACATGTATCACCTCTTTTAGAGTGATCTCATTCCTTGAAGTCCTATTGAGGACAACCTCTCCAGCCCCTTTGATTTTAGAGGTGGCGTTGCTTCACATGAACAACCTTTTGCCCGTGGTTAGGGCGTAACCGGATCATATGTGATCTCGATACTCGGGTCCACTCTAGTTGCTTTGGCAGACTGAGTGTCCAATTTCTTTACTGCCTTTATTTAGGCCTTCAGATCATTTAGGACCTGGAAACTCTGGCCCACCTTACTAGGTGTCCATTACTTTTCCTATGAAATGAATTCTGGCACCACTCCAGTCGCCCGGAGGCTTTATATGACTGAGTGTCCAATATCATCATATCAAAGGAATTTTGGCCCACTCCAGTCGCCCGGAGGCTTTTTATGACTGAGTGTCCAATATCATCCTATGAAGGATCTTCTGCCAAATAGTATGACAGGCTCAACGTCTTTAGCTTTTAGTCTTCTTCCATTATGATTGGTGCCCAGATAATTCTTGGCGCTTACGTAAGAGTGGTAAGAGTTTTCGCACAGTTAGTGGATCTTTCTCCATTGTATGTGCGACATACTTTACACACTTTTAATTATTACACTTAAAAGAACGGATCTTTTTAAGTCGTTTACCAAATCCAATCTTTAAACGGAAAAGAAGATGAGATTAAACTTCTGATTTGTTAAAGTGTAAGGAATATAAATTATTTTCATATTCCTCCTTACTTTAATCCATTTTTAATCAGACATCATTTAATCTTTATTTTTGACAAGTAAGAAACATACTTATCATTTAATCTTTATTCTTGACAAGTAAGAAAAATACTTATCCCAATTTCGGATTCTGGCTCACTTCAGTCACTTCATCAGACTGAGTGTCCATTTCCTTCTCACCATTATTCGGATCTTTTGTCTGGGACAGATATAGGCCTTCTCTGCTGCAAGATAGAATAACATCTTCAGTCTTCTCCTCTTGTCCCAGGTAACATCCTCAGGCTCTCGTGAGCGCTTGTTCCCACCAGTCGTGGTAGCGGTGACACCATGAACACGTTCATCATCATCACTCTCTTCTACCAGAAAACCATTTCCATATCCAGATTTGGTCACACAATTTTTGACCGACATCTTTCGAACACTAATAGTAATATAATACAATTATTGTCTTAAGTTGTTGGGAGTTTTTGCACTATGGTACTTTATAAAGCAGTACGGGAAGTATATCACTATTACAAATATTCAAAAGGATAAACAGAGATTCAATAATTCAACTAGAAATCTGAAAATTACAATTGTTACACAAGAAAAACTGAAAATTCCATTTTGTAGAATACGGAAAAATAGAAACTGTTTTTGCTGAGTCGAGTGTGGCACTCTGTCCTTAAGACAATATTGCCCCGTATGTATCCTTTATACGTCCTGGACAATTTGTCTCCCAAGATAAAACAGCAATGGAACCCTTGAGCAAAGGAAACTCAAGAGCTACCGTGAAGAATATTGAATAACGAAATGATGCTTGGAAGTTGTAGGAAGAAGATTTTTTCTGGTTGTGTATTTTCGTGCATATGTCTTAGTTCTCAACAATGGTGTAATGGGGTGTTTATATAGGAGAGGGAGGGACTGTTTACTGCCTGAAAACTGCCTCCATAATAGCCAAATAATGGTCATTATGGAGGTAGTAAAGTCACCAACATAAATGGGAGAAAGACCAACTGTTTTGGCCATTATAGGAGGAGTAATTCAGCCAAAATAAATGGCTGAATTGAGTGCTTGGCATTTCTGTTTTTGACCGTCGAAATTCTAATTTTCTGGAAACTTCGGGGACCAAAGCGTACATCTTGAAACTTCGGGGACCAAAGCGCACATCCGAAAGAATTCGGTCCAAACCGTATATCCGAAACTTCGGGATCAAACCGTACTTCGGCAAAGTTTTCGGCCCAAAAAGATAATATCGAAGACCCACAGCCCACGGCCCGTGACCCGTGACCCGTGAACCCGGAACTCGGGCCGGAACCGGACCGGACGGGACGGGCGGGCGGCGGCGGCGCGCGTGTGGTCTTTCCTCGAACCGAAGCACATCTAGGTCCTCCCTCCTTTAAACACATGGGATACCTCTTGGGGTCCCAAACCCCAAACCAATTTCGAATCTTATATACACAACAATTCTTTCTTCCTCTACCGATGAGGGAGAATTACACACAATACCACACTTTCCATGCTTCAAACACCTTACTTCGTGAACCAATATCTCTTTCATTTCTCAATGAAATTTGACGATTCTTGGCCCTACGGTTATCTACGTACTTAGTAGATCATGCATGTGTGAAGAACCGGATTCTCCAACATACGTTACACTAGTGTTTAAGCCGTTAAAGTTGGTCGGTCGCAACTCCCGCCAAAGGCAAATTTCCAACAGTAAATGTGATCATTCACTTTTTATTTTTCATCGAGGTAGTAACATTGCATACTTGTTATTATATGTGGATGATATTATTCTGACTGCCTCTTCTGATGTG
Organism: Anisodus tanguticus; assembly: GCA_034509755.1. Classification (NCBI taxonomy): domain Eukaryota; kingdom Viridiplantae; phylum Streptophyta; class Magnoliopsida; order Solanales; family Solanaceae; genus Anisodus; species Anisodus tanguticus. The sequence goes on along the minus strand of CM067553.1, from coordinate 18,023,617 downwards.
TTGAAAAATGAGATAATTGCTTTGCTCAAATCCAAATTTTCTATGACAGACTTGGGGAAGTTGAGTTACTTCTTAGGGATTTCTGTGACTAGATCTGCAAATACTATGTTTCTGTGTCAGCATAAATTGCAAAAGAAATTGTGTATAGGGCTAAAATGGTAAACTGCAAGATCATGCCTACTTCGGTCGACTCGAAGTCGAAACTCAGTGATGTTGATGGTGATCCAGTGTCTGATCCCACTCTCTACAAGAGCCTCGCATGTGCACTCCAGTATCTTACATTCACCAGGATTGATATTGCATATGTTGTTCAATAGGTGTGTTTATTTATGCATGCCCCCAGGAAGCCTCATTTTATAGCTCTTAAATGTATCATTCGATACGTTAAGGACACTCTTGATTATGGATTACATCTTTATCCCACTGCACCGACCAGACTGGTATCATATACGGACACCGATTGGGCAGGTTATTCGGACACATGACGTTCCACGTCCGGCTGATGTGTGTTCTTAGAAGATAATCTCATCTCGTTGTCTTCCAAATGGCAAGCCACACTCTCTCGATCGAGTGTAGAAGCATAATATAGAGGCATCGCAAAGATGGTTACTGAGATCTGCTGGCTCTGAAACTTCCTCTTGGAGCTTCATTGTCCCTTACGTAAGGCGTATATGGTTTACTATGATAACATATATGCGGTCTACTTATCTCATAACTCGGTTCATCATCAGAGAACCAAGCACATTGAGATGGACATACATTTTGTTGGTGAGAAGGTTTCTATAGGCCATGTTAAGGTGTTGCATGTGCCTTCTTCGTATCAGTATGCAGATATTTTCACTAAGGGTCTCCCTCGCCAGCTGTTCCTAGACTTTAAATCCAATATCAGTGTTCGGCCTCCTCCCGCTCCCACTGAGGGGGTGTGATAGCGAATATATTACCATATATCCGCCGAATATTCTGTAATTAATATTTATGTGTATTTATGTAAATTAGAAGATCATCAATCAATTAGGATTCTACATGTACACAATATATATATTTGTTTTAATGAGAAAGACTCCGAAAGTGAGATTAATACAATCTAACAATTTTAAATTATACAAACTAAATATTAACAACACAACCCCTCGTTTTGACATTTTACGCTCCATTTCATGTTTTGAGACTTCTCTCAAGTTGGTATGATGTTTTAAAACTTGTTAGTATATTTGAAATGGGTCCCAATGAGCTCAGAGTTATTGCGAAACACTTGGACAAAGACAGTTAATGCAAATTTTACTGATGCAAGTTAATGCATAACGATCGCAAAGGTTGATGTTGTGATCTCAGAGAGTAAGTTTCACTGTGCTTTGCGGTCTCGAGAAAAAGGGAGGCAATCGTATATGAGTCGAAGTGGTGAACATCGCAATCACGAAGTCCCTTGCCGCATTCGCGATGGTCACTTAGTTCAGGTATAAATATCATATTTTTGGGGCAGCTATGTTATTTTCACCATTTTTGAATTTGGGAGTTCGATTGGAGGTGATTCTTGAGGAATTTTCACCGATGAAAATTGGTAAGTGTCTAAACACCAAATTTGTTTTATATCTTGAATTTTACACCCAAAACTCATATTAAAGAGGTGAAATTGGGGGATTTTTATTTAGGGTTAAAAACCATGTATTTTTGGAATCTGATCATCAAATTGGACACAAATTGAAAATCTAATTGTGAATTTAGACTCCTAAGTGTATGATAACATGAAAATATATTCAATTTTGGATTTTGAGCTCGAGATTCGGGGTTGACTTTTTTATTGACCTTGACCTTGATTAGTCTGATATTGCACTATGGGTATCGTCGTACTCGTCTAACCTCGTAGAGTAGATTGTTGATTAGATTGGAGGCATTTGGTGGATTTTGTATGTGGTAAAGCTTTCATGGAGATTACATCTTCGATCGGATTGAGATAAATTAAGGATTTGATTTTGATGAGATTTTTTTTTTATTTAAGTGTGATATACTACATATATAGGGGTAACATATAGGCAAGGTGACGAGTGCTTATGCAGATATCGGATGACATATTGTGGTATTTATATTTTTTGCTTATTGTTTTCATGATTATTGACTGTTAAATAATTAGTTGATTACGCTTTACTCCTTAAGCGAGTAATACTAGTATTGATTACAGGTTGGAGTTTTATTTCAACTTTTCATGTGTTTTTTAGGACATGATTTGTGTTGATTCACCTATGCACGGTTTATATGCTTATATGATCGCATATGTGTTCAACTTATTTCATGAGTTGAGGTGATGAGTCTATGTGATCAGCGATTTGAGTCAGTGGTATAGCTGACAAGTCTATGTGGTCCATAACTTGGGTGTCAGTAGTTATAGTTCTCACCTGCAATTGAAATATTTACGGATGAGTCTACGGACATGGATGTCAGCTGATTATGTGTGTGGATATGGACCCACCCTTTTAGGGTCATTGCTCCTGAGACTATTAGGTAGTGTGCGCACAGAGTGTTGGGAGCACTAGTTATAAGGGAGGTGGAGCGTAGAGTCGGTATCATGTACATTTGCATTATTGAATCTTATATGTATATATTACTTTATATGTATCCGTGGATAAATTATTATGCTATTCAGGTGAATTTACCTTATTTTGTTATTCCTATTATTTTTGAGATTATGTTAACCTTTTGTGCTATATGTTTTGGCGGTGCATACTTAATTATGATATTTTTGTGTGTTTTTGTCACGACTCAAAATCACAGAGTCGTGATGGCACTAACCCCAAGGATCAGTAAGTCAACCATAACCATTCGACTCAAATTAAATAGAGAAATACAGTGTGGAAATTGTTAAGTAAATCAATTTAAGTCTTAAAAAGTCTCATAGTATAAATAATATGAAAATAATACAAAGTCTCAAGACCGGTGTCACTTGTACAAGAACTATCTAAGGAATACAGGTTGTAAATACATCCCTAAATACATAATTGTTAAGAAATGAGAAGACATGATAAGAAAATAAGGAAGAAGTATCCGGTGCCACGGATCTACCATGTAGCTCACCCTGAATCCTTTAAAATAGCTCCACAATGGCTGGATATTAGCGAAAGGAAATGCGTCAAGGGCATTTCTTTCTCAATGGCAGTAGAATCCACTAGAACTAGGAATAGATCCTGCACACACAAAAAGGTGTAGCAAGTGTAGTGTGAGTACAAAAACAATGAGTACTCGGCATCATCGTCGACCGACCCTATCTTAAACAACAGTCGTCTCGCGATCGACCCCACTGTCGCGATCGCGGGACCCCTTGAACTTAACACTACTCGATCGCAGCCTAAGGCATTGCAACTGCGATTGCCATTTTTACAGAAGGTCGCGATCGCGGCCTGGTACCACACAATCGTGAAGCACAACATCAGAACTGCACACTAGAAATTTCTTGTGTGCTCCAAAGTTTGATTTGACCCACGGAATTCATTTGGAACCCCCGGACACAAATTAAATATGTAAACTACTCCTAAAATATGGAACAGATCTGCTCGCACACTCAGAATCATCATACTGGGTCGTCTTGATCAAATGTTGTCCCAACTCAACTCTTAATCCTTCAAAATTCTAGAATTTCAACCGAACACCCAAAATACACCCGAGTGCCTCGGGAACCAAACCAACAACTCGACTAGACCATATTGAATATTTCGGACCTGATGGAATCAACAAAACTTTGAAAGAGATACTATTACCCTCAATGTTGACTAAAGTCAATCAAATCTCATCTTTCAACTTAAGAACTTTTCAAATTTCACTAACTTACTTGAATTACATTCAAATCACTCGGGACTCATTCCAACCATCCACCTAAGTCAAAAATCACGTTTCAGAGCTAACGGAACCATCAGAATTTGATTTTGAACTTATCTACTCAAAAGTCAACTCTGATCAAACTTCTCAACTTATAACTTTAACTTTCAAAATTATGATTTTCTTCCGATATATCCACCCGATAGTCTCGAGAATCATGCCACCCATCTCCGTAAGTCAAGTACACCTCAAGGAAGCTAGGGGAAGGGTCAAATAATCAAAATGACCTAACGGGTCGTTACAGTTTTATAATTATTGTTGGATATGATAATTGTACATGTTGACCTTGAGTATTTTGAAACCAACCTTTGTCAGTACTTTAATTTGATCGGTCGATGATACTTACTGAGTACGCATTGATTTTGTACTCACGTTAAACTTGATGCACCCTTGTGTGCAGTTTGAGTTGAAGTGTTGCAATTTTGTGAAAGAGCATCAAGGATCATTCCAACGTTCCAGTGTTGAGTTTCCAACTAGTTCTTGATAGCTTAGACTCATTTACTCTTGTTGTATTCTAACTGATGTTGTATCTTTCATATTTAAGGTTGTACTTTTCATTCTTAATAGCTCATGACTTGTGACACCAGTTCTTGAGAGTTGCATCGACTATTTCTGTATTGTATTCAATTTAATATTATTTCATTTATAGTATCATGTTAGAATTTATTATGTAATAATGCCCTTGTATCGTGATTACTTTAAGATTGATTTTCCTGACAGGTAGAATTAGGTGTCATCACGGCTTAGTGAGATTTTTTATAGTGAAACAAATATAGCACAAACTTTATTGGCTTTTGTTTTCTTAAGTTAATATACCGCTAGACAGTATGCCTAGTGGCTAATTTTATAAATTTTCTCAAATAATATCTTTACATTATGAAAATAATATGAATTTGCATGAAGTATAAAGATTAGGATCAATTTAGGATTTATAAGATATCCTAAATTGATACTACAATGAGCTAAACTAATGTAGTAAATAAATGAAATTGAAAGTTACATATTTGGCCATGCACCAAAGAATAATTACAACTGCTAGCCATATATAGAATAAATTCATACGAGTGATGTATATTAAATGTATATATATACATTAATTTATATAATAAAAATACACTTTTTCCGGCTATTATTTTAGTAGGCGCATACAATATAGAAATACCTATATGGAAACATGAAATGATAAAGTGAGAACTAATTAAAATGCCTAACAAAATTGGAAAACAAGTCAGTCCATGTAGTACGAAATCTGGGCAGTGTAGTAGCTTTCAATTGTACCAAAGGGCACTCCAGTCTCTGGGCATAATCAAAGTATTTACCAATCTTGAGCTCCTCCATGTACATGTATTTCTTCGTACTCATCCTATCAAACAAAAGTCACATTTCATCTTGTATTCCTGAGGGTTATGTGACTTATGAATTGTTAAACAAAACAAGTATATACTCTTCATTTAAGGGGTTTCTGTGTTTAAGCTAGCATTTGGCCATAGATTTCCAAAAACAAATTGAAAAACTTGATTTGGGTGAAGTTTTTCAAATTTTGTAAATGTGTTTGACCATAATTTTTTAAAACATATTTCACTTTTTCGTGGAAAACATGAAACATGACTTATACCCATAAATTCTAAAAACTATAAAAAATACCCTACTACACCAAACAAACTTACTTGTTAATAATCCCAAATTATTCATATGTATTTTAATTTTATTGTTGAATTTGGTTTCAGTACTCTTATTTTATGAATTTTGTACTGTAATTTTCTTGCTGAATGCATCTCAATTTATGTAATTTTGTTGTTGAATCGTATTATTTTCTGCATTACAATTTGTGCGAATGTGAAATGTTTTTGGATATGGAGACTCAATAATTTAGTTACATTATTACAAGCAGTGATATAATTTTTGGGATTAAAACAATAGTGATTGTTTGGGAAATAGCTTCAAGCCTTCAAATATTGCTTACGTTTTGAGGTATTCTTGACTAATGGGGGAAACATGATAGATACGGATTGGTTGGGTCATAAATAGATGAGGCTTTTCTTTACAAAATGCAAAAGTTGGGGGTAATTTTTAAAATTTCAAAAATGCCAATGGATAGATTTTAGCCTAAAAATAAGTTTGAGCTAAAATTAAAAATTTAAAAATTTATTTTCAAAATCTGTCAAAATTTTATGACCAAATAAAAAAATAAAATTTTTTTTTGAAAATATGCTCCTAGAATCTATGACCAAACGGGAGGTGAGTGATGGGAGGAGTGACATATTTATGAATCCACATTGGTTAGTGCTACCATGGTTTAAGGTCCTCGGTTAATGGCACTCACCTTTCAAATGAATTTATTAATAAGATTTACACTCTTTTTGTATAAGGAATTTCAGTGAGTTCTTACACTACCATATTAAGAATGAGATACTATATAATGAAATTATTTTTCACATAGATCAAATACTAATCTGTGAAGATCAATACATGGTTATTTTCATTGATAATGTGGGTTTATCTTTTGCTTCATATTTGCACGGGATTTTAGATTTATTCACTACACTGCAACACCATTTTGATTAAGAATTCGTTTTTACAGGACATAGGGAACAATTTGTGAAAATAAGGTAAAGTTTCTAACTACTATTTTTATTTTTCATTATTTCTTAGAGAAAATAGCGAAAGCTCTATTATAATACTCTTAATTGTATATATACTAAAGTTAGACAAAGATAAAGTGATATGATACCATCATTCTTCTTCTTCTTTTTTATTTGCCTCTTTTCCAAAATTTTCAACTAAGTTATATTATCTAATTGTCAATAATAGTTGAATATTTCTTTTTGCAATAATAGAAGAACGCTGTGTGAAATAATGAAAAGCAAATAAAACAACATAATTTTCCTAATGAAACTGTGTAGCAATGGAGGGATCATGAATGAAGTAAGTAGAAATAAAGATGAAGGAATGATGTTTATGTAAAATAATGTAAATTTCCTTGATGAAGTTCTCTTATTAACGTAATATATATATATATATATATATATATATATATATATATATATATATAGTATACAATTGTAGTCCTAATAGAATTAGGATCTCTATTTTACATTAATTATAATAAATATTAATTATAGAATATATTGTGAATATATATGAAATATATTCACTATCACACCTCCTCAGTCGGAGCGGGAGGAGGCCGGACGCTGAGACTGAATTTGAAGTCAACGAACAGTTGCCGAGGAAGCCCCTTTGTGAAGATATCTGCGTATTGATACGAAAAATGAACATGCAACACCCTAACATGACCCATTACAACCTTCTCACGAACAAAGTGAATATCCATCTCAATATGTTTGGTTCGCTGATGCTGAACAGGGTTATGAGACAAGTAAACAACAGGTATGTTATCACAGTAAACCAAAGATGCCTTACGTATGGGAAAATGGAGCTCAAGAAGGAGATTTCGGAGCCAACATAGCTCGGCAACAACGTTCGCAACGCCTCGATATTCTATTTCTGCACTCGAACGGGAAAACGTGACTTGTCGCTTGGCAGACCACGATATAATATTATCCCCCAAAAATACACAATAGCAGGACGTAGAGCGACATGTGTCTGGACAGCCTGCTCAATCTATGTCTGTGTAGGAGAGCAATCTAGTCGGTGCGGAGGGATATAAATGAAGTCCATAGTCAAGAGTGCCCTTAACGTACCGAATGATTCTCCTTATGAGTGTGCATGAACAATCACACCTGCTGAACCGCATATGTAATATCTGGCAGAGTGAAGGTAAGATACTGAAGAGCACCTGCGAGACTCCTATAAAGAGAAGGATCGCTGACTAGATCCCCGTCATCCGCATTAAGTTTGGATTTGGAGTCGACGAGAGTGGGCATGATCTTGCAATTTGCCATTTTAGCCCTGTAGACGATCTCATCTGCATACTTACGCTGACACAAGAACAAAGCATGTGCGGATCTGGTCACTGATATCCCAAAAAAATAACTCAACTTACCCAAGTCAGTCATAGAAAATTCAGACTTGAGTAGAGCAATGATCTCATGCTTCAGGCCATCTGAAGAAGCTGTTAGAACAATATCATCCACATATAACAGAAGGTAAGCTATGGCAGTTACTCGATAAAGATTAACAATGAATTATCACTCTTGTTGCACATGAAGTCGATCTGTATGATGTAAGTGGCAAACTGCTCATACCAAGTCTTGGGGGCTTGTTTCAACCCATATAGCGACTTACGAAGATGACAAACATGCTGAGGAGCCTCCGGATGCACAAATCCTGGCGGTTGATACATACAAACGGTTTCTTTCAAATCTCCATGTAAGAAAGCATTCTTCACATCAAGTTGGTGAATATGCCAATTCTTCCCTATAGCGATGCTCAATACCGTGCGGATGGTAAATGGCTTAACTACTGGACTGAAAGTCTCACCACAATCAACACCCTCATGTTGCCCTGTGGCATTTGCCACAAGTCTGGCCTTATGACGTTCAAGGGCACCATTATCTCTGAACTTATGATGAAATAACAACATATAATGGATTACATTCACCCCCTCATGTCGCAGAATAAGATCACAAGTGCGCTGTGAAGTAAGTGCATTAAACTCCTCACGCATGGCCACATTCCAATTCGGGTCAAGTTTGGCTAAGGTTGGATTTTTAGGTAGAGGAGAGATGGTTTGAGTGGACAAATTAAAGTGGACTTTTGGTTTGAAAATCCCGTGTTGTGCACGAGTTTCCATACAGTATGTTGGGGGCTAGATTGGGTGTAGGGGGTAGGTGGGGACTGCGAGATGACCAAGTCTACTATGCCACGTTGATGGAGAGATTGCAGCTAGAGCGGTGGGTGGAGTGACACGGGCAACGAACGTGGATAGGAAGGGATAGAGGTCCCCCGCACTATTGCATCTCGTAAGAAGTCTCCCCGTACGTAGGTCATTTACAGAAAAACCAAACGGGTCAAAGACAATAGATACAGAATTATCAGTGGCAAATTTTCTAATAGATAATAGGTTCTTGATAATGTTAGGGGAATATAGGACGTGTTTAAGGGAGTAGTGGTGGTGCGGTGGTGGAGTTAGTATGTGGCCAAACCCTTGAATTGGAATACGATGACCATTTCCGACCATAATAGATTGAGGAGTATTTAAATTGCGCAGTTGAAGAAGATTACCAGAATTATTAGTGAGGTGAGACGTGGCACCTGTATCTATATATCATGCATCGTCGGGCTGCTGAATATTTTAAGTACCGAAAGCGTGGCCCAAATCTGTCGGTTGCGGGGCCAATGTGAAATGGGCCTGAGGAACTGGCCTGCCTGGTGAGTAGCGGGATAGGGTCCCAGGATACTGGGCCTCTGCTGAGTCCATTGATACTGTTGGGCCACTGGAAAGTTATCGGTGGGTGAGGCCCAGTTACCTTACAGTGGGCCGGCCCACAGTTGCGGTTGCTAGGCTTGTTGTGGATTGCTTGAATTGTTGGACTGAATCCCACGGCCTCTACATTTTCCTCTTCGGCCACCCCCGCAGCCTTTGCCTCTGCCACCACCACGATTGTTTTGCGGCGGGTGGTAGTCGGAGTGCGGTGGCTGATCGGCGGGTGCGACGGTAGTGGCGTTAACTACCAAGGCCTTGGGATTGTGTTCGTCTTGTTTTGCTCGTCTCGTCTCCTCTAACAACAACTAGGACCGGGCTTTGTTGAAACTCGGTAGGGGATCAGATTGTTGGATCATCTTAGCAAAGGTGTCGTAGTCACCTTTCGGCAAACCATTAATCAATTGCAAAACCATCTTTGTGTCTGAAATTGGATTGCCCATATTAGATAATTGGTTGGCAAGCAATTTTAGACGTTTGCAGTAGTCGACCATATTCGCAAAGTTTTCAAGACGGGTGTTTTTGAATTGCTCTTCAAGATACACGACACGTGTATGTTTGTTGTCTTGAAAATCTCCTCTAACCGTGTCCATAACTCATGGGAGGTGGCCCCGGTCTTCATAATAGTATGAAGTAAGTCCTTGGACATACTGCAATAGATCCACTGCTTGACAATGGCGTCAAGTCGCCTCCATGTCATGTCGTCGACGTCGGGAAGGCGGGGATATGTGGTATCAATATGGTCAAGCAGGTTGTAAGCATATGCATGAATATGAAAGAGTTCAACCCATGACGTGTATTGTCCATCCTCCTGATCAACAATCAATGATATGAAGTTCTTGATATTGGTTATGGCGAAAGCCAGATGAACGGCGGTGGGGGTGGAAGATGGATGGGGATTTGTGACGTTAGGTGTTGAGGAAGCGGAAGCGGGAGAATTCATTAAGGTAGCCGAAAATTGGTGGAAGAAAATCAGATGTGGGGCTGCCGTATATCAGTTGTATAACAGCGGTATACTGGTCTGCTTGGGTGAATGTGTCTTGGGGGCTGGGTGTTGTGTATATCTCGGTATATCAGTGGTATATAAGTTTGTTGTTAGAAGAGGGGGAGAGATGGGGGTTGTATATCATGGTATATCGGGGGTATACATGTTTGTTTGTAGAGAATAGGTTGTATATCACGGAGAAGTATGGTATACGGGTTGTATATCACGAAGGAGCAGTGGTATACGGGGATGTATACGGCCGATTTTCTGCCGGAAGAGGGACGCGGAGAAGAGGGGTACGGCGGCCATACTAGGGTTTAGGGTAGAGATTTTTGGCTCTTGATACCATGTAAAATAATATAAATCTTCTTGATGGAGTTCTCATATTAATGTAATATATATAGTGTCGCGCCCGATTTTGACCCGACCCCCCGCGAGAGGTCGGAAGCGGAGCACTGACAACTTCCGGTGATTCCTGGGTAAAAGGGTTGAGGAGTCGCCACCTAATTATTTTTTACTGTGAATTAGGACACCTAAATATTAACTAAATGCTGCAATGTATACTCCAATTTTAAGGTCTGCGAAACTATTTGAGATTCTAGGTAAGGGTTCTTTATTATCCTAAAGGGAAGGGGTTAGGCATCCTTTAAGATCCGCTAACTTGCGGTTATCCGGTCAAACTCAGGTTAATTATTACTAGAAAAATATATGTTTTTACAAGTATAACAGATTTAAAGATGTTTGCAAATAATTAGTAAATGATGCATTTTAAAAAGAAAGATACATGTAGAGATTTTTTAAATATGCATTTGTATAGTATTTAAAGAGAAATACATGTAGAGTTGAAAAAATATGTTTTTGACAATTGATAGTAAAACAAATTATTTATGATGCCAAAGAAGTAAAATTTGGGGAATCAATGAATTGTAAATTGACAAAAGATAAACTTATTCGGTATGATTTAATAAAGCAAATAAAAGATGACAAAAGTTGTTTTGAAAATCTTGAATATGCGTGACGAGCCTAAAATAAATAAACTAGCGAAGGATTTCTAAGTTTGAATTTAACCGAGCCTACAAATAAATAAGCTAGCGACGGGCTTCAAATCTTAAACTACCCTATGAATTAATCCTAAGTTTGTCTATTCTAAGCATTTCAATAGTTACATAAGTGCGATAAATAATATTACAATACAAAGCGGGATAAAAGCTGAATTAAAGAAAGAAATAAAATAAGATAAACTCCGAGGAATATCTGCCTTCATTTACTTTAATCCCTGCAAGCTGTCAAGAACAAACGGTTAAAAACAATTAAATACAAATAACTTCATATCCGTATTCAAAACAGTGAATGTTTTGATCACGGAGCGCTCAGACTTAAATTTTGAAAAGAACATTCCAATCACGTCGTGGCTGCAAATATATAATTCACCTCGCCTACTAAACATGTTGATCTCGGATGAAATAAAAGGTTTAAGTCTTCATCATTGCCCAGAAGTTATATTTTCCGTCTTTACGATCGTGGAGGCCTCAAAATCGACGGATATTTTTCATCGGCCAAGTATAGTATCGTGTTCAAATCGGCAAAATTAAATCAAAGCGAAAGAAGCGTAAGCTGAATAGATAGCGATAGCGATAGCGAGCGATAGCGATAGAGTGAGAAGTAAGCATAGCGAAGCGATGTAAGCAGAGAGGTAATTTCCGAAAAGACGTAACGTTTAGTTTAAAAACAAGTAAAACAAGTAAAACGGATATTTGAATGCTTTGAAACAAAGTGGGAATTTCGAAACAGAAAGCAATGTCCGAAAGGTGCGGTGTTTAGTTTAAAACAATAAAAATGGTAAAGACGATAAACAAATAATCGAAACCGGGCAAACAAACCGAAACAGAAAAATAGTGCCCGAACAGACGCGGTATTTGTTCAAAATAGTAAAAATAGTAGAAAAGTAATCGAAATCGAGCGTTGAATCGAAACAGAAAAACGGTGTTAAAGCGATCGTTTTCAGCCAAGAAATAGACAAATGGGTTTTAAAATAGCGCAAGAGTGGGTGGAAAACAGAAGCGATGGGCTGTCCGAAACGACCTAAAGTAGCGAGCTTTTAGCCAAGAAAACAAAGCAATTGTGCTAAAAATACAGCAGTGATAAGACATCAAATATGCTCAAAATGTAGCAGTAAAATATTTCCGAAAAGAAGTGTAAATGGTCAAGATTGCGTGCAGTTATGCAAAGCAAACGCAACTTCGAATAATGGCTCAAAAGTGCAGTAATCGGCCCAAGTATTGCGAAAGCGGCGGTCTCAGAATCAGCAGACCAAAATGCAACAAAACCCATAACGAGAACTATTTAAAGATGACATATATTCGGAATCTCAAGGTGCAAATTTGGATACCACAACTATTGGTAGCACGTAAAAGACAAAGGGAGGGTAAACTTAAAGACCAATCACTCTAAACTTCAAATTTGAAAGATAAGAAGACCAACGGGGCTACCACCATTCATTTCCGATGCCGCAACAAGATTCAAAAGGCTTCTTGAACCTTAGGCATGGCAGGCAATCGAAGAAGGCTAAACCCAACCCGAAGCTTGTCTCCGTTTTCAACCAGCATAATAAGATAATAGGACAAGTTCGACAAGGCAACTATGAAAGAAAACATTCGGCAATAAACATAAAATGCAGACATGGATAGTAATATAACACACCACAAATTAGTTCAAATACGCACAATATGTTAATACAGATATCATTCAGCAACTTAGTAAACATAGCATGATATAAGATAACTTAAAAGACTTTACATGATGTTATGGAGGCACTTAACACCTAATCATATAGGGGAAATGCATGACCAATTCAGTAGGCATTAATAGGATAAAAGGATGAACCAAATAACCATTTAGGGGAACTGGAGAATACCAACATGGGAAAGAGACAAGACATATATCATAACTAACTAGCATGCTTAATGGCTTACGATATATCACCTGCCATCATATTTCAAATAGAAACATATCCAGAATATGTTAAACTAGGCACAAGACCTTGTCAGGAACATGCCATGTTTCAATACTACTTAATTTATCTCCAGTTTTATTCATAAACCAACAGACATACATAAGAGCTGATATACATATAATATTTGGAGTAATAGGATATGCTTGAAGGTATACAAAGATATACCACTTCGACATACACCTTGTGTATACTGAAATTTATATACCCTGTATACTTTGAAGTATATCATCATGGGTTCAGCAAAATGAAAAAAAAGAGACCAACGTGAGCAAGCTCATGCATCGATAAGAGAAAGGAAAATATAGTGATATCCCACATGATTTAAAGCAAACAATATTAAACCAAACAGGCTTCATTAGCATGTTCAGACTTAAATTTAAACAAGAAATAACCAAAACAGGGTACACTAACATGTAAAGGACTAAGACACATACACTAGACTAACTAGCATGCTTCATGGTCTCCTAAATTTACACTCAAACCAACAGAGAAAGTTTTATTTTTCAGATATTTTAAAGACATAGAAGGAAGAACGGACAAAGTAGCAACACATATCTAGGCCATTTCTAACACACCACATATTTATAAAACTGAAAATAGGCATGCTCGTATGAACAGATTCACAAACTAAGATAAACAAACACATACTCCCAAGTAGATAGTTTAGACATAGGCACGACTTTGACAAGAATTAAAGATACTACTTATTCTTAAGTGAGACATGTTCAAATCATTTATTAGACCTTTTTATTCACCTAAGCAGTTTTATCATTAGACTATACCCTATACATACTTACTACATGAAACATAATCACAAGCCAGGTATGAAATGCATTAGAGACTATGGCTTAACGGGGTATAAATCGATTCAAATAGTGCAAAGCACTAATGCAAATGTCATTCAAACAAACTCAAAAGGTAGGGCATGATACAAGATAATTTAGGAGGTGTGATATACTAATATGGAGGCCTTTTTAACACTTAACACAGGTAAGGCAAGTGTGTAATCGATTCGATAGACTCAAGCAAGATAAGTGTGATTCAACATTCGAATCCAATATGATCACACAATGTCCATAAATCAACACACACACAAAGCCTATTATCATATTAAATGTAAATCTAATAATACAAGCAAAGCATTTTTGAACATTAATAAGCCAATTAACGCATTAATGAAAAAAAATGACTATCTTATTACATAATCAACAACAAAAACACACAACAATACAGAAAATACACTAAGAGAAATTTGTTTTACTGACCTTCTCCGGGCAGCGAACCGAGGCGTGTTTCAAATCGTCGACCCGCTCGGAGAAGTTTGGAATTCAGATTTTTTTTTTGGATTTTTGATCACCGAATTCTGAATTTATAATTCGAAAAGAATTTGTTTCGAAAATTTCGACCCGACAGGAACCGACCCGCCCGGCGGTGACCCGACCCGAATTGAACCTGAAACAAAAGAAATCGATATTTTGAGGGTGAAATTTAGGGAAAAGAAAAGGAGTATTTTTCGGATTTTTGACCCAACCCAAAATGTGAAGAACAAAGGGATTTTCGGATTGAAATTAAGAACCAAAAGGAGTATTTTATAACAAGAAAATTAAGAACAAATTGACCCCTTTTTGTGTTTTTCTTTGGACCCGAAAAGAACTCCAAAAAATCCTCCAAAAATCCCCCCCAAACGTAGAACAAAAGGGGGGTATTTATAGATATCAACCCCAACGTTCCACTCGTCGAAGTTGAGTTTGAAATTCGAATTAAAGGCAAAGATTTCTGAATTTTGGAAGCGGATTTTGGGGGATAGGGTATGGTGAAGTGATGGGAGGGGCGTGGTGGTGTCAGGGTTTGGTGGTGAGGTGACCGGAGGTGTGGGTGTAGGGGTGGCGTGCGGGTTTGGTTTGAAGGAGAGAAGAGTGTAGGGTTTTTCTTGATTTTCTGATTTTTTTGGGGGTTTTTGTTTGGTTTGGGGGGATTAAAAATGGGATGATGGGTTATGGGCCGCGGGTTTGGGCTGGGGCGACGGGTTAATGGCCGGTTGGGCTTGGAGTTTTGGTTGGTGCTTGGTGAAATAAGGGAATGGGCTTGGGAGTTTATTTTGTGGGTTTGGTTTAAATGGGATTGTGGGGGTTGGACTTGGAAGGTGGGGTGGCCGATTGGGCTTGGAAAGGTTTTGGGATTTTGTTTTGTGGGTTTGGGTATAAGGGAATTTAATTGGGGAGTTTGGGCTTGTTTGTTTGGGTAGAATTTGTATTGGGTTGGGAAAATAAAATGGGTTAGAAATTGTTTTGGGTTAGGGAAATAAAAAATGGGTTATGGATTCTAAATATATGAAAAGGGGCTTAATATTAAAATATATTTTTGTTTTGTAAAAGATGTGAATTATTTAAAATAACATAACGACATGATAATAATAAAAATATAATATTTGCGAAATGTTTAATGTTTAATAAAAAATAGAAATGCGATGCAATTTTGCGAGAATAAAATAACATAGAATTTATGGATAAAACTATGATTATGATAAAGATTCAAATGATAGTAAAAAAAATGCGAATAATAATAATAATAATAAGATATATACACATATATGCCTATATTTTAAAATTGTTTTAAAAGTGTCAAAAATATTAGAAATTACGAATAAAATCATAAAAGATGGGACAAAATTGGGTGTCAACATATAGAGTATACAATTGTAGTCCTAATAGAATTAGGATATCTATTTTATATTAATTATACTAAATATTAATTACATAATATATATAAAATATATTCACTATGAGTTTATGTAGCAGTTGGCAAACTTGGGAATCGAAGAATATGAATAGTTTTTAAATTTACATGATTAAGATATTTAGCATTCTGGTTCCATTTTCTTTATTCCAACGGCTAGCGTCGAAGAGACCTACTGCTAAGGGGTCATCGTGGAAAAAATTACTTAAATTAGTCGATGCTAAATTATAAAAGTCGTTTTCATATCCTTGAATCAATATGAACTAATTTATAAAATGATCACTTATTAATTTATTAATAATCCCTTCCTCTCCCTCTTCTAATATGAGCTTTTATTTAGATATTAATTTATATATTTAGGAGAATTAATATTTTTTCTGCTGTTACCGATTATTTTCATTTGGCGTTGTAATTCTTGTAGGATTTTGATTTGAGGCTAACAAATATGTGTTATATTTTTATCCCCTTTTCTTTTTCTCCATCTTTATCTTTTACTTTTCAGTATATCTTCAATTTTTATACTTTTTAGCATGTTAGTTCTACATTTTGTGCATTTAAATCATAAAATATTATTTTCTTGATCTAATTACTCTTCCTTTTTCAATTTATGTGAAGGGGTTAGGGTCAAAATAATTAATTTTGATTATGAATTTGGGTATAAATTTTTTAAAATAATTTTTTCATATTTGAAAACTATACGAAAATACTACAAGTCAATATAACTAATGATTCCCAATATGTAAAAATAGTTTGAGGAAACTGTAGTAAACTGCATCAGTAATATCTTCACATACAATGAGACGAGGGAGTTTTATGAATTAAACATCCAATATTGATTTTCCATTAAATGTATCATTTTTGTAATTCTAGGAAAATTATTTTTACAATCGCGCGAAGCATCGACATGTGCACGAATATTTATTACACAAAGAGAAATCCTTCCAATAGTCTTAACTAAGGCTGGCCAGTGGGCTTGGTCGGCCCGGTCCCGCCCCGATCCCCCCTAAAAAATGGTGTCGGGACTCGAAACTGGGACGGGACCTGGGCTCGTCCCGCCCCGACCCCGCCCTCGACCCCCCCTTTGCAAAAATGATTGTTGCACAACGATCGATTTATATTTTATCCGTTGTGCAACGACCATTTTTGGCCCCCCTACCCCCTTAATATTTATTTTTAACCCATAAGTTACTATATTTACACTTTAACCCAATTTTCCAACTATAAATACCTCATTTTCTCTTCATTTTATCTCACAAATCTTCCTACAATCTCTCTAATCTCTCAACTCAATATATCTATTTACAAGTCTACAATTACATTGCCTACTAAATATTTTATTTTATTTGCTCATTTGTGTATAATTGTATCAAAGTTCAAAAATTGGGACTGAAGTTGGCAACTAGCTTGAGGATCATCCATCGAGCAAAGTTTCAATTTTCAACCTCGATTACAAGTTGACGTTACGTCGGCGTTTGGTACCTTTGTTCCTTCTTTAAATTATTATTGTTACTTTATTTTAATTATCGCACTTAATTTCATTATCTTTAATTATATATTTGCATAATTAAAATGGAAGGATTAAGAGGTATGTTTAAGGGTAAGAGTGCTTCTTCTAGTAGGGGTAACAAGGCTAGGGGTACTTCTTCTAGTCATCCTACTCCTAGATAGGATGATTTGATTGATTACACTCATATAGATGAAACTGAATTTTTTAATGATATACCATTAGATGATGAGATATATTCTGCAACAGAACCAGAATTTAATTTAGAAGATAATCTAGATGACACACCCACTAATGTAGATGACACGCCTACTAGTGCACCTCAAACTGAAACTGAAACACCTCATATTCCCCCTAGTATGAGACGAGGCCCCACACAACGAAAATTAAAATCAGCTTTATGAGATTTTTTTGATATGGACCAAGAGAATCAAGAAGTTAGATGCAAAATTAGTAAAAATATTTATAAATTTAAAATGGAAAAAAGTCAGGGTGGGACGGAAGGTTTATTTATACATGTACAAAGCTTTCACAAAGCTAGGTGGGATGAATACGAGGCTACAAAGTCGGGTGCGCCAATGCGCTCTCAGTCGGGACAAGGTTCACATAGTGTCCCGGACCAAGTACAGGGTCAAATTAATCTGACGACGGGGGGTGGGGGGATTGTAGGTACTAAACATGATAAACATAGAGATAGGGAATCAATAGCAAAATTAACACTATCTTGTTCAATTATTGAAGTGTTTATATATATTATATTTTAAAATTAAATGCAAAAAAAAAAAGTTCCCAACCCGACCCCGCTAATATCCGTCCCCCTTTTTGGCGGGATGAGGGACGGGACGGCGGCCTGTCCCGCCAGTCCTGCCACAACCCCGAACCTGACCCAATCCCAGTCCCGTCGGGTCCCATTGTGTCAAGACCCGGCCCACTGGCCACCCCTAGTCTTAACCATTATTCCACTTACCTTCAATTTCGTCACGTGGTCATGTGAGAGACATAATTAGACCTTATGCTTTCTAGTGAGTCCTTTAGCATGTTGTGTTAACTCTAGCCGAGAGAGGTTAAGGTAATTATTTATAATTCTTCGTTCTTTATCTTGAAATTACACGTTTAGTTACTAGCATAGATTGTTAGATATACACAATATACTCTATGTATAATGTGTATATTGTGTATATTATGTATCCCGAAATTACCAAGTGCATTGCCCACCCGTGGGCAGTCTCCTCCGTATCCTCTACTTTGTACAATTATGTAATGTAGTATTGTAGTGTAATTAGTATTGTACACTTACCATAATTGTATAGTTAGTCTCCAAATAGAATAAGGTTTTAGGAATAGAATAGGAATAGGATTCTCCTATTATGGAAATATAACTTGTATATATACTCTTTCAATTAATGAAAATAATCAAGGGATTATTTCTTTTATGGTATCAAGAATCTAGGTTAATATTTTCTCTCACTTTCTCCCTCATATTTCCGTCCAACCACCGAATCATAGCCCTTCTTCGGTTTCCATGCCCGAAAATTATTTTTCTCTTCCCAATTTTTTCTCCCCAATCCCTACGTCACGTCTTGCATTTCTATTATGGCTAGGAACATGTTTTACCCTGCCCGTACTGTTTCTAATATAAAGAATCACATCTCTATTATTCTTGAAATAGAAAACGTCCAATACGCGACGTAGGCCGAACTGTTCAAAATACATGCACGCTCGCATCAAGTTCTCCATCATATTATCCCTGCGGCTACTACAGATATGGAGGTGCCAAAATCAGAGGATGATCCTACGTTATGGACGACCCTTGATGCTACTGTTCTTTAGTGGATTTACTCCACTATTTCTAGCGACCTCTTGCAAACGATTATCGAACCCGACGCTACGGCGATGGAGGCATGGAATAGAATACGTGAGATATTCCAAGATAATCAGAATTCTCGTATTGTTACCCTTGAGCAGGAAATTTCCCACATCTATATGGAAAATTTCCCAATCGTTTCAGCATATTGCAAAAGGTTAAAAGAATTGACAGACCAACTCCGCAACGTTGGCGCGCTTGTTTCAAATAATCGTTTGGTCCTACAAATGGTTGCAAGCCTTTCAAAGGCATATAGGGGTGTCGGCACGCTTCTTCGTCAGAACAGCCCTCTTCTGTAATTTTATCAGGCTCGTTCTATGCTTACCCTCGAAGAAGCCGGCTTGGCCAAAAAGGCGGCTATCAGTGCTAGTCCTATGACGTCCTCTACAAAATCTCCGGGTGGTATTGATAACTCCAGCCAAAACCATACTCATGGTGGCGGCAAAAATAGTCAGAAATATAATACTAAAAATCGTAGGGACAAACGCGGTGGTTCCGGAGATGTTCATGGTGGTCGTAGGTCTCGAAATACCGGCAGTGGGCCACCACCCAACTGGTCCCATCCTTGGGCCCCTTGGCCGTGGGCCTGAGCCAGTAGGCAGTGGCCCAACAGTCCCTACGGCCCAGCAATTTCGCATTCTGGCCACTGGACGGCCCATCAGCATTTTTTCAGGCCCAATCCAATTTTGCCCAGTGGTTCTCGCCCCAGTTCTGGGCTGGGACAGCAACCCGGTGTACTTGGGCCCCAGCCCCCTCAGGCTCATCATACAACGAGCCCCACTCCTTCCGACATTGAAGTCGCGATACACACACTTGGAATAAATCCTTCGGACTCAAATTGGTACATGGACACCAGCGCCACTACTCACATGACGTCCGACTCATGTACTCTCTCGTCTTATTCCAATTTGAGCAACAATCATGGTATAATTATTGGTAATGGTAATTCAATTCCAATTTGTGGGTATGGTCAGAAAATATTATCTCCCCTCCGTCCACCCCTTATTTTGAAAAATACCTTTCACGCTCCAAATTTGATTAAAATTTTGGTGTCTGTCCGATAATTCACCACTGATAATTCTGTGTCCATAGTATTTGATCCATTCGGTTTTCCTATGCAGGATTTCAAAACAGGGAGTCTTCTCATGAGGTGTGATAGTAGGGGTGATCTTTATCCTATCACGCCACGTTTCGGTTTCTCAAGTCACGCAATGCCATCCAATTTTGCCGCTCTGGCTCCTTCCTTGTGGCATGCTCGTCTAGGTCATCTGGGATCATCTATTTTGTCTTCCTTAGATAAAAATAATCTTATTTCGTGTAAGAGTGTGCGTAGTACTCCGAATTGTCAATCTTGTTCTTTAGGAAAAATAGTTAAGTTGCCATTTGTAGACTCCAATTCTCATACTTTAATGTCATTTGATATTATTCATAGTGATTTATGGATGTCTCCTGTTCTTAGTTCTTTAGGTCATCGGTATTATGTTCTCTTTTTGGATGATTATTCTAAGTTTTTATGGACTTTTCCGATGGCGAAAAAATCCTAAGTTTTTTCCATCTTAAAATTTAGAGCATTCATTAGAACTCAATTCGAACGGGAAATTAAAAATATTCATTGTGATAATGGCAAAGAGTATGACAATGAGGTGTTTCGGGAATTCTGTGCTAATAATGGGATCAATTTTCATTTTTCTTGTCCTCGTACTTCTTCACAAAATGGAAAAGCCGAATGCAAAATTCGTAATATTAATAACATTATCCGAACTTTATTGATTCATGCTTATGTACCCCCGTCTTTTTGGCATCATGCTCTACAAATGGTTACATATCTCCTTAACATAATTCCTTCCAAAGGTTTGACATATTCTTCCCCCTTTCACATTCTATATAATAAAACCCCTTCGTATTCACATTTTAGGGTCTTCGGGTGTTTGTGTTATTCGTTATTTCCGTCCACCACAATTAACAAATTTCAGGCCCGATCTACTCCATGTGTATTTTTAGGTTTTCTGTCTAATCATCGTGGTTACAAATGCTTTGATTTATCATCTAATAAAATCATCATTAGTCGTCATGTCATTTTTTATGAATCCCAATTTCCGTTTGCTAAAGTGAGTAATCCAGTGCCTAGTTCATATAATTTTTTGGATGATGGTATATCCCAGTATATTATTCACAATTTTTCGGACATGTCCCGCACCCAAAATTCTCCAGCGGGCCCACTGGTCCGTTACAGCCCTCTCTGCCCAGTTTTGTCACTGGGCCAGTTTCAGCAATTGGGCCAGTCCAGCCTAATACTGGAACTGGTCCAGTTCCTGCATCCCCCACGGTTTTAGCCTCCCAAAATGGGTCAGCAGGCCCACTACATGTTTTGCCAGTCCATACCGAGTCCAACAACTTCCCAAATTTCGCCCAATCCTTCCCCGAGTCATTGACCAGTCATTCGTAGTCAACGGGGTATTTTTAAACCTAAAAGGCATTTTAATTTACATTCTAATGCTCTTAAATCACCCTTACCCCGAAATCCTATGTCTGCATTAAACGGCCCGAATTGGAAAATTGCTATGACCGATGAATACAATGCTCTTATTGATAATAAGACGTGGGAGTTGGTGCCCCGTCCATATGGTATTAATATTATTAGGTCTATGTGGATTTTTGCTCATAAGGACAATTCAGACGGTTCATTTGCACGGCATAAGGCTCGGCTTGTGGGTGTGGTGAGACGTTTAGTTCGGTGGTCAAACCGGCTACCATTCACACTATGCTTAGCTTAGCTCTTTTGAAAGCATGGCACATTCATCAGTTAGATGTGAAGAATGATTTCTTACACGGTGATCTCAAGGAGACAGTCTATATGCATCAGCCCTTGGGGTTTAGGGATCACAAATATCCCCACCATATCTGTTTATTGAAGAAATCATTGTATGGGCTTAAGCAGTCTCCACGGGCCTGGTATAAGAGGTTTGCTGACTATGTTTCGACTATTGGGTTCACTCACAGCAGGTCGAATAATTCTTTGTTCATATATCATTGTGGTTCGTCTTTGGCTTATATACTTCTATATGTGGATGATATTATCTTGACTGCCTCTTCCGATGTCTTACGCCAGTCTATCATGACAATGCTCAGCTCTGAGTTTGCTATGAAAGACTTGGAGACCTTGAGTTATTTTTTGGGGATTGATGTCACTCGTCATGCAGGTGGATTGTTCTTACCACAGAGGAAGTATGCCGTCGAGATCATTGAGAGGGCTGGAATGTCATCCTATAAGTCCACTTCCACTCCCGTTGATACTAAACCCAAATTGGATGTTGCGCCGGCACACCATACGAGGATCCCACCCGCTATCGCAGTCTTGCAGTGGCCCTTCAGTAACTTACATTCACGAGACCCGATATTACGTATGCCGTATAGCAGGTGTGTTTGTTTATGCATGATCCCAGAGTTGAGCACATGAATGCGTTCAAACGCATCCTTCGGTATATTCAGGGTACACTTGACTATGGCTTGCATTTTTATCCTTCATCAACAACACTTGTCTCGTATACATATGCTGATTGGGGTGGCTGTCCAGACACCTGACGGTCTACGTCTAGCTATTGTATGTTTCTTGGTAATTACTTGGTCTCATGGTCTGCGAAGCGTCAATCGACTTTATCCCGTTCCAATGCAGAGGCCGAATATCGAGGGGTAGCTAATGTGGTCTCTGAATCACGTTTGTTACGTAATTTGTTGTTAGAACTTCATTGTCCTATTCAGAAAGCGACCTTGGTTTATTGTGATAATATTAGTGTCATCTACCTTTCTAGTAATCCGGTTCAGCACCAGCGCACTAAATATATCGAGATGGACATTCACTTTGTTCGTGAAAAGGTTGCTCGGGGGCACGTTCGCGTCTGCCATGTCCCGTCCAGGTATCAAATTGCCGACATCTTTACAAAGGGTTTTCCCTCGGTCATTTTTGAAGATTTTAGGGACAATCTCAGCGTTCGAAGACCGCCCGCTCAGACTGCGGGGGTGTGTTAGATATACATAATATACACAATATACACTATGTATATTGTGTATATTATGTATCCCGAAATTACCAAGTGCACTGGCCACCAGTGGGCAGTATCCTCCTTATCCTCTACTTTGTACAATTATGTAATGTAATATTGTAGTGTAATTAGTATTGTACACTTACCATAATTGTATAGTTAGTCTCCAAATAGAATAAGGTTTTAGGAATAGAATAGGAATAAGATTCTTCTATTATGGAAATATGTAACTTGTATATATACTCTTTCAATTAATGAAAATAATTAAAGGATTATTTCTTTCATAGATCAACTTAATATTTATTTAAATATTTGCATTTAAGGGTGTGACATAATTGTTAAAAAAGATGATCCTATACGTGTCAAAAGCCCTTATATTTCTCTATTCTTGTCATTACTAAATTTGATCCTCCTGCTAATTAATTAACATGTATATTTTGTGTAGTTTTGGCCAAAAATTTCAGTCTAGTGTTAAGTATTTTGCAGTAAGATAATGTGAGGAGTCTAATCATATGATATTCAGAAGCTAGTCAACAGTAATTTAATTCCGCGTGGGGTAAGTCTACTAAACAAATTAATTTATAATTAAATATGAAAAAATTTCAACCATCTCATCGCTCATTTTCTTTAAAGTTGCGATACATTTTATTTAAAAAGAAAAAAATACTATGCAATTAGCTCCTGTACAAATACTTAAAGAAATATAAGTTCATCACATGAGGCGAAGAACAGCACGTGATACTTTCTAGAGGCCAAAATGAATATAATTAAATAATTATAACAAAACATATTATATTTAGTTTTGACAAAAAAAATTAAAAAGTCCAGGCATTTTATCATTAAATTCCAAAAAAAATTGTGGGTGTTTATTATGAAGAGAAAAGATTGAGTTTGTGAACTTTTTACTTATCACAAAAAAAAACTTTTATTATTTTTAAAAGATTCAAAAAAGTTGCACTATTTATTTGTTAAACATGCAATTGAAACAAATAAAAATATGAGTTCTGCAAACTCACGTTTTCAATTTCTCCAAACAAACACCACCTTAACTATATCAACTCTTTCAAAAGTTAAAGTGCAGCTTTTTAAGAAACTGTTATATTTTAGTAAATGTTAATCCCTCAATATCTAATAAGTAAACAAAAAATTAAAATTCATTAATGTATACTACTATTTATTTGATTTAAATTCGATTTAACTTTTAAAAGTATCATTCCAACATTTGAGATATTGTATTAAAAGAAAAAATTATCAACAGCCCGCTGATTTTGTCTAAGCAAATTGTAATGAAATGAATAAAGTCTCTTCATCCGTAACCAGAAATCTCAAATTCGATTTAAGAAATTGAAGAAAGATTTTGTAGGCAATAAGTTTTCCTTTAATAAGTCTTACCCTAGGTAAATTTGAATTAATCAAAGCTATTGATACACAACAACAACAATATACTTAAAATATACACAAACCTTATATTTGTCTTTATGTGATAAAAAAATTATTTCCGGTAGATCATGACTCAAAAATAACTATTCATATAAAAAAGTTTTTTTTTTTTTAAAAAAAGTAAAAACTTCCTAAGCGTCAGTACCAACCCCTACCCCGCTGCCACCCCCACTACCGAACCCCCAAACTCCAAACTAAAGTACTAAACTAGTCCTTTCCTTTCCCAAGTTCATCTATCTCCACCTTTACAAACACACACAACATAAATACACTTGTCAATGAAATAAAACTATAAAAAGTGGTAGTGGAGCAGCAAATAGTGAGCTGAAAAATCACATTTTCTACCTCTCTTTTTTCCCCCTTATATCCTAGCTCAAAAAAACCTATTACGTATTAATTTATATGAGGATTGATTAATTTAAAAAATTAAATAATTTTATTTTTTATTGTTATAATTTTAATTATTAATTATGTACATTCATAGTATTAATTTTTAAATATATAAAATTTATTATAAAATATTTGAAAAAGTTATAATTAAAATTTAATATTATTTAACTCTCAAAATTGGTAACTCTAATATAAATTGAAACGAGTAAGTATATATATATGCGTATCATATTACTATAAATAAAACAAAAAAGAAATACTATAGTTATATCCATTTCCATTATATATACACAACATTTCACCACCCTATAGAACCCCATCGATTCTCTTTCCCTTTCTCTGTGATTCTTGAAATTCAAACCATTTTGGTTTCAGTAACCGATGCTCAGGGGTAAACCTTAAGGTGGGTTGGTTTTGTTTTCATTTTTTTCTTCTTTCTTGATATGTAAAGAAACGAACTTGTGTATTCCTCATCTTTCTTTGTTTTGTTACAGTTTGAAGTGATCTTGTGTCTACCAAGAATCTGTTTTGGCTTGGTAAACTGATAGTAGAGGGTAACTAAAAGGTGGTTTTTTTTTTTGCTGTTTCTGAAGTAAGAGAAGTTCGCTTAGTATCCTGTTTTGTTGTGGTTACTATTATTTGGCATGTTTTGTTATTATTTTATTCTGAACAGCTTCTCTACCCTCCCCATGGTAGGGGTAAGGTGCCTCTCTACCCTTCCCATACACTCTACCTCCCAAACTCCACTTGTGCGATTATACTAGGAATGTTATTGTTGTTGTTGAAGTAAGAGAAGTATATAGAGATACAAAAGGTGAAATCTTGAATGATAGTATTTCTCTTTTTCTGATTATTATACTGTTCTGATGTCTTGGTTTTGTTTTGCTTAATAATCTGAAGTGGTGTTGTGTGGTTTACAGGCAGCGCATGCTATTCTAAGGAGTTTTCTTGACTACCATTTTCTCAGGCTTCATCAATGGCAGAGAAAGACCCTGACTTTCTCTCCCACAAACTGCCTACTGCTTCCCAGGTTTACTTCTTTTACCCCCAAATATTACATTTTTATTGTTTATGTATGTGTAGTGTTGTTGGTGCTAAACTTGCATTTGGATTCTTGAAAAGGTGGTGGAGGAATTGAAGGAGCTATGGGGAATGGCTTTGCCAATAACAACAATGAATTGCTTAGTCTATGTTAGAGCAGTGGTGTCTGTTCTATTTTTAGGCAGGCTTGGAAGTTTAGAGCTTGCTGGTGGAGCACTTTCCATTGGGTTCACAAACATAACTGGTTACTCTGTACTTGTTGGTCTTGCTTCAGGTCTTGAGCCAGTTTGTAGCCAAGCTTATGGTAGCAAAAATTGGGACTTGCTCTCACTGTCTCTACAACGTATGATATGCATACTTTTGTTAGCCATCATTCCCATAAGTGTTCTATGGATCAACCTTGAATCAATCATGCTTTTCATGTGTCAAGACAAAGAAATAACAGCAATGGCTGCAACTTACTGTATCTATTCACTACCTGATCTTGCAACAAACACTTTGTTACAGCCACTTAGGGTGTATTTGAGATCACAAGGGGTTACTAAGCCTCAGATGTGGTGTACTTTTGTGGCAGTGCTATTTCATGTGCCTTTGAATTTTGTTTTGGTGGTGGTGATGGGGCTAGGGGTCCCAGGAGTTGCTATGGCTTCAGTGCTGACTAATCTACATATGATGGTGCTGATGATGGGGTATGTGTATGTTTATGGGAGGTGGGAGTGGAGATGGACGGCTGGGATTGGAGGGATTTGTGGTGGGTTGGGGCCACTGCTGAAGTTGGCAGTTCCTAGTTGTATAGGGATTTGTTTGGAGTGGTGGTGGTATGAGATTGTGACTGTTCTTGCTGGATATTTGCCTAATCCAAGACTTGCTGTGGCTGCCACTGGGATTATGATACAGACCACCAGCCTTATGTACACTGTTCCCATGGCCTTGGCTGGCTGTGTATCTGCCAGGGTAAGTTTCTATCACCTTTTTTTTTTTGGTGAAACTCTGATTGCTTTGATTACTTTTAGCATAAGAAGCACACTAATGCTTACATGATAAGAGCTTTTATTTTAACATTACAGTTTTTTATGGTATATGATTCTTGAGAAAGCCAATGTTTAAAAATCTAACTCATACTCTCTCCGTTTTATCTTATTTCATGGTGTTTGATTGAATATGGAGTAACTTTTGGGACGTATCAAAAGTACACTTTGAACTTGTTATAACATATCGTAACATTTTTGTGGTTACGCCTGGCATGTTAAGGGAAATAGCTTTAGATATAGAAAGGTGTCATTAAAAGACTAAAAAGAAAGAATATTGCATAGAGAGCAAGAAACCCTCTTTTCTTCTTCTATGATCCTTCTACTACATGGTTTATGCTGCGAAAAATTGGGGAGTAGTTACTTATCCTAATGACTGACCCTGGACCGCTTCTCTGGGGAGTGACTCAACTAAGTCAATTAGCTGTCTGCCCTGAGATGAAAAGGGAGTCAGTAATTATGCAATTTTGTGACAAACTAATTGTCTAGTCATGAAATCTGCTGAGCTCTTGCAAATCAGACCCACCAAAGAAAAATCCTCGTCCGTGTACTTTATTTATTCTAAGCATAAATAGTGATAAACTTTTGATAATGATCTTTGTATTGGTTGCTGGCAAATATTAATGACTGGATATGTTTCAATACTTTGTAACTTGTCAGTTTGATCCTTATAACATATTGGTGCTTGTGAATAATGACATATTTAATTGTGAAAAGATTCGAGTCTGATTACCTAGGGGGAGGGGTTTAGGGAACAACTTGCTTTAATTTGTTGGAGTGATTTGACCTATTCGACTCAAATACAATGCAAATGCTTATTGGTTAATTTTACTAATCCCTTTTTTAATGATTAAGCAAGTACTTTAGAAGTGTAAAGCAGTTAGGCCAATTATACTTTTGCCATTCATTATCCCATGTGACTGATCATCTTTTGGTTTGTATAGTAGATTTACTCTAGTAGAGTATTTAGTTGGGGTATTTGGTGAATAGAGATCCTAAAAGTGAGTCCAATGTGTCGACATTTTGTGCATATTGACATGTAAAGAACCCCACAATGAACTTAATTTTATTGTCCTTTTAAGAGTTTGGCCCTTGAGCCGAGAGTCTCTCGGAAACAGTCGCTCTACCTACCAAGTTAGAGGTAAGGTCTGTGTACATTCTACCCTCCCCAGACCCGACGTTGTGGGATTGCACTGGGTATGTTGTTGTTGTTGTTTCAAGAGTTTGGCCCTTGGAGTTGCATTGTATGTGATTCTTAGATTAGAGGCATCTTTTACTATGCACAAGTGACATTGCTTGATATTATATATGATATATGAACTCCGTTTCCTCTTTTAACTTTTTCATCAATTATATGCATGAGACTGTTGTATGGAAATATCGGTTCTTGACTACGTATAGTAACTAACATACCACAGGGAGAGGCTCCTATTATAACTAACATAAACTTCTGAAAAACAGACAATATTTTCTTGTCTGGTATGAGTGGTATCACATAATCTTCCTAAAGATTGTATGCTTTTTGTCAGTTACTTCATCACATCATACTTCATGTACATCCCTATCCAATAGATTCATCCATATTGAATGGTTACAGTAATCGTGCTAGGAACATCTACGATCGTTACCCCCTCTTGTTGCCTAACTTCCCTATCGATCGGCTAATATATGACATGGTCATTTAACCAACTAGAGTTGACCAAAGATTTCATGCCTAAATATTCGCATCTCTTTTGCATATTTTATATGGTTGCCATTTTACTACCATCTTAATGTTTTGACATCTCCCAAATTTAATGTTATATCATTTTCTCATACCCTTGGAGTTGCCATTTCATTAAAAAGGGAAGTGATTTTTTTTAATGTTGTACTAATTTGATTTCAAATTCAGGTCGGGAACGAGTTAGGAGCTGGGAGACCATATAAAGCAAAGTTAGCTGCAGTAGTTGCACTTGCGTGTGCTTTTGTGATTGGATTCATCAATGTTATATGGACAGTGATCTTTAGGAACAAATGGGGAGGCCTATTTACAAAAGATGAGATGCTTCAAGCACTAGTTGCATCAGTTTTACCAATAATAGGTTTGTGTGAGCTCGGAAACTGTCCGCAGACCACCGGTTGTGGTATACTCCGCGGAACGGCTAGACCGGTTATAGGTGCCCGGATCAACCTCGGTTCGTTTTACTTCGTGGGCACTCCGGTGGCGGTAGGGTTGGCCTTTTGGCTAAAAGTTGGGTTCAGTGGACTATGGTACGGTCTCTTATTGGCTCAAGCAGCGTGTGCTATCTCAATTCTTTATGCTGTGCATTGCTGCACGGATTGGGAAGGTGAGGCATTGAAAGCCAGGAGGCTGACCAACTTGGAGATGATGGGGCATAGAGATGAGACAAGTGAGGATGATGAAGAAAATGTCCTTTTGGTTAATGACAAGGACAAGATTGATGATGTTCCATAAAGAAATGTAAGAAAACAAATTCAATGAGTTTGGAATATTATTTTGGAGGTTTTTTTCCTTTTTTTTAGGAGGGACTCTTTTTTGTTGTTTAGTTGCTTTTCTAACTAAAGCAATTCAATAAGACTTAGTACAACCCTTCTCCGAATCCTGTGCATAGCGGAAGCTTAATACACTGGACGCTCTTTAGTTACTTTTCTTCAAGGCATGGGGTTTGTGAAAGGAAGAAAAAAAAGGCAAAGGGAATATCATGGTGTCCCGTACAAAATTTGTTCCATAATTTCAGGCTCTAGTGCAATAACATTTTGCTTTGACTAGCTCTCGCCCATACAAGCGGTTCCAATTTTATATTAGGGTGTTTTCCTATATTTTGGTACCCCCAATAGTCAGCTTTTACTTTTATGATTTCTTTTCTCCTCCCGATAAAAAAAGCGATTTTCACTTCCCTTAAAAAAATATTAACTCTTAGGCAAAAATAAGTAATTTGATTAAAATGTCTCTAAATAAATAGTTATTGTAATGTGATCATCTAACACTTAATAAGGGCAAATCTGAAGAAAAAAAATTTAATTCTTTTTTATTTGGTAAGTGAACATTTATTTTGACTCAAAAAATAAAGGCTAAGTGGACACTTTTTTTTATCCGGATCAAAGTATTGATTACAGTACTTAATTTGCTATTGCGACCAATAATGTTGCTTAATAGGGAGTAAGAGGGTAGAACAAATTAGTCATCATAGTACCTATTAAAGAGTCTTTTTAATACATTGATTGGAGAATATCTTGCATTGGGTGGATTTTTTAATTTGAATATGTTAGTTTTCTCTTTAATTTATTACTTAGAATATCGGTCCAGTGAATACACATCAATAGGTATTTTCCTTTATAGATAGTTTTTAATTGATAAATATTTTGATATAACAATTTCATACTCATCAATCTTACTTTGAAAATTAATTAGATGGACTCTCAAAAAGTGTTTGAGTTCACCGCAATATTGGGTTGAGGGAAATTTCTCGTAAGTGAAAACAATAGAAATTCTCCTCTTTAAATACTATAGTAATTTTGATTATCTACGTACAGTTGTACTTCCTTTCAAATGCATTTTTTTCTTACTCTGATTTTTTGAAAAAATCTACATTTTCTAACCAACAGTGTTTTAAAAGGCTGGAGTGTAAGGCGGGGCGTTTTATATATGTCTTACCGAGACGTAAGCGTCGAGGTACGATAAGCCCCGTGGGTATTTTATTTTTAGGATTTCATAAAATAATATAATTACAATAAATACTTTTAAATAGGTAAAATTACATAAAAAATAAAATAATTATAAATATATATATATATATATATATATATATATATATATATATATATATGTGTGTGTGTGTGTGTGTGTGTGTGTGTGTGTGTGTGTGTGTGTTTGATCCTCACAAAAAAAAACAAATCAAAGCGATCCGTTATACGCCACTTACAACTTATAATTATATATAACATAATTTTACAAGTATAAATAATACAATGGAATAAAAACTATTATGAAATGCAAATCAACACATATTAATTTTCAAACAATCAAAAAATCACAATTTCTTAAAATATTATTACTATTATACTATTCATTTTATCTCATTAATCAATAAACTTTATCAGTATTTTAACTAAAACGTAACTCCTTCATGAATAAAAATAAAATTACTTTCAAATAGCGAAATAATAAAATATGATAATTTTGATACATAGGACAAAAGACCAGTGACAAGTGAAAATTTACAATTCGGCTATGTATTTTTTTTAAAAGTATTAAGTGATATTTATCCTCACAATATTCCAAATAGTAAATATGCGATACTATGACTTGTTATTTGAGTTACAACAATCTTCTTATTTATATAGATGAAAAACTATTAAGTATCATTCATTTGCTAAAAAATTATGAGGGTCAATGATTTTAATTATGAAATTTAACATATAATTTGTGTAAGAACGGTTAGGCGAGCCCCAAGTGTTAGACGTTAGACATGTTTAGAACGTACAGTCGGGCGCTTAAGACGTAAGTCTCACCGGAACTAAGCCCTGCACGTGAGCTCCGAGGCTTTTTGTCCGTGCTCCGGGGCGATTCCTGAATCTGCTTTTTAAAACACTAGTTTAATAAAAGTTTGTACGAATATATATAATTTTTTTGATCTTTTATAGACCATAATCACTGTACGAAGTCAAAATTGAGTACAATAACGACTACTCCAAAATCTCAAGTATGATGCAATAGTTATATAAATTTTCACTAATCATATCGCTTACTGTGGGTGAGAAACAAACAACAAAACTTGTGTGAGCTCACCCTATAGGCTATACTAGATAGGGTGTCTCACACGACTTTGGTTAGTTGTGTCTCACTCACATCAAATAAAAAAATTCTACTTTTATACAGTAAAGCACAATAATATAGAAATATAATTGAACTCAAATATACAAAAAAAAAAGTATCTTAAGTTCATGAAGTGAAGCATAAAGCCATTACACATAAGGAGGAAGATACTGTTGAGCATGCTTATCTACAAAATCTTATAGTAGTATTTATATGTTTCAGTTTTGTCTGTTAGAGAAAATAAGAAGTGGGATCCCAAACAGGTGCCATTTATAGGAGAAAGAAAGTAGTGGATGGGGAAGACTACAAGATTTAGTGTTTTATTGGTGTGTGGGGGCATGAAAACAGACAACTCAATATAGGTCCTCAAAAAAGTTATCTCCCAAAAGGCTCTTTTGGAGAGTGCTATTTGTGCCATTCTCTTTTATTACCACTATATTGTTTTGAGTTCAGTATACGTGTATCTCATTTATTTCATGGGATATTTGTTAAACTCTAGCTAGTACAACCTTATAGATATGAAGTCACTCCTATCTACTACATCATTCTGTTTTTCTTAAAATTACCTTGTCGTCATTTTATGCACACCTTAATTATTTCATCTAATGTTTGCTACTTTAGCTATAGCACAACCGTATAGATATAGAGTCACTCTTATCTACTAAAGCTAAGCAAGGGAAATTGTGTCATTCTGTTTCTCTTATAGCTACTATGTCGAATCATCCTATGCACACCTAAATTATTTCCATAGATCTTTGTTACATTAAGTAGTCGTATGGATTTAACTTTGAAATCATGATTTGATATTATTGATTTAGGTAAAAGTTGACTTGAAGTTGAAATTATGTTTTGACATGCAATTTGGATTTAAAAATTATCTTTTTCTTATAAACATGTGTTCTCGCTTCGAATTCTGGTCTCTGCCGTTTGATCGGCTGATGAAATCGGGAGACAAATTGATTCCTTAACTTAAGCGATTTGGGCTGGAAACAGAACTTTAATTTCCAGCAATGGGTTCTCCAACTACTCCAGAAAGCGTTAGGACGGTGGTATGAGTAAACTAAGAGGTAAGAAACATGAATGCAGTTGAGTACAGTAAAGTAAATGATAAAATGAAGTAGAAATGATAAATATAGATAAAAATTGAGTTGTTTGATTGATTGATTGTGTTTTATTTACAAAGAATAATGTTATTTATAGTACAAAAAATCCAAAAAATTGTACAACGTGGTCCCCCCCCCCCATGTCAGTCATCAAGTAACCCACTAAGTTCAATGGTCGACTATGGGGGAAGTGGTGCCGATTTTCTCGCCCTCTACTCCTCTTGCTCGGATAATGGCCCTTTATTTTAGCTATTGTTGGTCGTTACCACTTCAAGGGGTCCGGAAATCCTTTTGACTTGGTCATTGAGAGTGGGTCCTAATCGTACCTCTAACTAATAACTCGGCTAAGATGCCTTAGTAGCCGATGAAGTTCTTGTAGTCGAGGGCTAGGAGTAAATTTGGCTCTGGAACAGTTCGGTTGTCACTGAATTCGGCTAAACACTTAAATTACTTTTGAGTGTTAACAATTGCCCCCCTACATTAACTCGAGTGTGACTGTTGAATTGATGTATCCGTAAGTAGCTGTCGTTTCAGTCTGACAGTCGCGCATGTCACTTCAATCATCTCGTCTCCAGTGCATGCAATGATGATCACTTCTTGAAATGTGTTTCCCTTTTAACCGAGGCATCTCCATTATCATGAATTGGCTCTGATGATTTTCGGCCGTGCTTTTGAAAATAATAAATTAATCTCAGTCGCGCCTCTGAAGGTTATTTAAGGAAAGGTATCCCCCATATGTTTCTCACCTAATCTTTGGCATTTTCTTAGTCGGAAACCATGACTTCATCATTTTTATCTCGAAGGTCAGGAAAAATCATTCTAGCCAATAGTGACCTGACCCCTGCTTTGGCCTTCGTTGATGAACAATTGGTTCTGAATCCGTACGGTGGACTGGAACAAGGTGATTCTACCTTGTTTCAGTACCTCAGCCTGATAAACCATGACTTTCTTTCTACTTGTGACTGGTTCACCGGTGGCCGCTGTTCGGCTAACGTTCATACTTGGCCAACTAAGGTTGCTCATTATTCGGGTTGGTTGGACCGAGTGAAGTTGGTAACAGAAGCCGAATGGAGGCGCATAGGTCCCTTTGATGCCGCTGCACTGTCGGAATTTGATTTCCGCTGTAACGTCGGGCTCGGGTATGTGCGGCGCCTATGTTTTTGCGCTTGGTTTACTTGGATGTTGGAATCCATATCCCATCTTTTAACTTTAGCATTGCTCTCAGCATTCTTGAGCAAATTTAGAATAAATCCCGCAGATTTGATGGGCCATTATCTTTGACCACTTGGGATGGCGTTTTTTCACCTGAGCAGTGCGACCAACCTTACGACACAGGCGTGTGAAAGAAATGGCTTTCTCTGTATATTGTGACCGGGCAGCTGGTATGTGGCTGTCATTTAGCCATATATCTCCCGTCGGAGGGAATTAGCTTATTTTGTGAGACCAGGCAGCCGGTCTGTGGCTGTCATTTATTCATGCATGCCACAAATCGAAGGATAGTACTTTTTTAGATACTTGTCATTTACATTCCTATCCATTTCTTCGTCATGCATGTTTATTAGTCGATATGCATTGCCGGCTATCCGTTGGCTTACTATGAAAGGTCTTTCCAAATTTGGTAATCATTTGCCGAATTTACGATCTTTCATCCCAATCGGCAAAACGGTTTTCCAAACTAAGTCTCCTTCGGCAAATCTCTTAGGCTTAACATGTTTGTTGTATGCTTTAGCCATTTTACGTTTACCAGGTTTGATTTTCTCTAGGGCCATCAGTCGATCTTCATCTAGCTGGTGTAACTCCATTAGCATGGTATATTGATACCCCTCTAAACTTAGAGAGTTCTGCTTGACCACCTGTAAGGATTTGACATTAATTTCCAACAGCAACACTACGTCTTTGCCATAGGTTAGCCGATAAGGTGTTGTCCCGGTAGTTGTAGATTTAGAATTCATGATCGCCTAAACGGTTTCATCCAGAGTGAGATGCCACATTCCTGGTTTATCCTCCACGTTCTAACTAATTATGTCCACAATAAGTTTGTTGGCTGCCTCGGCTTGCCCATTCGCTTGTGCGTAATAAGGCGAGGATGTGATCATTTTGATCCCAAATTTCTCAGCAAAGGCTGCCACTTTAGAACCAGTGAACACCGTCTCTTGATCAATTGTAATCATCTCAGGGATACCATATCTATATATGATCTGTTGTTGGATAAACTGAATGACATCTGTCTGATGAACCCTTTTCATCGGTTATGCCTCCACCCATTTAGTGAAGTAATCGGTAGCCACGATAATGAAATTATGGCCATTAGCCGATTGTGGGTGAATCTTGCCGATGAGGTCTATAGCCCAACCTCTGAAAGGCCAGGGCTTCACGATCGGGTGCAACAACTCGGCTAGTACCCGTTGGATTGGTCCATGTCTCTGACACTCTTCACAACCTTTTGCATATTGAAAGTAATCGACTGTGATTGTAGGCCAATAATAGCCATGGCGATAGATCAACCATTTCATTGTTGGCCCGGCTCGGTGTGATCCATAGATTCCATCATGAGCCTCCCCCATGACTCTTAATGCTTCTGTCTTATCAATGCACTTGAGTAGCACTCCATTTATGCTCATTTTGTAAAGATCATTATCAATGAGCACATACTTCAAGGCTTTCCTCTTAACCTTAAGGTCTATGCATGTGGAGGGATCTTTTAAGTAGCCGATTAACATCTGCTTCCACGAGTCGATCAGGTCTATGGCTAACACTTCAGCTGGCAGTTCATCATACTCTAAAGTGAGTAGAGACTTTCTAAAGCCAGAAGCTTCTTGCGCTAAGTCGTTAGCCTCAACATTCATGCCTCTAGGAATATGACTTACTGTAGATTATGTGAACCTACTAAGTAACCTGCTAGCCATTTTGTAACGGGCCAACAAATTAAGATCCTTGCAGTCATATTCCCCGGCCAGTTGCTTGATAACCAACTGAGAGTCTCCGCGAATCTTGATGTATTTTGCTTTCATAGAGACTAGGAGTTTGAGTCTTATGATGAGAGCATCATATTCGGCTTGGTTATTTGTCAAGTCAGAATCTAATCGATAAGAGAACCTACATGTCTAATCTCTAAGATCAGTTATCGTTATCCCGGCTCCGACTCCTTTCTGGGTTCTTGACTGATCAAAAGTCAGCGTCCAAGGGACGACGTCCATGCATGCGGTAGAAGGGGCGCATGAGTCCTCCACATGTACACAGGGGTGGTCTGCCAAGAAATCGGCTACCACCTGGCCTTTGACGGCCCTGAGTGGCTTATACTCGAGAGAAAATACAGTGAGCTTGATTGCCCACTTCATTAGTCATCCTTGCAAAATAGGTATGTTCAATAAGTACCGGATGATGTCAATCTTGCACAAAATGTGAACCACATGTGGCATTAAATAATGTTTGAGTTTTGTACAAGTATAGAATAAGGACAAACAAAGCTTCTCTATAGGGGCATATCTAGTTTCAGCTTCATTTAGGATTCGGCTAAGGTAGTACACTGCCCTTTCGGTTCCATTTTCGGCATCATGTGCTAACAGGCTGCCGATAGACAACTCTGCGATCGAGATGTACAATTTGAATAGTTTCCCTGGCATGGGAGGTACCAGCACATGAGTCGTTGCTAAGGACTTTTTAATCTGGTCAAATGCCTCTTGCTGTTCTGGACCACATACTAGTTTTTATGTCCCTTTAAGCCTAAGCAAAGGTAAGAACGCCTTCATTTTTTCAGCTGAATTAGATATGAACCTCCTTAGAAGTTGCTCTTTCTTAACAAGCTTTGTAACTCCTTCTTTGTCCTTCGTGGTGTCGACTTCATTACTGCCCGGGCTTTGATATGATCAATCTCAATACCTTTCTTGTGTACCAAGAAACCTAGGAAGTTGCCAGTCGATACCCCGAACATGCACTTGGCTGGATTCATTTTAAGATTATGAATCCTCATTCTTTTTAGTGCATGTTCCAGATCGGCTAAATGATATTTGAAGTCCTTAGATGTCACCACCACATCATCAATGTAGACCTCCACAGTCTTGCCGATCAAATTATGAAAGATGGTGTTCATTGCTCTCTGATAAGTAGCACCAGCGTTCTTCAGACCGAATGTCATAACTATTCATTTGTAAATGCCCAAGGCTCCTGGACATCTAAAAGCAGTCTTGTGAATATCCTATTCGGCTACAGATATCTGATTATAGCCGGAGTATCCGTCCATGAATGTCAGCACGTCGTTAGCGGCCGCCGCATCGACTAGCATATCATCTATAGGCATGACATATTCATCTTTGATAGTGGCTAGGTTTAGGTTCCTATAATTAATACATACCCGAACCTTGCCATTCTTCTTCTTGACTAGCACGATGTTTGCCAACCATTCCACTTACCTAGCCGTTCTGATAAACCGGCCTTCAGCAGTCGTTCAATCTCAATTTTAATTTAAGGCATTAGCTTAGGGTGATATCTCCAGGGCTGTTTTTTGTGAGGTGTGAAACCCTCCTTAATTAGCAATATGTGCTCTACCAAAGTATGCGTCAGCCTAGGCAATTCATGATAATCCCACGCGAAGTAGTCCTTATACTGCAGTAGAATAGTTGTTATGCTTTATTTATCTTCCTCCTTCAGCAAGCCACTAATATGTGTTAGCCGATGGACTTCCCCAGTACCCAAGTTGATATCATCCAAGGGATCCTGAGACTCAAAACTAGGCATGGCCCTTTTTATGGGCGATTCAAGTTCCATCGGCAACTCGATGTCCTCGGCTGCCAGTGTTGGTTCTCTGTTGTTGTCCCCTACTTGTGATGCCTCGGCTAACCTTGCTTCAAAACTGAGAGCAGTCAGCCGATGCCACAGATCATGTACAATTTAGGTCTCCTCGATCATTTAACTCTTCCCAGGTAAGTCATGGTTCGGCTAATTATTTTATTTCAAAACCTTATGCGGTTAGATTGCAGTATTCCCAAGAACCTTCTTCGTACTGCTCTGCAACAGTTATGGGAGCAACATAGGGTGAATATAAAACAGCCTCCAAGTTTTTCACCCCTGCTTGAAATGGGTTATCGTCGGCTGGGACGATTTCAATCTTGTCTCCTTCCCAAAAATGAGCTTTTGATGCATGGTGGAAGAAAGGCATCGGCTAGTATGAATTCAGTCTCTGCCCAACAGAATGGCGTAGGACGGCTTTCCATCTATCACAAAGAATACAGATCTGACCATCTTGGGACCCACGGTGATTTCTGCCACTAAAATCCCCAAAGCTTCAGAAGCCTCTCCCACAAAACTAGCCATTTTTATGTTAGTTGGGATGAGATCTTTTCTGGTTTTGTTGAGGGTTTTCAAAGTAAGCAGCGACATCACATTCAGCACAGCCCTATTATCGATGAACACTCGACTAATGGTTTTGTCATTGATGTAAGCCTTCAAATAGAGGGGCTTGAGGTGTTTAACCATCTCTTCAGTGGGTGCACCAAACACAGTGCTCAAAGCGTCTCTGGCTGTGGTATCGGCTATAGTCACCCATTCAGTGTCTCCCAGGCATACATCGCCTTCTAGGCTATCCAATGTAAAGCGGCTGGCCCAGAACTCACATGGAATCAGGCTAACTAATTCAATAGTTGCCCAGATCTCATCGACCGAATCCTGTTGAAATAAATCAAGGATGGAGTCTCCCACCTCATCGAATTCGGTTGAAGAGAAATCAATACCTTCCATCTCATTGAGACATATAGGAGCCAACTGAGGTTCCAATGCTTGGATTCTTTGCACGATTTATGGAACCATCTCGGATAGAGATTCTTTCAGGACCGGAGTCTCTTGCTGAAATCCCTCTGTCGGCCCTCACCCGGCTGTATGCTCAGCTCTGGGTGGCCTAAAGTTCCTCTTTCATGCGGCTCTATCTCTGAGGAGGTTGAGTTGAATGCCCGCTATATGGCCTCAGCCACGACAAACTCAGGAATCTAATGATTTTCGGTTGCCTTGGTGTTGGAAATTAGATGCAATGTCTATTGCATCTTACGCAAGGCCTTGGCACGTTGCATCCTTATTTTCTGAGTCCTGGATGCGACTCTCGGTGGTGCCTCTTTCTTTTCGGGTGCTTGATTGACAAACCACTTCCCCTCTTCTGTGTTGGCAGCTAGTTTAATCATTCTCTGGGATCTCACCTGGTCCTCATTTCTCGTCGTGATGCATAAGGATAAAACTCTCTCATTTACGTTAAACTACACCACCCTCCGTTTGGTTTTAGGGAATGGTTCTTCATCTATTCGAGGCATGCTCGGTTGCAGGTTGGTTGGCATCCGTACTTGCCCCCCAGGACTATGCATGGCGCTGATAGGGACCCTTCTAAACCTCACGGTTTATTCTTGAAGTTCTCATTCAACGTCCCTCGAGTATTTGGGGCGGCCATGAAAACTGCTCCTAGTTGGCTGTCTGTCATTACGAATGTCATGTAGGCTGCCTAACCGGTTGAACACAAAGTTCCTTGTGGCCTTCTCCCATTCGGTAGGTTTCTTTAGGATCCACATCCTTTTCATAGGTTGTCTCTATTTGGTGTCCCTTGACTCATCGAGTTTAGCAAAAGATACCATAGATATTGGTACCGCGGAAAAAGGGCCGGTATCAATGGACATTTCAGCCATACTTTTGTCGGCTAGCTTGAACCTCCCCTCTTTGATGCCTTTTTGAATCGCTTTTCTGAAGACCACACAATTAGAAGTAGAGTGATTGTATGAATTATGCCACTTGCAGTACATCTTATCTTTGAGTTCCTCGGCAGGCGGAAACCTATGACCATCAAGCAGACGAATCTGTTTATCTTTGAGCAGATGATCAATGATCTGATCTGCCTTCGTGATGTCAAATGAGTAACCGACCTTGTCATCAGATGAACTCATCTCCTTGCCTTTTACAACTTTCAAGGCTGGGCAAGAGTAAACCTTACCCCTAATAATCTCGGCCACCATTGTATCTGTCGTGTAGTCGGCTGACTCTGAGTCGGACTCATCCGCTTCAATGATGGATACCAAGTAAGAGCCTCAATTTCGGTTGGCTCTTCTCCGCTCCTTCTCCTGGACATACTGCTCTATTTGGCTAGCCTTTTCGGCTAACTGGCTCAGGTCAGAGTAGGATTGTCCCACCAACTTCTCCTTTAACTGAGGGTGCATGCTGTTGATTATCATGTGGGCACACTCATACTCGGGGAAGTGTACGATGCATTTTCCAACCTTCTTTCTAAATCTCTCGATAAAATCGGCAGCCGATTCATCGACCTACTGCTTGCAATTCGTTAGATCAGTCACGGTAACCTGAAGTTGGGGCCAATAGAACCTATCATGGAAGCAACCCTCCATGTCAGCCCAGCTCTGTACGGAATTAGGAGCCAAAGAGGAGTACCATGCAAAGGTTGTTCCCGTTAGAGAGGGGGGAATATGTGTAACTTGTGATACTCATTCTGGCTAACCTCGCCATATTGGGCAGTAAATTTACCGATGTGCTCGATAGTGGATTTGTCATAATCGCCAGAGAATATGGCAAACTCCGGTGTTTTGAAGCCCCTCAGCAAAGGTGTTATTTGATCTACCCAATCGGGGTAAGGCTTTTTATAAACATGTATGTCCAAAGGTTTCAGTTGGATGTCGAAATACCTCCATATGGTATTAGCAATAATTTTTGGGTTTATTAGTTGTGACGTTCCCTGTCGATTCTCGACTGGATTCGGCTGGTAGGCATTCTGCACTAGCGGCTTCCATTTTGCACTTTGTTGGACAGGGTTTTGAAGGTTGTAGGTGGTCTGCTGGCCATTACCAATAGGTGGGGTAGTGCCTCATTGTTGTTGTTGGGTATGGCCACCAAAGTCTGCAATCTGAGCTCTTGGAACGGCTAACGAAGTAGAGGATAAGGTGGAACAATATTCCATGGCTGCTCTCCTCGGACATCGGTCGTTCTTAGAAAACTTATTCTTCCTGGAAGGTATGGATTGGGTACTGGCAATGACTATTGGAATGGTATTCCATTGTAAACAACGTCACCAGATAGCCGAGCTAAGTCATAACCAGGGGCCATCGGCTGGCTAACATTGTTCGCCTGCATCGTAGGGTCATTCGTAGAAACGTACGGCATAATGGGCAGCAATCCATAGTGTCCTAGAGCCTGAACTGGTCTCCGAGCCATGTTGATCTGCCCATACTGCAGACTCGCTTGGTCAAGTGGCACATTTTGCCCCCAAGGTTCGGCGGCGACCATGCAATGTGTTGGTTGCCAGGCGATTGGGCTTGTGTTCCTAGGTGCGCTACCGGCTGCACCTGAGTAGGCACTAGATGATGCACATGAGGCTGAGGAACAACATCAGGAGTCATGGTCTCATGCTGAACAGCACCGCTCGTCAGAGGGATGGCAGAACTAGCCGAACATTCTCCTGGGTGCATTCGATTGGTTTCCATCTCCTTCGCTTGTTGAACCTCATTATGTACCATCGGCTTCACAATGTCAGCCAACTGTTTAGAAACTTGGTACATAATATCGTGGATGCCCAAGTCGATCTGTTGTCTAATAAAAGACGTGGTCATTATGGTTGGACCTTCAGATTGGATAGATTCTTCCACAACTTAGGTTGATGGAGGAAGTGGAGGGGTATCAACCGATGTAGGCATACCCGAGAAGGATGCTGGTTCGTTGTTCCTTCTGGGAGGATTTTGTTTAGGATGTGGACTGGACTCGGGGTTCATTTTCTTACCGGACCTTAGGCGCATACGCCAAGAATGATCCTACCGGGAGAATCAAACTTTGCTATTAATTCACCGATGGTCGCACTGAGAGTGCCAAATTTATTCTCACCATGATTCTGTTCTCTGCCGTTTTATCGGCTGATGAAATCAGGAGACAAATTGATTCCTTAACTTAAGTGATTTGGGCTGGAAACGGAACTCTAATTTCTAGCAATGGGTTCCCCAACAACTCCAAAAAGTGTTAGGACGGTGGTATGAGTAAACTAGGATAAGAAACATGAATGCAGCTGAGTATAGTAAAGTAAAGGATAAAATGAAGTAAAATGATAAAGATAGATAAAAATTGAGTTGTTGATTGATTGGTTGTTTTTATTTACAAAGAATGATGCTATTTATAGTACAAAAAATGGAAAAAAATTATACAACGTGGTCCCCCCACCCCATGTCAGCCATCAAGTAACCCACTAAGTTCAATGGCCGACTATGGGGGAGATGGTGCCGATTTTCTCGCCCTCTACTCCTCTTGCTCGGATAATGGCCCTTTCTTTTAGCTGTTGTTGGCACCGCTTCTAGGGGTCCGGAAACCCTTTTGACTTGGTCATTAAGGCGTCTACATATGAGTGGGTCCCAGTTGTACCTCTAACTAACAACTAGGCTAAAATGTCTTAGTAGCCGATGAAGTTCTTATAGTCGAGGACTAGGAATAAATTCGGCTCTGGAACAATTCGGCGTCACTGAATTCGGCTAAACACTTAAATTACCTTTGAGGGTTAACAATATGAAACCCCCCCATAATTTGTGAAGCTAGCATAACTTTTCCAACTCTCATACAATCTTACCAAATGATCATATCATAGTTCATAAAATGAGGTATCGAAACATACTAAGGAGCCACAAAAATAAATCGCATATCTTCATGTTCCTTTTATAAATAAATTATTGCTTACATGTTATAACAAATTTTCAAAGACATAATTTTATAAAGAGTCATTGGGTAAATCAGCTATAGTAGTAACTAGTTATTCATTAATATAATTAACTCACATGGTAGGAACATTATCTTCACATCGAGCTTGCAAAATATAGGGTCAAGTTTTAAATTTTAAAAAGATTGAAATCACAAACTTGAAATTGAAACTCTATCTTTTAGGTGAATTTAAGATTTGAAATTAAAATTTCAAATTGAAGTAGTTTTGTTTAAATATCATAAACAAATTAAACACAAATTTAAACGCATATCCTCAAATTTGAAATACATAGCAAACTGGCCTTAACTAGTATAACAGTATAGATATGGAGTAATTATGTCAACTAAAATTTAAGGAGATTTGATTTTGAAGTTATTTACCATGTGTTTTTAGTTGAATATTTTAAAAAGTAATCCAATTTTCATTAACTTAAAATGGTAGTAGTGCTGTTTTAAAACACAAATGCCCAATTATCACCTTAGAGGGCTTGTTTTGGAGGTGGAAGTAGACGATATCACAAAAATTATGAGGATTATTAGTGATACAAGAAAAGTTAACTTACTTTGAAAATAAAAAAGTATTGTGGTCGAGACTGTTTTGTTTTTTTTTAAAGAAAAATTAATAACTAGATTTTTTTTGTGGGG
Source organism: Anisodus tanguticus (assembly GCA_034509755.1). Taxonomy (NCBI): domain Eukaryota; kingdom Viridiplantae; phylum Streptophyta; class Magnoliopsida; order Solanales; family Solanaceae; genus Anisodus; species Anisodus tanguticus. The sequence goes on along the minus strand of CM067553.1, from coordinate 17,980,051 downwards.
ATGACTTCATTTCCTTTGTGTTTCTTTTTTAAGGAAATAGTATAGGTCAGCAATGTGGGTCAATCAAAGGAATAAAATAAAAGGAGAAAAAACTTCACTTATTGAGAATAGATGTGTCATTTAACCAAGATTTAATTTCTTTTTCTCTTTTCAACGCGTCTGTTTCCTTTTTTAATAAGAGAAAAAATTCTTGTTCTTTTTCTAAATTCTCTGTGTAAATGATTCGTGAGAAGTATAAAAATGATCTTCTTCAAAATATAGAAATATTTTCTGTAATTCAGGTATAATATAACTCTTATTTATAGTTCGTTCCATCGTATGTATACTATGATTGTATTAATGACTAGTGACACAAATATGAAAAAATACTTAAATACTGTGTGTTCTTGATTCTTAATTGTTCCTGAACTTTATCTTTTTCATATGACTTCACAAATAATGAAAGGTGTAAAGGTAAAAGCGCTTCTAATGCCTTTTAAATGGAATATTTTAAAGAATAACCTAATATATATTACCTGTAAAATGATCATAATACTGTTTAAAAGGCTAAATGTTCGAAAACACAACAAATAGTTTATCCTTTTTTTAACTGTTCATGGGTATAAAAATTATTGTTGATGCAGTGACTTAGGTTCAAATTAAATTTATAAGGGAATGAGATTCAAAATAATAGTAATCGAATAAATACGACCATCAAATCCATGGGAAAGCAAATTAAATGATTACAATAAGAATTCAACTTTAGCCATTTTTTTTGGTACAATTAATGGATGCTTTAAAAAGAAAACCATACAAATCATTGACTTTTGCTATGCACAAGAACAAATGAATTGCAGAATCATATACTTATTTTATTTGAGGGTTTAGTTTAGGAGAGATTTAAATCGAGTTTTAAAGTTTGAACCGCCTCTAATTTATATAAAAAAGGAGTACTTAAGTACCTACAAAACCCTCTAGGTATGGAGGGTACCAAAGAGCCAACAAAAAAATATGCCACACTTAAACCAAATTTGTAAATGATAATACTTGTTTCTTTATAAAAACTTAAGTCACTTAATCGTAGTTTAATATATATGTACATAAGCATAAAATTTAGATTAATATTTTCTCGGGCCAATTTCTTCCACGTGAACCTTTTATTCGCTTATCGTCGAAGGATTGTGATAAAATGGTACATTTTATTACCCCTCAAAAAGAATAGTGACTTTCTATACGTGCAAAATCCAAATTACTCTACCGATAAATTGTCAACACTAGCTAAATGCCGCCTAAATTATAAAACCCTATATCCAATTTAATTTATTGCACGATCTAAGTCTCCAAACCAAATATAACGGATAGGCAGGACCTATTACGTTTTATGCCACTATCCAATTGTAACGTATTGATTTAAATTATGAGTCAAATTTCCCAACAGATACATTTAATAAACGATGTAAACGTCCTCTTTTTTGTCATCAATGCAAGGACAAATTAGAATATTTGTTAGGAACACAAATCTTTCGATCATAGCATATTATATCTCGAAAAGGGCGAAAAAAGATTTACGTGGAATTCAATTATAATGAATAGCAATCTACTTCACAGTACTAATATATACTACACAGTATACTTATCTAGTCACAATTGCCCTATTTTAGGGTAGTCTTTAATTTTTACTCTTCAAATTGGTGATCTTTAATTTTTGTCCCTCAAATTGGTGGTCTTTATTTTTTGTCCTCCGCCTAAAAAACTGACCGAAAATACCCTTGAGGTTGTGGGTTCAAATCTCGGCAGAGTCAAAAAGGAAAAAAAAATTACAAGACAATATTTCATTAGAAAATATGCATATTCGGCCAAAGTTGTATAGAAATTATGCCTTAAGGGGCATAGTTTCTATGTAATTATGCTTCATAAAATACCTCTAAGGTTGTGGGTTCGAATTTCAGAAGAGTCAAAAAGAAAAAAATCGCAAGACAAGATTTCATAGAAATTATGCCTATTTGGTCAAAGTTGTATAGAGATTATGCCTTAAGGGGCATAGTTTTTATGTAATTATGCCTGAAGGCAAAATTTCGTTGAAAAATTAAGATTATGCCTTGTCCGGCTAGTTGCATAGAAACTATACCCCAAGGGGCGTAGTCTCTATATAACTTTGGCCAAATAGGCATAATTTCTATGAAAATTTTGTTTAGCGAATTTTTTTTCTTTTTTTGCCTCTGGTGGGATTCGAACCCAGAATCTCTAATTTAGTAGACCCGCAAATAAATGGTACTTTTGCTCATAAATTTTCATTAAATGGGAAGTAGGGACATAAATTAAAGACCAACGAATTGAGGGATAAAAATTAAAGACCGGCCCGTATGAAGGTAATCCACGCAATTTTTTTATTTTCACTGTGATAGTAATTTGTCGAACACAATAATTTAGTAAGGAGAATTGTTCAGAGGAAAAGCAAGATCTAGGAATTTATCCTCATCTGAAACAAAATAATCTTCTTAGATACAAGCACCAAAAGGTTGTTTGGTCCACAATAAAAGAATTATGTACGGATTATAACGAAAGGAGTGTTTAATGAAAAGATTATTACTATATGAGAATTACTATATTAAGGCTTTTTTTTTTTGTCTTTTGTTACTCTTTATTCATGTATTGGTAATATAACAATGTCCTTATTCTTTCACATTCTATTCTATATAAAATACATTTTCGCATGACTTATACGGGTATAAGCAATACGGAATTTAAAGATACTAACTAAATAGTGAACCAAGTTATGTTGCCATTACTTTTTCTTTACAACCAACCAAGCATTGTATTACACAAAATTTTGTTCTGAACTTTTTTTTGTAATGGGATAAAAACTTATGTGCCTCCGATATTTACATTAAGTCAATAAACTCATGACATAGTGTTTTGTAAATAGAATTTTAGCACTTAAAATTAGTTATAATTATTATGGCTCATTAAATCACCAAACATGTGTTTGTAAACCTATAGCACTCAACTATAATTAATTAACATGCATTAAATATCACTTCATCAAATCATTTAACTAGTAAATTTACATACGTGCATAAACCAATCGAACCCTAAATTTATCAACAGCAAAATAATAGTACTGGAGGAGTGAGTTGTGTCGTCTTTCCAGGTGTACGACTGAATAAGCTCTATGCATACAGACAAACAAAGCAATAACTTTGTTCCCCCTATTCTCTTTTTTTTTTTCTTACTTTGCAGCACTAAATTCTCTTTACATTGCTTTGTTCAGTTTTAGACTTTTAGTACTTCCACTTACTACCTTTGTGAGTAATGACTAATGATTATTGCCAAAGTTGGGCAATAATATGCAAAGGAGAACTCCAGTAAAAGAAGAAATTCCATTCTTCACCAATGACATTAATGGAGTTTCTTTGAATAAATATACACTAAACACCACAGCAAGATTACACGCTTCTTCTTTACGAATGAACCCATGATACACACAATGACATATCATATGCATAATACCGCGTTTTTTTTTGTGTGTTACATGTACAAAATTATGGTTTTTGGCCAATGCTACCATGCTAAGTAGACTTTGGTAAACTACTTAAATATCCCTATTTTCCCATTGAACAACTATTTCCACTTAATGTCGATGAAAAAAAACCTAAATAGTAGTATTTTTATACGAAAAAATTAAAAAGTTTCCCACTATTTTAATGAAAATCTGTTTCCCACGATGCGTTTTCCCAATGAAGTTCGGAGGAAATAAGGTGGGAAATCATGTTTTATAGCACAAATTTTCCACTATGTCGGTGAGAAAAAACTAGATTTCTAGTAGTGGTACTTACGTATAAGTGTATACTAGATAGGTATTGCCCGTGCACGGGACTAACATAGTGTGATTCACTAAATATATGCTACGTAATAAAACAGTACGAAACCATATAAATTCAGGTATGAGAAAATAATACAACCATGCGTCCAAGGAACAACCCAAAATTTTACATGAACTTAAAAATCATAAGAGAAGAAAGCTGCTAGTAGAGGGTGGAGAAGCGCCACACCAATTATTTGAAATATCTGTATATACCCCTCCATCGTGTAAAATACTAAAGTGAACAGCCAAGTCTTTGAATTGTCTAAGTATTTGGTCTTCAAAAGTGAATGAGCAATACAATTCCAGAATTTAGCTTTGACAAAGTGAAGATTTCCTTCAAGGAAATATATACTAATAACAAAAACAAAGCACCCAAAGCCTTACATTATGTTATGCTCACTTTAACCTGCACAATACAAATACTAAATGCATCAATATCCAATCAAGCACTTAAGGCAAGCTCTAGAGAATTGGCATTCGTTGCTAGCCTTACTCTGTCCATGTTAGTCTCTCTACTCCAGCTTGACACTGTAAAAGAAGAAAGATGCTCAGAAACATATATATATATATATATATATATATGGTCTCAAATGGCAACAGAATTCCAGGCTGACCTGATTGTTTGCTATAAGTAATTCTATTTGTTATATTTCTTTAAGCATCATTGGCTTTACTATAGTAAAATCAGCAATCATATATTTCCCTCTAAATCAGACTTTAGCAAAGAAATATACATTGACTTTGCATATATAAGCTTTTAAGCAAACCACATATGTTAATTAGGAAAACATCATGCTATCTGTAAATAGTCATTACAGCAAAATGCAGAACCTATAGAATGAACAAAAAATACAAAGGTAGCTATTTGGTTATAACCAAAAACACAAAGGTAGCTATTTGGTTATTCAACCACAAGTTACTGGATAGGAGTTTTGTTGTTTAATCCAAGACACAAGGAGTTTATAATACAAAAAGACATGAAAGTAATTTAAACAGAATTTATCAAATTAAGCGTCCGTTTGATTAATTGAATTATGATATATGCATAAGATCTCTGAACAACACCTGGGACTGATGCAATCTCGCAGTCGATTCTTCATCGTAGTCGTGAAATCTAACTTTCCAATTAGATCAACGTTGTTTCCCTCCTCAAGATTCCACTTGAAATGCCAAATTAAATAGCCACAAAATACCTTAAATGGAGCAGATCAAAAGCGTATAGCCCGGACACACTCTCCTCCCTGCACCATTTTCCTTGTTTCCCTTTGATTTCTGCCAGGAAAGATCTTCGTGAATGCACTCGAAGAGAAGTGACAGCAACAAAAAGGAAACGAAAAGATACCTCTTTTGAAGGTTATTCATGTTGGGAGTTTTTGCTCTATGGTACTTTATAAAGCAGTACGGGAATTATATTACTATTACAAGTATTCGAAAGGATAAACAAAGATTCAATTATTCAACTAGAAATCTGAAAATTACAATAGAACCACAAAACTGAAATTACAATTTTGTTGAAGACGAAAAATTGGAAACTGGTTTTGCTGAGTCGAGTGTGGCACTCTGTCCTTAAGACAATATTGCCCTGTATGTATCCTTTATACGTCCTGGACAATTTGTCTCCCAAGATAAAACAGCAATGGAACACTTGAGCAAAGGAAACTCAAATGCTACCGTGAAGAATATTGAGTAACGAAATGATGCTTGGAAGTTGTAGGAAGAAAACTATTTTTGGTTGTGTATTTTCGTGTGTTGTATGAACTGTTATTCGTCGTCATATATGTTGCTCAACAATGGTGTAAGGGGTGTTTATATAGGTGAGGGAGGGGACTGAAAAACTGCCTCCATAATAGCCAAATAATGGCCATTATGGAGGTAGTAAAGTCACCAACATAAATGGTGAAAGACCAACGGATTTGGCCATTATAGGAGGAGTAATTCAGCCAAAATAAATGGTTGAATTGAGTGCTTGGCGTTTCTGCTTTGACTGTCCAATTTCGGACGTTCTGGAAACTTCAGGGACCAAACTGTACATCTTGAAACTTCAGGGACCAAACTATACATCTGATGGTCCGAACTGTACATCTGGAAACTTCTGGGATCAAATTGTACTTCTGACAAAGTTCTCTGGCCCAAAAAGATAATATCAGAAGACCCACAGCCCACAGCCTACGACCCGTGACCCGTGAACCCGGAACCCGGAACTCGGAACCGGAATCGGAACCGGAACCAGATCGGACGGGACGGGCGGGCGGCGGCGCGCGTGTGGTCTTTCCTCGAACCGAAGCACATCTAGGTCCTCCCTCCTTTAAACACATGGGATACCCCTTGGGGTCCCAAACCCCAAACCAATTTCGAGTCTTCTATACACAACAATTCTTTCTTCCTCTACCGATGAGGGAGAATTGAACACAATACCACACTTTCCATGCTTCAAACACCTTACTTCGTTGACCAATATCTCTTTCATTTCTCAATGAAATTTGACGATTCTTGGCCCTACGATTATCTACGTACTTAGTAGATCATGCATGTGTGAAGAACCGGATTCTCCAACATACGTAACACTAGTGTTTAAGCCGTTAAAGTTGGTCGGTCGCAACTCCCGTCAAAGGCTAATTTCCAACAATCCCCTCTTGAAAGAGATTTTGGCGCACTCACATGGTGTCTTTTCATTTCCAGCAATATTTCAGCGGACCGATGTTGCATAAGGAGAGGTAGCTTCAGCTTTGAACCTTCCATAGTTGAATACCATCAAACTTACTTACTGCGCGGTGAACGTGATGTTTTGAACCGTTAGTGTTTAGTGTAAGCCAAGTCAATGGTACCAACACAACAAATTCCCTTACTCTCTTCTTCGTAATGTTTTATCCGTTTTGGCCATGGACAACGTCTTGGATTCTTAAGTGCGTTCATTTTGAGGCGGCCCGTCCTCGCACTTAAATAGGTGGTATCCTACAAGGTATCCTGCTATACCCCACTTCACAAGTGTTAGGAACCATTAAAAGTTTCCCAAAACCTAACCTCAACAATTGTTGAGGATCATTACGAGTTTTGAAAACTTAACCTTTACCCATCTTGCAGATAGCACTTAACGTCTATCGCGGGAACGGCTTTGGATTTGGTGTTTCTTTTCAGAAATCACTATCTGAAGTGCTCATGCTTCCACTAAAGCGATCAACTGAACCTTTACAACTTAGTTTTCCCATTGAACCAAATTACTGGGATCTCTAGTTAGTAAGGTTGGGTTGCCATTGTATTGGTCCGTATATTTTGGGTTTTAAGCCCATTCCCCTAGACAGGCAGAACACTTAATCCCCGGTAGTCCCTTAGTTAGTAAATAAGGAAGTGACACCCGTGATGATCAACTGCCATACGGTCTTATGTCTCCGACAGATCCTGACAGATATGTCCAGACGCCGTCATTCGTGTCCTTCCTAAAGCCGACCGGCTAGCCACAGTATATAACTGCTGAAGACACGGGTTTCTCCCAATAAAGGACGTCCTTTAATGAGTCGTGAAGTTACTCAACTTCTTTCATGCTTTGTATAAAGTGATAAACTCCGATACCATCATGAATCGGTCGATGCAAGTTTACTTAGAGGATTTTCCAAGACCCACCATACACATTTACTTGTGGCTTTGGTGTTCTCCAGATCTGATGTCCTGTTTGCATCACTGTGTTCTCCCAGAACCGCTGGACATCCAGAATACTATAATTCGAAGATAAGCGAATAATTCAGATATCGTCATATCCGACTTAACGCCTTCTATTGATCATTTTTTAAGATCATCAGTGAACCTTAGTTCAACTGATCTGTTTGTAGGACGATACTAGGTCGGTTGTAGTGTGTACAATACATTGAACTACACGTGACCGGTGCATATCGCTCCTTGTCTATGGGTGCACCATGATTCCAATCAGTTCTATGATTCATATCCATTGGTGGCTTCAACGTGACTATCAACTATCGACCAGTCCGTTAGATGTCTTAGAAATCCAATTCCTAAGATGTCATCTGTGATACCCATATCTTTCATATTGAGACTTTATTTCAATACGACTTTTACTTTCAGACGGTTGATTCTCCAACTGTTGGCTTTCTAACTTGAGAGTCAATGTTTCTGTGGTCAGATTCATTGTTCCTGTTTTATCTGAAACTTTCAGGACCAAAATGTACACATTTCAGATACCAAAATGAAAGTTCAGGAAGAAGCCCAACAGTCCAGCAAACCAACTCTGATTCTCTTCTTCCAACTCTTCGGTTGGGAAGGATGTTTCAACATCCATGCCACGCAAGACTGCAATGGCCCTAGATGTTAAGCTACTCACAGGGAAGCACATTTCATAATCCAAAGGTTCTTTTCCCGGAGGAAGATCAACCATTACACAAGTATGGTTCTATATGATAGAATATATTTCTCTCTTTAGCTTCTTTCCAAAGCAGCGCTTTTGGAGATAATAATTATTTGTTAATTGTCCATGGTTCATTCTCAACCATACAAGCTAGAAGGACTGGAACAAGTATTTGTCTCCTCTTTGCTCCGTCTTGGCTCAACATCTAGAATCCATGAGTTCTGCAGATCTGGAATATTAAGTTTCGGATAGCCAACAACTTTCGAGTCCTGAAGATACGGAACGTCTAGTTTCGGACAGTCAGGCCCTCGCGGATTCTTGTTAACCTTGAGCAATTACTCCTTTTTTCCTATTCCAAGGAAAGTTATCTCCAAAGAATTCAGCATTCTTTGACGCCAAGAGGCGATCAACACTACTGTTATTTGCAGATCCAGTGGATATGCAATCTACAGTCTTAGGTCGAACTTGACCTGTTTCGGTAGTCCATCTTTTACCAAGCTACCCCACATAATTTGGGCGTACGACTTTGCGCTTGGCTAACACCGTTGGACTGAAGTGGAAAATGAACAGTCGTTTAATGAACGATGCTTCACATTCTCCCCCTCTATCACTACGAATTTCTCAATCCGTAGGCTTAGTTGATTTTCAACTTCTGTTTTGTAGCGCTTATCCGCTTCAACAACTTCATCTTTGTTTTTCAACAAACAAAGGATATTATACGTTGTACCATCATCAATGAAGATCACAACGTACTTGTCTCCCCCCTCTATTTTGTATAAACTTCAAATCACCTAAGTAGGTATGACTAAGTTCTAGAGGAACAGTGCTTCTTTCGCTATTCCCTTTGACGGAATTTGGAAAGATGATTTTGCCTCTTCGCCTGCCTCACATTTATTTTGAGGGTTTATGTCGAAGAAGGCAACAATCTCAACATCGTTAGCTTTTGAATGACTTGCTATTTAACGTGTCTTAATCTATGATGGCATAGATGCACGGATTACAAATATATCATTCATTTGGCTACAGACATACTGTACCATTCTTAGTTATTACAGACCTGTTGGACTAGTCTCAAACCAGCTTGACCAACAACGTCCCTTAAACCAAGTTAGGGACATGTATCACCTCATCTTAGAGTGATCTCATTCCCTGAAGTCCTATTGAGGACAACCTCTCCAACCCCTTCTACTTTAGAGGTGGTGTTGCTTCACATGAACAACCTCTTGCCCGTGGTTACGGCGTAACCGGATCATATGTGATCCAGATACTCTGGCCCACTCCAGTTGCTTTGGCAGACTGAGTGTCCAATTTCTTTTCTGCCTTTCTTTAGGCCTTCAGATCATTTAAGACCTAGAAACTCTGGCCCCACCTTATTAGGTGTCCATTACTTTTCCTATGAAATGAATTCTAGCCCCACTCCAGTAGCCCGGAGGCTTTATATGACTGAGTGTCCAATATCATCATATCAAAGGAATTTTGGCCCACTCCAGTCACCCGGAGGCTTTGTATGACTGAGTGTTCAATATCATCCTATCAAAGGAATTTTGGCCCACTCCAGTCGCCCGGAGGCTTTATGTGACTGAGTGTCCAAAATCATCCTATGAAGGATCTTCTGCCAAATAGTATGATAGGTTCAACGTCTTTAGCTTTTAGACTCCTTCCGTTAAGATTGGTGCCCAGATAATTCTTGGCGCTTACTTAAGAGTGGTAACAGTTTTCGCACAGTCAGTGGATCTTACTCCCTCGTATGTGCGAACATACTTTACACACTTTAATAATTACACTTAAAGAACGGATCTTCTTAAGTCGTTTACAAAATCCAATCTTTAAACGGAAAAGAAGATGAGATTAAACTTCTGATTTGTTAAAGCGTAAGGAATATAAATTATTTTCACATTCCTCCTTACTTTAGTCCATTTTTAATCAGACATCATTTAATCTTTATTCTTGACAAGTAAGAAAAATACTTATCATTTACTCTTTATTCTTGACAAGTAAGAAAAATACTTATCCCAATTTCGGATTCTGGCTCACTTCAGTCACTTCATCAGACTGAGTGTCCATTTCCTTCTCACTATTAGTCGGATCCTTTGTCTTGGACAGAAATAGGCCTTCTGCTGCAAGATAGAATAACATCTTCAGTCTTCTCCTCTTGTCCCAGTTGACATCCTCATGCTCTCGTGAGCGCTTGTTCCCACCAGTCTTGGTAGCGGTGACACCATGAACACGTTCATCATCATCACTCTCTTCTACTAGAAAAACCATTGCCATATCCAGATTTGGTCACAGGACTTTTGACCGACATCTTTCGAACACTAATAGTAATACAATACAAATATTGTCTTAAGTTGTTGGGAGTTTTTGCTCTATGGTACTTTATAAAGCAGTACGGGAATTATATTACTATTACAAGTATTCGAAAGGATAAACAAAGATTCAATTATTCAACTAGAAATCTGAAAATTACAATAGAACCACAAAACTGAAATTACAATTTTGTTGAAGACGGAAAATTGGAAACTGGTTTTGCTGAGTCGAGTGTGGCACTCTGTCCTTAAGACAATATTGCCCTGTATGTATCCTTTATACGTCCTGGACAATTTGTCTCCCAAGATAAAACAGCAATGGAACACTTGAGCAAAGGAAACTCAAATGCTACCGTGAAGAATATTGAGTAACGAAATGATGCTTGGAAGTTGTAGGAAGAAAACTATTTTTGGTTGTGTATTTTCGTGTGTTGTATGAACTGTTATTCGTCGTCATATATGTTGCTCAACAATGGTGTAAGGGGGTGTTTATATAGGTGAGGGAGGGGACTGAAAAACTGCCTCCATAATAGCCAAATAATGGCCATTATGGAGGTAGTAAAGTCACCAACATAAATGGTGAAAGACCAACGGATTTGGCCATTATAGGAGGAGTAATTCAGCCAAAATAAATGGTTGAATTGAGTGCTTGGCGTTTCTTCTTTGACTGTCCAATTTCGGACGTTCTAGAAACTTCAGGGACCAAACTGTACATCTTGAAACTTCAGGGACCAAACTGTACATCTGGAAACTTCTGGGATCAAACTGTACTTCTGACAAAGTTCTCTGGCCCAAAAAGATAATATCAGAAGACCCACAGCCCACAGCCCACGACCCGAGAACCCGGAACCGGATCGGACGGGACGGGCGGGCGGCGGCGCGCGTGTGGTCTTTCCTCGAACCGAAGCACATCTAGGTCCTCCCTTCTTTAAACACATGGGATACCCCTTGGGGTCCCAAACCCCAAACCAATTTCGAGTCTTATATACACAACAATTCTTTCTTCCTCTACCGATGAGGGAGAATTGAACACAATACCACACTTTCCATGCTTCAAACACCTTACTTCGTGAACCAATATCTCTTTCATTTCTCAATGAAATTTGACGATTCTTGGCCCTACGGTTATCTACGTACTTAGTAGATCATGCATGTGTGAAGAACCGGATTCTCCAACATACGTAACACTAGTGTTTAAGCCGTTAAAGTTGGTCGGTCGCAACTCCCGTCAAAGGATAATTTCCAACAATTCATACACGAACCTCTTTAGCATGCAAAATCATAAGATAGAAATCATATGAGCCAAGGATTACTGTACTGGAAACACACTTTTTTTTGCCCAAACACATTCACATTGTTTTGGCAGATATATGTTTGATTTTATCTCAGGATGTTCAAAATCCCTCCCTTAAGTGCAACCTGAAAAAATGAGCAACCCCATCAGTCAGTGAATGCGCAAGAAAAATCTAAAAATCTATCAACAATACTCAACAGAAGTTTGCATTCGGTTGAAGTAAACTATTAGCTCATGCTATCTTCTCTAGGATATTGTTTTAGTATCAAGTTTCTCTAGGATATTATTTAAGTACCTTGTGGAAGAAATTAGATTGTAGTAGTGAAGGGTACTTGTATAATCTTCGTAGACAATACTCATGAATCTGAGAGTGACAAAATTGGATAGTGAATGAAAAAAAATGAAATAGTTTTTCATTGTTTAAGCCCATGTCCAGAGCAAAATGAATAACAAATCAAAGTTTGTAGAAGACAATAATGTTATTAATCTGTATTCCAAAAAACCAGTAAACAATAATAACTGAAAAATGAACAAAATCAGTGTTGAAAAATAAAAATATTTTTTCAGAATATAATCGAGTCCACTTAGTTCAAAGTGTGTCCTTAAGGAAATTATTCCCCTCACAGTACTCGAGGTTGATGGAATATCCCCTCCCAAGATAGAACGATTATCTTACCAGAATAGTAGTACTCCAAATTCAGGTAGCGGCGAACCACTCAACGGCAGTATATCACACAGAATTTATTTGTGCAGAAGAAGAAGAAGTTTGTAGTTTCAGAAATTTAGTAAGTAAAATTCTGAGGAATCAAATGAATTTATAGCCATGGAAGTACTGTTTCTGAAGGTTTGCAACCCTTCTGAATAGCCACTAAAATCTGGTGGGAAATTTAAAAATGGGAAAGAAACCGGGTCGCGGGTCAGACACGCGGATCCGGGTCACTAACGGGTAGGATTGGATAAGCTAATTAATTTAATTAAATAATAATTAATTAAATAATTAAAATTAAAGAAAATTTGGTCCAAAAAGATTAACAATCAATCAGATCATTTGACCGAATCCGAATCCGAAGCTGAAGCCGAAGCCGAGCCGAGCGAGCGACGACGGCGGAGCGAGGGGTCCTTGCCCCCTCAACCCTTTTAGTGACTGGAGAAGGTGTAATGTAATATATACACCTCTCTTTTCCTTTCTCTTTCCGATGTGGGACACATGCTTATTTTATAAAGCAAGAGGGAACTCCCACTTTTCTTTCCACTACCGATGTGGGACAAATGCTCCATTTCCCATTCAATCTATCATTTAAACCCAACAATCCCCCACATGAATGGGGAATGGCTATAATATAAAAGAATGCGCAGACAAGTGTGATATACAAGCGAGGATTGACTGCATCTGGATAAGTAGGTTTCCCTTTGAACTTTCCGTAGTGAACTTATATCGGATATATTCGATCAATTGGTAGATTTGATATCTTTGAACCGTCGAACTTTGTTGTATACCTAGACAACATAAGTCACACAATCAACCCTCAACCGTTTATGGTTCTCACGGTTGTGTTCGTTTCAGCCATGAACACCTCCTGGTTTCATGAGGCATAGAGAATGGGCCTTCACTATCATTCCCCTTTAAAACGGCTTACACTTAACACTCACATAGGTGATTTCTAAACATGTGGTCCTATAGCCACATTATCTGGTCATACACTGCCAGATTTAGATAATCATTAAAGAACCTTAATGCTTTATTATCTCATTAACAAGCCATAAGGTTTTATCCTTATTTCTGAACATTGTCTTCATCCGAGAATGGGTTGAGTTATTTGACAATGTTGAATCGTCAGTCATAACTTTGTTTGATCTCCTTGAACCTAGCTCTTGGGATCTTCAGTCTGCTAGGTAGAGTTACTGCCATGATGACTTGTCCTCGGCCTTAACCCCATTCCCATTGATGATCTACTAACTCCCTCTCTAGATAAGCCTTTTGTAAGCGGATCCGCCACGTTATCTCTTGACTTTACATAGTCAATCGTGATAACGCCACTAGAGAGGAGTTGTCTAACGGTATAGTGTCTTCGTCGTATGTGACGAGATTTTCCGTTGTACATTACGCTCCCTGCCCTACCTATTCTTCGCTTGATCGTCACAATGTATACATATAGGAGCCAAAGGTTTGGGCCGAATGGAATATCTTCTAAGAAATTCCGGAGCCATTCGGCTTCTTCCCCGGCCTTGTCTAAAGCTATAAATTCGATTCCATTGTAGAGCGGGCGATGCATGTCTGTTTTGATGATTTCCAAGACATCGCTCCTCCACCAACGGTGAAAATATATCCACTCGTGGATTTAACTTCAGATGATCCGGTGATCCAGTTTGCATCACTATATCCCTCAATTACTGCGGGATATTTATTATAATGCAAAGCATAGGTTTGGGTGTGTTTTAAATACCCCAAGACTCGTTTCATAGCCGTCCAATGAGTTTGATTGGGATTACTCGTGAATCGACTCAGCTTGTTTATAGCACATGCTATATCTAGTCGTGTACAATTCATAATATACATCAAACTTCCCAAAACTCGTGCATAGTCCAATTGTGAGTCACTTTCATCTTCATTCTTTTGAAGTGCAAAACTTAAATCAATTGGAGTCTTTGCAACATTGAAATTTAAATACTTAAACTTGTCAAGTACTCTTTAAATATAATGAGACTGCGATAATGCTAGACCTTGTGGAGTTTTATGAATTCTGATGCCTAAGATCAAATCAGCAACTCCTAAGTCCTTCATATCAAATTTGCTAGCCAGCATACGCTTCGTAGCATTTACATCAGTAATATCTCTACTCATTATCAACATGTCATCAACATATAAACAAACAATGACTTCATGATTTGGAGTATTTTTAATGTAAACACATTTGTCACACTCATTAATCTTAAATCCATTTGCTAACATTGTTTGGTCAAATTTCGCATGCCATTGTTTGGGTGCTTGTTTAAGTCCATAAAGTGACTTAACAAGTTTGCACACTTTCCTTTCTTTACCAGGAACCACAAAACCCTCAGGTTGTTCCATGTAAATTTCTTCCTCCAATTCTCCATTTAAGAAAGCTGTCTTGACATCCATTTGATGGATTTCAAGACCATATACGGCCGCCAGTGCCACTAACACCCGAATAGATGTTATTCTTGTTACCGGCGAGTATGTGTCAAAGTAATCAAGGCCTTCTTTTTGTCTATAACCTTTGACCACAAGTCTTGCCTTATATTTGTCAATAGTGCCATCAACTTTCATTTTCCTTTTAAAAATCCATTTTGATCCTAAAGGTTTATTTCCAGGAGGAAGATCAACCAATTCCCATGTATGGTTGTTCAAAATTGATTCAATCTCACTATTGACTGCCTCTTTCCAAAATGCTGAATCAGAAGAAGACATCGCTGCTTTAAATGTTTGAGGCTCATTTTCAAGCAAGAATGTCACAAAATCTGGTCCAAAGGAAGTAGATGTCCTTTGATGTTTGCTACGCCTTGCATCCTTTTTACTTGGTGTATTTTCCTTTGGTTCTTCCCGCGGTCGTTTAGATCTTTCACTTGACGACTTACATTCAGTTTTATACGGATAAATGTTTTCAAAGAATTCAGCATTATCTGATTCAATTACCGTATTAACATAAATTTCGGGATTGTCCGATTTGTGAACCAAAAACCGACAAGCTTTGATGTTTGTAGCATAGCCAATAAAAACACAATCCAGAGTTTTTGGTCCGAGTTTTACCCTTTTGGGCAAAGGAACTTGGACCTTTGCTAAACACCCCACACTTTGAAATATTTCAAGTTGAGTTTTCTTCCTTTCCATAGTTCATATGTAATAGATTGTGTTTTGTTGTGGGGCACCCTGTTGAGTATTCGGTTAGCTGTAAGGATAGCTTCCCCCCACAAGCTTTGCGGTAAACCGGAACTTATTAGTAAGGCATTCATCATTTCCTTTAATGTTCGGTTTTTCCTTTCCGCAATTCCATTTGATTGTGGTGTGTAAGGGGTAGTAGTTTGATGAATAATTCCATATTCTAAACATATCTCTGCAAAAGGAGATTCGTACTCTCCACCCCTATCACTTCTAATCATTTTTATCTTTTTATTCAATTGATTTTCCACTTTGTTCTTGTATTGCTTAAATACATCAATTGCTTCATCCTTACTATTAAGCAAATACACATAACAATATCGAGTGCAATCGTCAATAAAAGTTATAAAAGACTTTTTCCCACCGCGAGATGGTATTGACTTCATATCACATATATCTGTATGAATTAAGTCTAAAGGATTTGAATTCCTATCAATAGACTTATATGGATGTTTAACAAACTTAGATTCAACATAGATTTCACATTTAGATTTATTACACTCGAATTTAGGCAATACTTCTAAATTAATCAATTTTCGCAAGGTTTTGTAGTTGACATGTCCTAAACGAATATGCCATAAATCATTTGACTCCAATAAGTAAGACGAAGCTGAATTTTCATTAATACTGTCACCAACCATTACATTGAGTTTGAAAAGGCCCTCGGTGAGGTAGCCCTTTCCTATGAACAAATCATTCTTACTTAATACAATTTTTTCACTAACCAACACGCACTTAAACCCGTTTTTGACAAGTAGTCCGGCTGAAACTAAATTCTTTCGAATTGTTGGAACGTGCATAACATTGTTGAGAGTCAGGACCTTGTCGGAAGTCATCTTCGAAGTATCTTCCCATATCCTTCAACCTTGGCTGTTGCAGTATTTCCCATAAACCAGTACCTCTTCGAGTCCAGCGGGAGCATAGGTTGCAAATGCTTCTTTTGTAGCGCAAACATGTCTAGTGGCACCAGAATCAAGCCACCATTCCTTTGGGTTTCCAATCAAATTGCACTCCGATAGCATTGCACACAGATCATCCATATCATCATTCTTTTCCACCATATTGGCTTGTCCTTTTCCCTTGTTCTTTTTCGGAAGACGACAATCTGGGGCTTTGTGGCCAGCTTTCCCACAATTAAAGCAGTTGCCCTTGAACTTTTTCTTGTTGGAATCCTTCTCCTTTCCAGAAGGCCTCTTCCTTTTCTTGTTCTTTTTCAGAGCAGCATCTTCAACGATGTTTGCCCCTTCAATTGGTGAAGTCTTACGGTACCTCTTCTCAGCGGTTTTGTTATCTTCCTCGATCTTGAGACGAATCACAAGATTTTCCAACTTCATTTCCTTTCTTTTGTGCTTAAGATAATTCTTGAAATCTTTCCATGAGGGCGGCAACTTCTCAATCATTGCAGCCACTTGGAATGCTTCATTTACTACCATACCTTCAGCAATAAGGTCATGGAAGATAAGTTGAAGCTCTTGAACTTGGGTTCCAACGGTTTTTCCATCCACCATTTTGTAGTCTAGGAATTTGGCAACCACAAACTTCTTCAAGCAAGCATCTTCGGTTTTGTACTTCTTTTCAAGTGCACTCCATAGTTCTTTGGAAGTCTTTACTGCATTGTAGACGTTGTACAAGTCATCTTCTAAGGCACTCAAAATGTAGCCTTTGCACAAAAAATCAGCCTGTCTCCAAGCCTCAGTAAGCATGAACTGTTGGTTGTCAGGCATGTCAGCGGCAGGCACGGGAGGGTCCTCGCTGGTGAACTTTTGCATACCAAGGGTGGTAAGCCAAAAGAACATTCTTTGTTGTCATCCTTTAAAGTGGCACCGGTGAACTTCGCAGGTTTCTCAGCCGGTGGCACAGCGGTACGGGGTGTAGGAGTAACCGCTGGTGTAGTATTTGCAGAGGTAGTTCCAATCTCAATTGCCATTATTCGTTGTGTCCTTTGTCAAATCGACAAACTGTTTTAGTTAATAAAACCAGAATAGCAATTCAATCACAGACTTAAACGATGAAGATTTTATTTCTTCAAATCGCATTATAATTATGAAACTTTAGTATTCCAACGAAGTTTTTATATCTTCGAGTCAGAATACTAATATTCATATGGAGTAGAAAACTACACAAGTTTTAATCTCCAAACCAGAATACAACAACGATGAAGTTTTTATGTTCTTCAATTCGTTGTACAAGTATGAACTTTAATATTCCAACGAAGTTTTTATGTCTTCAAGTCAGAATATGAAATTTCATACGGAGTAGAAAACCACACAGGTTTTAGTCTCCAAAACAGAATACATATTAATCTAAAAATATAATTTCCTTAAGATTGTTATTAATCTGTATTCCAAAAAACCAGTAAACAATAATAACTGAAAAATGAACAAAATCAGTGTTGAAAAATAAAAATATTTTTTCCGAATATAATCGAGCCCACTTAGTTCAAAGTGTGTCCTTAAGGAAATTATTCCCCTCACAGTACTCGAGGTTGATGGAATATCCCCTCCCAAGATAGAACGATTATCTTACCAGAATAGTAGTACTCCAAATTCAGGTAGCGGCGAACCACTCAACGGCAGTATATCACACAGAATTTATTTGTGCAGAAGAAGAAGAAGTTTGTAGTTTCAGAAATTTAGTAAGTAAAATTCTGAGGATTCAAATGAATTTATAGCCATGGAAGTACTGTTTCTGAAGGTTTGCAACCCTTCTGAATAGCCACTAAAAACTGGTGGGAAATTTAAATATGGGAAAGAAACCGGGTCGCGGGTCAGACACGCGGATCCGGGTCACTAACGGGTAGGATTGGATAAGCTAATTAATTTAATTAAATAATAATTAATTAAATAATTAAAATTAAAGAAAAATTGGTCCAAAAAGATTATCAATCAATCAGATCATTTGACCGAATCCGAATCCGAAGCCGAGCCGAGCGACGACGGCGGCGCGAGGGGTCCTTGCCCCCTCAACCCTTTTAGTGACTGGAGAAGGTGCAATATAATATATACACCTCTCTTTTCCTTTCTCTTTCCGATGTGGGACACATGCTTATTTTATAAAGCAAGAGGGAACTCCCACTTTTCTTTCCACTACCCATGTGGGACAAATGCTCCATTTCCCATTCAATCTATCATTTAAACCCAACAAATAATATAAACATCAGATTATGTTATAGCGCTATAGCAGCAACATGATAACTGAATGAGTTGATTTGTCGTTCTTTATAGCTTTTTAGGTCATTCCATTTGGTCAGTGCCACAGGACCGTTGTCGTCATATTCATCTTCAATCTCAGACTTAAACGATGAAGATTTTATTTCTTCAAATCGCAGTATAATTATGAAACTTTAGTATTCCAACGAAGTTTTTATATCTTCGAGTCAGAATACTAATATTCATATGGAGTAGAAAACTACACAAGTTTTAATCTCCAAACCAGAATACAACAACGATGAAGTTTTTATGTTCTTCAATTCGTTGTACAAGTATGAACTTTAATATTCCAACGAAGTTTTTATGTCTTCAAGTCAGAATATGAAATTTCATACGGAGTAGAAAACCACACAGGTTTTAGTCTCCAAAACTGAATACATATTAATCTAAAAATATAATTTCCTTAAGATTGTTATTAATCTGTATTCCAAAAAACCAGTAAACAATAATAACTGAAAAATGAACAAAATCAGTGTTGAAAAATAAAAATATTTTTTCAGAATATAATCGAGCCCACTTAGTTCAAAGTGTGTCCTTAAGGAAATTATTCCCCTCACAGTACTCGAGGTTGATGGAATATCCCCTCCCAAGATAGAACGATTATCTTACCAGAATAGTAGTACTCCAAATTCGTAGGTAGCGGCGAACCACTCAACGGCGGTATATCACACAGAATTTATTTGTGCAGAAGAAGAAGAAGTTTGTAGTTTCAGAAATTTAGTAAGTAAAATTCTGAGGAATCAAATGAATTTATAGCCATGGAAGTATCAAGCGTTTCTGAAGGTTTGCAACCCTTCTGAACAGCCACTAAAAACTGGTGGGAAATTTAAATATGGGAAAGAAACCGGGTCGCGGGTCAGACACGCGGATCCGGGTCACTAACGGGTAGGATTGGATAAGCTAATTAATTTAATTAAATAATTAAAATTAAAGAAAAATTGGTCCAAAAAGATTATCAATCAATCAGATCATTTGACCGAATCCAAATCCGAAGCCGAGCCGAGCGACGGCGGCGGCGCGAGGGGTCCTTGCCCCCTCAACCCTTTTAGTGATTGGAGAAGGTGTAATATAATATATACACCTCTCTTTTTCTTTCTCTTTCCGATGTGGGACACATGCTTATTTTATAAAGCAAGAGGGAACTCCCACTTTTCTTTCCACTACCGATGTGGGACAAATGCTCCATTTCCCATTCAATCTATCATTTAAACCCAACAAATAATATAAACATCAGATTATGTTATAGCGCTATAGCAGCAACATGATAACTGAATGAGTTGATTTGTCGTTCTTTATAGCTTTTTAGGTCATTCCATTTGGTCAGTGCCACAGGACCGTTGTCGTCATATTCATCTTCAATCTCCTATTGAAAGACATGGATGAAATTATTATTTATTCTTTCTTTTATAATTTTATATGCTCGTAAAATGTACGTTCACGTATTAATACTTCACCTATTATTTTCTCCATTCTTGCTAAGTTCCAAATATTTATTTTGCACTTAAAATGACTACGATATAACTACATGCACACACACAGAGAGAAAGTTTACCCTATTTATAATTTTTCAATAACTTCCACAGCCAAATTTAAACAATCTAAATATCTAAAAATTCTAGAAAGTGCATCTTTCTAATGAAAACCTTTAAGCTTACCAAAAATATAAATAAAAACTGGAGATATCATATGGAAAATAAATCAAAGACATTTTGTGCATATGTTAATTACACTTACTTGGGCACAAATAGCCCGTCATCATTCTCGAAGTACCCAGTTGGAGAAGCGTATTCCTTTGTTTGCATCCAGTGATTTCCGGCAAATAACACAGCCTCTGCTTGCGCTCCCGTCGTCCAAGCACACTTTATCTCCATGGTCTGCTTTTTTTACCAGTTCCGTGCTTGTACCTTGTTGGCGTTATTGATGTTATGCACATTCTATTACAAGTGTTGTGGGAAGATAAAATGTTAGAGATTTTTTCTCCAGGGTCTAAAAGAAATAGAAGAGATTAAAGAAGAAAACAGCTACATAAAGTGGCGGTTATTTACTTGTCTATTTAAATTATTTTTCTTTTGAATTCAGCAACAGTGAATGGGCAAAATTAAATTTCCGTTCACAGAAGACGGATAAGACAACACAAACAGTGAATTATGGAAAAGTACAAACCTGACAATGGATAGTTTTACCAAATCGGTTAAATGCGTCTTCAAGAAGATGGTCTGTAACGTTCCATGATAAACCTCCGACCCTTCTATATACAATAATCTTTTTCCTTTCATGACTTTTTCCACACTCTTTCATCACAAAACCTCTGAATTGATCAGAATACTACTAATTTATATATATAACCGCCAATTTTTTTTTGGAAATCAACTGTTAATCAAAGAAAAATTAAACTTTGATTGAGCGCATCGAGATACATAATTCTGTATCGCGAGCGAAATTAAACAGCACTCAAGACCAAAGAGAAAAAGGTGAGAAGAAAGAAAAAGGAGCAATGCCAACTCTGTGGTGGCTGCAACCGTGGAAGAATGAAATGCCAGGTATGGATATATATATATATATATATATATATATATATATATATATATATATATATATATATATATATATATATATATATATATATCAGGTTATTGAAATGACTAAGATACCTTCACTTTGAATTTTAATTCCTTGTAGCAGACATGTCGATCCAGCCGTCTTAACCTGTGCTTCTATATAGTAGAAATGTATCCAGTGCGAGTACGTGCTCTTTTTTTTGGGTGATTCTTATTATATTTTGAAGAATTTGCATGAAATAACCGTATCACGCCACCCCTCAATGTGGGTGTTTAAAGGGATCATGTGGCATAGCAATGCTATTATTGACTGCAGTGGAGAAAAATCACCCCTCTAAAAAACAGAAAGTCATTCTAACTTATATGCACAGTTGCATAAACTACACCTGACAGCTAAATTATTCTTTATTTAACATGTAAATGGCTAAAAAGTAAAAGCTAATTTCTGACAACATAACCAATACACAGCTTCTCTGTATATATGTCTTTCAGAAATTACCTTTCATCAATAGTGATGGCATATACATGATATTCATCTATAACTATGTGGTCCCTGCAACCAGCACTCTGGTCTATTTCTATTTCAATGCCTTCCCAAATCCACAAGAAACTCAAAGTTGATGCAAAAGGCTTCATAAAATGAATAATACATACACAGAATAAGATTAGAGCTGTCCATTTCAGCTTTTTCATCAATTTGTCAGAAGGTTAGCAGACAAGCTTAAAATGTGCTGCTAAAATAAACCACCACATTGCACTCTATGCGTATGTGTTTGTGTGCGCGTGTTTACAATGGTCAGAAAAGAGGATACAACTATGATGAGCATCTCCATAATCTTCCAAGCTAAGAGAGACCTAAATTATTGTTAGATTCATTCCTAAGCTTGCCTTGTTGCAACAAGATTATCATTGCCGGAAAGGAGGACACTTCCCATACTTCATGGGTGCAGATAACTTTAGATACCAAGCATGGTTATTCCAAGACGTGCAAGAAATATCAACAGATCCGCTCATGATCAAGTTACAACCTAAACTTTATGACCATATTAAGTTGGAATAAGCTGAATGAGAGAGAAGAAGCAGCTACTTTCCTAGCCCACAAACTTTGTGAAAAACTAACAACAACACCATACCCAATGTAATCTCACAAGCGGGGTCTTGAGAGGTTAGAATATACGCAAACCTTACCCCCTACCTTGAGAGGTAGAGAGGTTGTTTCTGATAGACCCTCAGCTCAAGAGAAAGCATATCAAAAGCAGGTAAGAAAAGGAAATAATGGAAGTGAAGAAATCATGGCAAGATACTATAGAAAGCAAGACTAAGTGAAAAACTAACGTGCCAAAAAATCAGTATCATCTTATTCTAAACCAAATCAAGAGGGAATGCAAAAGGTCATGCAACCAAATCTGACATTGATTTACTTAACTGATAAGAATGAGATTAAGCAGGAAAATTGCAAAGCAAACACACCATTTCCTAACAGCAATCACAACATATCCGTATCTAAACTAAAAGTCCGGTCCATAATTTCCGATATTTTACTAAACAGGAAATAACTAACTGTAACGTACAAAGGACAAAAAAAGATTGACAAACAGAGGGCAAGTAAAAATGTAATAAAGGTTAAATATAATTCCTTCAATCACCAATAACATAACCTTGTGCTATGTTAACAATCCGAGTTCGAAGAAATTGATAAAAAATTTAGAGTACTTTTTACGATCAAACAGTAAGAGTATACTTTTGCAACCAAGTTATCTAAACAAGAGATCAACGCATGAAGATCAAACGAGAATCATTTGATAATAGGACAAATCACCAAAGCAAAGAGATGTATCCTCTAGGAAATCTTTCACTCAGAACAAAGAATAAAACATTTCCTTGAGGCTTGAACATAACAGAAGCATGTGTTAAGACTTCACCAAAACTCAATCATCACGTGCTCCAACAAATACTGCACTGTGTTCACTTGTCTGTTTGGTTGTTGGTATGGACAATTACTAAGAAAAAACGAAGTCAATCCTCAATATTTCCTTCTTTGGAGTTGCCGACCATGTGTATGTGGCAATGGTGCAAACCTTTTGTGTGGACAAGAGGTCGTGCCTCGGAGCAGTTTGACAGTTCATAAAAGAAGTCACATAGTATAAAACAACTTTCCGGAAAAGAGGGATAGCTGAGTTAGTTGTAACCCCATTAAGAATGGTTCGAAAGAGCATTCCTTAAAGAGGGAATGAACGAGAGATGAAAGACACTCCCATCAGCCAAAAATATAAACATGTTTAACCCCAAAAGAATGGTTCGAAAGAGCATTCCTTAAAGAGGGAATGAACGGGAGATGAAAGCCACTCCCATCAGCCAAAAATATAAACATGTTTAACCCCAAAACACCATGTGCCAATCATATTTGCTAGTAGCTTTTATCAATGTTATCAACCAGAACAATATAAGGCAGCAAGCTACTACAATCTCAAAAGTTAAGAGGATAAGATGATCAAGATTAAAGAACCAAAGTTAAAAAGATAATGAAGTTACGGTTCATTTCAATCTTAGGTGAATGGTTCATTTCACTCTTATGGCAAAATATTATCAACAAAATGCTTCATTATACTTAGATGTAAATGCATAATATCTTACTCCCTAATGCTATATGAGTTGGACAGGCCCAACTCAGATACAGAATGCTCCTAATCCTCATGTCGCAATTACTTCTACACTCATCTTCCTTACAAGTGTAAAAGTGTAGTGTGTGCTCTACAGTGACGGGGACTCCCCATTATCACAAGGATAATTCTATTTGGCCCTACCTAAGATACTGTAGATCAGCAACCTCAGGGAGGCTTGAATGTGAACTTGTGATTATGTTCCAAGCTTTTCAGTGATTCTCCTTTATAGTTGTTTAGTTTTATTACGCTTAATATCTGAACTTAATTATGTTCCAGGATCAATACCTTTTCTGCTATGATGCCATTATTGATGAGCTGGAAGATTTAATTTCAGATGACAATAGAGAGAAGAGTCCGTAATGGTAATTTTTCCCTTTGTTGGAAGTTCAATTGGTTGCTGCAGCAAGTAGAGTACATGCATTGATTTTTTTTACTGCAGAAATTTGAACCTAATTTATTCTCTGTATCTTGCTAGTCATGTCCCGAGTAGCGACATCCTGAATCTGTTGTCTTAACTTCTTACAATAGTGAGTTAACAAGAGCTGCGATTCTTGCTCACAATGAGATATGAAACAGTAGTTTAATTATGCTAAAGATGCAAACCAGTTGGCTCTACTTGAGTTGCTTCGTTCCCTCTCTTTGCATGGGATCCCTAGCTGTTCAAGAGATACCTGTTGCTGTTTCCGTCGAGATGAGAACTCATTTGGATTCACTATTGAAATTTGAAGTTACATGACCGTGTCAGATGTATCCCTCGGCTGACTGAATCTCATGAAGTTTAATAATATTTGCAGATCCAGAAAATTATATTTCTGGTTTGCCGTGTAACACACTCATTCAAGACTAGCCATATGTTGTAACTCTTATGCTCTAACCTTATGCAGAGAGTCAAGCTGCTGCGTAATGATTATTTAGCACATATGGCTGTGAAATGATGTGTGCTGGGGGGAGAGTACTTAGGGCCTGAGGACGTGTACTTAACTGATAAGAGGGAGTTATTTAAGTTAAATACTTTACAGTTTGGCCCACATATGCTTTAAGTATAAGTTAGGTTATTTACGCATTAGTCTATTTTATATTTCTGCATTTGACATTTTGAGTCTATTTTATAGATATGAGCTGAACAATGGTAGTAGGTCTTCAAAGATTTGATCCCAAGCACTTCAAATTAACTCCAAATGTGATCAAATTTCAATTTGAACTTTCAATCTAGAAACAATATTTTACAACATTCACTTCAAATTAAACAACAAATCTCCAAGTTGAAAATTTAGATTCAAGAGGTTCAAGCTCAACAATAGTGGGTCATTAAAATTTCGATCCTAAGCACTTGAAATCAATTCCAAATGCGACCAAACTTCATAGGAGCTTCCCCAAGGTACTAGAAATAATATTACAATATCCATTCTAAACAAACAACAAATCTTCAAGTTGAAAAATTTAGATTTAAGTTTCAAACTCAATAATGGTGAATCTTTGAATTTCTCCACCACAATTATTTAAAAAATACCCACAAGGGTGACTCAGTTGGTTGAGCATGATGCTTTCTAATGGAGGTTTCAGACTCGAAACTCTCTACCTACAACAATAGAAAATTCACCTTTTAGATCGAGCTCGTTGCACGGGGCTTGCCTAATGTATGTTATCTCTCCTGTGGTTTGCGGGCAGGGTTTACCCTATGCGTATCCGAAAGATAATGACTGTGAGTCCACTTGTTAAAAAAAATATCTAAAAAATAATCAAAACAATCATGAAACCGCCTTGTACGAAAGAGAAGAATAGTTCATGAAAATCTAAAACTACATGAGAATTTTCAATCAAAGTAAATAAAAGATGGATGTAGGGACACTTGAGTAGGTATAAAGTAATAAAAGTTTGAAATAGTTTGGATTCGAATAATACCAAATTTATTTTTCACTTATATATTTTTTTGAATAAGAAACTTTTATTTTTTTACTTTTGTCAGAGATTTTTTTTTTTCTATTCAAATTTAAATTTGACGTATACTATACTATGTTTGACCGTGCACATTCATCAGAAAATTCAAATACTGACCCGAGGCGGACCCTAATTCTCTTTCCCAAACCTTCCCCTTCCCCCCGGAATTTTCTTCAGCCTTTTGGTTTTAGCTCCAATGGCGAATGCGGAGGTAGAGGCGGTGGACTTCGAGCCAGAAGAGGACGATCTGATGGACGAAGACGTGGATGCCTCATCGTCACCTAGGGCTACAATACCTAAGCTCAAATCTGCCATCACTGGCGGCGGCTCATCATCTGCTCCTAAGAAGACTAAAGGACGTGGTTTCCGTGAAGAAGCCGCTGAGGCTGACCGTAATGCCCGCATGTCTGCTCCCTTTGATTCTCTCGATTCTGATGGCGGTCCTGGTCCTGAACGATGTACAGTTTCCCTCTCTCTCTCTCTCTCTCTCTTATCTTTCTTAGAATTTTCTGTTCATTTTTAGGGTTTTGAGAGATTTTTTTGCTTAAAAAGTTGAATAATAGGGTGCTTATTTACAGATAGTAAAAGAGATAATGGTCAAAAACACACCTCTAAGTATCATTTTTTGCGAGTTTCCTAACTGAAATATCATGTGTTTGCAATTACTATCTGAACTATCACCGATTATTTATCAAAACACACTCGAAATTAATCAGTCAGCTGGCAGGTGGACGAAATTTTATAGGCAAATTAAGTTGTCACGCGCCTTTTGGCGATTATATTGGTCTCGTTAGCTTCGAGGTGTGTTTTAATAAATAGTTGGTGATAGTTCAGGTAGTAAACTCGCAGAAAAGTGATACTTCAGTTTTTTTTTTTTTACCATTATCTCATACTAAAATATTTATTTTAGCCAAACGTTCATGGAATGGATAATGTTATCACATTGAAATGTAAAAGAATTAATTGCAGCACTTCTGTCTAGGTTCTAAACATCCAAGGTGTATTCTGGAAGTAACTGATTATTGAGTGCATTTTAATTTATAGACAGTAGGATATTTACGTTAGCCTAGCGTCCATGGAGTGGATAATGTTGTCACATTGAAATGGAAAAGAATGTAATTGCACCACTTCTCTCTAGGTTTTAAACATCCAAACTCTGAAAAAAAGTAACTGATTACTGAGTGCATTCTAATTTATAGATAGTAGAATATTTACGTTAACCAAGCGCTGATGGAATGGATAATGTTGTCACATTGAAATGTAGAAGCATGTAATTGCAGCAGTTCTGTCTAGGTTTAAGACATCTAAATTGTATTCTGGAAAAGCAAACTATTTATGTGTGATTTAAGATTAGAAATCAGTCAAGCTGACCCTCAAAAAGTTGGGATAGAATCGTCCAGACATTTTCCTGCTGTTAAAGTTGGTTCCTTTGTCTGTCCAGATAAAAAAATATCCGAGAGAGGGGAACTTTGAAATTAGGAGTTTTATACGTTTTACTCTGTTCTCGAAGAGCACGGCCCGCATCCTGTGCCAATCCAGCTTAATCTAAACTATCCCCATAAAAGATGGGAAAGTGTTATGTGGCAACTTTAGTATTTAGCGCAAGAATAGTCTATTAAGTCATTTGATTTCTCGACTCATAAGCTGCTATTTGTTCTGTAGCTTTAGATTGGCTAAACTTGTGCGTAAAGAGTTTGACGATTTTATTTCGCTCTTAGTTGATCAATTGTTTTACTGTCATGGAATGAGTAGTGAGCACTTAAAGTACAAACTCGGTGAGCTATTACATAGTACATCCAAGTTATGATTACTTAGTGTAATTAACATCAACAAAGTGTCAGCTAGATAGGTTCTTTGTTTGCTGAATGCAATTTTGTTTATTTTGATGAGGTAAGAAGAACTTGAATAAAATAGTGAGTTTTGCTGAATTCTAATTTCTGCAGCCATTGAAGGATGGATTGTTTTAGTTACTGGGGTTAATGAAGAGACACAAGAAGATGATCTTCATAACGAGTTTGGCGAGTTTGGAGAAATCAAGAATTTGCATTTGAATCTGGATCGTCGGACTGGATTTGTCAAGGTGACCTGATTCTCTTCTTTTTCAGAGTGTCGAGTAATGTCCTGTTGCTTGTTACAATTTCTATTCATGGGAAAAAGATGTTGAATGTGGTGGGAGACTATGAATAAATAGTCAATAGTGAATAGTACCTATTGCAAGGTTTTTTTTCTTGAAACTGGTAATGTTACATTCCTCATCGACGTCGGCGTCGCATGAGCCTGACCAGCCCAAAAGGGCACGGCCAGGTTCCAAGACGAGCACGACCATCATGAAGCTGTTGCAAGGTATTTTAGTATTATTGCATTTCCATCAGGTCACTTTTCAATGAAGAAAGTTCAATATAGTAACAAGAGCAGAGCAGACCGTGTTAATAGTTCAGATAATTTAGAAGTGCTTTCTATATCACTAACACCTGGATGGTTCTCATTCGTACCTATGTTGGATGTTTGACCATTGAGTCATCAATTATTTACTGGAATTTTTAATAGCTACTAATTTAGCACAAACGCATGTATGCATGCAGCCATGAATATGTCATATGTGGACACAGATTCACTCATCAGAAGTCAATTTGTTGCCTTCAGAATACAAATATCAGTTATTTTTAGGATCTTCAAACCTCTAGATTGGAAATTTTTTCATGTGTGTGCCCTTCCTTATTGGAGGGAGACATTTTACTTTATGCGGTCACCGTGTTAGTTTTTTCCATTTTCTTTAGCTTGGAGCAGGTCCTTTTTATTCTGCTACTTGAAGTGAACTGTATGTGTAGGGCTATGCGTTCATAGAATATGAGAACTTTGAAGAAGCACAAAGAGTTATAAATGAAAAGGATGGAGCTGAGTTTCTCACACAGACTGTACATGTTGATTGGGCATTCAGCAGAGGTCCTTTCAAGAGGAGGAATGCTAGGAGGAGGTATGTCCATAGATTAACTATGTTATTGTATCTTTGTTACATGTGGTTTATGGGAAATGAAGCAGAAAAATCTGAAGAAATGATGTCGGAACCTAGCAAAACACTAGTTTTTCACTTTAATAATTTTTTCAGAATGAGGTTAAGTTGGTTTTGATGGCTGTACCTTTTATTTATTTCTTTTTATTTTTTAAGTCTGCCGTTATTCAAGCATCAGATTCACCATTCCTGCACGTCATGAAATGATATTAAAGATATTTATAGCTAGTGTCCTACTTTCCCTTGTCCCCTGTCGTTTGATTTCTGCTGCTATGTGTTGCTATGTGTTCTTTAGTGTACTTTGTTTATCCTATTTACATGCGTTAGTTACTGCCTCCTTCTTTAGAATGCTCTACTATGGCTTATTCGCTTTTGTTACCATCATTTTCATACTGCTTTAAATTTCTTGTCCGGGTCTGACGTTTCTCTTGCTTTGCTTGTGCTTATGCTTTGTATTGAGCCAAGAGTCTTTTGGAAACAACCGCTCTACCTACCAAGGTAGAGGTAAGGTCTGCGCACACCCTACCCTCCCAGACCCCACGTTGTGGGATTTCATTGGGTATGTTGCTGTTGTTGTCCTACTTTCCATGTGATTTGATTGTGGTTATACCTCTATCTCCAGGGAGCAGCATTATCTGCTCTCAAGACATATATTCTTATGGTTTGACCACTAAATTCTTTCTTCCTCGCGTAAAATTGGTTTTATCCTGGACCCATACACCCACTTACTTGTGATCCCAAGATCATCTGCCATATCCATTTAGTACCCAGCCACTTTGCATTTCTATCAGATGGAATTGAACAACCAGCAGCTGACGTCTATGATCAAATTATGTTTTTTAAAACCAGTGCCAGTGGGAGCAGGTTATCTTTTTACCTTAAATCCAACATATTGTTGACTTTAGGTTTACTTTGTGAAGCCTGGTCCTTCATCCATACAGAAGCACCTTCTCACTTCTATTACACCTTTTGCTTCTGGAGACACAAGCATTACTTATTTCAGTCCTCCTCTTTGCCCTTTCCCGAGTTGGGGGTTCTGTTTGTCAGAAATTGATGGTCAACATAGTTTTTTCAAAATGTTGAATTTGGTACCCTGGTTCAACCCGAGTTGAGATGGATTGAACTAGAATTCACATCAATCGCGCTATGGATTGAAAGGACCAACATATTATATTATGCACAATCTTGATTGTTGCTAAATTAGGGTATATTATGTAGTTTTTTCAAAATGTTGAATTTGGTACCATGGTTCAACCCGAGTTGAGATGGATTGAGCTAGAATTCACATCAATCACGCTATGGATTGAAAGGACCAACATATTATATCATGCACAATCTTGATTGTTGCTAAATTAGGGTATATTGTGTCTGATTTGACCTTCAACTTCTAGTTCGAGTTAAATAAATTGTCACTAGCCAGATTGTGAGGATATATTTGGCCTTTAAACTTCCAGGTCAAACAGACACACTCCAGCTTTTCTTGCAGATTGGGCCTGCTTCAAAGTTGAACGACAATCACCAATAGCTAGTCGCTACATCTGATGGACAAACAAATCCAGATTATTCCCTTTTGAGTTAGCAAACAGCCAGAGCGCGTAGTAACCAATAGCTTAAATAGCCGACCTCATTTTACTAGTGTAGAATGTGAGATATGCACGTAAAAACTATTTATAGCATTGGTTACATAATTGAACTCTGATTACTAAAAGGTGTTAAGGGGGATAGATAGGCCTAAAATCTCGTGAAAGTCTTCTCATATACTTGCAATCTGTAGGAGTCTTACAAAATTAGCAAACAGGATGCAATGGAAGCAAAATATCCATATATGGGATTAAAGTTTAGTCATGTCGATACACTTGCATCACATGCTATGTTTTTAGTAAGGTTGACCAGTGGGATGGGACGGGATTTGGGGGGACGGGGTGGGTGGTCGGGATCGTGACTTGGCGGGCCGATATAGGGGGACGGGAAGAGATCATGCCCCATCCCACATCCTGCCGGGAGAGGGGATGAGTTTTGGGGGGACGGGACATGTAGGGGGATTTTAATTTTTTAGACACAATTTAAAAAAAATATATATTTACACTTAAATAATTGAACAAGATAGTGAATAAAAACACCTAAAGCTGTTTTTGTGCCTCTAATATTATTTAACAGAAATATATATTTTTTTGTAATACAATTTCAAAATTGCAACTTTGTTTCGTAGTTCGAAAGTTGCAAATCACATAGTAAAATTGCCATTAAAAAAATTACATACTCAACCATACTCTTTCTAATTTCCTCACAATCTCTTGAGGATCTTCTGTTGGAATCAAATTGTTCGACGTCGCTTCCTGCTCCCTCGTATAAGATTTTGTTATAGTTGTGGTCTTCTTCTTCGTTGATCTCTGGTTGACCGCACCTTTTACGCTCCGCTCTAATCCAATCTCTGAATAAAACTGTAATCTCCGAGCTGTCTCCTGCCAATGAGTGTCTATTCTCTTCTATTTGAAACATTTCAGCAGAAAAAATGCTTTCAGAAGCTGTTGATGACGCTTGAATATTCAACACATCTCGGGCCATCTTTGATAGTGTCGGAAATGTCTTCTCATTCTCCCTCCAGTATTTCAGCAAGTCTTCGCGTCCATCTTCATTGACAATTGATTCGTACAGTACAACAACAAAACATAAACATCAAACTCACTAATTTGTGAAGAACTTGAACCACTATACATTCTATTTCTAAGGCCTTAGTACTAGAAGCAGAAATAACATGTCTTTTATTAGGTTGCAGTGAAGTAGATGAAGATGGTATAGAAGCTAGGTTGATTATTTGCACTTTGCTCTTTGTAATATATATATATATATATATATATATATATATATATATATATATATATATATATATATATATATTTTGCAATTCGGTGTGTATGCTAGACATAACTTCTTCTTTAGTTGATTCTTCAGTTGGGTCTGTTGGAAGTATTTCTAAACTTTCATAAATCGTTTCAATAAGTGCTTTACAACCGTCTACTTTAATAGTAGGATTTAATACAACACCAATAAAATAAATAGTGAGAATATGATTTTTTAAAAATTTTTTAAATATTTTTTTAATAGCTGGTGCGTATTCATTGAGTAACAAAAATATTAGAGCTATATAAAATAACATAGCTGAAATAGTAGGATAATAAATTGCAGAAGATTCCTTAGTAGTTAGAAAACATTTCTCTAAAAATATAATAAGTTCCAAAATTTTATGTCAATCATCATCTAAAAGCATGTTCGCTGGATTTTGATTATGGCTGTTAAATAATAAAGTTGTATGTCTTTTATACTCGTGAGCAACAAGTAATTGTTCATACAAAGAATTTCACATAGTTTCAACTTCTGAATTTTTTCTATAAGGTAATCCACAATCATGACAAGTTTTTTACTCTTTGCATCTTTGTATTTTATTACCTTTAAAAATAAAGTTTATAGCAAATTATACTTTATCAAAGATGTCTTTAAAAAGTTTTAGGCAATCCTTTACAACTAAGTTATAAATATGACATGCATATCTAATATGAAAAATATGGGGAAAAGCTGGAGTAAATTGAGTTTCTAAAAGGTTTACATCATAATCATTAGAATCAGCATTATCTAATGTAATAGTCATAATTTTATCAGTAATTCTATAATATTCACAAAATTCATGAATAATTCTTGAAATAAAATATCCAGTGTGCCTATCATTAATATATCTATATGCTAATATACGTTTTTGCATAGACTACAAACACCTCAATCATTGCCGTCCCGAATTCGATCCCCTATATCGACGGTAGACATCCCGATTTTTTTGGGGGCGGGCTGTCCCCGCCCACTGGACACCCTTAGTTTTTAGTGATCTTGTAGTTTATTCATAGATTTGTATGTCAAGAAAATACAGGGAGTTTCTAGTTTTGGAGAACCACAAACTATGGATTATCAGAATGAAACCTATCCATGTGGAGCGAAAACAAACATAGACTGATGATTCATGTAGCCGACCCGAACTAGTTTGAGATTGAAGCTTAGTTGTTACTGTATTTTATGATATTGTTGAACTTATTTTCTCAGTTTGGTGAAGGAATCTCGGTAAGTAGTATCTTTTTTTTAAAAATATTTTTTATTACATGAGGCATAGGTGAATGGGGAGAGAATTATAACGTGGGGATTCAAACCCTCACCAACAAGGTGAAAGTTCAGATAACCAACTAACTGAGCTACTAAATCCCTACCGTAAGTCGTATCTTCAGTTTCCCCCGAACACACAATGAAAATAAAATAGGAAAATTACAGACTGAAACATAGTTAATGATTTCCCTAAGCGAGTTAATGCCTTCTGAGTTCATAAGAGACCTTAGAATCAGGGACATTCTTCTCCTCTGGAAGTTTTTTCACTTGCATCAAAATAGAAAAAGAATAATACTCCCTCCGTCCCAAAATACTTTGTCGTCCTTACTATATATATTTGTCTCAAAATACTTGTCATTTTGCAAGTTCAAGGTAAATTTAATAATTTCTTTCCCATTTTACCCGTCGTAATAACTGGTCTTGAAAACTACAAACACCTCAATCATTGCCGTCCCGAATTCGATCCCCTATACCGACGGTAGACATCCCGATTTTTTTGGGGGCGGGCTGTCCCCGCCCACTGGACACCCTTAGTTTTTAGTGATCTTGTAGTTTATTCATAGATTTGTATGTCAAAAGAAAATACAGGGAGTCTCTAGTTTTGGAGAACCACAAACTATGGATTATCAGAATGAAACCTATCCATGTGGAGCGAAAACAAACATAGACTGATGATTCATGTAGCCGACCCGAACTAGTTTGAGATTGAAGCTTAGTTGTTACTGTATTTTATGATATTGTTGAACTTATTTTCTCAGTTTGGTGAAGGAATCTCGGTAAGTAGTATCTTTTTTTTAAAATATTTTTTTATTACATGGGGCGTAGGTGAATGGGGAGGGGATTATAACTTGGGGATTCGAACCCTTACCAACAAGGTGAAAGTTCAGATAACCAACTAACTGAGCTACTAAATCCCTACTGTAAGTCGTATCTTCAGTTTCCCCCCGAACACACAATGAAAATAAGATAGGAAAATTACAGACGGAAACATAGTTAATGATTTCCCTAAGCGAGTTGATGCCTTCTGAGTTCATAAGAGACCTTAGAATCAGGGACATTCTTCTCCTCTGGAAGTTTTTTCACTTGCATCAAAATAGAAAAAGAATAATACTCCCCCCGTCCCAAAATACTTTGTCGTCCTTACTATATATATGTCTCAAAATACTTGTCATTTTGCAAGTTCAAGGTAAATTTGATCATTTCTTTCCCATTTTAACCGTCGTAATAACTGGTCTTGAAAACTACAAACACCTCAATCATAACTAAATAAATATTAATGAAGACAGATAAATCTTAAGACATAAATAAGGGTAGAATAGTAAAACACCCCTTTCTAATTAATATTTTCTTCAAGGGCGTGTAGATGAAAAATAAGACAAGTATTTTGGGACGGAGGGAGTAGAAAATACTCTTCTTTTATGCTTTGTATTTGTGCAATTTTCCTTCAGGTTTTGAGTTGAAGTATTATCTAAAATACAGTGGGTCCTTATTTGTGCAGATCACCGCGTGGCCATCGTTCTAGAAGTCCCAGGCGGAGATTCTAATCAGTGTGCTTGTATGCAATGGTCATGAGGCTTATTCGCAGTTTTCCCCAAATTGTTTGAACCTGTCCTTAATTATGTGTATGATATTACTTCGCTTACTCAGTTTTCTCCAATTTTTCTATTTCTCTTTCCTTAACTATGTCTTTGGTGGACGGTATTCAGAGCTTTCCCAGCAGCATTGCATTTTCATACTGGTTTCTGTGAAATGTTTAGATTTTCTTTTATTCGTTTCAGAATATTCAGCAGTCTAGTAGTCCCTTGTGAGTGATGTCAGTAAGATTTGAGTTACGTTCTAAATGTTTCTTAAGATTCTTCTTTTGATAAAAAATTTGCATGCAAGTTGTCGTGTTCCCGTTTTCAAGTGAGTTGCCATATGCTATTATTGGGGATATGCAAAATGAAATTGCAGTAAGACAGTTTCTTTCTCAAGCTCAGATTGTTGTTTAAAGAATTTAGTTATTTTTTGCTTTTCATACTTTGATTGGAGTGGATGTCTATTCTTTTGAATTATGTTTTCCTTTTTCATTTGCTCAAGTTTGCGATGAATACCACTTCTAATCTTTTTCTTTCATTATTTGTAAGCACATGAGATTTTACTTATTCTGCCATGTGAAAAGGGAATAGGGGCGTGAGACTTAACACAAGGTTAAGAAGGAACAATAAATGTTTACCCGTTCTCCCTCTTGAAAAGAAGGGAAAATCATTTGGGATTTATATATAATACAAAATGAAACTTGCTTTTTGGGAGAAAAAAATAGTAGACATGTGAAAACTTGATAAATTGTCTATATCTGTTGTTTAGGATAATTGATTGAAAGGGAAACCCAAAGAATGAACCAGAGTAGAAGGCAAAGAGGAAGAAAAAGCGTAAATGAAAATATTTGTTCCAATTTTCTTTACTCGAGAAGTACTTCTCAAAATTTACTAATCCTATTTGACTGAAATCAAGGAAAAATGGTATCCTTAAATAGTGAAATACTGGGAAATATTGTCTCGTATTTATTTTGAATTTGATTTGATGTGAACATTTTTACACCTTCCAAGTATTTCATCTGTTCCATTTGAGTGTGAACAAGATCCTTGGGCGTGACCTAATGGTAAAAAGAGTTGGCTACTAGAATAATCAATAACTATAGCAATTTACATGAATCACAACTTGTCAAGTAATGTCAATACTCTTTGATTTCTGATTTTGTCTTTCCCTTAGGATGCCTTTTAATTTAGAAGAACGAAATCTGTTTATTTTGTTTTCTTTTTCGTTTCAAAATTAAATGTTCACCAAGGATATTTTTTAAGCTCTTGTTGAAATAATTCCACTTTTCAATTTTTTTTTTTGGTCAAATTTATTATATTCAACCATTATTCTTGTTACTGTGACAATCTCTCTCCGTCTTATTCTATTGAGCTTGCTCTCCATATCTCCAAGCAAATCTTAAATATTCCATCTTAGACCAGTAAGAGTGTAACTTGTTGAATTAAACTTCTTCGAAGATAAGTTAGTGTTAATAATTACATATTTTAAAAGCTTCTATTTTTTTAATATAAAGTTTTTGATACTGCATGACTCAGATTGTCACAACATAGTCTCCACGTAGGGGTGTTCAAGAGAAACCGAAAACTGCACCAAACCGTAAACCAAACTAGTGGGTAGATTGGATCGGATATGGGTGAGTTGAAAACAGATTAATTTACAGACCTGCTCATATTTGGTATGCCGGAATTGGGTTGAGTGACGGATAATATGGGAACCTATTTTCTTTTCTTGCTATGCCTTAACAATATTTGAGATGCCTACAGGAGTTGGGGTCAGGGAAGTCTATTAAAAAGATCTGGCAGATTGTTCGAGCCTATTTTTTGGTGCCTTTGGCTTGAAAGGAATATCAGTTGTTCCGTTTTTTGCTGCAGCTTGTACTTCCCGGCATTTACTTGATAAAAGAAAACTCTCCCCTTAGATAGCCTGCCCAATCTCCCCGTAACTACTCATTAGAAGACCATTGTCTTGAGAGTAGTCCTATTTTGAAGAAAAATAAAACACCAAGGAAAACAAGTTTAAAAGAATCACTTCTACTTTAAAATGAGAGATTACAAATAACAAATTTTTGCAGATGCATAAGATAACATCTTAAAAATAAAACATTGTATTATCTAATATTTTTTGTAATCTGATTTAGTCAAAGCCAATCAGTAAACACTTCTAAGAGAGCATGTGCTGTTGAAGGTGTGTTTTGGTGAATAACACTTGGTCGTGATAGCCCTTTGATGTTGCCTTTCTTTTGTCTTCCTCCAATTTTTCTTTTCTTTCTTGTTAAAGAAAATCAAAATAATATATACTAACTAACTAAAAACATAGTCCCTCTGTCCCATTTTATGTGACATACATTTCTTTTTAGTTTGTCCAAAAAACAGTGGCACATGCTCATATTTAGAAACAATTTAACTTTAAACCTTCCATTTTACCCTTAATGAAATGATTTAATGCACATAAATATTTATGACTTGTTTTAAATACAAGTTTCTAAATTATTTCTTTCTTTCTTTCTTAAACTTCGTGCGCCCAATCAAATAGTGACACATAAATTGGGATGAAGGGAGTATATATATGTATTTTTGTTAATTTTCAATTACTCACGAAATGGAATTAACTGAAAATGAGGTAAAATTTAAATATCAAAGCTATATCTTAAAGGAATATTTAAACAGTATAAATAGTATAGAAAAAGTAAAATGGAGGGTCAAAAATTAACTTCTGCATACGCGTGTAAGTTGGAATATAAATTGTTGTATTAAGCTTTTTAACAATGTAATTGATCAGATTGAAAGATTAGGAATAAGAAATACAAAAGAAAATGAAGACAGGCAGAATGGAAAAAAAAATTAAAGCTATATATTACGAGAAAAGGAAAAATACTACTCCATTTATTTGTTCCTGGGTCAAACTATTAATCTTAATGTTTTAAATTCTCTATTGTAATCATGTGTCCCACATCTTACATTCTGAACTTCACAATTGAAATATAAAACTGTGATTCCTAGTCTTTCCTTTGAAAAAACTGACAATATGGTTTGGTTCAATGTTTGAAAAAAATATTGAACCAAAGTAAACAAGCTCTCTCTCTCTATATATATATATCAATTTATAAGTACCTATGCCCATATATTCTTATAGAGATTCTTTTTTAAGAATTACTCACTCAATTTCAATTTGTTTGTTTTAGTTTAACTCGGCATGAAGTTTAAGAAAACAAAGAAAATTTTGAATCTTGGTACATTATACACATCTTTAATTATTTATTTTTTTAAATAAAGATGTGTACCAAATTTTTTCTGAAATATGACAGGTAGGATATTGGGTGTAAAAAGTTACTAAATATAGAAAGCTACATTCTTTTGAAACAGTGAAAAAAGGAAAGTACTACAAACAATTTTTTTTTTTTGGAAACCAGTAATGTTGTATTCCTCATGCAACCTTCAAAAAGGGGCAGAAGGAAAAAAGGAAAGAAAACTAGTTACAGAGGGCCTAACAAATCTACAAGCTCTGATTCCTCTACATTCAAAGCTTCATTTTGGGATGATTCTCCACCATTTCTTCTGGCTCTTACTTTCTCCTCTTCTAATCCAACAACTCAATAGATGTGCAGTGTTCTCAGGCATGGTCCATTTTGTATTTGTGAGGGTAAAAAATAGAGCCCATAACTGTGCAGTGAATTTACAATGCAGAAAAAGATGACTGTTGGTCTCTTCTGTTTCCCCACATAGTTGACATCTGGAAACAATTATCTGCCTTTTCTCTTCAAAACATCCTGTGTCAATCAAGCCCTTCTGACTACCAACCATGTAAAGCATTTTACTTTAGTTGGTGCTATGTTTTTCCAAACATTGTTCCACAAAATTTGATGGTTTCTGTTTTGTTGTACATTGTGAATTTCATAAACCCTTTTAACAGAAAATTTCCTATCCTTGTTATGCTTCCATTTAATAGAATCTGAATATGAGGTGATGCCTGAGAAACCTTCTAGCTCATAAAGTAAATTGGCCACCATGTCCACTTCCCAATCATTCAAAAGTCTTCTAAAAGATAAATCCCACCCCTGATTAGTCCAACACAAATTCACAGTTGCCTCATGATTGTTGTATATGTTGAAAAGATCAGGAAAATCAAAATCTTCCTTCAAAATGGGGTATGACTGTTCCAAGCATCTCCCCAGAACTTTGTTTTCCTACTATCTCCCACTTTTATGACCATGTTCCGTGCTAGCTTAGGTCACAGATCTCTAATTTTTCTCCAAACCCAACTCCATAGGGTGCAGAACTGACATTACTACACCAAGAGTTATATTCACCATATTTACACTTAATTACCTCCTTCCATAAAGCTTGACCTTCTTCATTATACCTCCATAGCCATTTCATTGATAGGCTATTGTTCTGTCTCCTTAGGTTTCTGATGCCCATTCCCCCTAAATATTTGTTGTTCAGTGTTTTGTCCCATTTCACCTAGTTGTAATCCTTATTCTCTTTGCAACCATGCCAAAGAAAGTCCCTTCTAAGTTTGTCCAACTTCTTCAGAATCTTAGAAGGTAAAGGAAACAATGAGCCAATTTCGGGGTGGATCTCTTCCTCACCTGATAACCCTAAAGAGGGAAGAACATCGGTGGTATTTACACTATTATTTCTAATATTACGATCATTGCGGAATTTAAAATAGTTATATTCAAGGTAATAACAAACAAATATTATAAATACAAGTAACACAAGTATTAAAACCATTTTTAATTTAAATCAATCTATAATCTCTTCCAGATCCTCAATATCATAACCATAGAGGTCCTACTTATCAATAATCATAATCACAGAATTAAACTTATCAAATACATAATTAAAACATACTAGTAAAGGAACCATACCTTTTGCAGTAATCTTCGGATCACCGGAAACCTCAACTTCACCCTTGCAGCCTTCCCCTTTCTTGCTTCCTTGCGTTACGGGTACTATGGCCTAGGTGCTTAGGAAGTCTCTACAGTTCTTTCCAATGATTCCAGCAAGAGTCAAGGTTCTTAAACTAATACGCGTTTAATTATATATTCTTCAAAGTTTATTTCTTGTTCTTATGATCTCTTGAAGTAGATCTTCTTAGATTATAATATTACTCTGTCAGGATTATAGACTGATATAAGGTTTTTAGCTAAACATGATTTTTGGTTAATATAAAGCTATTAGATTTCTGAATTTTAGAGAGAGAGTATTTGCTTGAGAGAGTATTTTTCTAGAGAGAGAGAGATATCAAAGAGAGAATTTATATTTCGAAAAAACTTGTTCTTAACTGATACAATGAGGCTCTTTATATAGATAACCTCGGGGTGCTACAGTATTATGCCCTTTACTGTGCGACCTTTACTGTGGTGCTACAGTATTTGGCGGCTCTTACTATTTTTTGCTATAAACTAATTTATTACATTTATAAAGAAAACTTTATTTTCCTGATATCTTGTCTGAGTCTTGTCTTCTTGTCATCTTTGTTGATATATTTGGTATCTTCTTTTTGCTCCGTTGCTGTCTCTTTCATCTCTTTCTCTTTTTTCTCCGTTGCTGTCTCTTTCATCTCTTTCTTTTTCTTTTTCAGAGCCATAAATAGGACAAAACCAGATCTAGAAACTGCCAGAAGAATGAAAGGACAGAATGGACTAATATCTACAACACTTATAGACGTTATGAGTATGACTCAGATGAAACTAGTGATAATAATTTAGAACAATTTGATACAGAAAATTGGAATTCAGAATGAGAACTATTCAATCTTTCAGAAAAATAATAAGATATAATAAAATGATATGGAGATGTAGAGAAATTAAACAACGTTTAAAAACAATGAAGGAAACAACTGAAGAATTATTAAGAGAACAGAATAAATGGCTAGAAATAGTGAAAAAAGAAAAATGGTTCTATAACATAGAAATGATAGAAAAAATAAATAAAATATGTATGGATGCGGCAGCAGCAAGAAGACAAATAGAAGAGATAAAAATAGAAATCATTGTACATGATCGTATAATAAAAGATCTAATATCAGATCTAAGTTTTGAAACAAATCAATATTAAAAAATGAACTCATCATTTGAAGAAATTAAGAAGCTAAATCAGGCAAAGTGGTTATGTCAGAAAACAAAGACCTTATTAAAACAAAAGAAGAAACATAAAGAAATGGAAAGAATGTATAAAATAAAGATATTTGCAATGGAAAAAGAATTGGATAAGACCCAAAAAACTGTAAAATCTGAAGAATTAACAAGATTATATATACAGATAATACAGACACAATCAGAAATAAGATTTCAAGATGAATATATAAAAAGTATAAACATGGATCTATCGGCAACCAGCAGTTCTTATGGGTGAAGAAATAATAAGAAGACAACAAAATATGTTAGGACAATTAGCACATATAGCAGAAAAAATGTTAGAATATAATAGAGATATAAATCAACATATTGTAAGTTGTAGAATAGGTATAAATCTAATAAAAGAAAGAGATCAATGCCTACAAGAAAATTCTGAACAAATAAAAAATAAAAAAGAAACCATAAGAGAATTGAAAAATAGCCTAGCGTTAAAAAATGAAATAATAAGACAAAAGGAAGAGGAAAATATGGAGTTAATGGAAAATAAATTAGGAGAAATAATCAGAAAAGATAGTGAAATATCATATCTGAAAAATATAATACAGGAACAATACAAATACATAAACGTATTAAAATATGGATAAAGGAAAAGAAATAGCAACAGATCTATACAATACACACTATCAGATAGATGAATATGAAGGAGGAACAACACAAACATTAAGTTTTAAACCAGAAACGTATCAAAAAATACAAAATGAAGAAGATGAGCTATCGATAAAAAAGATATTTAAAACAAAATGGTTTGAAAGAAATAAAGAAATTAGGTATATAATCCAAAAACATGAAAATATAATAGACACAAGAAGTGTAAACGGAAAAGCCAGAATTAATTTAGTAACAGATGAAATAATAAAAAGAGAGTTATCAAAATTATCAACAAAAGAAGCTAAAAAATATAGGAATATATATTTTGGAGGAGTAGAATTCACAATAAAAGCATATTTTCAGAAAAATATAGATACGCCTATACAGATATACATATTGGACGACAGAATATTAGAAAATTTACAAGATGCATTAATATCAGTAATAAAAGGAAATTTAATATACCAAAAGTTAAAATTTACAGTACAACCTGATTTTAGTATTTCATTAAAGGATGAACATAAAGACTTAGCATTAACATTATATTACAAATTAGATGGAATAAAAATGCCATCAGGAAGTAAAGTCATAAGTATAGAAACAAAAATGGTATACGCCTTAACAGGAAATCACCATATAAAGAGACAACACGAAATGAATATCTTAGTACCAAAAATATATCAAGACATTCTAGAAAGAATAGAACATAAAGAAAACTCAAAAATAACTATACCAAAAGAAATACATATGGACTTTAGCCATAGGACCACAACGATGCTACAAAAGATAAAACCAAGGATAGAAGGATCCAGATTAAGCATCACAAAAGAAATAATAACAAAACAAGAAAACTCCAGAATACCAAAAACAATGGATTTAGTAAATATGACAAGTAATAGATTAAGTATTAAAGTAATTATATTCAACGGAATTACATCAACTGATTGTATAACTGAAATTAATACAGGAGCTGTAAAAAGCTTTGTACATATAAGTAAGATAAATGAAAAAGGCTTGTCAATCGATTCCACCAGAAACCTTTAATTATCCTGAAAATGATAGAGAAATAATAGTTACCAGAAGCGTTAATCTGAGATTTAAAATTCAAGATTTAGAGTATAAAATAAACATTGCAGTAATAGAATATGATAGTTTTAATGAATTACTATTAGGAAGCGATTTTCTAACTATGATAGATTATAGGATTAATAATAATGGAATAGAAATTAATGATCAAGGTAAAACAAGATTTGTTAATAAAATATGAATATTCAAGATAAGATAAATAAAAGAAACGAAAATTAAAAAGCATAAAACAAATGCTACTAGAAGAATTTATAGATTCACAACTTAAGTACTTAGAATATAGTGCTAAAAAAGTGAGATTGGAAAATGAAATAGAACAGTTAGAAAAAGTAGTAAACCATAAACCGGGTAAAAAATGGATAAGTGTAGGAGATGGATGGATGAAAAGAATAAATAATTCTGAGTAATTTTAACGAAAAAGTCGATGAAATATGGACAGAATTAATAATAAAGGAAAAATTAAAAAATCTTTTCACAAAAATGGATGAAATAAGAGAAAA
Organism: Anisodus tanguticus; assembly: GCA_034509755.1. Classification (NCBI taxonomy): domain Eukaryota; kingdom Viridiplantae; phylum Streptophyta; class Magnoliopsida; order Solanales; family Solanaceae; genus Anisodus; species Anisodus tanguticus. Next base: position 17,936,937 of record CM067553.1, on the reverse strand, counting down.
TCAAGTCCAAACACGCGAACTAATACGAGAAGAACTAACAAAATTATGGAATGTATCTGAAGTACCAACATTAAAACTAATATTAGAACAACTAAATACAATAGTAGCCCAAGTGAACAAAGAAAAAGGCAAGGAAAAACAGATGGACGAAGGAGAACCTAGTGACCAGGAAAACACCATAGCAGATATAGTTCAATTAAAAATGACGCAACCCGAGATAGTACCAATAGATGCATGGAGAAGAAGTAAAACCCCGATAATGGTAGATATTAGTCAGATAAAACCAAAAATACCAAAAGAAGTAGAAAAAACATTAGACGGTCTAAAAGCATTAAGTAAAAAAGGATAATTTTAATGAGTAATACTGAGCATAGCGCAGTAACATTTATTAGAAATCACGGAAAAGATATATTAGAAAAGGAAAGATACAAATATGAACTCATGAAAAAACAACAGGATCCTAAAGAAACCTTAATTAAAAATGAAGATAATTTAAAAGAAAGAAATATTTATGTAGAAGAAAGAAATTTAAAACTTGAAAATAAAACCCAGAGCCAAAAAATAATAGAATTAGAAAAAGAAAATACAAAATTAAAGCTATCCACCAATGAAGAGTGGCTGACAAAGTATAAAAAATATAAGACTAAGTATAAAGACACCAAGTATGAATTAAAAAAGGCTAAAGTAGAAATAAAAGAAACAAAGAAAGAATTAGAATTAGTCAAACAAGAAATGAGTGAATTAAAAGAAGAGTTACACATTATGAAACAACAGATAGCAAGGATAAAAGGAAAAAAGAAGGTAAGAAGAATACACAACACTAGTGATGAAAATGAAAGAAATAGCAATACTAATGATAGCAGTAGCACCGATAAAGAAAATGTGATAGGTAAGGAAATACAAGTAGCAAGAATTACGGAGGAAATAGAAGATGAAAACAATTCTGAAACGGTACAAGAAAATAATAAAATACTAGAAGCTCTACGAAAAATGCAAAGGGTAAACGCAATAATAGAAGAAGAACCTGAAAGGAATATAGAAGATGAATACAATGAACCTTTTGAAACAGAAGTAGAATCAGATAATATAATAAATGAAGATACCAATGACTACCCTGAAGTAGAAATGGTAGATCCAACTTTAGAAGTCATAACAAGAAAACCTACTAAATTACCACCACATATACCAGTAGGACATAGAGCAGAATTTAGCGAATTTATAGGATCAATGGCTCAAGGAATAAATATGAATGGATATTTTCTGGATTTAGATAATGTGTATGATGAACAAGAACTAAGTAGAAGAATAAATGATTGGAATGTAGGAATGTCTTTAGCATTAATGGGATCAGCCCATACTAGTGATTTAGACTATATGTATGAATTAATATCTAAAACGATGATCGGAAAAGTAGCATTTTGGTTTGAAACCATAGCTTATCAAATGAAAGGAGAAATATTTCACCATGTTAAAGACTGGAAGGGAATATTAATGTTATTCGATATGGTATTAAAAAGAGAATTTCTAGGAGAAAGATGGCTAGTAGCTAGAGAAAATGTACTGGCAGAAAGAAAATGTGAAATAATAATGAATTTAAACAATATGAAATGTTGTAAGATCAATAAACTACCAGAATATACGATAAGTTTTACTAAATTCTATTATGAAGCAAGATTCTTACCAGATGAAGGAATAATATACCAACAACTCTATTATGATCATTTACCAAACCCATATAATACAGAAATTACTAAGGAATACAAACAATTAGAACCAAAAGAAAATACTTTAGGAGAAAAAATAAGAGTACTACGAGCCTACTTAATGAGAAAATGCGAAGAATACAGACTACAACAAAAGGTTAAAAAAGATAAAAAATTAGGACTAAGAGAAATATGTGGATTTACAGAAAAGAGATTAGTATTTGGATGCGATAACCAGGAAAAAGAACGAAAATATAAAAAACATAGAAAGACTTTTAGAAAATATAAGGAAAAAACGTTCAATAAAAACAAAAATTACAGGAAAAATTATAATAAATCATATTATAAGCCTTATAGGAGAAAGAGATATAAGAGATTTAGAAAATACAATAATACCCCGGATACTAGAAAGAGGTTTAAAAACAAACGAAAGTTTAGAAGAAAAAGATATATAAAACCTTTGGAAACAAAAGAAGCACCAAAGGAATGTAAATGTTGAAATTGCAACGAAAAAGGACATTATGCCAATAAATGCCCTAAGTTAAAGAAGCAAGGAGTAAAATACATCAATACTACGCAGTTTATTATGAGCTTAGAAAAAATAAGAGAAGAAAATAATAAGTGGTATAGTGATGAAGGATTTTATATTAGTCAAACAGAGGACGAAAGTGATATAGAAACAGGAACAGTTAATTATATCTATTCAGATAGCGAAAATGATTCATAATAAATGGTAGCAATCTACATAGAAGCCCATGTAGAATACAAACTCAATAAGTTAATAAAACAAAAGATATTTATTGATAGTGGAGCAGACATGTGCTTGGCACGAAAAGAAGTTTTAGAATCACATAAGTGGAAAAGGTCTAGGACATATAGAATAAGAGTAACAGGATTTAACGAACAAACCAAAGAATTAGACACTATAGCTGAAAATGTAAGAATAGTGTTAAATAAGACCATATTTAGATTACCAATAATATATCAAGACAATAATATGAGTCAACAAGTATTATTAGGAAATAACTTTTTAGATTATTTCAAAACCCAAGTTATAAATAATAACACCTTAAGCTTACAAACACCTTGTAACAGATGGATCATATTAAAAAGAATACTACCGATACAAACATTAAAATTATGTAATAGGATAAATCGAAACAATAATCTTCAAATATTAAAAGAAAAATACCTTGGAATGTTAAAAATGAATTTTGGAGAAAATCCAATACAATTATGGGAAAAAGAAAAAATATATGCGGAAATAAAATTAATAATTCATGATGATATTATCAGATGTAAACCTATTAGATATAGCCCAACAGATCAAAAAGAATTCGAAACGCAATTAAGAGAACTACTAGATTTGAAACTAATACAAGAAAGTAAAAGCTCACATAGTAGTCCAGCTTTCTTAGTAAGAAAACATAGTGAACAAAAACGAGGAAAAGCTAGAATAGTCGTAGACTATAGAGAATTAAATAAGAAGACAATATTTGATGGATATTTTTTACCATATAAAAGAAACCTTATTAATAGATTAGGAAATAAGAAATGGTTTAGTAAGTTTGACTGTAAAAGTGGATTTTGGCAAATAAAACTAACCAAAGAATCAAAACCTTTAACAACTTTCAGTACCCCTCAAGGACATTATGAGTGGAATGTATTACCCTTTGGACTAAAAAATGCACCTCAAATATTTCAAAGAAGAATGGACCAAGTGTTTAAAAAATTAACAGAATATTGTATAGTATATGTCGATGATATATTAATATACAGCGAAACCTTAGGAGATCATATTAAACACCTAGAAGAATTCATAAAAACTATAAAACAACATGGAATTTTACTATCAGAAAAGAAATCCGAAATCTTTAAAGATAATATAGAATATCTAGGATATATAATAGGTAAGGAAGGATTCCAACTTCAGGAACACATAGTAACGAAGATTAAGAATTTTAAAGATAAATTAGAAAATAAAAAGGAAGTACAACAATTTTTAGGAATAGTAAACTATGCCTCAGATCACATAAAAGACTTACCAGCCCTAAGAAAGCCATTACAAGATTTGATCAAGGGAAAAAACAAGACTTTTGAATGGACAGAGAAACAAGATAAAGCTATAAAAGATATTAAAGAAAGAGTAACAAATTTACCAAAACATAGAATACCAACAGATAAGGACCAGTTAGAACTATTTACAGATGCCAGTGACGTAGGATGGGGAGCAGTCCTCATAGCTTATGACAAAGAAGATATAGACAAAGAAAAACCATTAATATGCGGATATGGAGGTGGAACTTGGAAGCCCAATGAAAAGAATTACCATATCAATGAAAAAGAATTATTAGCCATAAAATTTGGAATAAAAAGATTTCATTATCATTTATTACCAGTAAAGTTTGTTGTCAGAACTGATAACACCCAAGTAAGAGCATTTATTACTAATAAAATAGACCCATTACCAGAATTAAATAAAAGAAGAAAATGGCAATCGTTCTTCTATTGTTATGATTTTATTGTTAAAAATATATCTGGAAATAAGAATCTTCTAGCTGATTTCTTAAGCAGATATCAGGATGTCAGTCAACAGCGACAACTTTGAAGACTATATCAACAATATAATAAATGAAGTTATCAGCAGCAACCAAGTCATGGCAACCAAGATACAAGAATTGGATGAAATACTCAAACAAAATAATAGCCTTATCAGCCAATTGAAGGAATGCATGTCGGACTACCAGATTTATAAAAATCTAAGAAACTCTCCAAAAGATAACATGGAGACTACAAGCTTTCCTACCCTCAGTTCAAGACTAGCACACCTACCATCAACATCCCAAATACCAACATCACAAATATTATCTATGGCTGAGAAATTAACATTCTCACCAGAAATCATTACCACCTATGAAGCCATTACTAAATACTACACCTACAAATCCAACCCCAATATATTACGAGTCTCAAGATTTAGTAAGTATCCAAGATATTTATGTCTTGAGAAAACAGACCCAAATGTAGCCTATAAACTTTTTAAATATGGATTCCTTGACAAAATTATGGTAGATGACTCCCTTAACAGCATATCGAAATTACCAAGTACTATATACCAATCGGTCCAATCCATGAAAGAAACATTCGGACCAGGAATTTATGGAATACAAATATTTGATGCCTCCACAGATCTAACGGGGAAACCTATTGTTCTATGCCATTTGTTCAAAGCGAGGAAGGAATACTAACATCCTTTGGAGATAACACAGACTCCAAAAAAGAGATGCCATGCAAAATAAATCAATTTCAAGATTGGCTAAGCAACAAGAGAGCCATCGGACTAGCAACTCTAGCAGGAAGACTAGAAGATATGATAAAAGCAGGCAAAGCAAGTATCATTGGAACTACCAAAGGAGGAGAAGTGGAAGAACTAGTTACAATATACTATAATCATGACATAGTAATCCAAGATACAGTAGAACTAACAAACATGATGAACAGAATAATAAATTTGAAACATAAGCATGCCAAGGAAATGATAGAACAATATCAAGCTATAACCAAGCAAAAAAGAAAACCAATAGCTCTACGAGATATGAGTATAAAACAAGTTATGAGCATAAAAGAAGAAGGACCCAGTGATCCGTTCTCATAATAGCATAATAGCCTGGTGGGGAATAATGTAGTTTTACTACAAAACCCATCATACCAGTTCATCAAAAATCATGTAGTTTGACTACGTGGTATATCAGCATAATAGCATAATAAATCGGCCCAATGTGATACATCACATGAGCCCAAAGTGATATTAGAATAAAAAATAATAATAATAAAAAAAATATAAAAATAAAAATGAAAGTGACTTATCAGCAAAAGAGAATGAAAGTGACTTATCAGCAAAAGAGAAGAAAAAGATGGAAAAGAAAAAGAAAAAGATGAAAGTGACAATAGAAGAGAAAAAAGAAAAAGAAAGAGATGAAAGAGACAGCAACGGAGAAAAAAGAGAAAGAGATGAAAGAGACAGCAACGGAGCAAAAAGAAGATACCAAATATATCAACAAGGATGACAAGAAGACAAGAATCAGACAAGATATCAGGAAAATAAAGTTTTCTTTATAAATGTAATAAATTAGTTTATAGCAAAAAATAGTAAGAGCCGCCAAATACTGTAGCACCACAGTAAAGGTCGCACAGTAAAGGTCGCACAGTAAAGGTCGCACAGTAAAGGTCGCACAGTAAAGGGCATAATATTGTAGCACCCCGAGGTTATCTATATAAAGAGCCTCATTGTATCAGTTAAGAACAAGTTTTTTCGAAATATAAATTCTCTCTTTGATATCTCTCTCTCTAGAAAAATACTCTCTCAAGCAAATACTCTCTCTCTAAAATTCAGAAATCTAATAGCTTTATATTAACCAAAAATCATGTTTAGCTAAAAACCTTATATCAGTCTATAATCCTGACAGAGTAATATTATAATCTAAGAAGATCTACTTCAAGAGATCATAAGAACAAGAAATAAACTTTGAAGAATATATAATTAAACGGGTATTAGTTTAAGAACCTTGACTCTTGCTGGAATCATCGGAAAGAACTGTAGAGACTTCCTAAGCACCTAGGCCATAGTTCCCGTAACGCGAGGAAGCAAGAAAGGGGAAGGCTGCCAGGGTGAAGTTGAGGTTTCCGGTGATCCGAAGATTACCGCAAAAGGTATGGTTCCTTTACTAGTATATTTTAATTATGTATTTGATAAGTTTAATTCTGTGATTATGATTATTGATAAGTAGGAACTCTATGATTATGATAAGTAGGAACTCTATGATTATGATATTGAGGATCTGGAAGAGATTATAGATTGATTTAAATTAAAAATGGTTTTAATACTTGTGTTACTTGTATTTATAATATTTGTTTGTTATTACCTTGAATATAACTATTTTAAATTCCGCAATGATCGTAATATTAGAAATAATAGTGTAAATACCACCGATGTTCTTCCCTCTTTAGGATTATCAGGTGAGGAAGAGATCCACCCCGAAATTGGAAGAGTCTAGAACTGAGTTTATGAGGGTAAGTCTTCCTCCTAAAGATAAGTTGTGTCTTAGAAGGTAAAGGAAACAATGACATAACAAATTTCCTTTGCTTGCCTCTATCACCTCCTATTTGAAAACCTTTGATCCAACTGTTTTGTATTGAAATCCTCATCATACTGTCAAATCCTTCCATTGCCAAAATAAAAAGAAAGGGAGATAGAGGGTCTCCCTGTCCAAGTCCCCTCCCTGATGGGAAGAAGCCAACTGGTTCACCATTTACAAGAATAGAAATCTAACAGTACTGATGCAGAACCTAATCCATCCCAGCCATTTCTCACCAAATCCCATTTGTCTGAGTAGGTTCACCAAGAATTTCCAATTAACATGATCATAAGCTTTTTCAATGTTTCCTTGAACCCCGCGCATAGCGGGAGCTTAGTGCACCGGGCTGCCCCTTTTTAAGCTTTTTCAATGTCTAGCTTGCACATGACACCGGGAGTATCTCCTTTCATTCTAGAGTCCACACACTCACTTGCAATAAGTGCAACATCCATGATCTGTCTCCCTTTTATGAAGGCCATCTTATGTTTGTTGACCAGCTTGTCGACCACTTTTTTCAACCTTTCAACCAAGATCTTTGCTATGAACTTATATATACCTGTGATCAAATTTATAGGTCTGAAATCCTTCAACTTTGAGGCCCCTGCTTTTTTAGGAATGAGGGCCACATATGTTGCATTGAAACTTTTCTCAGTCCTTTGGTTAGCATGGAAATCATGAACAGCGTTCTTGATATCATCTTTGAGCAGATCCCAAAAAACAAGATAAAAAGACATAGAAAATCCATCAGGCTCAGGTGCCTTTTCCATAGCACACAAATTGATACTATCCAACATTTCTCCTCTTTAGTTATACATGTAGGGTTCATAAGCTGCAACTCTGGTCTCCATTCCTCTGACTCCTTGTAAAGATTTTGATAGAAACTTTGAATGGCCTCCTTGATTTCTGCTGGTTCACTAATAGTATTCCCTTCCACTGTTAGATTATCAATGGAGTTCTCAAAATCCAAAGCCAAGTTGGTCTTTTGAAGGAGTTCATCATCTGTAAGGCTTCTTTGTTCCTAGATAGTTTCCCAGTTTGCCATTTGGTCTAAGATCTCCTCCTTTTGTTGTTTCCAGTTGCCTTTGTTGGTTTTGCCCATTCTTTCAGCTCTTTCCTTTTAGCAATTTCAGCTAAAATATAACCAGGTCTACCAGTAACTGTGAAAGATAGCCACCACATTCTCACATTCTCATTGAAACCCTCAACCCTCATCCTCCAGTTTTCAAACTTGAAGTATGATTTCTTGAAGCTCATATCCCCACATGTCAACATGATTGGATTGTGATCAGAGACTAATTTAGGAAGAATTGCTTGTTTGATGGTGACAAGCTGTTCCTCCTACTGAGATGAGAATAAGAATCTATCTATCCTAGAGTCAGTTCTATGGTTTCCCCTCTTCTCCATGTGAAAGACCCTCCAAATAAAGGAGGGTACATAAGCTCCAGCTCCTCAATGCATTCAGAAAATTCTGACATAGCTCCATTTTCTGTGATAATCTGTTCTTTCAGAAGGGTATCTGATGACACTAAATCACCACACACTACCCATGGCCCTTCACAAAGGCTTCTCATGGCTCCCAGTTCACACCATAATTCCCTTCTATCCATCCTGATGCATTTAGCATAAACTGCTGTCAAGAACCAAGTAAAATCCTGATTTTTTCCAGTCAGTTTACAAGTGATGCATTGATCTCCACTTTCCATTAATTCCCCTTCCCATATCCTCTTATCCAAAAGTATGAGAATCCCTCCACCACTACCCACTGCCTCTAAATGTATTTCTCCAACCCACCTGTTGCTCCAGATACTCTGTAGCAACCTACTAACATCACCTTCTATTTTAGTTTCCACCAGCTTATAAACATCTGCCTCCCATTGCTTGATCACATTCCTAACTAATCCCTTTTTTCTTTCATCATTTAACCCCCTCACATTCCATGTCATTAGTTTTAGTATATATCTTTTATCCATAAGAAAGTTGAATGGACATTTTCATGGTCCTTGCTTTGAGTTTTATATTCTTCTGTATTGAGGTTATCTAGGACTAGAGCAATGGTTTATTTTTTGTTTTAATCATTAAGGTAATGTAAGTATGAAAGCATATATGGATATAAGGTGATTGTTTGATTTATGAAGGTGAATAATTGTCACGTCTCAAGGTGACATTTCTCACAGATGTTTGAATAGACAATAGGTTCATCCATTTGTTTGATTCTTGCTAATCATATATCGGCTTTTGAGAAAGTTTGCGTTTGACTCTAGTAGATTGAATGAATTGAAGTTGTATGTGATGTGAGGAAAAGGAAAAAACCGACAAAATCGAAACAACAATACAAACTCTATTTGGTTTGGTTTGTATATTTAGCAAACTGACACACTGGTATTTATCTAATTTTTTGCTAGACAGGTTTCGGAAGTGAATTCACTGTTGGGTAGAGCTGGTATGGCGGGGCTCGGTAAGGCTGTAGATGTGTTGGACACCCTGGGTAGCAGCATGACAAATTTAAACCTAAGTAGCGGTTTTGCGTCAAACATGGGAACCAAGGGAAATAAAATTTCAATTTTGGCATTTGAAGTTGCAAACACCATAGTCAAGGGTGCCAATCTTATGCATTCTCTTTCAAAAGAGAACGTGCAACATTCGAAGGAGGTAGTGCTTCCTTCAGAAGGTGTGCAGCTCTTCATAACAAAGGATATGGATGAACTCTTGAGAATTGCTGCAGCCGACAAGAGGTGCTTAAGACTCTGAGATAGCGCTTATTGTCGTATAAGATGCTACTTTCAAGTTCTGTCTGCCAGATTGTATTTCTAATATTCTGTAATATGGCAGGGATGAACTGAAAATATTCTCTGGTGAAGTGGTTCGTTTTGGAAATCACTGTAAAGATCCTCAATGGCACAACTTGGGACGTTACTTCGAAAAGTACTTGCTATAAGCTTTATCTTTTATTGCTTGCTCGTCATTAGTACACCTCAATGTGTGATCATCATTTATAGTGCATTTCATTATATTTAGGCTGGAATCTGAACTGACAGCTCATAAAATCTTGAAAGAAGAAGCAGAGGCTGTAATGGTGCAGTTGATGATCTTGGTTCAGTATACAGCTGTGAGTTTTATCTCATTCTCACATATTTTGATCTCCCATTGCCGTGTTTATTCCATTATATTCCCATTTATTAATCCTTTAGTTTGGTTTTAAAGAATAGTGGAGAAGAAATTAGGATCTTGTTTTGTCCATGATTGAAGAGGTCATGCAAATCTAGGACTGTTAGAAACGCACACTAGTTATTGATGCTCAAGTAAAGTAGGCTACTGTGACTCACACATGGAACTAAATGTAACCAGTCATCAGCTGTTCTCAGAAAATCTTAGGAAGACCGTGTGAAATCATAGAAGGTTATTTATTTTGATGGCCTACAACATGGATTTACATTTCACAGTATCAAAATCTCACTTCATAGTAATCATAGTGGGAAATATAGTCTCGCGCAAAGCAAGGAGAAAATGTTTGCCGCAAGGGAGGTGATTTTATTTTCCCTTTCTCTTTTGGGAGATGGAAGGCTGGAAGCACATGACTTCCAGCCAAATCTAACAGAAATTTGACAGAGAGGGCTGTTGGCTGAGCTTAGATAGTTTGATGGGTGAAATTGCAATAGTTGAAGGGTCTCTACAAGACTTCGGCTCGAAAACAAATAGAATCAATGCATATTTATAGTTTTTGGACTTTGTATTGCTTGAAAAGTTGGTCACAAAGTGGTGCTTCAGCTCGACAACAAATCAAAATTGCAGTATCTTCTTGATGCGTTATTAATGGAACAACATACTTCATAAAAAATGACTATATCGTCAACATATACAAGCAGATAGATGGGAATATCATGTATAGAATGTGGATAGAAGACATAATGATCTGACTTGCCCATTCCATCCCAACTCCTGGACAACTAGGGTAGAGATGTTCCCTACTGCACCTGAGGCTATTGTCTTAGATAGGAATTAGAAAAGCCGTAAAGGATCTACCTGGTTCAAAAACTTCTGGTCATTGTGTTACATACCCTAGCAGTTCTCTATATTGATGCAAATATTGATCCTGGTTGATGATCAAACGACCAAAGTCACCTAGTAGGCAAGACTCAAGAACTTTTTCGCTTCTCTGTTTCTTCAGCCCATCCTAAAGATTATCCCTGTATTCTCTCTTGCTATGGCATTTTCCATATCAGGGAATAATGATGGCAAGCTCGTTACAGCTTTGTAGGATTTTAGAATCTTTCACTGACTACTGTTAGATCATCATAATACTCCAGCAACAGCATTAAAGTTCTCTTACCTTCAAGGTCGCATCAGGATACTCCATGTACTTGATGGAGCTATGTTAATAGATTCTTGTGGATTTTTTGGGGTCAATAATTGATGCTAAAAAAAAATAGAAAAAGAAGGAATCCAATGAATAGCTTGATGAAAGTATGTCAAAGTTTCTCCTGGATTTTGTTTCAGGGTTGGGTCAATAATGGATGCTACCACACAATTTGTCCTCATCAGTTTCACTTCTATACAATAGTCAATTAGTTACTCCCTTTGTGCCATTTTACGTGGCACTATAAGTCTATTAAAAAAGAATGACACTTTTTTGTATATGAATAAAATTTAACTTTGAACTTCCTATTTTATCTTTATTGGCATGCTTTTATAGCCTCAGAAATCACATGGCATGTTTAAGACCGTAAGTTCCAAAATCATATTTTCTTTCTTAAACACTACATCTAGTCAAACTACGCATAAATTGAAACAGAGAGAGTATCACGTAGGGCCTTGTAAACAACTAGATAACTAAGTAAATCATCACCATATTTTCATCTTGTATTTGTTTTACTAGAAATCTGGAATGAGATTTAATATGAATTGGTTCATTGGAGCACTGAACTTTTCATTTAGTTATTTCGTAAAGTGATCAAAAAAAAAAAAGTGAAATCTTTATAACAAGAATCACACTTTTGGGTGCCGAGGAAGAAAAAATCCCTTGGAAATATCTTCTGTTTTCATTTTGCGTGTTTGGTTAGAATTCAAGTCTAACATTTAACAGACCTTTTTCAGAGCCACTTGTGGCTGGTTGGTTAGTATGGCTTCTATATGGCAGGCGAGCCAAAATAAGTACTAACCACACTAAAGAGCTTTGTGGTTATCACAGAAAAAGCTTTGCTTATTAGTTCACTTTCTGAAATTGAGGACATCAACTTGTAAGGAGAATTAGTCTGCTTTTTTGCAGGAACTGTACCATGAATTCCATGCATTGGACAGATTCGAACAAGATTATCGGCGTAAAGCTCAAGAAGAGGATACTTCAAATGCTACTCAGAGAGGTACTCCAAATAACAGTTATTCCCTGTTATTTATGATTCTTTAAAGCAGCTTGAAGCTCAAATTTTCCATAGATGAATTTTGAACTTAAGTTGCCTCAATGTGTTCATCATATTATTATGGTTTACGATTATGGCAAACTTTTCATGTTGTGGTGCCTTGAGAGATCACTCAACACGTTTGTAATTATGGGTTTCAGTAAAAAGGATATTATTGCAACAATGTTTAGTGAATGTTCAGTTGGGGAAATCTTGAAGATCAGGGGAAGAAAGGGGGAATTTAGGAGGAACTGGGAAGCAACTCCGGACTTGCATTTTATAAGTCGTTTGAATAATCTCTCCCATAATTTCCCTTAAAGTATAGCTGTATAGGCATCTCTCTGAAGGAGAATCAAAAGCAAATCTCACACTTTCATCCATTCATCAACTCTTGTACAGTAAATCTACTTTAGAGAGAAAATGTCATTTCAAAATAAGACAAAGCTGCCAGCCAAGATAAAAGTTACTCATCTCTGTCCAATTTATGTTATAAATTTTCCTTTTTAGTATGTCTAAAAAAATGATAAATTTCTATATTTAAAAATATTTAACTCGAAACTTCCCCTTTTAACCTTAATGAAATGATTTACAACCATACAAATATTTATGGCTTGTTTTGGACCACAAGTTTCAAAAATCTTCTTTTCTTTCTTAAACTTCGTTCATAGTCAAACTATATCACATAAATTGGACGGAGATAAGAAATAATTGTATGTTGGTCAATTGCAAATTTGGAGCCTTAATATTGTTGGAATGATTTTAATTATGGTTTACTGACTTCAGGTCCAATGACCGATGACTCCTGCAAAAAGGTCTTATATCTAAGTGTCTGAGCAGTGTCTACTGAGATACTTTAATTTTGAATGTTAATTATTGGAGGAACTTTTTTTTTTTTTTTTTTTTTTTTTTTTGCGTTTGATATTGCATATTTGGGTTAGGCCGGGGGAACTAGTCGAATTTTCTTGTGGACTAGTCAAATTTCTTTAGGGCAAGCACAAATGGAAAATTTTCTTACTTTTATATGCGTCCTCGCCTTGAGTTGGTGTTGTGCATGGCAAATTGGGGACCCTACTCAGAAAATGGCTTCAAATTCTCTTAGTTAAGAAGTTAAAATGTCGCCCCAAAATTCATGTGACCGGCATCCGACACTCTATCCGTACTGAGCGAACCAATCCTATATGATGTGATCCGATTATATACATTTGAATCCATAAATACAACAATTAAATTGATGCATGAAACCATGAACTTTAAATTTAAACCCCTTCATTTATATAGAAATGAAAAATAGATAAAGCGACAATGTTACACTCGTGCATGCCATATGGTAACCATGAATACAACCAAAAGAATTATTGTTTATGGAACCTCTATGACAAGGAATTAGCTAGCCAACTGAGACAGACCTCGGTGACTCAAAAGAATAATCCTAACTAATCTCCACGAAAGCAAAGTGGAGCCTCACCAAAAGTCACAATGGAAGTGGAGTTGTCCTAAACAAGATGCTCGTTCTGAGCCACATCAGTTACTGAAATAAATAAGGGGATGGTGGCCGACATGCCTAAGCTCCACATGCTCATAGACCATTTTCCCAAGTAGTAGGACAAGTATTTAGACAAAGTATGTGTAATGCAATGAACATTGGTATAAACAGTAAAACATTTATATCAATTCATAAATTCGACATTTGAAATGGAAAGTAAAATAAAACACAGTTCAAAGTCAACATTAGCTTATAAGCTTCAAATCCAAAAAAAATCAAGCTTATACATCTCTCAAGAGTCCAATAGTACTACATCGACATATTAACATATCAGATCCCATCTGAATTCCTAAAGTTCCTTATAAAAGAAAAGAGTACTACATCGACATATTTCATAACACTAGATATACACCTTAGCGGCAAGTATTATAACCATAATTTCTCAGGCGTCTTATCGTAGTGCCGTACCAATGATAGCAAATTTGCCCGCACTTGGGAGGACTTGTAACCCTTACACTTCAGCCTTAGCTTTGGTCTACGTCCCTATACCGGCACGTGTAGTCTCCTGGCAATGAGAGAACCGTCCGAATAGCACTCTCAGTTGTCACAAGTAAATCCTGAAACATTTTTATCTCAAAATAGATCATATGGCCTTAATATACTCAAAACGTCTATCGTATCAAATCATGACACTAATGGCCTATGCGACATATTTGACGATATACAAAAGTAAAGCATTTCTCCCAACATGGCAAATCATTTATCAAAGGAGAAATAAACTCAAAGAATTCAGACAAGTGCTATTTCAAATCATTTAGATTTTAAAAGTATTAATATATCAGGTATCACAAAACATAAACAAAAAAAAAGACATCTCGGTGCACTAAGCTTCCGCTATGCTCGGGATTCGGAGAAGGCCGGACCACAAGGGTCTTTGTACGAAGCCTTAAATGGCATTGAAACATTTAGTAATTAAAATAATGTTGCAATCCAATTCGCTCGTTCCCCACAAGCTAGGATTCACTTTTTAGAATCAAATATTTAAACCATTTCGAACACATTTTGGAGAAAAAGCTCAAAGAGGTAATAAATCTTTACATACCTAAATACGCTTCCTAAATTCAATTTCGACGTCCCAACTCCGCCAACGATTCAATATCTACACCATGATATCCAGTTTGCTTCAAGAGTAGTCCATTTAAACTCAACATAATCCATTTAGGGCTTAAACTTTGACTACCAAGCCCAAAAAACTACTCAAGGTGCTTAATCACCTTATTAATCCATCCTACATTCAATAATCTATTGGAGTCATTTATAACCTAAAAACATATATTTATATACACAAGGTCACTACTCATTGTCTTCCCCAATTATTAACATTAATGTCAACCTAGAGTTTCATTTAATACCTTTATCCAACCACTTTGTATGCTGCATTCAAATATTATGAGATTCTTTGGGATGGTACACGAAAGAAGCCTTACAGAACCTTTTCAAGTTTTTCTCTTGGCAACTGAGGGAATGGTTTAGGATGGACTATAGATGGTAGTTAGGCAGTGAGTTTACAGTAGTTGCGATGATTGGTTTATTTTGCTGTTTTCTGTTCAACGGTAGAGCAGAGATTTAGGTGGTGACAACCAGGTGGAGGGAGTCCATACTGATCCACTATGTTGCTTCGACTCTCCAAAAATGCTATGTACCCGAGAACTATGGATCCGAGACGCATCCGGCGTCATTTTTGAAAGTTTGAGCAACATAGCTGATCAATTCATTCTTTTTAAGTCTTTGGTTGTAGATGCTTAACATACTCCCTATTTTGTATACTCTGTATACTTTCCGGTTTGGTGAACCATAGTTCTCGATCCTTTTGTTTTAATTCTTTTTACAATAAACTGACATGGTTTTAGGGTTTACATAGACTTCATGAGTTGTGAGTAGTTTTTACAGCTCACCCCTTTCAGAATCTTTTCCTTTTCTGACCACCCATTTAATAGTTAGGTACTGTTTTGTCTGGGTGATATAAATAATTTCTGGTTATGAGGACAAGAGCTTATTACATGATTGCTTGAACGATAGTCCTTAATCAGTGTTTGGTTTGTGGTTCCCAAGATTAAATTTTTCTACTACCTAAGAAAATGATTAGAAAAACATATTTTGATTATGACAGGTTAATTTTATGTGCCATACCAATAATGTTGTTAGGTTTTATAGAGACTAGCATCTGTGAGTTTTTTATCCTCTCTGTTCTTGTGTTTTTGTTGATCTTCTTCCTTTTCTTTTCCTTTGTGTAGGAGATAGCCTTGCAATTTTAAGAGCAGAGTGGAAAAGTCAAAGGAAACATGTCAAAAGTTTGAAAAAGAAATCCCTCTGGTCCAAGATATTGGAAGAGGTAGCAAGTCAGTGCTGCTTTATGATCTCTTTAATTCATGAATTTAAAAAATGTTAATTTGATTACTATTTCTTAGCGGGCTCGTTAATGATACATATTCTTAGCATGAGATGGTTAGACTGTTCTAGATATATTAATCAGATTTCTTTGAATATTATACAAACTGTTTTACTCATTACTGAAGGTTACGGAGAAGCTTGTGGACATTGTGCATTGCCTTCATTTGGAGATCCATGCTGCATTTGGCTGTGCTGGTAATGCATTTGAACCTTCAATTCAACTTCTCTTATGGTGCTTTTTACTGTCATGTGGGGGCTGGTTGGAGGTGTGATTGCTCTTATTTTGATGTTTCTGTTACTAACTTAACTATGGCTTGTATTCAATTTGTTCTATAATCGTCAGAGATTCTTTTTTTGGATTAAACTTTTATGTTAAATTGTTAAAAAGTATGACAAAACTACTCCACATTCTTTTTAATAAAGTAATAATTTTGTTAATTTTGGGAAATCCCCAAATACAAGTGGTATACCAAAAAGTAGAGAAACCTCCGTCACAATATGGCTCTCTACAAGTATCACCCATTCAGCTTTACAACCAAGGGTCTCATGGGTGCAAAAAAATGAAACTAGAGGCATCATGCTGCTCCTCACAAGTTAACAATCATTCCCTACCCCTTCAAAAATCTCTCATATACCTCTACCACACTACAACATATATGGGCTAGTTGAGTACTTGAGCTACATCCCATACTTTGGGTCTTCTACTCCTTCTGATGAAAGTCCAGTTGTACATAGCATTTTTTAAATGTTCTCTGCATAATCCATTGTATTTTGCGCCAATTCTGAATTTCCGACCACAAGCGTGTAGCTACTTGACAATGTAATAATAGGCGGTCCACATCCTCTTTGAACATCTACGCATATAACATCGACTGACATTGTATAGTTCTCCTCTTCCTTAGATTCTCAACAATCAATATTGCTTCCTAGAAGCCAACCACGCAAAGGAATACACTTTTCTATATGCCCTCGGTATCCAAATAGAAAGATGTGGGAATTCCACTTCATTCCTTACCAATAGTTTGTGGTAAAATGATTTGACTACGAACTTTCATCCCTCCTCCTCTCCCATCTCCACTTCTCAACCATGCGATGTGATGTATTATGTTTGTATAAGAATTCTACTATGTGAAAAAGAAGAGAAATTGAGAGAGAACACAACTTGATTATTCCCTCAAGCTACCAGGTTTAAATAGTGAATGTACAAGTGTTAAAATAGGAAATAAATATTCTGACTAATCCTAATTGATACACAATATTATTTACAATATTCTCCAACACTTCCTTTCAAGCTAGTGAATACAAGTCGTATGCATCAAGCTTGTTACAAATGTAACTAAATGAGGGCTAGAGAGTGACTTGGTGAAAATATCTACAAGCTGATCATTTACTTCACAAATTTTGTAACAGTGTCTTCTGAGAGTTTCTTTGCTTTGATGAAACGACAGTCGATCTCGATGTGTTTAGTCCTCTCATGGAATACTGGATTTGATGTAATATGAAACACATCTTGATTATCACACACAAGTTCCATCTGACGGATTTCTCTAAACTTTAGTTCTTTAAGCAATTGTTTGATCCAAATTAGTTCGCAAGTTGCCATAACTATTGCTCGATATTTTGCTTTTGTACTAAATCTAGCAACCACATTCTGTTTCTTGCTCTTCCAAGACATCAAATTACCTCAGACCAAAATACAATATCCAGACGTAGACTGCCTATTAGGAGGTGATCCTGCCCAATCAGTGTTGGTGTATCCAACAATCTGTGCATGGCGCGATCTTTAAAAAGTAATTCTTTTCTTGGAGCTGATTTTATATGTCAAAGAATTTCCAGTGATGATCGCATGGAGAGTCCATAAACGGACTTACAACACTCACAGGAAATACAACGTTAGGTCTGGTTGAGTCACAGTGAGGTAGTTCAACTTTCCAACCGGTCACCTATATCTTGCAAGAACACTAGGGGTTCCCCCTCTTGGTAAAAGCTTAACATTTGGGTCCATAAGAGTGTCGATAGGTCTACAATCTGACATTCATGTCTCAATAATATCTAGAGCATACTTTCGTTGTGAAATGGTAATACCTGATATAGAATGAGCGACCTCAATACCCAGAAAATATTGTAATCACCCTAGATCATTAGTCTGAAAGTGAAGGTGGTAATAGAGATGCTATTTCAATTTAGTGATACCATCTTGATCATTGCCTGTGATCACTATATTGTCAACATAAACCACCAAGTAATTGCAAAGATTTGAAGCAAAATGCTGATATAATACAAAATGGTCAGATTCATTGTAAGTTATGCCAAACACTTGAATAACTGTGCTAAACTTACTGAGCCAGGCTCGAGAAAACTGTTTCAGATCGTGAAGTGACTGGAAACTTACCAAATATTTGTCCAATCTTGACTTTGATGTAACATCCTCTGACCTTATTCTTGTGAATCTTGTGCCCCGTTATCGGAAGATCAACAAGTGAAAAGGTATTGATGAATTTCGAGAAATCTGTTGCCCTAAAAATCACCCTATATCCCACCCCCTCACTTGGGAACCTAATAATATTGGAATCTCCCCTAACACGGTAACACCCACGGGATCTCTCACTCGGCCATTAAGGTGTCCATCTCTTCCCAAAACATTGTCTTCGATCCCTTCCCCCCCCCCCCCCCCCCCCAAATCCCTATTCTCCGGTCCCCTGGTTTCTAATTCAAATTGCTATCACGAACTCACCTTTCCTTAGCTCCATTACCTCTAATTTTCTCTCATCGAGTAAATTACCGCAGACACTCCCTATTTCTAGAAGCGCCTCGTATTTATCCCATCTCCTGCCCCACTCACTTCTGACCATTGCCTCTTTTGTGACCTCTACTGTTGTTTCTTAGAACCACACTACATATGCCTTTATTCTCTAACTCCCACCTTAATAATTGCCCTTTTCTTCGGATCATTTGTCCCGCGCGTTCCAAGATAGGATGTTAACATCCATGGAAGATTTTTCCTTCCCCCCTCCAACTTTCTTAAACTCACCCCTTATTTTACTTCTAGATCTTCTTTTAAATTTTACCCCTTTCTTTTTGGGCTTCCCCCTCTCCTACCCCTCACCCCCTTCCACTCCTTCCCTCTACCTCCCTTGCCTCATTCTAAGTTGCTCGGACTCCTTATTTGGGTGTTGCACCTGTCTCGACACTACATGGGTGTGGTTGTGAGATCCGTACCAAATTTGCTCAACCGATTTTGGATACTTTGACCAAAATCGACTGAGAAATTCGGACAAATAAAATGATTTTTGTAATAAAAACAAAAGCGAAGGTGAAATTGAAGAAAATGGAATACCTTGTATATAGAAATTTTTGTGTCAGTCCTTTTCCTTATATCTCCTTCTAGGATTCTCCTCTTGATCAATATTTTCTACTCGAAATACATTGTAAGTTTTCCACATAATGTCTCATAATTTAGATATATAACTCTATTATTTGAATTATTTTTAGCCGAATCTTCACACCCGTATCCGTACCTGAATCCATACCATCGAATCTTAAAATTTAGATCATGAAGGATCCGATCTCTAGATTTCCACCCATATAGAATACCCGCACCCGAGTCCAAGCAACTTAGGCCTCATTAGCATCCCTATCAGGGTCATTTAATAGTTGCAGGACTCTATCCTCTTTTCCTTCAAAGGACACTCCCAAGAATACCCAAAACATGCACCTAAGGGTGTGGCCTAGTGGTCAATGAAGTGGGTTGAGCACCATGAGGTCTCAGGTTCAAGTCCCAACAGAGAAAAAACACTATGTGATTTCTTTCTATCTGTTCTAGCGTTGGTGGACATAGTTACCTGGTACCTGTTGTTGGTGGGATGTGGCAGGTATCCCGTGGAATTAGTCGAGGTGCGTGCAAGCTGGCCAGGACACCACGGTTATCAAAAACAAAACCCAATACATAAACACCTCTCCCCTACCCGTTTGGATAGTCTTCTTTCCCCTTCATAGATTGCTAAAGGAAAGGCATTTTCCTCTACTTCCATATTTTCGCATCTATCCGAAAGCCAAGAGTCATGCACATAATCTGAAGAGGGGTTAAAAAGGGGCACTTTAGCTGTCTGAATATGAGTTTAGAGCTTTACCTTTTCATAAAATAATTATATGGGTTTTAGAGCTGCCGCCACCCTCATTTCGCGTTGCTGGAATTTCCCGCAGATTTTAGAGCAATATCAGTGTCGCCATGAGCTTTTAGAGCAATAATAGTGGCCACAGGTTTGAAAATCATACATTTCCGGAGCCGGCAAGCTTGCTGGATTAGTCCAGTGGACTTGGACACCTCTGAGAACTTCATTACAGATGCCATCCTTGCTCAAGATTTCCTCCCTTCCATCTCCTTTGCAATAGGGTAGCTTTCTTCCATCCACCCTATCTCCCTTCCTCTCCTCCCTCCCACCCTCTCCCCACTGGCATCAACCACTTTCAGGCAGAATTCGTGGAACATCCAGATCCTAAAACACATATCCCCATCCTCAAGGACCGTATAAACTGGTAATTTTCCTCCTTTTCTCACCAAGATCTTGACTCTTGACATATCACTCCACATAGGTCTCCTACCTTTCCTAACAGATGCACATAACTATACGTTCATTGGAACTCCTGGAATGTTAATTGCCACTATCGCATCCCTGATCCTTCCTTCGACACAACCCACGCCTTCCGACCACCTGTCCAGTCTCAGAAACTCTTCTTTCATCCACCTTTGCCCCTCCTTAAGAACCATCAAAGCTTCCATTTCAGATGCAAATCTGAACAGAGAAGTCGCATCCCTTAGCTGTGACACCTTCAGCCCGTCGTCCATGCTCCAGGCCTTAGTTGCCTAGGTAGCAACCACCTCTGGAGAGCCCACTCATCTTGAAAACTTTCCCTACCAAACGTGTCTTCAGAAAGTCTTCTCCTTCTCTCTGTGTGTTCGAAACATTCTGAACCTAGGTTCTTTCCCAGCTTCGGCTCTCCGACAGCTTCCTTCCATATCCAGACTCACCAGAGCAAGAAATTGTTGAAAGATTGATTTCTGAGTTTCTGTGCTTCTAGAACTCGTTCTCTTTATATCTTTTCTTAAAAGAACTTGTGTCTTGCCACAATTTGATTTTATCATTCATAGATTTGACATGGCATGCTTGGCGGAAAGGTATCTATTACCAGTTGGTTACCTATCAAGTTGTCTGTTGAAAACAAATGGTTTCCTGCTGTTGAAGCATGTCTAGTGGTCAGCGGAGATTCCTTGATCTTGGATGAATTTTTGAATAATCTGCTACTAGTTATTCAAATAACAGAACTAGAGTTCGTCGATTATGCTTATTGCCCAATACTTGTCTATGATATTACAGTTACTCTGTTTGTACAACTCATGAGCTGTTTCATTGGGCCCTTTTGAAATGGTATAATTGGATTCATTTTGGGGGGACATAAACTCACGGGGAGTCACTTGTAAACTTTTTTTGCTGAATCATAATCATTTTAAGTTTCTGTTTTGATTTTGCACAACATATCAAGTTAATATTAATCTTGACTAGACTGCACATCGTTTAGTGACTAGATTGGAAAGTTTGTGGTATCATGATTACCATAGTCTTGCTGATCCTTGCAGATGAAGAGAGACCTATGAAAAACAACCACCAGAGGTTGGGATCTGCTGGTCTTGCATTGCATCATGCGAATATCATCACTCAGATTGATACACTTGTAAGCATCTCATGCCTGTTGTTTGAAAAATTACACTATTATTTCAGTACTCTTGCTCTAAGTATTTGGCCCTTACTTCCATCCTTCCATCTAACCCAGTTTTTTCTCTCTATTAGTAGTAATGTTATGGAATATGGGCCGAAATTTCTTTTCTTTCTCCAGTAACTAAAACATCTTTTTGGTGATTATATAAACAATCCTCATCCTTTATGTTTGTGTGCTCTCATTTACTCATCATATTTGATCCCAAATTATATGTTCTAAATTTCAAAGGCTCCCAGGAAAATATGCAACTTATCAATTCGCCATTGCATTTGTGAATTTCAAATCTTTGCTTGAGGCTGAAATTGATATCTGTTAAGCTAACATTTGCTGACATATTAATGTGCAGTTCAGCCTTTTTGTTAGTGATTCATTTAAAATTGCCTCTTAACTTTTACGTGAATCCTTCAGTTTGTCACCTAGTTTCTTTTCATCGTTATTCTGTTGTAACACTTTTGTAGAAGTGCACTTATTTCACTTGCTCGAGCCTCATTTTAATTCTGTTGATGATAAGACTAGTTCCTTGTTAGTCATGTACTTTTTTCAGTTCTTGTAGACATCACTAGAGAGATTGTGCTTATCTAGTAAATGATCTTACCTCCAGCTAGCTTTTGGGGTTGAGTTAGGCCCAATGGCCATATCTTCAACGTACAAAAGGAGCTTCATATCTTGAGCTTTATGCCATGTGTAATGGTAAATTGTATTTCCTACTCCTAACATGATTGGTTATATTCTATTGTTAACAACAACAACAACATACCCAGTGAAGTCCCACAACGTGGGGTCTGGGAATGATAGAGTGTACGCAGACCTTACCTCTACCTTGGTAATTTATATTTTATATTCTATTATTAAATAAAATATAAATGTGGAATATTACACGATATGATACAATAAATCTGGTCAATGTTGTAACACTCATCATGATATTGTTTATGCCAAAATACTCTTAGCTTACAGAAAGCAAACATGTTGTTTGAGTATCGAATGTCAGAAAAGGTGTCACGACCCCAAATCTCATTTGTGCCGTGAGGGCACCTATCCTAACCCGTAGGCGAACCCAACATACAATCATACGAATAAGCGGAATCAAATGCGAAAAATAAATAAGTAGAAAGGAAATATCTAAACAAGTCTTTTAAATAAAAGTACATAGGTCTAAAGAAATCCCCAACAAGATCCGGTAGTCACGAGTACAAGCTCTAGTAACATCTGAATAAGAAATACATAAACCGTCTGAATGTAGCAATACATCATTGTCTGAAAATAACAAGAACGGAATATAAGGATAGAAGGAGATCCAGTGCCGGGGAAGAAGTTGCGCTCACCCCGGACTCATGGTCTCTTTCCGAACCGTAGATCAAGCTGCTCAGGTATCGTCTCCTGGCTTGGTACCTGAACATTGAGTGAGTACGGGAAACACGTGTACTCAACAAGCATCGTTGATCGACCCTAGGTATAACGGTGGCGAGAGCTGGTACTTTCCGATACCTCTTTCTACTAGTTAGTTACTTAAGTATAAGAATAATTAGGCATAAGCACTCTCAAGTCACACATCGCACAAGTCCAGCCTAAACCCCGTTCAGGGCGTCTAGATCCATCAAACTTCTCTATTCAAGCCTCACAACAAGGTTAAGCATAAGCTAACAATATTCCTTCTAGCAGTCTAAAGATCACAAGTATAGTAGAGTTCATTCCAGGCACATACGACATCAATCATATATCATAATATAAATAAATGCAATGCAGGATGATATGTATGAATGCAAGTGGCCATATGTACCTGGTATACACACGGTGCTGCAGTAGTTGTCACGTGACCCATGGGGACTCATGAGGTCCATATACCCATCCGATACCATCGGATACTAGCACGAGGGATGAAGTGTCATATCATCCATCACTCTCATAACCATGTACCATATCCCTTAATCCGACTTTCCAAGTCATCCTTATCGATTTTTCAGTAAACCAATGCCAGGTATATATTATGTATGAATGAGATGGATATAAATACACCATGCAATCAACATAATCGGTTTATCAATATTTATCAGTTATGTTCAAGTGTTTAGACGAGATGTAGAGTGATGAATGCATGACAATCAAATCAGAATATCACATCAATGGCTACAAGCCCAAGTAAACAACAATCATACCAAGCTAAGCGGACTCTTGCACCGCACTCCTTGGCCCGAACTTGTTCTATATTAATTCATTAATTACCCATTTAAGTTCACCCGGTACCTGTATTAGTGCTCGTCACCTCACTAATACGGGACCCTAGATCCCCATTGCTCCCTTTAGTTCATTACAAGCATACCGACACAAATACGCTCCACTAGAGTCTAGAAAGTCTCAACTTGCCTGATTATAGCCGAAGACTCACACAACCGCCTTTCCTTTCCGCGGAGCCTCCTCATGAGTCCACTCTGATCAATTACATCGAGTACATGAGATTACGGTCTATCATTACCCATAATCCCCCAAGCTATGTTATAAAGGAACTCCGGACCCACATGATCAAAATACTAACTTTTCTACTCAATTAGCACCAATACATGCTAGATAGTCATAATCCCAAGTTAATTAAACAACAAAGCCTAAAAGGATTCTCAATTTCATGAATTAGTGAAAAGCTCCAATTTTAACACTAGAATTTCTCCCAATTCTCAAAAGGATTTATAACATGAAATTGGTCAAATAATCATCATCTACTAGTTAAATACATCACTAGTTTATAATATAAACATCAATGAATCCATAACCCATCCCCAATATAACTTTCTTATTCTCAACAAGCCATTTCTACCATTTCCCCCCATTTAAGAACATGCTTAAGATGGAAACATAACCCATACACTATAATTAAAGGGAAGGGTAAGATTATACCTCTAATGTTGAACTATCACTTGAAATCTTCAAGAATCCTCTACTGATTGAGCTCCAATCCCAAGGAGAATATTTGGAGAATGAAATGAATGCTAGGTCTTAAAACATTTATAACATGAACAGTGTTTCCGTTGCGGCGGAGTCGATTCCGTTGCGATGGAAACCTTATCCGCTGGGGCGGAAGTCACTTAAATCCCAGACATTCGCTGGGGCGGAAGCACCCTTCGCTGAGGCACACACGCCCCGACGAGGAATTCATCCACTACGGCGGATCCTTGACCGATGGAAGAATCTCGCATTGGCGAGCTAGGCCTCCGTTGAGGCGGACGCCTGGTCGCCGGCGTGGACACCAGCAACCTGCAACAGTCCAAGGATATCAAATTCTCCGTTAACCACCCAAAACACTCCCGAGACCTCCCGGACACAAACTAAACATGCTACCCTATCAGAAAACACATTCCATTTGCTTGCACACTCGGATTTCCCGAAAAGGTCTCTAAGGCTCGAGTTTGGCTAAAGTCAACACTTAAGTTCTAATTCCACAATTTTATAACCTAACCCCCAAAACAAACCGGGCTGAATCGGGACCCGAACCAAATGCTTGACTAAGTCATAAACGTCGTTGAAAAGCTAATGGAACCGACGAAACTACGAACAGAGCACGTTTACCCAAAAATCAACTATGGATCAAACTCTTCTATTCTCTTAACTTGAAATTTCTCAAGCTTAACTAAATGAGTCCGAAACCTACCCGGTTACCTTGGGAAGCGTGCCACCCATCCCCGCAAGTCACAAGCAAGCAAATAAAGACTCGGGAAGGGTAATTTAGGGGTTTCTAGGCAAAACAACTTTTTGAGTCGTTACAAAAGGCCTCTTCATCCCATTGGTTTGAAGTGTTTCTTAAG
Source organism: Anisodus tanguticus (assembly GCA_034509755.1). Taxonomy (NCBI): domain Eukaryota; kingdom Viridiplantae; phylum Streptophyta; class Magnoliopsida; order Solanales; family Solanaceae; genus Anisodus; species Anisodus tanguticus. Next base: position 17,911,203 of record CM067553.1, on the reverse strand, counting down.
TTTTGTTGTTTTTATTTGCGTTAGCTGTCCGTCCACTACTAGAATTATATGTTTGTGATCTTAGCAGAAATCTTAACTGATATGCAGTTTCAAATCATAGCCACATTAGCCTACTAGCTTGTCAAACATGTAGAGATTATTGTTACATAATTATCTTTTGTAATGTCTCTGTCCATCACATTTCTTATTGGTATTGCTAGCTAAGGTATCTTTGATATGATCAGGTTATTCGATCAGGTTCAGTGCCCCCAAATACAAGAGATGGTCTATACCATGGGTTGCCACCAAACATAAAGTCAGCTTTACGTTTCAAAGTACTATCATTCTCACTCAAGGAAGAGGTACTTATATTTATATATGATCATGTTATGTCGGATGTCAAGGATCAACTATTTTGTGTTTTGGTTGTGACGGGTTTACTAGTTCCTTACTTCTAAGTGATTAAATTGTAGTAATTTCCTTGTGTAGTTGACAGTGCCACAAATCAAAGGTGAAATGGAGAAAACATTGCAGTGGCTTGTACCCATGGCAGCCAATACTACCCAGTAAAACTACTTTCCATGGCAAAATTTCTTCATTGGTTACGGTTGCATGATTTTTACTATGTTCTAGTTCCAAATAGGACTTTCGCATTGCTAATTCCTTTTGGGATTCTAATTACGTGGGATGTTTTTAGTAGGTAATCATTCCTTTTTTACAGATTTTCCCTGAAGTGATCACTCAAAATAAAACTGCATGAAAATGATATAAAGCCATCCTAGTGTGATGCTGGGAACAAACGAAACAAAGGAAACTGCGGTGCTATTTGAGATGAATCAAATATTTTAGACGATAAATATTTTTACTGAAAATGTATTTCTAAGAAAATCATTATCCAAGTCATATTTGGTGATTCATTTGGCATAAAATTGGTGGCATAGTTTTGGTGTTTGGTGATAATTATAAATAGTAAATACAAATAATGTTTAGAAATAGGAACAGGTGTTGTGGAGAGTGGATTGAAAAATGATATTTTGTCCATTACATACGTTGTTTCCCTTCGTTTCATCTGAAGATGGTTTCCTAGGCAAAAACATTCTCAATGTCTTTGTGATTTCCAAGGATGACGTATCATGTCACACCAATCAAGCCTATTTTGGGAACTTTTCTTACTTTGTATTTGAAGGTAAATGTATCCTTTGATATCTGTATCCTAGTATGTATATCTTTTCAGTACCATGGTTAGTTTGTCTTTCTAAAGAATGGTTGGATTCTTTCCGTCCTTTTCCACTCTCTGGTATGGTAAAAGGAAGTATTGTTACCCGCAAGGGTAGCCAAGTTGGTGTAGCAGTAGAGCGCGGGACCGCAAGGTCACGAGTTCGATCCCCTGCATAAACCTTTTTGGTTGAGCCTGTCACACATGACTTGCCAAGTGTGGTTAATCGGCTGACGTGGTTTGCAGGCTATTGCGTCAATCCGGGTTTACCCTGTGCGCACTCGAGAGAGTAGCGGCTGCGGGTTCCTTCGTCAACAAAAAAAAGGAAGTATTGTTGAGGCCCAAGTGTACCCCTTAAATTCGGAACACATTAAACCAAAAATTGATTGTGCGTAAGTTAAATTTTTTGATTCAATCATTTCTCTGCGTACTCAATAGTGTTTTCTTTTTCAAAAATCTTTTTAGAGTCCATCATGGCTTCGGATGGGTTGGAGAATGGGCTAATACAGGGTGAGCTCAAACACTGTCAGACTTACTTGTTAATCCGTTTGGATCTTCTTTTGGCTTGTCTAATTGATTTCCCCCCCCTTCTGTAGGTCCGAAATAAACAGGAAACCTACTAGCCAGGTTGATCTTCTTCGAATTGAGACACTGTATCATGCAGATAAAGAGAAAACAGAAGCATATATTCTTGAATTAGCGGTGTGGCTCCACTATCTTGTTAGTCAGTCGAGAAGTGCTGCTAATGGTGGAGTAAGATCTCCAATTCGTTCCCCTAATCAAAAGACGATTCAGTTGTCTAACCACAAACCAAGCCCTCCGTCATCCCCATTATCGGTTGAAGACCAAGAGATGCTTCGTGACATAAGCAAGAGAAAGCTAATTCCAGGGATTAGCAAGTCTCAAGAATTTGCAAAAACAGGGTTGAGCAAGTGCCACAGGCTGAGTAAGAGTAGTAGCCATTCACCTATAAATGAAACCAGAAAGGACCCCTTCCCTATAAGGAGACAGTCTTCTGTTCCAGTGTTTGACTTTGACATTGACCGGATGAAAGCTTTGGATGTGATCGACAGAGTGGACTCAATTAAAGGTGCATAATGGTACAACTATCTTGTGCATAGTGGTATGGTAGTTTACTACCATTGGCAAACCGGAAATAGAGCATCTTTTAGTTAGCTGGACATTGGCTATATTTTGATGGCATAGCAAGCCTAATGCATCAACAGATCATCTTCGTATGCTTCCCTTGTATGATGCTGCTATTTGTGTTTGGATACTTGAATATTAGATATCTGTGAAAGTATATGTATGTCATAGAGACAATCTGTATTAGGACAAATGTACTTTATACACATTTGTATTATTATTAATGGAGATTAATATTTTGGCATTTGCAATTATTGAATTATTAGTTGATTGTTTATAATATTCTATAATATGCATCCCTAGAGGTTACGTTGTTATTAATAATGTGAGATATTAATATTATAACGTAACTCTTAAAATAGCCTTGACTAATGATCATCGAGAATGAGATATCGATGATATGTGATAAGTCGACATGTGGTCTGCATCACATCCTCAGAGGATGTAGTATGTCTCACCTGCTACGAGTAATGACTACTCGTGATGGACACATGGATACTTTGGAAGTATTGGTATACCTTGCTGATACACTGTTTGTTATACTTGTCTAAAGTATGATCAGCGTGTGGGAGATAGAAGTCCTTAGACTTGAGGTCAATGCGCACCTTGTCTACTAAGTAATATACTTTGATCCTGTCCTAAGCTCAAATGCCTTATAGGTTGAGATATGGCTTGTATTGGGTACGTTACGATGTGGATTAAAGGTGATAGTTGAGCCAAGATTAGGATTCATTCCTCGAATGTATATTCGAGAGAACACTCAGCTTCTCAGTGATATTAGGTTGACTAAGTCGTTGGCCAACACAATAGACATATTTAGAATATGGTCTAGTTGTCAACTAGTATAGATGAGATACAATGATTAAGCCATTTGGATAGACACTTGACAAATCCTAAGCTTGATCGAGTGTGTCGTGAATGAAAAGATTTTATCTTACCACATAGATGTTAAGTTTACTGGATTCGTGTAAACGTACTTCACATATTGAGTTCGTCTTGCGGCACCGTCTAGGAGTTCCGCGTAGACCTTAATTTGATTAATGTCGATATGTGAAAGCCTGTAGGGTCACACTATGTCGATTGTCTTTCGATCTAAGGATGTATTGAGAGAGTATTAAATATTCGATTTATAATTTTTGATATTTAAATAAATAATGATTGTTTTAATTAAGTCAAATTGGATTTTGGATTTAATTAAGAATGTGCGGAAAATAAAATGAGACAGTGTAGGGCCACGTCAGCGCCGCGACGCCCACATCATAGGGCCGCGACGCCATGACCTAATGTGTCTCGAATTTTCGGCCAGGCCCAAGGTCAAACCCTAATCCGGTTTGACCTATTTTTTCACCTATAAATACAGACCTACACTTCATTATTCATTCCACTTGATTTTTTATATCATTATTCTAAGTCTTAGAGATTCAGAATCAAAACACTCTCTGGAACCTCTGCCGGGTTTCCTAGCTTTCCAATGGAGGAATACATTGAAGCTTGAAGCTTGCAATCGAAAGGGCATTCGCGTGCACACCCACAATTGATAAATATTTCAGATATTGTAAACATGTAAGTACCATTCAAGTCTTACGTTTACCGTCTAAAATTATCCTATAGTCAAACAGTTCTACCTTTGTTGGGTTTGAATTAAATTTTCAATATCCACGGCGTACAACTACAATATGTTGCAATGCATTATTTCCAGTAAATTCAGAGTTCAGCGATGAGTGGAAGTGGTTTTTTTTTTGTTTTGTCAGAGGAAAAGGGGGGTTCGGGCCGGGCATAGCCGTGGTGGGTTGGTGGATGGGACAAGTAGGCGGAGTAGAGTCCCTTTTTCTTTTCTTTTTTGGTGGAGAGAAATGTGTCTTATCTTATGTACAGAATGTTTTAAATAATGAAAATTTATGTTTTTCTCCTTAATTATCATTGGTTTATACATTATCAAATGGAGTATTCTTTGCAGACTATGCTTTCTCTAATTGGGGTTGGTTGTATAAAGGAAATATAGATTATATGGTGGTGTGCTTCTCTTGTCACGTCAATACCTGTTTTTTTTCTTTCTATTTTCATTTAGAGATAATTTCACTTGTATATTTTTTAAGATAATTTTACTTATATACTGAAGGTCATTCAATATTAAACCTCCATTGTGGCAATACCACTGCATAAACATGCTTAATGTAGGTGTGATCACTCATTAAGAGTTATGGGTCATTTGCGCAGATAGTGACTTTTAAGATATATCTTTAAAATGTGGCCACAAATTAAAATTAGTGTAAACTTTAGTCCGTCAGACTCCATACTGGTAGTCTGAAGTACGAACAAACTTCAAACTAGTGATTTGAAGTTCGAATTACTGCACCTGAACTCCAGTCAAAAGAAGAAGAATAGGGAGAAAGAAGAAGAGGGTCACTAGATTTGCAAATATTTTTAAAATTATGGCTAAAATTTAAATACAGGTCATACCTATCAATGGCAAAATAGGATGAAGCAGATCTCAGAATTTTATTAGCTTTAACAAGGTACAAACAACAAAAAATTGATTAAAATTTTCACTAAATTAAACATTGTTTCTTTTTCAGTAAAATGCTGATATCGAGTGTCTGACAATTGGCTTCTACGTGACTACACAAAAGGAGTTCCTCCAATAATGCACAACAAGTATCAATGAATATTCTCTCTTCAAAAATTTTAAAAAGGTGTTAAAAGGCTAAATATTTTAAGTTATCCTACTAGTATTAGCACGTCAAAAGTGTTAGCTTGGGTTCTTCTAATGAAGAGAGAAAAAGGGTTATCATGTTTCCTTGCCGCCCATGTGTGTGGCTAACAAATAAATTAAGAATAAAATGCTTCACAAAGAAAGAGGAAGTTTGAGTATAATGATGATATCTTAACTACATCCTTGGTTTTAAATTACATAAATAAATGAACAAAAGATAAAGGAAAAAGGAGATAAAAGATTACAAGATGTAGAAGAATAATATTGACATTTTTTTTTAAAAAAGAGTAGAATATTATTTTTGTAAAGATGAGATGATAGAAGTACAAAGTTGACTAAGGGAGTAAAAGAACTTCTCAAGAAGTGACAATTTGCATGCGCATTTGCTTACCTAAATCTAATTTCGCAGCCAAAATGAGCATCCCATTCCAAGTTCATGAAACTAGTTTTCTTTCTTTAATTTTGTGGATTATGTGATAGATGAGAATCATGTAATGGATTTGATAAGATTTGAGAATTTGAAAATTTTGGTAATATACAACAATAACATATCCGGTGAAATCCCACAACGTGGGGTCTGGGGAGGGTAGAGTGTACGCAGACCTTACCTCTACCTTGGTAGGTAGAGCAACTGTTTCAGAGAGACTCTCGGCACAAGCAAAGCAACAACAAAAGCAAAGCAAGAGCAAAACAAGAGAAAAGCAAGAGAAACGGTCAGATCCGGTCAGAAGCAATATAAAAATGTTGGTATCAAAAGCGAATAAGCCATGATAGCGCATTCCGAAAAAGTAAGCAGTAACTAGTGCATGTAAATAAGCTAAACAAAGTATACTAAATAACACATAGCAACAGATATAAAACTACTTTATTGTGTTCGGTTAGTATTAAAGTACGTGGTCTCATTGACATTCTTTTTTGTTATCATTTACACATTTTTATTTAGTCAATAGTGTAATTAAAACAGATATGAAAGGGGTATATTTTTTAATTCAATTTCGCACGGATTTACAATATTGAATTCGAATTAAGAGTTGTATATCTTTGAAATTGAATAATTATTTTCTACGAGTATAATAAGAGCATTCATTGACAAAAGAACCACTCTAATTTAATAATCTCATGGCTATTGAGAACAAACTAGATCAGATGATTCTATTTCTAAGTCTTTCTGATTTACTCCTACAAGATCAAGAACATTCAAAAATTTGTCATTCACCATCACTACACTTAGCTTGTTAGAATATGTCATTCCTCACTCAAACTTTTAACATCTCTTATTTTTAAAGAACTCTTTCAACCCACATAGCTCTCAAAACAAAAATTTCCATGCAATAACAACATTACTATGATAATTAACTCATGCATGATTCTACCACTCCAATGAAGAGTGATGGAGTCTGGTGCATTTTAAGAGAAGTTTCTTAAAAGTAAAAAAAAAAAAAGAATTCTATCCGTCCTTTACGAAATTATGTATATTATTTTATAATCATCTTTTTAAATTCTTTTTTGAGGGTCGAGGTATCCAGAATAGAAGAAAAGAGAAGGCTTTAATAATATCGAATCTCGCACCTTTAAAATGTTAATTAGCAGTTCATCCACTGAATTACTTTTCAATTTTTCATTAATAATTATTTGCCCGACTTCTCAACTTTTGAATAACTTTTTTGTTGAAATGTATATCACAGTCCAAAGCACCACCTAAATTGCACCTTTAATTCATCAGAATAGTGAAGCCAATACTTTCTTTAGTGGATAACCCATAACTAAGCTATAATGTGAGATGATTAATTATGAAAAATAAAAAGCTCCATCAAAATTTTCATATTTGATCTGTATACAACTTTCTCTATACAACGATTTAAAAAGTTCACTCTTAACTGTTGGTAACTGTGGCCGATATATTTCGGCGTTAATCCCGTGCTTTACCAGTGCATCCAATGGGTTCCACCATGAACCGGGAGCGGACGAACACATTTTATAGTAAGTGTATAATGTAATATGCTAATTATACAGTAATTATACTGAATACTCTTTATAAACGGTAACGATTAAAGTTATTTTTTGTTAAGATTTTATTGACCTGCTATATAGTGTAAAAATTTCCACATCATCTATATATCATCTAAATGACGAAACTACTGACTTCTCACGAATTTTTTATTAATGATGACCTTTTTTGACCCAAAAGGGCTGTGAACCTCAAATTCAATTAGTGAATTCTTGTTTAAATTCAAAACATGCTAATCGATTCTCTCTAGTGAGTAGTACATTTTAGGTGGAGTAGTTTTCTAATGATTGTAAATTATCCATTTGGTTCGGTCACTAAGCCAAGTAGCCAATACCAATTATTTGTGAATGCTTTGATGATTCGAACTACAGTTTTTTAAACTTATTTATTATATATGCACTCCATCAAAATTCATTTATATATGTATATAACTAAGTGATGGTCAATGCCCTCTCGGACCAAAATGGATAATTGACTCATTTAATGCTGGAAAGTTAACTTGTGAAACTCATTTGCTTCTTCTGCTATAATAATAACAATATGCTATATCAATGCCATATAAAAATTAATTTAAAAAATTAGTAGTAAGTGTTACTAATAATCTCTTTGTTAAAAAAATAAAAAAGGAGCTACAATTCTGTGGTTGTCATTTTCTCGAGTCTCATCTTCTTGATATAGAAAGGGGACGAATGGGGCGGGGGAAGCTTTTGACCCACTTGCCCTTTTGGCAAACTTTCGAGGTAAAGGGTTTGTTTGGAATGAAGGAAATATTTTCTTGGAAAACAAGTTGATTTCTTATTTATTTTTAGTGTTTCATAAGTAAGCAAAAAACATTATTCCAAGAATATTTACATGTAATCTACCAAAATATTATGAGGCACGATATACAATATGTAATTATGAAAAATAAATCTACATTTTCCTAATACAAGACTATTACCTTTTTCTAATACAAGATTACTACCCTAATTATATATGTACAAGAATTCTAATAATTATGGTAGGTAAATATACAATTTACATGGCCATATACACATTACCGTGTATATTCTTTCACACCCCCGCAGTCATAGCGGTCAGTTGTCGTACGCTGAGACTGTCCCTAAAATCTTCAAACAGAACTAAGGGAAGACCCTTAGTAAAGATGTCAACAATTTGGTACCGTGAAGGGACATGCAAGACACGTACTTGTCCACAAGCTACCTTTTATCGAACAAAGTGAATAAACCATCTCGATATGTTTAGTGCGCTGATGTTGCACCGGATTTCCAGAGAGATAGATCGCACTAATATTATCACAGTAGACCAACGTAGCTTTCTGAATAGGAAAATGAAGCTCTAATAAGAGATTACACAACCAACAAGACTCAGACACCACATTGGCTACCCCTCTATACTCGGCCTCCGCACTGGATCGCGATACAGTAGCCTGGTGTTTAGCCGACCAAGAGACCAAGTTATTACCAAGAAACATACAATAACCAGATGTCGAACGTTTGGTATCCGGACATCCATCCCAATTAGCATATGTACATGAGAGTAGATACGTACGATGAATATAAGTGCAAACCATAATCAAGAGTACCCTGAATGTAACACACAGTGCGTTTGAGAGCGTGCATGTGTTCGTCCCTCAGATCATGCATAAATAAACACACCTATTGAACTGCATAAGTAATATCTAGCCTCGTGAATGTAAGATACCGAAAAGCCCATGCAAGACTGCGATAGTGGGAGGGATCCTCGTAAGGTGTGCTAGAATTAGCACTCAGCTTTGGTTTGGTGTCAACCGGAGTAAAAGATGACTTACAGGATGACATGCCAGCTCGCTCAATAATCTCAGCTGCATACTTCCTCTAGGATAGAAATAGACCACATGCATGACGAGTTACAGCTATACCCAAAAAATAACTCAAAGGCCCCAAGTCTTTCATAGTAAATTCAGAACTGAGAAGAGACATGATAGACTTGTGCATTTATCCAAAAAGGCAGTCAATATAATATCATCCACATTTAACAGAATGTATACCAGAGAAGTACCACGACGATAGATGAACAAAGAATGATCAGACCTGCTGTGAGAAAACCCATTAGTAGACACATAATCTACAAATCTTTTTTACCAAGCCCGATGGGACTGTTTTAGCCCATACAAGGACTTGTTCAGCAAACCAACATGGTGAGGATGATCGGGGTCCCTTAAACCTAAGGGCTGATGCATGTATACTGTTTCCTTGAGATCACCGTGTAAGAAAACATTTTTCACATCCAGCCGATGGATGGGCCATGCTTTCGAGAGAGCCAGACTGAGAATAATGCAAATGGTTTTCGATTTGACCACCGGACTAAATGTCTCTCCACAATCTACGCCAACCTGTTGAGTTTTGCCATCACCTACAAGACGAGCCTTATGCCTCTCAAAACAACCATAAGAGTTTTCCTTATGAGTAAAAATCCATATAGAATGAATAACATTGACACCGGGCGGACGGGGCACCAACTCCCACGTCTTATTTTGAATAAGAGCATTATATTCATCATCCATGGCCATTTTCCAATTTGGTTTAAAAATACCTCGTTGGCTACGAGTAACGAGCCCTTGACTCAGAATAAAAGTGGGTCAGACATGGGTCAGTGTAGGGATGTCACGGGATTGGCCAGCAGGTAGTGGACCTGCTGGCCGAGACGCAGGACCGGGAGGGAGAATTATTGGGCTAGCAGGCAGTGGGCCTGCTAGACGAGAAACCAGACTGATACCGAGACCAGATGGGCCAGCAGGCAGTGGGCCTGCTGGTCGAGAAATTAGATTCGGACAGGGGACATTTGGGCTTGCAGGTAGTGGGCCTGTTGGGCTGGTGTTGGGCCCGCAGCAGCGAAGGCCTACCGCCAGGGCCCAGTCGGTGACTGTTGGAAGCCATTGGGGCTGGCCCAACTCACAGCTGGAAAGCCTAGAAATTATGGTGTAGGCCACTGCCCACTGGCCCAGCCCCACGACCACTGTGCACTGGTCCAAGACCGCGGCCCAGCCGTTTGGCCACTAGCACCACGTCCTTTGCCACTGCCATCTCCGCCACCTCCGCAGCTGCTGCCATTGCCACCGTTGCAGCCGCCGCCGCAATTGTTGCCACCATTTTTCTAATTTTGGTCCTTTTTGCCACCACAATTGTTACGGTTTTCGCTAGAATTATCTGAGAATGAGTGAGGGTCATCGGTGTCGCGTGACGTGACCTCCATCATTGCAGAATAGGGTCCGGTTGCCGCCTTTTTAGCCAAGTCGACTTCTTCTAAGGTGAGCATGGAACGTGTTTGGTAGAACGGCAGGAGATGATTACTTTGATGAAGAAGCGTCCCAACGCCATTATAAGCCTCATAGAGACCTGCAACCATATGAAGAACAAGACGATCATTCGTGACGGGCGAGTCAACGTTCTTGAGTTGATCCAACAACTCCTTGAGCCTTTGAGAATAGGTTGAGGCATTAGGAAAATCCTCCATGTTGATGTGGGAGAATTCTTTCTCAAGGGTCACGACACGGGAATTTTTGTTATCCTGGAATATATCACACAATCTATTCCAAGCTTCCATTATCATGGCGTCAGGTTCAATAATAGTCTGCAAGAGGTCCGTAGAGATGGTGGAATAAATTCACTGGAGTACCGTAGCATCAAGAGTTGCTCACAACTCTATTTCATCATCGGTGGTAGACACCTTCTCCTTGCCTTTTTCTGGTGAGACGATGTGATGGAAGACTCGATTAGATCGTGCGTGAATTTTAAATAGTTTTGCCCACATTGCGCAAACTTGGTTGCGCAAACCTGGGATGTCATCCTGTAAGTCCACTTCCACTCCAGTTGATACTAAGCGCAAACTTGGTTCCGCGGCAGGCGTACCTTACGAGGATCTGACCCGCTATTGCAGTCTTGTAGGGGCCCTTCAGTATCTTACCTTTACATGACCGGTTATTACGTATGCTGTCCAGCAAGTGTGTTTATTCATGCATGATCCCAGAATTGAGCACATGAATGCACTCAAACGCATCATTCAGTATATTCAGGGTACACTGGACTATAGTTTGCATTTATATCCTTCCTCGACATCCATACTTGTCTCATACACAGATGTTGATTGGGTGGTTGTCCAGACACCAGACGGTCTACGTTTGGCTATTGTATGTTCCTTGGCAACAACTTGGTCTCCTGATCTGCGAAGCATCAGTCGACTTTATCCCGCTCAAGTGCCGAGGCTGAATATCGAGAGGTAGCCAATCTGGTCTCGGAATCATGTTGGTTACATAATTTGCTTTTAGAGCTTCATTGTCCAATTCAAAAGGCAACCTTGGTTTATTGCGATAATATTAGTGTCATTTACCTGTCTGGTAATCCGGTTCATCACCAACGCACTAAGCATATCGAGATGGACATACACTTTGTTTGCGAAAAGGTTGCTCGAGGTCAGGTACGCGTCTGTCATGTCCCGTCAAGCTATCAAATTGCAGACATCTTTACAAAGGGTCTTCCCTCGGTCCTGTTTGAAGATTTTAGGGACAGTATCAGCGTCCGAAGACCGTCCGCTATGACTGCGGGTGTGTGTTAAACAAAGGTATATACCCGTGATATACACTTGATATACATAAGTGTATATCACGGGTGCATCTTGGGTTGGCCCATCACGGGTTGGTGTATATTTGGTATGTATATTGTTGTAATGTTATAGTGTAAAGGTTACCTTAATTAGTCTTGTACACTTACCATAATTGTATAGTTAGAATTATAGTAGAATAAGGTTTTAGGAGTAGAATAGGAATATGATTCTCCTATTATGGAAATATATAATTTGTATATATACCTTTTAATTAATAAAAATAATCAAAGGATTATTTCTTTCAGTTTTGACAGCATTTTGGAGTATGGACTAGAAGCTGAATCATCTAGTTGTCCCATTGATCTCTTAATACAAATGATCATTCCAACGAATAACATGCCTCTGTCGACCTAAAGCTCAATTGCGTGTCTACCTAGCTTTTCCACAAAATATCATGTATGATGTTGTTATTAGACTTAATGTAAATGGTACTTATAATAATATTACCTAAACAACAGAGGAATAGAAGGCGTTTTTATAAATTATACAGGTTGTTGGATACATGGTTTTTCCAAATACCTTATCTCTACTACTATTACTACTACTATTATCCAAGTGCTACTACTTGCTATGTTACATGATTTATAACTGGCCAAGCAATTAAATATATCTATGTTATAAAAAAAATAAAAATAAACATCGTATATAAGCAGATTGAGTCTGACTCCCACGTAGTATGCTCTACGTTCAATGGAGCAAATGATAAATTCTCACGTATCATAGAAAATTCGGAAATGAGAAGACATGATAGACTTGCGGAGTTTATCCGAAGAGGCAATCAATATAATATCATCCACATATAACAGAATGTATGCCATAGAAGTAACATGACGATAGATAAACATTGAATGATCAGACCTACTGTGAGAAAACTCAATAATAGACACATAATCTGCAAACCTTTTGTACCAAGCCCGATGGGCCTGTTTTAGCCCATACAAGGATTTCTTCAGTAAATAGACATGATGAGGATGATTTGGGTCCCCAAAACCCAAGGACTGATGCATGTATACTGTTTCCTTTAGATCACCGTGTAAGAAAGCATTTTTCACATCCAGCTGATGAATGTGCCATGTTTTCGAGAGAGCCAGACAGAGAACATTGCGAATGATTTCCGGTTTGACCACCGGACTAAATGTCTCTCCACAATCTACGCCAACCTGTTGAGTTTTGCCATCACCTACAAGACGAGCCTTATGCCTCTTAAAACAACCATAAGATTTTTCCTTATGAGTAAAAATCCACATAGAACAAATAACATTGACACCGAGCGGACGGGGCACCAACTCCCACGTCTTATTTTGAATAAGAGCATTATATTCATCATTCGTGACCATTTTCCAATTCGGGTCATGAATGGCAGACTGGGTTGAATGGTAGGGGTGATATAGTGACATTAGAATTGAGATTAAAATGTCTTTTTGGTTTAAATACCCCGTTGGCTATGAGTAACGGGCCCTTGACTCGAAATAGAAGTGGGTCGGACCTGGGTCACTGTAGGGATGTCATGGGATTGGCCAGCAGGCAGTGAGCCTGCTGGTTGATGGACTAGACTAACAGAGGACGTAGAAATTGGGCCTGCTGGCCGAGACGTTGGATCGGGAGGGAGAATTATTGGGTCATCAGGCAGTGGGCCTGCTGGTCGAGAAACCAGACTGAGACCGAGACCAGATGGGCCAGCAGGCAGTGGGCTACTGGCCGAGAAACTGGATCCGGACAGGGGACATTTGGGCCGGCGGGCGGTGGGCTGGCGGCGGGGTGGTCACGGGAATCTTTGGGCCAAATGGTGGATGATATACGGTGAGAGCCCATCATCCAAAAAATTATAAGAACTAGACACAGAATTATAAAATTTAGCAAATAGAAATTGAGTTTCATAAAAAATAACATGTCGACTAACTATGATTTTATTAGAAGATAAGTCAAAACATTTGTAACCATGATGATTAGACGGATAATCCAAAAATACACAAGCGGTAGAACGCGCTTGAAGTATGTTAATTGTAGTGGATGGGAAGAGAGAATAGCATAAACACCCAAATACCCTAAGATGAGAATATGAAGGATCCTTACGATAAAGAATTTGGGAGTGGAGATTGGTATGCTAGTCCTTTGCTCGGGGGTATGTTAAGAAGGTAAGTAGCCATTTGTAATGCATGATGACAAAATGAAGGTGATAATGAAGGATGGGCGAGTAATGTTCGAACAATATTATTAATGGAGCGTATTTTTCTCTCAGCTTTTCCATTTTGGGAGGACGTATGAGGACAAGAAAACCAAAAAGGCACACCATTAACACTACAAAATTCGATAAACTACCCATTATCAAATTTCCTTCCATTATCACATTGAATGTTTTAAATTTCCCGTTCAAATTGGGTACGAATGAATGCTCTAGAAGATAGGAATGTGGAATAAACTTGAGACTTTTTAGACAACGGAAATGTCTACAAAAAATTAGAATAATCATCCAAAAATAACACATAATAACGATGGCACACATAGATCAATACGGGAGATGTCCACAAATCACTATGAATTATCAAACGACATTAAAGTACTAGAATTAGACGCTACAAACGATAATCTAACATGTTTCCCAAGCGGACAAGAAGGAAAAACATTAGTACTACGCGTACTATTACTCTCAATAAAATTATTATTTTTAAGAGAGAAAAAAAATAGACGCTTCCGGATGATCCAAACGTGCATGCCACAAGGAAGGTGCTAAAGCGGCAAACGTTGACGGTGTGACTTGATTAGTGGTAGTGGTGGTGATTATGGGATAGAGCTCGCCCCGACTATTACATCTCATTAGAGGTATCCCCGTTGTGAAATCCTTCATAGAAAATCCAAAAGGGTCAAATTCAACAGAAACTCAATTATCAGTTGTAAATTTATGAACAAACACCAAATTTTTAATTAAGTGAGGAGCATGAAGGACATTTTTCAAGGCTAAAGGTGGGTTCGGGGGAGATAAATTTGTGTGATCATAACCACAAATTGGAATTAAATTACCATTACCAACAATGATGCCACGATTATTGCTCAAATTGAAATAAGATGAAAGATTATCTGGTGCGGACCTCATGTGAGAAGTAGCACCGGTGTCTATGTACCAATTTGTATCCGGAGGATTTAATCCAAGTTTATGCATCGCTGCCTCGATATCCGTAGGAGTCGGGGCCGGTGCTGGGCCCGCAGCAGTGAAGACCTGATGCTAGGGCTCAGTCTGTGACTTGGAAGCCGTTGGGCCTTGCCCAACTCGCTGCTGGAAACCTGGAAATTATGGCGTGGGCCACTGCCACTGGTCCAGCCCCACAGCCACTGTGCATTGGCCCAAGGCTGCGGCTAGTGGTGTTGCGGCCCATTCGGCCGGCCACTGCCACCACATCCTCCGCCACTGCCATCTCCGCGGCTGCTGCCACCACCACCGCCGCGGTTTTTGCCACCATTTTTTTGATTTTGGCCCTTTTTGCTGCCACCATTGTTACGGTTTTTGCTAGAATTGTTCGAGAATGAGTGAGGGTCATCAGTGTCGCGTGACGTGACCACCATCATGGCGGAATAGGCTCTGGTTGCCGCCTTTTTAGTCAAGTCGACTTCTTCTAAAGTGAGTATGGAACATGCTTAGTAGAACGACGGGAGAGGATTACTTTGACAAAGAAGCATCCCATGCCATTATAAGCATCGGAGAGGCCTGCAACCATCTGAAGAACAAGACGATCATTCGTGATGGCGCCGCCAACGTTCTTGAGTTGATCCGAAAACTCCTTGAGCCTTTGAGAATAGGTTGAGGCATTCGGAAAATCCTTCATGTTGATGTGGGAGAATTCCTTCTCAAGGGTCACAACACGGGAATTTTTGTTATCCTTGAATATATCACGCAACCTATTCCAAGCTTCCATTGTCATGGCGTCGGATTCAATAATAGTCTGCAAGAGGTCCGTAGAGATGGTGGAATAAATACAATAGAGTACCGTAGCATCAAAAGTTGCCCACAACTCTATTTCATCATCGGTGGTAGGCACCTTCTCCTTGATTTTTCCGGTGGGACGATGAGATGAAGGACTCGATTAGACCGTGCGTGAATTTTAAATAGTTTTGCCCACGTCGCGTATCTGTCGACCTAAAGCTCAATTGCGTGTCTAACCAGCTTTGACACAAAACATCATGTATGATTTTGTTATTAGACTTAATGTAAATGGCACTTATAATAATATTATCTAAACAACAGAGGAATAGAAGGCGTTTTTATAAATTATACAGGTAGTTGGATACATGGTTTTTCCAAATACCTTATCTCTACTACTATTACTACTATCTATTATCCAAGTGGAACTACTTGCTATGTTACATGATTTATAACTGGCCAAGCAATTAAACATCATATCTATGTTAGAAAAAAAACATCATATATAAGCATATTGAGTGTGACTCCCACACAACGAAAGTTTAAAATTTTGTTTCTTACTTACCCAACAACATTTTTGATATGGTTATACAACAATCAAACCTATAACATAAAGCATAAAACTTACAGGTTATAGTATCTGGAGTCTTTATCTACTATAAGGTGGACACGCGGTTGTCCTTCCGATTGCAAGCTCCAAGCTTCAATGTATTTCTCGTTCGGAAAGCTAGGAAATCTGGTAGAGGTTTGAGAGAGTTTTAATTCTAAGTCTCTAAGGCATAGAATGATAATCTGAAATTGGTGTTTGAATAATGAAAATAATGCCTCTATTTATAGTTGAAAAATAAGTCAAAACCTGATTAGGGTTTGACCTTGGGCCTGACCCAAATTTTGAGGCAGAGGCGCCGCGACCCTTGGGTATGGGCGCCGCGGCGCTCGACGTGCTCCTGCACTGTCTCGATTTATTTTCTGCGCATTCTTAATTAAATCCAAAATCCAATTTTGTCTTAATTAAAATAATCATTATTCATTTAAATATCTATATTCTAAATCGAACATTTAATTACTCTCTCAATACATCCTTAGATTGAAAGGACAATCGACATAGTGTGACCCTACATACCTTCTCATATCGACATTGATCAAATTAAGGTCTACGCGGAACTCCTAGACAGCGCCGGAAGACGAACTTAATATGTGAAGTACGTTTATGTGAATCCAGTAAACTTAACCTTTATGTGGTAAGATAAAATCATTTCATTCACGACACACCCGATCAAGCTTAGGATTTGTCAAGTGTCTATCAAAATGGCTTAATCATTGTATCTCATCTATATTAGTTGACAACTAGACCATATTCTAAATACGTCTATTGCGTTGGCCAATGACTTAGTCAACCTAATATCACTGAGAATCCAAGTGTTCTCTCGAATATACATTCGAGAAATGAATCCTAATCTTGGCTCAACTACCACCTTTAGTTCACATCGTAATGTACCCAATACAATCCGTATCTCAACCTATAAGGCGTTTGAGCTTAGAACGGGATCAAAGTACATTACTTTGTAGACAAGACGCGTATTGACCTCAAGTCTAAGGACTTCTATCTTCCACACGCTGATCATACTTTAGACAAGTATAACAAATAGTATATCAGCAGGGTATACCAGTACTTCTAAAGTATCCATGTGTCCATCACGAGTAGTCATTACTCGTAGCAGGTGAGACATACTACATCCTCTAAGGATGCGATGTAGATCACATGTCGACTTATCACATATCATCGATATCCCATTCTCGATGATCATTAGTCGAGGATATTTAAGAATTACGTTATAATAATAATATCTCACACTATTAATAACAACGTAACTTCCAAGGATGCATATTATAGAATATTACAAACAATCAACTAATAATTCAATAATATGCAAATGCCAAAATATTAATCTCCATTAATAATAATACGAATATGTATAAAGTATATTTATCCTAATATAGATTGTCTCTAGGACATAAATATACTTTCATTCACTACGTTTAATGGAGCAAATGATAAATTCTCACGTATCATTGCAATATGCAGGTCATTGCTCGATGATTTTGAAGTGAAGGGCCGCATGTAAACACATCTTCCGAGAAGTCAATACGATGCCTGATATTTTATCTAAATATGATTGTACTAATAATGATACTTCTGTCCTACTACGTTTGCTTCCCCACCTTCGTTTATACATATTATTTATGTTAATGACCTTCAAATCAAGTACCAAGGAGAAGGGCGACTTTTTGTAATAGTTAGTTTACTTATATTAAATTTCTTCTTTAGGGATAAAAAAAAGTTCTATAGAGTAAAATTCGCAAATAACCACTTTTCAACACACGTAATTAAGAAATAGGCATTGTCATAGAGTTTCAAATTTAATAGATGAAACTCGCGAACATTGTCATGAAGAGTTTCATTCGTCCGATTTAAAACTCCATGACAATGATTATTTTTCAACGACAGAAGTGAAAAGTAATTAGTGCTCGCTATTTCTATAGATGTATATGAGCATCCAAAATTATCCCAAATTATTCAAAAATAAGTTAATTTGCTTCCAAAATGATCAAGATCAGCTATAATAATTGTTAAGAGTCCCACATCGGATATGAAATGAAAACATGGACTTGGACAATCCTCACCCTACAAGCTAGCTTTTGGGGTTGAGTTAGGTCCAAGATCTATTCGATTGTAGGGTGAAGATTGTACAAGTCCATATAAGGAGTCCATGTTCCCATTCCATATCCGATGTGGGACTCTTACACTCTCCCGCACGCCTAGACCTTGTTAACTGGAGCGTGGATAATATAATTTGGGGTCCAACACCGGTAAACAAAGAATTGGAATGGGCTTGACTCTGATACCATGTAAAGAATTGATCTTGGGCCTAACTCAACCTCAAAAGCTAGCTTGTATGGTGAGGATTGTCCAAGTCCATATAAGGAGTCCATGTTCCCATTCTATATCCGATGTGGGACTCTTAACACTCCTCCGCACACCCATACCTTGTTAACTGGAGCGTGAATAATATAAGTTGAGGGTCCAACATCGGTGAACAAAGAATTGGAATGGATCTGACTCTGATACCATATAAAGAATGTATCTTGAGCTTAACTCAACCCAAAAGCTAACTTGTAGGGTCAGGATTGTTCAAGTCCATATAATGGGTTCATGTTTTCATTCCATATTCGATGTGGACTCTTAACTATACTCCAATTCCAACAATGCAGAATCAATTATAGAAAATTTCATTGAAACCGTATAATCACTCCACTTAAATTCATCTCATTCTAATATTATTACCACGAAACTAGACAATGATAAGACAATTGAAAGGTCCAAATTGGAGAGGCTTCCATCCACACATTTTGACCATTCCCAAGATGGGTTCGGTTTTTGTTTGTTATAGACATATTGATTTGATCATCATGCCATACCAGAATTTCTTCACCAAAAGAGACTGGAAAAAGATACCAATCCCTTAGGGCAAACCTTTACCTTGAGTGGAGTTGACAAATATGGAATTTAATGATGACAAAAGATACAGCCCAAAACACATGGTTCATGACAAAAGTTCGGTTTTTGTTTGTTCTTTTAGTAGTGATATTTAGATATTATATATACTTTTCTTATTTTTATTATTAAATTTTTTTGAGATAAATTTTCTATGATATTCCATAATTGTCCCCTTGACCCTTAATACCCTATAGTTTCTAACTTTTGTAGCATATATCTCCCCTAAAAATAAGAGGATGAAATACTGCAATATTTTAACTAATGTTACAAATCTTTAATTTCATATATCCAATCATCATTGAAATTAAAATTTACGACAAAAAATAAAATTTCATTATCTATCAGCAAAAATTTTCTATATAGCCACATAATGTGTATTATTTTAAAATGCTACAAAACCTTGACTCTAACAATATAATGAAAGTTATAAAAGGAAAATTCGACGTATATGGATCATTTATTCTTTAAAATCAATTTCATTGAAAAGAAAAAAACAAAATAAAGGATAAAAGTGTAATATTTCAAACTACAATAATGATAAATGTTATAATGGTAACAAGAGAGGGAACTGGTCTCGCAAATCATCTCTTATTTATATTGTCTAATTTGCAACATGGACCACACATGATTCGTCAATGTAAACTACTAGATAATTAAATCAGGGTATTGGGCAAAACTTTGCAACAATTTCAAAGTAAGGCGTAGTAAAACATTCCTAACAAATGCTCCCTCCGTTTAAAAACGATTCTCTAATTTTGATTTGGCACAAAGTTTAAGAATGTTAGACAAGGTATATATACCCGTGATAAACACTTAATATACATAAGTGTATATCACGAGTAATTACAGCAAAGTCCATCAGCCCAACACGGAAAAGGGCAGCAAAGCCCATCTCGGGTTGGGGTGTTTATGTTAGTGTATATTTGGTATATATTGTTGTAATATTGTTACCTTAATTAGTCTTGTACACTTACCATAATTGTATAGTTAGAATTATGGTAGAATAAGGTTTTAGGAATAGGAAATATGTAACTTGTATATATACCTTTCAATTAATGAAAATAATCAAGGGGATTATTTCTTTCATGGTATCAAAAGTCTAGGTCAAACAAAATTTTCTCTCCCAAATTTTGTTCTTCCTCTCGGCCGAGACCCCCCCTCGAGTTTACCAATTTGTTCTTCCGCTCTCAAAATCTCTCTTACAAATCCCTCTTTCACCTGTTGTTCTTTCGTTATGTCTACGTCAAAGAGCACGTTTCATCCTGCCCTTGTTGTTTCTAACATCAAGAATCATATCCCGTTAATTCTTGAAATAGAAAACGTCCAATACGCGACATGGGCCGAGTTATTCAAAATTCACGCTCGTTCGCATCAAGTCATCCATCACATAATCCTCGCGGTTCCTGATGATACCGAGGTGCCTAAACGCGAGGATGATCCTAAGTTATGGACAACACTTGATGCCACTGTCCTTCAGTGGATTTATTCTACTATCTCCAACCACCTATTGCAGACGATTATTGAGTCAAACGCTACGGCGATGGCTGCATGGGATAGACTGCGTGACATATTCCAGGATAATCAAAATTCCAGAGTTGTTACTCTTGAACAGGATTTTTCCCACGTCAACATGGAAAATTTCCCGAGCGTTTCAGCATATTGCAAAAGGTTGAAGGAATTGGCAGACCAACTCTGCAATGTTGGTGCGCCGGTTAGTGAAGATCGTCTTGTTTTACAGATGGTCGCTGGCCTATCTGAGGCCTATAGTGGCGTTGGAACTCTCATTCGTCAAAGTAATCCTCTTCCAAGGTTCTATCAAGCCCACTCCATGCTTACCTTGGAAGAAGCCGGTTTGGCTAAAAAGGCGGCTACTAATGCTAGTCCCGTGGTCATGATGACTTCTTCCACTAGTCCTCAAAATTTTGGTAACAATTCACATCAAAACCAATCCCACGGGGGCAGCAAGAATGGCCGGAAAAATAATGAAAAAAATTGTGGTGGCAAATGCGGCGGCACGGGCAGCGGTCACGGTGGCCAAAACAGTGGCAGTGGACTCCATCCAGGTTACAGTAGGCCACTGAACCCCTGGTCTTAGCCTTGGGCCTCTAGGCCATGGGCTTAGACCAGTGGACAGTGGCCCTACGGCCCACATCCACAGCAGCTTCCAACATCTGGCCAATGGGCTTTCCAGCAGCCCAGACGGCCCACTACCCACTGGCCCAGTAACGCCAGTTCCAGCAGCTACGGCCTAGGACAACCCAGTTCTAGAATACTTGGGCCCCGACCTCCGCAAGCTCACCACGCAACATGCCCCACTCAGACCGATATCGAGGGCGCGATCACACACTAAGTTTGACTCAACCGGACCCGAATTGATATATGGATACCGGTGCCACTACCCACATGACATCTGATTCAGGTACTCTCTCATCTTATTCCAATTTGAGCAACCCTCGGGGTATAATTATTGGTAATGGTAACTCTATTCCAATTCAGGGTTATGGTCAGAAAACGTTGTCTCTCCCCAATCCACCACTTATCTTGAAAAATACTTTGCATGCCTCCAAATTGATTTAAAACTTAGTGTATATCCGAAAGTTCACCACTGACAATTCTGTTTCTGTTGAATTTGATCCTTTTGATTTCTCTGTGAAGGATTTCAAGACGGGGAGTCCTCTCATGAGGTGTGATAGTAGGGGAGATCTTTATCCTATCACGCCCGGTTTCAGTCCATCGAGTCAAGCCTTGCCATCAGCTTTTGCAGCCATTTCTCCTTCCTTGTGGCATGCTCGCCTTGGTCATCCAGGATCCTCTATTTTGTCGGTTTTAGATAAAAATAGTTTTATTTCTTGTAAGGGTACGAGTAGTACTCCGATTTGTCAATCTTGTTCGTTAGGAAAAATTGTTAAGCTGTCATTTGTAGACTCAAATTCTCATACTTCAATGCCATTTGATATTATTCATAGCGACCTATGGACGTCTCGTGTTCTAAGTTCGTTGGCTCATCGGTATTATGTTCTCTTTTTGGATGATTATTCTAAATTTTTGTGGGTGTTTCCAATGGCAAATAAATCTCAAGTGTTTTTCGTCTTCGTAAAATTTAGAGCATTCATTAGAACCCAATTCGAAAGAGAAATAAAAAATATTTAATTTGATAATGGAAAAGAGTATGACAATATGGTGTTTCGGGAGTTCTATGCTAATAATGGGATCAATTTTCGATTTTCTTGTCCTCATACATCTTCACAAAATGGGAAAGCCGAACGTAAAATTCATTCCATAAATAACATTGTCCGCACTCTCTTAATTCATGCTTCCATACCCCCATATTTTTGGCATCATGCTCTACAAATGGCCACGTATCTGCTAAACATAATTCCTTCCAAAGGTCTGACATATTCTCCCCCCCTCCAAATTTTATATAATAAGAATCCTTCTTATTCTCATCTTCGAATTTTTGGGTGCTTGTGTTATCCGTTATTTCAGTCCACCACAATTAACAAACTTCAGGCCCGGTCTACTCCGTGTGTGTTTTTGGGTTATTCGTCTAATCATCGTGGTTACAAATGTTTTGACTTATCCTCCAAGAAAATCATCATTTATCGCCATGTAATTTTTTATGAAACTCAATTTCCCTTTTAGTAAAGTTCATACTCCCGAGTCTAGTCCATATATTTTTTTGGATGATGGTATATCCCCGTATATTACTCACCATTTTTCGGACATGTCCCGCACCCAAAATTCTCCAGCGGGCCCACTGCCCGGTGGCCCCACTATACTGGCGCAATTTCTAGTCACTGGATCAGTTCCAGCGATTGGCCCAGTCCAGCCCAATTCTCGGGGCTGGTCCGGTTCACCTTCGATTTACCGATTTGGGCCGGCGGAGCCCACCGCTACGCTAGCCATTCCGTCCCGAGCCCAGAAAATTTCCAAAATTCGCCCTCTTCTTCCTCAAGTCATAGACCGGTCACAAGTAGTCAACGGGGTGTTTTTACACCAAAAAGACATTTTAATTTATATTTGAATATCTCTAAATCCCACTTGCCCCGTAATCATGTGTCTGCCTTAAACGACCCGAATTGGAAAATTGCTATGACTGATGAATATAATGCTCTTAT
Source organism: Anisodus tanguticus (assembly GCA_034509755.1). Classification (NCBI taxonomy): domain Eukaryota; kingdom Viridiplantae; phylum Streptophyta; class Magnoliopsida; order Solanales; family Solanaceae; genus Anisodus; species Anisodus tanguticus. Next base: position 17,887,910 of record CM067553.1, on the reverse strand, counting down.
TGATAATAAGACGTGGGAGTTGGTGCCCCGTCCATATGGTATTAATGTTATCAGGTCTATGTGGATTTTTGCTCATAAGGAGAATTCGGATGGTTCATTTGCTCGATATAAAAGCGCGGCTTGTGGGTGATGGTAAGACTCAACAAGTTGGGATAGATTGTGGGGAGATGTTTAGTCCGGTGGTCAAGCTGGCTACTATTCGCATTGTGCTTAGCCTGGCTCTTTTGAAGGCATGGCTTATTCATTAGTTAGATGTCAAGAATGCTTTCCTACATGGTGATCTCAGAGAAACAATCTATATGCATCAGCCGTTGGGATTCAGGGATCCCAAACATCCTCATCATGTCTGTTTGTTGAAGAAGTCCTTATATGGGCTTAAGCAGTCAACACAGGCCTGGTATACAAGGTTTGCCGACTATGTTTCGACTATTGGGTTCACTCACATCAAATTAGATAATTCGTTGTTCATCTACCGTCAAGGTTCATCCTTGGCGTACATTCTGTTATATGTGGATGATATCATTTTGACAGCCTCTTTCGATGCTTTACACCAGTCTATCATGACCATGCTCAGCTCTGAGTTTGCTATGAAAGACTTAGGGCCCTTGAGTTACTTTTTAGGGATTGTTGTTAGTCGCCATGCAGATGGACTGTTCTTGTCTCAACGAAAATATGCAGCTGAGATCATTGAGAGGGCTGGGATGTCATCCTGTAAGTCCACTTCCACTCCAGTTGATACGAAGCCCAAGCTTAGTACCGCGGCCGACACACCTTACGAGGATCCGACCCGCTATCGCAGTCTTACAGGGGCTCTTCAGTATCTTACCTTTACAAGACCGGATATTATGTATGCCGTCCAGCAGGTGTGTTTATTTATGCATGATCCCAGAATTGAGCACATGAATGCACTCAAACACATCATTCGATATATTCAGGGTACACTGGACTATGGTTTGCATTTATATCCTTCATCGACATCCACACTTGTCTCATACACAGATGGTGATTGGGGTGGTTGTTTAGACACCAGACGGTCTACGTCTGGCTATTGTATGTTCCTTGGCAACAACATGGTCTTCTGGTCTGCGAAGCGTCAGGCAACTCTATCCAGCTCAAGTGCTGAGGCTGAATATCGGGGGGTAGCTAATGTGGTCTCAGAATCATGTTGGTTACATAATTTGCTTTTGGAGCTTCATTGTCCTATCCAGAAGGCAACCTTGGTATATTGTGATAATATTAGTGTCATCTACCTTTCAGGTAATTCGGTTCAGCACCAACGCACTATGCATATCAAAATGGACATTCACTTTGTCCGTGAAAAGGTTGCTCGTGGTCAAGTTCGCGTATGCCATGTCCCGTATCGATATCAAATTAGAGACATTTTTACAAAGGGTCTACCCGTTGTCCTTTTTGAAGATTTTAGGGACAGTCTCAGCGTTCGAAGACCCCCGCTATGACTGCGGGGGTGTGTTAGATAAGGTATATATACCCGTGATATACATTAATATACATAAGTGTATATCATGGGTAATCACAGCAAAGTCCATCAGCCCAACACGGAAAAGGGCAGCAAAGCCCATCTCGGGTTGGGGTGTTTATGTTAGTGTATATTTGGTATATATTGTTGTAATATTGCTACCTTAATTATTCTTGTACACTTACCATATATGTATAGTTAGAATTATGGTAGAATAAGGTTTTAGGAATAGAATAGGAATAGGATTCTATTCCTATTATGGAAATATGTAACTTGTATATATACCTTTCAATTAATGAAAATAATCAAGGGGATTATTTCTTTCAAAGAAATTGGAGAAGACTTTTCAATCTTGTGGTCTTAATTTAAAGATGTGTTGAATGTACAAAAATGACATTTAATCTTGTTGTCTTGAACATGTCATGTGGAAAGTTGGAATGAAAGAGTTGTCAAAAAAGAAAAGAGTCATTCTTTTTTAAACAGACTAAAAAAGAAAGTAAGACAATCTTTTTGAAACGGGGAAAGTAACAACGAAATACTGATGAGTGATTCTGAAAACCTTGCATGTATATGAATTTTATGCTACAACCAAATTTTTGTATAACAATCACCCTCTACAAAAGCATTTTGCTCTGACGGCCGATTTCTATTTGCAGCCGATTTTTCACAATGTATCACATGTTTTTAACAGTATTTCTCTATAGTAGCCAAAAAAATATCCAGACAACTACGCCATTAAATATTGAGATTTGAATGTAGACATGCCTATTTCCTTGTGGCTTTTCTATTCTACATTATATTTGATTCATCTAACATTAGGTTTGAGCCATGTACACATTTAGTTATCAAGATGAGCTCAAATAGAATCCCTTAACTTCCACTCTAAAAGAAAAAGCAATTATTTCAAAGGATTAAAAGCTTATTTCAACACTAAAACGTTTTTAAGCATACTCAAAATCAAGTCACGTTTGGAGATTTATTAGTCATTTGGTCGGTGTAAATGGATGTGGTCGAAGAGGCGCCACCAAACCCTAAACTAACACATCTGTATGGTAGTTTTCTTTAGAAACTTTTCTTTCATTAATAGCCATGAACCAAGGTGTTAGATAATAGACATAAAACTTTATCATACCTTTCGAACTATTCTACCATAAAGGTATCACAACAACTACTAATAAGGTCAACATTTTAGAATTAGTATTTTTATTTTTGCAACTACACATGTGCTTTCCTGGAATAAAAATGCGAAGGTGACTTAACTATTAGAATATTTTCCCGAATATTTATTCATTAATTTTATATCTCTTATTTTAGATAGAATTGTATTCCTATTGTAATTAGATCTCCTATTTTAGGTAGAATTATATTTTCTATTGTAATTAGGTTGATTAGATACCTAATTTAAATATTCTTATACTACTATATATATATATTGTACATTATTGATGAATACAATCAAGGAGAACATATTCTTTTATGGTATCAGTAGCCTAAAAATACATCCACCGCCGCCGACCATAACTCTCGGCCATCACCCCTACGGAACCCTAGTATTTTTTTTCCAGTCCTTCTCTCTCCCATCTCCTCCTAAATTTCATCTTCTATGGCTGACAAAACCAAATTTCATCCTGCACTTGCAGTAAACAACATCAAAAACTTCATCCCTATCACTCCTGAGATGGAAAAGGGTCAATACTCCTCGTGTGCGGAGCTTTTTAAGATCCATTGTCGTGTTTACGAAGTTATCGATCACATCATCCCTTCTACACCGAAGTCCACAGACCTACCCTCAGCTTCGACTTCTGATGATGCACTCTGGTATCGTTTGGACGCAGCCGTCCTCCAGTGGATATACGGACTCTAATGATCTGTTGCACACCATCGTTGAGACCGATGCCACTGCCCGCCAAACGTGGGAACGTTTGGAAAGTATTTTCAACTACAACAAAACTCAACGAGCGTTATACCTTGAAAATCAGTTCAATGACGTTCATCAGGACGATTTCCCAAACGTGTCTACATACTGTCAAGAACTCAAGATGCTTGTCGACCAACTCTCCAACGTCGGCGCACCAGTCACTAATCAGCGATTGATCATGCAACTTATTGCAGGCTTGAACGAATCATATGACGGCGTTGCCAACATCCTTCAGCAATGCACGCAGTTACCTCCGTTTTATGAGGCCCGTTCGAAGTTTATTCTTGAGGAAACTTAGAAAATCAAGCTCACCACCATTAAGGCCAGCATAGCCAACACCTCCCTCACCACCACCGTCGGGCCCTTCGCCGACGGCAGGGCCTCCAACTATGGCAACCAAAACCGCCGGCTCGAGGACCCGCAACAGCCCGCATCCACCCGTAACAACTGCCGGAGCAGGCAGTAAGGCAAGACTTTCTTAATCAGAAGTTTCGAGTTTGATGTTTGGGTATGAAAAAATCTTTGATAGGTAGGGAACACTTTCCCTGAATGGCCCTATATAGTCGAGCTCTCATACCAATACCTAAAACCAGGTGGAAAACAAAAATAATTTAGAGAACTTTCTTAAAATATGATCGCATTTTTATTGTAAATTATATAAATAAAACCATTTAGAAATATATGGACCACACGTAGTTAAAGAAAAGATTAGCGAAACAAGTCGTCATCACACCAGTTTGTTCATGTTTGACCAAAATGCCCGTATGTAACAAACAAACATGTAACTTTACGTACCTTTCTCTTCAAGTCAAGCATATGACGTCAATTCAACGTGGAATTTTCTTTCTCATTCTTTTTTCTTTTGTTATTGGAGTAGCAGTATTTCCCAACAATAATCATCTCTTTTCTCATTCGATTGACATAAAAGTAAGAAAGTTTACACACAGATGTGACTTCTTTACCAACTTACAAGAATTATAAAGCACTATCAACTTCGTTTAAGTTATTTAGTCTTACTATAATTAAGTTACTAAAGAATGTGGTGCACCAAACGACACTACTCCTTTCTTAATCAGGTCTCGGATTCGAAATGTTCGAATAAAATTTTTTTCTGGTAGAGAACACTTTCTCCAATAGGCCCTACACGACCCGAATTAGTATTAATCAGACTCCAATGCATGTACTTGTTACATATACATAATATTAACGTGATATACACTTAATGTATATCATGGTTTTGGTCCAGAAAACAGTCCGTGTATAGTTCATATTTGGTGTATAGTTTTAGGTAATATTTTAGTGTAAGTATTACATTAATTAGTCTTGTACACTTACCATAATTATAGGAGTCTTGTACTACTAGAATAGGGTTTTGTGATTAGAATAGGAATAGGTTTTCTATTATGGAATATTATAATTTATATATATACTCTTTTCATTAATGAGAATAATCAAAGGATTATTTCTTTCATGGTATCAGAAGTCTAGGTTGAAAATTTTCCTCTCTAAAATTTCCTTCGGTCCGAGCCTATTGCCCTCGGTTTCCATGCCGTTTCCCTTCAAAATCTCCTCTTCTTTCTTTCGTTATGTCTAATTCAAAGAACATGTTTCACCCTGCCCTGGTTGTTTCTAACATCAAGAATCATATCCCTCTTATTCTTGAAATAAAAAACGTCCAATATGTGACGTTGGCCGAACTGTTCAAAATTCACGCATGCTCGCATCAAGTCATCAATCACATATTCCCCGCGGCTCCTGAGGATACGGAGGTGCCTAAACGAGAGGATGATCCTAAGTTGTGAACGCCTCTTGATGCCACCGTCCTTCAGTGGATTTATTCCACTATCTCTACCGACCTGTTGCAGACGATTATTGAGCCGGACGCTACAAGAATGGCTGCTTGGAATAGGTTGCGTGACATATTCCAAGATAATCAAAATTCCTGAGTTGTTACTCTTGAGCAGGAATTTTCCCACGTCAACATGGAAAATTTCCCGAACGTTTCATCTTATTGCAAAAGGTTGAAAGAATTGGCAGACCAACTTCGCAACGTTGGTGCGCCAGTTACCAACGACCGCCTTGTTCTTCAGATGGTGGCAGGCCTTTCTGAGGCATATAGTGGTGTTGGCACGCTTCTTCGTCAGAGCAGCCCTCTTTCGTAATTTTATCAGGCTCGTTCTATGCTTACACTCGAAGAAGCCGACTTATCCGAAAAGGTGGCTACCGGCGCTAGTCCCGTAGTCATGATGACCGAGTCCAATTTTTCCTCCTCCAGTTCCAACAACTCGAACCAAAACCGCAACAACGGTGGTGGTAAAAAGGGTAAATATAGGAAAAATAATGGGAAGAATCGCGGCGGCAACACGGGTGGCAGCCAAAACAGTGGTGGTGGACGTGGTGGCCCTCGGGGCAGTCAGCAGCAGCAGCAGTCTTATGCCCCGCAGTGGCAGTGGGCTAGCCAATATGGGCCAAATAATGATGGGTTTCCAGTTTATTACCTTGGAAATTGGGCCCCAATTTCTCAATAGCCCAGGCCCAGTTTATCGGGTCCAGTCTAGGGTTTCAGACCAGTTAACGAAATTTACGATACTTGGCACTAAGATTGCACGTGTGTGGAAACGACATTTCCGACGTGCGAGGCCCCAATTGTTCGAGTCATAAATAATGGGATAAACTTAATTCTACATTAGTAAATTTCCAACAATCTCCTCTTGAAAGAGATTTTGGCGCACACACACGGTGCCTACTTTTAGCAATCCTTCAGCGAAAAGATATTGCATCAGGAGAGGTAGCTTCCGCTTTGAACCTTCCCTAGTTGAATACCATCGGACTTATTTCCTACGCGGTGAACGTGATGTCTTGAACCATCAGTGTTTAATGTAAGCCAAGACAATGGTACCAACACAATACCTCCCCTTTATTCGTTTCTTCTTATTGTTCTATTCGTTGTGGCCGTGGACACACTTGGATTCTTAAGTGCGTTCATTTGAGGTAGTATGTCCTCGCACTTAAATAGGTGATCTCCTACAAGGTATCCTGCTATACCCCACTTCACAAGTGTTAGGAATCATTAAAAGTTTCTCCAACCTTAACCTCAATCGTTTGACGATCGTTAAAGGTTTGGAAGCTTAACTTTTACCCACCATGCAGGTAGCACTTTAATGTCTATCGCGGGAACGGCTTTGGATTCATGTTTCTTTACAGAAATCATAATCCGAAGTGCTCTTGCTTCCACCGAAGTGCTCAACTGAACCTTTTGCAGCTTAGTTTTTCCATTGAACCAAATTATAGGGATCTCCAGTCAGTATGGTAGGGTTACCACCGCAAAGGTTCATATTATTTGGGTTTTAAGCCCATTCCCCTAGATAGGCAGAAGTCTTGATCTTCGGGTAGTCTCTTAGTTAAAGGGTCTGCTATATCCTTTAATTAGTAATCAAGGAAGTGACACCCGTGTTGATCAACTGCCATACGGTCTTATGTCTCCGACAGATCCGACAGATATGTCCATACATCGACATTCGTGCCCTTCCTGAAGCCGACTGGCTAGCCACAGTGTATAACTACTGAAGTCACGGGTTTCTCCCAATAAGGGACGTCCTGTAAGGTGTCGTGAAGTTACTTAACTTTTTTCATGTTTTGTTTAAAGCGATAAACTCTGATTCCATCATGAATCGGCCGATGCTAGTTTGCTTAGAGGATTTTCCAAGACCCACCATGCACATTACTTATGGCATTGGTGTTCTTCAAGTATAATGTCCAGTTTGCATCACCGTGTTCTCCCAAAATCGCTGGACATCCAGAATACTATAATCCGTAGATAAGCGAACATTTCAGACATCGTCATATCCGATTTAACGCCTTCTATCGATCATTTCCAGAATCACGAGTGAACATTAGATCAACCGATCTGCTTTGTAGGTCGATATCAGGTCGGTTGTAGTGTGTACAATACATTGAACTACATGTGACCTGCAAATATCGCTCCTTGTATATGGGTGCATCATGATTCCAATCAGTTCTATGATTCATATCCATTGGTGGCTTCAACGAGACTGTCAACTATCTCACAATTGAGTTTGGAGTTAGACTAGTCCGTTAGATGTCTTAAAAATCCCAATTCCTAAGATGTCTTAAAAATCCCAATTCCTAAGATGTCATCTGTGATACTCATATATTTCATATCGAGTCTTTTGTTTCAATATGACTTCCACTTTCTGACTGTTGGTTTTTCCAACTGTTGGCTTTCTAACTTCAGAGTCAATGTTTCTGTTGTCAGATTCATTATTTCTGTTTTATCTGAAACTTCCAGGATCAAAATGTAAACATTTCAGGGACCATAATGAAAGTTCAAGAAGAAACCCAACAGTCCAACACACCAACTCTGATCCTCTCCTTCTAACTCTCCGGTTAGGAAAGCTGTTTCAACATCCATGCCACGCAAGACTGAAATGGCCCTGGATGTTAAGTTATTCACAAGGGAGAACATGTACAAGTAGCCGAGGCCTTATACTCGTCAGTAGATCCAACTATTTTTTACTCACTTTTGAGTATCCACTTTCACAACCCAAAGGTTCTTTTCCCGGAGGAAGATCAACCATTACACAAGTATGGTTCTATCTGATGGAATCTATTTCTCTCTCTATAGCTTCTTTCCAAAGCAGTGCTTCTAGAGATGACAATTCTTTGTTAATTGTCCATGGTTCATTCTCAACCATACAAGCTAGAAGGCCTGGAACAAGTCTTTGTCCCATCTTTGCTCCGTCTCGGTTCAACATCTAGAATCTATGAGTTCTTTAGATGTCACGACCCAAACTGGAGGGCCGCGATGGGCACTCGGACCCCGCCCGCCGGGTACCGCTAATCGTACATTCAACGCCTAATCATAATTAAATATGGACTAAGCTGAAAAAACTATATAAAGTCGGATAATCGTCTTATATATATATACATACCCAAAGGCCGACAAGGCCATACATAACAACTACACACAGGATACCTGTCTACAAGCCTCTAGGAGTAACACATCAAAGGTCGGGACAGGGCCCCGCCATACCCATATATACAAGCAAAGATGTACTGTACTAAAATTAGGCCAACACTCCGAACAAGGGGAGTGCTCTAAAAATCTGCTGGATTCACAATCAACTAACGTGAACCGTCACCTTCCTTAACTGAACCTGCGGGCATGAAACACAGCGTCCCCCGACAAAAAGGACGTTAGTACGACTGATGTACTGAGTATGCCAGGCATGAACAATAGTATAACAGGGATATAACAATAACTGAAAAAGAAACAACCGACCAATAGTAATTACCTCTGAGGGTCCTAATACATATGCCTAAATATCATGCACAATGAGATATACATATACATCGGCCTCATTAGGCATCTTCCTTACCATAACAGCCTCTGTGGGCATCATTTCATATCGGTCTCTGTGGGCATAATATGTCTATATGTCATGCATTATTCGGTAAATACATATATATTGGCCACACAAAGGCTTCTTCCTCCCCACATCATATATATATATATATATATATATATATATATATATATAATATTGGCCCTTAATCAGGCATCTTCCTTCATTAAGCCACACAAGCTAGTCACACAACCTTTATCATTATCATATCCCAGTTGATCAGGTGGTCTGCGTTTCCCGTCCCCAATATACGGTCTCGGGTAAAACATGAATGCAATGCAAATGAAAATGTATGAATGATAATAAAACCTTCTTTGAATTTACCAGATGACAATAATATCCTTGCCCCTTTGGCTAACATTGAATATTTAACATGTACCTTCAGCTGACACTGAAAATATTAACATCCTTTTCTACATGCCTCAATAAGGACTTAGACACATATTTAGACATGCTTTTAGCATATGAATCAATAACATGAATATTCTTAACTACTAGGAGTAGAATAAATTATGGAGCAATATTACGGTTATATTTCGTTACGTGAAACATGCCAAAAGAAAGAAATAATTTGTCTTAACATACCTTTGTATTTACGCACTATCACAGGTGTAAATAATAAGTCTGATACGTGAGGATCTCCAAAGTTTATTTGCTCCAGCAACTTCGGTCAAGAAGTTCTAATCCCACTATAATCGAAAGCTAAAATGAAAAGCTAATCTAGATGTTGTTTACGTTTTCACAGGGCTGAGACTTTTAAAATTAGAAACACAATGGAAATGGAAAAAACAACTAACAAGGGATGCTATATAAAATTAATGGTGTTGTTTCCTTTAAGAGATTCTCACAGTAGAGATATAACCTCCCAATCGTGAAAACCAAACAAAGCCTCATCATGATGTCCCCCCCCCCCCACTTAGCTTAGTCTTAACATTTAAGTTGCCACCTATTTCGTTTCTATCACTTATTCATTAGGTAATTTCCCAAACCGCTACACGTACTTAATTCCCACCGTCTTGTCTCCCCGTTAATAATTAATCACCTCATAATTAATCAATTACACACATAATTAATTTTGTGATCCCAATTCACTTAAATCTTGGTGATTTATAAAACCTTCATATTCTCAATGTCATAATTTGTGTGATATTATACTAGTCCATAACCTGTTCATGCACACACCAAATTTATTTTCGATCCCCGTCATCACACTTGTTACGTCCAAAATTATTTCAGGATTTAATCCTTTTGTATACTAATCTCTTTATTAGCATAAGTAAATATAACATAAAGTTTTCCAACGCTCGGGTCTATTTACACATGCCTAGCAATTTTAAACCGTAACCCGAAAGTACGGGATATTACAGTAGATCTGGAATATTAAGTTCCGGATAGTCAGCAACTTCTGAGTCATGTAACTCTAGAACGTCTGGTTCCGGACAATCAGGCACTCGCGGGTTCTTGTTAACCTCGAGCAATTACTTCTTTTTCCTTCTCAAGGAAAGTTATCCTCAAAGAATTCAGCATTCTTTGACACCAAGAGGCGATAAGCACTACTGTTATTTGTAAATCCAGTGGATATGCAATTTACAGTCTTAGGTCCAACTTGACCTGTTTCTGTATTCCAACCTCTACCAAGCCACCCCAAAAAACAACATTTGTAGGTGAGATCTTTTCCATATTTCACACGGAGGGTTATCATTATCCTTATGCGTAGTTTTGTTGAGAATCGCATTAGCGGTAAGGATCGTCTTGTCCCACATATTTTAGGCGTACGGCTTTGCGCTTGGCTAACACGTTAGACTGAGGTGAGTAATGAGCAGTCGTTTGATGAACGATGTTTCACATTCTCCCCCTCTATCACTACGAATTCCTTAATCCGTAGGCTTAGTTGATTTTCAACTTCTGCTTTATAGCGCTTATCTGCTTCAACAGCTTCATCTTTGCTTTTCATCAAACAAAGGATGCAATACGTTGTACCATCGTCAATGAAGGTCACAAAGTACTCGTCTCCCCCTCTATTTTGTACAAACTTCAAATCATCCATGTAGGTGTGACTAAGTTCTAGAGGAGCGGTGCTTCTTTCGCTATTCCTTTGACGGAATGGAAAGGTGATTTTGCCTCTTCGCCTACCTCACATTCATTTTGAGGGTTTATGTCGACAGAAGGCAACAATCTCAACTTTGTTAGCTTTTCAATGACTTCTTATTTAACCTGTCTTAATCTATGATGGCATAGATGCACAGATTACAAATATATCATTCATTTAGCTACAGACATACTATACCATTCTTAGTTATTACAGACCTGTTGGACTAGTCTCAAACCAGCTTGACCAACAGCGTCCCTTAAACCAATTTTGGGACATGTATCACCTCCTTTTAGAGTGATCCCATTCCCTAAAGTCCTATTAAGGACAACCTCTCCAACCCCTTCTGCTTTGGAGGTGGCATTGCTTTATATGAACAACCTCTTGCCCGTGGTTAGGGCGTAACCGGATCATATGTGATCTGGATACTCTGGTCCACTCCAGGTGCTTTGGCAGACTGAGTGTCCAATTTCTTTTCTGCCTTTCTTTTGTCCTTCAGATCATTTAAGACCTGGAAACTCTGGCCCACCTCACTAGGTGTCCATTACTTCTCTGCCTTTCTTCTGGCCTTCAGATTATTTAAGACTTGGAAATTTTGGCCCACCTCAGTCGCATGTAGGCTTTGTACGACTGAGTGTCCACTATCATCCTATCAACTGAATTCTGGCCCACTCCAGTCGCCCGTAGGCTTTGTGCGACTGAGTGTCCAATATCATCCTATCAAATGAAGGATCTTCTGTCAAATAGTGTGACAGGTTCAACGTGTTAAGAAAATCCATTAGCTTTTAGTCTTCTTCCCTTGTGATTGGTGCAAAGGGAAATCCCTGGCGCTTAATTAAGAGTGATAAGAGTTTTCACACAGTCAGTGGATCTCTCTCCTTCGTATATGCGAACACACTTTACATACTTTTAAAAATTACACCCAAAAGAAAGGATCTTTTAATTTTTGTTTACAATAGTCCAATCTTTAACCGGGAAGGAATGAGATTTAATATCTGATTTTAGAGTGTAGGGAATATAAGTTTTTAACGAAAACACTTTCATATTCCCAGCCTTGCTTTACACACTTTTATTCAGATATTAACTAAATGCATTATAGATAAGGAAGGATTATTAACATAGACCTTTTGGATTCTGTCCCACTTCAGTTAGACAGAGTGTCCATATCCTCCTTACCATAATTCGGATCCTTTGTTTGGGACAAATATAGGCCTTTTACTATATGATAGAACATCATCTTTACCCTTCTCCTCTTATCCCAGTTGACATCATCAACCTCTCATGGGCGCTTGTTTCCACCACCATCGGGAGCGGTGACACCAACTCATCCTTGATCTTTAGTCATACTAGCATGACTATCATCAGTATCTTGAAGCTCAACATCATATCCAGAGATCCCACCTTTGACGGAAATAGATTTGTAACTGTCGTCAAATAGAGAACCAAAACTAGGACCATATTTGAAAGCACGATTGTTGACAGAGACAATGTTTGAATTAATGAAGCTAATATACGAATGCTGTCAATGAACTGTTTTCAAGAAGAAAACCACAGCCAGATTTGGGACCAAATCTGTTGGCACACATCTTTCGAACACTAATACACTCTTGTCTTAAAGTTGTTGGATATGTAAAGCACGTACGAGAATAGTAAATAACTATTACAGTGATCGAAAGGATAAACAACAAAGAGGAAAACAATAAGTTGTCAGTATCTTGATCTTTAATTGAAACTTCAAATATGGAACTTGTATTCGGAAATACAAGAACATGAACTGCTACACTAGTCTTCCATGAACTGCTACACCAGAACATGAACTTGTATTCGGAAATACAAGATTGCCCCCGTATATAGGCTTTACAGAAGTGTGGATAATAATCTTCCAAGATGAAACAACAAACTATTAAATGTGCAAAGCCTACACAAATTATGCCAGCGAAGAACACGAATAATGAAGATTGCTAAGAAAATGATTGCTATCAGGGAAATCTGATCTCTTTGTAGTGTTGTTAACTTGTGAGTATGTTTACTTTCTCATATATGTTCTTCTATATAATTGAGCCAAAGGCCTCAATTTATAGGTGTGCAAGATGTCCTTTCAAATGCCTTATAATGGCATTCAATTGCCATGTAATTTATGACATTTAAGCCCCAAGTAATGCAGCAACATAATGGTCCAAGTAATGGCCATTATTGGATGGATTCAATGCCATTGAAACTACCTCAACAGCCAAACCTTTGGGATTCTGTCGAGCAAACACTGCCTGGGAAGCGTCGCGGCTCTGAAACATTAGCGTCACGACTCTAATTAGTCAAATGGATCACTGCCGACCAAGCGTTGCGGCCCTGCTATAGGGGCACCGCGGTGCTCTGACGGTGCGGCCCTGTTATGGGGGCGCCGCGGCGCTCTGACGCAGCGACCCTTCTCGGCTCCGCGGTTTGACCCGTACCATCTTACACCTCGCACAATCCTTTCTTCATTTACCAACGTGGAACACTTGTTATTTAGTCAATAATCGTCCATCATTCTATGTCTCAAACACTTCACTTACGTACCAATATCTCTTTCATTAACGAAATTTATGATACTTGGCACTAAGATTGCACGTGTGTGGAAACGACATTTCCGACGTGCGGGACCCCAATTGTTCGAATCATAAATAATGGGATTAACTTAATTCCACATTAGTAAATTTTCAACTTTTATTACTACTCAACATAGAGACTTTATATACTTATAACATTCATGTATTGTATCCCAATAATCACATTACCCTCATGTAAGCCCCTACGTACTTCAAGGCCATGTAGTTTATGAAAGAAATAATCCCCTTGATTATTTTCATTAATTGAAAGGTATATATACAAGTTACATATTTCCATAATAGGAGAACCATATTCCTATTCTACTCCTAAAACCTTATTCTATCATAATTCTAACTATATAATTATGGTAAGTGTACAAGACTAATTAAGGTAACATTTACACTACAATATACCACAAATATACATACCAAATATAAAACATGCCTGTGATAGGCCATTCTGTCCGAGATGGGCATTCTGTTCGAGATTACCCGTGATATACACTTATGTATATCAAGTGTATATCACGGGTATATTACCTTGTTTAACACACCCCCGCAGTCATAGCGGGCGGTCTTCGAACGCTGAGACTGTCCCTAAAATCTTCAAAAAGGACAGAGGGAAGCCCCTTTGTAAAGATGTCTGAAATTTGATATCGTGACAGGACATGACAGACGCGTACCTGACCCCGAGCAACCTTTTACTGGACAAAGTGTATGTCCATCTCGATATGCTTAGTGCGTTGGTACTGAACCGGATTACCCAAAAGGTAAATGACACTAATATTATCGCAATACACCAAGTTTGCCTTCGGAATGGGTCAATGAAGCTCTAATAGTAAATTACGTAACCAACATGATTCCGAGACCACATTAGCTACCCCTCGATATTTAGCCTCGGCACTTGAGCGGGATAGAGTCGTCTGACGCTTCACAGACCAGGAGACCAAGTTATTGCCAAGGAACACACAATAGCCAGACGTAGACCGACTGGTGTCGGGACAACCACCCCAATCAACATCTGTATACGAGACAAGTGTGGCCGTCGAGGAAGGATATAAATATAAACCATAGTCAAGTATTCCCTGAATATACCGAATAATGCGTTTGAGCGCATTCATGTGCTCAATTCTGGAATCATGCATGAACAAACACACCTGCTGGACAACATATGTAATATCTGGTCTCGTAAAGGTAAGATACTGAAGGGCCCCTGCAAGACTGCGATAGCGGGTCAGATCCTCGTAGGGCATGCCAGCCGCGACACCAACCTTGGGTTTTGTATCAACTGGAGTGGAAGTGGACTTACAGGATGACATCCCAGCCCTCTCGATGATCTCAGTTGCATACTTCCGTTGAGACAAGAACAATCCATCAGAATGACGAGTGACGGCAATCTCCAAAAAGTAACTCAAGGGCCTTAAGTATTTCATAACAAACTCAGAGCTGAGCATGGTCATGATAGATTGGCGTAAGTCATCTGTAGAGGTGGTCAAAATGATATCATCCACATACAACAGAATGTAGGCCAAAGACGAACCACGATGGTAGATGAACAAGAAATTATCTGACTTGGTGTGAGTGAACTCAATAGTCGAAACATAGTCAGCAAACGTTGTATACCAGGTCCGTGGAGACTACTTAAGCCCATATAAGGACTTCTTCAACAAACAGACATGATAAGAATGCTTGGGATCCCTGAATCCCAACGGTTGATGCATATAAATTTGTTTCATTGAGATCACCATGTAGGAAAACATTCTTTATATCTAACTAATGAATAAGCCATGCTTTTGAATGAACCAAGCTGAGTACAGTGCGAATGGTAGCCGACTTGACCACTAGACTAAATGTCTCACCACAATCCATCCCAACCTATTGAGTCTTACCATCACCCACAAGCCGCGCCTTATGTCGTGCAAACAAACCATCTGAATTTTCCTTGTGAGCAAAAATTCACATAGACCTAATAATATTAGTACCAGAAGGACGGGGCACCAACTCCCACGTCTTATTATCAATAAGAGCATTATATTCATCGGTCATAGCAATTTTCCAATTGGGGTCATTTAACGCAGACACAGGAGTACGGGGTAAATGTGATTTAAGAACATTAGAATTTAAATTAAAATGTCTCTTTGGTTTAAAAACACCCCGCTAACTCCGAGTGACCGGTCTATGACTTGAGGAGGAAGATGGCAGATTTTGGGAATTTTCTGGGCTCGGGATAGACTGGCCAACAGGCAGTGGGCCTGCGGCCCAAGACGGTAAGCAGGCGCTGAAACTGGACCAGTTCCAGAATTGGGCTGGACTGGCCCAATCCCTAGAATTGATTAACTCGTGGGGGCAGTGGGCTCGCTAGTGAATTTTGGGTGGGGGGTATGTCCGAAACATGGTGAGTAATATACGGGGATATACCATCATCCAAAAAATTATACGAACTAGGCTCGGGAGTATGAACTTTAGTAAATGGAAATTGGGTTTCATCAAAATTTACATGGTGATTAATGATGATTTTCTTGAAGGATAAATCAAAGCATTTGTAACCACGATGATTGGACGGAAACCACAAAAACACACACGGAGTAGACCGGGCCTGAAGTTTGTTAATTATGGTGGATGGAAATAACGGATAACACAAGCACCCAAAACCCCGAAAATGAGAATAAGAAGGAGTCTTATGATATAAAATTTGAATGGGGGAAGAATATGTTAGACCTTTGGAAGGAATTATGTTAAGGAGATATGTAGCCATTTGAAGAGCATGGTGCCAAAAATATGGGGGTATGGAAGCATGAATTAAGAGAGTGCAGACAATGTTATTTATGGAACGAATTTTGCGTTCGGCTTTCCCATTTTGTGAAGACGTATGAGGACAAGAAAAATGAAAATTGATCCCATTATTAGCACAGAACTCCCTAAATACTCCATTGTCATATTCTTTGCCATTATCACACTGAATATTTTTTATTTCTCGTTCGAATTGAGTTCTAATGAATGCTCTAAATTTTAAGAAGATGGAAAACACTTGAGATTTATTTGCAATCGAAAACGTCTATAAAAACTTAGAATAATCATCCAAAAAAAGAACATAATATTGGTGACCCAGAGAACTCAGAACAGGAGATGCCCATAGGTCGCTATGAATAATATCAAATGGCATTAAAGTATGTGAATTCGAGTCAACAAATGGTAACCTAACAATTTTTCCTAAAGAGCAAGACTGACAATTTGGAGTACTATTCATACCCTTACATGGAATAAAATTATTTTTATGTAAAGACGATAAAATAGAAGATTCCGGATGACCAAGCCGAGCATGCCACAAGGAATGAGCAAGGGCTGCGAACGCTGACGGCAAGGCTGAACTCGATGGACTGAAACCGGGTGTGATAGGATAAAGATCTCCCCTACTATCACACCTCATGAGAGGATTCCCCATCTTGAAATCCTTCACAGAGAAACCAAAAGGATCAAATTCAACAGAAACGGAATTGTCAGTGGTGAATTTTCAGACAGATACTAAGTTTTTAATCAATTTTGAGGCATGTAAAGTATTTTTCAAGATAAGGGGAGGATTGAGGGGAGATAGAGTTTTATGACCATAACCCTGAATTGGAATAGAGTTACCATTATCGATAATTATACCACGAAGGTTGCTCAAATTGGAATAAGATGAGAGAGTACCTTGATCGGAAGTCATGTGTGTCATTCCGCCGGTGTCCATGTACCAATTTGGATCCGGTTGCGTCAACCCAAGTGTGTGCATTGCGGCCTCAATGTCGGTGTGAGTAGATGTGGGGCCCACTGCCGAGAATACTTGTATAGGCCGAGGCCCAAGCAGTCCACCCTGTGCCCCGGCCCAGTGCTGAATCGAGAAGCTAACTGCTGATTGTTGGGCATGAATTGAGGTTGTCCAGCCCACTGCCCATTGGAAGGGCTTGGAAAATAGGGGCTGCTGGCCCACGGCCCATTGCCCCGCCCCCATCGCCATGGGCCCCCCGGCCGGGACCGTGGGGAGGAGGCCCACTGTTGACTGGATGGGGCCCGCTGCCGGACTGCTGACCACCAGAACCATCGCGTTTGCCCCTGTGGTTTTTGTTATTATTCTTATGATTATTTTTGCCGCCACCATGAGTACGGTTTTGGCCCGAATTATCAACAAAACCTGAAGAATTTGTGGAGGACGTCATTAGGACGACGGGGCTTGCTCCGGTAGCCGCCTTCTTAGTCAAACCGGCTTCTTCCAAAGTAAGCATGGAGCGGGCTTGATAAAAAGCGAGAAGTGGGTTGCTTTGACGAAGGAGAGTCCCAACGTCATTATAGGCCTCAGAAAGGCCGGCAACCAGTTGTAGAATCGGATGATTATTTGTCACAGGTGTGCCAACGTTACGGAGTTGGTCCGCCAACTCGTTGAGTTTCTTGCAATATGCAGATACGTTTGGAAATTCTTCCATGCGAACTTGAGAGAATTCCTGCTCGAGTGTGACAACACGTGAATGTTGGTTATCTTGGAATATGTCACGCAATCTATTCCAGGTAGCCATAGTCGTGGTATCCGGCTCAATGATCGACTGTAAGAGGTCAACCAAAATAGTGGAATAAATCCACTGGAGAACGGTAGCATCAAGAGTAATCCATAACTGAGGATCCTCCGCGGGAATAGGTGCAGCGAGAGGAATTATGTGAAGGATGACTTGATGTGAGATAGCATGAATTTTAAACAATCCTGCCCACGTCGCATATTGGACGTTTTCCATCTCAAGAACAATAGGGATGTTGTTCTTGATGTTAGAAACCATGAGGGCAGGATGAAAATTGTTATTAGGCATATTGAAAGAACAAAGGGAGAAGAGGGGAAATTTGGGAAGAGTGGAGGTAAATAATATCACGAATTCCGGTGAAGGGGGACGGAATTCGGCGACGGTTGTGGCCGAGAAAGGGCACAAAAACCGAGAGCAAATGCGGAAGCAAGACCTAGTCTCTTGATACCATGAAAGAAATAATCCCCTTGATTATTTTCATTAATTGAAAGGTATATATACAAGTTACATATTTCCATAATAGGAGAATCCTATTCCTATTCTACACCTAAAACCTTATTCTACTATAATTCTAACTATACAATTATGGTAAGTGTACAAGATTAATTAAGGTAATATTTACACTACAATATACCACAAATTTACATATCAAATATACAACCTGCTCGTGATGGGCCATTCTATCCGAGATGGGCATTCTATCCGAGATTACCCGTGATATACACTTATGTATCAGTGTATGTCACGGATATATTACCTTGTTTAACAGTTTAACCTTCAAAGCTCATGTTCAATTTGAAAAAAAAAATGAAATTTTACATTCTCCCCCAAGAAATATTCATCCACTAATGTCAAACCGTAGTAGTACTTAAGTCCAAGAGTCCCACCTCAACTCTTGAGATCTTGGATATCAAGTTTGTATTCTAATAACTCCTTAGGATCTTAAAGTTGACTAACTCTCCAAATCTTCAAAGATTTCGACATAGTTCTCTTTGTAAATGAGATTATTCCAAAATTTGCCACTAGTCAGCTAACCACAACAACACGATATATTAAACAAGGTAGCCACATGTACACCATTTACATACAATGCACTGTATCCCATATACCATCCAAGGTCATTTTACCACATAAGTCATTTTTTGTTTACAACAAGAAAACTCAAAATGAAATGAAATACATCAATAGCATAAAACATCAACTTAATCATGAGCCAGTGCTCGAGGCTAACACCACCTATTGGAGGCAGAGGACGGGCTGGGCCAGAGCTCGCACAATGTGAACTACAAGAGGTAGAGCACCCGATGTTGCTCGAGGCCGTGCCAGAGCTTCTTCAGTTGATCCACTTGTAGCTTATAAGGTTGAGTAGGTTCCAGTTCTAGCTGTTTTTCCAAGTCCGACTCAGATTTCTGAGGGTCTTATTACTGCGTCTGTGTTGCAGAAGATACTGGTATATTATGGGTTCTTTGAGAACATGGAATAAGAGGGATTTAAACTTGTGACTTTGAGTACTTCTTAGGTAAGAATGGGAGCACAAACCTCAGCTACATTCTGGTGCAGAAATACATACCTGTGTATCAGACTTCATAAATCCAACTGTTCTAGCACCACAACCAGTGGTCGTGTTGTTATGTCTACTACGGAGAAGAAGACGATGGATAGGTTTTAGAAGTTTTTTCTTCCACATGTTGATGGCAACTGAACCGCTAATATTCAAGAGCTTTTCGACTATTGCCAGTAGATATTGTAAATTTGGGCCTTGTTGGGTCCAACGGAGTTGATTTCAATATTTTCCAACTAGAGGGTCAGGATAAGTAGTGGTTGAGAGCTTATGTGGGGAGCGGGCCAGCAGGTTTACTTCCTTTTACTTGGGCACAGTTTGTGCATCTCTTTTTTGAGATTTACTCTAACTAGTAGGAGATATAAGTTGTAAGCTTAGTTTGAGTACTTGCACCAGTAGGGTTGATCATTATTGAGTATGAGATGAGGTACACATAGTTATATCGTCATGTTGATTTCTTGATTCTCATCGAGACAGAGAGGTAATGAGGTTCGTGAAGGGATCAACTATGCTATTAGACTTGGTATGGAACCTGAGATCGGGTGTGGAATTCACTTTATTTAGGTCCTGGATATAGTTAGGAGGATCGAGCATATTTTTCGGCAGGAGAGAAGGAGCGCGGTGGCAAGAAGCCTCGTGGCTTAGGTGGCTTCAATGGCGCCTATCTGTAGGCAAAAGTTTTCATGGCAGAGGTTTATTTATTTTTCATGCATGCAATCCATTCTAAAAATGTAAGCTATTAATTTAAGCACCTGAATTCATATGGACACTAAAATGTTCAAACATATATGTTTGAATTTTATACTCAGACAATATATTAGGCACTTCTTAGTATGCACATTTTCTAGCCCTTCGCTTAGAAAAGTAACTTTGACTTACCTCAAATCAATGTCTCAACTTGACCTTATTTAAATAATTCCGAGTACCCTACTCCTCGTAATCTACAATTAAGAAACTCAAATCGTCAAGTCAAACTATATGATCCAACCAATTTCCTCCACCAAGTTCTTACATGGACAACAATAGTATTCCATCACTCACCCCTCGATTCTCACATATTCCACAATCTCTAATTGCTATCAGTCATAAAGTTACTATTTTTTGTACTATAAAGTAACGAAACTTACCTTGAACAGGGTCTCCACAACCCCTAGGTTTTGGTCTTGAGAAACTCTTCGATTTTTGGGTGAAAACCTAGATTTTAGGAATTAAAAGTTGTTAAAATTGTATTAAAAATCTTACCTTGCAGAGTAGTGTAGAACTCTAGCTTGTTTTCTCCTTAAAAGCTCTCAAGAAAGTGTAAAATAAAGTGATTTGCTCTCTCCCAACTAGCCTTATATTTCAGTTTTCTACCAGGGCGTTTTGGCCACCGTATCTCGATCCTTATAGAACTCAAGAACCATTTTTTTCCGGTTTGGGCGCTATGGCAGGCCCTGCGGCTCCCCTGGGCGCCATGTCTGAGGTGCATTTTCTAACAGAACATTTTTCAATAAAATACTCATAACATTTTGTACGAAAGTCGAAATGATGAACAATTTGATGTATTGTAAAATAGACTTCACGGGCTTTAATTTGATATATAACTCATTGTTCAATTCCTTATACACTAGGAGATATGATCATCCATAGTTAGGGCATGTGCGGCTAAGGTCGTTGCCTTAAACATTTCCAACTTGTTACAACCTATCTCTCCTCTTGTAAACATCCGTACAACCTTCCAATTATGAGATTCACCACTTTTCCAAACACGCTTGTGGCCAACTTAGAGCTTGAACAAGGACGTAATACTTAGCGAATTTTTTTTTTGAGGTGTTACACCCAACCTAATAACATTTTCCAACACATGAAAATAAGTTCATTACATGTTTCAAGTCATAACTAAGACATGCTCGGTGATCAAGGTATTATAGACACCTCGAATGTAAACTACCTATTAGAAAAGGAGGAGATTATATATGTATTTCGTAGTAATGCATAACCCCTTAAAACAATTTTAATACACTTAATTGATACCTTAAACGTTCTTATTCTCTAGATGTAGCCTCGTAGGTACTTAAAAAATGTCCACACTTTTCATTAGGCCTAAGCTTATACTAAGGCCAAAAATATCTACTAACATTTGATTAGGAGTAATTGACTCTAATGTTGTATTCCAAATAGTTCAACTCCTAGCTTATGGTCAATGAACTTGTACAAAAATCTCACTAAAGTAATTTTTTTTAAAAAGATTGGACAATAAGGTAATCAAATTATATCTTTGTTGCCAATAAAGTAACACAACTCATTTTTTGGACATAAAACCCCTTAATTCATATATAAATTATAAAATTCATTAACTAGGCACAATTCTTTTATAGCCTGAATGTTTTGTTCAAATTAAAAAATTTCATGTTTTAATGAATAAAATATACTATTCAACGTAATATTTCAAGCTATAAGAATAAAATAATATAACCATTCAAACTTTAAGTCTGTTGTAAGGTTTTCTTTGTTATATCAACTTATTTTGAACTATTTTGATATTCTTTTGTTGCTCAAAGCCGGTAGTTAAATATTTTACTAAATGAAAGTATTTGGACATAATCGAAACAGTCCTACAAATAAATAAATAAATAAATAAAACGCTTTTTATTCAGTCGTATAACATGTTATGTACTCACCTCAACCAAAGTGTATGTACATAAATTCAATATTTTAATAAAATTTATTAGAAATCTAAAACAAGTTATAAATATTTGTATGACTATAAATTATCTTATTAAGAGTAAAAGGAGAATATTTAAAATTAAATATTTTCTAAATAAGAAAGTATGAAATTCTTTCTGGACAGACAAAAAGAAAAATATATCATAAATTGAGAAAGAAAGAGTGTGTGTATATTAATTATATGTATATAAATATAATTAATTATACCAAAAAGATATAAAAATAGTTAATGGATTAATAACATGCTTTGAAGTGCTCAAGCTCATAGATAATGTCAAAAGGAATTTTGCAGCACACTACTCAGCAGCATATATTTGATGGTCCTGATGCTTGCTTTTCAAGATCAAAGATGGGATCCACAAGTAATATGGGATTTAATAAATACCTAAAATAATAATTCCATCACAATTTTTATGTTCTATTGTACAAAAAAAATACTATCGGCTTACGCAGAAAGAGAAGAAGAAAAAAGGAAAAGAAAAATTCTCCATTACCCCATCAAAAGTCAATATCAACTAAGGTATTCGTATTTTTAGGCTGACTGGCCCTAAGTAATCCAATTCTCTTGAAGTGGAGGCTAATCATATTTTCTATTTGCAAAATGGTTTCTTTTATTCCTTGGATATTTAGAAATTCAGTACGAGCACGGTTAAATATACACAATATATACATAATATACATGTGTATATTGTGTATATTGGTCTCGGATTGGCTCTCGGATTTGGCTGATTATTGTGTATATTTATGATAAATATTTAGTATCCTAGTTTAGATAATGTTGTAATATAATTAGTATTGTATTACCATAATTATCGTATTACCATAAATGTATAGTTAGAGTAGAATAAGGTTTTAGGATTAGGATTCTCCTATTATGGAAATATGTAACTTGTATATATAGCCTTTCAATTAATGAAAATAATGAATGGATTATTTCTTTCATGGTATCAAGAGTCTAGGTTTATTTTCTCTCCCAAATTCTCCCAAATTCCGTCGAAATCCCTAGCCAAAATCGGAGACCTTGCTCTCGGGTTTCATGCCGACGAGAACCTCCTTCTTCCAAAAATTTTCTCCCTAATCCCTCAATCACATATTGTTCTATCAATATGTCTACATCCCAGAACAAGTTTCATCCGGCCCTTACAGTTTCTAACATCAAGAATAACATCCATCTCATTCTTGAAATAGAAAACGTCCAATACGCGACGTGGGCCGAACTGTTCAAAATTCACGCACGATCGCATCAAGTCATCCATCACATAATCCCCGCGGCTCCTGAGGATACGGAGGTGCCAAAACGCGAGGATGATCCTAAGTTGTGGACGACTATTGATGCTACCGTTGAGCGTTACGCTACGGCACAGGCAACTTGGGATAGACTGTGTGATATATTCCAAGATAATCAAAATTGTAGAGCCGTTATCCTTGAGCAGGATTTCTCCCACGTCAATATGGAAGATTTTCCTAATGTTTCGGCTTATTGCAAAAGATTAAAGGAATTGGCGGACCAACTTCGCAACGTTGGCGCGCCGGTTTCAAATGATCGTTTGGTCCTCCAAATGGTTTCCAGCCTCTCCGAGGACAATAGTGGTGTGGGAACGCTTCTTCGGCAAAGCAATCCTCTTCCGCAATTTTATCAGGCGCGTTCTATGCTTACACTAGAAGAAGCAGGCATGGCGAAACGAGCGGCTATCGGTACTAGTCCCGTAGTCATAATGACTGAGTCTACAGTGTATCCTACCGTTTTGATAAACTCGAGCCAAAACCGCAACAACGGTGGCGGCAAAAAGGGTGAAAATAAGAAAATGGCAAAAACCGCAGCGGCAACAACGACGACAGCCGACAGAATGGTGGTGGCGGTGGGGGTCCTCGCGGTGGTCAGCAGCAACAGTTCTGGGACCTACAGTGAGCCCCTATGCAGTGGTAGTGGGCCCCACAACAGCAGTTTGGGCCCAGCCAGTATCTCTTCCAATGGCAGTGGCCGGCCGCCACAGCGATCCGAGGCCCATTCGGACCGGTCTGGTCCGATTATAGCCTTGAGCAGCGATCAGGGGCCGAGACCGCAAGCAGGGGTGCTTGGGCCTCGGCCCCCGCAAGCCCATCACGCAGCAGCACCAACACATACCGACATCGAAGCCGCAATGCACAAGCTTAGTTTAAATCCACCGGACCAAAATTGGTATATGGACACTGGGGCCACTACCCACATGACATCCTATTCAGGTACGCTCTCATCTTATTCCAATTTGAGCAACCCCCGCGGTATAATTGATGGTAATGGTAATTCATTCCAATTCGTGGGTATGGTCATAAAACGTTGTCTCCCCCCCCCCCCCATTCACTCCTTATCTTGAAAAATACCCTTCATGCCCCTAAATTGATTAAAAATTTAGCGTCTGTCCGTAAATTCACTACTAACAAATCTGTTTCTATTGAATTTGATCCATTTAGTTTCTCTGTGAATGATTTCAAGACTGGGAGTCCACTCATGAAGTGTGATAGTAGGGGGATCTTTATCTTATCACACCCAGTTCCGGCCCATCGAGTCAAACCCTGCCGTCAACTTTTGCAGCCATTTCTCCTTCCTTGTGGCATGCTCGCCTTGGTCATCCAGGGTCCTCTATTTTGTCATTTTTAGATAAAAATAGTTTTATTTCATGTAAGGGTACGAGTCGTACTCAAAATTGTCAATCTTGTTCTTTAGGAAAAATTGTTAAGTTGTCGTTTGTAGAATCAAAATCTCATACTTTAATGTCATTTGATATTATTCATAGCGACTTATGGACGTCTCATGTTCCTAGTATTGTGGGTCATCGGTATTATGTTATCTTTCTGGATGATTATTCTAAATTTCTATGGACGTTTCCAATAGCGAAGAAATCTCAAGTTTTTTCCATCTTCCTAAAATTTAGAGCATTCATCATAACCCAATTCGACCATGAGATCAAAAATATTCAGTGTGATAATGGCAAATAATATGACAATGGGGTGTTTCGGAAATTATGTGCTAATAATGGGATAAATTTTAGTTTCTCTTGTCCTCGTACATCTTCACAAAATGGGAAAGTCAAACGTAAAATTCATTCCATAAACAATATTATCCGGACTCAATTACTTCATGCTTCCGTACCCCCATATTTTTGGCATCATGCTCTTCAAATGGCTACATATCTACTTAACATAACTCCTTCAAAAGGTTTGACATATTCTCCCCACCCCACCCCCACCCCCCTTCAAATTTTATATAATAAAAATCCTTCATATTCACATCTTCGGGTTTTTGGGTGTTTGTGTTATCCGTTATTCCCGTCCACCACAATTAACAAACTTCAGGCTCGGTCGACTCCGTGTGTGTTTTTGGGTTTTCCATCAAATCATCGTGGCTACTTGATTTATCCTCAAATAAAATCATCATTAATCGCCATGTCATTTTTTATGAATCCCAATTTTTGTTTGCTAAAAATCATACTCCCGTGCCTAGTTCGTATAATTTTTTGGATGAACAAATATCTCCGTATATTATTCAACATTTTTTGGACATCTCCCGCACCCAGAATTCTCCAGCGGGCCTACTGACTGATGGTCCCACTGGCCCGTCACAGCCCCCTCTGCCTAGTTGTGTCACCGGGCTAGTTTCAGCAATTGGGCCAGTCCAGCCCAATACTGGAACTAGTCCAGTTCATGTTTCTACCGCTGTTACTGCCTCCCGAGTTGGGCCAGCAGGCCCACTGCCTGCTGGCCAGTCCGACCCGAGCCCAGCAAATTCCAGACATCCACTCAATTCTTCCTCAAGTCATAGACCGGTCACTCATAGTCAACGGGGTGTTTTTACACCAAAAAGACATTTTAATTTACATTCGAATGTCTTTAAATCCCACTTGCCCCGTAATCCTATGTCTGTCTTAAACGACCCGAATTGGAAAATTGCTATGACTGATTAATACAATGCTCTTATTGATAATAAGACATGGGAGTTGGTGTCTTGTCCTTGTGGTATTAATATTATTAGGTCTATGTGTATTTTTTCTCATAAAGAGAATTTAGATGGTTCATTTGCTCGACATAAGGCGCGGCTTGTGGGTGATGGTAAGACTCAACAGGTTGGTATAGATTGTGGGGAGATGTTTAGCCCGGTGGTCAAGCCGACTACCATTCGCACTGTGCTTAGCTTGGCTCTTTCGAAGGCATAGCCTATTCATCAGTTGGATGTCAAGAATGCTTTCCTACATTGTGATCTCAAGGAAACAGTCTATATGCATTAGCCGTTGGGATTCAGGGATCCCAACCATCCTCATCATGTCTGTTTGTTGAAGAAGTCCTTATATGGGCTTAAGCAGTCTCTACCGGCCTGGTATACAAGGTTTGCTGACTGTGTTTCGACTATTGGGTTCACTCACAGCAGGTCTGATAATTCCTTATTCATCTACGTTGTGGTTCGTCTGTGGCCTACATTCTGTTGTATATGAATGATATCATTTTGACTGCCTCTTCCGATGCCTTACGCCAGTCTATCATGACCATGCTCAGCTCTGAGTTTTCTATGAAAGACTTAGGGCCCTTGAGTTACTTTTTGGGGATTGCCGTCAAGCGTCATTCAGATGGCTTGTTTTTGTCTCAACGAAAGTATGCGGCTGAGATCATCAAGAGGGCTGGGATGTCATCCTGTAAGTCCACTTCCACTCCAGTTGATACGAAGCCTAACTTGAGTGCCACGGCCGGCGTACCTTACGAGGATCCGACCCGCTATCGCAGTCTTGCAGGGGCCCTTCAGTATCTTACCTTTACGAGACCAGATATTACGTATGCTATCTAGCAAGTGTGTTTGTTCATGCATGATCCCAGAATTGAGCACGTGAATGCGCTCAAATGCGTCATTCGGTATATTCAAGGTACACTTGACTATGAGTTGCATTTATATCCTTCTTCGACGTCCACACTGGTCTTGTATACAGATGTTGATTGGGGTGGTTGTCCCGACACCAGACGGTCTATGTCAGGATATTGTATGTTTCTTGGTAACAACTTGGTCTCCTGGTCTGCAAAGCGTCAGTCGACTTTATCCCGCTCAAGTGCCGAGGCTGAATATCGAGGGGTAGCTAATGTGGTCTCAGAATCATGTTGGTTACGTAATTTGCTTTTGGAGCTTCATTATCCCATTCAGAAGGCAACCAACCTTAGTATATTGCGATAATATTAGTGCCATCTACCTTTCTGGTAATCCGGTTCAACACCAACGCACTAAACATATCGAGATGGACATTCACTTTGTCCGTGAAAAGGTTGCCTGTGGTCAAGTTCGCGTATGCCATATCTCGTCAAGATATCAAATTGTCGACATCTTTACAAATGGCCTTCCCTCGGTCCTTTTTGAAGATTTTAGGGGCAGTCTCAGTGTTCGAAGACCGCCCGCTATGACTGTGGGGGTGTGTTAAATATACACAATATACATGTGTATATTGTGTATATTGGTCTCGGATTGGCTCTCGGATTTGGCTGATTATTGTGTATAATTTATGGTAAATATTTAGTATCCTAGTATAGGTAATATTGTAATATAATTAATATTGTATTACCATAAATGTATAGTTAGAGTAGAATAAGGTTTTAGGAATAGAATAGGAATAGGATTCTCCTATTATAAAAATATGTAACTTGTATATATAGCCTTTCAATTAATGAAAATAATGAATGGGTTATTTCTTTCAAGCACAATTAAGTGAAGAGATATTAATCAGATAAAGTGAACCATGTTGAAGAAATCCTAACTATTATATTTGATAGAATAGAAAATAATAATTAGTCATAATTGTATATATTCTATATATGGTAGGTATATATTTAGTGATTCATTACCTTAACTCTAGCCTAGGATTATGCTTGTATGATGTGCATATTTACTACCACTTTGGAATGAAATAAGCAAGGAAAAATATTTCTTACATGGTATCAGATTCTAGGGAAAGTTCCTAAATCCTAAATTTTACTCTTCACCATCGGCCTACACCCCGCCCCCCCTCCTTGTGCGCCACCGGCCACTTCCTTCCTCTTCCGACAGTCATGTCTGAATCGAAATCAAATTTTCATCCAGCCCTAGCTGTCTCCAACCTCAAATCTCATATCTCCATCACCCTTGAGATGGAAAACGTCCATTATGCGACATGGGCGGAGCTTTTTAAAAATCATTGTCGATCACATCGGGTTATCCATGACATAATTCCACCGTAAAAGACAAGAAGAAGGCACCGAAATCCGAGGATGAAAAGGAATTATGGTTGACCCTTGATGCGACGGTCCTCCAGTGAATTTATGTCACAATTTCGAGTGATTTGTTGCATACGAATCTTGAACCCAACTCCATTGCAATGGAGGGTTGGGATCGCTTACGTGACATATTCTAAGATAATAAAAATTTATGGGCCATCACTCTTGAACAAGAATTCTCCACCACTGACATAGCGGATTTTTCCAATGCATCCACATACTGTCAACGGCTAAAGGTTTTGTCAGATCAACTCAAGAACGTCAGGGCGCCAATAACTAACAATCAACTCATTTTACAAATGGTTGTCGGCCTTACCGACGCATATAGTGGAGTGGGTACGCTCATCCGCCAAAGCAATCCGCTTCCGCCATTTTACCAAGCCCATTCTATGCTCATCCTAGAAGAAGTGGATTTTGCCAAAAATACAGCCACTATGTCAACTTCCGCCATGGTTGCCGATCTGTCCGATGATAATTCTTCACAATTTGAAAATTTATCGTCAAACCATGGCCAAAAGGGACAGTAATTGAGGTAAAAACTGCGGCGGTGGCCGCGGTGGTCGAAAGGGTGGCGGTCATCGATGTGGCGGAGGTGGCGGCAGGGGCAGCAACAGCCAGCCCAGTGCCGAGGGCCCAGTGGGGTAGTGGACCGGCACCGTGGGCCTGGCAGTGGCCTTGGGTCGTGCCTCCCTTCTCATTTCCCTCTGAAAATTGGGCTAGGCCCATACCTAGGCTAGCAGCCCAGGCACAACAGTCCAGCCAGCAGCCCGGCATTCTTGGGCCACTGTAGAACCAATGGCAGCAGGCCCACTTGGTAGTGGCAACTTCGATCGACATCAAGGCCACAATGCACACTATTGGGCTTAATCCGACCGACGCAAATTGGTATATGGATACCGGTGCAATATCTCATATGACGTCCTCACAAGGTAATCTCTTGTTCTATTTTAATTTGAGCAATAATCATGGTATAATTATCAGAAATGGTCATTCAATTCTAATATGTGGTTATGGTACTACAAACTTGTCTCCCCCGAACTCACCGTTAACTTTAAATAATGTCCTTCATGCTCCTCAATTGATTAAAACTTGATTTCAGTTAGAAAATTAACTACTGACAATTGGGTTTCTGTTGAATTTGATCCTTTTGGATTTTTCGTGAAGGATTTTCAAACAGGGATGCGTCTAATGAGATGTGATAGTCGGGACGAGCTTTATCCTATCACCATAACCACACATCAAGCCACGTTACCATCCACTTTTTCAGCTTTAGCTCCTTCTTTATGGCATTAACGTTTGGGTCATTCGGGAGCACCTGTTTTTGCCTCTCTTAAAGAAAATAAATTTATTTCGTGTACTAGAACTCGTAATTCTCATTTTTGTCATTCATGTCCGCTTGAGAAACATGTTAAATTACCTTTTGTTTCCTCTAATTCATGAAATGTTATACCTTTTGATATTATCCATAGTGATATTTGGACATCTCCCGTTTTGAGCTCTTCGGGCCATCGATATTACCTTCTTTTGTTAGATGATTACTCTAATTTTTTTGTGGACGTTTTCTTTATCTAAAAAGTCACAAGGCTTTTCCACATTTCTCTCCTTTAGAACATTCATCTGCACTCAATTTGAACGAGATATTAAAAATATTCATTGTGATAATGGTAGAGAATTTGATAATGGGCCATTTTGGGATTTTTGCAAAGCTAATGGTTTATCTTTTCATCTCTCTTGTCCACATACCTCATCTCAAAATGGAAAAGCGGGAAAAAAATCCGAACCATTAATAACATTGTTCGAACCTTACTTGCCCATGCCTCTCTACCACCATCATTTTGGCATCATGCACTACAAATGGAAACATATCTCCTTAACATAATTCCGAGCAAACAATTAGCCTATAAATCTCCTCTCAAAACTCTATATGTAAGGGACCCATCTTACTCTCATCTACGGGTATTCGGGTTCTTATGATATCCTCTTTTTCCTTCTACTACCATCAATAAACTCCAACCCCGATCTATTTCGTGTATTTTTTTTGGGATATCCGTTAAACCATCGTGGTTTCAAATGTTACGACTTATCCTCTAATAAAATTATCGTGAGTCGTCACGTGGTATTTGATGAATCAAATTTTCCCTTTGCCAGATTACATTATTCTGTACCTCCTACCTACGAATTTCTTGATGATAGTATGCCCCCGTATTTGGTCCATAAATTGGCCTCCCAAACAAGCCCATTTTTTCCCGGTGGCTCGGCCAGCAGCTCGCTCTAAGTTAAAACCAAACGACTTTCTCAAACTAATACTGCAGATCGACAAATATATGGAAAGGAAAAAATAGAGAATCAATAATTAAACTACTTACAATATGGCAAAGTACTACATCTTAGTGATCGTACTAGCTAATTTTTCATGTGTGTATATGTCTAAAACACATTTGTCTCTCAACAAACTAATGAGAGTTAGATATGGTCTACATAATTTTTAATATATAATCATCTAGTCAATATACGTGTACACTATTTCTTAGTTGAAGTTTCCCACTGAAAAATATTTGGCTATTTCAATAGATATTTTGATTGAATCAGTGAGGAAAGAAAAAATAATAGTGTTTTCACATGGATAAATTAGGAAGTTCCCCAACGTTTTAATAGGAACCTATTTGCCACCATGCGTTTTCCCAGTCATGATCTGGTTCGGTGGAAATGAGGTAAAAAATCATGTTTTATAACACGAATTTCTCACTGATTCGTCGATAGAAAAAGGTTATGTTTCTAACAGTGAGGTTGTGAGGTACATTAAAGGATCAGAGGCGCTTCCTATCACGGCTCAACCCCAAGACTTATGATTAAGCATTGAGGAATTTCATACATCTCACCATATCCCTTAATAGTGAAATTTGCTATGTAGATTGAAAAAATCAAGAAATCATCTAGAACCGGCATAATGAGAAACGTGAATCTACCACCAAGGGATGTGGTGGGATAGATGTGATCTCTCTGTCATTAATTGGATGTTTAAAGTTTGAACCCTGAGAATGAAAGAATTCTCAGTAAGGAGTTTTCCCCCTTAAATGAATCATATATGACGCAAATCTAAATTAGTCATTTGAACACCAAATGATTTAAAAAAAAGTACAAACTTAGAAGCTCGAAAAGTAATCAAAAATACAAAGAAACATGATAGGGACAACAATAAATTGGTGCTCTAATGGAATACAATGAAAGAGAACTTGATTTCACAACTCTTTCATGATCCCTAACTTCAAGAAAGTGGGTTGGGGGTGGGGGGATGTCGATGGAAATGAGAGAGTCAGACTTGTCCTGCTCCAGAATGAGCTTAACTCGCCATGTTAAGTCTAAAGTTTGATCAGAAGCGAAACTAGATCATTAGCTACATATTGGGACGAATTCAGTACGTAACTATTTTTAGATATGTAAATTTATTAAGTTGTGAACCCATTAACTAAAACGAGTTATGAGTTTAATATCAAATATATTCAAATCATAAACTTCAAATCCTAGCTCCGACTCTGAGCTCATACTCAAAATCAGTAAAAATTAAAAAATTAAAAAATTAAAAAGTTTAGATAAACCTGCAAGATATTGAAGCCAAAGATATCTTAATCAACTTAATTATACTTTTACCAACTAGAGAATGTTGTTAGGTTACAAGATACGTTTGGTATGTTGAAGCAAATTTCCCTATGCTTCTTCCCATTACCACTTAAAAGGAACAAAAAAAAAGGTAAACATGAGAAAGAGAAATGGAAAAAGCAAGTTGAGAGAATGAAAAACTTTAAATATGTGAAAAGGGCATCAAATATCAATATCTCCATTGCCCAAAGGAATGGAATTCAACTTAATCATTGACACAATAGAGACTACTACTACTATCATGCAATGAATTTTCCAATTTACACTTAGTGATGGTTGGCCTGGCTGCATGCTCACCTTTTTCTTTTTGTTATTTGTGATAGAGAATAAATATTTATTCTCCATATATTTTGTAATTATTATTTTAGTGTAATTAGGTAAAGTAGAGATCCTTAAACAATTAGATTTGTAATTATAAAATATATATATATATATATATATATATATATATATATATATATATATATATATATGAGAAGCCTCCAACGAAGGAGAATTACACTATTTTACATGGTATCAGAAGTCAAACCTTCCATACCCTAAAATTATACTCGGCCGCCACCCCCCATCTCTTTACTTATTTTTCGGCGGCAACCCCCAACCCTAAAAATATTCCGCCGCCACCCACCTCTCTTTCATTGCTTCCGGCGGCCACATGGCTTCTCCCGCTTCCTCCTCCTCCACCCACGACGTCACACATCCTCCTCCTCATCATCCCCCTACTAACACCTTTCATCCGGCCTTTGCCGTAACGAATATCAAACTTTATCCCTCTAGTTCTTGAT
This sequence comes from Anisodus tanguticus, assembly GCA_034509755.1. Classification (NCBI taxonomy): domain Eukaryota; kingdom Viridiplantae; phylum Streptophyta; class Magnoliopsida; order Solanales; family Solanaceae; genus Anisodus; species Anisodus tanguticus. The sequence continues at coordinate 17,854,901 of CM067553.1, read as the reverse complement.
CAAGAGGATGGACAATATTCATCGTGGGTCGAATTATTTCAAATACATGTTTGTGCTTACAACGTCCTTGATCACATCGACGCCATCACCCCGTCCACCCGACGTCAAAAATCTGACGTGGAAGCAGCTCAATGCTATCGTCAAACAATGGATATATGACACCATATCCAAGGATCTACTTCATATATTATGAAGACATGTGCCTCGGCTCACGAATTATGGACACGGCTAGAGGAAATCTTTCAAGACAACAAACATACACGTTCCGTCTATTTGGAGGAACAATTCACCAACACTCGTCTTAAGAACTTTGCCAACATGTCAGTCTATTGTAAAAAACTAAAATTGGTTGACGATCAATTGTCTATGTTGGCACTCCAATTTCCGAAACAAATATGGTTTTACAACTTATCAATGGTTTGTCGAAAGGTAAGTACGATACACTTGCGACGATGATACAACAAGTTGATCCCCTCCCTAGCTTCAACAAGTCCCGATCACAATTGTTGTTGGATGAGACTAGACGAGCCAAACAGGCCTACGACCCTATGACCCCTACCGATCTGAGTCAGGCTTACAGCACTGTGAATCACCAGCAGCCCGACGACGCATAGTACATGGATACAGGTGCCAAATCCCACCTCACTCGCGACTCTGGTAATCTCCCTCACCTATTCAATTTGAACAATCCTCAATTTATTTTGGTCGGTAATGGCAATCGTATTCCAATTGAAGGCTATGGCACCACTCAAACACAACCACCTCACCCACCATTTATCCTAAAAAAAATGTCCTATATGCTCCTAACATCATTAAAAATTTAATATTTGTTAGGAAGTTTGCTAGTGACAACTCTGAATCTATTGAGTTTGATCCTTTTGGTTTTTTTGTAAAGGACCTACGTACGGGGACAACTCTTACAAGATGCAATTTTGAGTAATTTAATACGCTTACTACACAACGCTCTTTGGATCTTGTCCCAAGACCAAAGGGGGTGAATGTGATTCGTTGCATGTGGCTATATCGTAACAAATTCAGATATAGTGGTGAGCTTGAACGCCATAAGGCGAGACTTGTGACAAATGACACGGGGTAACAAGAGGGAGTTGATTGTGGTGAGACCTTCAGTCTAGTGGTTAAACCAGCCACCATTCGAATTGTTTTGAGCATAACTATGGGAAAGAACTCGCTGATTCATCCACTTGATGTGAAAAATGCATTCTTACATGGGGATTTGAAAGAAACCGTATAAATGCATCAACCGCCTAGCTTTTTACATCCAGAGGCTCCTCAGTATGTCTGTCATTTTCAAACGTCACTCTATGGCTTGAAACAAGCCCCCAGGGCTTTGTATGAGCGCTTTGCCACTTTCATCATGCAGATCGGGTTCGTGTGCAGTAAAAGTGATAATTCACTTTTTATTTTTCATCAAGGTAATGACACTGCATTCCTTTTGTTCTATGTGGATGATATTGTTCTGACTGCCTCATCTGATGTGCTGAAACACGAGATCATTACCCTACTCAAATTCGAATTTGCTATGACATACTTGGGTAAGTTGACTTATTTTTTGGGGATTTCAGTGACCAGATCCGAAAATGCAATGTTCATATGTCAGCATAAGTATGCCGAAGAAATTGTTTACATCGCTAAAATAGCAAACTGCAAGATCATGTCCACTCCAGTCGACTCGAAGTCGAAACTCAATGCCGATGACAGGGATCTGGTGCTCGATCCTTCTCTTTATAAGAGTCTTACTGGTGCACTTCAATATCTTACCTTCACTAGAATAATAATTACAGAATATATGGAGAATATTTATTTATTCTCCATTACTTTGGCTTTTCTTTTTGTTTTACTTCTTTTTTTGTCTAGGCTAGCTAACCATCCTAATTTTACCATGTGTCGCATGTATTCGTGTTTCTAGAATTGAATTTGTCATCTACATTTATTTAATTTATATACGTTATAAAATATTAAAATAAAATTTGGGACATTCATAAATTTTAAAATTAAGGATTGACGGGACAAAATATATCTAAAAAACATTATTATTTTAGCTTGACTCGAAAAAGTAATTTTTTAATATTTTCACTCTGACCTCTAAAATTAGTATCTACCTTTCTTCCGCAAATACAATTGTTTTTTTTCTTTAATTTCTAAGAAATAAAAAGGTAAATAACCTAGCTAAGAGGTATTCTCAACTCAATATTTTCTAAAATGTTCGCCCAAATTGATGGACCAATCCAGAATATGATGGGTTGTCATTTCATTTTTTTCTCAAGTTAAAAAAAAATCCGACTAATTATATATAGTCATTTAAACACAAAATATTTTATACTTGACAGCAACAGGGAAAGAATAATAACTTTTAATATGTCGTAGTTTAAAATGCATGGCAAAACAAATTATATTTAAGGCTCTTAATGAAAAATATTCATTTGAGTCTCCAAATAAAAACAATACTCCTTCTGTCCCAATTTATATATAGTTCGGATTTCGAGAATTTTTATTTTGTTTTGATCGTGAATTTGGATATACAATCTTCAAGTTTTTTGAAAAGTAATTTACATATTTAGAAACTAAATAAAAAAATATTATATGTCACATTAATTAAGAAGTTAAAATATTTAAAGGGCATACGAAAAAATCACGGTCAAAAAAATTCTTATTTGATTCTCGAAAAGTGTAAAGTATCACATAAATTGAGACAGTTAGAGTAATATTCTTGCAGCCTATATATTATTTTAGAAAAAAATTAACCTCTCCTCATACGACACTTATGAAATTACATTTGGTATGTATTGGTGCAATCATAAAGTATTTATCTAAAACTACTATCATTCATTTCTCATAAACATATCAATAATTGGAGCATGACTCTGAATTTTAAAAAAAAAAGTAATAAAAAGTTCTCGTTTTATAAAAACGTCAAATATGTTATTAAAATAGTAATCTATCAAAACGACAAAATTAACTCAGAGATAGAATAAGTTTAGCTAGCTGTTATATTTTGTACCATTCATATTGACAGGGACCAATAGGCAACTTAAGAGACATGAAGAACCGAAAAAAGCCAAGCCCTTTGCCAATTGCATATGGTCGTGATTGTGTTGGTATCACAGGTTGGATAGATACTCCATTGCAAGATTCTTTTCTTACATCTCATGAACTCTTCTACTTGATCCTTTTTCACTTTCTTTTTTCTTCCATTCCTATTCCTTCAATAAATCAGCAAAAAGAATATTCTTCATTCTTTTTTTTTAGTATCAGTTTTTGGAGCTTAGGAGAAAGATTTATTTGTGACATTTATGTTGTATGTAACAGTGTCCATATGATTTTGTTACATCTTTGGAGGACCACAAAAACGTTGAACATATATATATATATATATATATTCTTTTCTCTTTGGGGTGTTATGTTCTTGGACAAACTTTATTATGTATTGCTCATGCATAATGATATTTGTCACTTGAACTAATTAGTTGGTACTCTTGAACATCAAAAAGAAATGAAAGACTACGTACAAAGCTGTATATCTTAAGGAGAAATTTTCAACAGAAAGAAAACATATTATTCAGATTATTATAACTTGATACTAGAGGCGAGCTCAATTGCCAGGTAATTTATATTTAGCTTATTAAGCTACATTAAACATTTTACTTCAAAAAAATAAAAAGGAATTAACGACGGAAAAATTATGTAGCAAAATATATTGAGACCGACATCAGCACCGATCACGGATGGACCCGATTTGTTTTCTAGTTTAACGCTAATAGTTTATGATAAAATTCTAGTCTAAGTATATTTGATAAATTGGAATTATAGTATTTTACTAGAATAGGGTTTTCTTATTAGACTAGGGAAATGAGGACTTTTGCCTCTATATAAAGAGGTCATTATAATGAATGAAAGCAAGAAAGAATTCTGCCTAATATTTTTCTTCTCTAAATTTCCGTCGCCTCTAAAATTTAACACGATATCAGAGCCACGTTGAAAGAACAAAAACCCTAAATGATGGCGGGTGACGGAGAAACGGGTATTAAAAATAAATAAATCATCGGTAAATAAACAAAAATTCAAAGAAAAAAATCTCCCTATATGACATTACGTCAAACGATAATCCTAGAACTGTGGTGACACAAGTCCAATTGAAGGGAGAAAATTATGAAGAATGGGCTCGATCCATGAGGACGGCCCTAAGTGCTAGAAAAAAAATCGGCTTCGTCGATGGTACGATCAAGAAGTCGGACGAAGAATCACCGGACTTAGAAGACTGGTGGACTATAAACTCTTTGTTGGTATCATGGATTTGTAACACCATCGAACCAATGTTTCTCTCAATGATCTCGCATAAAGAGGAATCAGAAGAATTATGGACGAGCATCCGGGAGAGGTTCACTGTTATTAACAGACCTCGGATGCACCAACTGAAAGTAGAACTTGCGGAATGCAAACAGAAAGGAAGGACCATAGTGGATTACTATGGAAAACTAACCAAATTATGGAAAAATTTGGCAAACTATGAACAGATTCCGACTTGCAAGTGCGGAAAGTGCACGTGCAATCTAGGGATGATCTTGGAAACCAAAAGGGAGAAAGAAAAAGTATATCTTTTCCTCATGGGATTGGATGAGGCAATGTATGGAACGGTGAGATCGATCATACTGACCCAAGAACCATTGCCATCATTAAACAAAGTTTATATAAAGCTAGTGCAGGAAGAGCGTGTGAGAGGACTCACACGAAAAATGGAGGAACGGAGTAAAACCATGGCCTTTGTCGTACAAGAAAGAAATTCATACCGTGATCAAGGTGAAGGGAAAAATGATAGTGCATTATGTACACATTGCAAGAGATCCAGACACGTTGTGGAATGGTGTTTTCAACTTATTGGATATCTTGAATGATGGCCAGGAAATAAAAATGAGACAAAATCTGGAGAAAGATGACGAGGACAACAACAACATAGGGGAGGCCCGAGATCCGATCGTGGAAGAGGCAACTACCGGACTAACGTTGTTGATGTTAAGGATACACATGCAAAGATAGACCGGATGAACACAGGCGGAATATGACCTTACAATAGAAAATTCAAAAAATGGTGATTCATATGTTGAATTCACAAAGAATAAATCTAAATGGCATGATGAATCGTAAGATCGAAAACTCATCCTGGATTATTGATTCCGGAGCTACCAATCATGTGACAGTTGATCCGGAGAAACTGAGTGATCAGCGGGATATTCCTGAATGTCCAGTTGAGCTTCTAGATGGAAGTAGATCAATGGACATGAAAGAAGAAAAGACCAGACTAAATAATAGGATTTGATTAAAGGATGTCCTTTATGTTCTGGACTTAACTTGTAATTTAACTTTTGTGTCACAACTTGTTGATCATTTAGATTGTGATGTAAATTTTAACAAGTTTATGTGTGTTATATAGGACCCCACCGCGAGGAAGTTGTTTGGAATGGGTAAGCGACGAGGTGGACTTTACTTTTTCCGAAATGTGTCGGGAATACGAGCTATGAAGGGGGAGGCAGTTGATTGGTTCGATCTTTGGCACAAACGGTTGGGTCATCCTTCTGCACAAGTGACAAAGTCTATTACGGTGTTAGGTTTAAAAGAAAGTAGCTTTAGATTAGATAAAGAATGTGATGTATGTCAGAGGGTAAAACAAACGAGAAGTATTTTTCATTCAAGTGATAATATAGCTTCCAATATTTTTGATATGATTCTTTGTGATTTATGGGACCCGTATAGAACACTTTCTTCTTGTGGTGCTTCGTAGTTCTTGACTATTGTGGATGATCGGTCGTGAGCCGTATGAATTTATTTTAGTTAATAAGAAAGAAGTATCTCAAACCTTGAAAATTTTCTTCGCACTGGTGGATAGGCAGTTCGGTAAAAAGGTAAAAATTGTTAGATGTGATAACGGAACTGAGTTCATATGTATGAAGAATTAATTCTTCGAACATGGAATTATTTTCCAAACTTCTTGCACATGAATGCCACGGTAGAATGGAAGAGTTGAAAGAAAATATTATCACATTCTTAATGTGGAACGAGCATTAAGATTTCAGGGTCATCTTCCAATCATACTTTGGAGAGAATGTGTTTTGACTGCGGGATACTTGATCAATAGAACACCATCTTCAGTTTTGAATGGCAAAACCCCCTATAAAATTTTATACAGAGAGGCACCTCATTATGATCACTTAAGGTTGTTAGGGTCACTGTGCCATGCACACACGAAGGGAAGAACAAGAGACAAGTTTGAGAGTCGGAGTCGTAGGTTGTCTTCTTGGGATACCCCTACAGACAGAAAGGTTGGAGATTATATGACTTAGAAAACAATGAATATATAGTCTCGAAAGATGTGGACTTCTACGAGACTAAGTTCCATTTTGTGGTAGAAAAAAGATAAATTGGTTGACAACATAGAAGTGATTCCGGATGAAATAAAGAAAGAAATGAATCCGCACGATTTCGAAGAAGAATAGATAGATAATGTAGGTACGGACAAATCTCGCATAGAAGAAATCTGAATACCGGATACCGAACCTACAGATCAGCTAGAATTAGATCGAACAGATGCTAGTTCGAATAATGAAAGCATACAAGAAATACAAATGGAAGGTACCCGAGGCAATGAAAAGCCACCGGAGGAACAATTGGGTTGGGGTAAAAGACAGAAGTATGACTCAGTTCTATTGCATGATTACATCATTGAAATATTCCGAAAAGAAATTACATCGATGAGTTCGTCCGATCATCAACAACCCTTAGGTGTGCCTTATCATTTAGCTCATTATATATCTTGTGATAATTTTTTCTCATAACACCAAAGCTTCCTTGCAGCAATTACCACATAAATTGAACTAAGATCCTTCCCGGAGGCCATGAAGAATGAATGTTGGAGGAAATTCATGCAACAATAAATCCAAGATTTAGAGGACAATAGCACATGGACATTGGAAACATTATCGCCGGAAAAGAAAGCACTCAGATGTAGATGGGTGTAAAAGATCAAATATAACTCGAACGGCACAATTGAGAGATATAAAGCTCGGTTGGTCATCTTCAGTAATAAGCAGGAGGAAGATATTGACTACAATGAAACTTTTGCTCTAATGGCGAAGGTAGTGACTATTCCGACCTTCGTGGCGGTAGCAGCTGCTTGAAATTGGGAGTTGCATCAGATGGATGTTCATAACGCCTTCTTGCATGGTGAACTGATGGAAGAAGTTTATATGAAATTACCACCGGAATTCTGTGTGTCTGGTCCCGGGAAAGTTTGTCGACTCCAAAAAAAATTGTATTAGTTGAAACAAGCTCTGTGGTGTTGATTTTCCAAATTATCAGGTGCCCTGATGAAATATGGATTCAAACAATCATACTCCGATTATTCTCTCTCAACGATGCACCAGGGAAATGTACAAGTTAACGTCCTAGTTTATGTGGATGACTTAATTATCTCTGTCAATGATCATAGTGCAATTGCACGATTCAAAGACTATCTCCGAACCTATTTTCACATGAAGAATTTGGGTCTCCTAAAGTATTTTCTGGGGGTTAAAGTTACGTGTGGACCAATCGGATTATTCCTGTGTCAATGAAAATATGCCTTGGATATTATCTCCGAGTCTGGGCTACCGGGAGCAAAACCAATTAATATTTCCATGAAACAAAATCACAATTTGACGTTGGTCAAATGGGATAATTTGGAATATCTGAAACCATACCGATGTTTGGTTGGTAGATTGATATACCTCAGTTTTACGCATCCGGAGTTGTCCTATTTTGTGCATGTTCTATCTCAATTCATGCACCATCCAAAGGAAATGCGCTGGAGAGCCGCCCTCCGAGTGGTGAGATAATTGAAGAAAACCCCTAGGCAAGGAATTGTGTTAAGGAAGGATTGTGATCTCTGGTTGTATGGGTGATGTGATGCGGACTATGTTGGATGTACATTGACCCGAAAATCACTCAACAGATGATTTATCTCCTTCGAAAATTCACCGATATCATAGAAAACAAAGAAGTAGCACATTATCTATCCTCGTCAGCAGAGGCCGAATACCGTTCAATGTCCATGGCGGTTTGTGAATTGAAATGGTTGAAGGGAATCCTCCATAACTTGGGTGTCGAACATACACCTCCGGTTAAAATGTATTGTGATAGTCAAGCGGCATTGTATATTGCACGAAATCCGATGTTTTATGAACGGACTAAACATATTGAAGTTGACTGTCATTATGTCTGGGACGCACTCCAAGCTGGTATAATACTTCCGAGTTATGTGTCAACCAACAAACAATTAGCTGACGTATTTACAAAGGCTTTGGAAAAATTACAACATCAATATCTGCTTGGCAAGTTCAGCATTTGAGACCCCCATGCTCCAACTTGAGGGCGGGTATTGAGACGAACGTCAGCACCGACCACGGACGGACCCGATTTGTTTCCTAGTTTAACTCTAATAGTTTATGGTAAAATCTCAGTCTAAGTATATTTGATAAATTGTAATTATAGTATTTTACTAGAATATGGTTTTCTTGTTAGACTAGGGAAAGGAGGATTTTTGTCTCTATATAAAGAGGTCATTCTAATGAATGAAAGCCAGAAAGAATTCTCCCAAATTTTTTCTTCTCTCTAAATTTCCGTCGCCTCTCAAATTTAATAAAATAGCAAAATTCATCCCTAATTCTATTTTGCGATGGATTAGCAATGAATTATCAAAAAAAGAAATGTTAGTTATGAGCAATTTAGCGAAGAATTAGTTGTAGATAATTTTAGTTCTTTCTGTAGTGTTTTGATTTGTTAACAAGAAATGGGGGAAAATAAATGATATATGTCCCCTCTCGTTCATATTATTTGTCGTTTAAAGTTTTTGTATGTCCCTTAATAAATACATGTAATAGTCTTGATCATAAGAGTATTTAATTTGTTTAAACTATGATTTATCTCTCCTTAACCTCGCACTTAAATTAACACTTTCACTATTTGGAATAGTAAGGGTGATTTGAAAAAATTATAATAATAACCCTTCTTTAAGTTTATCTAAATAACTTAAAATATTTTGATACAAATTCAGTTTGACAAAATAACTACAATATTTGGCACGATAGATGAGGTACGTAGTGCTAATAAATATGAAGGCATTGATTTCTTGGAAGGAACCTCCAATAATTAACAAAACCCCAGATGAATAAAACTTGATTTGATTTTAGAAAGAGAAGTACGAAAAAAGATGGAAAAAGAACAAAAAAATTGACAAGTAGTATTATCCTGTCAATCTAAAGGTGGTTTATGAACCATATTATAAGTGCCCTAAGCAATATCTTAAAACTTAGATATATGTTTCTTTTTGGTACTAAGAGAATCAAACATTCAATGAAACCTAGATACAGATTATTTGCACTAGGATAATACATTTTAGTGCAGAAAATTAAATGTATTAGTATGTTGCATTGTATTAGTATGTTGCAAGAATAAAAGCTCTTTGGATAGAAAGATTCCAAAAAGATTTGCCCATCCCTTTAGTTGCATCAACAGAATCAACTTTAGAGATTTTTATTTTCTCCCTACCCAAAAGAAAGTGTTCTTTTACAAACATTTTCTTTGGTACTAGATACATTCATGAGCAATCTTTTGGCCTTCCTTACATAGTAAAAGACTATCAAAAGTTAACTTATAACTGTTTTTTTATTTCCCTCCGGTGTCCTTTATCCGCATTGGAGCCTGATTAATACGGATCCGCGCCACGTACGGTCCATTCGGGGAAAGCGCTCTCTACTAAGGATTTTTTCATACTCATGACTCGAACCGAAGATCTATGATCAAGGGAGGAGCAGCCTCATCCGCTGCACCACATCACGGGGTGATAATTTATAACTGTTATCTTCAAATGAAACTTGAAGGATAGCTCAATAACATAACCGATTTAAGCTATATATTGACAGCTTAATAATTTTTTACCGTGCATAAAAAATAAATTCCTAACATAATTAGTACTACTACTTCATACATAATGCAAGGTTCAATTGTCATTTGACTTTTCATTTTCTCTTCCTCTTCCTCTTCCTCTTCCTCTTCCTCTTCCTCTTCCTCTTCCTCTTTTCTACTTTAAAGATACTATTATTAAATATACTACCAATCCATATCCTATATTACGTAATACATTTGTATTATCACAAATTTTGACTTCCTGACTATAAGTAGTTCCGAGATAGTGTGGCACAAAAAGGATACTAATGACAAAAGGAGGGGCTATAGGGGTACGTATAATACTCCTTCTGTATCAAAATATTTGTCGCATTATACTTTTTAAGAGTCAAACTATTTGAACTTTGACTAATAATTTAAAATATATATTTTCATCATATTAATATGAGAGGCAATGTAACTTATAGTACTTTTCGTATAGTTTCCAAATATCTAAATTTTAATTTTAAAATATTAAATTAATCTAATATAATTTAGCTTTGAAATTTAGTCATATTGACTTTTGAAAAAAAAAATATGACAAGTATTTTGGGACGATGAGAGTATCAAATCAACTAGTGTTTCTGAAGGAATTCATTCCATTGATTTATTTTATCACAAGTATACAATATATATACAAGCCTATAATATCAATCTATGGCTATGAATATGGAAGACTATCCTAGTAATTAGCTAATCATCTTATCCTACATAATTACACAATATTCTCCTTAATGATTGTACATGATTGAGATGATTCTCCTTGATGGTTGAGATGATGAAGGATAATTAGCAAGATATGATCTTAATCATCCTTAACAGACCCCCGCAATCTTAGCTGGAGGTGCTCGGATACTGAGACTATCCCTAAAATCATCAAACAGTATGCGCGGAAGCCCTTTTGTGAAAATGTCTGCAATCTGATAACGGGATGAAACATGTAGAACCCGGACTTGTCCACGTGTAACCTTTTCACGGACAAACAAGATATCCATTTTATGTGTTTTGTGCGCTGATGCTGGACAGGGTTACCTGATAAGTATATTGCACTCACATTATCACAATAAATGATGGTTGCTTTTGCAATCGGACAATGTATTTCTAACAGAAGATTTCGAAGCCAACACAATTCGGAGACCATATTTGCTACCCCTCTATATTCTGCCTCAGCACTTGACTGAGACAGTGTCGGCTGTTGTTTTGACGACCAGGAGACAAGGTTGTCTCCTAAGAACACACAATAGCCTGACGTGGAGCGGCATGTATCTGGGTAGCCACCCCAATCAATGTATGTATACGAGGTAATGCTAGTGATAGTGGACTTATAAAGATGCAGCCCAAACTCAAGAGTACCCTTAATATACCGCAAAATTAGTTTCAGAGCTCTCGTATGTGCTTCTTTCGGATCATGCATATGTAAACAAACTTGTTGAACCGCGTAGGAGATATCAGGTCTAATGAATTGTGAGATATTGTAATGTCCCTGCATGGCTGCGGTAATGGGTAGGGTCACTATATGGGGAGTCGGCCGTGTTACTCAATTATGCATTTGTATCAACCGGTGTATGTGATGGTTTGCACGATGACATGTCGGCTTTTTCTAGAATATCCTCGGCATATTTCTTCTGACTGAGAATAAGACCATCTCCATGTTGAGTAATTGTTTTGCCCAAAATAATTTAAAGGGCCTAAATCGTTCATAGCGAATTCCGAAGCAATGAAGGACATAATAGACTTGCGAAGCGAGGCAGATGATGCTGTGAGAATAATGTCATCCACATATAGAAGAAGATGCGCCATGTCATATCCTTTCTTGTAAATTAACAATGACGGATCAGACTTGCTATGGGAGAATCCTAACATTGATATGAACCCTACAAACCTGTTGTACCATGCCTTGGGTGCCAGTTTTAATCCATATAGAGATTTTTTCAACAAGCAAATATAATCTGGATAGGTAGGGGTCTCGGAAACCCAATGGCTGGTGCATGTACACTATTTCTTGTAGGTGACCATGTAAAAATGTATTCTTGACATCCAACGGATGTATTGTCACGACCTGACCCGATGGGCCGCGACTAACCGCCCTAATGACGTCATTATCCTAACATGTTACACATAATCCAACTAACACTTAATGAGTCTGAAATCCGGCAGCATAACGCTGCAATAACGACATATGCCAGGGTAGGCAAGCCGACAAGGTTGCATTTACCCAAGAATGCACCTGTCTCCTGAGGAGTCACAACTAGCCAATATAACATAACAAGCAAGCCGACAAGGCTGCCACAAGATAGTAACGTATATACATGGGGAACACCCCAACACATAATACAATAACATGACTGACCAAAACAGAGTCATAACCCTTACATAAGTACAACCCACCACTGTCTACAGACCTCTATAAGAAGAATAACGACATATGACGGGACAGGGCCCCGTCGTGCCCCTAAATACAAACATAAGTCTAAAAGAGGTTCGGTACCAAAACGACCAAGCTCTGGATGAAAGGAGCTTTCCAACCTGCTGAGTAGGAACCTAGGCCTGAGGTTCACCTGGCGAAAACATGTACCTGCGGGCATGAAACGCAGCCCCCCCGAGGAAAGGGGGTCAGTACGAAATAATGTACTGAGTATGTAAAACATGAAGTTGTAAAAGAGATCATAAGTAGCCAACAGAAACAGGAGATCAGTATAAAAATCAGGATCCAAATCCAACTGTGACATAAACCATAAAAGTCAGATGTGCCTTATAAAAATGAGAGTCAAGTCAAGAAAACATAAATGTCTGTCCATATACATATATATACATCTGTAACGTAACCCGGCCCACTAGTGCGGGACTCGGTGGAATCATATCATAACCCGGCCCATGCTGGGACTCGGTAAAGTCATATCTCATCTATGGATCCATCCTACGTAACCCGGCCCTCTAGTGAGGGTCTCGGTGAACAATGCAAGGTTGTACACGAACACAACCCGGCCCGGGACTCGGTGAGGTGAAGTAATAACACTTAGCACGAGTAGATATCATGAGTAACCATATGTAAGTAAAAATTATCATTTGACTCTCAATAAAATCATTGTAATAAAGTCATAATAACTCTTTGCTGAAAAATCATAGGCAATTCTCATAACAATCCTCTTTAGGAATTAAACTGTATAAGAATCAAGTACGTCCGCCGTACTTTCATTAAATCATGCCAAAAGAAAGAAGTAAGGGTTTCACATACCTCTTAGACGAACTAATCAACTCAATATTAGAGTATGCCTCATTTTAGAACTTCAACCTTGTTGTCGAATTTATCTAAGTTCCACGGGTCCTTGTAAGCTCTATGAATGATTATCTACATCATACGGACGAATTTCATCACAATCGAATCAACATATTAAAAACAGATTCAGTGGGACATTCTAGCGAACACCTTGAACGCGTAGAACCTAATTCCTTCTATATCGAAATCTATGTAAGTAGTGAAACATCCAACTCTCTTAATCCTCTTTCTTATACTACTACAATCTCCAAAACAGTACCACAATTTCACATGCAATCCCAGTAACTCCCAATTACAGCAGTCCTAACGATACCCAACCCAAATTCGCATTTTTCGACAATCGTCTTTAGAACTAATAGCAAGAATCAAGTCTAGAACTTGTACAAACTTAGAGAATAAGGAAGATTACCTCTCTTAAACGCAGTGACGAGTGTCGTCGAACCTGTCATCCCAAATAGCTTCCGACAAAACTGAAACAGAATCCCAAAATCGATTCGCGCCAGAATCCTTTCGCATTCAAGATTTCTTGTTTAGCTTCTGAGTTTCTAAGCTCGTTCTTGGCTTCGATTCTACTGGAATCAAAGCCCAGAACACCTTGAATTTCTCCTTCGCTTGGTTATATATGAAAGCTCACGGAAATCCCCAATTTTGGTCAAAAAATTCAGAAAACTTGCTAGAAATGAATTTGATGGAGGAATTTGGTAGAGATGAAGAGAGCACACTGAAGGATCGATGGTTGAAGAGATGGAGTTGAAGAAATGGAGAAAAATGGAGAAAGAAGGCCTTATGGTTGCTGATATCGGTCGGTCGATTTAGGGCTTAATCACCCCCAAATTGATTATAAGAACACACGTACCAAATCCCACTATAAATTGTCCCCTCCCTAATTAATTAATTACACACAATTAAATACCCGGTCTCCAATTATTTAAATCTCGGCGATTAATAAAATCCTCTTTTGTCAATATCATAATTCCCGTAATAAAATATCAGTCTATACTCTCTTCGGGGATACACGATTATTATTAAACTCCGTCGTCACACTTACTAAATCCAAAATTATTTCGGGATCACGCCCTTCTATATACTAATCCTCTTATTAATATACACAAGTACAACAAAAAATTTCCCAGGTCCGGGTCTGCTCACCTACGTTATGAGTTCAACCGCTACCCGAAAATACGGGGTGTTACATCCTCCCCCCCCTCTTAGAAACATTCGTCCTCGAATGTCGGTACGACATTTCTAACCTTTGACACCATACAAAAAGAATACACAAATTGTCATTCCAATTCATCAAAAACAAGGAATACGATATTCAGGAATTAATTCAAACTATCTTTTAAATTGTGAGGAGATACTTATCAATTTATGACTACTTCTAAAGAATAGACTCAAGTTTCATATGCAGGCCAAAATAAACATATGGTGACTATATTCTTTAAATTCAAGCAATAGATAAAGAAGATAGAAGGTTCTAATATCTAATTTTAGAGTCCTATATGCAACGTAGTTATTTAAAACAGTTCACAAATGCAAAGTCATGCCTCAACTGTTTTTATCATCCCATAGACGAATCTGATCTTGCTAGTGTCTAAACTAGTTCAGTTGATCATTTTTGCGTACTGGTTTTGGGCTAGAGTGCAGCAAACACAGCTGTTTATTTCCACTCCGTCCCTGCCCAGAATTTTTAGCAACAGCTGCTTCAAAATAAGGGCAGCAACATGTGTATATGCAGGGCACAATTCCTATCAAAATGCTGCAGTGATTACAGTAGTAAATAACAGCAAAACAACATCTAACAGCAGCCAAATGGCAGCAGAAAGTGAGCTCAAATAACAGTCAAAACATCAGCCAGAACAGCAGTTAAATAACAGCAGAAAGTGAGCTCAAATAACAGTCAAAACATCAGCCAGAACAGCAGCTAAATAACAGCCAAACAACAGCAACAAGTGACCTTAAACAACAACCAAACAGCAGCTAAACATGGTAGCTAACTGCATCAGAAAATAACAATTATGCAACTAATGGAACACATCCATTAGTAACCAGAAACTGGAATTACAGACAGCAGGAACCAGCCTCCCCTCACCAGTAGTAACCATTTCTCTTTGGAACAACAACCACATAGCCTTAAGGCATAATTAAATAGTCCTAACAGCAACCACAAAGGAGGTAGAATGCAGTAAAATTTGGTCACAATGCAGCAACGACTTACCCCATGGCACAACCAACCAGCACCCTCACTCAGTTATACCTTACACAATACATCACAATGTCTTCCTATAGTGTAGTATCTGTTTTATCCTTGAGAAAAGGACAGCAGCTCATCAAGATCATGTACTGCAGAACATATAACGCATCACCTTGGATAAGAATGCAGTATTTTGTAAGCAAAATAGAATGGCCCAAAATTTTGCAATAAGTCATACCCAAAGTAAAGTGTTAATGGCTAAGGTATAGCAGTCTACAAGGTCTAAAATTGTCTCAAAATATGACAGGTTCCAGCCTCAAACACACAGCATTTATCACCTCAATCGCTTTGCAAAGAACTATAAATGAGACAGAAATGCAGCAATGACTTGCACTAAAGCGTAGTAGATCAGTAACTTTTTCAGCACAACAGAACAGTCCTATAGGACAATATGTGTAGCAAAAATAACAACCACACATAACCACAAGTTACCTCAAAGGCACAACAGCCCTTCCCAATTTTCAGCAGTCCAGGGCTTCAAGACAACAGGTAGCAGCAACCAGTAAACAAGAAGGAACTATAACTCAGAATTCAGTATTTTAAGAGTCACACAAGTCTTAACAAAGAATATAGATAACTAGGAGGGCATAACATGTTTGAAAATTAGACATTTGAGACTGAAAAAGAGCAGCAATATCTGTCACAAATGAGGCAACAACATATGTTTAAAGTGCCACAGAGACAGTAGTGGCAGCAACAAAGCAGAAGCTAAACAGAGCAACAAGGCCAGTCTAAATATGCTAGACATTTCATATGCAAGCTGGTCCTTAGGCAACATAAAAACAAGTAACTAAATGCAATCCACCTTGGTTAAGCATGCAGAAATGGGGCCTGACCAGTCTGAGCCTCTATCTCAAGCATAAACAGTCTGCACATTAATTAGTACAGATTTATTTATCAACTTCAGGTCTAGATTGGTTGTGCCACTCACCTATGGACATGGTTATGTAAAGCCTAACATCAGGGGGGGAAAGATAAGCTACTTGGAATGCCAATACTAAGTCAAACAACCCTTTATACCATAGTTAATAGACATCAATTACTTGCCGGATTAATGTTGCTTCAAAATCTGCACCTAACCTATGATCACACCATATCCAGGGGCCAAAACAAATACCTTAAGAGGCTGCATACCAACAGTCCACAGAAGCAAAATACAGGATCTAAGGGGACTTTCTGAATCATCTCTTCAAGACTAGCATGCTGAAATTATCCTAAGCCTATCATTTTAACTTGTTGGGAACATATGTCAACTAGCATAGTGGTCCTAAGCTTTTATTCCTAACTTACACACGCACTTAAACTAGGTGGATTGGTTTACACATAGGCAATGATAACATGGGTACATGAATGGGTGCAGAAATACTCTTTTCTAGGTATTCATAACATAACTTCAAAGTTCAGACCACATAAAGTTCAAGTTACAAGAACATAGATATAACAAATACATACCTAAGAAAACAAATTAGGAACTAAACTTTCCTTTGGACATATCACAACCTCTTGGGTTAGTGTTAAGCTCATAAAGTCCAACAATAAACTAAAATAAGTCCTTTGGTTTAAAAAAAAAAATCCAGTTTATATCACAGTATACATCCATAGAAGTAACAAGATATTAATAACACAGACAGGACATCATGTAGTCATATTTGAAGCTAAACATGTCATTGGAGACCACATGTAGGCTACATCATTTCAAATTATTGGATACCACATGGAAAAACCAAAAACAATAAGACAACATATTCTCTAAGCTTATACTCAACAAGGGTTACTATTGTAATTATATGAAAAATGTAATAGAAGCCACACCGGTCTTTTTACTATAGCCAATAAGTTATAGGTTACTCCTAACTTTAGGTTAGATTCATATCAAGTCGGAATTGTCTCTAACAACACTAATCACTCCAAAATCAATCCAAACAAGGGTATTATCGCTTAACTTATGCATACAATAGTTTAAAAGTCATTTCATGACTCAACTAAAATTACACCAAACTATACAACAACCTTATCAATGAACATACAAAATCCACATATTCCTTTTGATTAACCCAAGAACTTATAACCATTTAGGCTCCTAAACCATCCTTCAGATCACGACAGCACTTAAACAAGACACACATCCATTTCAAAGTCATTAGGTGATCCTATCATAATTATAACAACATTCTTATGCTAAATCTTAGTTCCTTTATTATAGGCAGATAAATAAATAAATAAATAAAAACATTAAGCCTTTCAATCATTTCCATACCAAATGTGACCTTTACAACCAACATAGTCATTATGTAAGCATAATTTTTAACTTCAACAACTGGTGTTTAATTAACATAACCGTGTAGTTGAGTCATGGATTAATCGAACATAGTGTCTAAGAGGTTTAATATACTTCTCAAGCCACTATAGCAACAGACCGAAATAATTTGTTCAGTTAACCAGGGGAACAAACCTCATGTTCATGTATTAAGCATACTAAATTAGTACATGTGCTAGTGATGGTTTGACCTAGCATACTATGGACACCACAGGACTTAAACAATCCAAGAGGGATTACAATGGACTAAAACTAGTATACCAATTACTTCAAAGTCATTTAAACGGATCATACAAGGTCAAATAACCCTTAAACTTAACAAGACAACCACTTAACACACAAATAATCGTCACACAATACTCTAACAGTTGTTTTCATCAACTCGAACATGCTAGACATTAATAGAGTAGTCACAAATAGCCACAATATTCACATATATTACATAATGCTTGGCATAATATATTCAAGGTTTAATAGTTAACTAAATAAGTAAACCGTTTATTGCAGCAGCAAGTCATTCCTGGAATTATGTAAATACTCAATTTTCCACTCCCTTAAACAACTATTGACAACATGTTTAGCATACGAATCTATTCCCTATTTAAGAGATAAAACGCAGGCTTGGGTTATTAGAACATTTTGCATTCTACATTATGATACGCAAAGACAATTACGGGGGAAATTTTAATCAACATAAAAGATATCTAGGCAAGTCTAATTAATTGTTTAGAGGTAGTCCCACTGAGCAAAATTGGCAAAGATAGGTCCTAACACAAGTGATTTATACTCAACCCACATACTGTACAGGGACATTAACAGACCACCCTGTTTCGAAAGGAGTATGACCAAGACAGAATACATTTATACATAACATAGATAGCATAACTCATAAGAAAAGCTGGAACACATCAACTTAAATAGGGTAATATTACAACATGTAAAGGACCATCTACTCCTAAGCCCCATCCACAAGTAGGACAACCCGTTAACGACTATCAACTACCTGCTGAACTAATTTCAAGGACTTATCCAGACAACTTGCTCCAGAGACAACAAACCTTATATGTACAACAGTAGCAATTCCAATTTTTGGCATATCTCATATTCTTTTTCATATAAACATAAGCATACCAAGGAGTCATCACAACTAATAGACTTCACATATACCATGTATTTTAACCCAGATCAAACATAAAATATTTTACTCAAGAAGGCCTTGTATATCTAAGGTCTCAACGATTATCTAATATTCTAAGAGTCTCAAATATTCCATGTCCCAAGCTTACATTATTTCTTCTCGTATACGAGTAAGATAGTTTCTCATAACCTCGAATTCGTATTGCCCTTCCGCGGTCGTCGCTTTCTTTGGAGGCATAGCTGTAACACATTAATACGTCAGAGAGGGAATAACCCAATAACATAGCTCTGTCGCACGATCTTAGAGTAAGAAGAATAGAAACCAATCCTAAATGTCCGGCAGCCTCCTGCGTAAAAGTATGGTGCACAACATACCCATACGCAAGACTCTACTAGACACGGTCTGTAGACATTCCGAGGACTAACTGCTCTGATACCACTTTTGTCATGACCCGACCCGATGGGCCGCGACTAACCGCCCTAATGACGTCATTATCCTAACATGTCACACATAATCCAACTAACACTTAATGAGTCTGAAATCCAGCAGCATAAAGCTGCAATAACGACATATGCCAGGGTAGGCAAGCCAACAAGGTTGCCTTTACCCAAGAATGCACCTGTCTCCTGAGGAGTCACAACTAGCCAATGTAACATAACAAGCAAGCCGACAAGGCTGCCACAAGATAGTAACGTATATACATGGGAACACCCCAACACATAATACAATAACATGACTGACCAAAACAGAGTCATAACCCTTACATAAGTACAACCCACCTGTCGTCTACGACCTCATAAGAAGAATAACGACATATGACGGGACAGGGCCCCGTCGTGCCCCTAAATACAAACATAAGTCTAAAAGAGGTTCGGTACCAAAACGACCAAGCTCTGGATGAAAGGAGCTTTCCAACCTGCTGAGTAGGAACCTAGGCCTGAGGTTCACCAAACTGAAAACATGTACCTGCGGGCATGAAACGCAGCCCCCCCGAGGAAAGGGGGTCAGTACGAAATAATGTACTGAGTATGTAAAACATGAAGTTGTAAAAGAGATCATAAGTAGCCAACGAAACAGAGATCGGTATAAAAATCAGGATCCAAATCCAACTGTGACATAAACCATAAAAGTCAGATGTGCCTTATAAAAATGAGAGTCAAGTCAAGAAAACATAAATGTCTGTCCATATACATATATATACATCTGTAACGTAACCCGGCCCACTAGTGCGGGACTCGGTGGAATCATATCATAACCCGGCCCATGCTGGGACTCGGTAAAGTCATATCTCATCTATGGATCCATCCTACGTAACCCGGCCCTCTAGTGAGGGTCTCGGTGAACAATGCAAGGTTGTGCACGAACACAACCCGGCCCGGGACTTGGTGAGGTGAAGTAATAACACTTAGGACGAGTAGATATCATGAGTAACCATATGTAAGTAAAAATTATCATTTGACTCTCAATAAAATCATTGTAATAAAGTCATAATAACTCTTTGCTGAAAAATCATAGGCAATTCTCATAACAATCCTCTTTAGGAATTAAACTGTATAAGAATCAAGTACGTCCGCCGTACTTTCATTAAATTATGCCAAAAGAAAGAAGTAAGGGTTTCACATACCTCTTAGACGAACTAATCAACTCAATATTAGAGTATGCCTCGTTTTAGAACTTCAACCTTGTTGTCGAATTTATCTAAGTTCCACGGGTCCTTGTAAGCTCTATGAATTATTATCTACATCATACGGACGAATTTCATCACAATCGAAGCAACATATTAAAAACAGATTCAGTGGGACATTCTAGCGAACACCTTGAACGCGTAGAACCCAATTCCTTCTATATCGAAATCTATGTAAGTAGTGAAACATCCAACTCTCTTAATCCTCCTTCTTATACTACTACAATCTCCAAAACAGTACCACAATTTCACATGCAATACCAGTAACTCCCAATTACAGCAGTCCTAACGATACCCAACCCAAATTCGCATTTTTCGACAATCGTCATTAGAACTAATATCAAGAATCAAGTCTAGAACTTGTACAAACTTAGAGAATAAGGAAGATTACCTCTCTTAAACGCAGTGACGAGTGTCGTCGAACCTGTCATCCCAAATAGCTTCCGACAAAACTGAAACAGAATCCCAAAATCGATTCGCGCCAGAATCCTTTCGCATTCAAGATTTCTTGTTTAGCTTCTGAGTTTCTAAGCTCGTTCTTGGCTTTGATTCTACTGGAATCAAAGCCCAGAACACCTTGAATTTCTCCTTCGCTTGGTTATATATGAAAGCTCACGGAAATCCCCAATTTTGGTCAAAAAATTCAGAAAACCCATCAACTGAGCTTACTCTTGTTGCTAGAAATGAATTTGATGGAGGAATTTGGTAGAGATGAAGAGAGCACACTGAAGGATCGATGGTTGAAGAGATGGAGTTGAAGAAATGGATAAAAATGGAGAAAGAAGGCCTTATGGTTGCTGATATCGGTCGGTCGATTTGGGGCTTAATCACCCCCAAATTGATTATAAGAACACACGTACCAAATCCCACTATAAATTATCCCCTCCCTAAATAATTAATTACACACAATTAAATACTCGGTCTCCAATTATTTAAATCCCGGCGATTAATAAAATCCTCTTTTGTCAATATCATAATTCCCGTAATAAAATACCAGTCTATACTCTCTTCGGGGATACACGATTATTATTAAACTCCGTCGTCACACTTACTAAATCCAAAATTATTTTGGGATCACGCCCTTCTATATACTAATCCTCTTATTAATATACACAAGTACAACAAAAAATTTCCCGGGTCCGGGTCTGCTCACCTACGTTATGAGTTCAACCGCTACTCGAAAATATGGGGTGTTACATGTATGGCCCATGATTTGGATAGAGCCAGACTCAGAATAGTCCTGATAGTAGCTGGCTTGACTACCGGACTAAATGTTTCACCACAATCCACGCCAACCTGTTGTGACCTGCCATCACCTACAAGACGAGCCTTATGTCTCGCAAAAGAACCATCAGAATTCTTTTTATGACAAAAAAAACCACATAGATCGTATGATGTTCATATTAAATGGACGGGGCACTAATTCTCATGTCTTATTTTTAATAAGAGCATCAATTTCATCTAGCATGGCAGCTTTCCAATTCGGGTCAGATAGGGCTGCTTTAGGAGTTTTTGGTAGTGGAGATGGTTGGACCGAAGTAGTTAGGTTAAAATGTTGTTTAGGGAGAAAAATTTTGTGCATGGCACGGGTTTCAATATTGCGATGTGTGGCATGGACAGTAGGATGGGTCACGGGTTGTGTGGGTGATGGACAAGGCCGAGGGGGGAAGTGGGATTGGGCCGAATAGAGGGTTGTGTTA
This sequence comes from Anisodus tanguticus, assembly GCA_034509755.1. NCBI lineage: Eukaryota > Viridiplantae > Streptophyta > Magnoliopsida > Solanales > Solanaceae > Anisodus > Anisodus tanguticus. Next base: position 17,832,541 of record CM067553.1, on the reverse strand, counting down.
CTGGTCCTGGCGGACTGCTTGGGGAAGGCAGTTGGTGGGGATTTTGACTGTGAACTGGACTGGGCCGAAGAAGGGGAACTGGACTCCCATTCTCTGTCTGGCCCAGTGCCATGGAGTTGTTGGGCCTGCAGTGGTTGGACTAGCCCCGCCGGCACACTTTCGGTTGTTGTATTTAAATGGTGGTTTAAAATGGGATGTAGTCCTAAATCAAGAAATTCATATGACGGTGTGGATGCCACTTGAGATGCATTAAACTGGAACGTGGACGCATCGAACACAACACGACAAGATAAGATAATTCTCCCCTTAGACATATCTTAACACTTGTAACCTCGATGATTTTGTGGATATCCCAAAAAAACACAAGGAGTGGATCGGGGTTGGAGCTTGTTTATGGTTGTGGATGGGAATAAGGGATAACATAAACACCCAAAAATCCTTAAATGGTTGTATGAGGAAATGTGATGGTACAATATTTGGGTGGGTGATTTATTGGATAGTAACTTGGTGGGAAGAATGTTCAAAAAATATGTGGCCATTTGAAGAGCATGATGCCAAAAAGTTGGTGGTGTGGACGAGTGTGCAAGTAGTGTACGAATCATATTATTGATTGTTCAAATTTTTTGTTTGGCTTTTTCATTTTGCGGAGAGGTATATGGACATGAGAGACATAATGACACCCTATTTTGTTGACAAAATTTGGTGAAAGTATTGTTTATGAATTCTCTCCCATTATCACATTGAAAACATTTTATGGATCTCTCAAAATGTGTTTGGATGAAAATACTAAATTGTTTTAAAATAGTGGGGCCTTGTGATTTTTTCCAATGGGAAATATCCATAAAAGTTTTGTATAATCATCCAAGATAAGCATATAATACTTATGACCCGCCGAACTTAAAACCGGGGACGTCCACACATCATAATGCATAATATCAAATGGCTTAAGAGTTTGTGTAGTAGATAAGAAAAAAAGAAATTTGGCATGCTTCCCAAAAACACAAGAACGGCAAACATGTGAGTCCACATTACGGTTACAAGCAATAAAATTATGTCTTTTCAGGTAGTCCAACACTGGTGCACCTGGGTGACCCAAACAGTTATGTCATAAATCAGGGGGAAAAGCAGCAAAGGCCGATGGAGAGTTGACTTGTTTGTTCGTGGGATCAGTGATAGGATACAAATTCTCAGTGCTAATACATCTCATTAGTGGTTTTCCCGTCTGAAAATCCTTCATAGAAAACCCAAACGGATCAAAATTCATAGAAACATTGTTATCAGTGGTAAAACACGCACATATACCAAATTTTTAATAAGTTTGGGGGTGTGAAGGATATTTCTCAAATGTAGGGGTGGGTGGGGGTGGTAGATTTGTTTGTCCAATACCACGAATCGGAATTTCCTGTCTACTGCCAACAATAATATTTTTGTTAGTGCTCATTTTAAAATAAGACGAGAGATAACCTTGGGATGCCGTCATGTGAGATGTGGCCCCCATTACATGTACCATGAATCATCGAGAACATTAAGACTCATATTATTCATCGCGTGTTCGATGTCCGTGGGGACATAACTTGACGTCGATGGGCCATGGGCCATATAAGCTTATGGCGGACGGGTTCCCAAAATTCTGGGCTACCTATTTGGGATGTTGGGTCTGACCCACTAGTTCATTGGAAACTGGGCCTGTTGGGCCTACTATTGCAGGAATTGTTGGGCCCACTGATGCGAGTTCCAGTCCCACTGTTGGGCCCACTACCCCCTGCTACTGCGGCTGCCAGTTCTGCCCACGGCCAGCACTACCGCCGAAAAAGTTTCCGGCACCCTGACCCCTCCCTTTTCCACCATTATGTTTTCCTTTATTATTGTTGCGGTTGTGACCCCTTTTGGTCTGTTATGGTTACAATTTGGATGTGATGTGGAACCAGAATTTTGAGGTCCAAAAACCTCCTATGTCGTGTTAGTGGAACAAGGGTGGTGCCAGCTTTGGTTGCCGCCATCGCTAGTTGTTTAGTCTTTCGGGTTTCTTCAAGAATCAACCGCGAATGGGCCTCATAAAAAGGTGGTAACAGATTACTTTGTTGAATGAACGTTGCCACACCATCATATTGTTCATTCAAACTCGTAATTAATTGGAGTACCGACCTTTGATTCGAAACCGGAGCACCAACGTTGGATAGTTGGTTGGCAAACATTTTCAATTCTTGACAAAAAGCGGAAACATTCGCAAAGTCATCCAATTTTACGTTGGAGAATTGGTTTTCAAGATATATGGCCCGAGACATTTTATTAACTTGAAAAATATTTTTCAACCGCTCCCAGGTTTGTTGAGCCGTAGAGTCCGGTTCTAGAATGGTGTATAATAGATCATTAAATATAGTGTCGTAAATCTATTGAAGGACTATAACATCTAAGTGAGACCATAAATTTTTTTCAACAATTGTGGTGTCCGATGAAGACAAGAAAGGAAGAATATGGTATATAACTTCATATGCTCGACAATGGATTTTGAATAACTCCGCCCAAGACGAATATTGCCCATTTTCCATCTCAAGGGTAATTGGAATAAAGTTCTTGACGTTATTGACGGCAAGAGCGGGATGGAATTTTTATTTGTCGACCATTATTTCTCACGAAAATAATAGAAGAAGGGTAATAGGTTTGGTTGGTGGTTTTCTGAGAAACCCTAAATCGTTAGTGGTTTAGTGGCGAAATGAGTTGTGTAGAGGAAGGATGAGAGAGAGAGAAATGTGGTATTGGGATTAGGGTGTGAGTAATATGTCGGAGGTTTTAGAAATGTAACTTAAGTTTAAGTAGTTTTCTGAGGAAGAAGAGTGGTTTGGGTTTTTTTTTTCTTTTTTCGTTGAGGTGAGAAAACCGTTTGGGGGCGGGCAAAAATGGAGTTATTTTGTGACTTTTGATACCATGAAGGAATTCATTCCATTGATTTATTTCATCCCAGGTATACAATATATATACAGCCTATAATATCAATCTATGGCTATGAATATGGAAGACTATCCTAGTAATTAGCTAATCATATTATCCTATATAATTACACAATATTCTCCTTAATGATTGTACATGATTGAGATGATTCTCCTTAATGATTGAGATGATGAAGAATAATTAGGAAGATATGATCTTAATCATCCTTAACAATTTCGTCACTACTCCTGTTTAAAGACGAACTATAAAAAATTATGTTAGCTACAAACAATTTAGTAATAGATTAAAGATGAAATTCTTAGCTAATTCAATTTTTTTAGAGGCATTTTCTTCCACATTTATTAGTTTTTGTCTGATATGTGATTGAAATAAATAAATAAAAAAACTTGAATAAAAACGTGGCGATACGATCGTTTTCTAGCTATAGCTCTATTTTCAAAACGAGGAGATTAGTTAACCTTTTCATTAAAAAAGAGAGAGAAAAAACTCATAAGAAAAGTCTAGAGCCACTACCAGTGTTGTCTTTATTTTGAGACATAAGGTTTTATGGATTTTAGATAACAGAAAGGGTAAGAAAAGCTGCAAGAGTGAATTTAATGACAATAACTTATGTGGCAGTAATTAACTTCCTGTGTGTTTTTCTGGTCCTATTTGGATAAGTCTCCTCTTCTACTTTCCCCTCCTGTCAGGCTGTTACCCTTCTTTCCCTTTAATTCTTAATTGGAGAGTTTAATTTTGTAAAATTACAACTACTACCAATTGACCTTGAAAGGCTCCTTTTCCCTTTTGTATTTGTTACTACTCATTTTATATGAACGGGTTATTTATTACTTTCACTGTATGTTTTTATATATTTTAAAATTATTAACTATTTCAATATAATTGGGACAAATAGTATCTCTCGAAAGTGTGTTGATCTTTTTGTGCTCGAGAGAAAGAAAAGAAGAGTGAAATGTAAGCATCATGAAATAAAAAAATTTATTTTACTTAAATGAATTTAAAAGAGATAAAAGTTCCCAAAGAATGATATGATCACCTACTCAAGAAATTGGGATAGTAAAAACCCTTCACTTGATTACCAATAACTATATATTCTATAAGTTTAATTTGATGTATACAAAATAGGTGAATTCTTCCGATATAGTGTAGTGGTAAGTATTTCTTTATTTTTAACCAAATGTTTTGGTTTGAATTCTGAAATAACATTATTATTTTTAATATGAAACTTTTCGCGCGACTTTAAAATTTAGCCGAATTTCAATATATATACGGATGAATATTAGGGGAGAAATTAAAACAAAATTACATATGCGGGAGCTCAAAGAATAATCTGTTGGAAATTTGTCTTTGGTGGGAGTTGCGTCCAACCATCTTTAATGACTTAAACACTAGGGTTCCGCATGTTGGAGACTTTGATTCTTCACACATGCATAATCTACTAAGTAAGTAGATGACCGTAGGGCCAAGGATCGTCAAATTTCGTTGAGAAATGAAAGAGATATTGGTCCACGAATTAAGGTGTTTGAAGCATGAAAAATGTGGTAAAGACCAATCCTCCCTCATCGGTGGGGGAAGAAAGATTTGTTTAGTTTATAAGTCTCAAAATTGGCTTGGGGTTTGGGACCCCAAGGGGTAACCCATGTATTTGAAGGAGGGAGGACCTAAATGTGCTTTGGTTCGAGGCTAAGCCCACACGCGCGCCGCCGCGCTCCCGTCCGGGCTCGGGCTTATATTATCTTTTTGGACCCAAATTGCTTCATATTTATAGTTTGGTCCCTGAAGTTTCAGGTAAGTTAAATTGGGCAGAGAACTTGTGCTTTTGCTGAAGTTTCAGGTAAGCTAAAAGCTCTAATCCGTTGCACATCAATTCAGCATTTATTTGACTGAATTACTACCTCTCTAATTGTCATTACTTGGCCAGTAACAGCAATTATGTGGGCAGTTGATAAGTCCCCTCCTTGCACTATATAATGAAGCTTTTGCTCAATTTTTGAGACTACACAACACACAAACGAAATCAGATTCTTCCTACTACTTTCTAACATCATTTCATTACATTAAGTTCTTCAAAGTAACACTTGAGTTTCCTTTGCTCATTTGTTGAGTTACTATTTTATCTTGGAAGATTATTGTCCAGAACGAAGAAAAGATACATACGGGGCAATCTTGTCTTAAAGACAGAGTGTCATCACTCGACTCAACAATCAGTTTCTTGTTCCAGTTTATTGAAATTTCAAATTCTTATAATTTCATTTTGTAATATTTAGCAGTTACTTATTTTCGTTTATAATCAACATAATCATCATGTAGGTTTATTTTCCAAAGGGCTAAAACTTGATACCACGCTTAGGGATGGCAACGGATCGGATCTGGATCGGATCCTACTAGATCCAGACCCAGATCCGGTTTTCATACCTGAATCCAGATCCGTCGGGTCCATAAAAATCAAATCCAAATCCGGATCCATCGGATCCACCGGGTCCACGGATCGGATCTGGATCCACATGTAAAAAAATTTGTCTTGCTAAGATTTTTTTTTAAACTGACAAACGATTTTTACTTAGCTAATAGTTTACTGTGTTTCAATTTTGAACGGTTCATATGAGATATTTTGTTCTTTGTCTCGTTTTGATTGTGAGCTATTAATTGAAAATGTTGGACAATGACAATAGTTGTGGAAAATGCTGACTAGTATTTCCACAATACAGAACTTGCATGTGCTTGGAATCTTCACAAATGAAGTGAATATAATTTTAACTACTTGTATATGGAGATGTTAGTCATTCACTAATATAACATTGATTTTATTATCGAAGTTACCTATTTATTTTTGGGTTTTTGAGTTAACGCGGAGATAAATTAAACTTGTTTTGAAAATTAAACTTGCAAGGATGTGCTTAGCAATTTTAAGAAAATACTTATAAAATTACATTATAGGTTATGAATATATTTAATAAAAAACGGATCCACGGGTCGGATCTGGACCGGATACGGATCTCAAATACAAGATCCAGATCCAGATCCGATCCGTCAGAAATGGATCCGGGTCCGATCCGGATCCGTCGGATCCATATTTTGAAGAATCATATCCTATAAAACGGATCCGGATCCACCGGATCCGGACCGGGTCCAAGATCCATTGCCATCTCTAACCACGCTGCCTATCTAGCATTCAATATATTTATTTTCATGACAGGTAAACAATTTTAAAATGGGTGGAAAAAGACAAATTAAACCTTAAATGAAAGGGGTTACGTTTTTCAGAAATAGTTTCTACTTATATTACTCAAACTAAAATTTCAAGATCTATCGTTCTCTTTTCAAGAATTTTCTTTAATTAATTATTTCTTCTTAAATCCATTTTTTATTATAGGCCTGGGGTAGGGGGTGGCAGCGTGGGGGCTGGTTTTAAAGCCTTTATGGCCTTCTACAGTTGACAGTAGCCGTCATGGTGTGAAAGAAAATAATTTATTTGGAATTTCTCTATTTTGTGTTTTTTTTATTTTCCTATATGAAAATAGCTTATAATATTCCTATTTATAATAATGTAAAATCTAGTTTAACTAGGAACTAAAAATCTATTTCTGTTTTAATTTATTTGGTTAGCTTCGGAAAGAAAAAAGAATCAAACTAACTAATGTTAATTCAGAACTAGAAGCTTCAACTTAAATAAAATTTACGTATTTAATAATCAGATAAAAAAATACTATAATAAACACAATAGTTAACAATTAAAAATATTTGAAAAAAAATAATCAAAAACTACCATTTTAACTAAAAAATTGAAATGAATTAAAAAAGAAATATCCAAATCCTAATAAAAATTGGTTTCCTACTCCTACTTTAACATGCATTGCCATTGCGTCGAAAAAAAACAGTATAAATACCCCCTGTGCTATCCCCTTTCCTATAACATTCAAAGCAAAAATATTTCCCTATACAATACAAAAAAAATGGAGAAGGGTAACAAAGGTGTAGGGAAACTTAATGTTTGTTCTTCACTAGAAGTCGAACAACCTTTACCAAAATCAAAGCTATGGAAAATCTGTATGGTAGCTTCCATAGCTGCTGGAGTTCAATTTGGTTGGGCTCTTCAACTCTCTTTACTCACACCATATGTTCAATTACTTGGAATTCCACATCGATTTGCCTCTTTTATTTGGCTCTGTGGTCCTATTTCTGGTATGATTGTTCAACCAGTTGTCGGTTATTACAGTGACAATTGCACCTCCCGTTTTGGCCGTCGCCGGCCGTTCATTGCCGCCGGCGCCGCCCTTGTTACTATAGCTGTTTTCCTCATTGGATTTGCTGCCGATCTTGGACGTGCCTCCGGTGACCCCCTTGGAAAAGGATCTAAGCCTCGTGCCATTGCTGTTTTTGTTGTTGGGTTTTGGATCCTTGATGTTGCTAACAACATGTTGCAGGTGAATTTTTCATACTTTGTAGTAAATTTAGGAGTAGTACTTATAAAATAATTTAATATTAAATTTTATACGTCATAATTAAATGTTTTCTTAAAATGAATTTATTGTTTGCAGGGCCCATGCAGAGCACTATTGGCTGATCTCTCCGGCGGAAAAGCCGGCAGGATGAGAACGGCAAATGCATTTTTCTCCTTCTTCATGGCCGTCGGAAACATTCTCGGCTACGCCGCCGGTTCCTACTCTAAGCTATACAAAGTATTCCCCTTCTCCAAAACCCCAGCCTGCGATATCTACTGTGCAAATCTAAAAAGTTGTTTCTTCATCGCAATATTCCTTTTACTCAGCTTAACAACCTTAGCCTTAACCGTCGTTCGCGAAAACGAGATACCGGAGAAAGAGGAGCAAGAAATCGACGAGAAATTGGCCGCTGGAAGTAAATCGAAAGTACCATTTTTCGGTGAGATATTCGGTGCTTTAAGAGATTTACCACGACCTATGTGGATACTATTACTAGTAACTTGTTTAAACTGGATTGCGTGGTTTCCTTTCTTTTTATATGATACTGATTGGATGGCTAAGGAAGTTTACGGTGGACAAGTTGGTGATGGGAGATTATATGATTTAGGAGTACACGCCGGAGCATTGGGATTGCTGTTGAATTCGGTGGTGTTAGGGTTTATGTCACTTGCGGTGGAGTTTTTGGGGAAGAAGATTGGTGGTGTTAAGAGGTTATGGGGTGTTTTGAACTTTGTCTTGGCTGTTTGTATGGCGTTGACGGTTTTGGTTACCAAAATGGCTGAGAAATCACGGCAGTACAACGCCGCCGGCGTACTTATGGCGCCGTCGTCCGGTGTTAAGATTGGTGCCTTGTCTCTCTTTGCTGTTCTCGGTATCCCTCTTGCGGTGAGTTTTTCTTTTTTTTACTCTTATTTTCCACCAATTAGTTCAAGTTAAAGTTAATTTTACATTATTAGTAGTATTAGTTAACATGTTATATGTATTAGATTTATTTACTTCATAGTCATAAGTTCACATCACTAAAATTACATAATTTAAAATTCACATTAAATATGGAAGTAATTGAGTGGGGAAAAATCCTTATAGTATAACCTTTTTGAGGACTTCATTAAATTTCTCTGCACTCTTAGATAAAAATTTAATTTGGAGTGTGAATTTCATATGATATACATATATCTTATAATTCCATTCATCTAATTGAGTATGCACATGTGTTTTGGAATAATTAGCAAGTGGGTTGACTCTTAAGTCCACATATGACAAGAGAGCATTATGATTTTAAGAATCCTGTTTTCCAGGATGTGGAAAATTATAAAGGGTAGGCACTGCACGTGTGAAGATAGTGACCAAATTTGATATCTAGTGCAGCTACCATTAATATAATTCTATAACTAACACAAATTATTTGTCAGTTACATGCCCTTATCAATTAAACGGATTTGTTTGACTAGTTTTCAAAGCTGTTAGCTAAACAATCAAGAGTTCACGAAAAGATTCCACACACCCCCCCCCACCCCCACCCCACCCCCACCCCCACCCCACCCCCAACAAACAAAACCCTCCCTGCTTTTATATATATTAAATTATTATATTTTAGATTTTTACCATAAAATTATCATCTTGAGAAAAAGAAGTTAATTACTCCAGTATACATATATAGTAGTTGAAGATCCATTTTGGCAGATATTTCTGATCAAAGAAGAGTGAAATTGGATTTTTTTTAGTTATATCTCTTAAATTAATGTAAACAATAGCCAAAAGGTGTATTTTCAAAGGACAAGCAATTTCTAGAACATAAATTAAAGGGGGGGAAACAATATAGTTATCGCTTTTTACCAATAAAAATAATCATGATATGTACGTGGCTTTATAAAAAGGTTGCAAAGTCACACGCGTAAATGTATGATGGTATAGTGACCAACAATTGAAGGTGTGAGAAACTTTTGCTTGTTCTTTAATGCATCACATGATTTTTAATTTTGGTGATGACTGATTACTTCTCTTTCGGCTGTGCAAAGTGCAAAAAAAAAAAAAAAATCACCCCTGGTAAATTATCCATCTTCAAAAAAAAAATTGTAGTAGTTATTATTTCAGTTTTTACCTTGAAAATCAAGTTAATAGATCTAATTTTAATTACTTAAAAGTGTGAATGAGAATCTTGTTGCTTTTGATTAGGATAATGGAAGTTTCTATGCAAAGATCAAAGTAATAATGCAAATGATCTTTTATTATGGCCAAAAGCATATATTCTATGTTCTCTTCCTTTAATTATTCCTTGAAGATAAAAGTTCTAACCTAACCTTCTTTCACTTTCATGTTAGATCTTCCCTAAAAGCTTTTCTTGTAGTCTTTTCAAACTTTTTCCCCTTTTCAAAAGTAATTAAATTAAGTTACTAATATATGAACTATTTTTATTTTCTTTTGCAGGTCACTTACAGTATTCCATTTGCTTTGGCATCTATATTTTCAAGTAGTGCTGGTTCAGGACAAGGTAAATTATTAAACTTTAGCAATATCTTTTTTTTAGAAAAAATAAGTATGTACTGTTCTAATATTATTCCTTCACTTTAATTCCACAGGTTTGTCACTGGGAGTTCTAAATCTTGCAATTGTTGTACCACAGGTACTATTTTTATTACTTCCTCATCTGCAATCATTGATCTCTTGTAAATAAATCTGATCTAGTAACCTAGAGAATTCTAGGGAGGTACAAGTACAAATTTCTATGAAGTGGATAACGTACTTGTTCTTCTAATTAATTATGTTCCACTAGGTTCTATTATCTTTAACACCGAATCTTGCTTTCATAATTAATGCCTTTGTCACAATATATTTGAGCCACAAACGTGTAATCTAAATAGTTAAAAGGAATAAATATTATATTACGTGTGTATATGTGTTAGGTAATTCAGGTAAACAAAAATAGAAAGAAATGGTCCCATAAATTCCTTACATAGTCACCTAGACCCCTTACTGTTTCTGAATGACTATGTGGCCGACAAGAAAAAGAACAACGTTCAAATAGGGGAAGATCACAACCGACGGAATTTGAAAATGACTTGTAACTAAAACATATTAATAGTATATGACCACAAGATGACTATGCAATTCATATTCCAGGAAAGACACTAGAATAAAGAACCTTATGTTGAATAGTATGTTAATTTCCCTTGTCGTATTAGGAGTTAACATACGTAAAAGGACAAGAAAAGTGAATCAAAATTGTGGCATCCAATCATTTCTTGTCTAATCAAACTTAGATTTGAGAAAGTAAGTGATGACTTGATGCATGAGTTCGAGTTCGAGTTCGAGTTCGAGTATACAACTATTATGTCGACTTGACCTGACATTCTTTATACTGTTACGAGTACACGTGGCATAATTGATGTGTATTAATTAGCTTTGAATGCACAAGTTACCTAACTATAACTACTTGTTTCAACGGTAACAGATGTTGGTGTCAATTGTGGGAGGGCCATGGGATGACTTGTTTGGTGGAGGAAACTTGCCAGGATTTGTAGTTGGAGCAGTTGCAGCTGCGGCAAGTGGCGTTTTAGCACTCATAATGTTGCCATCTCCACCTGCTGATGCTAAGCCAGGGGCCACCATGGGCGGTTTCCATTGAGAACAATAGCAATAATACAAGAACAAGAACAAAAAGAAAAAACAACCTTTTTTTTAATTAGCACTTCTCTTTTCTAACTTTTTTTTACCTTTTTTTTATTGATCTTTCTAGAAAACAAAACATAACATGGAGGCTATCTTTACAAGTGGCATGTCCATGTATCTCTTCTATTTTCATAAAGCACTCCAGGAGGAAGAATTGAAGGGTCTGTCATGGGCCTTTCTTTTGTTCCAAACAAATGGGGTGTGTGTGAAGTTGTTTTCACTTTGTGTGTAACAAGTTGTCCAGTATAACATTGTCTGGGCAAATGCTTTGTACCTTACTTTTTTTTTCCCTCTTTTTTGTAATTTTCTTTCTTGGAAGGTAGGAAAAAAGTGGTTGGGGGTGGAAGTGGGGTACTTGGAGTTGGTGAAGGGAGATTTAAGAAAACTTGTACTTAAAGTGGAATCAAAATTGATCAATCTATATCTATCTTTTTTTCTATCATGTCTCTCTGTTTCCATTTTCTCTTGTCTCTCCCATTTTTTTGCATTTTTGGTTGATTGATAGCACTAGTCTTGCCTTATTTACAGATACTTTTTCTAGTTTTCAAGAGATGAAGTATTAATTAACTAATAATTTGTAAATCTACATATACTGTATTATTGGAAATTTGTGAGTGTATTATAGTACCATACTAAAGTGTATTAATTTCCATTGGGTTATTTTTGGTCTCTTAATTGAACTCAGACAATAGAGAAAGAAAATTAGACAAGAAAATTGAAATAGAAACTATGTATAAGATAAATGTATGTGTAATAAATGAGACTTGTTCCTAAATCCGTTTGGAACTAAAACGTTAAGAGTAGATTCTGGACTTAACACCTCCAATTCATTCAATTCATAACATATTACAACTATACAAGCTTCTTCTTTTTCTGTAATACTTATTTAAACAAAATAATCTTGAAAGGATTTTTTTATTGAGATAGACAGGATATGGAGGTTGAACTTTGTTATTCTTTTTCCTTTTTCTATTTTCCTTGATCAGCCGATTGTGGTGTGAAAGAAAATTCCTCAAAAGATAAATAATAATAAAATAAAGTCCAACCAATGATTTTAAAAGGATCGGAAAGAGGAGAGTATAAGGGCCTAATATGGACAAAATTTTGGAATTTTCAAAGTTGTCATGTGATCAGGAGGTCATGGTTTCAAGCAGTGAAAATTGTTGGTTACTATTGTAGTAAAGCAGTACGGGAAGTAAATAAATATTACAAGTGTTTGAAAGGATAAACAAATAGCCAATCTTCAAAACTGCCGCAAAGTTGTTGAATCTTGAATCTTGATGACCTGAAATCAAGAAACACTAAGTCTAGATGGTTACAACTGTGTGCTGAGTCGAGTGATTGCACTTTGTCCTTAAGACAAGATTGCCCCGTATATATGCTTTTAGGTTAGCGGGCAATAGTCTCCCAAGATAAAACAACACTTTAATCTCAACACTACAAAGCAAATAGGTTGAGTCTGACAAAGAAAACAAATACGAATCGACTTGCTGAAGAAATGGAAAAGGAAGGAAGAGTTTCTGTTTTAGTCCCAGCGTTTTGGACTGAATTTCAATGTCTCTTCTGTTTGTCTCTATGTATATAAATGTTGTCTCATTTTTGTTGGCTGTTTATTTTTGTTTTGTGTATTTTTCGTGTGTTGCACAATTGAGCCAAACAGCTTTGTACGTAGTCTTTCATTTCTTTTTGATGTTCAAGAGTACCAACTAATTAGTTCAAGTGACAAATATCATTATGCGTGAGCAATACTATTGGATACTCTATTGTAAAACAGTACGGAAAGTAAATAAATATTACAAGTGTTCGAAAGGATAAACAAATAGTCAATCTTTAGAACTGCCGCAAGGTTGTTGAGTCTTGAATCTTGATAACCAAAAATCAAGAAACAATTAAATCTGGATGGTTACAACTGTGTGCTGAGTCGAGTGATTGCACTCTGTCCTTAAGATAAGATTGCCCCGTATATATGTTTTTACGTTAGCGGGCAATAGTCTCCCAAGATAAAACAACACTTTAATCTCAACACTACAAAACAAATAGGTTGAGTCTGCCGAAGAAAACAAATATGAATCGACTTGCTGAAGAAATGGAAAAGGAAGGAAGAGTTTCTGTTTTCGTCCAACGTTTTTGGACTGACTTTCTCTTCGGTTTTGTCTCTGTGTATATAATGTGTCTCTGCTGTGTATATCTTGTGTATATGTGTGTCTTTCCTCACTATTTTTCATCACTGTTTGTGCTGCTATTTTCGTGTTTGTATGTACAACACAATTGAGCCAAAAGGCATCAATATATATCATGGAGGAGGGACTCCTCAACTGCCACAAACATGGCTGTTAATAGTCATTATGAGAGTTGTTAATAGCTATTAGGGAGGCTGATAATGGCAGGTTTAATGCCATTAGTGAGGTTGTTCATGGTCATTGAAGGAGGGCTGTTTATGGAGGAGTTAACAGCCAAGTAATGGCTGATTAATGCTCCAAAAAATAGCCCAAACGGTAGGCAGAATGGCTGGTTAATGCTCCAAAAAACAGCACAAACGGTAGGCAGAAAGTTTATGCCTTCTGTCATTCCCAAAAACAACTTTCCAGAAACTCTAGGGACCAAACTGTAAATATTAAGCAATTTGGGGTCCAAAAAGATAATATCAGAAAGTCCCCACAGCCCACGACCCATGACCCGAGAACGAGACCGGACCGGATGGGACGGGCTGGCGGCGACGGCGCGCGTGTGGGCTTAGCCCTGAACCCAAGCACATTTAGGTCCTCCCTCCTTTAAACACATGGGATACCCCTTAGGGTCCCAAGCCCTTAACCATTTTAGAGACTTATAAAGAGAGCAATTCTTCCTTTTCCCACCGATGTGGTAGATTTGTCCCACACCATATTTACATGCCTCAAACACCTTACTTCGTGGACCAATATCTCTTTCATTTCTCAACGAAATTTGACGATTCTTGGCCCTACGGTCATCTACTCACTTAGTAGATTATGCATGTGTGAAGAGGCAAAGCCTCCAACATACGGAACACTAGTGTTTAATTCATTAAACATGGGTGGACGTCCCCGCCAAAGGCAAATTTCCAACAATCCCCTCTATGAAAGAGAGATTTTGGCGCACATACAAGGTGCCTACTTTCAGCAATCTTTCAACGAAAAGATATTGCATCGGGAGAGGTATCTTCCGCTTTGAAGCTTCCTTAGTTGAATACCACTGGACTTACTTACTACGCGGTTAACGTGATGTCTTGAACCGTCAGTGTTTAGTGTAAGCCAAGACAATGATACCAACACAATAACTCTCCTTATTTGTTTTCATTCTTATGGTTTTGTCCGTTGTGGCCGTGGACACACTTGGATTCTTAAGTGCGTTCATTTGAGGCGGCCTTCCTCGCACTTAAATAGGTAATCTCCTACAAGGTATCCTTCTATACCCCACTTCACAAGTGTTAGAAATCATTAAAAGTTTACCAAACCTTAACCTCAACCGTTTGAGGATTGTTAAAGGTTTGGAAGTTTAACCTTTACCCACCATGCAGGTAACACTTTAATGTCTATCGCGGGAACAACTTTGGATTCATCATCCGAAGTGCTTCTTGCTTCCACCGAAGCGCTCAACTGAACATTTTGCAACTTAGTTTTTCCATTGAACCAAATTCTTTGGATCTCCAATCAGTATGGTTGGGTTACCACCGCAATGATTCGTATTGTTTGGGTTTTAAGCCCATTCCCCTAGACAGGCAGAACACTTGATCTCCGGGTAGTTCCTTAGTCTGTAAACAAGGAAGTGACACCCGTGATGATCAACTGCCATACGGTCTTATGTCTCCGACAGATTCTGACAGATATGTCCAGACGCCGTCATCTGAGTCTTTCCTGAAGCCGATCGGCTAGCCATAATGTATAACTGTTGAAGGCACATATTTCTCCCACTAAGGGACGTCCTCTAAGGAGTCGTGAAGTTACTCAACTTCTTTCATGCTTTGTATAAAGCGATAAACTCTTATTCCATCATGAATCGGTCGATGCAAGTTTGCTTAGAGGATTTTCCAAGACCCACCATACACATTTACTTGTGGCTTTGGTGTCCTTCAGATCTGATGTCCAGTTTGCATCACTGTGTTCTCCCAGAACCGCTGGACATCCGAATACTATAATCCGTAGATAAGCGAATAATTCAGATATCGTCATATCCGACTTAACGCCTTCTATTGATTATTTTTCTAATCATCAGTGAACCTTAGTTCAACTGATCTGCTTTGTAGGCCGATACCAGGTCGGTTGTAGTGTGTAGCATACATTGAACTACATGTGACCTGCGCATATCGCTCTTTGTATATGGGTGCACCATGATTTCAATCAGTTATATAATTCATATCCATTGGTGGCTTCAACAAGACTGTCAACTATCTCACAACTGAGTTTGGAGTTAGACCAGTCTGTTAGATGTCTTGGAAATCCAATTCCTAAGATGTCATCTCTGATACCCATATCTTTCATATCGAGACTTTGTTTCAATATGATTTCCACTCTCAGACTGTTGGTTTTCCAACTGTTGACTTTCTAACTTCAGAGTCAATGTTTCTGTGGTCAGATTCATTATTTCTGTTTTATCTGAAACTTCCAGGACCAAAATGTAAACATTTCAGGGATCAAAATGAAAGTTCAGGAAGAAGCCCAACAGTCCAGCAAACTAACTCTGATTCTCCCCTTCCAACTCTCCGGTTAGGAAGGCTGTTTCAACATCCATGCCACGCAAGACTATAATGGCCCTGGATGTTAAGCTACTCACAGGGGAGGACATTTTACAACTCAAATGTTCTTTTCCCAGAGGAAGATCAACCATTACACAAGTATGGTTTTATATGATGGAATTTATTTCTCTCTTTAGCTTCTTTCCAAAGCAGCGCTTTTGGAGATGACAATTCTTTATTAATTGTCCATGGTTCGTTCACAACCATATAAGCTAGAAGGCCTGGAACAAGTCTTTGTCCCCTCTTTGCTCCGTCTCAGTTCAACATCTAGAATCCCTGAGTTCTGTAGATTTGGAATACTAAGTTCAGGATAGACAGCAACTTCCGAGTACTATAGATACGGAACATCTAGTTCCGGACAGTCAGGCCCTCGTGGTTTCTTGTTAACCTTGAGCAATTACTTCTTTTTCCTTTTCAAAGAAAGTTATCTTCAAAGAATTCAGCATTCTTTGACACCAAGAGGCGATAAGCACTATTGTTATTTGCAGATCCAGTGGATATGCAATCTACAGTCTTAGGTACAACTTGACCTGTTTCGGTATTCCAACTTTTACCAAGCCACCCCACATCACAACATTTGTATGTGAGATCCTTTCTATGTTTCACACGGAGAGTTATCCTTATCCTTATGTGTATTTCTGTTGAGAATCGCATTAGCGGTAAGGATCACCTTGCCCCACATAATTTGGACGTTCGACTCTGCGCTTGACTAACACCGTTGGACTGAGGTGAGAAATGAACAGTCGTTTAATGAACGATGCTTCACATTCTCCCCCTCTATTACTATGAATTCCTCAATCCGTGGGCTTAGTTGATTTTCAACTTCTTTCATTGTAGTGCTTATCCGCTTCAACAACTTCATCTTTGCTTTTCAACAAACAAAGGATACAATACGTTATACCATTATCAATGAAGGTTACAACGTACTTGTCTTCCCCCTCTATTTTGTATTAACTTCAAATCACCCAAGTAGGTATGACTAAGTTCTAGAAGAGCGGTGCTTCTTTCGCTATTCCTTTGACGGAATGGAAAGGTGATTTTGCCTCTTCGCCTACCTCACATTTATTTTGAGGGTTTATGTCGAAAGAAGGCAACAATCTCAACTTCGCTAGCTTTTGAATAATTTTTTATTTAACGTGTCTTAATCTATGATGGCATAGATGAACGGATTACAAATATATCATTCATATGGCTACAGACATACTGTACCATTCTTAGTTATTACAGACCTGTTGGACTAGTCTCAAACTAGCTTGACCAACCGCGTCCCTTAAACCAAGTTTGGAACATGTATCACCTCATCTTAGAGTGATCTCATTCCCTGAAGTCCTATTGAGGACAACCTCTCCAACCCCTTCTACTTTAGAGGTGGCGTTGCTTCACATGAATAACCTCTTGCCTGTGGTTAGGGCGTAACCGGATCATATGTGATCTGGATACTCTTGCCCACTCCAGTTGTTTTGGCCGACTGAGTGTCCAATTTCTTTTCTGCCTTTCTTTAGGCCTTCAGATCATTTAAGACCTGGAAACTCTGGCCCATCACACTAGGTGTCCATTACTTTTCCTATGAAATAAATTCTGGCCCTACTCCAGTCGCCCGTAGGCTTTGTATGACTGAGTGTCCAATATCATCCTATCAAAGGAATTTTGGCCCACTCCAGTCGCCCGGAGGCTTTGTATGACTGAGTGTCCAATATCATCCTATGAAGGATCTTCTGCCAAATAGTGTGACAGGCTCAACGTCTTTAGCTTTTAGACTTCTTCTGTTATGATTGGTGCCCAGACAATTCTTGGCGCTTACTTAAGAGTGGTAACAGTTTCGCATAGTTAGTGGATCTTTCTCCATCGTATGTGCGAACATACTTTACACACGTTTAATAATTACACTTAAAAGAACGGATCTTTTTAAGTCGTTTACAAAGTCCAATTTTTAAACGGGAAAGAAGAAGAGATTAAACTTCTGATTTTAAAGCGTAAGGATTATAAATTATTTCGTAAACATTTTCATATTCCTCCTTACTTTTAAGCCATTTTTAATCAGACATCATTTAATCTTTATTCTTGACAAGGAAGAAAATAACTTATCCCAATTTCGGATTCTGGCCCACTTCAGTCACTTCATCGGACTGAGTGTCCATTTCCTCCTTACCATAATTCGGATCCTTTGTCTGAGACAGATATAGGCATTCTGCTACAAGATAGAACCACATCTTCAGCCTTCTCCTCTTGTCCCAGTTGACATCCTCAGCCTCTCGTGGGTGCTTGTTCCCACCACTCTCAAGAGCGGTGACACCATGAATACGTTGAACTTCAACATCATAATCATCACTATCTTCTAACAGAAAACCACAGCCATATCCAGATTTGGTGACACAACTTTCGACCGACATCTTTCGAACACTAAAACAATCTTGCCTTAAATTGTTGGTTACTATTATAGTAAAGCAGTACGAAAAGTAAATAAATATTACAAGTGTTTGAAAGGATAAACAAATAGCCAATCTTCAAAACTGCCACAAATTTGTTAAATCTTGAATCTTGATGACCTGAAATCAAGAAACACTAAATCTGGATGGTTACAACTGTGTGCTGAGTCGAGTGATTGCACTCTGTCCTTAAGACAAGATTGCCCCGTATATATGCTTTTACGTTTGCGGGCAACAGTCTCCCAAGATAAAACAACACTTTAATCTCAACACTACAAAGCAAATAGGTTGAGTCTGACGAAGAAAACAAATACGAATCGACTTGCTGAAGAAATGGAAAAGGAATGAAGAGTTTCTGTTTTAGTCCCAACGTTTTGGACTGAATTTCAGTGTCTCTTCTGTTTGTCTCTGTGTATATAAATGTTGTCTCCTTTTTGCTAGCTGTTTATTTCTATTTTGTGTATTTTTCGTGTGTTGCACAATTAAGCCAAACAACTCAATATATAGCATGGAGGAGGGACGTTGTTAATAGCCATTAAGAGGGTTGTTAATGGCCATTAGGGAGGCTGATTATGGAAGGTTTAAGGCCATTAGTGAGGTTGTTCATGGCCATTGAAGGAGGGCTGATTATGGAGGAGTTAATCATCCAAGTAATGGCTGGTTAAAGCACATTAACGCCCCAAAAATCAACTCCAACGGTAGGCAGAAATTTTCTGCCTTCCGTCGTTCCAAATTCAACTTTCCAGAAACTCTAGGGACCAAACTGTAAATATTAAATAACTTGGGGTCCAAAGAGATAATATCATAAAGTCCCACATCCCACAGCCCACAGAACCACGACCCGAGCCCGAGCCCGGATGGGACGGGACGGGCGGGCGACGGCGGCGCGCGTGTAGGTTTAACTTTGAACCCAAGCACATCTAGGTCCTCCCTCCTTTAAACACATGGGATACCCCTTGGGGTCCCAAACCCTTAGCCAATTATGAGACTTATAAATAGAGAAATTCTTCGTTTTCCCACCGATGTGGTAGATTTGTCCCACACCATATTTCCATGCCTCAAACACCTTACTTCGTGGACCAATATCTCTTTCATTTCTTAACGAAATTTGACGATTCTTGGCCCTACGGTCATCTTCTCACTTAGTAGATTATGCATGTGTGAAGAGACAAAGCCTCCAACATGCGGAACACTAGTGTTTAATTCATTAAACATGGGTGGACGCACCTCCCCGCCAAAGGCAAATTTCCAACAGAAACAACATCTTGCAGAAATGTGAGATAAAATTGCGTACAATTATGGTCCAGCTCTTTTCCGAACCCCGCGTATAGCGGGAGTTTATTGCACCGAACTGCCTTTTTCATTGGTAGAGTTAAGTAAAAGATTCAAAGACAGCCCATCTGGCTCTTTAATGGGCTTTTGTCCACTCTTTTGTGGGCCATAAAAAATGGCAAAGTGTTGTCCTCAACCTATCAAATCAGTTTAGATGTATGTGGACGACAATTTCATTCTTTAGGCAAACATTAGATAGTTTTACATATATATACAGGGGTAATTTGGTAGCTGCTTTAGAGGTGAGTTATGCATGTATTGAATCGTGCATAAGTAATACCATGTTTGGTAACTGATTAGGAGGTAAGTTATTCATGTATAAAATTGATATAGTATTTGGTTTGCAATTTAGAAATCAGCACAACTAGTTCCCGCATAAATTAATACATAGATTTTCTTGAAATTTTGGGATCACATGTCTTGTCAATTTTTCATTGATTTTGTGTCCTATTTGACTTAATACCTCAAAGGGAATTTGGTAATATTTGATGAAAGAAACGGACCTTAGTTGAGCAATACCAATCAGCCCAATTAGAAGCAAGCTCAACTTGACATGAAGGGTCCAAGTTTGTCATAGTAGATGAATTGACTTGAAGTTGAGAGGTTCCCAATTTGACAATCATGTCATAGTTCAAAAACCTTGTAGACTTTTCAACACTATATGTTATCGTATCTTTTTTTTTTGTTTTTTATCTAGTATTCAAATATACTAATTCGATAAAATTTTGTGCTCATTGAAAGGGAAGCGTAAGGACTTTTCATTCACATAGTTTAAATTCAAAATATCTATTAAGAATAGAGTGATCTCATCCCCTCCATCACACTCATGAATGATGATTAGGACATCTAGTATCATGTCGTCAATTTGCATAAGTACTGCTTTTTTTGTTGAGAAGTACTATACGTTTGATATTATTATATTATTGGATACTTCATTGATCTTATTTTATGTAACACTTCTACGATTTGAAGAGTCCAACAATTTTTTTGAAATTGTGTTAAGTTTTTATAAAGTAGTTTCTAAATATATAAAAAAAATAACTCATCTAATTTTATCAAAAAATAAAGAAAACTTTACACGGCATGACGATTTAGGAGTTCTAATTACTCTTTTATAGACACTTTCAAATAACTACCGTACATAACAAGACTTTTCATTTTGTAGCAATGTAACCGATCATTGTGTTCCTTGATTTTAGGCTCCCTTGATTCGAAGTTTTATGTTGTCACTCATTATTGTATACGTGCATCTGCCATCTTAGGTCCTTGATTATAAATGAGTTAAAAATAGTTGGTCTTTGAGTTACTGAGATGAAAATAGAAAAGGTTAATATTGTTTGTGCAAATTGAAATTTGAATTCCACTGTTGGGCTTCAAAGTGTGAATCAGAGAACCCACGTTTGATTGTTCGCGTATGGAAAGGAGTAATTCAAGTGTTTATTTGTTGCAAATCAGTTAGCTACCATTTTTTAAAGTTGAGTGTGTGGGATACAACAATTGCAGGAAATGGAAAGTAAGTAAATATTACAAATTGCTAAAAAGGATAAACTAAAGATTACAACAAACTGGAATCAAGAACGAAACAAACTCCTTGTGTGATTTGCTTAGTCGAGTGATAGCACTCCATCTTTAAGACAAGATTGCCCCGTATATATCCTTTTGCGTTGTCGGGCAATAGACTCACAAGATACAACAGTAACTTAACAAATGAGCAAAGGAAACTCAAGTGTTACTCTTGAAGACCTTTGAGTATAGTAATTTTGCTAGAGAGGAAGAAGAAGATTTCATAAAATTCTGTAAGTGTTTTCTTGGTAGTGTGGAACAATTGAGTCAAATGCCTCAATTTATTGTGTAATGAGATGACCCCTCAACTAGCCAACTAATGACCTTCAATAACCATGTAATGACACTTATTGAGGGGTTACATTCAACCAAATAATGGCTGAATTCATGTGCCAAATAATGGAGATTCAATGCTCCAAAACCAGCCCAAAAGTCAGAACTTTCCATCTTCCCGTCGTAGCATTCTATCTCCGAAGCGTCGCGGCTCTAGGAAAAATATCCTCAAAGAATTGAGCATTCCTTGATTCCATGATTGTACCCCATGGATATCTGAAACATCTGACTTACACACTAAAAAGTGATAAGCACTACTGTTATTTGCATATCCGATGAAAATGCAATCTACAGTCTTAGGCTTAATCTTGACCTGCTTTGGCTTGGGCACTTCGACCTTTGCCAAACAACCCCACACCTTTAAATATTTATAGGTGGGTTTCTTTCCTTTCCATGATTCATATGGAGTTTTGTCCTTACCCTTATGTGGGACTCTGTTAAGAATCATATTAGCGGTAAGGACGGCTTCTCCCCACATGTTTTGGGGAAGATCGGAAATGATGAGCAAGACATTCATCATTTCTTTCAATGTGTGGTTCTTGCGTTCTACAACAACGTTCGACTAAGGTGAGTATGGAGCCGTCATTTGATGAACAATGCCCGATTCGACACAATATTCCTCAAACGGCGCTACGTATTCTCCCCCTCTATCGCTACAAATGGATTTAATCTGCATGCTAAGTTGGTTTTCAACTTCTGCTTTGTAACGTCGGAACGCTTCAAAGGCTTCATCTTTACTTTTCAACAAGTAAAGGTAACAATACATTGTGCTATCATCAATGAATGTCACAAAGTACTTGTTCCCTCCCCTAGTTTGTGCAAACTTCAAATCACATATATCTGTGTGAATAAGTTCTAGAGGAGTGGTATTCCTTTCGACGGATAGAAATGGAAGCTTTGTGAGTTTTGCCTCTACGCACACCTCACACTTATGTTGAGGGTTTACGTCGATAGACGGCAACAACTCCAACTTAACCAACATTTGGATGGACTTATAGTTAACATGTCCTAATCTATGATGCCATAAATTAGATGACTCAAGCAAGTAAGAAGAATCTTCAATATTATTGCTTGCACGTATTACAGACATGGCGTTAACTTTGAAGAGGCCTTCACAGACGAAGCCTCTTCCCACAAAGGTTCCATTCTTGGTGATTACAAACTTATTGGACTCAAATACTAGCCTAAAACCAGCATTAACCAATAAATGATCTAAAATTAAATATCTCCTAATCTCAGGAACATGCATCACCTCCTTCAGAGTGAGCTCCTTTCCAGAAGTCATCTTCAGGACTACATTTCCTACCCTAGCACGTCAGAGGAAGCGTTGTTACTCATGAACAGCTTCTTGTTAGTAACTGGTGTATAAGTGGAGATGGCATCTCTATTGGAACAGATGTGTCTGGTAGCACCCGTATCCATCCACTATTGCATAGAATTCTCAACAAGGTTTGCTTCAACCACCACTGCCTAGAACTCCTCAATCATGTCGTCCAGAAGCATGTCTTTGACGACGTTAGCCTGAGCCTTGCCTTTGGCCTTGGCCTTCTCTTGTTGCTCAGTCTTAAGCTTGCGGCAGTCCTTGATCATGTGATCAGGTTTCCCACAGTGGTGATAGTTTCCTTTGAACTTCTCTGCCGCTTAGGTCTTGCCGTTTTTCTGGAACTTGCGCTTCTTACTTGGGTTCCCTTTGGCCTCAGCCAGATTTGCCTTTACCTTAGCAAGTTGTTTTCCCCTAGGCAAGGCCTTCTTATTAACTTTTTGAATCTGGAGTTTGATAATAAGTTCTTCAAATGTCATCTCCTTTGTCTTAAGTTTTAAGTAACTCATAAACTCATTCCACGAGGGAGGTAACTTTTCAATCAGTGATGCAACCAAAAACTGCTCATTTGGTTTCATACCTTTCAAATCCAGGTAATGTAAAATCATTTGGAATTCCTGGACTTGGGACATCACTGTTTTACTATCCACCATTTGAAATTTCAGGAATTTCCCAACGATGAATTTCTTTGTACTAGCATCTTGTGCGTTGTACTTCTTCTGCAGTTTCTCCCATAACTCTTTGGTGGTGCCTACGGTGCAATACACCGTGTAGAGTGGGTCTAACATGCAGTTCAAAATATAGTTCTTACACATGAAATCACTATGACTCTATTCATCAAGAACCATCTTCATGCCATTAATGACATAGATACCTTGGCCCCCTTCAGCTGTTTCAGTAGGCGAAGGGTCCATTTCATCTCCAGCTTGTGGAGGATCTTCTGTTAGGAAATGAGCCATTTCCATAACAGTCAGATAAAAGAGCATCTTCTGTTGCCATCTCTTGAAGTTGGAGCCCATGAACTTTTGTGGGCATTCATGGTGGAATTTAGCGGGTGGAGGAACTGTAACGATCCCTTGAGCAGCAGGAAAGGAGTTGGATGAGCCTTGAGCAGTAGTGAAGGCATTAGGTGTGCCTTGAGCAGCAGTGGGGAAGGCATAGGGGTTGCCTTGAGTAGCAGGAGCAGCAGAATCATAGGTGAGTTGTTCTCTTCCAGTCATCTTTCTAAGTACTTACAACAATCTTGTCTTAAAATTATAGGATACAACAATTGCAGAAAACGGGAAGTAAGTAAATATTACAAATTGCTAGAAAGGATAAACTAAAGATTACAACAAACTGGAATCAAGAACGAAACAAACTCCTTGTGTGATTTGCTGAGTCGAGTGATGGCGCTCTGTCTTTAAGACAAGATTGCCCCGTATATATCCTTTTACGTTGTCGGACAATAATCTCCCAAGATACAACAGCAACTTAACAAATGAGCAAAGGAAACTCAAGTGTTACTCTTGAAGAACTTTGAGTATAGTAACTTTGCTAGAGAGGAAGAAGAAGATTTCATAAAATTTTGTAAGTGTTTTCTTGGTAGTGTGGAACAATTGAGCCAAAGGCCTCAATTTATAGTGTAATGAGATGACCCCTCAACTAGCCAACTAATGGCCTTCAATATCCATGTAATGACACTTATTGAGGGGTTACATTCATCCAAATAATGGTTGAATTCATGTGCCAAATAATGGAGATTCAATACTCCAAAACCAGCCCAAAAGTCAGAACTTTCCATCTTTCCGTCGCAGCATTATGCCTCCAAAGCGCCGCGGCTCCAGTGATTGGACACCCAATTAGCGTCGCGCCGCTGCCTGGGAGGCGCAGCGGCGCCTCGGCTCCGACGGGGCTGCGCCGCGGCCCTTCGCGACTCCGCTGCGATTTCCGACTCGTTTCATTTTACACTTCTTCATTCGTTTACCAACGTGGAATACTTTGTCATTTGGCCAATAACCGTCGATCATTCTATGTCTCAAACGTATTACTTACGTACCAATATCTCTTTCACTAATGAAATTTGCGATACTTGGCACTACGTGTGCACGTGTGTGGAAACGACGTTTCCGACGTGCGGGGCCCCAATTGTTCGAGTCATAAATAATGGGATAAACTTAATTCCACATTAGTAAATTTCCAACATAGTGTTCCAATACTGATTTGAGAGTTGAATCGAGAAGAAGAAATAATAAAATTCCATTGACGAACATTCGAGCTTCGAACTTGAATATTTGTATCCAAATTTTTAAAATTATTTTCAATTGGATGTTTTTTGGTTCGAGCCACACAGTGGGCGTTATTTTCAAACTCTGGAAATAACCCCTTGCATAAATGCAAGGTAAGGCCGCGTACAATAGACCCTTGTGGTTCGGTCCTTCACTGGACCCCGCGCATAGCGGGAGCTTAGTACACCGGGCTGCCCTTTTAAATAGCCTCTTGCAGAAATGCAAGGTAAGAATGCATACAATAGACCCTTGTGGTCTGGCCCTTCCCCGGACCCCGCACATAGCGAAAGTTTAATGCACCGAACTACCTTTCCCCCCTTTTTCAATTGGATGTTGTTGCAAAAGCTTAGGTACATCTTACGGAGCTTATATCTCAATTTTGGAGTGATCTGATTGAGATTATAAGTGGTTTATATTTAGTGGCAGCAAGCAGTGTACGACACGTATATATGTGTATCCCCGTTATATATTTTATGCCATGTGTATATATTGTGTATAGCATATGTATGTCTTGTGCATCAATATTATATATATGAAATAAATGTCACTTACATGATATACAGATGACATATATACGACATACAAATAATATACACGTGACATACATGGGCTTTTTCTTCTTGAACCTCGAGTTCAATCTAAACCCCTATCCAAAATTTCTCCAAATCGTCTCAAACTTGAGATATAAGCTTCCTAAGATATTCCTGAGTTTTAGCTTCAAAGCTTCATCAATGGCAGACTTATTTGAAATTTACCCCAATAATCATTTCGGGTAGAGCTTAAAAGCTTCATTAACGATTTATGCTCCGCCACACAATGAAAATAGATTTCAAATCGGCAATCGGCTCCAAATAAGATATGGCAACTCCAAAAATCGAAGCTCAAATGCAACAGTTGTGGGTTTCAACAATTACCCTTCTAGATTCAGAGCTCAAATACAATAAGAAGGTTTAACTTCATTTGATGTAGATAAACTAGTTATAATTATATATATATATATATATTTAACAAATAGAAGTTTGTCTCTAAGAAAAAAAAGGATATAAGTAAAAAGGCTATCTATACTTGTTATTTCAATTATTTAACCGCGTATAACTAATATTCACATTCTATCACGTAAAGTAACTCATAGATTTTTGCATAACTTATACAAATATTATTTGTGTGAAAAAAGAAAAAAAATGTATCAAAAAGTGTCTGCAGACTACGTATACCAAATTTTATACATGTAAGAAAAAGACAATAAAAAGTTATATTAATGAATATTGAGTTTTATGCATATATATAATTGCTAACGAATCCTACCAAATAGCCCATTAAATCATTATACTAATAAAAATTTGAACTTGATATAGTATTTTTGTATCAAAATTATTCTTCAACTAACAGTTTAATATTTTCAAGGGTCAATTGGTTTGTGCCTATTACTAAAAAAATTCATGCGAAATCTCTCAAGAAATCTTAATTTTAACACTTAAAAGATCTAAAAATAAAACAAAAGAGATTATTTTTGGTAGTGAATTTGTTAACTTCAGTTTTCATTGGGCTCAAAGCCTCAAACCAAATAAATTTTGGGAAATTGACTTTTTGTGCCTATGCGACAAAAAGTATCAACTTTAAAAATAACTTCATGCCAAAAAATATTTATAAAATACCCAACAAGTATGTATGGTGTATACGTTAGGAGTATACAATTTATATTTTATATACCTTAATGGTATACAACAATGTGATTCAACTATTTGTATCATATTTTGTATAATTTTCTACTCATTGATGCCAACCATCTTTGGCCATGATTTAGCAATATTACAATGTCATAATATATACTCCCTCCATCCCCAAAAGATTATTTTAATTTGACTTGGCACTAAATTTAAAAAATAAAGGAAGTTTTTTGAAATGTGTAGTCCAAACGAAGTCTTAGATATTTGTGTAGCTGTAAATCACCTCATAAAAGTTAAATTGTTTCTAAATATATAAATGTGTCAATCTTTTTGGAACAAACTAATAAGGAAAGTAGGACAATCTTTTTGGAACAGAGAGAGTAGTTCACTGCAATAGTATATTATAATAGCTTGATGGATTCGAGTATTCGGGGTGAGACTTCACATCCTCAGCATGCCCTGGATGCTTCTTCTTATCTCCTGTCTTTATTATGTTCCTTGAGACAGTTTAGACTTTTATTCCTATTATGCATTAGAGGCTCTTGTACTGATAGATCAACTCTTTGAAAAATGTAATAATTAGATATTCGGTATTTTGTTACTCTTCTACTTATATTATCTAGACAGTTTAATTAACTATTTCTTCTACTTTCGCTTTATATATTGTTTATGATATTGGTTTTGGAAAGTAATTTGCATACCGGTGGAAAAAGTGTAGGTGCCACCATGATGCCCGAAAGGGGTCGTGACACAAAGTCTCATTCAATTTGTCTTTCCTCGGTTTTCAAGAATCTATGAGTTTAAATGATGAACTAGTGTTAATTGGTGTTATATTGGTGTAGTAATGATAGAATTTGATCAAGAACTTACCTTAGGTGGGAGAGGAACCTTGGAGAAGGTTAGGTACTTGAGGCTTCCCTTTCTAGAGAAAATTTACGTATTTAGGGTGTGAAGTATGATCTAGGAATTTTAAAACGCCTCCCCCCTTACGCGGTCGCGCAATTGGAAGGCCCAAACATGCAGTGATTGCACATCAAGGGCGGCAACACTGCCTCGAGTGTGCGATCACGCATCTGAAGCTTGATCGCGCACCTGAAGCTTGATTGCGCACCGGTCGCATAGATTGTATAGTGTCCAGTAAAATAGGCATAACTCCTAGCACAGAGCACCGATTGAGCTGGTCCATATATGGTCGGAAAGGTCTTTCAAAAAGGTACAACGTTTATGCTTTAAGTTTTCTCAAATTCTCATTGTATTTTGCACGTATACTGGATGAAAGTTAGACTTACTATAAACTTAGTCAATTCCATCTACTTGTCACGACCCAATTCGTGGTCATGATGACACCTACACTTATTCCATCGATAGGCGAACCATACCCCAAATTTGGAAAAGTAAAAACTTCAAATAAGCAAAAATATAATTAAACAATATCCTCTAAAATCTCAAATGACGTAACGGAAAAATCAACCAACATATCCCCAAAATATGGTCTGAAATGATACAAGAGCTCTAGTAACAATAGTCTGAAATATATGTCTCATTGGACGAAATAAGATGTCTGTCGAATAAAAAATATAAAGCAATAAAAGATGAGAGTTTCAGGGGTCACGGCAGCCAGGTAGCTAATGACCCTGATAATCTTGACAATACCCCCTCATGATCAACCACGAGGTCTGAAGCTGAATCCTGAATTAGTATCTGCATAAGAGTACAACAAGTGTAGTATGAGTACAACACTAGTACTTATAAGCATCATAGATCAAAAATGAGGAAACATGTATAAATAATATAAAAGTTGATGGAACGTACAAAGTGAAGAAAGATCATTTACGTCGCAGTTTAATCAGGTTTTAATTCAACATAGTTCCAAAAGCTTAGACCTTTCATCGTAAATTCACTCTAAAGTTCATCTGACTCTAATCACCTTAAAGCTCGCTTCTTTATCAATTTCAAGTGTAAATACTTAACATTTTCTTAAATACGAGCACAAAGCTTGAGTGTTTCCATCAATCAATGAAATACGTGTAATGAAATCACAAAATCGAATAAGAATGAGATGAATGCAATAATATGCAATGCAACTGACCATTACGAAACCTAGTATACACGTGCTAACGGTCACTCCACATAGTCATGACCCATAGGGGACTCGCAAGGTCCATATACCTGCCACTGTACCGTCTGAGGTCTTTTGCCTTCGGACTGTGACCACTTACTGTACCACCCGACTTTACTGGCAGACTGTGAGAATCCTACTTACTACCCGACTTTACCGCCGAACTATGAGAATATCAAACTTTCCTTCTATCAATCATATCATATTTCCTCATATTAATTATATAATATTACCTAGAATTTCCCCTCAGGCTACAAGTCATCATTCTTACTAATTTTCAGCCTCATCGGACCATTTTGTATCTCAAGTTAAGATTCACATTAACCACATGTATGTATGAATGAATGATGCATGTATGAAATCATATGCCAATAATATCAAAGAGAGTACAGAGAGGTAAGCAACATCAAGTCAATTCATATTAACAATTCTGTTTCATGAATAGTCATTTCTCGTAGTATCATAAAGTGTGAAACATGAATATGAAACAAGTCAAATTGTAATCCAATTTCACGTACGGCTAGCATAGCCCACATAACAGCAACTAAACCACTCTTAAGTGGATTTATGCACAACCTTCATGCATGAAGGCTCACATGCATACCCCAAACACAATTATACTCTATATATGTGTCTCCAATCGGAGTCTAAAATGGTAAGTCATACCTCAAAATCGAACAAGAACCATGAACCCTCAAGATAACGCCTTCCCTTTTTGGAGTGTTTCCAAATAATGGAAGTCTAACAAATATGAATTCTACGTTAAAATATGAATCTAAGGATACTCTTATTGCTATACTAATGTTTCGGACCCAAAAAGGCAATCTCAAGTCCCAAAGGTCAAAACTGTATTTTTATCAAAGGATCGGGATCAATATAGTGAAAATAATACCCTACGAGGTTAAATGAGTTCAATGATACCCATATTTCTATACTTTAATTCGAAATCCAAAAAGATAATTCCGAGCCCCCAAGGAAAAAACATGATTTTTATCTCAAATTTGGTTTATCCATAGACTAAATGGTTCATAGCATAAATTTCGTGAGAATCTAACCACAATTTAACCTTCAATCTGACTATTTAGTCAAAAACATCAATCTATGGTTGACCCTTATTTTCCTATGTAGATAGATCATGAATTGGAAAGGAAATTGAAGGATAAAATCATGGATTTGGGAGTTAGAAATTTACCCCAATGAAGAATTTTAAATTTGAAACTTG
This sequence comes from Anisodus tanguticus, assembly GCA_034509755.1. NCBI lineage: Eukaryota > Viridiplantae > Streptophyta > Magnoliopsida > Solanales > Solanaceae > Anisodus > Anisodus tanguticus. The sequence goes on along the minus strand of CM067553.1, from coordinate 17,802,481 downwards.
AAATCACCCAAAACCGAGCTCTAGAACTCCAAATATTTGAGAGTGAAGTCTCCGTCGAAATTTAAAAATCTATCATTGTTCAGTGTTTTAATTCATCGCCTTCGCGTAAGCCCGTCACAATCGCGAGCACACACGATCAGACCTAAGAAATTTGTCAATTGCGAACGCGTGAAGGGTCTCATGAACATGACGCTTCGATCCTGGGCTGACCCAATACCAACTCCTCTTCGCGAACGCGAGAGGGCCGACGTGAATGCTACCTACCGAATGCGGCCCCTTCCTCGCGAATGCTAAGAAGGAAACCAGAGAACTGGACACCAGAAATTCGTGGTGTCCCCCAACCTCGGAATGAATATCTGAAACTCACCCGGGACCTCCCGAAAACAAACTAAATATGCAACTTGAGTATAAACGACGCTACGATCAAAACACCGATTCGACTATTAATACAAACTTTTCCTAAAATTCTCATAATTTTCTCAAAATTCAAGATTAGGCAATCAAGTACCCCAAAAACGCACTCGAATGCCTCGGGACCCAAACTAAAGACTCGACTAAGTCATAAATGATGTTCCATACCTAATGAAATTGATGAAACTCAATTTCAGACACGTTTACCCAAAAGTCAACTTTTAGTCAAACTTTCCCATTTCAAAACTCAAGAAACTTCTAACTTATAATTTCATTTCTGAAACGAATCCGATTTACCTCAGGAAGCGTACCACCACTCTCCGCAAATTATAAACACCGAATTAGACCACAAAAAGGGTAAATTAGGAATAATATGTCCAAAAATACTAAACGATTAGACGGATCGTTACACGAATCTTATGTTCCTTACCATTTGTCTTGATCTGAAAATAAATATTTCCACCCCAAACTCATGCGGAGATTTTATATAGCTAAAATGTCATATTAATACTCATTTAACGCATTCACACCTAATCTGGATTTGCGGAGTATTACAAAGAGGTTCAAAGTTTCATATTTACATCAATTACTCCTTGGTATGGCTAGTTTGAATCTGGTTGATTCATTTGCTAATTTTGACAAGAATAAAATAATGAAGTTATTCAGGTATTATAAAAGTGAGTTTGGTGATAACCAACTTCAAGATCTCAGATAGCAGCTTGATAGTTTCAGCATCTATGTTCGACAGTGTGATAACAAGTTTCTCAACTTGGAGGGGATTAAGAATCTTGCTATTGTGATGACAAACAAAATTGGATCAAACTTGGTCTCTTGTTTATTTACTTGTGAATCTGATATTAATTTTACATATTGCTTTTGCAAGTGTGGAAAGAACATTCTCCCTGGTAAATCTTATAAAATATTATTTAGGTAATAACATTGGTAATTTTTGAATGGTTGTTTAGCTTGTAATATAGAGCGTAAGGTATTTGCAACCGTAATGATATTATTATGGGTCGTTTTCATAATATGAAGCCTTGTTAGTACAATTGTAAACTGATGATGTTTTTTTTGATAATGTAATTAATTTTTGTTTGCTCGCCAAGTTGTTGTCACTATAGATTCTTTTTATCTTATCTTAAAATCAATGGTGCACCCATCCTCTTAAAATTGTGGATACGCCTCAACATAAGTGTCCAATGTAATTTTGTGCCTACCAATGGGCAAATAATATAAACTATGGCCTAAAGGTATTTAAAAATGGGATATGAAGGGTAAAAAACTATAAAAAATGAAATAAATAACTACCCGCCAAAATAATAGACGACAAATGTATATTGTTTTAGTATATTAACAAGTAATATATGTATAGTATATATATATATAACTAGCGGCTATAATTATTTTTGGCCAAGCGGCCAAATGTGTTAAAGCTCAATACTCAACGGGTGGCTAGTTTATACCCTACCGTTTAAGTTGTACCTAATTATTTTTTGAGAATATCTAACTTGATATAGACGTACAAGCTTAAGAGCAGACAAATATATGAAGTTCAGGCATAAATATATGAAATTTGGCTTTAACAAGTCAAACTTCAGTCTTGTATGCTTGAAGTTCATATAAAAATGTCTAAAAGTTTTGGGATTGTCAGCCCAAGCTTCAAACATGTATGTCTTAAATATGGATCTTGTAATCGCCTATTAGTACCCTCCCCCCCCCCCAAAAAAAAATACCATGTTTAAGTGGAAACCTGAATTTTTTACGTCTCACCACAATTTGCACCTTAAAATTTTTATTTTCAAATTCCAAAAATATTTATACATGATACACAAACCACCAAAAATGATTCATGATAAATTATTTTACTATTTTCGATCCAATTATCTATATCTATATTTGTACAAAAATATGAAATCCTAATGTAAATTGTGATTAGAGTTTGAGGTAAGTCAATTAGAGTATGTACCAAGTGTACAAAAAGACTAGGGTAGAAAAGAATCAAAAGAAACAAAGTTGAAAATATGGGTTGAGATGATGTCAGAATGCGGAGCGTATGTTCAACATATTGACCGCATGTGAGACATGAGAAGGTAAAAATTAGGTCTTGGGATACGGTCAACATACGGATTATAAGTGCCACATATGGGCCGTATCCCCACCATCTAAGAAAGTAATGAAGGTTGAAAAAATTCAAGTTGTTGAAGTTGACATATAGGAGCCACATAAGGGTTGTATGTCGTATATACGATCCGTATGTCAACCTTCTGTTGAAAGACTGAGAGTCGATTTTGATAGATTTCAAGAGTCAAAATGTGGCCGACGTACGGATCATATATCCAACATGTGTATCGTATGTAGTGGTCGTCTGACGCATGCCTGGACAGAAATCATTAAATACAGAAATGCGCAAATTGTAAACCCTATTAATTATGGACGAGTTTTTTAGAGATATTTCATCCTAGACTTATACCCAAACACCTAAGATAGTGCTTTATCATGTTATGGTCAAATTACGTAAAGCTATCAAGGACTAACACTAGATCATCATTCAAATCCCTAGATTCTTGAAATTCAATGCAAGACCAATTGAAAAGATTTTGGAAATTTCTTCAAAGGTTAAAACTTCATTTCCTTTTAGTTATCTAATTACTTGGAAAAAAGGTAGTAGGTGATCCAAAGCCTAGAATTCATTGGGGATTGAACCGTATTATGAAGAATAATATATTAGAGTTGAACCCTAGTTTCATGAAAAAGGGTGAAAATTTAGAATTTGATCAAATTTTAATCTTTATCACTCCAATGGAATGTAGAGTGATTGTTTGGGCATTGGAGCGTGCATTTGAAATAAAAGCGGGATTTGAGATATGTTTAGTTTTTCAAAGATGATTGCTTGCTTCTCTACTTGTGGGTTTGAATGAGTTTACATGCACGTATGGGACAAACTCTCATGGTTACTTGTGTTGATTCCATGCTACATGGTTATACTATATCTAAACTAATTTAACCTACAATGATTTCTAAATATCTAAATTATGTCATTGAATTTTGAACATGTAAATTTTGACAAAGTAATGTTGATTCGTCTATCGGTCATGATTTTTTAAATATTGTATTATATATCACTTGCTTATGGTAGGCCTAATTAATCAAGAGAGAGAAACGTATATATATATATATATATATCCTAACGTGGTGATTGCCTAGCCATTCAAGAGAAAGAATGGTCATCGTGGGTTGATAGCCCAGTGTGGTGTCTCAAGTGCTGTTTAAGGACTCTATAGTGACAATCCATTCTATATCATCAAATTGGTTTGTGACCCATATCACTCATGTATCATGAATATGGCCAAATAACAGGACATGCGTTGTTTTCTCTGCTCGTGTTTTATTCTCTCTTCCGGATATCGATTTACTTATGATTTTGAACCGCTATGATTCACTATCTCTATTATTACTGTGATTATTTTATTATTTAGATCTTGCCCCTAGACATTCATTGTACCCAACACCCAGATATATCACTATAGTTTTTGATGGCATGTTAGGTAACGAAGAATTACAAATACATGAAGATTGAGCAGGCTATGAGGACTTGATGATTCCAGACCTTTAGTGAGCCCACATGCTTGTTCATGGGACTCCACTCATCTATTATTTTTCTTCTATTAGTTTCAGGTAGTGTCCTGAGTTTAGCTTATAATTTCATCTTTGTAGAAGCTCCATAGCAAGTGTTGGTGCTGTGAGTAGGATTTGTTAAAGTTATTAGTAGACTTGTTGGGTTTTTTTTTTTTTTATTCACAAATTCATTCTCAACTTAACTTGTTGGGATTCTGTAAGTTGAGAGTGAAATTTATCCTTTATTTGGTCATTTCCATTCACTCGCCTTACATTCTTGCTTCTCATTATAATTGTCATTGTAGCACGTGTGTGGCCCAGCCCATAAGGGCCATGCGGACTTGACGTCATCCCCACCTTCCTCCAGTATATCACTGGCAGTCCTTCGTGAGTACGGCACACACCTTTTTGTTTGTTTCAAAGCCATTTGTTTGGGCGGGGCGTACTAAACTTTCTTGTCCAATACAAAATTGAATATAAGAAAATACTTTTAGAGAAAAAAAATATTTTCTGTTTACCGATTTATGGAACCTCACTTACTAGTTTGAAGTTGAAAAATAGATTTCATGCAAATGACATTGATCACTTATTTAGCATTGACTATTGAATTATTTCATTGGTCATTAATTTAAAGTAAAGAGTGTTTATTTAATTATGTGTTAATCATAATTGTGCTGCAACAAATCGTTGAATGAGAATGAGGTATTAGTTGCTATTTGTTATCTTTATAAGGTGCTTCTTATGTGGTTCTTTAGCATTGGATGCTTATTGAGGCAAGGTCGGGTCGGATATGGGGCGCGACATTTTATTGCTTTTCTTAATTATTTTTCTTACTTTAAATTATTATCTGTATTGAACTTATTTATTTGGTTGACTTGAACTGCAATATATGTTTAAGTGTTGTTAACTGTTAGATACATGCCTATATTCATGTTATTGTTACTTTCTTTACATTTTCATATAAACTGCATATATTAAGATAATGTTGTTTTTAAAGTAACTCTCACCACTATCTTATTGTGAGCAGTCAATGAAACTTACTGGAAACACGTTGATTTTCGTATTCATATTACGTTTGGTGTACTCTTTGTACAGGTTAGGATCCTAGTACCAGTATTGTTTGCAACTGAGTTACCTTATTTGAGGATCCAGCTCGGTGATTAGCCACTTGCCTTTCATTGTAGTGGCCACAACGCCCTTTTCCTTTATGCCATTTCTTATATGTTGTCATACTCTGCAGTAGAAAGACTTATAATTTCCTATTTAGTTTGTGTAGGGATTTGTTAGGTTCGTAAGCACAGCGGAAGTTTAAAATTTTACTTACTCAACAATGATCCTGGCATGGCTTATACGATAATCATATTAAAGTGTTCAAAACACGATAAGGAAAACTTACAGGCTTTCGTATGCTGGATTCACTACTATGGTATCCACGCAATTTGTCTCTCCAATTGCAAGTTCCAACTTCAGTGTATTTATCTAACGAAGAACGCTAGGAATTCTTTTGTTAGAAGAGAGAAAGTAATTCAAGGCTGTAAGTCTTGAATCCTCTATTTTGTCTGACCGACTAACTTCATAATTATAAGGTTTGTGTTGTTTATATATGAGTTCAGAACAAAACCTAAGCAAATCTAAAACAAAAAAACCTGGCCCATTTTAATGTTCACACGTCCAAGTGGACGGCCAAGGTGCCGATTTTGGGCCAGTAATTTCTGGCCCGATTGCTTCCATGTATTTGTCTGAGTACCCATATAATATATCCAACACAATTAATTAAATCTGAAATCCATTTCGACTTAATTAAATAATTTCTATCAAATAGAAATATTCCATAATTATTATAAATTAAATATCTCGATTCTAAATCGAATATTTAATATTTTCTCAATACACTCTTAAATCGAAGAAACAATCGCATATAGTTTGACCCAATAGGCCTTCACATATCGACATTAATCTAATTAATGTCCATACGAAACTCCTAGATTGCGTCGTATGACGAACTCAATATGTGAAGTACGTTTAGATGAATCCAGCAAACTTAACCTTTATGCGGAACTATAAATTCCTTTCATTCGCGACATACTCGATTAAGCTTAGGATTTGCCAAGTGTCTATTCAAATGGCTTAATCACTTTATCTCACATTTATTAGTTGACAACTATATCATATTCTAAATATGTCTCTTGCACTGGCCAATGACTTTAGTCAACTTAATAACATTGAGAACTTGAGTGCTCACTTGAATTTCCAATCAAGGAATGAATCCTATTCTTGGCTCAACTACCACCTTGATTTACATCCTGATGCACCCAACACAAGCCGTAACTTATCCAGAAGGAGTTTAAGCTTAAAACTTGGTCAAAGTACATCATTCTGCAAACAAGGTGTGTATTGACCTCAAGTCAAAGGACCTTTATATTACACACGCTGATAACACTATAGACAAGTATAACAAATAGTTTATCGACAGGGTATACCAATACTTCTCCAAAGTATCCATGTGTCCATCACGAGTAACCATTACTCGCAGCTGTGAGAAATATTACATTCTCTGAGAATGTGATGCAGACCACATGTCAACTTATAGCATATCATCGATATCCCATTCTCGATGATCACTAGTCGAGACTATTTTGAGAGTTACGTTCTATCATTAATATCTCACTTTATTAATGACAACGTAAACTCAAGGGATGCACATATATGAATAATTGCAAATAATCAAACAATAATTCAATAATTGCAAATGTCATAAATATTAATCTTATTAATAATATGAATATGTTCAAGTACATTATGTCCCTAATATAGATTGTCTCTAGGACATATATACTTTCAGTTTGCTTATGGCAATACAACACCAGAGCTTGGCAAGTTAATTATGTATTTGGGATTTTGCTTTCGCATTCTATCTCCGACTTTATTTATATTTATGATTTTTCAGTATGTTATTCTTATGTGTTATGCTTTCGCATTTCAAATATTGGTAATGAATGTTTAGTTCACCTGACTTAGAGATAATCAGGTGCTATCACGACTAAGAGTTATTTTGGACAGTGACATTTTTTATAGGAAAAAAATCATTTCACGAGAAAAAAAGCACAAATAGATACTGAAATATTGGTAATGAATGTTTGGTTCACCTGACTTGGAGATAATCATGTGCTATCACGATTAAGAGTTATTTTGGACAGTGGCATTTTTTATAGAAAGAAAATAATTTCACGAGAAAAAAAGTACTAATAGATACTTAAATATGTCAAAGCTTTGAGAATCAAATTAAGAAAAACAACACAACTATTTGATCCTTAATTTATATTTTAGTAGATTTGTGGGAATCAAGTTTAAACTAGCCATACAAATGCTCAAATTCAGTAAACTTACTTAAGTCATTTGAACTAGCTAAAGCAATAAGAATTACATTTATTATCGTTGGTATAGGAGAATAAGTCCTTGGGGCTATAGGAGAAAAACTACCACATGATGTTGAATTGAACCATCAACGATTGACAACTAAAGATGACTTTATATACATAAGGTATAAATATAAATCTAATAGTGTTTAAAAACTTATCTAATAGTGTTTAACAGCTTAATGATGAATATGATAGAAAGTTTGGCATGTGACGTATTATTTATAGGGTAAGTGAGAATTCCGCTATGACAGAGGTGTTTATTAAGACGTTTAATACAATAGAGATATTAAAATAAGAAACTCATAAATATGTATATCGAGATGACAAATGAGTGCAAGTCTAGATGACCGTTTTCTTCCTCTTTTTCTATCTCAAACACAAGTAAGTGAGGATATCGCTCTGACAGAAGTGTTTATTAAGACGTTTAATAAAATAGAGATGTTAAAATAAGAAACTCATAAATTTGTATATCGAGATGACAAACGGGTGCAAGTCTAGATGGTCGTTTTCTTCCTCTTTCCTATCTCAAACACAAGTAAGTGAGGATTCCGCTCTGACGGAGATGTTTATTAAGACGTTTAATGCAATAGAGATGTTAAAATAAGAAACTCATAAATTTGTATATCGAGATGACAAACGGGCGCAAGTCTAGATGATCGTTTTCTTCCTATTTCCTATCTCAAACACAAGTAAGTGAGGATTTTGCTCTGACAGATGTGTTTATTAAGACGTTTAATACAATAGAGATGTTAAAATAAGAAATTCATAAATCTGTATATCGAGATGACAAATGGATGCAAGTCTAGATGACCGTTTTCTTCCTCTTTCCTATCTCAAACACAAGTAAGTGAGGATTTCGCTGACACAGGTGTTTATTAAGACGTTTAATACAATAGATATGTTAAAATAAGAAAGTCATAAATCTGTATATTGAGATACCGCAATTCTACATGGTCTTTTCTTTCTCTTTCCTGTCTCAAACACAAGTGAAGCAAAAATATAATATAATCCAGTGGCAAAGCCTGGGTGCTATAAGGAGCTCTGGCATGAGACAGCGTGGGTTCGATTCCCCGCAAGCACGAAGAAACTCTGCATGTTGGGGAATTTGACCTTGTCTCATTGATCAGTTGTAGCTCCCAGAAAAACTGGCCACCGGAGCACATCCCGCGATTTACCTGGTAATAGTGTTGAAGGACCGGTCCTATTACCTCCAGGACGTCTGAGTAATACCAGTGAAGTAGTCAGGCGCAAGCCTGGAAACCTGGATTATCAAAAAAAAAATAATATATATATAATATAATCCTTTTTCCACCAAAAAGTCACACAGCTCGATCAATCAAACCCCTCTTTTATTTATTTAATTAACCCCCCCCCCCCTCCCCCTTTCATTTTCCCCCAATTCTTCTCTTTCTCTCCCTACAACACCCAAAATTGAAAACCCTTATGTGATCAATTCAATGCCCAATTTCTCCAAACCCTAGACCTCATTAAATTATAATGAACGATTCAACTGAAGCTATGGATGTGTTTGAGTTCAAAGCAGAGGAGCAGCCTCCCGAAATCGACGCTAATAGGTTTTGCAGCCAGTATATAGTCACTCAAAATGGTAAAATTTTCAATTTGTTGAAATAATTTTTTTACTTTCTTTTGGATTTTGTGTTGTGGTACGGCATTTTCTAGAATATTTATTTTTTTCTATGAAAGCATTAGTAAATCTTGTAGTGGGTAGCTTGTATTTTGTATAATATTCTTATTATCCGTGTTTGTAATTGTTTCCTGTAAGGGTATACCCCACTATGTGGGATTACACTGGGTATGTTGTTGTTGTGTTTGTTGTTGTAGTTTCTGAACTGTTTGTGTTTTATTTCATACATTTTGGTTCATGGGTGTGTAGTGTAACCTTTAGGGTGTGTTGGGCATGGAAGGAAATGTTTTCTAATTTTCTCATGTCTGGTTGGGCGGAATTTTTGAAAAATGCTTTCTGTAGGAAAATAAGTTAGCTTAAAAATGGGGGATCTTACTTTCATTGGTAAGGATTCGATTCCCTATCTTGTAATCCCCTCTTCCATTTCCCCTTCCCCACCCCCATGTAATAAGAAAAAGATTTTTTTTAAATGCTTGAAAATGAGAAAAATGACTTTACTAATGAAAGTAGGTAAAACAAGTTCCACAAATGGCATTCTACATTGATTGTCCCGTGCCCACCCTCGAAGGCACTCATCTTCACCCCATCACCCACCTTACCCACCCCTTCCCCCACCTCACCACCTACCCCACCCCACCACCCCAACCTCAATCCACTCCAACCACCGGGGCCCCCCAACCACCACTACCCAACCAACCCAACGCCTATAGTATTTGTCTAGATTATATACTATGTTGCCCGGACTCTTCAAAAATGTTGTTGAGTGCATGTCGAATCTTCCAAAAATGCACTACTTTTGGAGGATCCGACACACACTTAGCAACATTTTTGAAGAGTCTGAGCAACATAGTTATATACAAATGCTTTTAGGATAATATCTTTTGCGTACGTACCGAACACAAGAAAATAAGTAAGAAACCGTGGAAAACATTTTTGCGTCAAAGGTAACCACGGAAAACATTTTCCGTGAAAACATTTTCCTACATACCAAACACACCCTTAGTTTGTGAATTGTTTTTTTTTAATTATCATGTGTTTTTAGCTCTTTTTTGAATGTTTAGGTTGTGTATTATAATATTTAACAACTACTTCAATCACAAGCTAGTTGGGGTCATTTATATTAATTTTCAATATTCATTTCCCTTCATTTAGATCTGTTTCACTCCAAGACTCGGTATTTTCATTCCAATACTCAATAATTGGGGTTCTTCTAACATTAGAGGTTCCTTAAAATTTCTATTGACATGAAAGATTCTGTTAGTCAGTGCCTGAGCTGGATTCAGTTTATGTTTTGGTATAAACTAAACTCATGATCTCTGGTACATAGAACGCACTAGTATATTTTTCTTAGATTTCGTGTTAAGCATTAGAGTAAAATAATCCCCTAATTGGTCAAACTTAAGATGTTAGTTGTATCTTATGCATCTATCTAGTATCATTAAGTTGTCTATTTATTCTATTCCTTATTTATTTTTCTCAAGTGGAATCAACGCCTTTACACTCCACACTGACAAAGAAGTGGAAAATATGGGTTTTCCTCTTTGCGAGAAGTGAATTACAAAGTGTGTTAGGATAGGAGCATATTTATCAATTGGATGGTAACACTTACTGCACAGTTCGAATTTTATGTAGTTGTTGTTCCAGAGGTTTTTACTCATTAGCCTTCATTGGTACTTTGGTAAATGAATTGATGGGCGTATTTGGTAGGTTGTTCAACATATTCATCACAACGACTATCCAGTTTATGGGTTATCAGTCATTCGGCAATTAATTAATAGTTAGATGTTTCGTAAACCCTGATTGTCCGTAGCTTAAGTAGCACACCCCATTGTGGAAAACTTGAGTTTCTGTTGGTCTACATACTTAATTTGTGATAAATTAAGCAGGTTCCTTGGTGTATCAAATATGTGATCTCTTACTGGTTGGTTCTGCCTAAAAAAAGAAATAGCAGATCAGTTCTTTGTATTTGTGCTTTATTAATTTTGGCTTGACATTCTTATATGAATTTTGTTTGTCAATATTCATTTAAGGTGCACCAGGAATCAATATAAACTCGAAGGAGACTAGTGATGAACCATCTGTAGACATTGAAGCAGCTGACAGTGATTTCAATGGTAACCGTGCTCTCTCAAGTCTGGATGCAGAAGGCTGCAGTGATGAGAGAATGCTGAGATTGGGTAGCATGCCAAAAATTACTTTAACAAACAAAGGGCGATATCCTGATAGAGAGCCTAACAATCACATAAGTGGAAGTTTCTTGGAAGGCAGTTCATATAGCGGGACAGCTTTTCAAGAGCTTTTCTCTGGATTTCCTTCTAGTGTATACCGACAATCCATGTTTTTTAGTACCTTTTATCATTTCGATAGACTATTCTCTTAAAACTGCCATTTCAACGGTGGAATATGTGCAGGATGAATCAGTTGGTGCGGTTTCTGATGTTGATGAAAGCATAAGTGAGGAATCAGCCTCATACTCATCTGCCACTCCAGAAAATCATGGTCTGTTCTTATTGCCTGTGTCATTCTTGTACACCAATATCACAACAATTCAATATTGTATTGTTTGCTTACTTAGCTTGTATTTATTTCAGACATCTTAGATGGACCATTATCAAATCACCACTTTGACCACTGGGGAATGGTAATGATAGCTACTCAATTTATGAAAGGCTTCTTCATATTGTATGTAAATAATATATAGCAATGAACACTCACTAATCCTGCTCAATTAGTGATTGAAGGATATACAGTTGTTGGATTAAAGTGTTGTCTCCTTTCTGTATGCTCTAGTTCTATCATTATTACATTTTGAAACAAACTGTATTTGCATTGATATCATATTTTCAATGTGTAAATATAAATGTCGAAAGCGATAATGATATGAAACCAGGTGAATTTTCGCAAAAGTTCATGAGCGACTTCTGTACCTGTGGAAATATTAACAACAAATATTAACAACACATTCCCATATACTTTTTCTCCCGTGCTATTCTTCTCACAATAGTGATTGTTCTCTCTTTTATCATCTTAACTTTGAAAAAGAAAAATGATACAGTTTATGAGCAATAGCACTACATGAAGAAGTAAAAGATGAATAGTAAAAGCTAGTAACACTGCAGTTGAGAAGCTATTCTGTTGAATCTGTCCTAGTGGGAGGTTTTGGCATCTGCGGGCTGGGTATTTATCTATTTGAAATATCCATAGAGTGTAGGACTTCTACATCCAAGGTTTTCTGCTATTCTTTGGCCTAAGTCTCTTAAAACTAATTGTTGGCCAACGGTAGCGGAACTCATTTGGAATTAAAATTATTGTATGACTTGTGCAGTTTAGTATCTTCCATTTTGTCCTTCATTTACCAATTTTTTTCTGTTTTGCAGTTTGAAAACGAGCGAATTGTTTTCTGTCCCGATTATCTCTATTATGGGGGAACATCCTATGCAGTGACAGATACTACAGTAACCTTTTCCAGTAATTGTGTTGAGGTCAAAGGCTCAACAATGAATGAGAATTCAGGAACTTTTTGCATTCACTTTGAAGTTGAAGACATATTCCAAATTCAACCTCGTTTGTCAGGGAGGGTGAGTGTCATTGTCACACATTTTGGAGTGAGTATTATGTGATGCTTGCAGATGTCATGGGGCTGAAAAGTCTCATTGCTTTGTTTTCAGTTTGACGTGGCTGTGTTTAAGATCCATGTAAATAAAAGATCAACAACACAAGGTGAAAATGCTCATGAGACTTCTGGTACGCTGTACTGCAGCTCATGCTCTTTCTCCGGATGTATTCATTTTCAGTTGAACTCCAGTTATATCTGTAATATTATGCTCTTCTTGTTTTGAAGTTTTTTATTATTATGCGTAAGTGGGAATCAGTAATGAGGTGTTTGTTATGATTTTTGAATCCAGTCCACCATTCTTCTTTCACTATATTTTTTGAGTAATGGACATAACCATAAGAAACAAGTTTACTTTGAAACTGAATTGGAAATGTGTTTGTTGTTTAGAGTCTTTTGCATGTGGACCTCTTCACTTTTGGAGGTCCTAGGACCATGAGATGCTTATAACCTGCAAAAGCAATTTTGTCTAAATAATAAAGGGCCTTCTAACCTTTTTGGCTTAGTGAACCGTCTTAAGATACTGAGACTTCGGCTTGCGATAGCTTTTCCTTGTCAAGGTTTTACTCTGTGCTGCTTCTACTTTTCTTTACTCTGTGCTGCTTCTGCTTTTCTTGCTTAAGTCTTGCCATTTCTGTGGGGGACCACTAGATTTTTTTTTGTTTATAGCATGATAACATGCTATGAAAGTGAGCACTGTTTTTGAACATATGTTAATTAAGCTCCTTTTTAATGGAAAAGAGAATAAGAACAATGCTATGCAAAACTAAGAAGGAATTTAAGATAATGTTTCACTGCTTGTACTTTGAAGTAACTCTACGGCTTGGCAAACACAAAGGAAGTGAAATTTTGACGAGTTGTTTTCTCTTCTTGTTTCTGTTCTTCTGTCCTTTGATTTAGGTTTCAGCTATCAATTGGAATACACATTATGGGCTTGGAGTAGCCACTTTGTCAATCATGCACCATTTCCTTTCTGGTCTATTCTAAAATGGACACTTCGTAATTTTTTATATTTAGATTCTTTTTAACTTTCTCTCTACCTTCACAAGGTGGGGTTAAGGTTGCGTACACACCACCCTTCCCAAACCCCACTTGTGTATTACACTGGGTATGTTGTAGAAACTTTTTAACTTTAAACATCATATTTTATCCTTAATAACATGCTTTAATAGCCATAGAAATATCATATCATGTTTAAAACTGCAAGTTCTAACAGTATTTTGGTATGTGCCAACAATCTTACTTTCTTTCTTAAACTCCATGCTCAATCAAACGGCACCATATAAAATAACAGATGGAGGATTGTTATCAAAATTTTAAAATGCAATGAAATGGCATTTTTCTTTTTCCAAGAACCAAACCATTCTGTATTGATGACATATAATTATAGGCAACAGATTTCAGACGAAATCACGTTTCCTTTCACTTTCCAAAAATGTAGACAATATCATGCTATGTTGTCCAACAAGTTTACTTTATTTTCCTTCCTTTTGACGGCACTTGTCTTCATCTTTGGGAGGACAGTGGATAGGGGACTTCCCTCTCTCTGTTGTAGATTCACATTTGTGCTGCCCTTCTTATCCATGTAATGCTTCAGTCTCGTCATTTGTTTCTTAGAAAGTGATTTGGTTGCTTGAATTTGCCTTTGTTATATACGTAATGCTTCAGTCTCATCATTTTGTTTCTTATAAAGTGTTTTGGTTTCTTGAACTTTCTCTATTGTCTATTCACACGTGTACTACCTTTTTGTGTACACAATGCTTCAGTCTTGTCATGTTGTTTCTTATAAAGTGTTTTGGTTTCTTGAATGTCCACTTTTTCTGCATTCTAAGTGATAGAGAGGCAAAATATCTTCTTGTCCTTTCTAGATCCTCCCGACAATTTTAAGCTTCTACACTGGATAGTAGAGTTTGTTCTCACGTCTCAGGAAAGTTCAAGCCCTTGTACTTGCAAGTCTTTCTTCTCTCAACTGCTTGTCTTTAGGACCCTCTGGATTTTAGTCTTCTTTCATTTTAAGAGAAGGTCCCTTCCAGACATAAAGCTTTAACATAGTCTGTAGCGAATGACAGGCTAAACACTGGTAATTTGCTCCAAATTCAGAGCAAATAAATGTTATTTCTCCTAATTAGCGTGTAATGTATACAACTAGACATAACAATGAGTGTCTGCACACTAGATAGTGCACTGTTCTTTTCCAAAGTAAGTCTGGAGGACATTACTGGCAATTATGGGATTACCATATGTTCCTTTTGATGAATTTTGTGGCTTTGTAGTTACTGCAGAAGGTAAAGTTTGGTTGGAGAGTATGTTAAACTTGCAGTGCTAGGTGAATTTGGATTGAGTGAAATGCTAGAGTATTTGAAGTTTAAACTTGTCCAACTTTGGTTTGGGCAGAGTAGTTTTCTTGGCATTGAAATAGTGCAAGGCAGAATGATAGGGTCAAATGACATCCAAAGTGAATTCTTGTTACTCTTATATGCTTCAAAACTTCTGATGTCGCTTTTTGACGATATCTTAACCTCATTTGTATTCTTCATTAACTTTTAATAAGCTACGTTTTTCTCATAAGAATCATCCTTCTGTAATATAAAATGATAAAACTAGAAAGACTTCATAAGAAAACGATAATATTTGAAAGAACAATAAAAAGTTAGTAAAGTTATTGAAATTAATTTATTATCCATATCCACGAATAATATTAACATCTCCATTGTGGCCTCTAAGAAAATTTGGAATCACATGAATCATGTGATTGTGATACAGTACATTGCAAAATTACAGGATACTGATGGGTTCACACAATAAATGGATATTTCAAGCAGGACATCGTTTTAAGCAGAATATTGTAGGAGTGGCCAGTGGGCCGGGCTCGGGTCTGGCGGTGTCGGGGTCGGGGCGGGACGGGAGAAGGGGCGGGGTCGGGTCTGGCGGGACTGGAGCAAGTCCCGTCCCAATCCCGATCCCGTCGGGCTCGGGTCGGGGCGGGGTCGGGCTCGGGTCGGGATACGGCGGGTTTTTTTTTTTTTTTTTTAAAAATAACACATGTATAAAAAAAACTCAATAAACAAAATAAGATAGTGTAATAAAAACATCCCAAGGCTGTTTTTGTGCCTCTTATATTATTTAATAGACATATGATTTTTTTGTAATACAAATACAATTGTCTAAAATCTAAATTGCAACTTTGTGGTGTTGTCCAAAAGTTACAAATTACATAATAAAATTACAATTAAAAAAATTACATTCTCAAAAAAACCTGTTCTAATTGCTTGATGATTTCATGTGGTTCTTCGGTTGGAATTGGTATTTGTTGGTCAAATTGATCCACGTCGCTTCCACTACCTTCGGTTAAGATTTCGTTGTAGTTTTCATCATCTTCTTCGTTGATCTCCGGTTGACCGCACCTTCTCCGCTCCGCTCGTATTCAATCTCTGAATAATACTGCAATTTCCAAAATGTCTCCGCTAATGAGTGTCTGTGGTCTCCTATTTGATATCTGCTGCAGAAAAAGCGCTTTTCGACGCGTTGACGACGCTTGAATGTTCAAAACATCTCGAGCCATCATTGAAAGTGTCGGAAAGGTCTTCTCATTCCCCCTCCGGTATTTCGGCAAGTCTTCATGTCCATCTTCATTGATAACTTCTTGATACGGTACGAGAACCCCGCAAAACAAAAATATCCAACTCGCTAATTTGGTTAGTAGTAGAGGTACGACCGCACATTCTATTTACGAGGCTTTCAATACTAGCCGCAGAAACAAACATGTCTTTTGTGAGGTTGTATTGAAGATGAAGAAGATGGTATGGAAGTTGGTAAATTACTAGCATTTTCTTGTTGATAAAATCTATATATATTTTTGCATTGGTGTTCTACGCTAGACAATACTTCTTCTTTAGTTTGTTCAATAGGTGGTGGGTGATTTAGATTTTTGGGACTTGGAGGTGGTAGTACTTCTATACAATCGTAAATAGTTTCAATTAGTGATTTAGTACCGTCTATTTTAATAGTAGGATTTAATACGAGAACCAATAATATAAATAGAGGGAATAGGAATAAAATATTTTTTTATTTTGAGAAACATTTTTTTAATATTTGCCTTATAAATTTGGTTTTTCCATATATTCACTAAGTAATAAAAATATTAGAGTTATATAAAATAACATAGTTGAAATAGTAGGATAATATATACCGGAGAATTCTTTTGTTGCTTGAAAAAATTTCTCTAAAAATACAATAAGTTCGGAAATTTTTTCCCAATCACTATCTAAAATCATATCGGTGGCTTTTTATTATGAGAGTTAAAAAATAAAGTTATAGGTAATTTATAGTCATAAGCAACAAGTAGTTGCTCGTATAAAGAATTCCACCTAGTGGATACTTCTTGTGGAATTTTTCTAAAAGGTAGTCCACAATCATGACAAATTTTTTTATATTCTTTTCTACGTTGTACTTTATTACTTTTAAAAATAAAGTTTATAGCAAATTGTATTTTACTAAGAATGTCTTCAAAAAGTGATAGATCATCCTTTACAATTAAGTTATATATATGGCACACGCATTTTATATGAAAATGATCTGGAAAAGACGGAGTTAAACTATTTTTTAAAATTGTAATTGCGTAATTGTTACTAGAAGCGTTATCTAATGTAATAGTCATAATTTTATCGGTAATTCCGTAATAATCGCACACTTGATAAATATTTTTTACGCAATAAAAGTACTAGTGTGCCTATCATCTATATATCTATACGCTAAAATACGTTTTTGCATAGACCATTTATAATCTATCCAATGACAAGTTACAGTTAAATAATCATGGCCGTTAGTACTACGACCTATATCAGACGTGATGGATACTTTGCCATTAAAATGATATAATGAAAAACGTAAATATTGTTGATATTCATGCGCGAATTTAAATACATCTCTCTTAACGAGTTGATCTAGGAAAACCGTTAAAAGCAGGATTATATATATCTCTAATGTAATGAATAAACCGGGAGATGAAGGAAATGAAAAAGGCAAACCCTCCACAAGAACTAATTTTGATATTGCTTCCCTATCTCTATGTTTATTGTATTTAGAGCCTACAATTCCCCCCGTCATAGGGTTAATTTGACCCCGTACTTGGTCGGGACGATGTATCGGTATGTGAACCTTGTCCCGATGGAGCGGCGTTTGCGCACCCGGTTTTGAAGCTGGTATTGGGCATACCTAATTTGGATGAGCACTTACTACGTGTCTAATTAAACCCCCGTCCCACCGTGACCTTTTCCAGTTTTAAATTTTAAAACATTTTTACAAATTTTACATATGGCTACTTGATTCTCTACGTCCCTATCAAAAAATGTCCATGCATCCGATTTTAATGGTCGTTTTTTGGACCTCGTCTCATACTAGGGGGAATAGGAGGTATTTCGGTTGAAGGTGCACTAGTGGGTGTGTTGTCATCAACATTAGTGGGTATATCATCTAGATCATCGTCTAAATTAAAGTCTTCTTGAGTTTCGAGAAAATAGCTCTGTTCTAAATCTAATGGTATTGTAGGAAAATGTTGAGTATCAACAAAATCATCTGTGTAGGAATAAGATGACTAGAAGAAGTACCCTTGCCCTGGTTGCCCCTACTAGAAGAAGCACCTTTACCTTTACCCTTAAACATACCTTTTAATCCTTCCATTTTAATTATGATAATAAATAAATAATTAAAGACAATAAAATTAAGTGATCTAAACTAAATAAACGAGACAATAATAATTTAATGAAGGAACGAATGTACCAAACGCCGACGTAACGTCGACGTGTAATCGAGAGGTTGAAAATTGAAACTTTGCTCGATGGAAGATCCTCAAGCTAGTTGCCAACTTCACTACCAATTCCCAAATGAATAAATAAAATTGAATATTTAGCAAACAATGTAGAATTGTAGAGAGATATATTGAGAAATTAGAGAGATTGTAGGAAGATTTGTGAGAAAGATGAAGAGAAAATGAGTTATTTATAGTTGAAAAATTGGGTTAAAGTGTAAATATAATAACTTATGGGTTAAAAATAAATATTAAGGGGTAGGGGGTTGGGGGGGGGGGGGGGGGCTAAAATGGCCGTTGGCCAACGGCCATAATCTAAAATGGCCGTTGGTGCAACGGCCATTTTTGCAAAGGGCGGGGTCGGGGCGGGCTCGGGTCTCGCGGGCCTGGGGCGGGCTCGGGTCTCGCGGGACGAGACCTCGTCCCGTCCCGAGTTCGAGTCCCGCCCCCGTAATTTTTTTTTTTTTTTGGCGGGGTCGGGGCGGGACCGGGACGGGCTCGGGTCGGGGTCGGGCTGTCCCGGCCCACTGGCCAGCCCTAGAATATTGTAGTATAAGTATCCGGTATCTATGACAACTATATTTGAGTCTTCAAGCAATACTCTGTTTAACGACGGAGCATTTATTTTGCTGTGTACAACTTTTACTCTCAAAGTTGTTTGTAGATGCCTTGGAACGACTACCAATTAATGTAGAACTGTTTCATAAATCTAAAATCTGGTTAAGAGTTTAGGATCGATGTTGTGCTGTAATGTTAGCATTTAGCAATATTGTGATGAGTCCAACCAGGTTCTCTGACCTAAGTTAAGCAGCAGGAGAACATCAGATCTTGGCTGAAGGTACATTTCTTTATGGCTGAATTAGAGCTGAAACTATGAGGAAATTAAGAGCCTTAATATTGGGAAATCACTGATGTTTGGAGGGTCAAGTATTTAGGATTTTCAGAGCTGTTTAGGCTGGTCTGTTGAAGTACAGTGAAAGATGTGGAAATTAGGAGGGAAATTGTAAGATTGGAAGCTCTGAATTCCCTAGGAATGTCCCCAAAGATAAGGTTGAATTAAGGATTAAAGAAGCAACAAACTTGCTTTGGAACCATATGAATGCAGTCATGATTTTTCACTATTTCAAGTTACAGGTACTGCATTCTGGGCAAACACCTATAACTTGACTTCTTTGTCACTTAGAAATGCAAATCAAATAGGAAAGATCAACAAAAAGAACTTGAGGTCTAATTGCCTGATTGAGAGCAAACATGCTGAGAGATCTAAGATTGTAGGGGTCGTGTGGTTCATGGGATAAGGGATAATAATTCCGGGATAAAATCTAGGATTGCTAATCCCGTGTTTGGTTGGACTATAATTTCTGGTATAAGCAATCCCGGGATTAGCTATACCACAATTTTGGTATTATTTTTATACTCCCTTCGGATTAAAAAAGAGTGTCCACTTAGCCTTTATTTTTTGATTCAAAAAGAGTGTCCACTTACCAAATCAAGAAAGAATTAACCTTACTTTTCCAGGTTTGTCCTTATTAAGTGTTAGGCGACCAAATCCCAGTACCTATTTTATTAGGGGCATTTTAGTCGAATTACCTATTTTTGTCTAGGAGTTAATATTTTCTTAAGGGGTGTGCAAATGACTAAGTGGACACTCTTTTTGATCTTGAGGGAGTACCACCTTGAATATGGGATAACAATCCTTTGATAAAACGACCAAAAGACAAAAGTGTTCTTCTCCAAAGCTCTTCTTCCGAAGTCCTTTAAGAATTCTAAGGTTGAAATTGGAATAAAAGTGTATTCAAGTTTTTATATTATAAAGCTAAACACGTTTTATATTATACTCTGTAAATTTCATCTTTAATCTAATTAACCAAGTATCTACCAGAAAAGTATATCCACTAAATAATCACTGTATTATAATCTCCACATTATTTATCGTGGTATAATTTGTTAACTTGTTAACGACCCCCTAAAGCATGCTACAAGCTAGGTTTGTATATATTAGTTTTTCTTTTTTTTTTCTCAACTTGTATTTTACGTCAGCTATAATTGTTAGATGCGACATGTCACTGATCACAAAAAAAGGTGCAACATGTCTAATTGGTGGTTTGCTGGTTGTTTCCTTGAATTCCCTATGTTGCTCTCTCCTCTGATAAATATGTCTTGCTTCTGGTAACGAATGATGAAGTTCTTAATGTCAAAGGTATTGAGGAGGTGGAGTTTGCTGTTAATGATTTTGACTTGTCTGAGAAATGTGAAGCAATTCAATCTTTGGATGGCTACAAGGCAGTATGGAACTACCAGTGAGTGCTTCAATCACCGTTTCTCACTTGTGCTATTGCTTTTGGTTGTAGAATTAATGTGCTCCTTTTTGTTATTGCTAATTTTTGGTGAATGAAGGGTGGTCTTTTTCTGTTAAACTGGCTAATTTTCCTTGGAGTGACATTTTCTCACTCTTTTATAGTTAGAGGGAAAATTACTGGTTGAGATATACTTGAAAAAAATAAAAATTTACTGCTAGAGATATATAAATAGGCTCCAAAACATGCTGCTTACTATGATCTAGAGTTTCTTCTAGACTGAAATGCCTGGTTTCTTGTTCCACTTTCTGCCATTCCTCAGCAGGATGGTGTCTACCTTTTAATTCTAGTGAAGTAATATTCTGATATTTTAAAGAGTCCCAGAAATGCTCACAATTGCTTATTGTCGACATGCTGACAGTGCCCCTTCCATATGCATGAACTGTAACATTGCTTTAAGTTTCATCAAGATACTTTTTGCGATTAGTGGCCAAGAACTTAGGCTGTATCTGATCTATAATCTGAACTTGATTGATTCAGCAACACTCTTTTTCTGTTCTTATTCCATATATGGACCTTGGACTTAAGCTCTTCTTTTATTATATTATGCTGTAATTGTGTGATTCTGCTCTTATCTTTGATCACCTGGTCTTTTAGCAATGAGAATGAAGAATGGAGGGAGAATTCACATGGGGAAACATCAAATCAGCAACCTAAGAAATATTTTCCAAGGTTAGTGAAGCTGTTTGTTAGACTCTCTGCAGGTGGAGGTTTAGATTCTGCTACAGCAAGGGTCTCTCTTTTCTCATGCGTGCTAATAGGTGTCTTTTGTATCCAAAGCTTTTTATGAAATTTTAGTGATATCACTTTGGCTGATGCTTATAACTTGGTAAACACTATCTTTTCTCTCTGCTTGTGCAGTATGCAGAGCCATGACTTTGGCACACAATATTTGATTTCCATTTATGGATGTTTTCTATTCTCATTCCATCTTTGATTTAGTAAATTAATCTTGTGGTGAGGTTTTTTTTTTTTTTAAATTCTTTTCTCCCTGAAACTCTCGGTAGATGAACTTTAATGGTCAAATGTCTGTCCAATAACTGGATTTTGCCATATTCCTTACACAATAGGTGATCCATGTCTTTGGCACCTCCATGTTTTGTTTTTTCTATTTGGTGTCTATTCATTGAGCTCTTATCTTTGACTTGGTAACTTAGTCCTGTAGCAGTTGGCAATGTGGATTTGCATGTTCAAAATCTATGCTACTTAAAAGATATTCTCCCAGATCATTGAAACAGTTTCTTTGCCCTCTGTAGGTGGAGATCTTAGAGCTGCTTTGTTGTTCGATTCAGGATTTCTTGTTTCTTATGTGTCTGGGTGTCTTTCCTTAGGCAGAGTTTAACACACCGGGGTTCATTGTTAATATCCACACTGTTTTGGATCCAAAAAAGTTAATGCAGAAAATGTGAAGAGCTTCAAAATGTTATACTACTGACTTCATAAAAGAAAGAGTCACCTAGGAAGGTAATGTTGCTGAAAATCAGATTGACAACAATGTTACTGTAGGATCAACCAATAAAAGAAAAACCAATGTAGACATAGTAAACCTCCTTTTGTGAGTTACAAGTTTAAGGGTCCTGGTAACAAAACTAACTTGACGAGGAAACTTGGTTTAGGCTCTGTTTTCGGAGTGGAAATGAACTAAACATGGCAAGTGGGCGTTACCACTTAACCCCACAAACTGGCCCTAGGTTCAGGGCTCCGATTTACTGCACTGCAGTGAGACGAGTCTACACCGACTCTGCTGCCAGGGGGATGAGGCTGGTCTACCGCCTCTTCCAGTTTGTTCGCTACACTTCATTTTTCTTCCTTTACTTGTCTCGCCCTTTTTTTCTTTTTCTTTTTGTCTTGCCTTTTTTTGTAAACTGAAACTACGTATTAGAAGTAAGATGACATTTGTCAAAGTATAACTTTATGAAAGCCAAGGTAGACATACCAATACAAGGGAAGAATTGGAAGAGAGGGATAAGAAACATATCAAGACTTTGAAGGGTCAGAAGGAAGATAGTTTGAACCTTAAAGCCGTTGTTCCACGGGAAACTATTTAGGTTTAAATAAAGGAGATATGGTATAATGGACTATGAGTTCTACCTCGATGGAGTTGTATCGTTGTTAATAGTAGGTCATTGGTGAAGATGACACGTGCTGGTGCATGGTTCGGCGTTGACAACATGTAAGAGGCACATGGACATCCTCTAAGGTTTTGGTTCAGTTGTAAGAGCACAATGCATGCTATGTGAGTGAGGCGCATCGCGCACGTCCCGAGTTTGGACCCTGCACAGACAAAGGCTTGGTATTTAGTGGAGAAACGTAGAGAGGTTGACCCATTATCCACCAAGATTTGAACCTTGCTCTAGTTGGCCCTTAGCATTCCTCGGTTTAAAAAAAGGCACATTCTTTCACACATGTTGATTCTTTTTATATTTTTGGTGAATAGACGAAGATGAATAGAAGAAATGTGAGGTAAGGCTGCGTACAATAGACCCTTGTGGTCCGGTCCTTCCCCGGACCCGCGCATAGCGGGAGCTTAGTGCTCCGAGCTGCCCTTTTAGGAGAAGATGATATAGTGAAGGGACTTTTTTTGTGATAAAGGATTTAGAGAAGGGATTTTAAAGGCTCTGATACCATGTGGAAAAAGAAAAGACGTGGAGAAAGAAGAGAAGATTTTGGGAATGTCTAGATTGATCATTCGCTCAAGCCGTTGGGGTTCAAAAAGTGTATACAGATGCTCTAAATTAGGAAACAATACATCATGATAGTAATTAAATGTCCCTAATTGATTCCCTGATTATTTTTAGTTGATGTGCATGATATATAGTAATCTAATTACATAATTACAGAATATGTGAAACCTATGACATCCCACTGCATTTATTTGTAAAATTCAGGATGTTATACCGTTTTAACCCTTTTCAGTGTAGGAAGTGGGTTTAGAACAAATGACTTCTTGGTGCAAAAAAGGACCTTTTGGCTTGTAAAATTTGGTCTTGTTAGGGGTAACTAGTTATATGAAAGAAACAATTTTTTTTTTTGAAACAGTTAACATTCTATTACCAAAAACAAACAATGATTTCTTTCTTAAGTTTCTGATGCTGAAGAAATTTAAAATTTGCAGTTATGGTGAGCCGCTTGAAGAAGTTATTTATCCTAGAGGAGATCCTGATGCTGTTTGCATTAGTAAGAGGGACTTTGATCTTCTGGCACCAGATACATTTGTCAATGATACAATTATTGATTTCTACATAAAGTAAGTTCTTTGTTAGTTGTTACCATTACTTTTTGTCATACCAGCATATATTTTGTGGCCCAAAATAGAGGAACATAGAATATTCTGAAGCTTGTCACCATGCTTAGCGCATGCTTCATGCATTTTATTTTCTCTTTGTTCACAGGATTGGACTTTTGTGTGAATAATATGTGAAGACTGTTGATTTCTATATTGTCTCTCTTGATTTTTAACTTATCTTGGTTTGCCTTGTGCCACCATTCTCATTTAGTATGAATTGGAACTCAAAATGCTGACAGGTATTTAAAGAACGGAATTCCACCAGAGAAGAGGGAAAGATACCATTTCTTTAACTGTTTCTTCTTTCGAAAGTTGGCTGATAT
The DNA here is from genome assembly GCA_034509755.1 of Anisodus tanguticus. Classification (NCBI taxonomy): domain Eukaryota; kingdom Viridiplantae; phylum Streptophyta; class Magnoliopsida; order Solanales; family Solanaceae; genus Anisodus; species Anisodus tanguticus. The sequence continues at coordinate 17,778,006 of CM067553.1, read as the reverse complement.
GGATAAAGATCCAAGCAGTGCATTTGATGGCCATGCTGCTTTTTTGCGTGTCCGTAAGTGGACAAGGAAAGTGTCCTTATTTGATAAGGACTTTCTGTTCATTCCGGTAAATTACAAGTAAGATATTTAAACTTCTGTTTTCTGTAGAGGTGATCTTTTGTCATTAGTCGTAAGTAACTTATCTTGTAAAATGACAGTTACCACTGGAGTCTGATCGTCATATGCCATCCTGGTGAAGTGGCTAACTTTACAGGCAAGTTCATTCTATATCACTTGAACTCTGCATTTTTGCCCTACTGTTTTCCCTAAGAAATTGTTTCGTGTTTCCCAGATGATGATACTGCAGTGAACTCAGTCAAAGTACCATGTATATTACACATGGATTCTTTTAGAGGAAGTCATGTGGGTCTCAAAGATCTTCTGCAAAGGTAGCAGTTTTTCCATTAACCAGATACTAATATTCAGGAGAGTTCAGGAGAGTTCTTTATACTAAGGTTTGCCTGGTACCATGCAAGAATAATTATCTAACACGAGGGGGTATAACATGCGGGGGTAACAAGTAGTGCTGCTTGAATTGTCACTGGTCGTATCACTACCAAGATGTATGGATGTTTTTATAAGCTAAACTTGTCTTTTCCAGACAGTAGATGATGCAATTTTTCAATCTCGTCTTAAAGAAGCAGTGAGTTGATGAGGGGTTGATATTGTTCAAACACAGACAGTTGGGTTCTACTAAAACAGTTGTGTATGTTGTAATTCTTTTTTTTTTTTTTTGCTTTGAAAGGGGCAGGGACAATGTGGTACATGTCTCCGTTTCCTCATTCTCTTAACTTTTGCTGTTTGATTAGTGAAGTTGTGGCAATACAATACTTATACGAATGCTTTTCCTTTAAGATAAAGTAGAAGGAAACTTTATTGGAGGTTCTAGTAATGAAATCTCCAAAGGTATCAGCATTACCCAAAATATTATGATCTTTAAAAGAAAGAAAATCGATTAATATTTCAAATCACCTTTCTATACATGTTAAATCATTTTGTTGCGAATTAAATTTTGGACCAGACTCAATTGCGAAACTAGCTCATGAGATTAGGATTGTCCAATATCATATAAGGAGACCCAGCCCATTTTTTGAGTGTGAATAGCATAACACGGGGCCACAAATTGAGTGAATCAAGAATAGGGATGTGTTTGGCTTTGATACAAAGTTAATCCCCACATTACCCAAGCAGCTAGGAATTCTCTACCTGTCAAGTGTTGTAATAGACCTCCATACGTCGTGTGCTCCGCCTAAGCCTACTCATCAAATGCGCTGTCATAACTTTTTTTATCATTTTACAATATAAACAGTTTTACTTTTTACAATCTTATTTTCCTCTTTTTCTTCCTTGAACTTAATCAAGCCTTTCAGAATGGAAATCTCATCTTGATGGCTCCACACTTTTGAAAATAGTGAATGCTTTGCACCCTTAAAATTTCCCTTTCTACTGACCCTCTTTGGAGAAGGCAACCCAGCTTTTTCAGCTTCTTCAGTTTTTTTCTTCATTGTCGTCAAGTTCCAGGGGTGGTGTTCCGTTATAAAGCAACCGTTTCTTTGGGAATGAAGAAGCAGAAATAATACTTTTTCTGCCAAGAGAGGCACAACCTTCCAAAAAAGAAGGGCATAGATAGCCAAAAAGAAAGAACCTAAGAGAAGTGATGAGAACTTCATTCTGGAATGACAACTGGAAAGGACATGGACCTCTGAAAGATCTCTAGACATTTTCTGTTTGAGTCAGCAGCCTAATGCATCTATTTCTGAAGTCTGGAACCAGCACGGATGGAATCTTAACCTCAGGAGATTTTTGAATGATTGGGAAGGGAGTAGAGAAGCTGATTTTCTCGATTATTGGGACATCTTTAGGAACTATATCAACACACGACAGGTTATTCTGGCAGAGGCACAGCAAGGGTGTGTTCACAGTAAAGTCAGCATATTCAACAACTGAATCACAGGCAACAGGGACTCAAGTGGCCTTGGAAGCATATATGGGAAGGAAGATACCTTTTAAGGTGACATGCTTTTCTTGGCTTATAGTAAAGGAAATATGCTTGACTCATGATAAGTTGATGAGAAAAGGGCTGCAACTGTGTTCTGAATGTAATTTGTGTGATAGAGATCCGGAAAGCATAAATCATCTTTTTCTGCATTGTGAAGTTGCTGATCAGCTTTGGAAACTTTATGTCAACATGAAAGGAATCAAGTGGGTTATGCTAAAAAGTACAATAGAGATGTTGGAATGCTGGAGCAAAACTGGTGACACCGCTAGACAGAAAAATTGGTATTGTACCAGGTACCTACTTGTGTATGGTGGACAGTGGAAGGAAAGAAACTCTAGATGCTTTGAAGGAACCTTCAATTCTATACAGAAAGTCAAGATGAACTGCCTGTTACTTTATTTTTGGCGTAAAGAAGAATTCTTTGATGGTGCTGAATCTTTGATAGATTTCATAGGATCCTTGTAAGAAGAACCAAGGAGAAGTTTTTGCCTTCTTGTTCTGTAAATATGTAATATGCACAAACTTTGTGCTGATGATATAAAATTGTAGTCATCTTTCTCAAAAAAAGAAGAAAGAAAACTGAGTTATTCACGAAACTGAAGAAAGAGAGAGGGAGTCCAGTTCAGAGACAGGCGATGAAGCTTCACCTGAGAAAGGTTGCATTATAATGAAACTCCGCCTCTTGTCTCAGGTTGCATTATAATGAAACTCCGCCTCTTGAACTTGACGACGATGAAGAGAAAACTGAAGAAGCTGAGAGAAGTTTTAGGGGGTTCCTTCTCCTACTCTCTACTTGTGCCTCGATGTGGATTATTCACTTTTATAAACTATTCTGTATGCCACAGAATAATCTGCTTCTCACTTCAGTCTTCACGCCATCCACCTTGAACCAAAGAGGAGTTAGGGGAAGATAGACTGAATGATAAAAAACATGTTTTATGTAAACAATCCATTCTTTCTACTGAAAAGGTGTATTGGTCAGGTTTACTTCCTCAAAGGCTGAATGTTACAAGTTAATGAGCCTTTAGCTGACAGAGAGCCACTTGAAGGTTGTATTGCACAGCCTCAATTTTCTATGCTGCAGAATCTAATGAGTTTTGTCATTTCCATCTTACTTTGCAGTTGCTTTCCTGGCAGTACCATCAAATTGATTGAATTTGACTTAAATTATGTCTTTATTTTCATCTTTTCATAACAGCTACCTCTGCGAGGAATGGAGAGAGAGGACAAAGGAAACGTCTAATGTTGTCTCCTCAAAATTTCGAAATTTGAGATTTCTCAGTCTTGAGGTACAACCTGAAGTTTCGTTGTCCATTCCAACTGTTATACAAAAAGTTGTCATATGAGGAATTTGAATGTTCAGTATGAGAAAATAGATTTCAAGTTTATGAGATGATGTATTTTACCTTCCTTGATATTGCCTTTCTGTGTTGGAGACATGGTCTCCAGTTGGTTGTTGAACTTGAGGTTGTCATCACCCTCAAGAATTCCTTAATATAAACGTTTTGATATACAGGCACGGGGCGGGGGGAGGGGAAGGTGCGTGAAATATTACTATATACCGGCACGGGGAATCATGTTAATCTGGGATGAACGAAAGATGGAGAGTATGGTGGTGAAAAAAGGTGAGTTTATGTTAGCGGCGAGATTTAGAAACATTGGGAATGGGATGGGATGAGGATTTGGATTTGGGGGAGTTTATGACCCTGTGGGGGAGGGGTTGAAGGTGGCCTTTTAGGAAGTTGATTTTGTCCCCATTTTTTGACCTAATCTCATTTAGATAGTTATTCTTGTATTTACTACTACTTTGTAATAAAATTGCTGTTCTGGTTAGTGCTTTGAACACAATGATTTAGTGGAATGACAATTTAGAGCAAAAAAAACCTGGAGAATTTGTTAAGAAAATAATTTACACTCCCTTTTCCAAATTATAAAATTACCATCTTCCCATCATATAGTACCCAATGTGGTACATCACCTCTATTATTCATTAGTCAAGTCTTCTAATTTGGGACATACAACTAGAGTTTACAAAACCTGTGGTAAGCAATATTCTTTGATTGTGGTGTTGTAGACTCTTGGGCTCGTTTGGTTGGGGAACAAGTTATCCCGGGATTGTTCCCACCTCAATGTGGGATAAAAATAACACTACAATCCCGGGATTAGTTATCCCAATCAAATGTGGGATAAACTCATCCCAAGTTTAATCCCGGGATTAGTTATCCCTCGTACCAAACGAGCCCTTAGAGACGTGAGCAATACTTTCTCGTTTGCATAGGATGTGACTCATGCTACCTGTATTTTTGCATGTTTAGTGTGAATTGTGAAGAGAAATCTGAGGGTGATGGGCAGGGGTTCTTGGACCCCAAGTTACTTGCTCATCTGTCAATTAACTGATAGAAGTTAAAGGTTTTTTAATGTTTCTTTCACTAAGAGACTGTTATTTGACTGTTATGCTTTCTTAGTTTGCATCTGTTGAGTGAGTACCACCTTACATTTTCTCTTCATCCATGGTAGCTACCACAACAGCAAAATTTGTCGGACTGTGGTCTTTTTTTACTACACTACGTGGAGAGTTTTTTAGAGGAAGATCCCGCTGGTATCAGTCCATACAGGATAAAGAACTACCACAATGAATTTGTAAGTGCAGTGCTTGGTTTGCACTTCAGTGTTAAGTCTTCGAAGTTCTCAACTTGTGCCGTCTTTTACAATTTTGAATCACTTTGCATGTGAATGGATGGACTATGGAGGCGGCATTAATTTTTTGATTTCCTCTATTCTGATTTGAAGCCTATCATTGTTGAATCCTTTAATCAGTATCGGAAATGTGGAGTCAGAAAAAGAAACCTTCTTTCGTGTGGCATAGTTTTGAGACCACTTGGAAGAACTTTATGTCAGATCTGCAGTAATGTTACACAAAACTGTTGAGCTGCTTTTACATCTCTGTTTCCTTATTGGTATTTGATACATGTTCACAGGTGTTGCCAAGTGGCTTTTTTCATGCATATGCACTTGATGCACAATTTGGCATTAACTGGTAACCTGTTCATGCAATTATTATTTGTTTTTTAGTGACCAAAAAATTGATTTACCCGCATTTGCAAATAAATAATGTACTATTCCCTCTTATGGCTTGTTGGGAGTCTGCTCATTACCTTTTGTCAGGCAATAGGTACATTACCACTCTATGTTTTTGAACGGTCATTACCCCTTCAATTCCTGTGACAAAAAATGCTCAGAAATTCAATGAGCCCTGTCCCCTAGTGGTTTTGAAGGATGGGATACCTATTTATCATAAAACCCAAGGAGAGTAACTCCCCTCCAATTTCCTTCTCAAGATGGGATGATTCACTTAACAAAAAGAAAAGAGTTACTACTGCGGTATTGCATCAAGCGTGCTGCAGCTTCAGATTGCTTCTTTCTCTTTTGCGTCACGAGCAATTGATCCTGAGAAGTGATTGTGCATTCTTATTACAGTGTCATGCTTATTTAAATTACATTTTTTTCTGGAAAATCAATTCCCCACTACTTCTTAGTTTCTTTCTTAACCCCGAGTATACTATTTTTGTTAGTCAGCTGAGCGTTAAAACAATTTACTGGACTTAATTATTCTATTGGTTTCACCATCCATGACTACACATTCTCCCAAGTTATAGGGAAGGAAGAGCTAAAGAAAAGAGATATATGAGGCAACTTCTGTGGCTGGATTATGCCATTATGGGCGTCTTTGTACATTTCAGCCACTTTTGAAGTATTTGTGTCATGGCAATTGAACTACTTCCAGGGTAAAGAAAGGGGAATCTCGAAACGGGTTCATCTCCCTACCGTGAAAATGAAGCAAAAAAGAAAAGAAAATGAAGCAAAACAATCTTTTCCAAATTGAGGAACTTGGTCTTGTCTAAACAGAGCTCTCTGCTACTTCCATGTAGCTGACGTATAGGGTTACGTTGTTTAGTCTAGAATTCATCCTGGTTATGGAAGTCCATATCCTTAAATCTCGGATTGGTATACTATGTGACAACTAAAAAGAGATGAAGAAAAACGACATTTGATGCGATTCGGTGACCTTTGAGTCTGCATGTCAGGACGATCTGCAAAATTCTACTTCAAATCCTCATGAAATTTGTCTTGCTGCTCTATATTTTCCTTTCTTCTTCCCTGCTGCTAGCGTCATTCTTCTCAGTTCTCTTTGATTATTTTTTACCTATGCTGTTTGTGTGTTAGTTTCTTGCATTCTTTGTTCTTCCTCTTTTTCAGATTCTTGCTTGTGTGATTTAGAGGTCTTGTTTCTTCGAGAAAAACTTAAAGGTAATTGCTGAGCTTTATACCTAAAAGTTACTCTACTTTATTTTGAATTCAGCTCAGCATAAACTGGTTTCAACCTCATGAGCCTTCTATAAAGCGCAGTGCAATCCAAAGACTGATCAGTAACCTCCTCCAGAACCTTTCTCTAGTAAATTCTCCCTCTTGTGCGAGTAATAGTTGCTATCCTGAAGGTGGTCTCAAGACGAGCAATGATGATGAAAATGCTGTAGAATTAGTATCTGAGCCACTTGGTTCGTCAAAGAGTTCAGAGAATATACCATGTTCTCAAGCTAATGAGATAAACCCATTTCCTACTTCCTCTCTTGGGAGTGTTTGTGCTAGTGATTCAGGCTTTGTTTTAAATGAATCTTTTGAGCCTGGGTCTGATGAAGAACCATTGCTTGACATGCGGTTTGGTCACTCAGCATCTTTTAATGAGTTCAGGAGTTCGTTGCCACCAATACAGGTATGTTATTTCATTCTCACAAAATACTGGTATGTTGTTATATCTGCAACTAGTTTAATAGTTTTCAAATTGGCAAGAAATAAAGATGAAGTAGTTACGGTAATATTGTAGTCTTCAGATCATGAAGATCATCATCGTCCTACTTTCTTTCACTTTTCCCTTTCGTTTTTGTTCCAAAGGAGGAAGAGGGAGAGGGGGGAGGGGGTGGTATCTTGTAGGAGCAGTATATTGAAAATTGATGTCATAACATGAAGTTTGTTGGCTGCTCCATTTAGACTTAATTTCCTTTTGGCCAATTAGGAAGTTTGGAACTTTTATTTTTGAAACTCTGAGCAGGGGTAAAAATACGATAAGTAGATACATAATTTCGAGTGTGATCAGACAACCAAAAATCAGACAATGACAGAGCGGCCTGTGATTGAGTGATAGATTGATCGACGACGGAACGAAGTAATATATCAAAGGGAAGTTTTGACACTTTTTATGTACTAATGCTTTGTAAAAAAGCTTCCTAGATGCACTTGTATCCATCCATCAAATTTTTTTGTGTCAGAGAGAGAGAGAGAGAGAGAGAGAGGAACAGTTGGGATTTCTGCAGGGAGGTGATGGGAGGTGAAGGGGAAGCTCTGTTATGCATAGGGACTAGGAGGATGAGAACTGCAAATTATTTTTCAAACAATCCGAACTAGCAACTTTTCTTATGTGATAGTAGGAAGAATATTAGTGTAGTTTGGAAATTAGGTTTGAACGAGTGCTGGGGTGAGATTTATATTTGAAGCAAGTGTTGTAGAACTTTCGCAAAGATATTAGTTAGAGAGAACCAGATTTCCAATATATTCACTTCCTTTCTGCATCTATTGGAATATAAGATTCCTTTTCCTGAGAATTTCTTAAAATGGAGGGAGTTCTGTTATCGAGGTCATTTATGATTCTGTAACTAGTTCACCTTTTGGATGGAGTAATCTGTGTTGCTTCTTGTTGACCTTTCCTCCTTGCTTTAATCATGCATGGCCATATGTTAGAAGGTTATCTTAGTTGGATCTTTGATTCTAATTTTGGTTGTACCAGTTCACTTTTCCAAAGGGTTTGATTCTGTTATCTGCATTTATTTGCCATAGAATTGGTTTTATTGTGTTTTAAACTCTGCTAAAAGTTACTGAGTTGTTGATTACCTTAAAACAGGAAGAGGTAGAAGCTGGAGATCATCTTGTGTACACGGCAACTGAGACTGGCCTCCAGCATCTGGGTGGGAATGGGTCTGAACCCTGTGCCTTTTCCTATTCATCTGGGTCTCTTGTTGCAGAAACTTCCTGGATCCCAGGTGTGTCAGTTGTCCAAGATGTGGACGAGGAGGAATTGGACTCATCACCAACTACTTCAGTCCGTGACACTGAGAGTCCATTGGAAGTGGAGGTTGTAGAACTATGCAAAGTAGATAGAGATGTGAGTTCAGGTGAGAAAATGGACCAACTAAGGTCGACAGCTGCCGATAACATTGACTGTTCGGTTGATGGACATGCCACTTCTGGCGAGCTGCTGGACATCAATTTGGCACAATGCTCTGTCGAGATACATGATAACAGTGGTACTGGTCCTGTCACCTCTGGCCAGGAGAACCTATATGATATCCATGGAAATGGCAACCTTGCCTGTAAAAGCTTGCTGCTCAGTGGTAGTGATTCTGGATCAGAAGCAGATCCTCAACAGAATGTGAAAAGGAGGCGGCTTACACCCTTGGACGAAGAGGAAGTAGCATTTAGAGGTAGCTTGTCGCATGATCTGCATTTGTAGATTGTCCTATGGGAGTTTAATCAAGCATTCTTTGCTCTCATGGCACTAGGAATACACGATTATTTGTTAGTTGCATACCCCATCCTGTGAATAGATTTTAGTGGGTTGTCTGTACACCCAACATCTAAATTTTTGTAAATACTCTTAATCTGGGTTTTAGTTGCATCAAATTAGGGACTAATAGATGCCTGATATACAGAGCTATTTGGACTGATCATGACTAGAGTCTTGTTTTAGTTTCTTATCTATGTGATGCTAACGTATATTCTGTTGCTTATGTAGAGATGTCCATTTTACATTGCTGTATTTGCAAGAGTTCCTACTGTGACAAATGATTCCTAGGCTTTCAAAATTTGTACAATGTTAAGGCTAACGAACTTAAACAAAAGGATATAGTGTAAGTTTCCACGGGTATTTCATTTTCTGTGATAAAGAGGTGAGCCAATTCTATCATTTCAGTAATGTTCTTTTAAACACAACGAGTTCACACGAAAATCCTATAAAACTTGCCCACTATTCAAACTACTTGAATCAGTTTCTTCTGCCCAACATTAAGAGGTCAATCAGAAATTCTTTTCTTATCAGGAGGTGATATTACGTGTAAGTGCCAGTTCTTTACATATCACAAGAGCTTGAGGCACTTGATGATATAGAAAGAGCTGAATGCCAGGTTTCTTCACCGGCCCTGTGGAGGGGAAGGGATGGGTTCTTGAAATTCCTCGTGAAACGGTATGGGCTGGCCACTTTTTAATGTTCAACCACCTTTGTAATATAGTTCAAAAATAACCAATTTTCATTCACAAAAGCTTTCTAATCCTTTTTTATTAAAGTGTAAATCCATGAAGCTTTTTCTATTCTCTTTGTCTTCCTCTATCCCTAACTCTTGTCTCCATTGTTCCCCTCCCATTCTATGTTGTCACTCTTTAATTTTTGCCGTTTCTTTGCATTGAACATGTGTTTGATGATATTCAATGCGAAGAATTCTAACCATTGTGTCATGATTTTTCTTTCCCTATTATTAAAGCCTCTGTATTCCAGCAGTGCTTAAAAAGTGAAATGCAAAACAAATCAATTTTACAATGGCATAGACGCATTGAAAAGTTGAAATTGCGGTGCTTAAAAATCTGAAAATGACAACCAAAATCAGAAGTCTAAGAAGAAAAGTTTGTCCTTGTCTACTAATGTGAACTTAAACTTCTAAACTCCTACATCTGAAATTTAAGAACTTTTTTGAAGTTTAAACTAAATTTTCGAGTCCCAGTTGTAGAACCACGAACCCAAAGGTGGAACCAAAGAGTTCGACTTTATGAATTTTGAATTTTCATAAATTTTAGAACTACTACTTCAAATGTTAATAATTAGGTTTTAAATTTAATATTTGTACATATTTAATGAATTACATACAATATGAGCAAAAGTTACTGGTTAGACCAACTCGCTTCAAGCTTCTAGCTCTGCCCTGCACGAACCATGAAACTCAGGACTACAGTTAGTACCAGTAACTCTGTTCCTGAATTTCAATTATAGAACCACCAACTTAATTGAATTGTAGAACCACGAACTCACAGACTCAGTTGTCACTGTACCAGTGCTCAGGTTGGAAATCTAGTGACTGCAAAACGATTTCCAATCCCTGGTCTGCTATATTAATACCGTTATGGCTATGCAGGGCATAAATATATACGACAGATTACTCAACACTAATCGGAGTGGATGAGGAAAAGTATTAACTGAATGCTTGATCTTCTTGCAAGAAAAATATCCAAAGTATTCATTTTGATCGAATTCCGTCTAGCAAGCCTCAAGATCTTACAAATACTGTTGAGAATCGTCATTAACCAAGCTAATAAAGAGCAGCAGAGGATAAATCAAAAAGTAAAATATATTTTGCCTTGGAAGAAATTTGTATAACTAGATCCCAATAGCTATGTAGCAAGCAAGTGCAAACTTGAAAAAATTGCACCTCCAAATAACCAGTAATAAATATATGTTTAGCTTAACTTGTCCATAAACAAAATGTTATTTTCTCCAGTGCAAAAAACATAGCTTGCAACAATAAAAGTATACAAGAAATTCATTGGAGATAATCGTAAAGTCACTTCCAGATAAACATCAGTAAGCACCATTCTTTTCTACTGGACACCCAAAAGAACCAACTTCAAAAACCTGGTCCTATCAAAATCTAAATCTTGATGTTGAAGTAATCATGGTCAAAATGATGCAATCTCACATATCCATCTTCACCACCACTTGCAAAACTGCAAAATCAGATAGGGAGTTCACATAGCACTCATGATGGAAGAATCAATTAACTTGGTCAATGCAGAAATCATGTTACTTACAAACAAACAAAAAAGACGAGACAATTTTTAGAATAAGTTAATAGATTAAAATTTAAAACTTGTGAACCCACACGAAGATGAAGTCAAGATTCAATAATGGCACAAGTACATGAGTTATGAGATGAAAGAACATGAAATGATCAGTTACCTTTTCCCATCAGGATTGAAAGCCAAAGCATTTATTGGTCCAAAATGCCCTTTCACTCCTCCTATTTCTTCTGTAAGAATCTGATGCATATCCAGATACATATTACAAACACTCCAAAATGTTATGAAACCAAAATGAACCTCATTTTCCCTCCTATTTCTCTTTATCAGGGTGGGAAAGATCATTCCTAACAGCAATAGTATCTCTGCTTACCTTGTCATAGAATTTGGCCTCAAACTTTCCAGCACGATGATCAGTAGTGGTGACAGCTGAAGCATCCTGACCACCTCCCAAAACCACCTATAGGCCATGAGCAGAATTAGATCAGAAAGACACTTGAAGAAACATTACAAAGCCCCCCCGGAGAAACTCTTTCTTGCACAAACATGATGCTGTAATGTAAGACTAGCAAAGCAAATCAATGCAAAGTAAGACATCTCCAGTTTTTGTTTGGGTTAATTTCTTAATCAGTAATAAGACATCTCCTCTTTAGTCCTTATATAAAAAGCATCTCGTTTGTTTCATCACTAACACATGGGCCACGATTCATGGAATGTTACTGAAAGTTCACACAGCAAAGTGAGTCGTAGAATAAACGATCAAATGTGGTTCCAGTGAACTTTAAGTTTCCTTATCCTGCGAATGATTAAAGATTTATCGCAGTATAACTCTTTAATCAACTTTTTGTAATAGTGGACTTGTAACTCTCCATCAAAAAATCTTTTTGAGATTAGAAGACTTTAGTCAAAATAGATGACTGCGAATACTGACAATTAAACAACTAACAGTGAAGTTTAACACAAAGCGAGCTGCGTGAATATTTTAACTCGTTCCACGGAAAAAAAAACACCCCTACATAGAGATAACAAATAGTTCGCTACATAGAAACAACAGATATTTTTGACGCACCAGAACGATTCGATATATTAGTTAAGGAGTGTGTACATACATGATTAAGAAGCGGGGACAGAGTGACAGCATTCACTGGTCGCTCAGTTGTATAGTTCTTGATAAGTGTCAAAGTTCTGATGTCCCAGAGCTGAAAAATCAGCAGAGATATTAGAAACAAAGAGGAACTTTAAAAGGAAAAAAACAAAGTGGATATGGACATGCAAAACTGAAAAATCAGCATTGAAATATTTGCTAGTGAGTTGCAAGAACTAAGAATGAACCAATGGACATACTTCCAAGGGCTCTTAGGAGCTACCTTTGCAGATTTATCAAGGGAACCAGTAATGAAGTGCGAACCATCCACCGATTTTTGTAGTGATGTAATGCCCTTCTTATGACCGATTTCCTTGTCAGACTCCTTCAGTATCTTTCCAGTCTGCAAATTTTGGAAGACCGTCAAAACACTACACTAGCTTAGAAGTTAGAACAACAGAGAGGGATAAAACTAAATTAAATTTAAGAAAGAATAATAAAAGAAACAACCAAACAGATAGTGTTGTGAAGAGAGCAAGTACACCTGATAAATCACCAAACTTGGCAAAAAAAAACATCTGGAGTAATAAGCAAAAATATCTATTGAACTTGACATATTGACAGCACATTTTTCCATGAACCTGAAACACACTAACGTACCTCAACATCCCAGATACGTATTACAGCATCTTCACCGGCACTTATGATTGTTTGATTCAGGGGTCCCCACACAGCTCTGTTGATTCTTCCTTGGGGACCCTTTAAGATAAGCACCGACTCGCCGATTTCTAAAATAATAAGAGGATGATTTATTAGATACTGTGAATGTCGAGATCATGAGATGAGTCACAAAGTGCCCCAAATTATGGAAGATAAAGTGGATTGGTTTAAAATTGAATAAGAGAGCAACCACCAAGTGACCAAGGTATATCCATCCGTCACAAATTCCAAAGCATATCAATGTGTAAACTGTGACAACTCTGGAAGCATATTAGGCTTAAACCTTGACAACAAATATTCCCTAAAGCTATGAATCCTTTACCTCTTTTTGTATTAATTGAATACAAAGGAAGCCCTGGTGTTTCATTCACTTGCACATAAACTATTTTTTATGGTGGTCATCTTTGCTTTTGATAACTTCGTCTACAGGATACTTTATTCAAATTCTCAAGTTTCGGTTTATATGGCATAAAGGAAAATGTGTAAACTAATCAGATAAGAGTAATTGTTACTGATAAGTGAATTTGAAAGATACAGAGAAGTATAAGATGACTAGAACTAATTTTTTTGTTAGAAAATGAACTTAAAAGACCAGTCATATGCTGATAATTATAATGACAAGTTCCTTCAATAATAATAACCACCATAACCATACCAGGAACAATCTCAACAGCTAAAAAATCAGAACAAACATTGGTGACCTGAGAAATTTATTCATAAGATATCTGAGTCATTTAAAACCCAACTCTTCTTATATGGTCATAATCAAATAGAAAATGCATATGTATAGCTTCGACTGAAGAGTCCACTGCTCGCATCTTTGAAAAGGAAACACAGTGGGCTTAACAATAGCTACAGCAGAGCAGAGACATGAAGAACTATACACAAGGTACTTGAAACCTCATGGTAAAAAGGAATCTTACTTGGTACTTTCAATATAATTCAATTCACTATTTGCAATTTTAAAGAAAAAAGAAAACAAATATAACATAAACTTCACAAACACAAATATAAACCAACAATTACTTGTCAAAAAGAAAACGATTAAACAAGACAACACAACAGAAGATCAACCTTAGAGCTCCAGAAACTTACGGTCACTGGGATCTCTGCTGATGCGTTTGACATGGATAGCAGATGTCAGTCCCAAAAAAGGATCAGTTGTGATCACTGCGAGCTTATCGCCAACCGAAAAATCAACAGACCTAGCAGGGGAGTCAAAGCCGAATGTGTACAGTTGGGTACCAGTTTGGACGTCCCACAGCATTGCAGTCTGATCTGCACTTCCAGTTATTAGCCTGGACGAATCCCCTTTAGAAAAAAATCCACAAGTCAATAACCACAGACAATCCATTTTACAGTAGTTATAATGAACCTTATACCCCACACAAATAAAAACATGCACTTCTTCTCCCATTCTGTGACTTTCAATTTTCATTAACCTCGTTCTTAGAAAAAGAAAACATATCAGCAAGTACTGGACCTCTAAGCTCTTGTAAGGTAAAAACGACAAAACCAATGAGCTATAACTACCATACTACTTCCAATTTTCATCAAGCAAAGTGGATATAATACATAAAGAGAATACCAGAAATTCCGCTTACTTAGATTGATAAAGAATGAAGAGAAATAAAGGAGAAGTACAGAGATTTGTTAATGAAAGTTTTTTATTCTTTAAGCAAAAGACAAATTAGGTAATGAAAGCAGTACAAGATAGAGGACAAGAAATCATCCTACAAAAACTTTACCCATCAAAAAAAATCCTACACTAAAGAAACAACAATTATTTCTAAAAGTTAAGCGACTGAAGTAACTTGGTTTTGCAGCAAATCAGTAAGACAATCCCAGGACAATTATTGGATATTAAACTTTACAGTAATCAAGTTCATCTGAAAATTTTGTGATTGGTTTTGCAGCCAATCAATAAGACAAGCCCAGGACGATTATTGGACATCAAACTTTACTATCTAAAAGTGAATTTAACATGTGATAACCAAACTGTGATCATATCAGTTTCTTTTACAAGCAGGTGAACTATCTTGAACCTATAGATTATGAACAAAATCAATGCTTGGTTATTAGACTAAAATATCACTTCATAGGAGATCAACAATTGTCTACAAAATTAATTACTTAATTACTAATTTTTCAGGTACACCTGACTAACTGAGATAAAATCTCCGGGTTGTTACTTCTAGACTCAAATATTCAGTAATACCTAGAGAATTAATTGATTTCTAACATATATTATATGAAAAAACGCTTCTTTAAATAATCAGAATATAAGCTTCATTATCCAAAGAAAACAGGCCCTATACTAAAGCCACAAGCCATTATCTTATATATCAGTTCAGAATATCAATAGTAAAAAGGACATACTCGAAACGTCGCAGCACCAAACGGCGCCGTTATGACCACGGTAAGTACCGAGTCGCTCGCCGTTATCGGCAAACCAAACCGTAGGTGTATGATCCTTAGCGCAAGAGAAGAGCAGATCTCCATCTCTGTTGTATTTCAGAAAAGTTAACGGCCTTTCATGCCCCTTCATCAATATCGGCCTCATGATTTCCTTTGTTGTCGGAGCACAACAAACGTCGCCGGAGCACAGTCGCACAGTGGGGGTTGCCGCTATAAGGGGAAGAGAATAGTGAAACTAGGTTCAGTTTATTGTTAAATAAGGTTTTGTTCCTCTCGATCCAATTAGATTTGGGCCAGGATACTCACTTGGGCCAGATACCAATTAGACTTTCAAATGGACTAAAATGCTTTTTTGGTTTATTAAATAAGAGGATGTAAACATAATTATACATATATAAAAACTAATCTTACGTTAAAAATTAAATATAATTGTCAAGAATCTTAAAAGGACTTCCCAAACTAAACTATATTAATATCCTGTCCTGTCTTTTGGTCATTTCTCCACATGTAAATGACTCTTATATATAGAGCGATCACACACCATGCTAAAACAATTATGAAAGCAATCAACAATGCATATTTTGGTGAGGTATGTGTATTCAAGTTCTTGATATATTCCCGGATGCCAAACACCACTAGCTCAACACCACCCAATGTGGCCATCCCCACAAAAGAGAATGAGTCCATTCAAGAACACCAGCCATTTTGAGAGAGCAAGAACATAGCAAGAGGATTAGTGGAAAAATTAAGTGTTTTCTTTAAATTTTGTTTCAAATCCGGTTTTGGTGGAGTATATAAGAGTCTATCCTGAGTTAATAACCACCACTGCGGACGCGTATCCCGATTATAATAATTCTTTTTAAAAAAGAATATTTTATGTTATATAGTATTATATGTTAGAATCTCATTTATCAAGTTTAACGGGTTGTCGTATTCTGAATTCTTTTTTTAATAATATATTGTTTTGGTCAATTTGCACGCATCTTGATTAATACAATGGTGTATCTATTAACTCCCACCAACTCAAATATCAGACAACTCTATCTACCAATACTTAGACATATAGAAAGAAATAACATGATGTTTTATTTCCACCAGCTTGGTGTTTCAAATTTTTTAGTGAAACTCTTTTATGTCCACTTACAATTAATTTATTTTTTGAAAAAGACACTAATAGAAGCACTATTTCAAGTTGTCTAAATATGTGATGTCTTAAAGATTTTAACATCTGGGGGTATGATCGTCACATGATGTTCTGAATTTAAATTCAATTAATTTTGAATCGCCGATGAAAGTTTGATTAGTTATTCATAGTCCTGTCCACCGGGTCGGGGACCCGCCCGGCCCGGAAAAACCAGGGCCAGGGTCAGCTTTTAGCTGACCCGCGAGCCACTCGATCCGAAAAAGCAGGGACCCGATCAGGGTCAGAAAATTTTACCCATCTGACCCGGCCCGACCCCGACCCGGATATTTTTTTAATATAATTTATATTATTTTTTCTTCGTTAATATTTATTTTGTACTTATATATATTTTTGTCATTAATAAGTGATATAATGTATGTTTATATATATATATATATATATATATATATATATATATGTATTGCTCTAATCTACATTTAGCTCGACATAAAATAAGATAAAAACGGTAGTTGATTATTAATTATATATTTATATTATTAGTCATTTTGTTAATATCACGGAAGCATAATGTATGGAGAGAAAGTAGTTGTAAATTGGTGAAACTTTAAATGGTCATAACTCTACGCTCGGATGTCCGTTTTACCCGATTTTTTTTTATTTTGCATATTTTTTCGAGACAGGGCCGGTCAAACGCCATAAGGCAGTTTGGTGCAGCCATTTTTTAGAAAAATGTCATTTTTTCCAATCAATTTGTGTTTTTCCCCAAATCGATTTCTAATTTTCTTTTTCTTTAGTCAAGATCTCACGATATACAATACATTTCAACGCCGAAATTTCGTGGTAATGTAGGTGTGAATACCAATTTCAGTTTTGGAAATTCAATTTTTTTTAAAAAAATTCTCAACCCGGCCCGACCCCGACCATGGCCCGCCAAAAAAAAACGTCGGGTCAGGGCCGACCCGTGACCCGTAGGATCCCCGAAGGGTCAGGGCCAGGGTCGAAATTTTTAAAAAAATATAGGGCCAGGGTCGGGCAAGGAGGGGAAAAAAGTCACCCGACCCGGCCCGGCCCGACCCGACCTTTGAACAGGTCTAGTAATTCTTATTCTTATTCACTTATTCAACATGGGTTCATCCGGATCTACTAAGTAAATAATAATCTCTAATAAATTGTTATAATAGAGTGCCGAACTCGAACTAATAATTTTCAGATCCTATTAAACATGTTTGATTGTGTATCACAGAGCATTCTGTGAAGCTATTAAGCACTGAATATACAAAGTAGGTTCACAACAAATTTATTAAATTAGTAATAGCTGATAATACTATGTTGTGAGATATGTAGAAATGACTATTAAAATATATTTTTATAATCAGTTAAAATAAATGACCATTCTTTTTAATCTGAAATAGAACTTTTTGATCTTAAGTTGAGTTCTATTGTAAATAGCAAAATATTAACTTTAGTTTATGTGGTATTTTTACTATTCTTTAATTTAATAATGTTTTATACTTGACGCCAGACCATTTGAGTAGGGATGACAACGGATCGGATCTAGACCGGATCCTACTAGATCCAGATCCAGATCCAGATCCGTTTTTCATACCTAGATCCAGATCCATCGGGTCCATAAAAATCAGATTCAAATTTGGATCCATCGGATCCACATTCTTGAGTGCATTTTCGACGCAATAATTTGCATGCCGCACATGGAGAATTGAACGATGACTTCTTTGGCCTCCCTATATTGCTGTAGACAAATGAATGTCTCTTTGATTCTATAACAGCAAAAAAATAATCAAGAAGCCTCATAAAATGATAAAGACCTAATTAAATATGAGAAACATGTACATATACTTGTAACAAAATGCATTTTTCAGTATGATAGATAGAAAATTAAATAAGTAAACAAGAGATAATTTGAGTATGTTATAGAATGCATGATATTTAAAGAAGTTGTTTCATTTAACCATTTTGGAGTAGAAAGACATTAAAGTCATATTGAAGCAAACATAGAAAGTAAATATATTACAACACTAAATTATATCTATAGAATAAATTAAGAGGTCTGTTAATTTATTTATTCAAGGAAAGTAAGAGGTGTGAGAATGGAAGCTGAGGGTGATTAGTGGAGTAATAAAATTGTTGTTCCAGCCAATTCTTCCTAAAATTTCTAATATCCATTACTCCAAACCTGAATGTAAAATACAGAAATTATGAAAATATTTAAGAAAATACTTATAAAATTACATTTTAAGTTATGCATATATTTAATAAAGAACGGATCCACGGGTCGGATCTGAACCGGATACAGATCTCAAACACAAGATCCAGATCCATATCCGATCCGGATCCGTCGAGTTCAAATTTTGAAGATTCATATCCTATAAAACGGATTTGGATCCACCGGGTCCATAATCCACTGCCATCCCTACATTTGAGGTTTCAAAAGTCTTAAAAACCTATTTTATAGTTACAGAATAGTACAAGCACAACTAACATAGGATATCCCTACATGTGAGTTCATTTTTCATGTAAAAAAGAAGGAATTTGTCGATGCAGAAATTGTTGGAAATTTGCCTTTGGCGGGAGTTGCGTCCGACCAACTTTAACGGCTTAAACACTAGTGTTCCGCATGTTGGAGAATCTGGTTCTTCACACGTGCATAATCTACTAAGTAAGTAGATAACCGTAGAGCCAAGGATCGCCAAATTTCGTTGAGAAATGAAAGAGATATTGGTTCACGAAGTAAGGTGTTTGAAGTATGGAAAAGTGTGGTATTGAGATCAATTCTCCCTCATCGGTGGAGGAAGAAAGAATTGTTTTGTTTATAAGTCTCAAATTGGCTTGGGGTTTGGGACCCCAAGGGGTATCCCATGTGTTTAAAGGAGGAAGGACCTAGATGTGCTTCGGTTCGAGGAAAGCCCACACGCGCGCCGCGCGCCCGTCCGGGTTCTCGGGTTCTCGGGTCGTGGGTTGTGGGTTGTGCTTCTTCTGATATTATCATTTTAGACCAGAATTCTTTCATGTGTTTGGTCCATGAAGTTTCAATATGTACAGTTTGGTCCCTGAAGTTTCAATATGTACAGTTTGGTCCTTGAAGTTTCAAGAAAGTCAAATTGAGCAGATTTCTGGACTGTCAACCAGCACTCAATTCAGCCATTTATTTTGGCTGAATTAATCTTCCTAAATGTCAATCCGTTGCACATCTTCACCATTTATTTTGGTGGAATTACTACCTCCATAATTGTCATTATTTGGCCAGTAATGGCACTTATGTGGGCAGTTGGTAAGCCTCTCCTTCAACTATATAAAGGACCCTTTGCACCATTGTTGAGCCACACAAAAACAGAAACGAAATCAGTCTTCCTACTACCTTCCAGCATCATTTCATTACTCAAAATTCTTCACGGTAGCACTTGAGTTTCCTTTGCTCATTTGTTCATTTGGTGTTTTATCTTGGGAGACAATTGTCCAGGACGTAGAAAGGATACATACGGGGCAATATTGTCTTAAAGACAGAGTGCAAACACTCGACTCAGCATACCAAAAATTGTTCCAGTTTATTCTTCAAGTTCAATTGTAATTTCAGTTCTTGTAATACTTAGCAGTTACTTGTAATACTTAGCAGTTACTTGTAATTTCCATTTCCTGCGTCCTGGTAAACAACAAGAATATAATCTGATCGTCTTTATTCGTAAGCAAAATTAAGACAGAGATGGGATGACATGAAAAATAACAGTAGAAAAGCTACTTTTCACTGTCACTGTCAGACCGACATTATATTTGTACCCTTCCGTTGAATTTTTTATTGAAATGATGTCTTTTTTGGGACAAATTTTTATCTAAAAAAATAGTCCGTTAACAATATTTACACGAAAGGTGCTCTGCAGTCCATGAGCCTTCAATGAATATTTTAAACTTTGGAGAAAGACTTATCTCTTCAAAAGCACCTTCAGGGTAAATTTTTAAATAAAAAAATCTGAAAAAATAATTAATTTATGCTCCGATATGACAAGTGAGACAGACTCATATACCTTAAAGCACCTTCAGTAAACTAACAAAAACGCCCTTTTCTTAGAGAGCCTTCATCATTATTTTTCCGTTCCACTCTATATATGGAGACGAATACATTATCATGTACATTATTAAGTTTATAAAATTAGTGTACATTGTGCTTGAACGAACATTTTAATTTGAATTTGGAGAAAAAAGGTTAGTGATTTTTTCATAGTGTATTGTTCTTCCCATCGAGTAAATAACTTCTTGATAATCGAGGTATTTTGCATGTCTAAAAATGTCAAATGAACGTCATGTTAGAATTGCATTGTATTGGAGCGGCGATATAATATATGAATATGACACAATTAGATATAGTTGTGGTGCTCGTATTATTAAACTTTCATTAAATGTTAAAGTGTGATTGGCTAGTTAGAAACTTTCATACTAAAATGAAAACTAATCCGAATATGGTTTTCTAATATGACAATGACAATGACGTGCATAACAATGTATGCCGCTCCAGATACACTAATTTTGATATTTAATGATGTACATGACAATGTATTCGGTTTTATATATAGAGTGGTACGGAAAAAAACGTTGAAGGCTCTCTCGCGGAAGGCTCTTTTAGACAAGAGCGTTTTTGTAAGTTCACTGAAGGTGCCTTAAGGTATATGAGTCTTTAGGTTTAGAAAAACTGTCTCACTTATCACGTCGAAGCAGAAAAAAATTACTTTTTCAGATTATCTGATTTTTAAAGTTTACACTGAAGATATTTTAAAA
The DNA here is from genome assembly GCA_034509755.1 of Anisodus tanguticus. Taxonomy (NCBI): domain Eukaryota; kingdom Viridiplantae; phylum Streptophyta; class Magnoliopsida; order Solanales; family Solanaceae; genus Anisodus; species Anisodus tanguticus. The sequence goes on along the minus strand of CM067553.1, from coordinate 17,756,925 downwards.
GGGATGCATTTTTCTTCAAAGCTTGAAATATCTACCAAAAAATCATGGACAACAGACACCTTCAATGTAAATATAATTAACAAACCGTTTATTTTTTTTTATGTGAAAACCATACACTAAAGGTGCTCTAATAAAAGTGCATTAATTAATAAAATTCTACAAACTCATTTATTGAATTTGTGTCAAAAAAGAAATCATTTCAGTAAAAAATTGCCTTCCGTTAGCAAGACACCAAGAAAAAGTGAAGAATAAGCATGTCTTTGCAAGGCACAAAGTTCGAAGGTTGGCGCAGTGATGAGAAAAAGTTATCGTGTTTTTTGGTCAAATAACATACGATGTCCACCATTCTAAGCTGGCTATGCAGTAGATAAGTAGGCTAACATATGACATAAAATTTACTAAATCCCAGAATTGCCCTTTCGGTCGGCAACCAGGACGACGAGAAGCTCCTTCTATAATAGTACTAATATGCCATTTAGGGTACTATGAAACAAATTATCTCAAAAATAACACTTGAAGTATATATGGAAGTAGTTATATCTATTTATTCTATCAATCTTTATTATTATAAAAAAAATTAAATATTAAACTATTTTTATACCCTCTAAAATTTAAACTCTTCCAATATTCATCTAATTTAAAAGTATCATATTGTGAAGGCGTCTAATCAAATTTATATTTCTATTCCTTTCATGTCCTAAATTTTACTTCAACACAACTCCTTTCGTGATGTGTAAGAGGCGAGAGGGGAGAATTGTTAGCAATAAATTAAGGACTAAAAGTTGGTTCAGCTAGGTTTTGTTGTTCTTGGCACTAGGCCAGGATTGAATACTTTCAAATTGGATCAAATATTATTTTTTTATTTATTAAAGGAAAAATGACCTAATAATACTAGTTAAGACTTATATGACAAAACATAAAGATACTTTTTCTTATTTACAAATCATATCAGACTTGACAAAGTTAAAAGTTCACCCTCTTCCCTATATTGAAGGCAGATATTCCAATCTCTTTAAACGCAAACATTCATTTCGCCTCTCGTTCTCCTTCGATGATTGAGGACTTCAAAATTATTTTTAAAAAATTCTATTTCGTTGTAGTTATATTAAATTACGTATACCTAACGTGCAAGTGTATTGATTATTTTCATTAATTCAAATAAAATATATATAATTTACATATTTTCATAATAGGAGAATCATATTCCTATTCTACTCCTAAAACCTTATTCTATTTGGAGACTAACTATACAATTATGTTAAAGACTAATTAAGGTACACTACAATTATACAAAACTGTGTACAAGAATGATACAAAAATGTCAAAACTGAGACTAAGTATACATACGATATACACGTGCATAACGTGTATATCTTATGTATATTTAAGTAACACACCCCCGCAGTCATAGCGGGTAGTCTTCAGACGCTGAGACTGTCTCAAAAATCTTCAAACATGACCGAGGGAAGACCCTTTGTAAAGATGTCTGCAACCTGATACCTGGAAGGACATGGCAGACGCGTGTGTGACCACGAGCAACCTTTTCGCGGACAAAGTGAATGTCCATCTTGATATGTTTAGTGCGTTGGTACTGAACCGGATTACCCGAAAGATAAATGACACTAATATTATCACAATAAACCAATGTTGCTTTCTGAATATGACAATGAAGCTCTAACAACAGATTACGTAACCAACATGATTCAGAGACCACATTAGCTACCCCTCGATACTCAGCCTCGGCACTGGAGCGGGACAAAGTCGACGGACGTTTCACAGACCAGGAGACTAAGTTATTACCAAGAAAAATACAATAGCCAGACGTAGACCGTATGGTGTCCGAACAACCACCCCAATCAGCATTAGTGTACGAGACAAGTGTAGACGTCGATGACGGATATAAATGCAAGTCATAGTCAAGTGTCCCGTGGATGTACCGAATAATGCATTTGAGCGCATTCATGTGCTCAACCCTGGGATCATTCATAAACAAACACACATGTTGGACGGCATAAGTAATATCTGATCTCGTGAACGTAAGATACTGAAGGACCCTTGCAAGACTGCGATATCGAGTCGAATCCTCGTAAGCGGAGCCTGTTGCAGCACCCAATTTGGGTTTAGTAACAACTGGAGTGGAAATGGACTTACAGTATGACATCCCAGCCCTCTCAATGATTTTGGTTGCATATTTCCTCTGGGATAAGAACAATCCACCGACATGACGAGTGACAATAATCCCCAAAAAATAGTTTAATGACCCCAAATCTTTCATAGCAAACTTAGAACTGAGCATTGTCATGATAGATTGACGTAAGGCATCGGAAGATTAGGTCAAGATAATATCATCCACATATAATAGTATATAAGCCAAGGAAGAACCACGATGATATATGAACAAGGAATTATCCTACCTGCTGTGAGTGAACCCAATAGTCGAAACATAGTCGACAAACCTCTTATACTAGGCCCGTGGAGACTGCTTAAGCCCATATAAAGACTTTTTCGACAAACATACATGATGTGGATATTTGGGATCCCTAAACCCCAAGGGTTGATGCATATAGACTGTTTCCTGGAGATCACCAAGTAAGAAAGTAATCTTCACATCTAACTTATGAATGGACCATGCTTTTGAAAGAGCCAAGATGAGCACAGTGCAAATGGTAGCTGACTTGACCACTGGACCAAACGTCTCCCTACAATCCACACCAACATGCTGAGTCTTACCATCACCCACAAGCTGAGACTTGTGCTTTGCAAACGAACCGTCTGAACTGTCTTTATGAGCAAAAATCCACATAGGCCTAATAATATTAATACCAGATGGACGGGGCACCAACACCCACATCTTATTATCAATAAGAACATTTATATTCATCGGTCATAACAATTTTCCAATTCGAGTCATTTAATGCAAACACAAGATTTCGGGGTAAGGGTGATTTAAGAATATTAGAATTTAAATTAAAATGCCTTTTTGGTTTAAAAATACCCCGTTGACTACGAATGACCGATCTATGACTCAGGGAAGAATTGAGCGAATTTTGGGAATTTTCTGGACTCGGGACAGACTTGCCAGCAGGCCCAATTCGGTAAATAGAAGGTGAAACAGGGACTGGACCAGTGGCGGTAATGGGCTGGGTCACTGGCCCAGGAACTGGATAGGATCCAAGTGCGGGTACTGTAGCTAGTGACGGGGCAGTGGGGCCAGCGGACAGTGGGCTCGCTGGCGGATTTGGGGTGCGGGAGACGTCCGAAAAATGGTGAATAATATACGAGGATATCCCATCATCCAAAAAACTATACGAACTAGGCACGAGAGTACTAACCTTAGCAAACGGAAATTGGGATTCATCAAAAATCACATGGCGACTAATGATTATTTTATTATAGGATAAATCAAAATATTTGTAACCACGATGATTAGACGAAAAACCCAAAAACATACACGGAGTAGACCGGGCATGAAGTTTGTTAATTATGGTGGATGAAAATAATGGATAACATAAGCACCCAAAGATTCGAAGATGTGAATACGAAGGAGTCTTATTATATAAAATTTGAAAGGGGGAAGAGTATGTCAAGCCTTTGAAAGAAAGAATGTTAAGGAGATATGTAGCCATTTGTAGAGCATGATGCCAAAAGGAATGGGGTACGGAAGCATGAATCAATAAAGTTCGGACAATGTTATTAATGGTACGAATTTTGCGTTCGGCTTCCCATTTTGTGAAGACGTATGAGGGCAAGAGAAAATGAAAATTGATCCCATTAGTTGCACAAAATTCCCGAAACACCCCGTTGTCATATTCTCTGCCATTATCACATTGAATATTTTTTATTTCTCGTTCGAATTGGGTTCTAATGAAAGCTCTAAATTTTAAGAATATGGAAAAAACTTGAGATTTTTTCACTATCGGAAAAGTCCATAAAAATTTAGAGTAATCGTTCAAAAAGGGAACATAATACCGATGACCCAAAGAACTAAGAACAGGAGACGTCCATAAGTTGCAATGAATAATATCAAATGGCATTAAAGTATGAGAATTACAGTCTACAAATGGTAAACTAACAATTTTTGCTAAAGAACAAGAATGACAATTCAGAGTACTACGCGTACCCTTACATGAAATAAAATTATTTTTATCGAAGGAAGACAAAATAGACGACCCCGGATGACCAAGACGAGCATGCCACAAGGAAGGAGCAAGGGTTGCAAACGCTTATGGTAAGGCTTGACTCGATAGACCGGAATATGGCGTGATAGGATAAAGATCTCCCCTACTATCAGACTTCATGAGAGGACTCCCCGTCTTGAAATCCTTCACAGAGAAACCAAACGGATCAAATTCAATAGACACGAAATTGTCAGTAGTGAATTTACGGACATACACTAAGTTTTTAATGAATTTGGGGGCATGTAGGATATTTTTCAAGATAAGGGGTGGATGGGGGGAGACAAAGTTTTATGACAATAACCACGAATTGGAATAGAATTACCATTACCAATAATTATGCCACGAGGGTTGCTCAAATTGGAATAAGATGAGAGAGTACCTGAATCGGATGTCATGTGGGTAGTGGCACCGATGTCCATATACCAATTCGAGTCTGGTGGAGTCAAACCAAGTGTGTGCATCGCGGCCTCAATATTGGTCTGAGTAGGGCCTGCTGCATGGTGGGCTTGCGGAGGCCGAGGCCCAAGTACCCCTGCGTGCTGCCCCGACCCAGTGCTATTTCGGGAAGACCCCTTAGCCCAGTTGGTATTGGGTCGAGGAGGCTGCTGGAAAGCCTACTGGAACTGGGCTGTACTGACGATGAAGCTGGGCTGTTGGGCCACTAGCCACTGTTCCAGGCCCAGTGGCCCAAGGCTAGGAACAGTGGGTCGGTTGCCATTGTATCAAGAATATTATCCTCCGCTACCGTTTCGGCCCCCGTTACCATTACCAGGACCGCCGCGTTTGCCCCTGCAATTTTTGCCATTATTTTTCTGACTATTTTTGCCGCCACTATGAGATCGGTTTTGGTTTGAAATGTCACCAAAATTTGGAGGAGTAGTGGAAGATGTCATCATGACCACGGGGCTAGCACTCGTAGCCGCCTTTTTAGCCAAGCTGGCTTCTTCCAAGGTAAGCATAGAGCGGGCCTGATAGAACTCCGGAAGAGGATTACTTTGACGAATGAGAGGTCCAACGCCACTATAGGCCTCGGATAGGCCAACAACTTCACTAACTGGCGCACCAACGTTGCGGAGTTGGTCCGCCAATTCTTTCAACCTTTTGAAATAAGCTGAAACGTTTGGGAAATTTTCTATGTCGATGTGGGAAAAATCATGTTCAAGGGTAACAACTCTGGAATTTTGATTATCCTGGAATATGTCACGCAACCTATCCCACACAGCCATCGCCGTAGCGTCTGGCTCAATAATCGTCTGCAATAGGTCAGTAGAGATAGTAGAATAAATCCACTGAAGGACGGTGGTATCAAGTGTGGTCCATAATTTAGGGTCATCCTCGCGTTGAGGCACCTCCGTGTCTTCAGGAGCCGCGGAGATTATGTGATGGATGACTTGATGCGAACAAGCGTGAATTTTGAACAACTCGGCCCACGTCGCGTATTGGACGTTTTCTATTTCAAGAATTAGAGGGATATGATTCTTGATGTTAGAAACAACAAGGGAAGGATGAAAAATATTCCTTGACGTAGACATAACGAAAGAACAGAAAGTGATAGAGAGATTTGGAAGAGAAAATAGGAGAGCGGAAATCGAGGATAGGCTCTCGTATTCTGCTTGGCCGAGGAACAAGAAAATTTGGGAGAAAATGTTTTTTGTTTGACCTAGACTTTTTATACCATGAAAGAAATAATCAATTTATTATTTTCATTAATTCAAAGACAATATATACAATTTACATATTTCCATAATAGGAAAATCTTATTCCTATTTTACTCATAAAACCTTATTCTATTTGGAGACGAACTATACAATTATGATAAGAGTACAAGACTAATTAAGGTACACTACAACTATACAAACCCATGTACAAGAATGATACAAAAACGTCAAAACCAAGACTAAATATACATAGGATATACATGTGTATATATTTAACAGTCACAACAATGAAAAATCAGAGGAGGTCCATTGTTGGTACAATTGTTTTGCTTCAACCCGCTTTCATAACAACAACAAAAAAACAAAGAACCATTATTGGTGATGAAAGAATGTCATAAAATCAAAAGATACAAATATTATATTGTGAGTTTGAGGTTAGGTTCATAAAGAAAAATAAAAAAACATAATTTATCAAGTCACAAAAGAAATGCACAAAGCTCAAAGACAAGTAACAATATTGCTCAGACGTGCAATATATGTCGTAAGAACTGCAAGTGCTAATCAAGACACAAAAGATATTATATTGATCAGTATAGATCAATCTCAAAAGCTTCTCAATAATTTCTTCTTAGAATATTGCGAAAATAAAGTGCACATGATAAGGTGTTAGGAGTAAAAGTTTTATCTAATTTGTTTGTGCGATCTCATACGTCGGATATTGTATTTTTTTTAACCGCAAGTCAAAATTACCAAATCAAAAATTTCAATACCGTACCATAAACATCACTAATTCCTAGACATAGGCATCTAGTTTGATCTTTTTATTAAAAAAGAAACTGAACTGGGACAAGTTTCAAAAGAGTATCTCGATACATCAACTATTACAACAACAAAATCACTAAAAGAATATAACCTATGGTGTTAGAATTCATCAACTTCATCGTATCCTTAGTTGGTTACCATAATAAAAACCAAGAAAGTGAATATGCAAGGTGAAATAACAAAGCATTAAGAATTTTTGGCTTATACTTTGTTTTTTTATGAGATACTTTCTAGAGCAAGAGTCGAGGGTCCAATGAACCAAGGCTACTCTTTACAGATGCTGAGTTTGACAAGGGAAACAATTAATTCATTAAAATAAAAACATACAATTACAGAAATCATAACAAGCTTCTATGTTTGTTCCTGATTTTCGGTTTGGTGTAGACATTAATTATTGTCTCCAAGTGATAGTTATTGAAAGATTCCTAACATAACAAATTCATGAATCAGGTAAGTCTGGTGTTAGGGGATATCAAGTGACATCTCCCTACCACTGAAAAGATCAGAAAGAAAAATCAGCTATCGCTTAATGAATGAATGAAGAAATTTTTTTACAGGATACGATTTTCACTTAAATAGATTTTATGGCACAAATTTAAATTAATTAGATCAGTAAATTTTAGATATTAAATGATTAATTAAAAAAAGAAGATCAAAAGATATCAAATGACAAGTCATGGATTTGTCTTTATATTAGACCTCATTTATAACCTTATGCGATATCTTTTATTTCATTACTTTTAAAAGTCAAATCTGGTACTCTGTTCGTTCACTTTTACTTGTCCACTTTTAATTTTACACATTTCTTAAGAATTTATAAATGAAGTATGTATTTTACTATAATATTCATATTAATTGGTGTATATATAGCCTCATTGGACTTAGAGAATGATTTGGAAATAAATAATTAGTGTTAAGGGTAAAATATTTTCTTTTTGTCTTTTCTTGATATGTTAAAGTGGACAAGTAAAAGTGAACGGAGGGAGCAAAACTGGGAGAAGTGCATAGATAGTTGCTTTTGAGACTACCATTTAAATTATAACCGAAGATTATAAATTTTATAAATTTAACCATTTCGAAGACAATTTTCGACATACGTGATCGAAGTTGCGTGCACAAAATTATGTGTGATGTTTTGTTGAAATTTGGCATATCGGGTTGTGCAATGAATTTTGATAATTACGCATGAAGTTTGACTTGCAATCGTGCTTGAACTATGAACTGTCAAGACCAAACTTCAAACATATATATATATATATATATATATATATGTTCGGAGTCATTTTTCTCAAGTCAAACTATCAACCTTCAGCCTATCAATGTTTTCAAGCTTTTTTTAATATCACACATTTAATTTAAATTCAATATCTATATTCGAATTCGAAAGAGGAGTTGAAGGTGAAGGAGGAGGAGGAGCGATTTTATTTGAAGTTTGCTTAAGGAGGAGCGGTTTTATTTGAAGCTTGCTTAAATAGTTAACTATCAGTTAAATTTTTTTAAACAGAAGTGATTACAAATTAAATGGGAGCGTCCGAATAGGCTGCCCTATAAAACTTTTACCGAAAAACTATTCTTTACATTTTTTTCAGCTTTAGTGAATATTCATAGTTTCCTTTCTTAAATCAGGACCTTTGAATTTTATGTTTCTCTTCTTGTTAGTTGCATAACTTATATATTTGTTTAACTCATTACCTCCCTGAAGTAGGATCATTTTAAAAAAAAGATATTTGAATTTTATGAGGTCCTATTACTTCCTTAAACAACTTTGAGTTAATATAATTATATCATTTTTCGCTCAAGCCCAATTTTATTAAAGTAGGTGTTAAACACACACCAATCCTTACTTGACACATGTTAATTTAATAAAAAATATATTTTCATTTTTATTTATGTTTTTACTTTTTCTCTTTCTAAATTTTTGTTTTCACCATCCTTCCCCACCTCCAACCCCCACACACGTCTTCTTCTTCTTCATCTAACCCCACCCCATATTCATTCATTCTTTCTTCTCTTTATTCTAACCCCCTCCCCCTTCACACTAATACTAATACGGATTCGAAGTGTTTCAAACACAAAAATTAATCACCTTTTTAGCAAATTCAATGTTTCGATAATATCATTCATTAATTTATCTTCTTTGTATATAGGAAAAATTTTAAAAATATATAATTTGCTCACCTACATTGCAAAAGGATAGCCTAAAATTTACATTGCAAAGCTTTCACCCAAAAACACTTTTATACAATATTATACACTTATATACAAAAGACAATACATGGTGTATATATGTGTTTGAATGTGTATACATATTTATACACATATGTACATAAATACCCATATACCACCATATACGCTATTATACAATATTATACACCCACTACCACTGTCCCTCCCTATTTCTCCATCGACAACCTCAACCACCTCCGGCGACCCCACCGCCGTCACCTACGCTCCACTATCAGCTACTCCTCCACCACTTTCATGAGTTTTTCGATAGATCTAGATCTAAGTAATTTTTTATCAGATCTGAGCCACCGCAGCAGAGGAGGCAGCCAGATCTGAGCCACCGAAAAAGTCATGGGAGAAAGAAAGAGGAAGCGTGGCAGAGAGCAAGGGGTCGTGGGTGTTATCGTTGGAGCTCTGGTGGGAGTTCGTTGGATATGGCGGCTCCGACAAGGGCTGACAGTGATAAGGGGGAGAGGGGCGGTGTCGTGGAGTTTGGTTTATGGCTGCTCCAGTTCGTCGGAGCAGCGAAGGAGAAGGGTGTGCGAAGTAATGGGGGTAGCAGTTTGTGGGTTTGTGTTGATGGTGGTTGGAGCTCCGGCGTGAGGATGTTTCTGGTGGTGTCAACCGCCAGCGGCGGCGTTGGGATGCCAACGATTAGGGTCCGATGAAGAAAAAATAGAGAGGGGGAGGAGGAGGGAGTGAGTGCAGCGAGAGAGGGAGGATGAGGGAGTGAGTCATTTTTTTGCAAGATTTAAAAAGGTGGTTAATTTTGATAGCATTAATACTCTAATTAACATAGGGTATAATTATTCTTTTTATATAACCTCGACACATTTAAAAAAAGGGGGTTGAAAAGGATTAATGAGTTCTCCAAAACTTATAAGGGGTTGGGTTGAATATCCGATAAAAAGCTAGATCGATGCTTCCATTTATCTTGAAATCTAATGGGTTTTTCACATTTCTTTGAAATGTAAATAAAATTTTGGACCGAAGAAAGAGTTGAAGAGGTAGTAGTAAAAGAAGGTGTGTGGAGTTGTGGAATGATGGCTTTGGAAGTGACGGGAGTCTGCCGGAGATGATAGTGGGTTTATGGAGAAGAAGAAGAAAGAAAGAAAAGAAAAAGAGAACAAGGAAAAAATAAATAACAAGAAAAATATATTTTTTTAAAAAAAACTGTAAAAATATAATTGCAGTCATTTTTATGGTTCTTCACTCTCTTTAAAATAATGTATGCACTCTCTATGCCATATTGCTCTAAAAGGATGTAATTATATCGGTTCAAAGTTGTTTAAGGGGTAATAGGATTCCCCAAAGTTCAACTGTCTTTTTCAAAAAAGAGTCCTACTTGGGAAGATAATGATGTATTTTTTTTTATTCTAATTTTAGCAAGGGCTGAAAAGCTTGTGGAAATTCTGAGAATAATTTTGAAGTTTAAGCAAAGAAAATGATTGTATTGTATTAGCTCACTATTAGAAATTGATTATAAGTATTTGTAAAAATGAATTGAGCTAGAATGTATTAAACTACTTTGGCACCAACTAGCTAACTAATCAACTAACTTCCAACTCGATTAATTCTCCATTACTTTCAAATTTTCCCATTTATTGTCTATAATACACCTTACTTTAGCTTATTACACTTAAGAAATTGCACCAACATCGTCTCCTTCAGATGATTCTTGTCCTCCCGGTTAAATAGATGAAATCGATCAACCTTTAAAAATTATAGAAATTCTCATATATCAAATACCATGATAACAGAGTAATTTGAGAAATTTCAAGAACAATAGGCCATGATACGAGCGCTTAATAGGGGGTTACTTCCTATTAAGAAAAGTACATCAAATATAGTTTTGTAGAATTACCATTCACAAATATCATTGTTCTAGTTGAGATACTGAAAAAGTATATGTTAAGAGTCCTACATCGAATATGGAATGGTAACATGAACTTCTTATATTGACTTGGACAATCTTCACCCTACAACTAGCTTTTAGGGTTGAGTTAGGCCCAAGATCCATTCTTTACATGGTATCAAAGCCAGACTCATTTCAATTCTTTGTTCACCGATGTTGAGCCCCCAAATTATATTATCCACGCTCAAGTTAACAAGGTCTGAGCGTGCGGGGAGTGTTAAGAATCCCACATCGGATATGGAATGAAAATATGAACAGTTAGACCTAAGATCCATTCTTTACGGTATATATATTTTTTTGCTTGAAAAGAGTATATATTCTCACACATAAAGCAAATAATGTTTACCACAACTATCCCAAGGAACTACTTGAATTATGCATTTGCAAAGGCTTTGAATCCAATTTGGTTGGACTAGCCCTCCAGAGTTAAATTAACCTCTCTCTAATTCACCGGATCCTTTGCGGAGTTAAACCAACACCTTTGTGCAATAATTATCAAGCATTAGGAAATTGGAGTAGTCCACTGACCCACACTTACCCTCTCCCGACTTTATTTGTGGGAATTCAGTAGATATGTTGTTACCTACACCAATTATATCGAGGTACTAGTTTGATTTTCATATTTTTTTAATATTTAAAGAATATAAATATATAATGTTAAATAAGGCAATATACACACAATATACATGTGTATATTGCCTCTCGGATTCTGCACATAATTGTGGCTCTCGGTTTTGGTAATTGTTAATATTAGACAAGGTAAGAATATTGTATATTCGGAAAATATATATGTAGTATATTGTAATGTATTTGTTAGGGATAGTCTCAGCGTTCGAAGACCGCCCGCTATGACTGCGGGTGTGTGTTAAATAAGGCAATATACACACAATATACATGTGTATATTGCCTTATATTGCCTCTCGGATTCTGCACATAATTGTGGCTCTCGGTTTTGGTAATTGTTAATATTAGACAAGGTAAGAATATTGTATATTAGGAAAATATATATGTAGTATATTGTAATGTATTTGTTATCGTAATTAGGAATATACACTGCCATTATTGTAGAGTTAGAATTATGGTAGAATAAGATTCTCATATTTTGTAACTTATTTATATACCTATTCTATTAATAAAAATAATGAAGGAGATTATTTATTTCATATAATCTTCTAGATAAAAAAGACGGTCAAAAATGTTTCTCCTAGTTATTTCGGGGACAAGATATTCTTGGGGGCATTTATAAATAGACAACCCCCCCCCCCCTATCCCACATAAATTTCCTAACAAAACATGGAGATTCAAATTACAAGTTTTCTTTGTAAAATCTTCTCATACTCAAGTGTGTAAATGTAAAACGTATTTATGTGTTAATACTTATCCTAATTTGAAGGTGAAGGATTAGAGCCAAACACACAACCAAAGCATAGTATTAAATGAGATAATTAGCCGTTTCCCAACAAATTATACTCCTTCTAACGGTCACCTTTTTCAAGATTTCATTCTTCAAAACCCTCTTCTCATTTCCACACATTCTTCATTGCCATTCTTGATCTCATGGAGGAATCCATTGTAGAAGAGAAGAAGATTCCAGTGTTTACAGTGCTAAAGAATGGGGCCATTCTCAAGAACATATTCCTTGTTGACAACCCACCTTCTTCAAATCAAGAAACGGAAATAGAAGAGATATTGGTGGTTGGTAGACATCCAGATTGTAATATTACGTTGGAACACCCAAGCATTAGCAGATTTCACCTCCGTATCCACTCTAAACCCTCTCACCACTTCCTCTCTGTTACTGATCTCTCTTCAGGTATGTACTAAGTTTACGTTTTTCAGAATTAATTTTTGGGTTTTCCTGTAATGATGGAATACTTTGAGGATGTTGAAATGGGTACTATAAATAATCATATATGGTTCTTGAACATCATCTTATACAGTAGTTTGCAATTTTAAAAAGTAACTTTTGATTTGTGGTGGCAATTTGAGTTCCACTATTTTATTTTGAATTCTCTATCCTTCTCTTGTTTGCTGTAGATTCATTATGATTCTTATACATGGATCTTGAATTCGATAAAACTTATTAAACTATATGAGTTCTAAATTCTTGAAATTTTTAGGCTTTTTCATAGTTTCTTCTTTGTGGATGATTGATTGTTAACAATGGTGCAACTGTGTTTTTATCAATGCGTCACCTTTCAATTTTAAACTACTGTTGCAATTGTATTGATCAAGACAAGATATGCGATATTTCAAAAAATTAATATGTATCTTGATTGTTATGAGCTGATTTTCAGACTCTATGTAAAGATGAAATTTGTTGAGGTTAAATGTTGCTGGTACAATGTGTCTGTTTGTATTTCCTGCAGATTCTCTGTAAAAGTTATTGTATGGTTCTGGAACTTGCTAAAATTCACAAAGTATCTGTGCCTCTGCATGCCTATGTGATTGAGCTTTGGTGAATGCATATGATGTTTTAATTCTTAGAAAATTTTAGGGGTAGTGAAGTATGAACTTTTAAACTCTTGAATTCTTTGTTGGAGTGAATTTAGTTTTTGGGCAACCGAATTCATAATGGTGTGGTTGGTGCTTTTATCAATGATACAATGGGTTATCTTTCAAGCTTCAACCATTTTTTTCCAAAATTGATTAAGACTAGATTTCCTATGTCAATGTCAAACATTTCTTGTGTTCATCTTGCTTCCTCTTTTTTTTTTTTTTTTTTTGGTGGTTTCTTGCTTCTTTTGGTTAATAAGGTCATTTTATGTGGGTATCTTGTCCTTTGCAGTCCACGGGACATGGATTTCTGGTAAGAAAATTGAATCAGGAGTTAGAGTGGAGTTGAAAGAAGGTGACAGGATGCAACTTGGAGGTTCTAGCAGGGTTTACAGGCTTCATTGGGTTCCAATCAGCCATGCATATGATTTGGAGAATCCATTTGTACCTCCTCTTGGTGAATCAGAACCAGAAGAAAGCACACAGGATGAACATCAGGTGAGATGAATCAGTTGTATCTTAAAACTAAACAGGTTCAGAATTATGGTTCAGTCGTTTGCTCTAACTTTTATCCTGTGCCTTGTTTTGCAATGTGCATTTATTGATTCTCTAGGATGAGAGCGGCTTTTCTCTCCAGAATGACCAAATTCAGAAGGAGGAGGATGATATGGTGCAAGGTCTAGACTCATCATTTTCTGGTATGAGTTCGTTTCCGCGTGTGAGAAGTTTGACTCCACCAGCTCCTCCAATGCTTGAGCAAATGAGTTCTCCATGTCCTGATAAATATGAGGCAGCAAACCAAGATCTACCTGGGAATATCGGTTGGCTGCAGCCTGACAAGGAAAATAGTGCACCAGAAGCCCTTCTTGTCTCAGGACAGTCCCCAAAAGAAAATGCAGATGGTACACCAAGATCTCAGCAAAGATGTTCAAGTATCTGGACTAGAAGGGGAAAACCTACCAGTGTTCAGATTCTAACTGGTAGAGATAGAGCAATGCATGAAAAATTTGACATGGAAACTGAAGTTGAGTCGCTTAATCGTGAAATATCAGGAATTGAATCAGTTTCAAAGGATCTTTTTGCTAGTGGAAACAAGGATAAAGAGGAAGAGATCTTTACTCCTGACAAAGAGAACCATACTCCTAGTTCTCTCTTCCTTGGATCCATGAAGAAATCGTGCCTTTCTGAGATGAAAAATAGATCGGATAGGAAGTCTGTGCTTTCTAATATGAATGAGAACGATGAAGAGATTTTCACTCTGGACAAAGAGAATATGACACCAGATACTCGTCGGCTGAGATCACTGAAGAAGATGGGAAGCCAGAATCAAATTAAGCATCCAAAACCTTTTAAATCTTCATCTCTGAAACTTGTGGTTGAGCCTAAATTCAATCAAGCTGCAGGTTGTGTATCCCACAAAAAGGAGACGCTAAGATCAACACAGTCAAATATGGATGAAAATGATGAAGAAATTTTCACTCCAGATAAAGAGAATATGACACCTGGTACTCGTTTAATGAGATCAATGAAGAAAATAGGAAAGTTGGAAGATCTTAAGCATCTAGAATCATTTAAGTTCTCTCTGGACAATGCAGTTGATCCTATATTCCATCAAAATGGAACTCCTTTCTCCTCTGAGAAAGACAATCTGACTGACAAAGTTATTGAAGAACAGAAATCAACAATCCTTGCCAACAGATATCTAGCAAGATCGGAGGTAAACACAGTGAAGAACAGAATGGATAGGGTGCCTTTTCAGTCACTTGTTGTGAACAGCCCCGGAAAGACCAGCTCAATATCTCCACAAGAGGACATTAAGTTGAGAGACTATCGAATCAAGCATCCAGAGACTAAGGAAGCATGCCCCTTCTCTGTAAGTTAAATATCAATAAACTTCTTCTTTTCCAAATTTAGCATACGCAGAGGCATGCTTCTAAGCCGCAGTCCCTGTCAGCTTCTGAAAGGTCAGAGATTTGGAGAAGTCTTCTTGAAATGATTTACCAAGGAAACAATTCTTCTGCTTGCATTTGTTTTACATTCTTTTCCACTCTATTATTTGAGACAGGTTGATTCACATGACAAATCTTGTTATCTGAATCAACTTGTCTCAAAGAACAAACTGTGGTTGTTCAACAGATTAGCTATAATAGTGTTTTACCAAAGCTTTGCTGTTAGAAATATACAAATTAGCAGTATGGTTGACTCTCTGGTGTAATTGTAGTGAGCTCTAATTTGTGACATTATCTGCAGAATGAGAGTGTCATGGAACAGAAGAGATGGACCATTGTAGTAGACACTGGTTCATTGCTGAATAAAGAATCAAGGAAAAGTTTGCAGCTGCTGCAAGGTCTCAAGGGTACTTATCTGATAATTCCTAGAACTGGTAATGAACTTACCCTGAAACTTTTGTCATTTTTGTTATATAGCTGCCTGTTTTCCCTGATAATCACCTGCTCCTTGTTAACAGTCATAAGAGAATTAGATTGCATGAAGAGGCGTGCTAGTCTCTTTAGAAGGACAACTGAGGTACCTGCAGCATTAGAATGGATAGAGGACTGCATGGTAAATGCAAAGTCATGGATTCATGTACAGAGTTGCGCGGAGGAAACAAGAGCAGTGGCACCAACCCCTCCTGCGACTGCTCCATTGTCTTTGTTCAGTGAGGAGAATGGCATGTTTCCTATTGGCTCACTTCAATTTTCTCCACATAATAGTGGTCTGATGGAATTTGCTTCACCCACAACGGAAGATCATATCCTTGAATATGCCCTCTTCTTCAAGAGAACCAACAGAAACGGACAACTCATCATCCTTAGCAATGATCTTGCCATGAAAATCAAGGCCATGGCTGAAGTAAGACCATAACTAATCCATCCTACCTTAAAAAGTTGTACTTGATGAATTAGCATTCTAACATTTATTAACACACGCAGGGTTTGAACTGTGAGACAGCAGAAGAGTTTCACCAGAGCTTAGTGAATCCGTTCTCTGAGAGGTTTCTTTGGAAGGACAGCTCTCCCAGGGGAAGGACTTGGTCATGTGAGGATGACTATGTTCTTAGGGAAACATACTACCACCACTGCCCTCCAACGAAGGCATCAAAGTTAGGAGAAGCTGCAAAAGGGTTGAAGCTCATATTGCTCCATAATTCTCATTATAGGCGCCACATCTGTTCAGCCAACTGAACCAGTTAGCTATTAGCTGCATACTGCCTCTTCTCTTCAATTGCAACAATCATGTTCGATTTCTTTTGACAGTTTTAGATTGTGGTGCTTTATAATCGAGGGCGAGAAGGCCCTTTAGAGATAGGGCGCAGCAATTATATGGAAGCTTTCATGCCATGTTCTGAAATGGCGGCGTTGTGCACTCTTCTTGAACCTTTGTTGCAATGAAATTGCTTGATTTTTTTCCTGTGAAGTACAGTATAAAAATTTGCTTCGAACTAGGATACTCTGTCTTCAACATGCATTGTGGTCTTACCCCCCCCCCCCCCTCCTCCACAAAAAAAATGGAAGAAGCATTGTACAGTTTGGTGGAAATTTATTTTCATCTGATTTACTGCTTAAAGGATCGTAACTGGCCAACGTGATTCCGGACCGATCTGCTAGTGAAAGTTATATCTAATCGAGATTCTTGGAAAGGTTGAATGAGTTTAATCTCTTGCTCTATACTTTCTAAAATTGCTTTAGCCAGTTGATGCATTTTCCTTTTCACTTGCTGCAACTGAACAAACTCATAACAACAATGATACTAAACAATGTAAGAACACAATTATTCTGAGAAAAATAATGACATGATGATAGAATGGATAGCTACAATGAACCAAAGACAAATTGAATACTGGTTGATGTTATTCCATTTCAGTAGAACTCATATATTTTGCAGCCTTGTGAGGAGGGTATTCACATGATCCAGATAGCAGAAAGGAGAATGAGCTATCTGACTCGTCAAATGGTGGCCGAGGGAACTCTTGAAATCCATTAAGATTGCTAGGATCAAAGTTCAAAGGTGAGCTTGGGTTGTATACCCCTCTTTTACATCCCCCCGATTCTGAAACTCATTGCCATGTAAAGCATTTACTTAAGTTTTCTTGTGGAGCTTTCATGGTGACTTCACTGGTTTGGCCCCGGTCAGATGTCCCAGCAGATCCTTTAGTTTCATCCGGAGAAACTGCAGGAGTATGACCTTGAAAAAGGGAAATGTGTCCAAAAAGCTTGTCTTTCCTAGAAAATGTTGTTCCGCAGGAACAAGGCCACTTATCCTTTCCACAATGCTTTTCATGTGTTTTAAAGATCAGCAATTACTGAAAATTTCTTAATATTACATCTACTGCAAATATAGGCTTTCTCACAGTGGGTTCTCTTGTAATGGTTTTTCACACATAAGATGGTCTTCAGAGGTTGAAACTTTTTATGCTCCTTGTTGCGCTTGCATCCAACATAAGGACAGGAATACCTTTTGATGAGTGTTGGCTCAGAGCTGGGTTCTTTATGAGGCTTGGCAAGAGCTGCTGGAGTCTTATACTCATCACCATGACCTCTCATGTGCATCCGCAAATTGGCGTCCCTCTTAAATCCCTTACCACAAATTGTGCAAAAGTGAGTGTGTGGTACAAGAATTTCCCCCTTCTCCAACTGCAGAATCTCATAGGAATCGGGAGGAAGGTTCTCTTCTTCCTCAGCTTCATCTTCATCTTTCGATTCATGTTCATCAGCAGCATGATTTTGTTCAATCCCACAATCTCTCAACTGGTCAACGTGGTTGGACTGATCTTCCACCTTCGCAACACCGTCATTACATGTAAGCCCACCAGCATTAATACCTGTTGTAGAAGGAACTGTGATACCACCGACCTGCCCAAGTTGGCTAGCAGCAGGGATCGCGGAGGAAAGTGTGCGCTTCATAGTTGGAAGAAGACTTCCTGCAGTTGATATCAATTGGACTATAATAGAAGTAAGATCAGCTGTGATTAACTGCTGTTGCTGAACTATAAGATCATTTCCTTGAACCCCATCTTGACCTCTCCGTCCAACAATCAAATGCACCAGCTCCTGGAGCTGATGAATCTTTTGTTCGAGAAACGAAAGGTTGTTCAGCAAAGCTCTTGGATCCCAGTCATGCATTCTGGTTGAGTCATGATTTTCATTCCTCTGAATCCCTGTTGATCCATCTCAGATGTGTGTTTTGGTTTAGTAAATCCAGAAAACTGTTGCTCAATCCTGATCTGTTGATCCAAATAAGAGGAACCTTCCCACTTCTGCGCATGCAGATTGAAATTGGTAAATGAATGGTTATCCGAGGGCACAATTATCAGCAATTCATTGCCAGATGAAGAAGACTTTATCCAAGGATCTTCACTTAGACTGTCGTCAGGATCCATATCTGAATCTGCTTCCTGAGGTAACAAGAATGCACAAAGAAAAGACGGAAAACAAAGAAAATTAAGAGCACTTCAACAAAATCAATCGAATCCATATGAAACAAGCATGAAAACATTATTTATTCAGTTAACATGTGAATTAATTGATCATAATTTACAATAATATTATCAGGAGAGTACTTAGACCGCACGCTGTTAAATCTGGTGGACAAATCGTTAAATCTCGTGTACTGCTTACATATTTCTACTCATAGTATGCCCTTTATTATCTTGGCTTCTAATTCAATCGTCATGTAATCCAGCTACTGAGCCTCCACAGAACTAAATATCCCACACTAAAATTTTCTTTTTAAAAGTGAATATCCCACAGTAAACTTCCACAAAACACAGGCATCAAACTATTAGTATGAAGACATAACTCTTGACACAGATATGCAACAGAAAAGGCAGCAATGTTAGTAATTATGGGAATATCCCATAATTATCTCTCTCATTATTATAATTATACTCATTATTATAATTGTAATTAGGATCTTGTAAATTAGGTAAAGATGATTAGTCTTCTAGAATAGTCTATGTAAATTAGGTAAAGATGATTAGTCTTCTAGAATAATCTTCCATTAATCAAGTATAGGATCCATGTAGATATATTGTATATTTGGGAGAATAATGATGAGGGGATTAAATTCTTACATGGTATCATTAGCCAAAGATCCTTTGCCCTAAAAAAAATTTCCTTCTTTCCCTTAGCTGAATTCCCTCTCTTCTTATTATTATTTTTCGGCCATTCTATAGGTTTAGTGTGCCTAATCCCTAAACCTAAACAAACTCCTAAAAACCTAAGACTAAAACAGAACCTAGCCGACACTACACCCCTCCCCCCTCGGCTAGCAATTCTTTCCCTTCCAAAATCCCCAACCAACATTGAGGGTTCTTTCTTTCTTCTATTTCCATCAAACACAAAACATATTTCCTCCTTTCTTTCTTTGATTTCTAGTAGAAACTATGGCCGAAAAACAAACCTTTCACCTCGCTCTTGCCGTTAATAACGTCAAACACTTTATCTCCATAACTCTTGAAATGGAGAAAGGGCAGTATACCTCATGGGCAGAACTATTCAAAATTCACTGCCGTGCTTATGAGGTGATTGACCATATTCTTCCGTCTGAATCACCGTCGGATACCATTACGGTGGACAAGAAATTATGGTCTTGATTAGATGTTATAGTCCTTAAATGAATTTATAACACAATTTCGAATGATCTTCTTCATACCATCCTTGAACCCAATTCTACGACTAAACAGGCATGGGGCGATTAGAAAATATTTTTCAAGATAACAAAATGTCTAGGGCCGTTTATCTTGAACACCAATTTACAAATATTAAATTGGATGATTTTTCTAACATCTCAGCCTATTGTCAAGAATTAAAAGTACTTGCGGACCAACTGTCCAACGTTGGTTCGCCCGTGACAAATCAAAGGTTAGTCCTTCAGTTGATTGCGGGATTAAATTAACAATATGATGGTGTTTCTACGTTCATTCAGCAAAGCAATCTGTTACCTCCCTTTTACGAGGCTCGTTCGAGGTTAATCCTCGAGGAAATGAGGAAGGCAAAGCAAGCATCATCGAGCACAACTACTGGTGGAACGACTCTCGTATCTACCAACTCCTTTTCCACTGATTTGGAACCCCAAATTTCTGGTTCGGGTGGCCAAAATACTCATCAAAATAATGGTAAAAAACGGGGTTCAAATCGAAACAATAAAGGAAAAAAAGGACGTGGACGGGGCGGGGGACAAACCGCCGGCGGCAGCAGCCAGCCCAGGTAGTGGCGGGCTGGCAGTGACGGCAGTTTTCCAGGCAGTAGTGGCGGACAGTGGGCTGCCCCGCCATGCCCATTCCCAACCTCTTTGTGGGCCCGGCCTCCTCCTTCCAATCGTCAACCCGGTATTCTCGGATCTCGTCCATAACATGCTTTTGCAGCTCAGGCACCATCTTATGTCAAATATGCACCCATGGATATTGAACAAGCCATGAGTCACATGAATCTGAATATTTCAGATGAATCGTGGTACATGGATACATGGGCTACGTCACACATGAAGGCATCTCAAGGTAATCTTTCGTCTTATTTTAATACGAGCGGTAATAAAAATATTATTGTCGGCAGTGGACAGAAAATTTCAATTCGTGGTATTGGTCAGGTAACACTACCCTCACCCCACCCACCTTTATGCTTGAAAAATGTCTTACATGCATCAAAATTAATTAAAAACTTGATCTATGTTAGACGTTTTACAACTGACAACAATGTTTCTGTGAATTTTGATCCGTTTGGTTTCTCTGTGAAGGATTTTTCAGAAGGGGATGTAGCTCATGAGATGTAATAGCACGGGGGACTTATATCCCATCACTTCTGTTTCCAACAACCACACGGTCAAACCTTACACCTTTGCGGCCATCTCTCCTAGTATATGGCACAATAGGTTGGGACACCCAGGAGCACCGATTTTTAATCAATTTAGGAAGAATAATTTTATTTTTTGTAATGGACGTTTGGACTCTTCTGTTTGCCAAACATGTGTGTTTGGTAAACATATTAAACTTCCGTTTTCTGCCTCTAATTCTAATACTGTTATGCCATTTGATATTTTGCATTGTGATTTGCGGACTTCACCCGTATTAAGTGTTGCAGATCATAAGTATTATTTGCTCATTTTGGATGATTTTTTGAATTTTTTGTGGACATTTCCCTTGGGACAAAAATCACAGACCTATAACATTTTGAAATAATTTAGTGTGTTTATCAAAACTCAGTTTGGCAAAACCATTAAATGTTTTCAATATGATAATGGGGGAAATTTATAAATACCCAATTTTCAGAATTTTTGTCAACAAAATGGGATGTGTCCGTATTTCCTGTCCACATACATCTTCTCAAAATGGGAAAGCTGAAAGAAAGATTCGAACAATCAACAATATGACTCGATCTATCCTTATGCATTCATCCACTCCACCAAATTTTTGGCATCATTCTCTTCAAATGGCTACATATCTCTTAAATATTCTTCATAGTAAACTACTCTCCAATGTGTCCCCTACTCAGGTATTGTACAATCGTATCCCGTCGTTTACACATTTACGAATTTTTGGGTGTTTGTGTTATCCCTTATTTCCGTCCACCACCATTCATAAACTTCAAGCTCGGTCTACTCCTTGCGTATTTTTGGGGTACCCACAAAATCACAGGGGATTAAGTGTTTCGATATGTCAACAGGAAAAATGATTATTTCTCGTCATGTTATCTTTGATGAATCAACCTTCCCATTTGCTACATCTCGAGCGGCATCCCCACCTTCATATGATATTCTGGACGACGGAATTCATCCAATTTTGAGGTATCATCTAAACTCTCAAAATAACAATTTAGGGACATCACAGACCCCTACAACACAACATGTCACCCCACCCCTTCCGACAACTCGCCGGCCCAGAACCATACCGAGCCCACTACCTTGACTAAAACTTTCGAAACAACCCTACCCACTGTTTTGGTCCAAAATCACAACACCACCCAACCATCCAATGACCCAAACACCTAAACGAACCATGGAAACACGTGTCATGCACAAGATTTTCGCCCTAAACACCATTTCAACCTCACCACCTCAGTCCATCCCTCGCCAATACCAAAAAATTCCAAAGCTGCCTTATCAAACCCGAATTGAAAGGCTGACATGTTAGATGAATTTACTGCTCTTATTCAAAATAAGACGTGGGATTTGGTACCACAACCATTTAATGTGAATATAATTCAATCAATGTGGATTTTTTGCCATAAAAAGAATTCTGATGGTTCTTTTGCGAGTTACAAAACTCGTCTTGTTGGTGATGGCAGGTCTCAGCAAGTGGGAGTATATTGCGGTGAAACATTCAGTCTGGTAGTCAAGCCTGCAACTATCAGGATTGTTCTCAGTCTGGCACTGTCCAAGTCATGGTTCATTCATCAGTTGAATGTCAAGAATGCATTTTTGCATGGCCACTTGCAGGAAACGGTATACATGCATCAGCCGTTGGGATTCAGCGATCCTGCTCGTCCAGATCATGTGTGCATGTTGAGAAAATCCTTATATGGTCTGAAACGAGCTCCTCGAGCATGGTATAACAGGTTTGCAGGATTTGTTTTCAAATTGGGATTCTCTCACAGCAAGTCAGATCAGTCTCTCTTTATTTATAGAAAGGGCACTGATGTGGCTTATATACTTCTGTATGTTGATGACATTATCCTCACTGCATCCTCAACTTCACTTCGCCAGTCCATTATGTCCCTTCTGGCATCAGAATTTGCAATGAAAGACTTAGATCCCTTGAATTATTTTCTTGGCATTGCTGTCACTCACTATGCAGGTGGTATGTTTCTCAATCAAGGGAAGTATGCCGAGGAGATACTTGACAAAGCATGGATGTCTTCATGCAACCTTCACATACTCCGATTGACACGAAGGCGAAGTTGAGCAATGATTCAGGTACTTCATACAACGACCCCACATATTACCGCAGTCTGGCTAGTGCATTGCAGTATCTCACTTTTACGAGGCCTGATATTTCCTATGCGGTCCAGCAAGTTTGTTTACACATGCATGACCCAAAGGAAGAACATATGGGGGCTCTCAAGAGAATTCTGCGGTATGTTAAATGTACTCTTCAATTCGGACTACATCTATAAAAATCCTCTGTCTCGAGTCCGTCTGCCTACACTGATGCGGATTGGGGTGGCTGCCCAGACACACGTCGTTCCACTTCCGGCTATTATGTGTTCTTAGGTAACAATCTCATCTCATGGTCCTCCAAACGTCAGTCCACACTATCTCGGTCAAGTGCAGAGGCGGAATACCGAGGGGTGGCAAATGTTGTTGCTGAATCTTGTTGGCTCCGTAATCTGTTACTGGAGCTCCATTGTCCGATTGAAAAGGCAACAGTGGTCACCATGACAATGTGAGTGCGATCTACTTATCTGGCAATCTTGTTCAGCATCAACGCACGAAGCACATTGAAATGGATATTTATTTGTTCAAGAAAATGTTGCACGTGGTCAAGTCCGTGTTCTCCATGTGCCGTCCCGTTAGCAGATAGCTGACATCTTTACAAAAGGTCTTCTGTGCGTACTTTTTGATGATTTCAGAGACAGTCTCAGCATCCGAGAACCTCCAGCTAAGACTGTGGGGGACTGTTAGAGTAATTATGGGAATATCCCATAATTATCTCTCTCATTATTAGAATTGATATTATAATTATACTCATTATTATAATTTTAATTAGGATTTTGTAAATTAGGTAAAGATGATTAGTCTTCTAGAATAGTCTTTGTAAGAATTAGGTAAAGATGATTAGTCTTCTAGAATAGTCTTCCATTAATCAAGTATAGGATCCATGTATATATATTGTATATTTGGGAGAATAATGATGAAGGGATCCCATAATTACTCTAACAAGCAACACATAAATTTTACATGAATGCCTTGATAACTAAACAAAATCAATAAAAAACAAAAAGTAAAACCCCAAATTCCAGTAATTTTCAGGTTTGAGGATTGGTAGGAACTTTGGTTCAATTCTAGGTCAACGCCCCCCACCCCACCCTCACCTTCCTTTCCCATATACAGTTCACTCCATCCCCAGAAGAAAATTAAGAAAATAAAACCAACTTTCATTTTGAGATTCTTTTTTTACCAACCACACCCCAAAAGAAGCTCATCAAAATCAAGAATCATTTTTGAGAAAACCCCAATACAGCTTATGCAGGTGCACATAAAAAAATTCAATCTTTCAGTCATCATTCATCAAAGACAAAAAAAAAAAAAAAAAAAAAAGAGAGTTATAAAGGACTAAACTTTTAAGCAAGAAATCATTACAGGATCCAACAAATAAGGACAAATTGGGTTATAACTCCTTTAATAATAATGAATACTCACCAGATTGATTAATGGTCAGCTAATGGTTCTTCTTTCTATTGGGAACTGTGGGAAAGGGAAAGAAAGAAATTGTTGAAGCCAGTTCATATATATAATAGGAGTACTAGTAAGCATATTTATTTTTTATTTTTTTTGTTGACGTAGAACCCGCAAACGCTAATCTCGAGTGCGCACAGGGTAAACCCCGGACTGACGTAATAGCCTACAAACCACGTCAGCCGATTAACCACACTTGGCAAGCCACGTGTGACAGGCTCAACCAAGAAGGTTTATGCAGAAGATGAACTCGTGACCTTGCGGTCACGCGCTCTACTGCTACACCAACTTGGCTACCCTTGCGGGTTACTAGTAAGCATATTTGATTCTATTAGCGATGGCTACACCCAAACAGAGTCAAATGCCTAATGATGGGACCCACTGCTCCCCAAGCATATCCTCACCCCACTCTTGAAAAGAAAAATTGGTTTTTCAATTGGCGTTCCTAGTCGCATCCTGATTAAATTTGGATTCTCATCGTAAAGTTCTCCTAACAAAGACGACATGATACTTATTATTTTACTACAATTGTTATTGGTCACTCTTTAAAAAAATTAAAACAGAAAAAAATATAAATACATACATTTTTATATGCACATTTATCATTTAATTATGATCTCAAAAAGCATCAGTGAACTTTAAAGAGTTAGTGAGTTCAAAACATAGAACGATTTAGGATTGATCAGTACTGAGTTAGGCTTTTTAAAATCATTAGTATAAATATATTGAACCATTCTTGATTCTTCATTGAGATTATGTGTTTTGTGATACTACGATCTTTTTGCCTATTAGGAGAATAAAAATACTTAAGATTACATTAGAACTAAAATAATAAATGCCAGCTGCGTTCATCCCAGTAATTAAGGGGTGCACCGATTTGTGAAGTTTAGTTAAACTTAACCTCGGTCCGAGGTCACCCTAACAAGTGGAAATCTTCTTGATTAGAAAGAATGAAAATATGACAATTTTTTCAATTATTATAGTAATTGTTTAATAGAGATATAACTCATAAGCTAGAATAGAGCTTAATGAAAACTTTTGATAATTTGAAATTAAAATTTCAATAAAAATATAGTGGAACTCTTTTGGTTTAAAATCGTGTAGCAATCAATAATATCCATATGTTAATTTTCACTTCAAGACTAGAGTAGAAAAAGTTTGTTGATATGATAAATTCACGAGTCTCATAGAATTATAAAGGGAAAAATATTTCAACACGGACTTAAAAATAAACATTAAATTTGATACAAATGAAATGCGTAAAGGTGAAATATTGAGAATATTTTTGTCCAAAATGCAGTGGAGCCCACTAAAAGTCACCAACCAGGATGATTCTCCCACTTCTCATCTCCAGTCCACTTGCACACATTTGACCTAGTACTAGAAAATTTAATGCATCTAGGAAGATTTGAATGTTAAGAATTTGGATAAAAAGTTAGGAGATAGTTGATTAATGTCGCATTGTGTGTGGAAGGGGTAAGGGTCTAGTATCTCCATCTCCTCTTCTCCCATTATTTATAATAATCTAAGTTTTGCGTAACTTAATGTGTATTTCTAGGTGTTGCTTTATTTGTTTTGTTATTGTGATATTATTTTTCTTGAATTTTTGTATTGACTATGTTTTTTTGAGTCGAGGGTCTATCGAAAACAGTCTTTCTACCCCACAAAGTTAGAAGTAAGGTAAGACCCCCACGGTATAAGATTACAATAGATATGTATGTTGTTGTTGTATTCTGACACGTTAAAGTTAATTATCACATTATATTGGAAGTTGAAACTTCCTGGAAAATGTTTAGACTTTCCATTAGGACCACTAATAAATACTAGTACTCTACTTACAGTGAAAATTTGACATTAGATTGGCTAGTTGGACGTACGGAACTAGTGATTTCAATATCAAATCTCTCTCTATGTATATACTCAATTTCAGTTTATTGTAATCATCTCTATGTAACAAAAATAAGTATAAATAAACTAATATTTTTAGTCAAAACGCCAATGATTACATAAGAAATTTATAAACTTTGGTGGTATATGAGAAATATTTTCAATCAAATAAACAAGAAAGACCATCAACTTTGCTTCTTTTTTTTCCTCGGGTAGAATTTGTGAGGTATATGCCTTGTTTTTGGTTCTTGAATGGTCACCGCAGCCCTGCATTGTTCACGGCTGCTGAGTGAGTACCAATTAAAAGTTTCTCAAGTTTGATTGTGACTATAGGGATCCGCATGACAGGGAAGTTATATCCCAGGCCGCATATTTATTCACTCTTATTAATTTTGGAATTATTCATTTTTACCTTCTGTCACAGCTGGTAACGGCTATCTATCATCGTCGGCGACCACCCATCGCCACCAGGTTTCTTCTCTCCCTTTTTCTCTCTCCTCCTTTCCCGTCTTCTTCTCTCCCTTAACATAGTGACCACCTGTCACGACCCAAATCGGAGGGCCGCGACGGGCACCCGGACTTGACTCGCCGGACACCACTGACCATACATCCCATACTTAACTATATTATCCACGGACTAAGCCGAGAAGAATTAGGTAAAGTTTCAACCTGAAAGCCCCAACTTCTATTATAATGCCAAGGCCGTCAAGACCATGCGTGACAACTAACCACATGACACTTATCTACAAGCCTCTAAAGAGTAGAACATACCACAACCAGATCGCAACTTTGAAACAAATAGAGTGCTCCAAATACCGGCTGAACCAGCAACCTACTAGTGTGAACCATCACTCTCTCAATATGAACCTGCGGGCATAAAACGCAGCGTCCCCCGATAAAAAGGGACGTCAGTACGACTGATGTACTGAGTATGTCAAGCATAAGAATTAATATGGTAGAGATACATTATAATCGAAACGAACAATTTGAACCACAGTAATTACCTCTGAGACCCTAATACATATGCCTAAATGTTATGCATAATGCAGTATACATATACTTCAGCCTTGTCGGGCATCTTCCGTACCAAAATAGCCTCGGTGGGCACATACCATGTAATGGTTAATGAATGAATGTATGCATGATGCAAATGCGGTATACATATATATACTGGACACATAAGGGCATCTTCCTTCCCATAACCGCCAATGTGGGCATCCGGTTATATCGTATCAAATTGGCCACTTCGGGCTCTTTTGTGAGAATTTGTACCAGCTGCAGGTGGTGTGCGTATATAACACTTTTTTACCTTTCCCCAATTCCCATACATATATATAATGCATACATATAGTAGAGTATATAACTCCTTGGAGGTCCAGGGTAACATATGAATGCAATGCAAATGAAATGCATGAATAATAATAAAACCTCCGGAGTGACATAATATCCTTTACACCTTTGGTTAACATTGGGAATATCAACATCTTTTCCGGTATGCCTTAATAAGGTCTTAGAAACATACTTGGACATTATTTCAACATAGGAGTCAATGACTTGATCATTCCTAACTACTAAGAGTAGAATAATTTATGTAGCAACGCGATGGTTATGTTTTGCATATAGAATTATGCCAAAAGAAAGAAAGAGTCTTGCATACCTTGTTGTCGAAATTATCTAAGTTATGCGGGTCCTTGCAAGCTTTATAAATGATTATCTACACCATATGAATGATTTACATCATAATCGAATTAATATACTAATAACATGTTTCTTTGAGACATTCTAGCGAACACCTTGTATGCCTAGAATCTACACTTCTTCTCTATCGAAACCTGTGCTTATAATAAAACACCCAACCCTTATAATTCTTCTTTTTATTGTCACAATATCCAAAACAATTCAAAAATTCTACATGTACCCTCCAATTTCGTACAAACAGTCCCGATAACACCCCACTAACTTAGCATTTTCGATAATCGTCTTAGAACTAGTAAGAATCATGTTATGTAATTCGTATAAACCAAAAGATAAGAAGAATTACCTTAGTTTAGAAGCAGCAACATGATTTGTCGGGAAACCTTTCACCTAAATCAGTTTTCGACGACAGAAACATGACCCAAACTCGATTTCATCGAGCAGAAACAGAACCCCCAGATAAAATGATTCCCATAACTTTCTCGAATTCAAGGTCTTGGCTTGGTTTCTGGGTGTTAGGCTTGTTTAGGCTTCAATTTCGCTACGACCAAGGTCAATAATGCCATAAATGTTTTCCCTCTTTTGGGCAAACGAAAAGCTCACTGGAACTTCCCAATTCGGCCAAGAATTCTTCAGAGAGCTTACCAATTTGAGGTGTTACTTCTTCTGACAGAAGTGTGGAAATTCTTTTCTTTATGGAAAGGTTTCTCCAGGAGATGAAGGTTTAATAATAGCAAAGGGTGAAGAGGTTGGGGATTTGTAATTCCCCCAGTGCTGCCACCGCTTAATTAAAAGCCTAGTCACTCAGATGGCATGTTGTAATGTTACACGTATCCACTATATTTTGCCCCCACTCCTAATTAATTAATCCCACAATTAATTGATTATACACACAATTATTTTTTTGATCCCAATTCACTTAAATCCCGACGACTTATATAACCTTCTTATACTCAATGTCATAATTCCCGTAATATGACACTAGTCTATAACCTATTTGGGGATATAAAATTATTATTAATCCACATCATCACACTTGTTAAATCTAAAATTATTTCAGGATCATATCATTTTATATACTAATTTCCTTATTACTATACGCAAATACAACATAAACTTCCGGGGGTTCGGGTCCACTTGCCTACGTTTATGTGCTCAAACCATTACCCAGAAATACGAGGTATTACACCACCAACCACCAGAGGCCACAACCGGCGATGGTACACCGACTGCCACTAGAGAAAACAAATGGTGCACCCACCGACGACCAACCCCTACCGGCGACCAGGTATCAAGTTTTTTTTCTTCTGCTCTTCGAACGCCGATGGACGGCACTGCTTCGACCAGATATATTTTTTTTTCACCGGAGATTTCCGCCCAGATCTCTCTGGCTAGTAGATTTTCCGGTCATATCTTTTCGACTAGTAGATTTTTCGACCAGATCCTTTTCATTACCTTCTCTCTTCTCTTTTCTCCTCTTTTCCCCTCTTTTTGTATCATTTTCTCCTTTATTCGGCAATCGGAAACCACTCTATAATAGGTTTTCAGTTAGGTCTAAAAATGTACTCAAATTTTTTAGCAACTTTCGGTAGTGAACAATAGTCTCCGACAGCGAAGTTCTACAGCGGTGAACAGTAGTCTCCGGCAGCGAAGTTCTGCAACAGTGAACAAGTTCTACCCAACTGGAGTTGGTACCTCCAGTCGCCCTTACTGATTATTTATCTGCCATCCTTGTAGCTGGTTTGTTTGGTGAATCTTGAATTCTACATTATATCCTATAGTTCTATCATTCTTGTCGTAGTAGTCAGACTTGCTAACTACATTATTGTCGACTTGTACTATAGTATTGATTTATACCTCTTCAAGTATAAGTTGTTGATTGTTTTTATTTGTTTAAGTGGCGTTGGTAAATGATAGTAAACTAGGGTCATGTTCTAGGTCGGGTACAAGGGCGAGGGTTAGAGGGGTAAGTGGGGGAAGGGAGATGCTAGGCTGAGAATATGGTCTTGGAATATTGGGACTTTATCGGGGAAGTTCATAGAGCTAGTTAAGATTCTTAAGAAGAGGATGATTAATATAGCATGTATCCAGGAGACCAAATGGGTAAGACCTAAGACTAAGGATGTGGACGGGTATAAGTTATGGTTCTCGGGTAGGTCGAGGTATAGGAATGTGGTAGGAATTTTGGTAGACATCGAGCTAAGGGATCAGGTAGTAGAGGCTAGGAGGGTCAATGATAGGACGATGTTGATTAAGTTAGTAGTTGAAAGGTCCACTATGAACATTATTAGGGATTACGTGTCGCAGGCGGGCTTGGATGAGGAGGAGAAGAGGCACTTTTGGAAGGATTTAGATGAGGTGGTGGAAGGTATACCACCCACTGAGAAGTTATTTGTAGGAGGGGATTTCAATAGACATATCAGATCACTTCCGATGGGTTATGACGACGTGCATGAGGGCTTTGGCCTCGGGGATATGAATGGGGGAAGCGTATCACATTTGGAGTTTGCTAGAGTTTTTGGGATGGTGATAGCCAACCCGAGGTTCCAAAAGAAGGAGGAGCACTTGGTGACTTTCCGTAGTTCGGTGGCTAAGACTCAAATATACTTTTTGCTCCTTAGGAAGGTTGACAACGGTCTGTGTAAAGACTGCTAGGTTATTCTGAATGAATATCTTACAACCCGACATAAGCTTTTGGTGATGGATTTGGAGATCAAGATGGAGAAGAAGAAGAAGAGGAGTGTGGATGACAGGTTAAAAATCAAATGGAGAGTTTGACCATGGCTAGTGAAAAGGTGATGGTGGAGAGGCTTGGGGGAATAGTGGTGATGCGACCGGTATATGGAACAGGACATCCAATTGCATTTGAGAGGTAGCTAAAGAAGTGTTTAGGGTCTCGCGGGGTAGTCGTGGTGGATACCAATGGGACTGGTGGTGGAATGGTAAAGTTTAAGAGAAGGTGGAAGCGAA
This sequence comes from Anisodus tanguticus, assembly GCA_034509755.1. Lineage (NCBI taxonomy): Eukaryota > Viridiplantae > Streptophyta > Magnoliopsida > Solanales > Solanaceae > Anisodus > Anisodus tanguticus. Next base: position 17,725,687 of record CM067553.1, on the reverse strand, counting down.
GAAAACGGCGTATGCTAAATTGGTAGATAGCAATAATGGGTGGAAAAATGGACGAATAGAGAATTGTATAAGATGGTGAGGAAGGAGGAAAAACTTGCGGTTACGGTGACAAAAATGACGGCTTTTGAACACATGTATGTGGAATTAGAGGAAAATGGGGGGAATAAAAAGTTGTACAAACTATTCATGTCGAGGGAGAGAAGGGCCCGTGACTTGGATCATGTGAGGTGAATCAAGGATGATGATGACAAAGTACTAGTGGAGGACACACATATTAGGAGAGTGACAATCTTACTTCCATAAACTCTTGAACGAAAAAAGAGAGAGACATTGTGCTAGGAGATCTAGAGCAATCTGGTTTGTACCGAGATTTTGGGTATTGTAGAAACATTAATGTGGAAGAGGTTAATGGTGATGTTTACAATATGCGTGGGGGACGAGCGACAGGGCCTGATGAGATCCAATTTAATTTTGAAAGAGCGCAGGTAGGGCAGGTATGGAGTGGTTGACTGTGTTGTTTAATGTCATTTTTAGGACGACTATAATATCTGAAGAATGGAGGTAGAGCACAATGATCCATATGTACAAGAACAAATGTGATATCCAGAATTGCAACAACTATGGGGGTATCAAGCTGTTAAGCCACACTATGAAAGTTTGGAAAAGGGTCGTGAAGATGGGGGAGAGAAGAGGCGTGTCTATTTTTGAGAACTAGTTTGGATTCATGCCGGGGCGTTCGACTATAGAAATCATTCATCTTATTAGGAGATTGGTGGAGCAGTATAGGGAGAGAAAGAGAGACTTACATATGGTTTTCATTGATCTCGAGAAGGCGTACGACAAAGTCCCTATGGAGGTTTTATGGAGATGTGTTGGAGGTTAGAGTCATACTTATGGCGTACACTAGGGCGATCAAGGGTATGTATGATAAATCCAAGACTAGGGTACGGACAGTAGGAGGAGACTCATAGCACTTTCCAGTGACAATGGGGCTGCACCAGGGATCTGCTCTTAGACTATTCTTATTTGCCTTGGTGATGGATGGACTGACGCGGCAAATCTAAGGGGAGGTGCCATGGTGTATGCTATTCATAGACGACATAGTCCTGATTGATGAGACTCGCAGCGGAGTGAACGCTAAGCTGGAGGTTTGGAGACAGACTCTGGAGTCTAAAGGGTTCAAGTTGAGCAGGACCAAGACATAATACTTGGAGTGCAAGTTTAGTAACGGGAACGACCTTGAGACATGCGTGGAGGTGAGCCTTGGTACTCAGGTCATTCAAAGAAAATAAGTTTTAAGTACATCAAGTCTATTATCCTAGGGGATGGAGAGATTGATAACGATGTCACACATCATATTGGGACAAGGTGGATGAAATGGAGGCTCACATCTGGAGTCTTATACAACAAAAATGTGTTGCCAAAACTTAAAGACAAGTTCTATAGGGCGATGGTTAGATCGACTATGTTGTATGGGGTAGAGTATTGGCCAATCAAGACTTCACACATCCAGAAGATGAAAGTTACGGAGATGAGGATGCTGTGTGGGCATACAAGGAGGGATATGATTAGAAATAATGATATCCGGGATAGAGCGGGAGTAGCCTCGATGGAGGATAAGATATGGGAAGCGAGGTTGAAATGGTTTGAGCCTGTACAGAGGACACAAATGCCCAGTGCGGAGGTGTGAGGAGTTGGCTATAGATGGGTTCATGAGGGGTAGAAGTAGGCTGAAGAAGTATTGGGGAGAGATGATTAGACGGGATATGGCGCATGTGCAAATTACTGAGGACATGACCTTAGATAGGGGGTTATGGAGGACACATATTAGGGTAGAAGGGTACTAGGTAGTCGAGCGTAGTCCTACTTACGCTTGCAAACTAGTAGTTGTAGTGTTATTAGTGTAGGCCCGCTTAACCTATCATACTAATAGGTATAGTATTGCTTTATAGTCTCATGTAGTTTGATTTCTGCTGCTATGTGCCCTTTAGTGTACTTTGTTTAGCTTATTTTACCTACGCTAGTTACCGCTTACTTTTTCAGAATGCGCTATCATGACTTATTCGCTTTTGATATCAGAATTTTCATACTATTTTACATTTTTTTTACCGGGTCTGGCCGTTTCTCTCGCTTTGCTCTTGCTTTGCTTTTGCTTGTGCTTTGATTGTGTTTATGCTTTGTCTTGAGCCGAGGGTGTCTCGAAGATAGCTGCTCTACCTACCAAGGTAGATGTAAGATCTACATACACTCTACCCTCCAGACTCCACGTTGTGGAATTTCACTGGGTATGTTTTTGTTGTTGTTATATGCCTTGTTTCACAATGTTATTAATTTTTTATGCACTAACAAAAATAACACAAAGCCAGGAGCAATTTGTAATCTACCTCTTAGATTTTTGGAAAGTAAATAAATCAGTTCATACATAGAATTCATTATTTATAAATCAAAATCTTAGTTGTTATTGAATAATGAAAATGATAATTTTGTTCTAAATCGGTACGTTATTTCGCTTACTACTTCAGATAAGTTAAATATTTCAAGTAATTTTATCGAAAAAATTGTTCAAACAGCTAGTCCAGTTCTGTAAAAAATTAAGTTAAATGAAAAAAAGGTAGCACATATAGATATATTGTATAACTCTAAAAGTTGTTACAGTGGATGAGTACCAAAAATTCAATAAGAAATTGCTTAGAAAGTACCCTGTAGCAGTATTATTTTTTGTTCCTATTTTTGTATACATAGCAAAATACGGCATGTTTGGATTTACGAGACAAGGCAAATGATATGTCACGCTTCAAAATGGGATATGCATTGCACGACACTCGAGGTCTGCCAGCTTGCACCAAGTAAACCAATTTAGTGTAGTGATTATCTGCTTCGTGCCAATATATCATAATTAGTTAGCATCGATATTAAATGATTAAATCGAAGTAAATATTATTAACTGGAAATCCCACGTGCTCATAAATCAAGACAGAATGATAAATGTGTCATTCTCGAGCATATGAGTACACATATCTCAACGCAGGAAAAAGTCATATTCGGAAAAGAGAGTTCGAGATTTACAGTCTATGGAAGATGAATTGGTACTTTTGTAGGTTTTGCTTATGAAGGGCGTCATAAGGTTTAGTAAGAAGAGAAAGTTGAGCTCGAGATATATCGATCCCTTGAGATTCTGAAAAGAATCTGAGCAGTGGCTTACAGATTGGCACTACCACTAGCTTTATTGGGAGTTAAGTCTATTTTCCATATTTCTATGCTCCAAAAGTATTGTCGGGCCCTGAGTGGTATTGCTCTGGTCATTGACCACGATTCATTTCATGGGTCAGAAGTTGGCTTATGAGGAGGCTTAGATAGTTATTTTGGATGGACAGGTTCGCCAGTTGAGGTCTAAGAGTATTTCGTCAGTTAAATTGTTATAGTGAAAATGCTACTTTGGACGCCAAACAGGACATCCCAGATAGATACCCATAACTATTTGAGACCCCAACTACAATTTTGGACCCCTTGAGGATGAACATTATTTTCAATGAGAGAGTGTGTAACACCCCCCCCCCCTTCTGGCTGTCTTTGCACCCATGCCTTCTTAATCACTGAGCAGTCATTTAGGGCCTTAGCTGGTGATCCGGGCTGTTTCACTCTCGACGATGAAGCTTATCCCCCATCGTTTAGAACCTTTCAACGAGATAGTGCTTTTTTAACTCTCTCAAAATGGAATCTATTCCAAACATATTTGTCATGGTTCCTTACTTCAACAGGGTACAAATATATAAATTTGATATTTTTCATACCTATTGCCAATACTAAATAGCAGTCAAAGCCCGACCAACCAGATATAGTTATCATATAATCTAACTAATTGCCATTGAATAAGCTTATTTTGAATATATTTATCAAATGAGTGGGTTTAACGCCTTTTATACCACTCTCACGATAGATTCCCATATGGCTAATTCTATGAAAGAGTCTCGGGAGCCAGAATGCATGCCAGTTTCATACGATTAGGTGGAGTGGCATTAGTATTTTATTTCATACTTTAAACAATTTGTTATTATCTTTTTGGACTTAGGGAGATGGTTCGGATTGAGACCTGAAAAGCTTGTGAAGGTGTTAGAATGCGATCTTGATTCTAGAAGGCTTAAAGGTTAAATTAAGAACTCGACCCTTTTTTTGAGTTTTAGCATGTCGTTATGTGTTTTGAAGCTTTACATAGATTTATATTATGTTTTTGAACTTGTTGGCATGCCCGAGTTTGAACTCGAATGGCTTGAGGGTGTTCGAAAATCATTAGAACAAAGTTTGACAACAACTAAACTCTAGTAATAGTGCCTTCATTGCTATTGTGGGGGACCAATCGAGAACACAATAAGTGGGCCAGGCACCACAAACACGAGGAGGTGAACGCAATTGTGACCTTAAAGGAAAAATTCAGTCAAACCCTAATCAACTCTTTTTCGCTATCACGAGGGGGTCTGACCGCAATCATCAAAGATTTTCAAAAAATGACCCACGAACATGTGAGGAGGCTCGCAAATGTGAAAGATGCACTATAATCTATAAAAGTTGAATTTGAAAATACACGAGTTCGAAGTGTACATTTGAAACTCCAATAAGTTTTCTAACTAAAGCAAATTGTATTGGAGTTTCACTTGTTGTAGCTTCAAACTTCAAATACTATGTTGGAGTTGCTCTATGTTTTATTTTTATAACATTGAATTCTTTTTATCACAAGACTTGTTTCAACCCGAGGACGAAATCATGTATCACTTGTACAGATTGAAACCATGAGCGACGGGTCTCATTTTCTAATTAGCATTTTTTAATTTAAGTTATATATACTACCCGTTATAATTAAATCAAAGTGGGCTATATTTACCCATATATGTTGCGTAAGATTCAATTTTGCCCCTATATTATATGTATGATTCAACTTTGTCTCTTGCTCTAGCACCACGCACCGTGCACCACCACCGCCACCATTTCTTCTTCAGTTTATCACCTTCACTGTCTCCTTCATCTCTTATTCGAAAAATCACTTATTCTTAATAAACTATTAGTGAATGTTTCCTCCCGTAAAACGCCATTTTCAACCACTAAAACCCATGTCAAATTTAATAGAATATTTCCCGAATATTCCCCGAATATTCTTTCATTAATTGTATATATCTTATTTTATGTAGAATTGTATTCCTATTGAAATTAAGTCTCCTATTTTAAGTAGAGTTATATTTCCTATTGTAATTAGGTTGATTAGTTACCTAGTTTAAATAATTTCCTCTCCTCTCCTCCCCCCTCTCTCTCTCTAATGGTAAAATCACCAACGCCCACCCCATCCACCCCTATTTCCGACGGGCGTCACTCCAACCACTCACCGTCGGCGACGGTAAGACCCCAATAACACCGTTCCGACCACCCACCGGTGTCGACGGAAAAACTACATTTATTTTTTTACTTTTTTGTTCTTTTTCTTGTTATTATTCTTGTTCTTGTATTCTTTTCTCCTAGATTTACGCAGGTAGGCGATTATTGTTTTTGGTGAAAATTTCGGTGAACAATACTTCCGTCGATCGTGAACAGTGACGTGAACAATGATCATGAACTATGATTTTCGCCGGCAAACAGGTTTGATTCAACTGGAGTTGGTACCTCCGGTTGATCGTATCCATTCCTTGTCCTTAACCTTGTTGTAAAAAAATTTCGCTTCTTGTCTTTACTTATAGCATTCTTGGCGTAGTGGTTTTACTTGCCTCTATATTCCTGTTAATTTGTGCTTGCACTTTAATCCCTCCCTGTTTTAGGGTAAACATTTGAGTATTATTAATTTGATATTTTGTTTGTTTACAGTATTATAATATTCAGATCCTTTTTTAGTTTTATTTAGTTTTATTGGCACTGTTTCCTTTCCCTTTTGGTAGTTCTTGTTAATTTATGCTTTAGTATTAGTTCCCGTGTGTGTTAACGTTAGCCTTTGACTAGTATTTCTTTTACTTTAGTGGCTTTGGTGAATGATGGTAGACTAGGGTCATGTTCTCGGTCGGGGGCGGATGCGAGGGGTAGAGGGGTAAGTGCGTTAAGGGTAATGCTAGGTTCAGAATATGGTCTTGAAATATTGGAACTCTAACGGGGAAGGCCATAGAGCTAGTTAAGATTATTAAGAAAAGGAAGATTAATATAACATGTGTCCAGGAGACCAACTGGGTAGGACCTAAGGCTAAGAATGTAGACGGGTATAAGCTATAGTTCTCGGGTAGGTCGAAGTATAGGAATGGGGTAGGCATTGTGGTAGACAACGAGCTAAGGGATCAGGTGGTAAAGTTTAGGAGGGTCAATGACAGGATGATGTCGATTAAGTTGGTAGTGGTGCACTATGAGTACTATTAGTGCGTATGCGCCACAGACGGGCTTGAAAGATAAGAAGAAGATGCGTTTTTGGGAATATTTGGACGAAGTGGTTGGAGGTATACCAACCACTGAGAAGTTATTTGTATGAGGGGATTTCAATGGATATATTAGGACACTTTCGGGGGGTTATGATGATGTGCATGGAGGTTTTGGCCTCGGGGATAGGAACGGGGGAGGAGTCTCACTTTTGGAATTTGCTAGAGCTTTTAGGATGGTGATAGCCAATTCAAGGTTCCTGAAGAAGGAGGCGCATTTGGTGACTTCCGTAGTTCGGTGGCTAAGACTCAGATAGACTTTTTGATCCTTAGGAAGATTAATAAAGGTCTTTGTAAAGACTGCAAGGTTATTCCGAAGAAGGATCTTACAACTCGACATAAGCTTTTGGTGATAGATTTGGAGATCAAGATGGAAAAGAAGAAGAGGGTTGTGGATGACAAGTTAAGAATCAAATGGGTGAGTTTGACCATGACTAGTGCAAAGGAAATGGGGGAGAGGTTGATGGCTAAGAGGGCTTGAGGAAGTAGTAGGGATGCAACCAGAATGTGGGATAAGATGGTCAGTTGCATTCGGGAGATTGCTAGAGAAGTGCTAGGGGTCTCGCGGGGTAGCCGTAGTAGGCATCGAGGGGACTGGTGGTGGAATGGTAAAGTTTAAGAGAATGCGGAAGTGAAAAAAATAGCGTATGCGAAATTAGTAGAAAGCAAAGATGAGGTAGAGAAGTGAACGAATAGGGAATTATATAAGATGGTGCGGAAAGAGGCAAAACTAGCGGTTATGGCGGCGTAAACGACTGCTTTTGAACATCTATATGTGGAATTAGAGGAAAAAAGCAGGGATAAGAAGTTGTACAAACTAGCTAATGTGAGAAAGATGAGGGCCCGAGACTTGGATCACGTGAGATGCATCAAGGATGAGGATGGCAAAGTGTTGGTGGAGGACACACATATTATGCGGAGGTGACAGTCTTACTTCTATAAACTCTTGAACGAAAAAGAAGATAGAGACATTGTGCTGAGAGATCTGGAGCACTCTGGTAGGTACCAGGATTTTAGGTATTGTGAAAACATTAAGGTTGATGAGGTTCGGGGTGTTGTGCACAGGATGCGCAGGGGACGAACGACCGGGCCTAATGAGATCCCAGTTGAATTTTGGAAAAACACAGGCAATACAGGTTTGGAGTAGCTGACAGAGTTGTTTAACGTCATTTGTAAGACTGCGAGATTGCCTGAAGAATGGAGGTGGAGTACAATGATTCATTTGTACAAGAACAAATGTGATATCCAGAGTTGTAATAACTATAGGGGTATCAAGCTGCTAAGCCACACTATGAAAGTTTGAGAAAGAGTCGTGGAGATGAGGGTGAGGAGAGGAGTATCTATCTCCGAGAACCAGTTTGGATTCATGCCGGGGAGGTCGACTACAGAAGACATCCATCTTATTAGGAGGTTGGTGGAGCAGTATAGGGAGAGGAAGAAAGACTTACACATGGTTTTCATCGACCTCGAGAAGGCATATGATAAAGTTCCTAGGGAGGTTTTATGGAGATGTGTTGGAGGTTAGAGTCGTACTTATGGCGTACACTAAGGCGATCAATGCTTTGTATGATGGATCCAAGACTAGGGTCGGACAGTAGGAGGAGACTCGGAGCACTTTCCAGTGACGATGGGGCTGCACCATGTATCAGCTTTTAGACCATTCTTATTTGCCTTGGTGATAGATGGATTGACGCGACAAATCCACGGGGAGGTGCCACGGTGTATGCTATTCATTGACGACATAGTCCTGATTGATGAGACTCGTAGCGGAGTGAACGCTAAGCTGAAGGTTCGGAGACAGACTCTGGAGTCTAAATGGTTCAGACTGAGTAGGACCAAGACAAAATACTTGGAGTGCAAGTTCAGTGACAAGAGTGACCTTGAGACAGGCGTGGAGGTGAGGCTTGGTACCCAAGTCATTCCAAATAATGGGAGCTTCCAGTACATCGGGTCTATTATCCAAGGGAATAGAGAGATTGATGACTATGTCACACATCGTATTGGGTCATGGTGGATGAAATGGTGGCTCGTATATGGAGTATTGTGCGATAAAAAGGTGCCACCAAAACTTTAAGGCAAGTTTTATAGGGTGGTGGTTAGACCGACCATGTTGTATGCGGTGGAGTATTGGCCGGTCAAGACTTTGCACACCTAAAAGATGATAGTTGTGGATATGAGGATGTTAAGATGGATGTGTGAGCATACAAGGAGGGATATAATTAGAAATAATGATATCATGAACATATTGGGAGTGGCTTCGGTGGAGGATAAGATGTGAGAAGCTAGGTTGAGATGGTTCAAACACATGCAGATGAGAGACATCAATGCCCAGTATGGAGGTGTGAAAGGTTGGCTATGGACGGGTATATGAGGGGTAGAGGTAGGCCGATGAAGTATTGGGGAGAGGTGATTAGACGGGATATGGCACATGTGCAACTCACTGAGGACATGGCCTTAGATAAGGGGTTATAGAGGACACATATTAGGGTAGAATGATAGTAGGTAGTCCAACGTAGTCCTACCTACGCTTACAAACTGGTAGTTGTAGTATTATTATTGTTGGCTCGCTTAGCCTATCATATTGCCTTATAGTCCCTTGTCGTTCGATTTATGTTGCTATGTGTATTTTGTTTGTCTTATTTACTTGCAGTAGCTATTGCTTCTTTTAGCTTTTTCTTTTTCAGAATGCGCTGTCATGACTTACGCACTTTGTGTGTCTTACTTTGCTTGGGCTTGTGCTTTGTCTTGAGCCGAGGGTCTCTCGAAAATAACCGCTCCATCTACCAAGCTAGAGGTAAGGTATGTGTACATTATACCCTTCTCAGACCCCACATTGTGGGATTTCACTGGATATTTGTTGTTATTGTTGTTGTACTATATATATATTGTACATTATTGATGAATACAATCAAGGAACATATTCTTTTATGGTATCAATAGCCTAAAAATACATCAACCACCGCCGACCATAACTCTCGGCCGCCACCCCCACGGAACCTTAGTATTTTTTTCCAGCCATTCTCTCTCCCTTCTCCTCCCAAATTTCTTATTCCATGAGTGACAAAACCAAATTCCATCCCGCACTAGCAATAAACAACATCAAAAACTTCATCCTTATCACCCTTGAGATGAAAAATGATCAATACTCGTTGTGGGCGGAGCTTTTTAAGATCCATTATCGTATTTACGAAGTTATCGACCACATCATCCCTCATACACCAAAGTCCACAGAACCCTCGGCTTCGACTTATGATGATGCAATATGGTATCGTTTGGATGCATCCGTCTTCAAGTAAATATACGGCACAATCTCTAATGATCTGTTGCACAACATCATTGAGACCGATGCCACTGCCTACCAAACGTGGGAACGTTTGGAAAGTATTTTCCACGACAACAAAACTTAACGAGCGTTATACCTTGAAAATCAGTTCCAAGACATGCATTATGACGATTTCCCAAACGCGTTTGCATATTGTCAAAAACTCAAGATGCTTGCCGACCAACTCTCTAACGTCGGCACTCCAGTCACTAATCAATGATTGGTCATGTAACTTATTGCAGGCTTGAATGAATCATATGACGGCGTTGCCACTATCATTCAGCAATGCACGTCGTTACCTCCATTTTATGAGGCCCGTTCGAAGCCTATTATTGGGGAAACTCAGAAAATTAAATGCAGCACCACTAATGCCAGCATTGCCGATGCCGCCCTCACCACTACCGTTGGGCCCTCCTCAGATGGCAGGGCCTCTAACTCCGGTAACCAAAATCGCTGGCCCGAGGACCCGCAGCAGCCCGCATCCACCCGCAATAACCGCCGGAGCATGCATTCCAGCAAGGGCCGCGACGGATGGAATTTCGATAACAACGGTGGCAGGAAGGGACAGTCCGTGCCAGCAAGAAATAGCCAGCAGCAACCGCGGTAGTGACAACAACGTCATGGGCTTTTCTTTTTAGCCCATATTCGACATCCTCGTGGATTCCACCTCAGAACTGACAGACCCACCATGGCATACTCAGCCCACGTCTCCAACAGGCCTACAAACACAGTTTCCCCCATCCTAAACTTATGCACCGACATTGAGACAACTATGAACACAATGTCACTCAACGCTCCAAACGAAAATTGGTATATGGACACAAATGGCATATCTCACATGACGGCATAACAAGGTACTCTCTCGTCTTATTCTAATTTGAGTAATTTAAATTGAAATATTATTGTTGGTAGTGGACAAGACATTCCCATTCGCGGTTTTGGTCATTCATCCTTATCACCACCACATCCACTGCTAATCTTAAAAAATGTAGTCCATGCCCCTAAACTCATTAAGAATCTAATCTCTGTGCGATGTTTCACAACTGATAATAATGTTTCCCTTGACTTTGATCCTTTTGTTTTTTCTGGTAAGGATTTTACGACAGGGAGACGAATAATGAGATGTGACAGCACCAGAGGTCTCTACCCTATTTCAAACGCCGTAAACAATCCAGCCTCAGTTCTATCAACCTTTGCCGCTCTTTCGACTTCCTTATGACACTCTATCTTAGGACATCCGGGAGATTCTGTTTACGCTCCCTTAGATTTTTTTTTTATTAATTGCAACCGTATTTCTAAGACTCCTATATGTGAATCCTGTGTTTTTTTGAAACATGTTAAATTACCATTTTTTGCATCCACAAATTATACTTTACTACCTTTCGATATCATACATAGTGATTTGTGGACGTCCCCTATTTTAAGTACGGTTGAACATCGATATTATGTGTTGTTTTTGGACGATTATTATAACTTTCTATGGATTTTTTAAATTGACAATAAATCCTAGGTCTACCCATCTTTTTCTCATTTAGTGCTCTCGTAAAAACACAATTTGAAAAGAGCATTAAATATTTTCAATGTTTACTTGGCCGACTCCTATGACGGCATTGCCACCATCCTTCAGCAATGCACATCGTTACCTCCGTTTTATGAGGCCCGTTCGAAGCTTATTCTTGAGGAAACCCGAAAAATCAAGCGCAACACCACTTATGCCAGCATTGTCGACGCCGCCATCACCACCACCGTTGGACCCTCCGCCGACGGCAAGGCCTCCAACTCCGGCAACCAGAACCACCGACACGAGGACCCGTAACAACCCGCATCCACCCGAAACAACCGCCGGAGCAGGCAGTCCGGCAACGGGCGAGGCAGACGAAATTCCGGCAACAACGCCGGCGGGAAAGGGCAGTCCCCGCTGGTAGAAAATAACCAGCAGCAACCGCGGCAGTGGCAACAGCCTCCGTCGTGGGCTGCCTACTCGCCGTGTCCCGCGTGGGCCCCACCGTCATGAGCCTCTCCCCCTAGCCAGTATCCGACATCCTCGTGGACTCCACCTCAGAACCGACAGGTTTTCAATGTTTATAGGAACATATTCCTTTAAAATTCTTCACCCAAAAGAAAAGAAAATTTCACTTGGCCGACACCACTAATAGTTTACTATTGCTCTTTCATTAAGACCGTCTTTCCATCACCTCTAAAAATTAGTGCTATCATCGCTTCCCTATAAACACGACGAAAAAGTCTTATTGATCATTTCTAAAGAAAAATAGACCTTACATCAATAATACTTTTATTTTAATTTTAAAGGAATTTTTATTTTAGAGTAAAAAAATGGTGTGAGAGGAGAAGACTTAGCGGAGAAGGAGATTGGTGAATAATGGATAGTGAGGTGTTTTCGATGGAGAAAGTCTCATTTATGGATAAATAGGGTTACTTGAAGGAAGGGAGTGGTCCATGAAAAGAGGGAGGTTAATTACTTTGGTGACAAACTGATGGTGATGGTAGACGAAGAGGCAAAATGAAATTATGCATATAGTATAGGAGTAAAATTGAATCATACGAATAATGAAATCGTAAATTTGACCCGTTTTAATTTAATAAGAACACGTGGTATATAATTTGGGCTAAAACACAATAATTAAAAATAGAAAATGAGATCCGTTAGTCCAAAGGGCTATTTGAGCATTGGTAATTACATGAAAAGATAGGGGACGAATTTTTAACTGAGGGTAAAATTGTTTCATTTCACATAATACAAGGGTAATTTTGCTCCTTTCCGTAAGTGAAATAATACTTGTGCATTATTTTGCTTTGGTATCTAATAAAAAAGCTCTTTTGCATTATATCATACTCATGGTACCTACAAATATTATTTCACTCAAATATTCTTACTTAACAAGTTTCCGGAGTTATTAATTCAAAATTCATGTTTTTTTAGAGTTAAATTGCAGTGAATTTAAAAGTTTCTCGAACTCTAACGCGTTGACAAACTTTTGAACTCTAGCCTCCTATGAAATTGTTTCGTATTTAGTTAAGACTAATTTTACTTAAATATTATTTTCACTTTTAAATGATGGCTAAATACAATAACAAATCCAACTAGTTTTTGCTTGTCGATAATTGACTTTGCACTCCCATTAAAAAATAATAAATGAAGTATATATTTTATCATAATACTTATATTAATTATATATAATTTTAATGGACTTAGAAAATAATTTGAGGGAATGAGTAGTTAATGTTAAGGGTAAAAATAAGAAAAATATATTTTTTTTAATATAAAAAATATAATTTAAAATGAAAATTTATTTTAATATTACAAGTAAAAGTAAACGGGATGGAGTATTTTAATATTTTTACGTGGTCCGCTACTTCCCTTTCACAATAGAAAACAATAATTGCCTAAACATATATTTGACCAAAAAAATCACTTATTCTCAAAGTATTGTGTAATTTATCAGATTCTAATATTTATATTTTCCATGTTAGCTTAAGATACAAATACTTACCGTATGCTCGTGTCAACGGCATCGGCGCAGCGCTAAGACCACCACCGGCGGCAACTTGATCCTATCGGAATCGGCAAACATCTCCTTTTATTCAGTGCAAAAGTTGGATGATTCTAGAATCAAAAGTCTATTGGCGACTCTATTGCTTCAATAGTAGTAATTTTCTTTTTTTTTTCTTGCTTCAATAGTAGTAATTTTAAATTTGCCTAGTTTTAATTTTTGTTAATTAAATCTTCGTCTTGTTGGCGACTAGATTGCTCTGGAAGTAATTACGATTTTGCTCTTCCATTTATTTATTTGTTTGAGTGAATTTGGATCTTCTTGCTCTAGAAAGACTAGAATCATGTCCCGGTGGTGTGTGTTGCTCTAGAAGCAGTTGTAAATTTGCTTTTCTGCTCATTTTTTCGTATTTTATGTTTCATTAGCAGTAGCTGATCTAGGATTGGAGGACGATTCTAAGTTGGAGTGCATTTCCTAAAAGGGAACCCTATGTAAGAACAAAAAGAAGTCTAGATATGGGACTCTAACCCAAGTCTAATAACTTCATATCATTCAAATAGGCTTTTCACTACTAAACGGAAATGCTTGTTGTTGCTGGGTTCATAATTTAATAATTGTGAGCTTTTAGTAGGCTTTACAATATATATACACAGCCTGTATTAGAACCAGTGGGTTTGGCCAAAACTAGTCCTATTGAACTGGGTTCACCACTGAAACATAGTCTGATTAGCGCAGTGTTATCAAAAGCGAAAATCGCAAAAAAGCTCTAAGGTCCATTGGGGCTTTAAGTGCAGAGCGCAAATAAAGCGTGGGCTTTAATGAAAAAAACGCAAATGGAGAAAATATACAAACATATATATATATATATATATATTTCTTTAAGTCTGCGTACAACAGACTCTTGTGGTCCGGCCCTTCCCCGGACCCCGCGCATAGTCGGAGCTTAGTGCAACGGGCTGCCCTTTTTTTAATAATATTTTTTTTCTTAGTAGACACTCATTGGCAAGTTAAAGTATGTCTTAAAGTCTTGATGACGACACTAAAACACAAACTGAGCGAGGCGTAGCGCTCAACATGTTTTGAGACTCGCTTCAGCGCGCGTTTGATGACACTGGATTGGCGAATGTATTGCTATAAAAATATTGTGTAATGTTCCATCTTTACTAAATATTTTGTCGTTTTATTTATATGTGGTTGTTTGCCCTGGAATCATTGTCCGATTGGCGACTGTGTTGCCGCAGGAGCACAAATTGGCTGTATATTCCCAATTTAACATTGTTCTTGGAGTAGCTCCATTTCAATTTTGTGAGACTTGTGAGTTCCACATCTTGGTTAGGTCAAGGACTCTTGTAGAGCCATAATAAAAATGATATCATGAGCTAAGTGATTCGTTCCCATCTGTCTAAGTCTTGGTAGGTAGAGTTACTCGGTATATGTGCTGGTGAGAGATAGCATGTGGAATAGTCGAGGTGCAAGCAAGGTGTCGCGACACAACCATTATAAAAAGAATGTCATCATGAGCTGAGCTGAATGCATGGTTTACTATTAGGGTGTGCTTTGGGCGGGATGATAACAACATAAAGAATCTTAATCTTAATCCCGTACAAGCTAAGGTAGGCTATGAGAATCCTCTATGTCCATTCTGTTCTATTCAACCCCGTTTCATTCCAATACCTCTAAATAATTTGGGAAACATGGTCAGTGCTGATTCATATAGCGGACCTAACTTGTGTGGGACTAAGGCATAGTAGTAGTTGTTATTGTAAGGAAATTTTCAGAAACTTTAAGATTGAAGGTTCTCTAAATCTGATGTGTATCTCTACATTGACGTGAAAATTTCCTTGAACTAAAAGGAGACTGAAAGAACTCTTGGCAAACACTGCACCTATTGTAAGTTAGGAAAAACAAATAAGCAAGTTATATCGCTTATATAAGACATTTTCTTTCATTATGTTTTATTTCTAGCTAAGAAGCATTGGTTCCATGAAACTTACTTTTATGGAGATAATTTCCTTTTATGTGATTTTAGGTATACTTGTGTTCTATTAGTACCTTCAGTTATCAATTTTCTGGTAATCTGGAGAAGACTGCACGCTGTCTGTTTTTAGAAGATAAAATTGTACATATCTGTCCATTGTAATCCCAAGAAGACGGTCTCATGATAACCATTAGCTTTGAGGCTCGATTTGAGCAGCAATTCTTGTTCCTATAAAGTTTGTCTTTGGATGAGTCAGATTTTCTGGTTGTTAGTGTTTTATGATCATTGTGCAATTTCTTCCTCACAAGCGCTTATTGTTTTTGTAATGTAATTGTTAGCCTTGTCGCTTTTGTCAATTTTGCAGGTACATTTCTAATTCTTTGGTAATGAATAGACCCAAATGACACTAGGTCAACAATGAAGCGTTTTGTTTATATTGACGATGATGATTTGTCAAACAATATTTATTGTGACAACCGGATCTCAAACAGAAAATATACTGTATGGAATTTTCTTCCGAAGAACTTGTGGGAACAATTCAGGTAACTTTTAAAATTTGTTACATAGAAGTTCTGCATTCTATATTGGATTGAACTTGCAGCTTTGAGATTTTGGTTTGTTACGAAATAATGATTAGGCTATCACGAAACTTCATTTATCCTCAGTAGATCAAACACAACTACTTGAGGGCGGATCAGAGGATTCTCTTATTTTACCTTTTCTTCTTTGGATGAGGGGTCTGGTCTGGCTAATGTAGAAAATTTAGAGGCAACATGCAAAGTTAAGATAGATAGAACAAGATGATGAGGGGCTTTTCGTCGGAGGTAGGAGGATGGGAGAGTTTGATATAGAGGGAGATGATGGTCTCATAAGAGATGGAGGGTGGGTGTGGTGGGGCTAGAAGTAACTTTACTTTCAACGTGGCACTCTTGGTAAAGTTGTTGTGGATATTCATCCAGAGGAAATTGCATTATGGATAAGCATAAGCCGTGAAACTTGGAGTAGCGAATAATGGATGCTCCGTGAGTGTATAAAAGGGGATCATGAAGGGAACATGTTCTTAGAGCGTATTGGTTGCACTGTGGGCAAGGGGGCAGGTGTTAGTTTCGGAATCGCGTGTGATGTAGAGGACCTACCTTACCGGAGGCAATGCCATGTGCATTAGGGGTGGAAAATGATAAGAAAGTTTTGGTGTCTGATTATTTGATGAGGATAGTAGGGAATCATATAGGATATAATTTATAGGAGCGCTATGAAAGATCGTAATAGAAGAAATAGAGGAGTTCCTCCATATATATTGTGAGTGAGCTTAGGAGAAGGGAAGGATAGTACGATGTGGAAGGGCGAGGGAAGGGGAAAGGGTGAGGTTTTCGTGATGAAATCATATTACAGGGGATTATCTGGTGAGGGGGATAGAAGGCAGGTTTGGAAGAAAATATGGGATACCAAAGCACCGAAGAAGGATCTTTTTGGATGTGCGAAGTCTTGAGTGGCCAACACTCCACCCCATACAACATAGTCGGTCTAACCACCACCCTATAGAACATTTGTTGAATTTTGAAATAGAAGATAGTCTCAAAGCAGTTAGAGAGGAATATAATTTGTATTAAAGGATCTGTTTTGTTTCATGTAATTTTTTTGTGTTGAGAGACGGCTTAGAAACTCTGGTTAAGCCACTTACTTACTTCATATCACCCTGACTTGGTGTGTTCAATTAGGTAATACTTTGATTTAATTGAAAACAAATGATAGAAGGTGGATAGCTATCACCTTAAACTTTTTTGCGTTGTTAGGACCTTTTCTTTAGTGATAAGCGTTGCCTTAACATTTTAGTTTGTGGAACTTCTTCTGAAATCAGAAAATGTACAAGGTTCCTACATAAATTGCCAGAACTTAGACCTCACATGTCTCCGCCCTGATTGCAGAAGTGAACTGTAGTGTCATCAGGGGTCACTGTACCCTGCATTCCTCTTAGGACTACTAGTACAAGATTAATCTGAAACTGGAACTCTGTCTGTTCACAAGAAAATTTCGATCTTGAAATTCTTGGTGAAAGTGGAGAAGAGCTGGACTTTAAACACATAAAAGCAGGGGTAAAGTAGGCTAATATGGGGTTGATGTGCTAGCAAAGTATTGACATTTTCTTAAAGTTAGTGAGCAATGGGGGTTTAGAACTGTTTTTGAGGCTGCCTACGACAGTAGGGGATTTGCCATCTTGGTTGAGCTCGTCGCACGGGGCTTCCCTAGTGCGGGTTATCTCTCCTTTGTGCGGGGTTTACCTGGGCGCACCCGAAGGGTAGCGGCTGTGGCGTCCCTTGTCCTAAAAAAGGACTGTTTTTGAGGCTGAACGAATTACGTGGAAGAGCTGAGAAAGAGAAGCAAAATTTAAAATCTCTTAGGAAGAAGAGAATGAGAACTAGAAGGTGAGAGGAGAAGGGGTTGAAGACGGAAACAAGAAATCTCGCTAGTTTCTCGCTACATTTCTTATTCAAATGTCTCTCCCTCTCTCTCTCAAGCACATAGGATAGATATAGTTGTATAGGGAAAAATTGAAGACATGACAGGAAGGTAAGCCGATCTAATTACTTTTTGGGCTTAAATTCAGATTTGGCGTGTACACTTCACGGTTCCTTGTTGTACACATGAGCTGCCCAATAATGACGAACTAGAAGATAAAAGTTTCAAGAATTTTTGTTGTCACAATGGCTATCCCCACTTTTTGCATGTTTTTGGATTTGCTTGACATAATATCTGCATCATGGTTCCTTGCATTCAAAATTTTAGAACTCTAATGTCTAAAGTTTTTTGAAATAGAATATATCCATCTGGCCAGGCTCTCTGGAGGTGTCAGCGGCCTTTGTCTTTGTGAGAAATATGTGAGATAAGCAGTGAGCACAAGTACCATCTAGTAAAGTGGGAAATGTTATTATGCCAAAGCATCAAGGTGGTTTGGGAATAAAAAATGTGGCAGTCCATAACAAGTGTCTTTGATGAAGTGGCTCTGGAGATACACACAGGAGGATCAACCTCTATGGAAGAGGGTGGTTATTGCTAAGCATGGTTCTCAAGGTAGCTGGTGCACCAAACTAACCAGTGCACCACATGGGGTGGGAGTTGGGAAGCATATATGCAGGCTATGGGGTGAATTCTCAGAACGTCATCACTTTTTGGTAGGCAATGGCCAGCTAATCAGGTTCTGGAAGGACAAATGGCTGGGGAACTCAATCTTAAGACATGACTATCCTGCTATTTTTCAGATTGCTTGTAATCCCGATTCCTCTATCACTCAAAACAAGATTGGGCACATCTGGAACATCACACTGAGGAGAAATATTAAAGACTGGGAGGTTGAAGATCTAGTCAGGCTTCCACACTGAGTGACATCCTACTGAATGAGCATATCACAAAAAAGTTCAAATGGGGAGGTGCAAGTGATGACAGATACACTGGGAAGAAACGATACAAAATGATTCAGGAACAAAATGGTGTTCATTGCTTTCAACCTCCTGGTCACATATAAGACATCTTGAACAAATCTGGAAACCTCTTCTTTGTAAATTAACTTGAGCTGGGCATGCTTTCCTAATCACCAGCCAAACAAAACATGACACCTTCACTGGAATATTGACTTTTGCAGACTTGTTTCCATGGTCAATTTACCTTTACTGGGCCTCTTTGATTTAATTTCCAGTAAATAGATTTTACTGAGAATGACCCTTTGCTATTCAATCTCCATCTGGTTCTATAAGGGCAGTCAGATAAACCACCAAAAGTTCCCAGTAACTGTAGCAATGTTATAAAGCTCTCAACTTCCCAATCATTTAGAGCTCTTCAAAAAATTAGATCCCAACCTTGTTGGGTCCATAATTGATCGACCACGTTATGCTGTTGCAAACTAATTGAGAAAAGAACCGGAAAGATAACTTCAAGCTGTTTTGCCCAATCCAATGATCAACCCTGAAATCTGTCTTCAATACCATTCCCCACAATGATCTCCACATTACCCCAAAAGTTCTGCCACTGGTTTCTTATAGTTCTCCAACCACTGCTACCATAGGGGCTGTTAACTTCCTAAGTAATCCACTGATCCAACATCCCATATTTCTGGGAAATGAGGATCCTCCAGAATGCCGTGTCATCATTGTTAAACCTCCATAGCCATTTTTGTAACAAACTACTGTTGTGCAATTTCAATTCCATCGTGCTTCTTGCTTAAGGTTACAGCATCCCATTTGACTAAATTCATGCTCCTATCCTTCTTATTACCTTGCCAAAGCAAAACTCTTCTCAATCTATCAATCCTTTTTTCTACCCCCTTGGGTAAAGGAAAGACAAACATCATATATGTAGGGAGTGCATCCAGAATAGAGTTGGTGAGGGTCACCCTACCACCTATAGATTAGTACTGGGATTTCCACCTTGACAATTTTTTATCACATCTCTCTATAACATCATTCCAGAACTCTAGAGATAGACTTTTGGCCCCCAGAGGAGGGATGGCCTATTTTGTATATGCCCGGAATCATCTTAGTGCTTGGGTTACCACTAATGAAATTTTGCTTACTGATAAAAAGGATATGTGAGATAAGATGTATTGGTGACTTGATGATACTGGAATATATGACTCGCCTAATTTTAGGAGTGAGATACAATTCACATCTTATATTTGGCTGATGAGGAACTAATTTACTACTAAAACTTATCACTAATTCTAAGATCCTAATATACTTTGCATCCTTTAAATTCAAGGTAGAGAGACCAACTTGAGTTTGCTTATTTTAGAAGCAAAGAAAAAATAAACGATCACTGAGTTATCGTTGGTTAACTTTCCGTAAAAGTCTGTCAACGAAATTTCACTGAAAAGGTTTCTCTAGCCGAAATCACGTTGGAATGTTGTGTTACAACAATGATCGAAGTAGTGGCCTGAAAGAAGTGGTGCTGTGAGAATGGTGGAAATGAGGCGTAGTGTTGACGGAATGGTCATCTCTGAAGAGGTGGTATAGCCAAAACGGTCAGCAGAAATAAACTTGGTGCTGCAAGAATAGTCATCGGAAAGAGACGTAGTACTGCCTGGATCTTAGAAGACACTTGAATGATTGGAAAATGGAGATGATAGCAGACTTCCACAACACAATGGTAGTGGTCAACAACTTAACAGGAGAGGGATACTTTGGAGTGGAAGGAGGACAGCAAAAGGATGTTTACTGTGAACTCAACCTACAAAGATCTGAATGTCTCTAGTTTTCAGGAAGAAGGATGGCCATGGAAGATGATATGGAAGATAAAATTACCTTATAAAGTGAATTGTTTCAATCGGCTGTTGGCAAAAGAAGCTGTGCTGACCCATAAAAATCTGAACAAAAGAGGTTTTCACCTATGCTCGAAATGTTTTTTGTGTGGGAATAAGAATGAGACAATCAACCATCTTTTCTTGCATAATAAGTGGACAGACCAGCTCTGGAAGATGCTTATTAGCCGGAGGCAGATCAGATGGGTGAAGCCTGGGAGTATAGGAGTGTTAAAGTGCTGGAATAGGGATGGGAATGCAACAAGAAAGGAGGAGAGATGGAAGATTGTCCCTTCATGTATTTGATTTACTGTTTGGAAAGAGAGGAGTCAGAGATGTTTTGAGAACAAGCAGAACAATTTACAGAAGTTCAAGATGAATTGTCTAGCTCTTTTTTATTTTTGGTGTAAACCGGAAATCTTAGGCCAGACAGAATATATTTTTGATGTGCTAGATCTCTTGTAAGAATAGAAAACAGTAGAGATCAATGTTGTAAAATGTAATCTTTGGAGGGGGACTACATATTTTGATGCAGTATACCTGTGGATATATAGATTAACTGTTACAATTCTAAAAAAAAAAGAATGCAGTGCTGCCGAATTGATCACGAAGAACAGCTATGGTGGCGTGGTGCTGCTGGAAAGGCAATTGGAAATAAGAATGTTACCAACAGTCGCAGAAAAGAAGAAAGCATAATATGTATGAAAATAAAGACAACTTTTGGTTTGGCAGGCAAAATAAGGTCTGCCTCTCAGATAGGCAGAAGCTACTCAAGTGTCTATTAAGATTGAAGAGGCTCTGAAGGGATATTGATACATTGATGATAATGAAGGACAAATTAGTTTCTTTTTATCTCTCTTACTTAAATTATCTACCTTATAAAAGATTGAAGACAGGACACATTTAATAGGTGCGAGACCCAAATCTTAAATTTAAATGATAACATACCTAAATACTAGTAATACTTAGCATTGTCTCTAACATCTAGCATTTAACATTCCAGATATCATCATCCCTCATCCCTCTTTGTAAGTGGCGTTGTTGCTTTTTTTTTTTTTTTTTTTTTTTTGGTAAGGTAAATAATTTTATTAACATTTGGGGAAACCCCGTATACAAGCAGTATACCAAAAGAAGAGAACCTACAACAAACTTTTGCTGTTTTAAAGTGTGAATGTCTCTACTTTAGATATTTGATTCTTTGAAAATTTCATCCATCGAATTAGTTTAGTATGTTAAGATTGAATTTTGTTGCCAAATAAGTGAATTAGTTGGGATTTTAGAAGGTGCACATTTTGGTTGGCCGTCATCAAGGAGTTAGGTCTCATCCATTGCTTTCCTTATATATTCAGAAACGTAGTTTGGATCTCCCAAACATATGTGCAGTGTAAGATGCCTATGAATGTTGGTGTAGCTGGAGAGTTGATAAGACCATCTAGGAAATCTGGAAGACGATACCTGCAAGTATTTTTTGGTGTGTATGGACAGAAATGAATAGAAGATGTTTTGATGATCAACTCCAAACCATTCCCTCAAGAGCAGGTGTTTATTGCATCTATATAGTTGGAACAACACATCCCCTGTAGATTCCCCTGAGTTGCATCTATATAGTTTCTAAGGAGGTTTAGATTATGCAATAGTTGTCATCTGTGAATTTAAATTTGTATCCCTTAGCCACCTACTTTTACACTGCACATTTTTATGAAGTAATAAGATAAGTCATTACTGGCATTGACCAGTGAACTTCTTGTGTTTATGATCTTTCATGTTCACCCTTAATTATTATGAATTCCATTGTAGTTTGTGTTGGAATATTGTTATAGATTATCAGAATACTATGCATTTAGGCTGGCTGGACTAGTTTATTCTGATGTATAAAGACTACAGATGGGAAGAGAAATTATGTCAATACCATGCAAAATGTTTAGTGATTGGAATTTTTTACAAGATTCTTGCACAAAAAATGACATTATCTAATTTGTTGTGCTACTTGATTCATTTGTGCTTATTTAATTACATCACTAATTCTATTGTGACATTATTTTGGATCTGTGATTATCCCATTCATTGCCTAGATTGTTTCATGCATTGATCAAATTTTGTAAAAGGAACCAACTCTTTCTCATTCTGTTGTTGGCTTGAATTTCTAAATACCTCTCTGTCCTTTTTCCTAACAGCTTTATCTTTTTTTTTCCAGCCGTTTTATGAACCAGTATTTTTTGTTGATTGCTTGCCTTCAACTATGGTCACTCATCACTCCAGTAAATCCTGCTAGTACTTGGGGCCCTCTCATCTTTATATTTGCAGTCTCAGCAACAAAGGAGGCATGGGATGATTACAATAGATATCTTTCAGACAAGAAAGCTAATGAGAAAGAGGTTTGGGTTGTGCGGAAGGGCATCAGAAAACATGTATAACATTAGCATCTACATTCTTCATACATTTTTATTCACTTGCATCAGAAACATATCAGAAAGTTTCTTTCTTATTTAATTTTGTTCAACTTCCGAACTGTCTGATTTGTTTCACCTGCTCTGTCCTGAATTGAACATTGTTCTTTTCTCGTTGATACGAGCCAAATAATGGTCACTTCGTCGGGATGAAATTCTTGTCACATGCAATATTACACCAAAAGTGATGTGATCCAACTTTAGTTTCTTATTACACCAAAAGTGACGTAATCCAACTTTCGTTTCTTATCACAAACTTTAGATTGTTCTACTCCTGAAGTTGAAGAGGTAACTTGTTGCTCTCACATACTAACCTGCATAATCAAAATAGTTTGTTCAATTCGGGATGGAGTGCCTTTTCTCTTGGGAAAATAGTGTTGACTTCCTTAGAAAATTCTTGCCACATAAACAATCTGCTCCACTTCTCTCTATATTCTTAATAAACAAGGAGAACATTTTGGTGGAACCCGTAGAAGAGTCGCTAGCATCAATGGATTCAAGACACAAACTTCCTTTTGGAGAACTCACCAACACATTGATGATCATTTTCCTTTTCTTGCTGTCCATTTATCCATCATAATGGAGCATCCATAATTGTTCCATTGTACTTCATCATAGTGCCAAAAGTTATATAGTCCAACTTTAGTTTCTTAATACGACCTTTGATTGTTCTATTCCCAGAAGTTGAAAAGTTAACGTGCTCCTTCTCGTATAACCCTCTCCATAGTTTTTGAAAATGGTAACAGTATATTAGTATCAGCACAAAGGCAGTACTGAGCCATATTTACAATTCAAAAAACCACATCAGAGTATCCTTTGCCATTTTAGAACGATTCTAACATGTCTATTAAAGATATAATTTTTGCTTTTGGCTGGAGAGTATCAGTTTTGCCAAAATTGACTGTATAGGAGGGTTGAGTATTGCAATTATTTCCCCCCAAAAATTCTGTACTTTGTAATATAGTCAAGATGTTATTACCTTTTTTATTGTTATATATGTATTTAATTAACATGTTTGAAGGAGATAAATTTCTGTAGTCCTGTAAAGGTTGATTTTCTTTCCCCACATGGAAACTCTGGGACATGCATATAGGTACTGAACTTCATTGGTACTTAGTGAGTGAACATAAACTTTTGCCTGTGTTATTTCCATTTTTCATTTGATGTTTACCTGCTAATCTGTTTTTGTTAGTGTAACCTACCATATTTATAGGTGAATAGATGTGTTGACTTAGCACCTGAATATTTTTGTTTATGAAGCACAATGTCGTTCTGAAAATAATTCTTACTCACTATGATGTATTCTATTTCTTCGTCTGTGTAATTATTTTTCGTTTTTTGTTCCACCAGAATTCTGATACTGTTCTAATATCCTACATTACTTGTATTTCCTTGTAGATTCAAGCCCAAGACGTCTGTGTTGGCAACATTGTATGGCTTCGTGAGAATGATGAAGTGCCCTGTGATCTGGTCTTGATTGGTACCTCTGATCCACAAGGTCTTTGTTATGTGGAGGTAAATCATTATGCCTTCGTCAAAGTTTTTCTGTCTTTAGAATATAATGTTGCACTTTTTTCTCTCTACCCGAGCAGATGTGTTGGATCGAAAGATTGTCTTTATCTAGGATAAACCATGGTTATTATTGTTGGAAGGGTATAACAAGAGTACTGAGATTCTTGAGAAAAATTAAGCTTGACGTTTTAGATAGACCCTTTTGTTTTTCTTTTGGATAAGGTAAATACTTGCATTAATAATGGGAAAATTTCCAGTATACAAGCAATATTAAAAAGGTAGAGAATCACCAGCATTAACATAATTCTCTACGAACGACACCCAATCTTCTATAAATACCGGAACCTCATGGGTGCAGAAAAAGAAACTAGAAATGAGAGCGTATTCCTCTAGGTGTACCATTGTCACCCCATGAACAACTCTCCTATTTCTTTCCTTCCACAAGACCCAGTGCTAGTGGCACAACATCCCAGAGTCCTCGACTTCTCTTTCTTCTTCTGACTTCTCAACTGGAGAGTGCCTCCGCTGCTATGCTCGGATTGCCCATGTAAACCATTTCAAAATCTCACACAAGTTAGTTGTACCGGACAATGTAGTAGTAGGTGGTCACATCTTCACAAGAACATTTGCACATGAAGCATCAACTGAGATATATAATTCATTGTTTCCTCAAATTTTCAGCTGTCAATATAGCTCCTCTCGCTGCCGAACAAGTGAAAAACACACCTTTCTTGATGCTCTAGGAATCCAAACCAGTAAGTGTAGAAATTCCAGCGTTGTCAAAGGCGTACTCAAAGTGCACTTAAGCCCTGAAGCGAGGCACAATACACGTTGGGCGCTTCGCCCTGCGTAGCGAGCGCTTTAGTATCGTCATCAAGGCTCTAAGGCATATTTTTCCTTACCAATGAGCATAGTCCTGAAAATATATCATATTTGTTTCAGTTTCTTTGTCCATATATTTATTATTCATACTTATATTATTAGTCTTGGACTACACATGTATATTTGTATTTTTTCTCCATTTGAGCCTTTTTTCATTGAAGCCCACACATTATTTGCGCTTAAAGCTCCAACTGTGCTTAGAGCTTTTTTGCGCTTTTCAACTTTGATAACACTGAGAAAAATCTGACTCCTCCCTCACCAATAGCTTATGATAATATGACTTTTCTGAAAATAATCCACCTTTTGCCCAACCCCTCTCATGAGTCATGACTAACAGGAAATGTCCCCTACTTGTAGAACATACAACCAGACATTGGAATTCAGCTACTCCACTATCCCGAAGGTTCCTCTTGACCATTATTTCCAAATGAACTGCGCCGTCTCATACTCTACGAATTGAACTGTCATCTACTTCTGGTTTGAGATACTGTAAAATGTTCAGGAATGCGAGTCTCAATGTCTATTCTCCTTATTACTTGTGACTCCAAAAGTTGATTCTTCTTCCATCCCCTACCCTACCCTGAAAGTTATGTTGCCCGTGAAGTCTTCCCATCCTTTCATAATACTCCTCCAAAATTCACTTTTAACAGGAAGTGTGATAGTTTAAGTCCTCCACCCCCTTCAACAATTTCACAGTTTTCTACTATCACCTTCTTCCCTAGAGCATGTTACTCGATCCTAAATCTCCATAACCATATTCCTAACAGGGCCTTGTTGAAAAGTTGGGGATCATTTACCCTAAGAGCCCCCGTCCTTTGCAGATGTAACATCCTCCCAGCTAACCAAGTGAAATTTTCTATCCTCATTTGTTGAATACCACAAAAAGCTCCTATGGAGCCTTTCTAGCTTACCCGTAATAGTGGCCGGTGTGTGAATCAATGACATAAAAAGCGTAAGGATGCTCGACAAAGTACTCTTAGTTAATACTTCTCCCCCTTATCAACAAGTACCTCTTTGCCATCCTGTTAACCTATTGTCCACATCGATTGATCTTTATTCGAAGTGCCTAAGGGTAAGGCAAGATAATAATTGTAAGACATCGGACCTTGCCATAAGCACCTGTGTTAGATTTTCAACATTGTTCACCATATCTACTAAGATGATCTCACACTTCCCGAGGTTGATCTTCAGATCCACACTGCCTGGAACCAAATAAGAACTTGTAAGGTAATCCAATTGATTACCGAAAAAGGGTAATTCAATTGATTAATCTTCGTATCATGGAAAACCAACTAGTCTCCTGCGAACAAGAGACGTGAAACCCTCTCTATACATTGCCCCTCGATTGTTGTGGAAAACCCCCTAAAGCAATCACCTGCCGCAACTCTATCCATCATTCTACTCAAAGCTTTCATTACCAAGATGAATATCATGGGGATAATGGGTCTTGCCCCTCGGGATGCCAAAGAAACCACATGGGCATTCACTAGGATTGAGAACCAAATTATTAATGTGTAAGTGATCATTATAAAGTCCAGGAACTCCCAATTTACATGATCATAAGCCTTCTTATAATTCATCTTGCACAAGATCTTCGACTCTCATTGCTTCCTTATGGAGTCGACCACTTCATTTTCTACCAGAGCTGCGTCGTGGATTTGACTTCCTTCATTATGAGAAGTAGACCCTGTCTCGTCCAACACCTTCTTTACTACTAGAAAACATCTTTGAGTATATTTGTAGATGCTTCCCACTACATTTATAGGGTTGTAGTCTTTGATGTTCGTTGTTCCCTCCTTTTCTAAGTATGATGCATCGACACTTCTCTCAAATTGTCCTTAGCTTTCCATAGAGATGGATTATTTCCAACTCCTGGAAGTATTTAAACTTTGACAAAAACTTGTAATGTAAGGGGCCTTAGATAGGAAGTCAACTCTGGTGAGTGAGGGGGGTTAATTGACATCCACTCCTCTAAAAAAGAGTCAAACTCAATTGCCTTGGCTAAGTTACCCAGTATTGCAGGAAGGTTCTCGATAATTGATACTCATCCATGGTGATCATCTCCTGAAAGACAAACCAAGTAGAATATAGTCTTTTTTGTCCTTATCGGTCAAGTACCTTAGTGCAGGTTTATATGCAAAACATACATTTGTCAGCAGACCCCACACCAGCCTTTTGCTTCTTTATATTCACTGTGATTTAACAAGTGAAATCAGCTCAGCCCCCTTTCTAGTTGTCTAAGATTTAAACTTGCAGATTGTGAGAAATTATGGGAGAAAATATTATTATTGAATTGCTGTATCTACATTATTACATTGAGCCCTATTTATACACTCCATTACAATCATTTTCCTAGTAGGATACTATATATGAAATTCTATTTCTATTCTAACTCTCCCCCTCAAGCTGGTGCATACAAGTCATATGTACCGAGCTTGTTACAGATGTAATTAATACAAGAACGACTGAGTGACTTGGTGAAAATATCTGCAAGTTGATCACTCGACTTTACAAATTTAGTAATAATATCTCTGGAGGGTATCTTTTCCCTGACAAACTGACAGTCAATCTCAATGTGCTTAGTCCTCTCATGAAATACCGGATTTGATGAATGTCTATCAGAGGGTGATCCCGCATAATCAACGTCTGTATATCCAACGATCTGCTCATGGCCTCGATCTTTGAAAATCAGTCCTTTACCTGGGGCTTACTTGATATATGACAGAATGCAGATAACTGCATCCCAATGACTATCACAGGGAGAATCCATAAACTGACTTACAACACTCACAAGAAACGAAATGTCAGGTCTAGTCACTGTCAGATAATTCAACTTACCAACCAACCGCCTATATCTTCCAGGATCACTGAGTGGCTCCCCTGTCCTGGCAAGAGTTAAGCATTCGGATCCATAGGGGTGTCAATGGGTTTACATCCCATCACTCCTGTCTTCTCAAGAATGGCCAAGGCATACTTGCGTTGCGAGATAACAATACCTGATGTGGATTGAGCAACCTCAATACGTAGAAAATACTTCAGTCTGCCGAGATCCTTAGTCTGGAAATGCTAAAAGAGATGTTGCTTTAAATTAGTGATACCATCTTGATCATTGCCAGTTATAACGATATCGTTACATAAATCACCAAATAAATACTCATAGTTGGAGCAGAATGTTGATAAAACACAGAATGATCTGCTTCACTGCGGGTCATACCAAACTCTTGAATTACTGTGCTGAATTTACCAAATCAGGCTCGGGGAGAGTGTTTCAGACCATAAAGTGACCGACGCAATCGACACACCAGATTACTCCCCCTGAGCAACAAAATCAGGTAGTTGCTCCATATAAACTTCCTCCTCAAGATCACCATGGAGAAAAACATTCTTAATGTCCAACTGATAAAGAGGCCAATGGCGGACAACAACCATAGATAGAAAAAGATGAACATATGCTATTTTAGCCATGGGAGAGAGTATCACTGTAATCAAGCCTAAATATCTGTGTATACCCCTTCACGACAAGGCGAGCCTTAAGCCGATCAACTTGGCCGTTCGAATCAACTTTGACTGCATCGCCCCAAGTACTACTCGTGTGTAAAGCAGACATCTCGTCAATCATAGCATGTCGCCATTCGAGATGAGAAAGGGCTTCACCTATAGACTTAGGAATGAGGACATAAGACAATGATGATACAAAGGCAAATGGGATGATGATAGACAATGATAACTTAAAAGGGTATAATGTGGATTAGTGTTACGAGTGGACCGTTTACCTTTTCTAAGTGCAATCGGCTGATCAGAAGGAGACAAGTCCACAATAGGTGCAGGGTCCGATGCATGACATGAATCATCTAGGCCTGATATTGGGTCTGATGCTGGACGCGGTCGATGATGATAAGTCAGAAGTGGTGGCACTGTGATTGGAGATGTAGAAGTAACTGTAGAATCCTTAAAGTTCGGTGTAGGTAAAACCTGCGGTATAGGTAAGACCTCAGAAATATCAGGATGATCAGAAGGAGACCTAAAGTAAGGTTGAAACTCAAAAAATGTGACATCGGCAGGCATAAGATATCGACGGAGATCAGTTGAGAAGCAACGATACCCCTTTTGAGCTCGAGAATAACCAAGACACATTTAAGAGGCTAATTTATCTGTCTTCGGAGCTAGGTTATGCACAAAACATGTGCTCCCAAAAACACGAGGAGGAAGAGAGTATAGAGATGGCTGAGGATATATTATGGAATATGAAATCTGATTCTGAATAGAAGATGAGGGCATTCAATTAATTGAATGATAAGCTGTGAGGACTGTATCGCCCCAAAAAACGCAGCGGAACATGAGATTCAATAAGAAGAGTGCGGGCAGTCTCAATGAGATATCTGTTCTTCCTTTCTGCTACCCCATTTTGCGGAGGCGTGATGAATAATTCC
Organism: Anisodus tanguticus; assembly: GCA_034509755.1. Lineage (NCBI taxonomy): Eukaryota > Viridiplantae > Streptophyta > Magnoliopsida > Solanales > Solanaceae > Anisodus > Anisodus tanguticus. The sequence continues at coordinate 17,695,880 of CM067553.1, read as the reverse complement.
TTGGTGAGTCATAAATTGCTGAAACTGGGATGACTTGTATTCTAAGGCATTATCACTACGAAAAGTACGAATAGAAACACCAAATTGATTTTGTATTTCGGCACAAAAACTCTTGAATATAGAGAATAACTCAAAACGATCTTTCATTAAGAATAACCAAGTGCATCTGGAAAAATCGTCAATGAAACTAACAAAATAACGAAATCCTAAAGGTGAACCGACTCTACTAGACTCCAAATATCAGAATGAACTATTGAAAAAATAGACTCTGCATGACTCTCAGCACTACGTGGAAAGGTTGTGCGAGTGTGTTTTCCAAGTTGACACGACTCACAATCTAATTTGGACAGACTAGACAAACTAGGCACCATCTTTTGCAGCTTGGACAGATTCGGGTGTCCCAATCGTTTATGGATTAAGTCTGGAGAATCTATAACTAGACATGCTATGGAGGATTTAGGAGTAGAGGTAAGGTAGTAGAGGCCTTGTGATTCATATCCTACGCCAATCGTCTGTCCCGTACTGTAGTCCTGTATAATAAAAGAATTATCAAGAAATAGTATGACACAATTTAAGGCACGAGTCAAACGACTGACCAATGTAAGACTAAAAGGAAAACCAGGGACATTGAGAACAAAATCTAGATTGACCGAAGATATGTGTTTAGCTTGTTCAACTCTTTTTGCCTTTGTTTGGATCTCATTGGCTAAAGTAATAGCAGGAAGAGACAGTGAATAATTAATATCCGACAAAAGTGATTTATCACAAAAAATATGATCAGAAGCGCCAGAGTCTACAACCCACGATCTAACGATATTAGATTGTCGACTGAGGCTGTTTGTGGAGATATCTGTTTACTTGCTCGATACTGAAGGTACTCATTATATTCTTTTTCGGATAAATAAACCCATTGGTTACCTAATGGTAGTCTGAGCAATATGAGTATTCTTGGGTGGCCGACCATGTAGAGAATAGCATACTTCATGAGTGTGTCCAAACCTATTGCAATAACTACACTTAGGTCGAGATCTGCATACTTCATGAGTGTGTCCAGATTTCTTACAATAACTACACCTAGGTCGAGATTTTCCAAACGACATCTTCGTCGATTCTTCGCAGACTGTGATGTTTGATTTTTTGATCTTCTCATTCATATATTTGGAGTTAAAAATATCAAATCCAACATACATGTCTCAAAACTTTAAGAAGATATGGGCAAAAAAGAAAAAATACCAAGCTTCTCTTTTAAAAGAGACTCGCTGGAGTGAATGAACAGGTTCCAGAAGCTGAAATATGGCAGAACTATGCCAAAAAAACTCAAATTTCGCCTGAAAGTCGATATGATCGCCGGAACATGGTCAGAATCGGGAAACGATTGTATGGGTAGCTTCGGAATGAAGAGGCTAGTCCACTAGGTATAATCTTCTTCTGCCGGAAATCACCGCACTCGCCGGCACGTCGCGTGACGGCGAAGATCTATCTCTGTTATCGGCGCATGTGGGCGCATGTGGGGTCAGTTGGCGGAGCAGCTGTCTTGGCTATGCTCGCCGGACCTTTCCGAGTGTGATTGCTGTGTTGGTTTTCGTAAACACCGAAGAAAAATTGGAGATGACGCAAACAATAGCTGTACCTACCGTTACCGGAATTGATTGCTCGGGACTGTGTGACTGTATTTGGATGATTCTCACCAATGCTCTGATACCATGTGAGAAATTATGGGAGAAAATATTATTATTGAATTGTTGTATCTACATTATTACATTTTACCCTATTTATAGACACTCCATTACATATATCTCTTGCAAGTATTGTTCTATTACTCAAACATTTAAAACTCACACATCTCCGTACATATTGGTTGGCGTTTCTCTTCTATTCAGAACATTAACTATGCAAAGCTCTTCAAGTTTTCATAATTTGGCCTAGATAAAATTGGAGAAATGAAGAGGAATGCATCTGCAACAAATTTGTAAGTTGATGTATATTTCGAAATTCAGTCCCCACTTCAGATTGTGTCATTGGCTGCAAAATAAATACATGAAGCAAACTGGCTGCTAAATGCTTGTGGAACCTTGATTGGCCCAATCAGTTGTGAGCTCTTGCTTTCAATTGCTTGTGCTTGCAAATTGTGGATACTCTGTTGTAAACTCCGAAATCAAAACACTTCTTACTTGCATCTTTTATTGATGAATGCACTCTATTTGATTTAATCTTCTGTTTATGAGTTTGATGACTTTTTCCTGATGGATGACACTATGTCTTCTCTGTTCAATACACTTTGATGGTTACCTCTGTTCACACTGACTTATAGGTTACATTTTTTTTGCTATATCATATTACAGACAGCTGCCCTTGATGGTGAAACTGATCTTAAGACAAGGGTGGTTGCCTCTGCTTGTATGGGAATAGATTCTGAATTATTGCACAAAATCAAGGTAATTGTTACTGCTTTTCATCGAAGGGAAATAATCTATTAGCATTGGTTCTGGTGAAAATGTTTTTTTTGTGCGTGTATTCTACATGTTTATGTTCCTTTACAGGGTGTGATTGAGTGTCCCACTCCAGATAAAGATATCAGAAGATTTGACGCAAACATGAGACTATTTCCTCCGTTCTTGGACAATGATGTATGCCCTTTGACCATTAAAAATACAATTCTCCAATCATGCTATTTGAGGAACACAGAATGGGCATGTGGTGTTGCTGTTTATACAGGCAAGTTTTCATATTACTATAATGAGGGAACATTGATTTTTGTACTTCATATTTTCTTCCCTTCGCTGTTTCGTTCCTTTTTTGTCAATATAACCTTGTGATTGGTGAAAGATAATTTGCTAATACTGCCATTTTAATGATGTTTGATAGAAGACTTAATAGACCAATATGCGTATTTTGAAGCCTGGTGACATTACTCCTTATTAACACCAGGCTAACAATTGAGTGAAATGGGTGCAATTTCTAGGTCGAGGTTGATGTACTACAGGACCGTGGTTGGGGTTGTCTCATTGCTGCTTATATGAACAAGTTTTTTTTGGACGATTGTAGTGACCAAATGTCAATTTTCTTTATGTTTATGTATTTGTCCCTTTTTGTAACTTGTGAGATGTTATGCGCTGTTTTGTTTTTACTTCTTTGTGTAGCTATGGCAAGACAATCATTTACCAGTGTTTAATAAATTTGCTATATCCCAATTTATTTATTTATACAATTTTTTTGCATTGTGATGAAAATCAGGTTAATTGCCCTAGGTACTTTTGCTATTCAGTTGTCTTGTCATATACAGGGAAATGATTTCACTAAGATTTATTTTCTGAATTGTCCAACTTGTTTATATTATCTCCTGTCCTCGTAAAGTCCTAAAGTATGAACTAATGCTATCATCTTATTTATCAGATATGATAACCTGAGGTGCCTCGTTTTTCTTTTTCTTGAAATATATTCATGACTCCTCTCTCTTTCTTTCAGGAAATGAAACAAAGCTTGGCATGAGTAGGGGCATACCAGAACCAAAGCTTACAGCCATGGATGCCATGATTGACAAGTTGACGGGCGCAATATTTGTTTTTCAGATAGTTGTTGTTATTGTTCTGGGCATTGCTGGTAATGTCTGGAAAGATACAGAAGCACGCAAGGTCCGCGTTTTATCCAACATGCTAATGATATTATTAGTATTTTCTTTTAAATTTCAAGTTAATACTCAAGTCTATATAGGGAGTTTTTGATCCTCTACTGGTTAAAAGTTTTATATGCTCTAATTGAAAAACAGAATTATGTTGTGACCTTTTTATATTTTACCTTCTATTGGTAAACCTTTTTAAGTATACATATTGTTGAATTGTGTGACCAGCTCATCTAAAAGCTGAAGCTATTAGAGCGACCACACTTTAGTTTACTTGATTATGTCTTTAACACACCCTCTCAAGTTCGAGCCTGGTCCTTTTTTATTGGCCATGCACGTGAAAATCCGTTTTGCTAATTGGTAACGGTGAGACTTGAATCCATGACTCTGCTTGCGCTGATATCATATCAATGTATCTGACCATCTCATCTAAAAGCTTAAGCTATTAGAGAGACCATACTTTGATTTACTTAATTATGTGTTCGACACATAAAATTCACGGTGTCACCATTTCAAAAACTTCTGTTTTGGGTCGACCAGACTTCATTTTATAACACATAAGAAGATCCTATGCTTTTTGATGCATTTATTTTACCCCATTCTTTTTCTGAGGGGTGGTAGTTTGACACGTGTAAATAAAAGAGAAAGAAGATATGTTGAAGGTTGTTATATGTTCTTTAAGCGTCATCAGAATTTATGTTGTTACAATGCAATTAAAGTTGTACCTAACCTATTTAATTCCTATGTGCCAAATCATACAAAGTTATGCACAATATTGACATAAATGTCTATCTACCTACCAAATCATACAAAGTCTTCCACTATCTAACGCTTCCCCTCAAGTTGAAGCGTTAAGATTTTTTTTGATCAGGTAAAGGTATTTTCATTTATAAACATGGCCATAAAACAGACCGCACCAAAAGGTAAAGAATCTACAAAATATGATTCTCTACAAAATCCACCCATTCTTCTATACAACTAGGAGTTTTATGGGTGCACCAAAAGAAAATAAGAGACCGGAGGCTAATCCTCAACTGACTAAAACTTGACTCTACCCCGTCGAAATCTCTACTATTTCTGTCTCTCCAAACCACCCACACCATCGCAAGGGGAACCATATTCCATGCCTTACGTCTTCTCCTCCTCCTCCTGCTCCTCTAACAAAACATCAAATCTTTCACAGTTCTTGGCATAGCCCAAGAAGTTCCAAGCCACCGAAGCATATCCCACCATAACCTCATAGTAAAACCACAATGTAGAAGAAGATGATTCACGTCCTCGCCCATCTCCTTACACATGTAACACCAGATGACACAAAGAACCTTCAGATTCCTAAGATTTTCCGTCGTCAAGATCACCCCTCTAGCAGCTAGCCAAGAGAAAAAACACACCTTCCTAGGTACCTGTGGTATCCATATTGCATCACATGGAAACACATCATCCTCCCTAATCAAAAGTTCCTCATAGAAAGATTTAACGGAGAAAACTCCATTATTCCCCAAACCCCACCACAAAGCATCAGGGTTATCAACTGGATTGACTTGCCTATGTAGAAGGGCCAACAATCTTTGAAACTCAATCACCTCCCAATCGTGGAAGTCCCTTCTAAATCTCAAATCTCAAAAATTCTCTCCACCTTGTATCCCCCTAATTTGCTGGGCCGACAAGTTTCCTTGACATGATATTCTGAACAAGCTCTGAAAATCAATTTTCAGTATGTTATCCCCACCACTTATGCCCCCAAAAATTCACTCTCCTTCCATTTCCTACTTTGAATGAGATATTTGCACTAAAATCATTCCATCCCTTCAAAATATTCCTCCACAATCCTCATCCAAAAGACATATTGACATCTCTAGTTCCCCATCCCCCTTCCAATTCCCCATATTTATCAACTATCACACTTCTTCAAAAAGCTTGTACCTCTATCCCAAATCTCCAAAGCCATTTGCCTAGTAAAGCTTTGGTAAAAAACTCCAAATCCTTAATTCCAACCCTCCTATTTTTTGGGAGATGTTATAGTCTTCCACCGCGCACGAAGTGAAACTTTTTTGCCCATCTGCCGTATCCCAAAGAAAATTTCTCTGAATTTTTTCCAATTTATCAGTGATCGAAACTGGAGCTTGAAACAATGACATGAAATATGTGGGAATACTTGATAAAGTGCTCTTGATAAGCACTTCTTTTCCGCCTTTGGACAAATATCTTTTCTGCCACCCTGCTAATCTCTTCTCAACTCTCTGTAGAACCGGGTTCCACACTGTAATATCTTTGTTCGAAGCACCTAGCGGTAGTCCAAGATAGGTTGTCGGGAGAGTCCCAACCCTGCAATTCAGAACTGAGCAAGCATCTCAATGTCATCCACCTCCCCAACTGGTATAATCTTACACTTCCTTAAGTTGATTTTAAGACCTGACACCACCTGGAACCAAGTAAGCACTTGGCCTAAATTATCTAGTTAAGATATGATATTGCTATTAATGCACTTAATGCGAGGTCCTTGAGGAGCTTAGTTAAAACATTTTCCAGTTGATTATTTGAACCGATGAAACTTGTGGCAGTGCATCCGGACTCGATCTTCTGTCTAATAAAGTGACAATCCACCTCTATATGTTCTATTCTTTCATGGAAAATCAGATTTGAGGCAATGTGAAGGGCAACCTGATTGTCAGATATCGACTTCATCTGTTTGATTTCAACATATTTTAACTCTTTGAAGGAGTAACTTCAACCAAATAAGCTCACATGTCTATGGTCATAGCTCGATATTTTGATTTTGCACTAGATATGGCAGCGTCTTGGTTTTTACTTCTCCAAGAGATTAGACTTCCTCCCATCATGGCACAATACCAGAAATAAAACATGTATCACACGTGGAACATGCCGAATCTGCATCAGAATATCCAACAATGTTTGTATGACCTCTTTCTCTGTGTAACCGTCCTTGTTGAGGAGCTCTTTTGATGTATCTGAGGATGCGAACTACTGCATTCCAATGATCCTTACATGGAGCTTGGAGAGATTGATTGACCACACTTGCTGTAAATGAAATATCCAATCGGATGATAGTGAGATAATTCAGTTTACTGACCAACCTTCGATTGCCATGGTCTTCTAGTGGCTCCCCCTGTCCTGGAACGAGTTTCACGTTTAGATCCATAGATGTATAGTTTGCAGTCTGACGTGCCTGTCTACTCTAGTATGTCCAAGACATACTTCCTTTGTGAGATAACAATGCTTGTCTTGGATTGTGTTACCTCGATTTCCAAACATACTTTTTCCCAAGTCCTTGGTCTGAAGGGGCCTGAGAGAATGTTGCTTTAGTTGTGATTCCTTCTTGATCATTACAATTTATGAAAATATCATCAACATAAACTATCAAATAAATGCTCTTTTCTGGACCATTATGTCGATAGAAACAGAACTTTAATTTGAGACATCCCGAGCTGCTGGACTACAGAGCTGAATCTGCCAAACCATGCTCTCAAAGATTGTCTTGAACCATGTAACGAGCTTCTTAGATGACATACCAAGCCAGAACTTGAATCCCTTGAGCAACAAACCTAGGTTGTTGCTCATATAAATGTCCTCAATGAGTTCTCCGTGAAGGAAGGCGTCTTTGATGTCCAATTGATAAAGAGGTCAATGAAACATTGTTGCCATAAGATAAAGAAAACTGATGCAATCTTGGCCACCTGAGAAAATGTATCACCATTATAAAAAAAATCTCAGTATATACCTTGACTAGCAATCTTACCTTTTTTTGAAACCGGTAATGTTATATTCCTCAACATTAAGGATATGCCGGCCACCTCCAAGAAGCTACAAGGCTCCTAATAAATCTACAAGTTGATCTGTATCCTCTATACATTGTTGTTTACACCAAAAAAAATAAAGATACATTACAATTCCATTTGACTACAAGTTGACTACCAATCGTACTTTAAGACTATCAACTTTGTCATTGGGTCCCTTCTTTGACGGTAAAATATCCGGCGACATTCCACTTTTGTGGTAAAGGAACTATTTCCCTTGTGTCATCTGCTTCAATCAGAGATCCATCTATCAAACCTCTCTCAGAGATTTCTTAAACCATGTAACGAGCATCTTGGATGACATACTGAGCCAAAACTTGAGTCCTTTGAGCAACAAAAGTAGGTGGTAGCTCTATATAAATATCCTCAGCGAGTTCCCCATTAAGGAAGGCGTTTTTGATGTGCAATTAATAAAGAGGGTAATGCAATATAACTGCCATGGAATAAAAAGGCGGACTGATGCAATCTTGGCCACCGGAGAAAACGTATCACCATAATCTACCCTATAAATCTCAGTATATACCTTGACTACTAATCTAGCTTTAAGGACACCAACTTTACCATTTAGTCCCATTTTTGACAGTAAATACTAGCAATGTTGTCAAGGGCGCGCTTAAGTCCTAAAATGAGGCACATAACATGTTCAGCGCTTCCCCTCGCTTTATGGGCGCTTCAACATCGTCATCAAGGTTCTAAGGCATACTTTTCCTTGCCAATGAGCGTAATCCTGAAGATGAGACACTAAACAATTGATATTTCTCTTTATCATTATTTTTTTTTTCAATTTCTTTGTCCATAAATTTGTTATTCATACTTGTGATTATACATCTTGAACTACACATACATATTTGTATTTTTTCTCCATTTGCGCCTTTTTTCAATAAAACCCACACTTTATTTGTGCTTTGCGCTTAAAGCCCTAAAGGATCTTAGAGTTTTTTTTTTGCGCTTTTCGCTTTTGACAACACTGATACCTAGCGACATTCCACTTTTGTGGTAAAGGAATAACATTGTACTCATTTTTTAATTTTCTTAAATACCTTTATTAATACATTACCAACACATGTAAAATGGGTGTTTTTGTCTTTCCCCTTCAATAACTAAAAAACGGGCCATCTCGGTGCACGCAACATTGTTGTGTTCCGGTAGTTTAGGAAGTGTTTTGTGTCTTTTCTTATATATACGAAGACATTATATAATTAGGTAACTAAAAGTGTAGTACAACTTAAGTTTTTAGATAAGACGGTCATACGCTTCAATGAGGTATCAGAGCAGACAAGAAGTCCTGATTCATATCTCACCACCACCCAAAAAAGCAAAACATATTTCCATATCTGGCCCATGAAAAGGATTAGATCCACACGCAAGGGGGCGTTGCGATATAGTTTTCTCTCTCTATCCCAATTTATGTGGTGCTGTTTGACTAGACACAAAGTTTGAGAAAGAAATAAAGAATTTGAAACTTGTGGTCTAAAACAAGCCTTAGACATTTGTGTGGCTATAAATCATCTCATTAAGAGTAAAATGAGAATTTTAAAATTAAATATTTTCTAATAAAGAAATGTAATATTCTTTCTGAAATTGACTAAAAAGGAAAGCGTGCCACATAAATTGGGAAAGAGGGTAATTAGGTAATTAAAAGTATGCTTAAGCTATTTCATGAGATGGTCACCCACATCAACATTTTTGCATATAAAAAGAGATTGTATAATGCGGTTTACTGCTTAATTGTTTCCATTTGGGTTAGTTTTTATGCTTAAGCTATTTCATGAGATGGTCACCCACATCAACATTTTTGCATATAAAAAGAGATTGTATAATGCGGTTTACTGCTTAATTGTTTCCATTTGGGTTAGTTTTTTCCCCTTACTGTCTTGCTTTTTCTCTTGTTGAGGACTCGAGTAACAAGCTCTTGAGATCCATCAGATCCTTGTTTGGTGCATATTTTCATCTGTCTGATTGCAGGTTTTTGTTCATCTTGTAGCTATGGTATGTCCAGTATCCAAATGAAGGTCCATGGTACGAGTTACTTGTCATCCCTCTTCGGTTTGAGCTTCTTTGTTCCATCATGATTCCTATTTCAATAAAGGTACGCTGTGAAGTATCCTTTGCAGTATGTGGAGTCATAAGTTCAACTTTTCACGTTCTTTTTCTCCCTTAAATCATATTAGTATTACTGTATATACTGGTGCAATTGAATGTTTTCTTTTTCCAGTTCTAATCATTTTCCAGTCTGATTTCTTGATGACCGTTCTTGCTGGTTCATAATGGTTCAACCTGTCAGCATGCAGTAGAGAGAAAACTAATACATAGTCATGCTATATCTTTCAACATTCTATATCCAATTTCTAGTTATATCTTATAATACAGGTAGCTGATAGATACTTTCTTTGTAGTTCTGCATAATTTTTTCCTTCGTCCTGGTGTGCTTTCTCTTGCTCAATACTGATATCTGCCAACTCTATTTCCCATATTTTGCATCTTTTTCACCATATTCTGTGTCTTGACCACCATAAACATTTTTTCTGTAGTTTTGATTCGACTAGTTTAGTAGTTTGCTTCGATGATCTGACCTTGCGCACATATAACTATCAGTTACTTGCTTCTGTCTAAACTCACAGAATAGCCTTTTTCCTGGTGAGCTCTATTCCAAGTGAGAAGAGTTCCATGAGTCACTTTCGGCATGAAAGACGAGTACTCTTCGTCTAACAGTTTCACTGATTGCTGGCAGGCTGAGAGGGAAGTGTAGCTAGTTTTTATTGAGCTTTGACTCACCTGATTTTGGAAGAGTACTTTAAATGTTATTCCAGCGTCTCTTTTTACTTTTTCAATATTTCTTGAGACATATTTCCTAAGACTCCATGAAGTTGGATGTTTTGAGGAATCAACAGCGTTACTCAAGTTATCCTTAATATCCTGATCTGATTGAATAAGCTTTGAAGCTGGTCTAGTAAACTTGAGCATTGTGAGAGATTATGAGAGAAAATATATTATTGAATTGTTTATCTACATGACTACACTGAGCTCTATTTATAGATACTCCATTACAATCCTTTCCCTAGTAAGATACTATATATGAAATCCTATTCCTATTCTACATTACAATCCTTTTCCTAGTAGGATACTATATATGAAATCCTATTCCTATTCTAACATTCCCCCTCAAGTTGGTGCATACAAGTCATATATACTGAGCTTGTTACAGATGTAATTAATACGAGGACCAGTGAGGGACTTAGTGAAAATATTTGCAAGTTGATCACTCGACTTCACAAATTTTGTAACAATATCACCGGGGAGTATCTTTTCTCTGACAAAGTGACAGTTAATCTCAATGTGTTTAGTCCTCTCATGAAATACCAGATTTGGAGCGGAATGCCGATAAAACACTGAGTGATCAGCTTCACTACGAGTCATGCCAAACTCCTGAATTATTGTGCTGAACTTTCCAAACCAGGCTCGAGGAGATTGTTTCAGACCATAAAGTGCTCGGCGCGATCGGTAGATCAAGCTAGACTCCTCATGAGAAACAAAATCAAGTAGTTGCTCCATATAAACTTCCTCCTCTCCTCAAGGTCACCATGGAGAAAATAGCATACTTCACGAATGTGTCCAAGCCTATTACAATAACTACACCTAGGTCGAGATCTTTAAAGACAACCTCCTCGTCGCTTCTTCATGAATTGTGATGTGCGATTTTCTGATCTCCTCAAGGGTTTTGAAGTAATCATAAGACTTGAACTTTCAATTTTCGTGTTTTTGGAGTTTAACATATCTAAACCGAGAGATATAGTGAAATTTGACTTGAAAGCTGATGAACATAACCCAAGAAGAAAATCACCGAGATCTTGCTGAAAAAAGGTGCATGCGTGGTGCGTGGATCTGGCCGGAAAAAGATGCATGCGCGGCACGTGGATCTGACGCGCTAGTCGGAGCTGACACTTCGAGCGGCACGTGATGGCGTGTGAGTGGATATTTGTCAGAGCCCTGACTGGGTTTTGGTCGGAAGAGACTGATCTACCTCGTGGTGGTGTTGGAATTTGCGCAACACTACCCGAAAGTAATTTTGTAGCGGACAACTATGTTTCACCAAAAATATTGCACGGTGACTGATTTGCTTTCCTGGAAATTGTTGGAAATTTGCACAATAATTAGTCTCTCACTAGCTTGAACTTGATCTATGTTGTGGTGATGTCGGATTCTGCACAACATCATTGGATAGAGATGTGACGCTAGCAATCACCGGAAAAATTATGCGCGGTGGTGATATTTTTTTTTCCGAATCTTCGCTGGAATATTGCACAACGAATACTTTCTTACTAATGCTCTGTAAGAGAGGACGCAAAACAATCGCTGTAATTGAGGCACAGGACTGTGATGGTATTTTGTGGGTAGGATTGGAATGATGGTACGACCCTACAGGACACAAAACAGTTGCCGGAATTGAGGCACGAGACTGTGATGGTATTTGTGGGTAAAATCAGAATGATGGCACGACCCTACGGGAAATAAATTATGCCCGAAAAGTTGTCGAACCTCGAAGAAAGTGGTATGAGTCGGCTCGGAATCTTTATGTTGACAATAAAAATAATTCTTAAAAGACTGGCCAGAAATAGCCTGGAATAACCGGAACCCTAATTCCGACGATCGTAATCTGATAATTGTTCACGCCGGAAAAACATTGTTCACGCGGCACTGTTTATGCATTACTGTTCACGTCGACTTTTTTTTTGTTCCGGTGATAATATTCTATTATCTGAAGGAGAATATTTTTTTTATAAATATCTGAAAGTTCTCTACAATTTTCACTCTACCATTATCTTTGGTCAGACGGGCGTCACACATTTTCTAGTGTCGCCCGCCGGCAGCGGAAGCTCTTTGATTCTCTACCAAGATCGTAGAAGCTCTGATACCATGTGAGAAATTATGGTAGAAAATATATTATTGAACTGTGTATCTACATTATTACACTGAGCTCTATTTATAGATACTCCATTACAATCCTTTCCCTAGTAGGATACTATATATGAAATCCTATTCCTATTCTACATTACAATCCTTTTCCTAGTAGGATACTATATATGAAATCCTATTCCTATTTTAACAAGCATATTACCCAGTGGAGGTAAAAAATACGAGGTAACTTTTTGCAGTCTGGCTAACCCTTGGTGGCCAGAGTTATCCGGTATATGTGCTGGGGAGGTAGCAGATACTCGTTGGATTTAGACGAGGTGCTCGCAAGCTGGCCATACACCACCGTCATAAAAAAAGCACATTACAGCACTTACAGGCATTAGGCAATTTGAATTTTCTTTTGATCTTTAATCTTAGAGGAAAACACATATATTTAAGTATATTTGTCAACTAAAGTAATGCCTGTTGAATCGATAAACAAACTGAGGTAACTCTTGAACATGAAAATGTTAGGCAATAGTTTTTATTCAAGTATGCAACTGTGTGAGGACAGGTATGATAATGCTTCTGAATTTAGTTTTTAAATTTTCAAAATAAATTTGACAAGGTTAATTTATGCACTAAGAAGTGTAACTTTTTCCTTTTGGATTAGAAGATCTTTGGCTTCAATATGTGTTTATTCTTTTTTGATAGGTATCACTGGATCTTGTAAAAAGCTTATATGCCAAGTTCATTGATTGGGACAATGAGATGGTTGATCCGGAAACTGGTACTCCTTCCCATGCGACAAAGTAAGAAACATTTTCTTAGTTTTAAGTTTGTCTGCTAATATTTTAGTATTTATTTGTTTGTGTATCTTTGTTTTCTTTTCATGGCAGCACAGCAATCAGTGAGGATTTGGGGCAAGTAGAATACATATTGACTGATAAAACTGGGACACTTACTGAAAACAAGATGATCTTCAAAAGATGTTGTATTAGTGGAACCTTCTATGGGAATGAGAATGGAGATGGTGTAAAGGGTCAGGCCTTATATTTTCCATGAGTTCTCTATTATTGACTTGGGCTATTTCAACTTTATCTGATTTTAATAGTTTACATGTCGTCAAAGATATAGATATAGATACAGGGTCTCGATAACTTTGAGTACAACCTGATGTGAACTCAATTACCCCCTTTAATGAGCTTCATATACCCATTAAACTGCTTTCAGCTTTCCAATGTTCTTCTTGATATCCTATTGTGGTGTTTAAAGGTGCCTATAAATTGGAAGAAGACTTGATTTTAGTCTATTGTTCAAATGCATTGTGAGCAGATGTTAATACCAATTGAGATACAAGGTCCTTAGTTAGGGCAATCATAAGAATTATAGATCTACTTTCATATTATTCTACATCCACCTCTATTTAGCTTTTTCCTTGGTTATCTTATTGGGATGCCTGGAGATAAGTAAGCTATATTTCTCTTCCTCTGCTTTCTTCATTCCTTTCCCCTTTAAACTCCTTTATAGTTATTAAAGATTAATAGTTACCAATGTTTCTGAAAGCTCCGTTTAATACCAAAAATATATATTTCTGTTAGTATTGGGTTTTGAGTTCATTCTCTACTTTGTTTCTTTTGAAAAAAAGTATGGGAAGTGGCTGCTTGACTGCTTTTCTCACAACTATGCACAAAAAGTTCAGGGAAGGTATTTTCAAGCTCTTTCCTTTCCCTTTCCTGTCAACCAAGCTGTGCTTACACATGCTAGAAATGAGGGAGAATCCTCAAGTGGGTACTCTATAACTTAAACATGTGACGTTTGCGATTGATTATCATTGCATATGTTGCTAAAACAAAGCACACTTGTTCAATTTTAAAATTTTGGCATTTAAATACCTGCTTCCTTGTTTTAGAATGATGACTTGGAATAATATTTGTAATAATTTGTGGAGCCTATGATTTATAAGTTAAAAGGTTTGTCAGGCAGTTTACTCAATCTAACCCATCATCTTCTCTAGGTCGAGGATTAAGGTAGAAGGTTAGTAGGTAACAGTGTGTTGTCGTACTTTTAGTAGTATGATTTAGGTATTGTGTAGTTTCTTTTTTGCTAATGTGTATTGGTAACTGTTGCTACACTTGTTTTGTTGTCTCTTTTTTTTCCTACATTCCTGCGTCGGTTACATTTCTTTTGAGCCGAGGATCTATAGGAAACAACCTATCTACCCCGCAAAGGTAGAGGTAAGGTCGGCGTACATCCTACCCTCCTCAGACCCCACTTGTGGGATTACATTGAGTATGTTGTTGAAACCTATCATCTTCTCTGCCATTTGCTTATCTACGTCATCTACTCTTCTCTTATGATTAAGTTTCTTTTGTATATAAAAACATTCTCAATCCATGTTTGAATGTTTAAACAAGTATACACTTGCACTTTATATATATCTAATAACGCTTTTAATTCCATCTGGAAGTTTTTACTGCTCACTCTTATGTCATGTAAATCTGTTGATCGACACAACTTTACATTTTTGAACTGTCTTTTGCATAAAGTGGTCTCTCTCCTATAGCATCATCTTCAACTAAATTTGACCTTTCCTTATCTGATTTTCCTTTTTCTCTGGATTGAGAACTAATGTGTTCTCCATACCCTTTTTCCTTATCAATTATATATTTTCGTTCTTGTAAAAAAGAAGCGTACTTTGTTTCCCATGCAGATCCAGAACTGCTTAAAGCTGTTGCCTCAGGTTCTCCAGATTCTATTCGATTTCTTATTGTCATGGCAATATGTAACACAGTGGTTCCCGTACAAAGGTATATGATTTGTTGTCATCAATTTTTTAATACTCTAGGATGGTCATTATTGGTGTCTGTGTTGTCTTTCTGTTTCGTGGTGCCTTAAAATTATTATTATTCTTTTGATTTACTTTCATATTTTTTCCTTTTACTGCGTATAGCAAAGCTGGAGCGATTTTATACAAGGCACAATCTCAAGACGAGGAAGCGCTTGTGCGTGCTGCTGCTCGCTTAAATATGGTCTTTCTTGAAAAGAAAGGGAATATTCTTGGTATGAGTCTGTGACTGAGGAAAGGCAGTAATAATATTTACATATTAGATGTAATTGTAATATTTTTTTCTTGGAACTATTTTTTTTCACGCAGATATCAATTTTAATGCTTCACTGGTCCAGTATGAAGTATTGGATACCCTAGAGTTCACTTCCGAGAGAAAACGGATGTCTGTGGTGGTCAGGGACTGTCAAAATGGAAATATCATACTTTTGTCAAAAGGAGCAGATGAGGCTATTCTGCCTCGTGCACATGCTGGTGATAATGTTTTACCCAATAGTACCATATTCAATAATTTAGCAGAAGAGAAGTCTGAATCTCTGCGAAAGTTGATTTTCATGTCCTTCTGTCAAAAGGATTACTCAAACAACTTATCTACAATTTCTTCTCATAAGGCACTATGTAAGCTGCCATCATTACCATGCATGAACAGCACTTACTATGCCTTAACCTCAAACTAGCTGGAGTCGTCTATATTAATTACAACCATTATTCTCTATTTGGACAAATTCAATGTCAATACTCAATAGCTTGGGATTCTTTGACATTCTGACATACAATCTTTAAGTATCTATATTAGAACGACTCTTGGCAAACATCAGATCTTGTGCAAGTTTATTAATCTAAGTCTTAATCCCAACTTTATGGTATGACCTATATAGACCTTTTGCTTCCATTATAGTCTATCTTTTGCTTCATAGAGATGGTAGGTCTTTTGGCACAACTTTCTTCAATGTATTCTAGGAGAGCTTTTAGAGAAAGTTGACAGCATTTGCAGTCATGGATTACTATGTATAATTATACTGCTCAAGTTGTATAATTACTATGTCATCCTGCTGCTCAACTGCGAATGCTTCTTCTATATTGATGAAAAAAATATGTACCAGGACAACAAACACGGATCTTTGCTGAAGCTGTGGAACAATATGCTCAGCTTGGTCTGCGGACATTATGTTTGGCATGTCGTGATTTAGAAGAAGAAGAATATCATGAATGGTCATTATTGTTTAAAGAGGCTAATAGTTCTTTGGTCGATAGAGAGGTGAGAAATCATCTCTCTGGTTTATGCCTGCTACTATTGACTTTTCTTTCAGCAAAGATTAGATCACCTCTAGTGTGTATCCCTTGTGCTCTGGGCTCTCTGTTGGGTGTTGCTGAACTTTTCAGTTGACTGAATGATCTAATACTTGTGTGCTGCAGTGGAGAGTAGCTGAGGTCTGCCAAAGGATAGAGCATGGCCTTGAGATTATTGGAGTTGCAGCAATTGAAGATCGTCTACAGGTGACACTGTCTTTTTTTTAAAAATCTTGGTAAGGCTTGCTTGCCGTCCTGACACAATTCTCGCAGTTTCGCGAAGATGCTACTTTTGGAATTATAAATCACTGTCTCTTGGTCAATGGATTTCATAATCTTACTTTTCACTTGTATATATACACACATATATGTCCAGGATGCTGTACCTGAAACAATTGAGACACTCAGGAAGGCAGGAATAAACTTTTGGATGCTGACCGGCGACAAACAGACTACGGCGATACAGATTGCTCTTTCATGTAATTTTGTTTCTCCTGGTATGCCCTGTTGACTTTTTTCACCTGTTTTTTTTTTCTGATTCGAGATTTCGTGTACAACATCTCCTACTGTTTGACTTTGATAGCTCAAATGCCTGAGTGAGTTTCTAGAAAATATAAGAGACAGCACTAAAGTTATGCTGAACAAAAGTGGCATTATGACTTATGAGTCTATTAAGTTAATGAACTTTAGCTGCTTCCCATGTTCGTGATTCAAGAATTCTTTCCAATCAACTGCTTGTACCTTATGCTTGCTGCTAGATGCATTATCGTAGAGGATTAGTTTGAGTCCAGGTAAAAGTTTCCTTTAGTGGGCTACGCAAGCATGGAAAATTATGGTCTCAATTGGATTTTCTAACTAAATCATCATTCAGCACAAATAGTCTTGTGACGGATGTGAAGTGGAGGGCTAAATGATCAAAGAAAGAAGGTGGCTTTGTTGCAATTCAGGGACTCTTCATTGTAGCAATGGAAGTTGAATTTTAATGCCGCTAAAGAGAAGGAAAAGATAAATACATTAAAAACATGTTTGTGCTTGAGTAAGATCCTCGAATAAGGACTGTGCAATGTGGAATTCAGTAATGAAAAGAGTTGACAAAAGACTAAGGGCTGTTACCTGCGGACTGCAGGGTTTTAGAAGAGAGACTTATATAAAGGGGGGAAGGAGGTATTGATAGAGAGCGTGCTGGCAAATATCTCAACATATGTAATCACTTTCAAATGCCAATTTGCCTCAGTACATGCTATTTAATGTTTTTTCTATGCTTTACTCATCCTGGAAATATTAAACCAACAAACACTAAATCCAATCGCCTCTCACTTATTGCTTATGCATGCACTGATTATAGTAACAAAAGAGTTGGAGAGGCTCTGAAAGAACTCCTATGGGACACAGGGGAGGTGGTCACATCCTGGATGAGATTAGGAGGTTTAAGCTAAAGAATTTGACGATCTTCAACAAAGCGCTTTTAAGGAAATTGAATGTGGGCAATATTTCTCAAAAGAGAATGGAAGGATGGGGGTGGGGGTGGATGTAGGTAATGAGGAAAAGCTATTTGAAGAGCAATTATTGTGGACATATGGGATCAAAGAGAGTTGATGGAGGACAAAAAGCATCACAATGCCTTTATGAGAGTAGTCTATGGTGGAACATAGTGATGGGATGGATAGATTTCTATAAAGTGGAAAGTGGTCACATCCTGGATGAGATTAGAAGGGTTTTAAGGTAAAGTATTTGAGGTTCTTTAACAAAGAGCTTTTAAGAAATTGGAATGTGGGCAATAGTCTTCCAAAAAAGAAAGGGGAAGTGGATGGGGGCAACAAGGAATAGGCCATTTGAAGAACAATTATCGTGGACAAGTATAGGCTCCAAGAGAGTGACGGAGGACAAAAAGCATCACAATGCCTTATGAGAGTGGTTTATGTTGGAACATAGTGATGGGATGGAGAGATTTCTATAAGTATGTACTTTATCGCAGACAGCAAAAATAGGGTCTTTCTTGGGAAACAAAGAAGGTGCAGCGTGAAACGTCTTAGCAATTGTTGTCCTTTCACTTTTAGCATTTCGAGCAAAAACCTATGGCTATTGCACAATCATAGAGGACAAATATAGGATATCTTTGTGTCATAATAATTTCTTTTGATCAGGTACACAATTTCAATAAAGGATATCTTTGCGTCTTATTAAGAAGATATCTCCAGAATTAGCTGATTGACTAATTCTAAAACCTTTTCATTTATTTTTTAAGTAGAAAATCATACTAACGGACTGGAAACGTGGAGATGGGCAAAAACAATAGCTGACTCTTCTAAGTAAAGTCGTCGTGTCATAAGTTATTGACTAGAGGATACAATCTTTTCGTTCTCATCAGTATGGGTCCCTAGAATACCAAGGAATATGTTCTTTCACCTTGCTAGTTGCAAGGAGGGACATCCTAAAAACAAAAATCTAAGAAAGAAGGGGACACCATATGCTAGCAGTTCGACACTAAATGTCCAAGAAAACAAGAGAAGATGTGATCTATTTCTTGTAGCGATGCCGGTTAACGAGTCAATCACAGTGGACTGTGCTGACTTGTTTGGCATACCATGGACCAAGCCAGCCACCTCTAGCCATTACATGGACAATTTTGTGGGGAGAGAGTGATACGGGGATTTTGGAGATAGAATTTTCTTTTTGATAACGGTGGTGTTTGGGCCAGTTTTCCCGCACTTCGACTAGTTCACTAGCTACCTGCTATCTCCTATCAATACAAGTATCGGGTAACTTGACCCGCTAAAGTTTAGGACCTTAGGCAAATGAGAAGAAATGACCCAATATTTTCCAGCACCAATGTAATCAAATCGTTAGGCCAACCCTTGGGTGGGAAGGGAGAGAAAATAATGTACCACCATTGATCCTTGGGATTTTTCGGTTAAAAGACCAAAATACTCTTGGATCCTAAAAGTTAAATGTCATAGCCTAAATACAGTCCATCTTCCACAGCCAGATGCAAAAGGAAACAATGTTTTCTAATTTTTCCATGATAAAAATTAGATACTTTTGTTGTTAATTTACTTGCTCATTGTATATTTTTCTGAAGTTATGTTTTTGTTTATCATAGAGATGAGAGTCTAAGTAGGTCGCATTTGATGGAATTAGTTAGGTGTCGTTTGGTTGCGGCTCAAGAAGACTTGGTTCCCGTACAAAATCAAACATTAATTTGTACAAAGTTTGGTTGAGATCTAATTCCCACATAAAATGCAACATTAATTTATACAAAATCTGATTGTTACTTTTATTTCCTCAGTAATATACCTGCATAAGGTATGCGAGAACCTATGAATAATTTTATGCAGGATGGAATTTGGAATAACAATGCGGGTACTAGTAGTACATGGATCAAAAATACTAAAATGAGAAACTAACCCTCATAATAGTAAACAAACTTTATTTTGTTTAATATGTAACACTTACTTTGAATTATACATTGTACAACAAACAACATACCCAATGTAATCCCACAAGTGGGGTCTGGGGAGGGTAGAGTGTACTCAGACCTTACCCTACCTTGAGAGGTAGAGAATTATACATTGGATAATAATTTATAATATATAAACTAAATATCAACAACTAATCCTTGCATTATAATCCTTTCATTATGAATCCCTACATTACTAATCACTCATTACAATTGCTGCATTTTTTTGACTACATTACAATCCCTGGATTACTAATCCTTGCATAACTCGTCTCTAAAACAAACAACCCCTTATTGAATCTTTTCATGTTGAGGTTTTAATTTTCATATAATTTATAAGTTCACCCTATAAGCTGATTACTGACATAAATACACCCTATACTGAAAAAAAAAGATCCATTTGAATAGAACAAAAGATGCAATGTCAGACAAGATGGCCTTCTAGTTAAAACATAATCAAATGTGACACGATCATCCTGCCAAGTGTTCTTGTTGTGCAACAGATCCAATAATACTGGAAGCGTGCATCTTCAAAAATGCTTTTCAGCTGCATGGCAAAAGCAATTAACTAGGACTGCCTTCAAAGTGATAAAAGAAAATGGATATGCTAAAGCCAGACTGATCCTGTGTATTGTATTCTCTCATATGCCACAATTATGACAAGAGATGTTTTCTTCTTAAAAATTTGTCAGGATATGTTTTTATTTTCTGATTGACATGTTTGCAGAACCTAAAGGTCAGCTTCTGCTGATTAATGGGAGAACTGAAGATGAAGTAGGTCAAAGTCTGGAGAGAGTTCTTCTTACAATGAGAATAACAAATGCAGAACCCAAGGTGTGTTGAGTTGAATGCATGTCTATGTTGATGAGTGTTCTATTATATTAACTGGTAATATGAATCCTTTCATTCCCATCAGCACCCATAAACTGCTTAGCAATGAGAGTAAGTGTTCGCTTGGCTGCCACTTTTATAATCTCCTTTGCTAAAGGATAAACAGAGATGCCAAAATAATTGCTTATTCCAATTTCCAGCCGTAACTGCATTTTCAATTGTGTCATTTTCTAAGATCTGGATAATATGAGCTTCTTTTCTTGACCATTGTACTTGCATATATGGTGCTTGATTTTAACATAGGATATGCACTTGCTTCAGGGTTTCTTTGTGTATTTTGTCAGTAGTGGATGAAGTAACATATCTTTGACTTGTCTGCTTTTGGGACTTCATGATTTGTGAGTGAAGCTTAATGTTGTGAACTTGTCAGGCTGTGCTCTAAATTTGGATTACTCTAAAAGTATCTCAATTTGTTAGTGATATCCTTAGAGTTAATTGTTTGTCTGCCTTAAATAAGGCTATGTCTTGAGAGGGTTTAAAATAACATGATTATACACAAAGAAGTTCACAAGAATTATACATCAACTCTATATTTGAAGAGTAATGGCTACAGTTACAGGAAGATGGAAGTCTTCCCTGCTTTCTGTATTTGTGATGGACAATTATTGCTTAATAAGGGGACTCTAAAATCATAGCAGTGTTTTGTCACATTGAAAATATTTGGACGACTTATTTCAGTGAAGGCACATCTTATCCATGATGGTCAGGTGAAATACTAAAAGGGCAGCCCAGTGCACTAAGCACTCACTTTACCTGTGGCTCGGAAAAGGGCCTGACCACACTAGGTCTATTTTACGCAGTCTTATTTCCACAGCTTAAACCCGCACCTGTTCCAGTTTACTTTTTTTTTTTTTAAATTTTTTTGTCTTCTTGTTTATAGCATCCACTTCTTTATGTGTACTCTAATGCACTATCTTGTAAATCTCAGAAATGTACTTTCAGAGAGGGAGGAAACAGAAGAACAAGAAGACTTACTTTCCCTCCAATATTTCTGAAATAATACTAATGTTGGAATGGGTGGTGCCTTTTCTTTTAGTTCTTCTTCTTTGATGATACATGACTCTTAGTATTTATCTCTGGCAGGATGTTGCTTTTGTTGTGGATGGTTGGGCTCTTGAAATTGTACTTAAGCATTATCGGAAGGAATTCACAGAACTTGCTATATTGTCGAGAACAGCTATATGTTGTCGTGTTACACCATCCCAAAAGGCACAGGTATTATGTGGGCTATCAAAAACAATTTCATACTTTAATGCATTATTTTAAGGAGAGAACAAAACCATTTTGCTACCTATTTTTAGACCAAGAAGTTCATAAGTTCCCGTCACAACTTCTTACGCGGCACACTTAAGTTTTGCAATTAAAGTTCAACCAGTGAAAAGTTCTTCATAAGATATAGAGAGTTCTATGACATATATAAATTTGTCATGTCACTATATTTTTGTAGTTTTCATATTTTCTTCGATCTTCTCTAATTCCTTGTCATAGTTAGAATTCTCCTTATCTCCCCATGTGCAAGTTGAAGGTGCAACTTATCAGGCTAAAATGTTTTTACTACTTTAATCTTTTCAATAAGCATCATAAATTTTTTGTTGCTTAACTGCAGATGTGTGCATGTATTAGCTTAGTCCAAATGAAGTATCTAAATTCTAGCACTTGAAAGGTTATTTTAAGAAAGATATAGAACTTGTTTGGGAACTCTTCTGCAACCCTAATCTGAATATTATTAAAAATTCTCTTTGGAGTACTAAATTAGTTATAAGCCTTGCAACATTTTCCCAAACAAGGTCACCTCCCAATCCTGGAAATTCCTCCTAAATCTCACGAATTATTGAGACACATTTTATAGAATGGCAAGGATATAGACTTGTTACATAGCTTGACACCCTGTTGTCAGCTTATTTTTGTTTTCCGATAGTATCTGTTTCTCATTTTATGGATCTCCTAAATGGTGTAATTAGTAAATCCAACTAAATGACATCATAAGCATAAATACAGTTGAACCTTTCTATAACATATGTTGAAGATGGGTTTTGGGGTTAAATGGAGGAGGTGGATCAAGTTTTGTATCTCAACTGCTAGATTCTCTATTTTAGTGAATGGGAGTCCATGCGGTTTCTTTGGAAGTTCAAGGGGGCTGAGACAGGGAGATCCTTTATCTCCCATGCTATTTATTTTGGTGATGGAGGGACTTAGCAAGATGATGGATAGAGCGGTTACTGGAGGTTTATTGAGAGGTTTCTCCGCTTCTTTTAGAGGGCAACGTAGTGTGATGGTGACACACCTGTTATTTGCAGCTGATACATTGGTGTTTTGTGATGCAGAGGTCTCTCATTTCCTATTTGAGGCAGACTCTTATTTGGTTTCAGGTTGTCTCCGGCCTCTAGATAAATCTCAGTAAATGTGAGATTACCCCGGTAGGAGAAGTGGATAACATTGGAGAGATTGCACAAGTTTTTGATTGCAAAGTGGGTAATTTACCTACCACTTATTTGCGGCTTCCGTTGGGTGCTTCTAACAAGGACACTGCAGTGTGGAATCCTGTGGTTGAGAGTAGAAAAACGGTTAGCGGGATGGCAAAAGAGATACTTGTCAAAAGAGGGGGGAAGGAGGTTTTGATAAAAAGTACCTTGTCGAGTATTCCTACATACTTCATGTCTATTCTACAAGCTCCTGGTATTGTCGATAAATTAGAGACTTTGCGGAACTTCCTATGGGATACAACGGAGGGTGCAAAGAAGTTTCATTTAGTGAATTGGAGAACAATGACATCTCCAAAAGAGTGGGGAGGACTTGGAGTGAAAGATCTCAAGATTTTTAATAATGCTCTATTAGGCAAGTGGATGTGGAGATTCGGGGTGGAGGAAAATGCAATGTGGAGGGTGGTGGTGGGTGAGAAATATGGTGTTGTGGAGGGGGATGGAGGACTAAAAATATCATAGTTCCGTCCGGATGTAGCTTATGGAGGGGGGTGCTATGAAGTGATGGGAAGATTTTGATGGGAACATTTCATTTGGGGTTGGAGACGGAAGTAGAATTTGTTTTTGGGAGCATAAGTGGTGCGGAGAAGAATAGTTGAAGCAAGTTTTTTCTAACATTTATAGAGTTTCGAGCCAAAAAGAGATGACAATCCACCAGATCTGTATGGTTCATGAGGGGGAAGCACACTGAGATTTGAGGTTTAATTTACAGGATTGGGAGATTGGGGAATTCCATGACTTGAGTGAGCTTTTGTACAAGCAGAATATTTTGCATGCTACTCCTGACGTTTGGAGATGGGAGAGAGTGATGGTGTGTTCATTGTCAAATCCTTTTATGAGAAGTTACTGAGGAGACTTTCTCTTCTATTTGGATTCCCATGGTGCCTAGGAAGGTTAGTGTGAGAAAATATTATTATTGGATTGTGTTTCTACATTACTACATTGAGTCCTATTTATAGACACTAAATCCCAATCCTTTTTCATGTATGATATTATATACAAATCTTATTTATATTCCTATTCTAACACTCCCCCTCAAGCTGGTGCATACAAGTTATATGTAGCGAGCTTGTTACAAATGTATCTAATACGAGGACGATCGAGTGACTTGGTGAAAATATCCGCACACTGATCACTCGACTTCACAAGTTGAGTAACAATATCTCCGGCGAGTATCTTTTCCCTGACAAAGTGACAGTCAATCTCAATGTACTTAGTCCTCTCATGAAATATCGGATTTGATGCAATATGAAGGGCTGCTTTGTTATCAC
Organism: Anisodus tanguticus; assembly: GCA_034509755.1. Classification (NCBI taxonomy): domain Eukaryota; kingdom Viridiplantae; phylum Streptophyta; class Magnoliopsida; order Solanales; family Solanaceae; genus Anisodus; species Anisodus tanguticus. The sequence goes on along the minus strand of CM067553.1, from coordinate 17,671,316 downwards.
ACAAGTTTCATTTGACTGATTTCTCCAAATTTTAGTTCTCCGAGCATTTGCTTAATCCAAACTAGCTCACAAGTTGCTACAACCATTGCTCGATATTCTGATTCATCACTTGATCAAGCAACGACACTCTGTTTCTTACTCTTCCAGGACACAAATTACCTCCTATTAACACACAATATCCGGATGTAGAACGTATATCAGGGGTGATCCTGCATAATCAACATCTGTATATCCAACGATATGCTCATGGCCTCGATCTTTGAAAAACAGTCCTTTACTTGGAGCTGACTTAATCTATTGTAGAATGCGGACAACTGCTTCCCAATGACTTATCACAGGGAGAATTCATAAACTAACTTACAACACTCACATAAAACGAAATGTCAGGTTTAGTCACTGTGAGATAATTCAACTTATCAACCAGCCGCCTATATCTTGCGGGATCACTGAGTGGCTCCCCCTGTCCTGGCAGGAGTTTAGCATTCAGATCCATAAGAGTGTCAATGGGTCTACATCCCATCATTCTTGTCTCCTCAAGAATGTCTAAGGCATACTTGAGTTGCGAACTAACAATACATGATGTGGATTGGGCAACCTCAATACCTAGAAAATACTTCAGTCTGTCGAGATCTTTAGTCTGGAAATGTTGAAAGAGATGTTGTTTTAAATTAGTGATACCATCTTGATCATTGCCAGTTATAACGATACTGTCAACCTAAATCACAAATAATTACTTAAATTTGAAGCAGAATGTCGATAAAATATAGAATGATCTTTTTCACTGCGAGTCATGCCAAACTCCTGAATTATTGTGCTGAATTTACCAAACCAGGCTTGAGGAGACTGTTTCGGACCATAAAGTGATCGACACACCAGATTAGACTCCCCTGAGCAACAAAATCAGGTGGTTGCTCCATATAAACTTCCTCCTCAAGATCATCAGGGTGAAAAACATTCTTAATGTCTAACTGATAAAGAGGTCAATGACGGATAACAACCATGGATAGAAAAAGACGGACATATGCTATTTTAGCCACGGGAGTGAGTATCACTGTAATCAAGCCCAAATATCTGTGTATAACCTTTCGCAACAAGGTGAGCCTTTAACCGATCAACTTGGCCGTCCGGACCAACTTTGATTGCATAAATCCAACGACAACCAACAATAGATTTTCCTAAAGAAAGAGGAACATGCTCCCAAGTACTACTCATGTGTAAAGCAGACATGTCGTCAGTCATAGTTTGTCGTCATCCGGGATGAGAAAGGGCTTCGCCTGTAGACTTATGAATGGAGACAGAGGACAATGATAAGACAAAGGCATAATGGGATGATGATAGACGATGATAGCTTAAAAGGGTATAATGTGGATTAGTATTACGAGTGAATTGTTTACCTTTCTGAAGTGTAATCGGCTGATCAGGAGGAGACAAGTCCGCAGTGGGTGCAGGGTCCGACACATGACATGAATCATCTGGTCTTAATGTTGGGTCTGATGCTGGATGTGGTCGACGATGATAAGTCAGAAGTGGTGGCACTGTGACTTGAGATGTAGAAGTAACTGTAAATTCCTCAAAGGTCGGTGTAGGTAAAAATTAAGGTATAGGTAAGACCTCAGAGATATTAGGATGATCATATCTCAAGGATACATATGTATCCAAGATTGCAAATTAATTGATAGTACTATATACCCTGTCTCGTATAGAGTATCTGAAAGCAAACAAATGAACACATGCCTTGTATTACATCTCATTCGAATCTAATTCGAGTAGACGATACTAAATCAATAAGGCTCGATTAGATCTAGAAATGAATCAACAAAATCTTCTTCAATAGCCGAAGACCTATTCGAGGTCAAGCTCGATATTTTCAGGAGACCTAAAGTAAGGTTGAGATTCAAAAAATGTGACATCGACAGACATAAAATATTGACGGAGATCGGGTGAGAAGCAACGATGCCCCTTTTGAACCTGAGAATAAACAAGAAAGACACATTTAAGAGAGCGAGAGGCTAGTTTATCTGTCACCGGAGCTAGGTTATGCACAAAACATGTGCCTCCAAAAACATGAGGCGGAAGAGAGTATAGAGATGACTGAGGATATACTATGGAATATGAAATCTGATTCTGAATAGAAGATGAGGGCATTCGATTAATTAAATGGCAAGACGTAAGGACTGCATCGCCCTATAAACGCAGCAGAACATGGGATTCAATGAGAAGAGTGCGAGCAGTCTCAATGAGATGCCTATTCTTCCTTTCTGCTACTCGGTTCTGTTGAGGGTGGTAGGGACAAGATGTTTGATGAATAATTCCTTGGTAAGTCATAAATATCTGAAACTAGGAGTTTTTTTATTCTAAGACATTATCACTACGAAAAGTACGAATAGAAACACCAAATTGATTTTGTATTTCAGCACAAAAACTCTTGAATATAAAGAATAACTTAGAACGATATGAAACTAACAAAATAACAAAATTCTAAGGGTGAACCGACTCTACTAGGACCCCAAATATCAGAATGAGTTAATGAAAAAATAGACTTTGCACGACTCTTAACACTATGTGGAAAGATTGTGTGAGTGTGTTTTCCAAGTTGACATGACTCACAATCTAGTTTGGACAGACTAGACAAACTAGGCACCATCTTTTGTAGCTTGAACAGACTCGGATGACCTAATCGTTTATGGATTAAGTCAGGAGGATCTGTAACCAGACCTGCTGCGGAGGAATTAGGAGTGCGGGTAAGGTAGTAGAGGGATTCATATCCTACGCCAATCGTCTGTCCTGTACTGCGGTCCTACCTAATAAAAGAATCATCAAGAAATAGTATCGTACGATTTAAGGCACGAGTCAAACGATTGACCGATGCAAGATTAAAAGGACAACCAGTGACATAGAGAACAAATTTAGAGTGACAGAGGATATGGGTTTCGCTTGTCCAACTCCTTTTGCTTTTGTTTGCATCCCATAGGTCAAAGCAATAGAGGGAAGAGACGGTGAATAGTGATTTATCACCAGAAATATGATCAAAAGCGCCAGAGTCCACAACCCATAATCCACCAAGATTTTTGCTTACGTGCTCGATACTCAAGGTACTCATTATATTCTTCCTCGGATAAATAAACCCGTTGATTACCCATAGTGGCAGTCTTTTTGGTCTGGGCCAGGCACTCCATATGTCTAAAGGTCTTGATCTGAGCACTCGGCTGACTTAAGGTATCCCCTGATCCGAGGGTGAGCTATAATTTTGTATAGTGAAGAGGAAAGGAAGAAATCATTGTAAAGGAAGACGACATTTACCATTTTCTGAGCAACATCAGCATTCTTAGGTGGTTACAATAACTACACTTTGGTTGAGATCTACATACTTCACGAGTGTGTCCCAATCTTTTACAATAACTACACTTATGTCTAGATCTTCCAAAGCGACCTCTTCGTCGATTCTTCTCGACTGGGATGTTCGAATTTCTGATATTGTTAAGTGTTCTGAAATAATCATAGGACTTAAATTTCCAACTTCAATATTTTTGGAATGAGAAACATCAAATCCGAGATATGGCTCAACTTCAAGTCATAGAGATCTAGGAGCTGCTAGCCGATGTACACAAGTTGAGAAATACTTTTATGAGGCTACACAATAAGGAAATAGATCTGGAACAGTGAAAACACTACTGGAAAACTGACTGCTGTGTCAGAAAACAGACAGAGGTCGCCGGAATAGGGTTTCGGCGATCCGAATTAACTGAAAATTCAAGGAATAGCTCCGGAAGGGCTGGGCGACTCCCACAGAAAAAGATCGGCTTCAAAAAGTGCCGGAAAGCTATCTCACTCACTGGCGCGTGTGACAGACGCGTCGCTGGCGACGAACTTTCTGTCCGCGCGTGACTGTTGTTTTGCCGGAGAAACTTCTTGGGGTTTGATTGCCGGATCTTGCTACACCTTGTAGTGGTGTTACTTCTCGCAAAATACTGGTGGCAAGAGAGATGGCGCAGGGCAGATCTGAAAGTCACCGGAAAGATGCGCGATGACTGACTTTTCTGTCCCGGAGGTTTCTCACCAATGCTTTGATACCATGTGAAAAAATATGGGAGAAAATATTATTATTGAATTGTGTTTCTACATTACTACATTGAGCCCTATTTATAGACACTAAATCCCAATCCTTTTCCATGTAGGATATTATATACAAATCCTATTCCTATTCTAACAGTTAGTTTCTTCGTGTGGCTGGAAGCTAGGGGGTGATTTTGACTGCGGAAAATCTGAGAAAGAGGAGGATCACTTATGTTAGTTGGTGCTTCATGTGCAAAGGTGCGGGGGAGGATGTTAATCATCTAATTTTGCATTGTAAAGTGGCTTCGCGGTTGTGATCGATGGTCCTACACTGGTTCAGACTGAAGTGGGTGATGCCGGGCACAGTAAAGGAGGCGTTGCAAAGCTAGATATTCGGGAGAAGGAAAAGGAATTCAAGGGCGTGGAATGTATAGCCCCTCTAGCCATCATGTGGATTATTTGGAAAGAGAGGAATAAGAGAGCCTTTGAAGGGGTTGCCCAAGACTATGTAAAGCTGCAAAATAGATTGTTCTACATAGTTTCGTTTTGGTGTACCCATGAGGTGCCTCTTTATATATAGGATTTGGTCTAGGCTGTTGAGAACCATATTTTTATCATAGGTTCTCTTATTTTGGTATACTACTTGTATACCCCCTCTTTTTTGAGAATAAAACTATGTACCTGATAAAAAAAAGCATCCACCCCAATAACACCATTTCACTATAACATGCATGTTCTTTTAGAACCGTTTTTATGTTATATTTTACCTCTTTATAACAACGTTTACTTATAACAACAATCTTTACTATAATGGTGCATTCTTTGTAAAAATTACCACCCTATAACTACCTTAATCAAATATTTATGAATTTATTATTTTTATAATAACCAAAAGCAATCTTTTAACTATATTTTATTGGAGAGTACATAACTTTGATAAGTTTTGTAAGTTCCGACGAGGAAACCGGAACGTCAACAACTTTTTCGAACTTGGAACAGGAGAAATTACCCGATGAAGTTGGGGGCTTTTGTAGTTTGTAAAGAGAGGAGATTTGACAATGAATTGCTTGATTATTCCCTCAAGCATGCTGAGATCTAAATGGAGCTTACAAGCAATCCTAAAAAGGAAGACAAGTAATCCTAGAAAAGGAAAGGAAAGTGATTCCTGTTTCTAATTACACAATTATAAGAATTCTAAAGCTTTCTCATATTTACAAAGAATGAGCTCTTTCTACATTAATAATTTTTTTATTCTTAGCACTTCCCCTCAAGTTGGAGCGTACATGTCGTATGCTTCTAACTTGCCACAAATATACTCAATTTTGAAGCCACGAAATGAATTTGTAAGAATATCTGCTAGTTGATCATTTTAGGTAGACAAAACCTGTCACAATGCACCTCAATTCAATCTTTTGTCGAATAAAACGACAATCTACTTCGTCTTTATTTGCTTTTTTCTTTCATAGAACACTGGATTTGAAGCAATATGTATTACAGATTGCGGTAGGCTGTCTACATCACAGCCTTTGAGGTGCATCCCTTCCCCCGACCCTACTAATGTGGGATGCTTTGTGCACCGTTTTTATGTATTACAGATTTATTGGCACTTATCAATTTCATGGGTTATTATAGATGAGGTGTTCGATCCAGTGAGAAAAGACGTCTCAAGACGAGAAGGAAGAGAAAACACTGCTTGACTATTCCTTGAAGCTATTGGGGTTTAAATAACTAGGTTTACATGTCCTGGAAAGGAAAAGAAAAGAAATCAATACATAATTACAATATAATTAGAAGGGAGAAAATTAAGCTATATACTATATTCTAGAATATTCATAACGATCCTACCACTCCTGCTCAAGCTAGTGCATACAAACCATATGTACCAAGCTTGCTCATATATATATGTGTGTGTGTATATAACTTGTTCTGTGGCTTACAAGGGACTAGGGGAATGTATCAGCAAGCTAATCATTTGAGTGCATGAACTTTGTAATAATGTCTCTTGAGAGTATCTTTTCTCTTGCGGAATGACAATCAATCTCCAGCGAAATGACAATCAATCTCTATGTGTTTAGTTTACTCATGAGATAGAGAAAGTGAAGGAACTTTTTGGACAAGAGAGAACTTTTTTGCTGAAACATAATTAGAGGAAGAAGTACTAGAAGAGGAGAGAGAATTTTTGGAGTAAGGAGAAAGAATTAGAGTAGGGACTCAACTCAAACCTAAGAATGAGAGGAAGAAGTATTAGAAGAGGGAGAGAAATTTCTAGAGCAAGGAAAACGAATTTTCAGAGTAGGGATTCAAACCAAGGGCTGTGACAAAAGAGTTTTTAGAGTAGAGCAAAAGAACTTTCAGAGTAGGGACTCAAACCCTTGGCTATGATAAAAGAATTCAAGATTAGAGGAGGGTGTTGGTCGCAAAGAAGGCCCGGTTGCCGAAGAGATAGTGGCACTCTAACGGTCGCCGGAGAGATGAATGGTGCTTAAACGGAGAGAGGGGTTGTGCTAGGCACTGAAAAGAAGAAGAAAAGAAGAAAATCAGTGACCAGGCAAGCACACATTGGCCGGCACCGCTGGCTGGTAGCGGAAGCTATTTGAGACTCTACCAAGTTCTGGGGCTTGATACCATGTAAAGAAACTAGAAATTTGAGAATGAATTGCTTGATTATTCCCTCAAGCATGTTGGATTTAAATAGCGTGTACAAGTAGTCCTAAAATGAAAAGAAGAGTGCCTAAAAAAAGGAAAGTAATTTCTAACTTTAGTTGCACAATTATACGATCTCTAAACTTTCTCATATTTACAAGGAATGAGCTCTTTCCATATCCTTAACATAGACTACCATTTTTCACACATTTCACGTTACATTCCTTAAAATATGACGTTATGGATCTACTAATATTGTATTAGCTCTTAAATGTTTTTAATTTAATGAAATATGAATATGTCTTGAGATTTAAATTTAAAAGGTCTGGACAAACAAGGCTGCTATTGATAGGTTTGACTGATTTTTGGGGGTGGGTAGCTACTGTTGTGCTGTCTGAAGAGTGATATGTTGCGGTTTTGTTATTTTCATTCTTTTTCACTAGCAAAGACCCAATACATAGAAAGGTTACTACATGATGTTGTAGCAGAAAGTTTTTCCCATTACATGTATACTCTAATGAGATAAAACGAACTTTTTGGAGTAAGATCAAAGTGTTGGAAACAGATCAGTTCATTGAGAAAGAAAACTTATTAGTAGATGCTAGGAGTTGGTTTATTTTTGCATTTCACAATGACTTTTTTGAACAAATTGATTTTCCTTATATAGTCGGGGTCAATTTTAATTAAGTTTGCAGTTCAAACATTTAAAAGGATGCTTGAAATATCGAAAGAAAATATACACAAGTTTGAATCTAGGAAAGACATTTTCTTATCTTAAGATGTTTTTGTGCTGGTAACTTTGGGATATAGTCTTTGCATAGCAGAATGCTCTTCATGTTGATGCCTATAGTTCATAAAAGTACAACCTATGGGTGTACAGATCTCAACTACATTTTGTTACTTTCAGCTGGTAGAGCTCTTAAAATCGTGTGAATATCGGACACTGGCAATAGGGGATGGCGGAAATGACGTGAGGATGATCCAACAAGCTGACATTGGAGTTGGCATAAGTGGGAGAGAAGGACTGCAGGCAGCAAGAGCAGCTGATTATAGTATTGGAAGTGAGATCTTCAATACTTTCTTTTTTACGTTATGTTTTACTTACAGACATTATAGTAGCTGCTGCTTAGTTTACCTCACAGGTGTCCTCTGTTTCAGAAAGAATGTCAAGAATATGGAACAGGTTGTAGCAATAGGTGGCAGTGTAGTGTAGTACCGTATAACTCAACAAGGATCGGAGGTTGATGAACAGTTGTTAACTATTTTGTAACCAGTGGCGGACCCGGGGGTTTAAGCAAGTGGGTTAGACACTTAGGAGCGAATGGCCAATAGCAAGAGTCTTACCACAACAGAGAGAGGCAAAGGACCATCCCTGAGCAGTAGAGTCGCAGAATGGCTAGTCTGAGGCTGTTAGTTGAAAAAGCTAGAGAGCATTGTTTTATGAGCCTGCTTAGTATAAGGTAGTTGGTCAGGTAAAGGCTGACCAAGCCAATGATGCTTAGCTCGTCTTTTCGATGATCAACCACACTAGGAGTCTCGGACTGAGATACGGCCGGACTCCCACGGGGAAAAATATGTGTTCTCTTCCTTTTAATACGTATATAAGTGAATATCTATTCAACCCCAAAACAACACCGAGTAAGTGCGAGTTCAAAACCTTGGCACGGAACACTTGTAGTCTTAAGCTACTTTTTAATTATGCAAGGAGTCAAAGTCAATCAAAGTGTTAAAATGATTTAATTATCTCATGTTACACCAAAAAGCTAAAGATTGAAATAATTAAATCGTGAAGATCTTCTGTTTTTCCTTCAGACCATCTATTCTTCCTTTCCGACCAAACTGTCCATAATATGCTCAACGAAACGAAGTTCCATAGTAATGTGAGCCGCTTCTTCTTAATCTGTCATCCATATAGTAATTGCCTCCTCCAAGCTGTTTGTCATGCCCCTTCCACTCCAGAACGGTTCAAACATGCATCATATACGCTAAGTTGCAAGGCAATGCAAAAATAATCGAGGCCTTAAATGACTTTTCAAACATGTAGAATCTAATGGAGGTGGTGGTCTCCTTTACTGTGGCTTTTCCTATGTAAGACACACTTCATACATGACAAGACAGAAAAGTTGGCTGCTTTTGTATTAAGTCCTGCTCTATCACAGTTTTGATAACTGTGATGCCAGTTTCGATAACTGCGCCACAGTCTGAGATGAGCTCTTAAATAAAGTGACATGGTCAATGAGGATTCATACAACTGTTCCCTACTTGGATTGTGGTATAGATGTTATTGTGTTGTGAGGTTTGACTTCCATCTTATATTGGTTTGTATTTCAAGAAAAAACTTTTATTGATTGTTGGAGTATATTTTTGAACATTGTATTATAATGTTCATTTTAAAATTGTGAGAGCCCCCTTTATATTTCAAGATATTGGTGTTTTTGACTTATTGAAACTTGTGAAAGATGTCTTAAAATGCAAGTAACATCTGTGGATATCTAGGGGAATTAGTCAGGTAACATGGGTAGATTAATAAGTTATCATTCAAGTCGTTGTTGGAGATTGATGATTATTAAACATGTTAAAGTACGGCAGACGATCAAAAAGATATCGGGAAATACCTATTGCTCTCTTGTCATCCAAGGTTTTCATTATCCCGTGAAAAGTTGCTGTCGTGTATTCGGTCCTGCCTGTCTCCCTTCTCATCTCAAAGACCCTTTAAACTCAATGCTGATGTACTGCTCTTTGATGTACATATGTTTACCTGTTTTTATTTTTGCATTAAAATTTGATTGTATAAGAAAATATCAACTTGTATCTTTAATTTCAGTGGTGCTGTTCTATCTCAGGATTATTCAGTGTTCTCCATTTTACGGCAATATTTCCTACGTTTATTAAAATAAAAACATATAAACTCCTGCTGAAATTCATCTGTCATTTTGTTGGGAAATACTAAAACAAGAATGGCATTTGTAGGCATTAATATTGTGGTATTCACCAAACTCCTTATCTTTTAATGTCTACTTCTGCTGGCGTGCAGAATTCAGGTTCTTGAAAAGACTGATACTTGTCCATGGACGTTACTCTTATAATAGGACAGCATTTCTATCCCAATATTCCTTCTACAAATCCCTCCTAATATGCTTCATCCAGATTTTGTAAGTGCTAGACTTTGTTGCTGAGTGCCTCTCGACAGCTTTAATTACTCATCTTGTACTAACATTACCACACATACCAGCTTCTCATTCATTTCAGGTGTTTCTGGAACAAGCCTTTTCAATTCTGTTAGTTTGATGGCTTATAATGTTTTCTACACAAGTGTTCCTGTTCTAGTCAGTGTCCTTGACAAAGATCTCAGTGAAAGAACAGTAATGCAGCATCCACAAATACTGTTCTATTGCCAAGCAGGAAGGTTTGAGATTTATGCCCATTAAGCCTTCTGTATCTTAATTACTGTAGTTGCTTTTCATCTGTTTCAAAAGTCGTAGTTGGATTATAGCTTTAATTTTGTGGCACTTAGTTTTATTGGATTTGTTACTAAAATATCGGTATTAAACCCGAAACTCCTGGCAGATGGCCAGTGGCCCAAAGAAACGAAAGAATTAGTTACATTTTTCATATGATTTCCTCTTATAGATAGACTAAAAGATTGAACAGTGTTCTTTTTGTAGCACTTCACCCCTCTTTTTATTTTTTCTGCAATTGAGTAAAAAAATAGAAAATATTATTGATTTAATTTCCATGTTCTTTGATATGGTACTAACCTCAATGTTTCATTTAACTAATCTTCTGAACAGGCTTCTTAATCCTAGCACATTTGCTGGATGGTTTGGCCGGTCTCTCTTTCATGTGAGTACTGTTCGGTTCAAATTCTAATGTCATTCAGCGGAGTCCTTAGAACTGCGCATCTATTAATATCATTTGCGTGTATATGTGCCTGTATACAACTTATTGGAGGGAATTATTAGTTAATTAATAGTTGGTTATGTCCTCTGTTACCTGGTTCTAGTAGTCTCTGATAAATCTAGTTCTAATATATAGCCATAATGATTGGAGGTGCTTTTTTCAGGCTATTGTTGTCTTTGTCATCACCATACATGCATATGCTTTTGAGAAAAGTGAGATGGAAGAAGCATCCATGGTGGCACTTTCCGGATGTATCTGGTTGCAGGCATTTGTTGTAGCACTGGAAACAAAGTAAGTTTCTATGTTCTAAATTTCACTAACTTATCCACAGATTCTAGCCCCCAGAGCTTGAGTAGGAAAGAGGATTCTCACTGCCACAGGTTGACAGATAAGTGAGAAGGATCCTTGAAAAAAGTTGGGAATTGTAATTGGTCCTTGGTTTTTGGCTGGTTTTCAAGCCCATGTCAGTTTCATGTCAGCACCCTAGTGTGTTTGAAAACCTCTCTTTCTTCCCAATAAAAAGAACTACATAGAAAATGACACAAAGAAAAGGGAAAAAACGTCTTATCATTGTTGCTACCCTACGCTTGTGGTTGTGTCAACCTCTTGAATCTTTCTGTCTGACCTCTAGGTCCTATACTATTTTCTTTTGAACTCTGACAAGGAGGGAGAAGTACACCACTGAAATCTAAGCTAGGGCTACAGTGTTGCATTAGGATTAGGCATCGTGATGTATCTGTGCTGGACGAGAGAACTCTAGGATGGGAGCAGTATGGGAAGTTTGTGATGGTGATTTTTTTTGAGAAAATAAGAGAAGTGGTTTATGTGGGTTGTTTGGAGAGAGAAATAGGAGAACTTTTGAAGGGGTAGAGTCGAGTTTCACTAAGCTTAGGAGTAGTTCCGGTCACTTATTTCTTTTGGTGCACCCATAAAGTTCCTTGTTGTATAGAAGAATGGGTGGAGTTCATAGAGAATCATGTCTTTTGTAGATTCTTTACCTTTTGGTATACCCCTTGTATAAGGTCTGTTTTTTGGCCTTGTTTATGAATGAAATACATTTACCTTATCAAAACATAAAATAAGAGAAGAGGTTTATGGGTGACTTAGATGACTTGATGAATACAAGATACACCTATTTATAGGCGCTAACCACAATACACATAATATTTATTTAATGTGGGACAATCTTTTACTACTTAAGAAGGTGACATTCCGAATATTTTAACTCCAACGCGTTAACATGCAACTCAATGACAAAGTAGAGAAACCAATTTGAGTTTACTTATTTTTGGATACATAGTGTTAAGACATACTTCCTCCTTCCCAGCTTATGTGGCGGCACTTGATTGGTTATGGAGTTTGAGAAGTTACAGAAGACTTAACAAAATAGACGCAAAGTACCAAAGGTATCTTTTCAAATGAGTGGTGGTGAGAGTTCCACATGTCTTTTTTAGTTTGAATGAGTGGTGGTGAGGCTTCCAACAAGTCATATCATTAAGGATAAAATGGGATCTTAAGATCAGGTAGTTTTTTTAAAAAAGGTGTCATTCTTTTGGGACAGACTAAAAAGAGAAGTATGTCACATAAATGGGAGAGAGTAGTCAAGTAAAGATAAGTGTACCCTCTCTTAAAGCTTAAGCTTTTAAACGAGGTGGTGATACAATTGCATGCTATTGGAGATAGCAGAGGTGTTGTGTTTCAAGCTATCCTTATCAAAAGAATTTTTCATGTGTTTGATTCATGAAAAAGAACCTGATCCATAGACGAGAAGGCGTTCATGGTTAAATAAATATTAAGTGTACCTCTCTAGCAGCTTAAGCTTTTAGACTAGCTAGTCACACAACTCAACCTACAGAGGGGTAGTCAAAAGCGAAAAACCAACAAAAAAGCCAAAATTTGTTAGAGGCTTTGAGCGAAAAAACACAATTGAAGTGTTGACTATTGTGCAAAGCACCAATTGAGAAAAAAAATGGAAATGCTATACAAGAAAATGTAACTATAAGCACAATTAATGTCAAAAGACCAATTTGAATTTCTAATATAGATGAAAAGATATAGTTTTAAGTTTTTAGTTGCTAGTTTGCTTCTACTGAATATCTAATTTCTTATTATGAATCCCTAAAAGTTCAGTCTTGATGTTTTCTTAACAACTACTGGATCACTTTGTCAATATTTATCGTTTATTGTCTTGGTTTTAAAGACAGCTCATCAGTTAAGATGCGCACGTCTTAGGACCTTGACGCCTACACCAAAGCACCAATGAGGCGAGCAAAGCACACAATCTGGGATTCCTCAAGTTTCAGGGCGTAAATGTACTTCAAGCAAACTCTTATAACACTGACATATAGAAAGTAGATAATCCCCAGAATGGTTTTCGGTGAACATGCTGGAAAGTCACTGGGAAGGTTTTAGTTGTAGAAAGTTGTTGGAAAAGTTTTTGTTGTCTGATATCAAGGAAAACGTTTCAGCTGTTAGTTCATGTGGGACAAATATTAGTCACCAAATATTGCCGAAATAGTGGCCGAAAAGATGCAGGTGCCTTTGTAATAGTCATTCAAGAGGGGTGGTGCCACTGGGGAAGAAACACGAGAAAAGAGATTTGATTATGCCGGAAAATGAATTAAGGATACTTCAATTAAGCAAAATATATGAAGTAAAATCATGTCTGTCCAAGTTCAGAAATCATTTTTAAATTTCTGCTGCAGTGGCAAAGATACAGTTTTTAGTTTCCAAGTCAGATTTTAGGGACAAAGTTTACTGTATTCCAAACGTGTAAATTCCTAATACTAATATAAGTATCCATAATGTATCGACCGTCACAACAATTTCTTGTTCAGTGTCATTCTATTTAAGATAGAGTGCCACTTAAGCAAGGTGGATCTCTAAATACCTACATTGCACCTAGCTAGTCTCTCAGCTTAATATTCCTCAAGCATGCCCTTAACAATACTGATGGTGACTTGGATGGAAAGGGGAAAGGGTGAAGCTGGTGGGCCTGGCCGAAGATTGGGGTGGCAACGATGGAGACTGAAAGTCTAAGGATCATTGTTATTATTGCTGTAATTGTTACCATTATTATTTTGACAAGTCTTCTTGAAGGGTCATCTCTGATCTATTGTTTCATCTTTCTCCAACTTTGCCCCTAGGAATTAGAATAGTCATGTGAGGCTTTTTTTCAACTGTAAAGCATTCTGAATTGGTTGGTGGTAAGTGTACAGACCACCTTCATAAAATAAGGACCCAATTTCCTCTCGTACATTTGAGACCGTAAATATGATTTTTCTAAACTCACAACAAAGTTATGTCCTATGAAGGAGAAAGTTTGGCCGATAACCAGTGAAAGCAGAATGGATAAATTTCTTGATAGTATCATTTTCACCTCCCTAGTGAGTTACTATATAAATCTTTATTTAGTTGGACAATCTGTATGTGTATTAGTGCTTGCAATGCATGGTAGTATACAATACTGGTCTTAAATCTCTAGGGATCTGAATTTGTCTCAATATTTACAGTTCTTTCACAATATTGCAACACATTGCCATATGGGGAAATCTTGTTGCTTTCTATGTCATCAATTGGATTGTCAGTGCCTTCCCATCCTCCGGCCTGTATACAATAATGTTTCGCTTATGTAGACAGCCCTCATACTGGATTACTATATTTGTAAGTGAACTTTTTCTGTCTTCTTTTTTCATGTAGTGTTCAATTCCTTTTTTGATATTATGATGTTTTCAAAGTGATTGTCTAGTGCTCACAATTCAAAAGGTTTTAATATGGTTTGTATACTTTCTGAATGTGAAGGCTCTCTTTGGATTGGATTTTATTTTTATAACCATGATGAACATGCTTAACAAAAACACAGTTAAGGAGTCGAGGTAATGCTTCAGAATAGTTAGTCCATCCGTTTTTTCATAATGGAATGTGGCTGGGAAGAAAGCTTTAGGAAATGACTTACTATTACACCAGCAGTTGGGTACTTCGTTTGATTGGAGAAGCATTACCCAAGGGTTGATTTCTCAAATTGTTGAATGAACCCAAATTCTTTAACACTTCAAAATGTAAATAATAGGCTGTGTTTAAAATAATTTAAAATGTCTGGAAAGAATGTGTCATGTTACTTGGGAGACCTTCAGATTGTTCTGGCTTGATATCATTCTTTCATCATCTTTCCTTGTTGATCCAAACATATGTTAGTATGATTAGGCATTTAACGCATAGTGAAGCTGTGATTTTGTAAAGTCTTTGTTATTTAAATATCGATCCGTTATCGCCGATGCTAGAAAGTGTAATACCTTATGAAAGTCAATGCTCCTGCAAATTTGATTACAAATTGACCGAGAAGTATTCTTTTGTTTACTCGTTTTCTATATGCTAAAGGTGATAAGGTGCTCCTCATTGTTATATAAAAGGCTTTGTTTCATCTAATTAGATGGGATGCTCCTTTTTAGAAATTATTTTACAAGAGGAACTAATGTTATTCCCTCTTTTAGTTGCAATTATACTACAACAGAACTAATTCTGGTTTACCTTCCCATTTCAGATTATTGTTGCAGCTGGCATGGGTCCAGTGCTAGCTTTGAAGTACTTCAGATATACCTACAGATCTAGTAAAATTAACATACTTCAGCAAGCCGAACGTATGGGAGGACCTATATTGTCCCTGGGTAATATAGAGCCTCAGTCGAGATCTTTGGATAAAGATGTTTCCCCTTTATCAATTTCTCAACCCAGGAACCGTACTTCTGTCTATGAACCACTGCTCTCAGATTCTCCTAGTGCTACAAGACGTTCTTTTGGACCAGGGGCTCCATTTGATTTCTTTCAGTCCCAAGCCCGGTTGTCTTCAAATTATACAAGAAACTGCAAGGACAACTAATATTGACATGCGGAATTATACAGATCACGTGTAGAAAAGAGATTACACTGAGGAGCTAGCTGCTGGTCCGTTCTTTTCAACTGACCAGCATTTTATTCTACATTTTTCTACGTTGCGTGTGTTACAGTTGCATCAAACTGCCAATATCATGCTCAGGGGCCACTGTATTTGGCAGCTTATGCTGTAAAGATCAGGACGGATTACTGTTCCCTTGGTATGTAGATGCAACAACGTAGCACAATGTTGATTCTTGTTTATTGAAGGAAACAGTGAAACATTTCACAGATTCTGACACCCCATTTTCAGGGTGATATTAATTTAGATAATCTACTCCATTAGAATGGAATCAGAGAGATCTATCCGTTACAGAAATATACCCAGCATCATTTTCACATTTTTGTTTCTTACGGGTTGATGCTATTGACTGGATTTGTATAATATTAAGGACAGCGATGGGCTGGAAACCTCGATTTTAGAAAACGAAGTTCCTGTATATCAATTGCAGTGATGTTCATAAGTCAGATTTCCCATTTGTTGAAATGTTTAATCTCTTGAGTAGATATTCGGTGTGACCTGTGGCTGATATTTCTGACACTACACTACTATAATAGGGATGGAAAGTCAATATAGACGTAATAACAAGAAATGTTGGATGATGTATTTGTTATTGCTACAATTTTTCTAGAATAAGTAGTTTAATTATGGAATAACTCAATTTTCTAGTTGCAGTTAGAGTTCAATATTTAGTTGTAGGAGGAGTTCACTACTTTGTTTATGCGGTTATTTAAAGCTTTAGGATAGTTGAAATTTATGAGATACTTTCAATTTTTATAAAAATAGCAGAATTGAAAAGTGAAAATGAGAAAGAAGATTGACAGTAGCTTAGAATTTTTATGTGGGAGTATTAGTATTACAATCTTTTATGATGTCTCGTGATGGGGTAATGATGACATTTACAGGTGTGCAAGGGGTCCCAACTCATCCATGTATAGTTAAATGTTTGACACTCCGCCAGGTAAGCTCGCCACTATTAGTTATACGCGTAGATTACTAGCTACTTGTTATGGACACCCAAGGATAATATTTCACGACCCTCCCTCGTGGATATTCATCAACACATAATGTGCGTCGTTAAAATCACATTAAAAGAATCGGTGAGAAAAATTGGATTGAAAGAAAAAAGGACACACATCTAATAGTGCTCATTGTTAGTGTCTCATTAAAAATCTTTAAAAAATTGAAACTGACAAAATTTTGATTAAGGAAAAAAGAGTATAACGTGTATTTTAATCTCTCTAAGGATAACATTACCTGATATTTTGGAGACGAAGCATTTTGGTCGCGTTTTCCAATTTCTCGAATATTGAGGTTGACACTACTTTAAGTGAAGAATTCTGCCAAATTATCGTTGGAGTGAGTTCTTTGAATATCTATTTCACCGTCATCAAGATCATGAGTGAATAATAATTTTGCTACATATATTTTGTTCTGCCGCTTTTAATGTGTTTTCCTTTTATGCATACAACATTATCTTCATACGATATTATCGGAATATCCTTTTTTCAAAGAAAAGTCACATATCACTTGAATGTGTCTTGATTTTAGCTAACCACATTTTTGATTTGCTTCATGAATGATTATTATCTATATATGATTTGAAAAAGTAACAATTTATTATTTGTTTTTGTTAAATATACACTATACACACAATATACATGTGTATATTGCTCTCGGATTTTCCCTCTCGGTTACCGTATATAGAGTATATAATTTAGGTAATGTTTAGTCTCCTAGTTTAGGTAATGTTGTGGTGTAATTAGTATTGTACACTTACCATAATATGTGTATTATCATAATTGTATAGTTAGTATCCAAGTAGAATAAGGTTTTAGGAATAGAATAGGAATAAGATTCTCTTATTATGGAAATATGTAAATTATATATATAACCTTTTAATTAATAAAAATAATGAAGAGATTATTTCTTTTAGTTTTGTTGAACCGTGTGATTTAATTGTACAACTATATGTAAATAAATATTTTATTGAACGACAAGATATAGTTGTACCCGAACATGTAAATAAATAGCATGTTTGAGGTTGACTTTAATTTTGTGCGGATCCATAGGTATCTTACATCTTCATAATCAATCAGTTGCGGTTTGGATTTATAAAACAATTTGATATTAAAAGTGATTATTTACCATAGCATCCCTCTTACAGTTTCAGTACCTAAATAACATGTCGCAGAATACACGAGTCCAGAGGTATAGTAGTACCTCTTTTGTTTTTTCATAAGAAGGGAGTACCTCATTTAACTGAATCCAATTACATTCACTATTTTATGGCTATCAAGATTATAACCAGTGAAGGAAAAACCCAGCGGTCCGCATAAAACCGCGCCTCTACATGAGAATGATTAAAGTGCAACCAAATGCCTTGTCTAATCGGGTAAAAACTTACCCGTAACCAGTATTTACATCAATTCATATTGATTTACCATTGATTAAGTCGTAAACTAAGATAAAAATTAACCTTGTCAATTAACTGTGATTTAGTTATAAGAGTATATGTGAATACATTATTGAGTTGGTGGATGCGAATAACTCACCACTATATCCCTTAATCCTTGCATGGATTGGTCGCTTATTCCTCGAGCTATGCTTTCTCCCTTTCTCCTCTCCTCATTCCTGATGGACTCAATCAAATAGTTAACCATTTGTAATTTTTGGTAAGAGATGAAATCTTACACTTTCAATGACAATTTACCAAGAGACATTACTTTCACTCTCAATGTCCTCGCCATTCATTGTTCCTCTGCCATCTATTTCACCATATCAGGGGTATTGCTTCAACACGACTCACTAGGTTTTCCCGCCAGATGGGCATGAAACAATGATGGCATGAGGGTTTGATCTAACGGACGACAAAGGTGGAGAAAATTACACAAGAAAAGCATGCTTAACATAATATGATGTAGCAGCTACTTCCCTATAGTAAAAGAAAAAAGTAAAAATAAATCTACCCATAGGTACCTATTAACGTGTATAGTGTTGTATAATTAGCCATATTTAGTGTTGTATAATTATGGTAGATATATGATCCCTATTGTATGAGGATTCCACATTGTACACACTATATATATTTGTATTAATGAGAAAGACTCCACAAGGGAGATTAATACAATCTTACATGATATCAGAGTCAAATAAGTAAATGTGTCATTCTTTTTTGGACTGACTAAAAATGAAAGTGTGTCATATAAATTGAGACAGAGGAAGTATAAACTTATTAGTAATTTATAAGTCTTTTCAGTTTTTAATTAATGATGTGAAAATCAGTTAAAATTAACGAATATATTATTTTCGTTTATAACATAAAAAATACAAAAAATATAATTGTATGTGTTCTTTTATTTATAACAGCTAAATAAATGGCAGTATATATACGTAACACAACTCACTATAGCAGCTATGAAATTTTCGAACAAAACTGCCATTATAGAGAGGTTTGACTATAGTAGAAACATATAGAAATGTAAGGTAAGCATGAAATTTCTAAGACCTAAAGAGAAAGGAAAAAAGTTCAAATATTCCATCGAACTATCAGAAAAGGTTCATTCATGTCATTCGTTAATAGTTTGGTTCAAAAATGTCGTCGTCGTTACCCTTTTGGGTCATATATGTCATTATCACTAATAAAATTCTACTATTATAAGATTTTGCCACGTGACATCATCTAAATCCTTCATTTTACGAGTGACACATATGAGCTATTTCGTTAAGTTTAGTGACATATTTGAGTTATTTTCCAGATCTTATATAAATCTTAATCTTTTCTAATTTTATGTAACAAGCTTATAAGGAGAATTTTGTCTCTTATACTACTAACATCATTATTACATGAAAAAAATATACTCTTTTATTTAATTGAATTATGAATGTAATCTTATTTATACCACTCACAATTTTCACATATTTTATGACTCTTTAATAAGATTTAGAAAACACATAAAATTTGTTTAAGAAAAAAAAGGAGGGAGACTACACACAAAATAATTACCCTTCCATATTCCCTTACTTTCATACCTACAAAATTATTTACCCTTTCTAGCCATTGTAGCTTTTGTAGGTAATTATTTCTTCTTCTTTTTTTCCGTCCCCCACCCCCCTCTTTTCTCCTTTTTTAATTTATTTTTTCCCCAAATTATACTATTTTTCATCATAATCTGATTTCATATTTAATTTAGCTCCTTTCTTTCCGTGATTTTTCTATTTTCTTTATTTCTTATTCTTTTTTTAATTTCATTTATTTCTTTTTTATCTCCATAATCTAATTTCATTCACTTCTTTTGCTATTTTAATTTATTCTTCTTTTTAATTTATGGTGATTTTCATTTACTTTATTCTCCTTTTATAATTTCATTTTTTAAATTATTTTTTCTTTGTATCCTGTTTTTTTATATCAATTTTTACACACATTTGGCTCTTTTTTTCATATCAATATTATCTTTTTAATTTTTTCTATATCTTAAAAATAATCTATTCTAGCATATAATATATCAAATTAGTAGTAGTTGAAGTATATTCTTGCAGTATACTATGATTATCACATGGTGTATATCATATACTGATAGGGTATCATAGAGGACTGACAGTTCACTCCTTCCAGAAAAACACTCAGTCATTTATGATACCAACCTGATATATATCATATACTGATAGAGTATCAGAGATGGCAGATTCACTCCAACACTACTCAATTCTCTATGATGCCCACATGGTATATATCATATAGTGACAGGGTATCATAAGCGAAAGGTTGGTTTCTTCAAGAAAAACACTCCTCGGTCCTCTATGATACGTCCATGGTATATATCATTTACTGACAGGATATCGTCATTTTTTCAAGAAAACACTCCCCGGTCCTCTATGATAGCACATTGTGTATATCATATACTGACAAGTTATAACTTAGTCCTCTATGATACGAACTTGGTATTTCATATATTGACATGGTATCATAGAGGATTGACAATTCATTCTTTCAAGAAAAACACTTAATCCTCTAAGATACCAACCTGGTATATCATATATTGACATGGTATCATAGAGGACTGACAGTTCATTCCTTCAAGAAAAATACACAGTTCTCTATGATACATACCTGATATATATCATATACTGACAGAGTATCCTAAATGACATATTTATGCCTTAAAAATAAATACTATTTAATCCTTTATGATACCCACATGATATATATCATATAGTATATGGGTATTATAGAGACTGATTCATTCCTTAAAACACTAAAAAAGACACCTCTCAATCCTCTATGATACATATATTCTATATATATCATATACAATATACGATCCTTCGTTAGACAATAAGCATTTGTTCTAGAAATACTGATAATTTATCAATTCACTCACTTCTTCTCTTTGGTATTAACCATCAATATCCACAATCTCAATTGTGTAAAGCAATGGAATATTAGATATCTTGAAGGTGTTACAATAAGGTGCTCCAGTTAATCATCTTCTCGAAACCTCAATTAAAGGTAGTACCAAATTATACTACTAAGTTGTTGATATTTGTAGAGACTTGATTTAAAAAATGCACCCATTTTTCATATTCTTATGAGAAAGTTGTTTTCCATTACCCGCAATATCCTGGGATATCTCACTGTAATCACCATACGAGAAATGAAATTTTATTTAGTAGCATTAGCATATGATGCTGGCAATGACGCAGTAGAGCAACTAAGGACCATTCAAACATCCACAAATAGACAATGGAGAGCACTAAGGGCGTCGATCAAGTCATGCAGTTGTTTTGTTCTTTGAAAAGCTAATGGGAAATTATTTAAAAAATGAAACATTGCACGTGACAAAAAGCTCCGTTAAAAGAGATGGAAAAGTTGGGTAAAGTTTTCCAAACTTATGGGATGTTTCCGGTTAAATGTGATAGTATAAGGATGTAGTAAAAGTTAAGGATGATATTGATCAAAACCTCGCATACAGCATATCATGGCGTGCAATCAACGTCATTTACAGCACATTCTGATAGCTTTCTATGAATATCTAAGCTTTTTGAGTAAATTTAAAGTTAATAAAACTGACAACATTGTTACAATCTATCTCTCTTTTTCTTTAGGAATATAGTAATCATAGTTCCTTTACTGCTCTCTCTATTAAATTATGTATGTGATGACATTGTTGAAGGATGTTATGTGTGCTAGTCTGGGGTTCTTCTAAATAAAACAATCAACCATTTAACAAAATTGCATTCTTTTTCATAATCTTACGAATTATTCTGAGTTTAAGATTGTAGGTCAACATGGTAAATAAAAATGATCCTACAAATGAAACATTTAAGGATGTTAAAATCAGTTAAAGAATTAAATGCAACTCAGAAGTTTAATTAGTAAAGCCATAATTTATAACACAGAAATGGCATTTGGTTTCTGCTAGTTATATATTTGGAAATGACATTTAGATTAAATGCTAGTTTTACCTATATAACTAGCAGAAACTAAAAGCATTTCTGGCTATAAACTATCTCTTGGCTAATTAAACTTCTGATTTGCATTTAATCCTTTAGCTAATTTTCAACATCCTTATGTGTTTTACCTGGAGGATCATCTTTATTGATCATGTTGGCCTACAATCTTAAACTCACAATAAATAGTAAAATTGTGAAAAAAATGCAGTTTAGACTGACCTTAGGTAAGACTTTACCTTCCAACATCCAACATTGTCTCCGTCACGCCTCAGTTTCAAATTGACAGATCTATGAGCCTAATGAAAAAGAATGTAAAAAGAACAATCAAGAATAACATCAGATGTACAATTAGTATTAAAGTGACTCTTACAGACATAATAACCAGTAAAATTCAAATTCGTAAAATACAAATTTATAAATAGTAAAACTCATGAGCCGAAGCATTTTATTGATAGGGGTAAGGTATGTAAGTGAAATTATAATATTATTCACAATTATTCATTTTTGACAGAAGCATTTTATTGATTAGGCGTGGGCATGCTCTGTCAGACAACTTTTTATCAATAATTATATATATATATATATATATGAAATATCATGAGTTTTATATATATTAGTAGATAAAATACCTTTGATAGAAGGTTACTTGAAAGATTGTGTCTTTATGAATAAACATCATTCAAATATTGTGTCTTTATGGATGGACACCATTCAAAGGTCGTGACCTTATGAAATGATACCTCTTTGAGAATGGTTGTGTCCATTATGAAAAGAGACTTAAAAGTCTATAAATTATCCAGATTTTACTATAGATTGGGATATAGATCAATATAGATTTATAATTAGTTCTAGAAACACCATCTTATTTGTTTGAGATAGTGTTTAGGATTTGTTGTATCTTGGGGTAATTTGCCATAAACTCTTAGCAAACCTTGGTTGGTGAAGGCAAATAAAACCTTAAAGGAAGTGTTTCTACACGCCGCAAATCCTGTTTTGTCATTTCTCTTCTTTTGCCTCCTTATTATTCTTTTACTCCAACAATCTTTAAGGTTTTATTTTTGCAATGGAGGCTTCTAAAGATATGACTTCGTTCCTCAATTCAAATGTTCAACTTGATCGCTTTGACACACCAACTTCACTCGCTGAAAAGGAAAATTGTTCTTTCTTTTCACTGTGCTCAAGATTGCTCATGTGCTTGATTCAGTTGCCACCACTTCCAGAGCCAAAGGAAAATGACACAGAAGTGATCAAGGCCGCTAGGAAAAAGCGTGAAGAAGATGAAGTGATGTGTAGAGGTCACATTCTCAATACTCTTTCCGATAAGCACTATGATCTCTACAACTTGATGGAATCTCCAGTTGAAATTTGGAATGCTCTCGAGTATAAATATAAGACGGAGAAAGAAGGTACGAATAAATTTCTTGTATCTAAATATCTTGAATTTACCATGATTGACACAAAGTTCGTTCTTGATCAAATACATGAATTGCTAGTCATTGTTACTAAGCTTCGAGAACTGAAAGTTGAAATTTCTGAACCATTTCTAGTGGGGACAATTATTGCTAAATTGCCTCAAAGTTGGAATGGTTATAGAAAGAAACTTATTCATAAAAGAGAGGACATACCTTTGGAAGAATTAGAAAAACATTTGAGAATCGAAGAAGAGACTAGATCTCGTGATTCTAAGAACAAATATGATTCTTCCAAAGTTAATGTCGCTGAAGCTAGTAAGTTCTCAAAGAATTTCAAAGTCAAGAACAATCAGAAATTCAAGAAGTTCGGTAATGACCCACAAAAGTTCTACGGAAATTGTTTTAATTGTGGAAAAAAGGGTCATCGCAAAAGTGACTGCAAATTCAAGAAGAAGAAAGAAGGAAATTCCAACAAGCTCAATGTTATTGAGGATAAAATTGAAGAAATTTGTGCTATGGTCTTCGAAATGCAAATTGACATGATTACCCAAATCAATATGGCTGAAACAAAGTCTTTGGATTGGTGGCTCGACTAGGGCGCAACCATTCATGTTGTTAATGATAAGAATCTATTTAAGTCTTACAAAATGGAGAATGAAGGGCAAAAGGTTCTTATGGGGAACAATGATTCAGCCGTGGTTGCCGGCAAAGGTATGGCGGAAATTAACTTCACTTCTGGAAAGGTCACATTGAACAATGTCTTTCATGTGCCTTCCATTAGGAAGAATCTTGTTTATGCTAGTCGCCTGTGTATGAATGGGTTTAAGATTGTTCGTGAGGGCAATAATTGTATTGTATCAAAGAATTCACTATTTGTGGGGAAAGGGTATTCTTGTGATGGAATGTATAAGCTAAGCATTAATAATAATAATAATTTCAATTCTGCTTATATTGTTGAGTCTTTTGATATTTGGCATGCTAATTAGCACATTTAAATTTTTGATCTTTGAAGTACATGTCCAAGCATGGTTTGATTAATTATAAAGATATAAAAAATGATAAATGTGAAATATGCATCCAAGCAAAATTGACTAAGAAATCGTTTCTAAGTGCTGAACGAAATACTCAAATATTGGATTTAATTCATACCGATATTTGTGAGTATAATGGTGTTTTGACTAGAGGAGGAAAAGATACTTTATCACTTTCATTGATGATTGTTCAAGATACACTCATGTGTACTTATAACAAAAGTTGAAGCCTTTGAGAAATTTAAAATTTTCAAGGCTGAAGTTGAGAACCAAAAAGATAAGATAATCAAAATGGTTCGACGTGATAGAGGAGGTGAATATTTTTCTAATAAATTTGATAAATTTTGTGAAGAACATGGAATTATTCACCAAAGAACAACACCTTTTACTCCTCAACAAAACGGTATGGCCGAAAGAAAGAATAGAATTTTTACAGATATGATAAATTCTATGATTCTTAATGCTAAGTTAACAAAAAAAACTTATGGGGGGAAGCATTACTCACTGCATGTCATGTTCATAATAGAATTATCTCTCTAAAAATACATGTATCTCCCTATGAAATTTGGAAAGGAAGAAACCAAACTTGATGTATTTAAGGGTATGGGGTTGTTTAGCTTTTTATAGAAAGCATGACCCAAAATCATCTAAGTTAGATGCTAGAGGTATTAAAAGTGTTTTTGTGGGATATGCTAAGAGTTCCAAGGCTTATAGATTATTAAATTTAGATTCTAATATAATTGTTGAATCAAGAGATGTTGAATTTATTGAAAATAAGTTTAATCATGATTTTGTAACTCAATTAGAATCTATCATTGATCAACCATGTGATGATTCTCTTGGTGTTTCTACTGATTATAAAAGGAAAGAGTCTATGACATCTTTCGAACCAAGGAGAAGTCAACGTGAAAGAAAAGAAAAAGATTTACCACCGAATTTTATTTCATCACAAGCATTACTCTTCTTGGTTGAAGGGGATAAAAATAATGTACTAAATAAAGTACCATTATTGCTAAATGTTGAAGCAGATCCAAAGACATTTAATGAAGCTATGTCTTCAAGAGATGCCTCCTTTTGGAGAGAGGCGGTGAATGATGAAATGGATTCAATTATGTGAAATTAGACATGGATTTTGGTTATCTTCCACCATGATCTAAACCAATTACAAATAAATGGGTCTTTCGTAGAAAGTATAATACCGATGGCTCTTTACAAACTTTCAAGGCTAGATTGGAAGCCAAATGGTTTAAACAAAGATATGATATTGACTATTTTGACACATATGATTCGGTAGCAAGATTAACATCTATTAGAGTGCTATTTGCAATTGCTTCCTTGAAAAATTTGCATGTGCATCAAATGGATGTGAAAACGGTTTTTTTTAATGGTGATCTTGATGAAGAAATTTATATGGAACAACCCGAGGAATTTGTTTTGCCTGGAAATGAAAAAAAGGTATGCAAGTTAGTCAAATCTCTTTATGGTTTAAAGCAAGCACCAAAATAATGACATGATAAATTCGACACAGTCATTTTATCTTATGGTTTTGAGCATAATAATGCATATAAGTGCATATATTCCAAATTTATAAGTGATTTTGGTGTGATTTTATTCTTATATGTTGATGACATGCTTATCTTTGGAACGGACATGCAAGGGGTAAAAGACACTAAGAATTATTTAGCTTCACAATGTAAGATGAAAGATCTTGGTGAAGTAGATACTATCTTAGGTGTAAAAGTACGAAAAAATAGTGGGGGTGAGTCGTCGTGCCAATCTCACTATATTGAGAAAGTACTTCTTAAATTTAATCACTTAAAATTTAAAGAAGCTAATACCCCATTTGATTCTAGTATTAAATTACTAGAGAACTCAGGCCGAGTTGTAGCACAGCTTGAATATGCTAGTGCGATGGGTAGCTTGATGTATGCTATGCATTGTACAAGGCATGATATAGTTTTTGCGGTATGCAAAATATTTAGATTCACGAGTAATCCGGGCGTTGAGCACTGGAAAGCAATTGGACGAATACTTAGTTATCTTAAAAGAACCATGAATTTGGGTTTGCATTATAACATCTATCCTAAAGTACTTGAAGGGTATTTAGATGCTAGTTGGATAACCAATATAAGTGATAATAAATCCACATTTGGATGGATCTTTACAATTGTTGGAGGAGTCGTTTCTTGGGCATCCAAGAAGCAAACATGCATAACTCACTCAACAATGGAAAGTGAGTTTATAGCACTTGCAGCAGTAGACAAAGAAGCAGAATGGGTGAGAAATTTTTTATTTGATATAAAGTTGTGGCCACAACCGATGCCGTATATTTCTGTGTACTGCGATAGTGAAGCTACATTGTCTAGGGCTTATATTAAGGTGTATAATGGAAAATCTAGACACATTAGCTTGAGACATGAGTATGTAAAACAATTAATAATCGATGGTATTATTAATGTGATTTACGTTAGGACAAATAAAAACCTAGCAGATCCTTTAACAAAAGGTCTTTCAAGAGACTTAGTTAAGGATACATCTAGTGGAATGGGGCTGAAACCTTTTAGTTTTACAGTCACCAATGATGGTAACCCAACTATGTAATAGTTATACCGCTATTCCATAGTTAAATGGGTAAGAACAAGTCATTGTTTAGTGACGGGTTTGGCATCGGAAAATAATAATATTAACTAGTCCCTTCCAAGATGTTTGGTGCAAATAGCTCCGAAGTAGAGGTTGAGTACTAACTCTTAATGAAGTTCAAGTCTCATAGTAGCTAGAGGTAAAATTTGAAACTTCACCTAAGTGAGCATAAGAAATGGTGCCGTTTCTAACAAGATCGGGGGTTTAATCTTGTAAATGCTCATGAATCCAAGATAGAGCACAAGGCTGGAATAGTGCTAAATAAATTAGAACATAATTTAAAATCTAGGATAGCTTATATATGATGTATCTCCGTTATTTGCTTAAGAGACAAAGTTCAATGCTAAGCACACTATTGTCTGGTAGATACGTTGAAATGCATTCACTAATTAAAGGTTAAAATATACCTCTTTGTATGTATAAGTTTATCATTGTAAATCTGGAATAATATTACAATCTAGTGGGGAATTGTAAGTGAGATTATAATATTGTTCAAAATTATTCATTTTTGACAGAAGCGTTTTATTGATTAGGCGTGGGCACGCTCTGTCAGACAATCTTTTATCAATAATTATATATATATATATATATATATATATATATATGAAATATCACGAATTTTATATATATTAGTAGATAAAATACCTTTGATAGAAGGTTACTTGAAAGATTGTATCTTTGTGAATAAATACATTTGAATGGTTGTGTCTTTATGAATAAAGATCATTCAAATATTATGTCTTTATGGATGGACACCATTCAAAGGTCATGATCTTATGAAATGATACCTCTTTGAGAAGGGTTGTGTCCATTATGAAAAGAGACTTAAAAGTCTATTAATTATCCAGATTTTACTATAGATTGGGATATAGATCAATATAGATTTATAATTAGTTCTAGAAACACCATCTTATTTGCTTGAGATAGTGTTTAGGATTTGTTGTATCTTGGGGGTACTTTGCCATAAACTCTTAGCAAACCTTGTGTTTGTGAGGGCAAATAAAACCTTAAAGGAAAGTGTTTCTACACGCCTCAAATCATGTTTTGTCATTTCTCTTCTTTTGCCTCCTTATTCTTCTTTTACTCCAACAAGGTATGTGTACACTCTATCCTCCCCAGATCTCACTTGTAGGATTACATTAGATATATTGTTTTAGTTTGTATCGATGAGAACACAAGCTAAAAACCAAAATAAGCTTAGACTCCCAAAAAGCAAGAACTCATGAGAAATAACAAGCAAATGGATATTAATATCCATATTATCTATCTGGATATCCATTTTTAATGAATAATATCCATATTTGATCGATTTTTAAAAAGTCAATTATCCAACCAATGTCTATTGAGTCGGATTGGATGGTTACTTGTCTTCTTTAACCATTTTGTCAGCCCTACTCATATGTTTCATAGAAAGGTTAGATTACGCCAATGTTACTTGTATATGCAAAGTACTTACCGATCAAAAAATACTACAAGAGGATGCACCTATTCTCCTATTACTTTTTCTTCTCGTAGTACTAATAAAATCAAGAACTCTTCCATCAATGAATACTACATCGAAAAATTGTGAACCTACGAAAACCAAATATTTCAAGGAAGCAAAGAGTGGTGAGGTGCTAGCAAGGAAGCAATTTACTTAATATTTCCATGTTTGAGTCGTTCTACATGACCCGACCCATCAATTTCATAATATGGAGGGATCCATATCTTTGATGGGTTCAGAATACTGCTGTTGATTGAATATGAAATGACACGTGGTGTCCTTAGGGTATGTTTGGAAAGCCACCATGTCATTGAAATTTGTGTAATACAGGTAGGAACTATACATCCTAATAATTATGACGATTTATCATAAACTAATTACAATGTAATTGCAAACATACCATTTGGTTGCATAAGTGAAATTACACAATTATATCCTTTTAATTCTAAAAATAAAATTTAATTATCACAAACTAAAAGTTATGCTTCACAAATGTGGGTTTATAAATATTATTAAATTAGGTATTCAAAATACTTGCACATAATTAATAAGCAACCAACTTTATATATGATCTACTGATCATGTGTATAGTTGTAGTTAGTTCTAATTTATGAGATGTACTATGAAACATCCAACTAAGTTCCTTTGACAACT
Organism: Anisodus tanguticus; assembly: GCA_034509755.1. Taxonomy (NCBI): domain Eukaryota; kingdom Viridiplantae; phylum Streptophyta; class Magnoliopsida; order Solanales; family Solanaceae; genus Anisodus; species Anisodus tanguticus. Next base: position 17,642,117 of record CM067553.1, on the reverse strand, counting down.
CATCAGTCGTCTAATAAGATATCGCAATAGAAATTACAAAATTACCTGTATATTTTATGTTTTTTCATTAGAACCGATTGCATAAAATTAGTTATGCTAGGTATAAATTGCTACTATTCTCACTAGCAGTGATAATGGCTTACCACGAAGGAGATGGTATATGCAGAAAATCTGACTTACCACGTAATTTGATATGTGATCTTTTATATTGTATGTCCATTAGAAAAGTAGCAACAATGAGCATTTTGTCCAAAATATGGGAACCATATATGGTCCACGCTTTCAGTACTTGTTCTTGATCAACAATTTTTTGAGATGATATATAAGCGAAAGTACATTTGATGGTTATAAAAGTACTGTCACCAAAATCCTCTCGAACTACAATGGCCTTATCATCTAATTTGTTATTGACATTTCAAGTATTGATCATTTAAATAATTTGAATATTGATATTTGTATGATTTAGGCATGTAACAGAGGTGTTCAGGAACTCACCATCCAAAACATCAATGAACATTCACATATTTTGCCTCCTTTCTTATTCAAGTATTCAAAATTGAGATAGGTGAATATTACTAAGGCTGGTCAACGGGCGGGTCGGTCCGGCCCAGCCCCGAGCCGCCCTGACCCTGCAAAAAACAAAACCAGAACGGGACCTGGGCTCGTCCAGCCCATCCCGCCTCAGTCCCGTTTCGCCCAACCCGCCCCGGTCCCTCCTGATCCCTCCCCTTTGCAAATATTAACCGTTGCACAACAACCATTTTATATTTTGGCCGTTGTGCAACGGCCATTTTTGGCCTCCCCTACCCCCTTAATATTTATTTTTAACCCATAAGTTAATATATTTACACTTTAACCCAATTTTCCAACTATAAATACCTCATTTTCTCTTCATCTTTCTCACAAATCTTCCTACAATCTTGTTAATCTCTCAATCTATCTCTCTACAAGTCTATAATGTCTACTAAATATTAAATTTTATTTATTCATTTGTATAACTACATCAAAGTTAAAAAATTGGGAGTGAAGTTGGCAACTAGCTTGAGGATCATCCTTGATTACATGTCGACGTTACGTCGGCGTTTGGTACATTCGTTCCTTCTTTAAATTATTATTGTTACTTTATTTTAATTAGCGCACTTAATTTCATTATCTTTAACTATTTATTAGCATAATTAAAATGGAAGGAATAAGAGGTATGTTTAATGGTAAGGGTAAGGGTGATTCTTCTAGTAGGGGTAACAAGGGCAGGGGTACTTCTTCTAGTCATCCTATTCCTAGACATGATGATTTGGTTGATTACTTACATATAGATCAAACTCAATCTTTTAATGATATACCATTAGAGTTAGACGATGATATATTTTCTGCAACTCAACCAGACTTTAATTTAGAAGATAATCTAGATGACACACCTACTAGTGCACCTCAAACTGGAACGCCTCATATTCCCCCTAGTATGAGATGAGGCCCAATAAAATGAAAATTAAAATCAGATGCATGAATTTTTTTTTATAGGGACGAAGATAATCAAGTAGTTAGATGTCAAATTTGTAAAAATGTTTATAAATTTAAAATGGGAAAACGTCAGGGTGGGACGAGATGTTTATTGAGACATGTACAAAACTTTCACAAAGCTAGGTGGGACCAATATCTGGCTGAAAAATCGGGTGTGCCAATGCGCGCTCTCAGTTAGGACAAGGTTCACATACCGTCCCGGACCAAGTACATGGTCAAATTAACTCTATGACGGGGGAATTGTAGGCCCTAAATATGATAAACATAGAGATAAGGAAGCAATAGCAAAATTAGTTGCGGTGGAGGATTTGCCCTTTTCATTTCCTTCCTCCCCTGGTTTTATTCATTACATTAGAGATATGTATAATCCTACCAAGCAGTTCTCAATGAAGAAGGACGTGAAGACTTGCTGAAATACTGGAGGGAGAATGAGAAGAACTTTCTGACACTGTCAAAGATAGCCCGAGATGTGTTGAATATTCAAGCGTCATCAACATCGTCTGAAAGCGTTTTTCAGCCGGAAGATTTTAAATAGGAGAGCACAGACACTCATTAGCGAGAGACAGTTTGGAGATTGTAGTATTATTCAGAGATTGGATACGAGCGGAGCGTAGAAGATGCGGTCTACCGGAGTTCAACGAAGAAGACGACGAAAACTACAACGAAATCTTATCGACGGAGGTGGAAGCGACGTCGAACAATTTGACTAACAAATTTCAATTCCAACCGAAGAACCACATACATTATAAATAAACTAAAAAAAGTGTTTTTAAATATGTAATTTTTTTAATTGTAATTTTACTATGTTATTTGTAACTCTCAACACCACAAAGTTGCAATTTTGAAATTATATTACAAAAAAATTATATTTTTATTAAATAATATAAGAGGCACAAAAACCGCCTTGAGATGTTTTTATTACACTATTTTGTTCAATTATTGAGGTGTTTATATATATTATTTTTTAAAATTAAGTTCCAAAAAAAAATGGAAAACCCGATCCCGACCCGTCCATATAAAACTGGTCCCCTTTTCCGACGGGACGAGACATCGGCGGGTCCCATCAGTCCCGGCCCGCCAGTCCCGCCGGAGGACCAGATTCCCAAAGAGGTAGATGGCACTAATATTATCACAGTACACCAATGTGGCTTCAGAATTGGGCAGTGGAGTTCGAGAAGAAGATTCCAAAGCCAACACGATTCAGACACAACATTGGCAACACCTCAGTATTCTGCTTCGGCACTGGATCTAGATAATGTTGCTTGTCGTTTTGAGGATCACGATACCAAGTTATCACCAAGAAATACACCATAACCAGAAGTGGAGCGTCTGGTGTCCAGACATCCTCCTCACTCGGCATCCGTATAAGCGACAAGTGTGGATGTCGACGATGGATATAGATGCAGGCCATACTCGAGAGTACCCTGAATGTAACGCACAATACGTTTGAGAGCATGCATATGATCATCCATCGAATTATGCATGAAAAGGCACACCTGTTGCACAACATAAGAAATATCTGATCTGGTGAATGTCAGATACTGCAGGGCCCCTGCCAAACTACGGTAGAGCGTTGGATCGGCAAATGGTTCGCCGGAGGATGCACTCAATTTGGATTTAGTGTCCACTGGAGTTGCCGAAGATTTACATGAGGATATGTCAGCACATTCAACAATCTCAGCTGCATACTTCTTTTGGGATAGAAATAAACTACCTGCATGACGTGTTACAACTATTCCTAGAAAATAATGTAATGGCCCTAGATCCTTCATAGCAAATTCAGAGCCAAGCTGTGACATAATGGACTTGCGAAGAGCATCTAATAAGGCAATTAATATAATATCATCCACATATAAAATAAGATAAGAAATAGTATTACTCTTACGGTAGATAACTAGAGAGTGATCGAAACGGTTGTTGAAAAAACCAATATGTGAAACGAAGTTCGCGAACCGCTTGTACCAGGCCGGGGGGCTTGTTTGAGTCCATATAATGATTTCTATAGCAGGCACACATGATTGTGATATTTGGAGTCCCTATACCCCAAAGGATGGTAGATATACACTGTTTCATTAAGTTCTCCGTGGAGGAAGGCATTTTTGACATCCAACTAATGAAGAGGCCACTCCTTCGACAGAGCCAAGCTAAGGACCGTTCGTATAGTTGCCTGTTTGACCATCGAACTGAACGTCTCTCGACAATCCACACCAACTTGTTGTGTTTTCCCATCACCTACAAGACGGACTTTATGCCTCTCAAAAGTGCCATCAAATTTTTCTTTGTGACTGAAAATCCACATAGACCGAATTACATTAGCATAAGTGGGACAAGGAACTAACTCCCATGTCCTATTTTTAATAAGAGCATTAAATTCATCATCCATGGCCAATTTCCAATTCGGGTCATTAAAAGTAGAGACAAGATTATGAGGCAACGGTGATTTGGGAATCTGGGTGTGTAGGCTATATTTGGTGTTGGGTTTGAAAATGACGTGTTGACTACGGGTGACTGGACATTGGGCCGTGTTTTGAGATGGGCCACTGGACGGACTGCACTGCCTGACAGTCGGCAGTGAACTGGGTCGTGACCCTAGCCACTGTCAGGCAGTCGGGTTAGGCTCGTCGATCCAGTAGGCAAGTTTGGGCTTAGGATGAGAGGCCCAGCTTGCTGGGCATTGGTTTGCCGCGGCTGTGCTACTATTTCGGGGCCCAAATGACCCAAAATATGTCGATCCGCCGAAACAGTGGGCTCAATCTGAGACAAAATATATTGGGATAAATACGGGGGCATGCTATCATCTAGAAAATCATAGGTAGGGGGTACAGACTCATGCATTTTAGTAAATGGGAAATTTGTTTCATCAAAGATAATATGACGACTCACTATTATTTTATTGGAGGAAACGTTTTGACCAACCAAACATGGAAAAATTGGAGAAAATGTTTTCCTCCCTACCAAACACACCCTTATAAGAAAAAAAGGATGCATGAAGCTAAATGGAGACCAAAGAAGCTTTTGCTCTTCCTTTTATCAAGAGAAAGTCTGCATCATAATGCCTCTTTCTTTCACAATGCTAAGGTAGTTTCCATGATGTTCATGGCCTACTTGTGTCCTAGGACCAGCAGGATTGGCATATATTACCATGTTCGCAAGAAGTGAATCATAGAATGAACCTTATGTTTCAACTCTCAATATTATCTCAACAGAGTAATCACCGCCTTATTGTCAGATGACAAGGGCCACATACGATGTTTTCTCAATTTCCAATGGAAGGGATCTTATGGCATAGCCTTCAGAATCTTATAATAAGATACTGGGAGAGGTGGAGATCGAGTCTAAAATGGAGGAACAAATTTGAAGGACATGAACTATAAAGGAAAACTTTAGCATAACCAGTGGAAAAATGAAAAGATTGTCTCACCACTAAGTTGTCCTGACTTAAGTAAGCTGATTAGCACAGCAATTAGAAAACACAGCTCCCCAAGCCAAAACAATAAACAGACAAAATGAAAGGAGAAATAGCTGTCTTGGGATGTTGTAATCCATAATTGCAAGTTCATTATCTAATGAATCCTGAAATTCTATGACGAACTGACCAAGAAAAGTCATGAAATTTTATCACATATTATCTGCCAATTTATGTTCTTATACAGTACAAGAACCTGAAACACATTACTTATAAATAAAAAATAAAAGAGTTGTCTGCACTATTAATGTCACACAGAAATTTCTGAGTGAAAGAAGCACAATTACAAAACTGTGGTCAACTTACAAACAGAATTTCTCCATTGATTATTTCAATGACATATGGAGCAAGGAGCGTCGTATGAAATAAACTAACTTTTGAGGGTCATCTTAGAGTAAAACTTATTGGAAGCATTAAAAGATGGCCATATCTTATCTTTCTTTCTTTTTGAGAAAAAGAAGAGGGCTATCTCTGTCTAGTTTCTAGAAAATCAAATTGTGAGTACAACCTTGGAGCCAAACAAAAGTCACCTACTTTATTCTTAGTCGCCAATAAAACTGTAAAGAAATATTTTCTGGGAGCAAGCTAAAAGAGAAGAATAGAGAGTTACAGTTGTGTTGAACGTATGTTCATATCAATGGAAGATCAGCAAAAAATTAAAGAAAAAAGATGTCGTACCCAAGATTCAATTTCCACACTGACCCACCATTTTACCCCTCTTCCTGGAAAGACCCACTGCCTACTTTCACCTCTCATAAATCCCAATCAGCTAAACCTCAGTCACAAACTAGCAGGGGTTGGTTATATGCCTCTATATTTGGTCCGCTCTATTCAGGATCGTTTCATTTCACTACTCAATCATTTTCTTTTTAAGATAAAATAGGGTCTCTCTTAAACTAGAGTTCTCTAAATCTCACTCAAATCCTGACCAAATAAGAAAGTAGATTAATGACTTTTAATTTGCAGCTATGAACAAGGTATAATTAGCTTCAACAAGTACATGAACTAGTAACTTAAACATCAGTCACTTAAGATCAAGATTAAAAAAAAAACACCTAAAAGGAGTGTGACATACTTACTCAGGCTCAAATCAGATCTTGGTTAACAATTGTACTGTGCCACATAATGTTTAGGGTGTAGAAGGACCATCTATTAAACTCTGGTACTGGCGTGACAATTTGAACATCATCAGATATCAGCTGTTTGAAGTCTTTGTCAGGAGAGGCAACGACGACTTGGTGTCCCCTTTGTAGAACTTGTTCTACCAATGTGGCTATAACATCATCTGCTTCATGTGATTTAATCTTAACTACCTGCATACTACACCTAGTCAAAAGCTAGTAATCAAATCTTATCTGCCTTCTCTTTATGCAAAACCATGGCAAAGAAAAACGCAGTCCGCATTAAACTCCAACGTCAAGTTTGGCCCACATAACGCATAAAATTCATGTGTTATAGGCAATTATGTTACTTTTAGTTTTTGGCACATTTTCTTCACAAGAACAATTTTTTTGCGGCATTTTGGTTCCGACTCTTACTAATAGCAATGTGGAAGTAATAGTAGAAACAAAATGTGACAGTTAGATTTGACATGTCAAATGCAACAAGAAGTAACAATGCAAGATAACTAGTCCCTGAAAGGCTCCAAGCCGAAATTATAGCAGAAACAAATAAGCATATTCCCATCTACATGAAATGGACGGACTACCATTTGACAACTTGAAGTTGAGTGCATACTCAATTTGCTAAAAACTGGCACAAGAACGGAAAAAATATATGTGCAACTCACAGAAGATAGCTTCCAAACAAGACTATGTAGTGCACAAAAAACACTAGGATCTAAAAATATCGGAGTACTAGATCTGTAGAATTGCTTTTTAATTTTATTATTTTTCTTTGTTATTAAGACTGAGTATGTTTCTCTATGTGTTCCCACCCAAACTTACAGCTGAAATGACATCAATTGACCACAGAAAGTGTTCTCTTGAGGGAAAACTGGCTCGTATTGATTATTCCATTTAACATTCATGGATTTATTTAGCCGAGGGTCTATCGGAAACAGCGTCTCTACCTCACAAAGGTAGGGGTAAGGTTTGCGTACATCCTACCCTCCCCATACCCCACTTGAGGGATTACATTGGGTATGTTGTTGTTGTTTGTTCATGGATTTATTTATGTGGTCCAAGATTCTTTCTTTCTCCATTCAACTTTTGCTAGATATGAACCTCCAGAGTTGTTGCTTGCCACTTTTCATCATACGCAACTCACATTTTGGAAGAAAAAGTTCTCCGACAAAAAGGAAAAATTTAATCTATATCATTGTTCATGCTTGTTAGTATCTACAGTTAGAAATAACATTGTAGTTAATGTCAGTCAATTACTCTGTCGATGCACAAAGAAAAAGAGACCTTTCTCAAATCGTTGGTGAAGATAACCATCAACTTCAGACTACTAAAGCAACGGAGTTCCAAGGATGCATCAATAAACCAAAAATACAAGTATTGATCACGAAAATGTTCACTCACAGGAACATTGCAGTTGTGAAGAATATCCAAGATGAGTCTATGTGACTTTTCAATTGTATTCCTTTGAGATTTTCCTGCATCTGGAAACTGATGCCAATATTTCCTCCTTTTTGCTTTATAAGAAGGTAACAATTGTCTTCTATACTCATTACTTCTCTCCCCATCAATAACCTGTAAAACAGTCACCCAGTTCAAACAATGTGTAGTTCATGGTGCTTTCAGATACCATCTACAACTTAGTAGCTTTTTCTTAGATTTTATATTTGGATTAGGAAATCCGTTAAATATGTACAAATATTTAGTTGTGAAGCCAGTAACTAAGACGAGCTATGGTTCGGTGGCAAGTTTAGAACGCATAAACTTCAAATCCTAGCTCAGTCTATGCTTCCAAGATACTTTCATGTACAATCAATATGTAGAGTATTCCACCCCTAACCCTCCAACTCTTTTCTTTCTAATTTCCTAGCTCAACGGGTAGGCTCTCCCCATTCTAGTAAGTATATTCTATGATTCTCGAATCTCAAGACAGTTGAAAAAAAAAGAAAAAGAATCTCAAGACAATTTTTTAATTCAAATAATTAGTTATTTATATTGCATAAAGATATCAAACTTTTAGGTATCCACCTAACTCATACTTCGAGTTGAAGAGTTCCTGCAAATTTTGGCCTACAAGTCGATGCTGTGATTATAGGACCTTCAGAAACTACTAACACATAGAATACGTAAAACAACTCGACAGCTTGTTTGGATGGTTATTACATATTGTTTCATAAGGTATCGTATTGTATAGTATTGTAATGTACTGTATTGTTTTGATGAATACAACATTTGGATAGATTGTATGGTTTTCCATCATTACATAATGCCAAAGATCAGGAATTTGAAGAATAAACTTAAAAAAGGTAAGATAAAGGATAAAATAGGATCATTAAATAACAAGAAAAGTCAACATGAGAAAGAAAAACAAGGTAATGACGCGATCACACCAAATCGGTCATTACACAAAATAGGACTTTTTGTCGTTATATAACGATGAAATTAACGATACAATACAATAAAATTGAAGTAACAATCAACACAAACATTATATTTAAACTAACAACACAATATGATACAATAGATAACAACCATCCAAACAAGTTGTAAGATAACAACGCGACTATAGCAAATCAGAGTTACATAAAATGGGACTTTTCGTCATTACATAACAATGGATTTGACAATAAGATACAATAAAATTTAAGTAACAATAAAAAAGACATTGTACTTTTTTGAGATGGTAAAAAAAAGACATTGTATTTAAAAGGGAAAAAGCTCAAATATGACATCAAACTATCGTAAACGGCTCATTTATGCCACTCGTTAATAGTTTGGCTCATGTATGCCATTGACATTACTAAAATGGTTCATTTATGTCATTGCCATCACCAAAACGGCCCATCCATGCCATTTTTCATTAACGCCGACGTTAATGAAAAATGGTGTTGTAAAAATGTCGTCAATGAAAAATGGCATGGATAACAAGACATTTTGATAACAGTGATGTCATAAATGAGCCAAACTATTGACGAGTGGCATAAATGAGTCATTTAAGATAGTTCGATGGCATATTTGAGCTTTTTCCATATTTAAAATAACAAGGCATACAATACAAAAGATAACAACCATCCAAATAGAGTTACACACAGAGACACATCCATTTGTGTGTGTGTGTGTGTGTGTGTGTGTGAGTGTGTGTGTGAGAGAGAGAGAGAGAGCTTACAGAAATAACAGGATCAGTGAGGCTAACTTGAGAGAAGAAAAGGGAAATCCAATGAGCTTTATTGCAAAAGAAGGTATACTTCCTTTGTAACATATAGGATTAACATCCAAGAAAAACACCCTCTTTTTTCTTGAATTCTTGTAATGGGTCTCTTTACTTTTCCCAAAAGATGCATTCCCTCCTTGCAAAATTGGGTTTTCTACAACATGATGACTATGAGAAGAAGAACAAAAGTTTTAGCAATTTTCTTTGTCGTATCAGTCTATGTAGTGGGGAAACAAGAAGTGGGTGAAACTGGCGAGGAGTGATGGTAAAGGTAGTAGCTTTATGAATCTCCATGGTTGCTAATTTGCTAACAGCTCTAACGGAGTTCTATTAGCTATCTCATCTAGTCTTCTTAAGGTTCTATAACTCTAATACTCCGTAGTTTAGGGACTGAATATGCAACTTCCTTGGATTGATTAGGATAATATGTTAAATTGATCTTGGTCCATCCAATGTACAACCAAAATGCTATTACTACTCCCTCGGTTATGAAGATAATTCTTTCATTTTGTTCAAATTTATGAAGATATTTTTTTATTTTAGTCGATCCAAAAACGAATAGCATACTTTTATTTTTATATTTAGTAATATTTTAATTTCAATTTTTTTTATTTATCCTTAGTGAAATAATATAGCCATAGAAATTTCAATAACTTATTTTAAACTACAAATGTCAAAAGTCTTTCTTCTCCTCTTAAATCGGTGTTCAGATAAACATGTTCATATATGGGAAGGGAGGAAGTAGTACACTATTATAAGAATAGTTTGAAGCAAAAAAGGGAGAAATGGGCAAATAATCACTTATTGAACTACTAATCAAGCTTTAGTCGGTATTTAAAAATTAATTGAGTCTTTACGATAATACCCCAAGACTAAAACATTAACCTTTAAAACTTCAGGAAAATTTGAAATACAAGGACTCAATGTTTCAGGAGTTAGAACGGGTATGATTCAAACTCTAAGAAAAGATTTTGGAGTTTAAAATATACCGTTCAAACTCCAAAAAAAAGAATTTGAAGTTTAAAATATACATTTCAAACTCCAACAAAAATCGTGGAGTTTTAACTTTTATATGTTCAAACTCTAAGAATTTTTCATGAAGATTGAGTTAACTTATGTATGTTCGAACTACAACATTGACATAATTTCAGAGTTTCAACTGTATAAAATTAAACTCCAATACATAGTTCTGAAAATTTCACTTATCGAAAAAATAATTTTAGCAAGGTTTGAGTGAACACTAGTATAAAGTAGAAGTTGAAACTCTTAAGACATTATCTTTGATACAAAAAAGATACCATGAGTGAAGTAGTTCACATTATTTCTCGTACATTTTTCACTCATGATATATTTGAAAAATAATATATTTTATCATTACTTCACTAATGATATCTATTTTATAATTTTATCATTATTCAACTAATGGTACTTGTTTCAAATTTCATAAATTTTTTGAAGTTTTAACCTTTATAAATTCAATTTTCATAAATTGTTTCAAGGTTTGCACTTACCGGTCCTTTACTAATACCAAAGAAAAGTAGGAATTAGACCAATAGGGCATTGCTCTCCCTCTATCGTAATAATAAAAGTCCATACTAAAATTTCATTGTTGTATTCTTAAACTCTAAAACAAAGACATTAGTACAATAGAAGGCTCGCAACTCAATAAGTTGGCAAAGTCAGTACAAGATTAGGGTCATCCCCTTCATTTTATGTTGATCCGACCCTAATTGGATTCTTGGTAGCCCAACGGCTACTCCGCCTAGCCTATCTTTCTGCCCGCCTTGATTCTTTATGCTCTATTCTACAATCAATCTCGGATCCATCTATTTGAAAGAGGTTCAATTCTTCGCTCTTCTAATTGCTTAGAAGGGTTTTAAGAATCCCTTTACATCTAGGGCTCATCGAAGTCCTATTATATGTATTCAAACTCCATGAATCGTTCATGAAGTTTCATAACTTTTTGAAGTTCTTTGAACTCCATCACCATATACATAAATTATTTCGTATTTTAGTTAATTAAGAGTATTTTTGTTCAAATATTATTTCTATCGTAACTCACTTTGTGGAATTTAACTGAGTATGTTGTTGTTTACTATTTCTACCTTTTAAAAGTGGTTAATTTCCAGTTACATTTAAAATGGTGTCGACTCAAAAACTAACAATCCCACCTAATTTTGCTAGAAAAAAAAGAAAACTTAGTTTGAAACCAAACTTCATGCTCAATTAGAGAAATTCCGTAGTTACTACCTAGGGCTTTCCTCGAATATTTCTGTTTCAATTTAATATGTTCAGTCCATTTAATTTTTCTTGAGATAATGATATCTTATGTAAGATTTTATTAGTTCCAATTTTAAAAAAAATTTAAGTAATACTTAGAAGTTTTTATGAAGAATTAAATATTTTTATCTAATTAAGTATATCAATTAGATTATTATCTTTTATTTTTATAATTTTTTTGGCACTTTCTGAAAAGAGAAAAGGTCCATATTCGCCTCTTAGCTTTGCGAAATGGTCTATATTTGCCCTATATTAATGGTTTTTTTTTTCATAATTCAGGTTTCCAGGCTTGCGCCTGACTACTTCACTGGTATTACCCAGACGTCCTGGAGATGATGGGACCGGTCCTTCAGCACCCCACCATCAGGTAAATCGCGGGATGTGCACACATGGTCGTGTGTCGCTTGCGTCCAACGGATCAATGCTACAAGGTTGACCCCCACGGGCCCCATCCACAAGGCTTGGCGGAGACCGAACCCACACCGCAATATGCCGCGCGCTTTTAGCGCCTGTGCTTTACCACATGTATGTGCCCCAGAGGACGATATCCGGAGGGGAGAATCGAACTTGCGACCCTAAGGCTGCAAAGTTGACTCCCTGCCAGCAAGCTGACCCCTCTAGATTTAGATCAATTCTTACCGTTATAAAAAGTGGGCTAGATTTGCTTTTATCGCCTAATAACGACATAGACTTTTCAATATGTTGGCCTTTTTTATAAGAGAAAAGGATAAAATTTGGCTTTTAACTATGTGAAATAGTCCATAATTTGCCCCTAGTCTTTGAAGAATCGGCGCTAGCAATTTTGTCTATTTTAACATTCAGAACCTCCAACTGCTAAGCCTCTATCCTCCAAGCTCAAGTTAACTACCATAATGTGAGTTATTTCCTCTATCTTAATTTGTGTCGCACACTTTTCTTATTAAACCATTTTGAAACATTTTTCTTTTATTGAAATGGTCTAATGTGAATCATCATATCCATTTTCTTCAATATCAATGTCATTAAAAATAGTTACAACAATAGTAAGACCATAATTAGAACAATGACAATAACAAGAAGATTTTGTTGTACTAATCAAGACGCCGTAGAAGGTACTCAACTTCGACAAGTTTTGTCAAAGGCATAACCCATTCATCATATAAGCGTGAAACTAGTGTTGGATCAACCTTGCACTTCACTTCTTTAGCAGTACTATCGTTTAAGGTAACTTCTTGGCCGAACGCCATGGCTTTCTTTGCTACCCTCTTCTTTACCATCTCCTCAACAGCTTCAAATGTCAATAGCTTCATTAGAGCATCTCTATCCTGCAAGAATAAAGATATTGATCATGACTTAGGGTGTGTTTGGTTCGAAGAAAAATATTTTCTAGAAAATGGTACCTTTAAGAATAAGTGGTTTTCATTTTTTTTTTTTTAATGTTTGATTAGTAAACTGAAAATATTATCTCAAAAATATTTATCTAAAATTTAGTCAAACACTATGAGATTGAAGGTAGAAGGTACGGGGTAGGAGTGTGGGGGTGCTATGAGGGGTTGGGGTAGGATTTACTATGTTAGAGGGATGGGGAGGAATAAAATGCGGAACTTGTGTTCTCCACTTCTACTGGAAAAGTCATTTTCCTCATTTTTAAGAAATTTGTTATCCCGGAAAAATTATTCTCCAAAAATTTTAACGAATTAAACATGAAAAATTGAAAAGCATTTTCCTCCCTACCTAATACACACTTGAAACACATTGAGAAGATGCATTTGTTCGAGTACCATAATTCAAGACTTTGATCAATGATGCATTTTCTTTTTTCTTTTGGGTCGATGGATACATTGATAATGTGTTCCTCAACTCACTCGGAAGTCCAATTTGAAGAAAACAACGAGGACAAGGGGTGTGTTCGGTACGGAGGAAAATATTTTTCACGGAAAATATTTTCTTGGAAAATGAGTTCATGGAAAACAAGTAAATTTCTATTTATTTTCTCATATTCGTTTGGTTAGTGAAAAATAAGTGAATTTTTTATTTTCTCATATTCAGTTGGTTAGTAAAAAATATTTTTGAGAAAATACTCACCCAAGTCTCATTCAATCCACCACCCCACCGCCCACCCTTCACCACCAACCCCACTCACCCACCACCCAACCAAATCCCACTTCCACCACCCTCGAACACACTTTTTCTTCACCTACCCCACACCCAACCCTACCCACACCACCGTTCCACCTAACCACACACACCCAACCCCATCCCAATTTTCTATTTCAGATATTTTATTTTATAAAAAATGAGAATTTTTTCTTATCCCCGCCCCCCTCTCTCTCCCCCCCCCCCCCCCCCACAACCACAACCCACCCACACCAATTTTTTTATAAAAGTAAAATAAAACATATGAACTAAAAAATTCGGGAGGCGTAGGGGTGCGGCACACCGGGGAGAAGGGTGGGGTGGGGCGTTGGATTGGTGGGTGGTGTAGAAACAAAAAAAAAATTAAAACTTTTTAAAAAAAATTACTTTTTTTGGAGGGGAGATGGTGCGGGGGGAGGGGGGAGAGGGGGAAGGGGGTTGGGATTGGAGGGTTGGTGTAGAAAACCAAAAAAAGAATTAAAAACTTTAAAAAAAATTGGGAGGAGGGGTCAGGGGGTGGGGTGGTGTAGAAATCCAAAAAGAAAAATTAGAAGTTTTAAAAAAAAAAAATTGGGGGCGGGAGTTGGGGGATGGATGGGGTGGTTGGTGGGGTGAGTTGGATGGTGGTGGAGTAGTTGGTTGAATGTCATTTTGAGACTTATTTTACCTACTTTTATTAGGAAAGTTAATTTCCTCATTTTTGATGAACTTGTTTTTCTAAAGATATTTTCCAAAACAAACATGAAAAAATTGGAAAACATTTTCCGAAAAATATTTTCCTCAGTACCAAACACACGCTAGACTTTCAAACACCCTTTCCTTGTTTGAAACGAAAAAAAATTAACTGATATTTTCTGTATAAGTCATAAATATCTAAGTTTGGAACAGTTTGGAGAATTTTAGATATTGAGTTCAAGTCATAGGAATGTAAAATTTCTGAGAAAAATTTCACAAATAGTAGTTTTCCAGTCTATGTAATTGAAAAATATGTTTCATTTATGAAATTTAAAACTTCATAACAGTGATTATTTTTCAAAGATATGATCAAAAGTGATTAGTAAGCGTTTTACTTTTTAATAGCCCTACTTAATACGAATTCAAATTAATCAGGCCTACGGTCTTCGAATATGACTGGTTAAACGAAAAAAGAGGATTTTAGATAACATTTTGAGCTGAAATAAATTGTATTTAGATAATCTTAGCTTTTAAAAAAATTTATAAATATTTTTGTGACTGAATGTTTTTTTTTCTTTGGTTCTGGGAAACACTACAAAACCACTTCTTCAAAAACCACCGTCTTCAAGAAAAAAAGTTTAAAACACTTAAATAGAGACATTTTCTGGAAACTCTTTTTGCAATATTTAGAAAAATCTCCACAAACAAATGACAAATTTAACTCCAAAATCCTACCATCCCAGGTAGAATAATGTGTAAGTTATCACATACCTTTGCAAGAATAAGTGGTTTATATTCATCAGTGCAATCCCTGAATTTAACTTCAGCAACAAATTTTCCATAGTGAATCCTTCTAGACAGTGCCTTCAACGAAAAAAAAAAGAAGAATATTCCGCATCAGCTTATAAATATTAAGAAATATAATATAAAATTTATCTAATTTTTTAAAGTTACATATTTAAATGGATGAACTACATTCATAATTTATCTTGTTAGATTTTATTCGAATTCCAGATTTTTTTTCAATAGTAAGGTGTAAATTCCTTTTCCCTAGTTCACTGGACTTCAAATAAATTCATTATTTTACAAAAATGTAAAAAAGAGCCAAAAAGTGAAAGAAAGAAAAACAAAGGCTTAGGGATGAAGTGTCAGGTCATGTTATTTAATGTAGAATAGGCTTTAATAAGAAATGATAATGTAAAAAATGGGTTGCCCATTCTAACATCACTGCAAATTGGCAACAAAATTTTAAAACATAAATAACAACAAAAAATTAATATTTTGTTGTTAAAAAACGTAAATGACAATAAAAAAAAATGTTGTGAAAACTTTTCGCATCGGGGTTATTACAATGGTATGCAACAATCTTTATGTTGCGAAAGTACTCAACAAAAATTGTTGAGTGCCCTTGCAATAACTTCTGATGCAAAAAGTTTTTGCAACAATAAATTTTTTTTGTTGTCATTTACGTTTTTTAGTATTAATATATTACATTTTTGTTGTCACTCACGTTTTTTATTGTTGCTAAAATTTTATTGGCAATTTTATACTTTCTTCTGATGCATGTGTTAAAGTCACATATTGTTGCTAAATTTTATTGTCAATTGCAGGTGTTAAAGTCACATATTGTTGCTAAATTTTATTGTCAATTGCAGGTGTTAAAGTCACATTTTAATAAACTGCAAGTTGCTGAAAAAGGCAGAAATAAAAATTAAAGGTCATACCTTTATTGGAGAATGCAGAGAACTTTTTTTTTTTTTTTTTTTTTTGATAATCCAGGTTTCCATGCTTGCGCCTAACTACTTCACTGGTATTACCCAGACGTCCTGGAGATGATGGGACCGGTCCTTCAGTACCCCACCACCAGGTAAATCGCGAGATGTGCACACATGGTCAGTGTCTGCTTGCGTCCAATGGATCAATGCTACAAGGTTGACCCCCCACAGGCCCCATCCACAAGGCTTGGCGGAGACCGAACCCACACTGCAACATGCCCGCGCGGCTTTTAGCGCCCAGGCTTTACCACATGTATGTGCCCCGGAGGACGATAGCCGGAGGGGAGAATCGAACTTGCGACTCTAAGGCCGCAAAGTTGACTCCCTGCCAGCAAGCTGACCCCTCTAGATCAGAGAACTTTATTCTTTATGTTTGTCTTGCTGGATCAAATTTTATATTGAGTTAAAGTTTGGGTGTAGCCTTTGATTGGGAAGATGAAAAAGAACTAAAATGCAGAGAACATCTTCCTTTTATTGGAGAATGCAGAGAACATCTTCCTTTTAAAGACTCTTTTTTTCCAAGAACTATAATATATTTTGTTATATGGAATATTTTAAGACTTCTTTTAATCCACTTGTTACTTTGTACTAACAATTTCCTTTTTTCTAGATGTAGGTTCACAATAATTATTTTGTTCCTTTTTTATCTTATTTTTATTTAACTATATGATAACCGAAATTCACTAAATTGATAATTTGCACTGTAAAAATCTTACTACTATGAGGAGCTTTAGTGCTCCTACCTAGACGAATTTTATTGGCAGTGCTCGAACTTATACATCTAATAATTCCGGATACAATCTTTGGTGATTACTTAAAATTAATTTGTTCCTCAAACAGTGCTATAGTTGATTTAATCCACTGTTGTAGTAATTCATTTATGTTGAGCTTTCATATTTGACATGTAAACCTTGTCTAAAGACAAATTAATTAGGTTAGGTAACTATACATGCACATGGTCTTAAAGATGCATAATACCTTCCTTAGTCAAGAATCTCCTAAAAAAAAAGTTGAGGAAATTTCATAAATATACACTTGAGTGACTTACATTGTAAAAATATAATCCAAAATTTACATTGCAAAAATATAGCCCAAAAAACGTTTTATACAATATTATACACTTATATACAAAAAATAGGTACATTATGTATATAGGTGTATGAAAGTGTATAATTTGTAGATATATACTAAAAATATAATTATACAAGTTATACACGAAAATACGCACTTATACATAATTATACAATATTTTATAAGTGGATATAATACATAAATCTTGACTGATTTTTAATAAAAATTGCATTTTTATACAACAGATACATGTGTATATGGATGTATATGAGTGTATAAAAATGTATATATACACTATTATACAATATTATACACTAATATACAAAAATTATGCCCAACAACATACGGAGCAGCAACAGTCATCGCCGGAGTTCTGTTCTCCGGCGAACTCCGACACCACAAACGATCAACGACGGAGAATAGCAGCACCACAACTCCGGCGAACTCCAATACTACAATAGCATTCGCCCCCCCCCCCCCCCCACGGTGATGCACCTCCAGTACACATTCACCGACGACCCCAACCACCCCTCATTCTTCCTCTCCGTTCATCTCTATTTCTACCTCGACGAGATCATGATGGAGCTCTGGCTCATCACCACCAGATCTGAGAGAGAACGAGAAAGAGCACCAGAGAGAGAGAGAGAGAAAGAGTGAGAGAGAAAGAGTGAGAGAGAGCGGTCACTCACCAAACAATGACGACGTCGACGAGACGGCGGTGGTGTCGAGAAAGAGAGAGTGAGAGAGACGCCGACAGAGAGAGGAGGCCGAGAGAGAGGGAGTGAGAGAAAGAGAGAGAGGAGGCAAAGAGAGCGTGAGAGAGAGAAAAGTTTGGGTCATTTATTGTAACATTTTAAAAAGTGGGTTAATTTTGATAGCATTGTTGCTCTAAATTTCATACGGTGTAATTACCTCAAAAGTTTATTAGAAACATTTTCTCTTTTAAGGAAGAAAAGGAAGGTCCATTTGAAAAAAATAAAAAATTATCCGTACTCTAAATTTACCAACATCAATTCAATTTCAAGCAGATTAATTTTTAATGAGCAAATAAAAATGTAACAAGAGTAAGTTACCTGCAATAAATGAATATCACAGGCAGCAGTAGTTGCAAAGTTACCATCATCAGCCTCTTTACAGAAGAGTGGAAGTATTTGGTTTATATAAACATCCAATATCTTCTCATTTACATTTACTGACTCTGCTGCAGGATGCAAAACCTAAATATTACTGAAATTCATTAGTGACCATATGATAATTTTAATTTTAAAATCCTAGTCAAAAGCAAAACATAAAAAATACATTAATTAATATAATAGATACTTACTGGTGTGCATTTGGTAGGTGGTATGATTGAGTCAGGCAAATTATTTGAGAAGAAAGGATTTTCCTCTGGGGACAGGTATCTACCAACCTGTTAAGTATATGTAACAACATTCAAATTAAAAGTATTTCTTTTTGTCTGCAATATGCCCCTCTTTGGGAATGACAATAATTTAAATAGCTGAAAACATATACTCCGTAGTAAAGCTACACGTAGAGTTGTTTGGTACAACATAACTCATTTTGGATGAAAAATATTTTTTCGTTTAATCAAAATAATCTCCAATTTGTTAGTAATGTTATTATAATTAATTCACTTCCATCATATCAAACACACTTGTAATACAACAAAAACATATCCAATATAATTCTGTAAGTGAGATCTGAGAAGGGTATTGTGTACACAATATTACTCCTACCTTGTGAAGGTATAGAGGTTTTTCCGGTAAAGCATATCGAAATCATTAAAAAAATGAAATATGGTAATGAAGAAACCATATAAGAAATACACTCGTAATCTTTTATGAAATTGTTATACTAATTACAGAGATTATAATAATAGGATAATTTAGCGAGAAAATAAGGATGTCTTACATAGCTTTTTTAAAAAGATATAAAGAATTTGAAAACTTTTAAGGACGTAAACATTATTTTGGCATGGACTATATAATAGAACTAAGAATAGTCGTTTGACTTAAATAGACTAACCCATTTATGGTTAATTTGCAATTTTAATAAATTGATTTTATTGGTTCAGAACGGCTACTTTACAATAATCCAGATTATGTTAGAAATTTTATTTTGGGGTAAAACGCTTCATATTCATAACTTAAATTCAAAATATTTAATTAAGAACGAATTACTGTTTATCACTCCATCACAATCTTTTATAATATATGTTTTTCTTTTCAATTTATTAAAGAGAACGCACTATACAGATCGGTTGAAAATAGGACTCAGTAGTTATTGTAAGATTACTGTACTAATTTCTAAAATTTCCGTCGTTTTTCTGGTTGTTTCCTAATCTAAGAGATCATTTTAGAAAATTGAGAAGAAAGTACCATTCTCCTATATTTACTCCGTAAACAAAGAAAAAAAAGTTGACCATCAGAATACGATTAAATTAACTTCAAGAAGATAACAAACGGGTGGTTTAGACACACGTAAATGAATTTACACGTTATTACATACGCCACAAAAAAATTTGAGTTATCCAAAAATTAAGAAAAGAAGAAGAAATATAGAAGGAAAAGTAGCAACAAAGAAATCTAATAGTCAACCAAAAATAAAAATAGCAAACTAACTAACAAAATATACTCTGTCTAAAGTAAACAAAAGAATCTAATAGACTCCGAAAATCAAGGAAACCTACCAAACACATTAACATTTCCAAGAACTCAAACAATTAATACAACATCTAATCAAACACAAAAATTAAGACAGAATACATCGACAATCCATTAAAACCATGTACACAAAAAGAGAAATGGGCCAAAATTACCTTCGATTGAAGAACTTCTGTTTGTTGAAACAAGTATTGAAACAAGGACCCTGAAAAATCAGGAATATTGACAGAACAAGGTTGTTTGTATAATGTTGGATTTGTTGGATATTTGATTCTTTCAATAATGTTGAAAATAATGGTGTCTTCTTGTCTAATTAAACTATCCCTTATTGAATCAAGACTTAGTTTATTATCATCACCACCACACGCCATTGAAGAAATTAGTTTAAATTGAGAAGAAGATTTTACGGGGGAGAGGAAGGTGACAAGGGAGAAAGAAAAAGGAGAAGAAAGAATTAATGTTATCGGTTTTGGTTGGTTGGTTGGTTGGTTAAGTTTTGAACTATATATTGAGGAGGTTTGTTATGTTTTTAGTCCCTATATTTTAGACTCATGAAGGTTATGGTCCTACTACCATACGTTACATAAATTAAGTTGAATTTAATGATAGCTACTACTCTTTAAGGAGTATTGACCTATTTTTATAAATCGATAAATACATAACATGCATTTACACATAGAATTCTTTTATTTAATTATATTTAATTATAATTAAGACAAATTGACAACTTTACTTTCGTTTGTTTATTTACCTCCTAAATCATGTCAACTTTCCCCCCTTCTACTCCAAATTCGTTGATTTTTCTTGCAAATTTGACGATTATCCTTATAAGAATTGAAGAGATTTATAAGAGTTAAAAGTATACAACTACGAGTTTTATCGAGAGCAATTTTATCAATTTTAATATTAGAACAATTGGAGACCAATGAAATACTTCAAAGTCACAAAACATGCATAAGAAGAGAAATCTTAAACAACTCAGATAATAATGGGAATAAGTTAAACTTTATTGAAAAGTGAAAGACTACCGATTTACACGGTTATTTCTTGTGTATATTTTGTATATTACTTACCATAATTAGTAGTTCTTGTACATGTATAATTATGATAGTAGTCTTGTATTAGAAAAAGATAGTAGTCTTGTATTAGGAAAATGTATATTTAATTTTCATAATTAGAGATTGTATATCATGTATATATACCTTTTCATTAATGAAAATAATCAAGGGATTATTCTCTTTCGGGTCTCGTGAAAGTAAGACACTGAAGAGCCCCTGCAAGACTGGGATAGTGGGAAGGATCCTCGTAAGGCGTGCTAGAATTAGCACTCAGCTTCGGTTTGGTATCAACCGGAGTAGGAGAGGACTTACAGGATGACATGTCAACCCGCTCAATAATCTCAGCCGCATACATTCTGTTATATGTGGATGATATTATATTGATTGCCTCTTCTGATAAACTACGCAAGTCTATCATGTCTCTTCTCAGTTCAGAATTTGCTATTAAAGACTTGGGGCCCTTGAGTTATTTTTTTGGTATAGCTGTAACTCGTCATGCAGGTGGATTATTTTTATCACAGAGGAAGTATGCGACTGAGATTATTGAGCGGGCTAGCATGTAATCCTGTAAGTCCTCTCCTACTCCGGTCGATAACAAACCGAAGTTGAGTTCTAATTCTAGCAAGCCCTACGAGGATCCTTCCCACTATCGCAGTCTTGCAGGGGCTCTTCAGTATCTTACATTCATAAGGCCCAATATTACTTATGCAGTGCAGCATGTGTGTTTATTTATGCATGACCCGAGGGACGAGTACATGCATGCTCTTAAACGCATTGTGCGTTACATTCAGGATATTCTCGATTATGATTTGCACTTATATCCATCTTCCGTATCTACTCTCGTGTCTTATACAGATGCTGATTGGGGTGGATATTCAGATACCAGACGTTCGACATCTGGTTATTGTATGTTTCTTGGTGATAACTTGATCTCTTGGTCGGTTAAACGCCAAACTACTTTATCGTGAGCCAGTGCGGAGGCAGAGTATCGAGGGGTAGTCAATGTGTTGTATGAGTCATGTTGCTGCGTAATCTCCTATTAGAGCTTCACTCTTCTATTCAGAAAGCTACCTTGGTCTATTGCGATAATGTTAGTATGGTCTATCTCTCTGGGAATCCAGTCCAACATCAGCGCACTAAACATATCGAGATGGATATTCACTTTGTTCGCGAAAAGGCAGCTCGTGGACAAGTACGTGTCTTGCATGTCCCTTCACGATACCAAATTGCTGACATCTTTACTAAGGGTCTTTTCTTAGTTCTGTTTGAAGATTTTAGGGACAATCTCAACGTACGACAACCGCCCGCTATGACTGCTGGGGTGTGAAAGATTACTGATATACACGGTCAAACCGTGTATATGTCTTGTGTATATTTTGTATATTTCTTACCATAATTGGTGGAGTTCTTGTACATATACAATTATGATAATAGTCTTGTATTAAGAAAAGCTAGTAGTCTTGTATTAGGAAAATGTATATTTAATTTTCATAATTAGAAATTACATATATAATCAAGAGATTATTCTCTTTCAAAAAATATTTAAAAGGCATGAAAATGTTCTTTCTCAAATATAAATACATGTCAATCAATGGAACATTCTATTCATCTTATTCGATTTCATGATATTGTTATTATTTGCAAAATCGAATAACTTTTTTTAAACTAACTTTTTGATACAATATTTCAATATTTTATTTTAAAAATTAATATCTGAATTAAGATTGAGAGTTTGACTATTTGACTCTCATACTTCAAATCCTTTCATCCTTTCAACTTTTTGAAAGGGAGGGAGTATGTCATAATAGTGTAAAGCTAAAGTTAGGTCTTAGTTATAATTGAAGGGATAAAAGGTGCAATTTATCATGACTTTTAATTATAAAAGTTGAGTCGTGGGATTGTCTGTCATGTGGTGCACTTTAGCGTCAAGGAGCGTAGTGTGCACGGTATGTCTATTGCGCGTATTTAACGTTTTAAAGAAGCTTCAAAAGTAGAATAAAGGAGTTTAAGGTGAAGCTTACTACGTAAGGAACGCGTTAAATGAGTTTTAAACGTCACGCGTTAAGGGTAGTGGGGACCCACATAACATTTATAGTACACTTTCTTGTGGCTTGTCTTTTGTGTTAGTCCGCTTTTTTTCACTAAAGTCCTTGGAATCAAATTTCTTTAATTTTTTTCCTGTTCGATCCAATCAAGCAAAGCATGATTTAAAGAAAAGAATTTATCCCAAATATCATTCTCGTTTTACAATTTTTGCATTAAAAAATTAACGACTGAGAAATATGGTCCGTAGTTGGATGTTTTCTATTTGGGTATTGGTATTAAAATATGAGACAAGCCAATCAAAAGTAGAACAACAACAATATATTCAATGTAATTTTATAAGTAGGTCTAGAAAAGATAGAATGTACGTGGATCTTTGTTAGTATATATATTTTAATAAATATTTAATTATTGGTGCATGTACAAAAAGCAAAAAGGAGCGTAATGAAAATGGAGAATATTATATGGATTATATTCTCTACAACAACAACAACAACATACCCAGTGAAATACCACAACGTGGAATCTGGGGAGGGTAGAGTCTACGCCGACCTTACCTCTACATTGGTAGGTAGAGCGACTGTTTCCGAAAGACCATCGGCTCAAGACAAAGCATAAGCACAAACAAAGCACGATAAACGGTCATACCCGGACAAGAAGTTTAAAGCAGTATGAAAATGATGGTAACAAGAGCGAATAAGTCAAGATAACACATTCCGGAAAGAAAAAAAAAACAACTAACGCAGGTAAATAAGATCAACAATGTACACTAAAAAGAACACATAACAAGCAGAAATCAAAATGACATGGGACTATAAAACAATATTGCGCCTTCTAGTATGATAGGCTAAGCAGGCCTACAATAATAGCACTACAACTACCAGTTTGTAAGCGTAAGTAGAACTACGCTCAACTACCTACTACCTTAATATGTGTCCTCCACAACCCCCTATCTAAGGTCATGTCCTCAGTAAGTTGCATCTGCGGCATATTTCGTCTAATCACCTCTCCCAAATACTTCTTCGACCTACCTCTACCCCTCCTGAACCCGTCCATAGCCAACATCTCACACCTCTGCACTAGGACATTTGTGTCTCTTTTCTACACATGCCCGAACCATCTCAACCTCGCTTCCCACATATTATCCTCCATCGAGGCCACTCTCACTCTGTCCCGTATATCATCATGTTTAATCATATCCCTAATTGTATGCCCACACATCCATCTCATCATCCTCATCTCAACAACTTTCATCTTTTGGATGTGCGAAGTCTTGACTGACCAACACTTCGCCCCATACAACATAGTCAGTCTAATCATCACCCTATAGAACTTGCCTTTAAGTTTTTGTGGCACTTTTTTATCGCACAATACTCTAGATGCGAGCCTCTATTTCATCCACTCTGCCCCAATACGATGTGTGACATCGTCATCAATCTCATCATTCTCTTGGATAATAGATCTCAGGTACTTGAAGCTTCATTTCTTTGGAATGACCTGAGTACTAAGTCTCACATCCACGTCTGTCTCAAGGTCGCTCTCGTTACTAAACTTGCACTACAAGTATTTTGTCTTGGACCTACTCAGCCTGAACCCTTTAGACTCCAGTGTATGTCTCCAAATCTCCATCTTAGCGTTCACCCCGCTGCGAGTCTCATCCATTATGACTATGTTGTCTGCGAATAACATACACCATGGCACCTCCCATTGGATTTGTCGCGTCGGTCCATCCATCACCATGGCGAATAAGAATGGGCTAAGAGCTGATCCCTAGTGCAACCCCATCATCACTGGAAAGTGCTTTGAGTCTCCTACTACTGTATGTACCCTGGTATTGGCTCCATCATACATATCCTTGATCGCCCTAGTGTACGCCACATGTACACCTCTAACCTCCAAACATCTCCATAGAACCTCCCTAGGGACTTTGTCATATACCTTCTTGAGGTCGATGAACACCATATTTAAAGAAAGGAATATTGTACTAAGATTTTTACACCATATGTAAAGGAAAGGCACCGACACTTAAGCAAGTCTATATTTTATTGAGATCCTATGCGCACAAGTCAATGAAGATTGAAGGCCCAATAAAAGAAGCAAGTACCACGACACGTCATATCCTAAAACAAGACCAAAGAGTTATTCTACAAGATCAAGATCAACGACACTAAGTCGAAGCAGCTGGTTAGAAGATCAAGACCAACGACCCTCATTAAAGCTCTTAAACTTATTCTTGGAAATAGGATTAATCTATTCCTCTTTCCAAGCATTAATTATCTTGGGTTGCTATGTCTATGAAATGGCCACCTTCATGACGACTATATAACAAGCCTCAACCTGAGAAAGAAAGATATACTTTGATCTCAACCCTCTTAGGTTTTTGCTCTACTTTTTCATAAGCATAGTAAATACTTAGTGTTTTACTGTGTATCAAAAACGAGAGGAGAGAAAAACATTATTGGTGAGGCATTGTATCAAAAAAAATATCGAGTGATTGAGAGTAGACGTAGGAACTAGCAGGGGCGACTCTACAAAATCGATGGCCTAAAGTCAAATCGTGATGAGAGACGTTAAATATTTCTTTTAAATATATATATAAGACATGTTGTTGGTCTTGAAGACGAGGTGTTCTTAGAGAATTATCTGTCAAGAAGAAAATTGGTTTTATCAATGCGTAAATTAAGAGACCAAATGTTGATTCAGCTAATTTTGCACAGTGGGAAAAGTGCAACAACATGGTGACTTCTTGTATCCTAAATTCACTATCCAAAGACTTAGGAGATAACTTACAACACGTGAACAATGCAAATGAGCTCTGGGATGAGCTCGAAGACAGATATGACCAGGCAAATGGTGCAAAGTTGTATCAACTCCAATAAAAAATCAATGACCTTGATCAAGGAATCTTAGATATTACTGGTTACTACACGAAGATTAAAAAGTTGTAGGAAGAACTCAACACTTTAGATACTAATGGTCAGTGCACTTGTATATGCACTTGTGGTGGAAAAACAAAAATGCATAAGGCTGAACAAGACAGAAAACTTATCCAATTCCTAATGGGGCTGAATGAAATTTACACAGTAGTGGGAGGCAACATTTTGATGATGAATCCATTGCCTACAATGGCACAAGCATACTTCATTTTGGTTCAAGAGGAGAGACATAGAGAAGTGAAACCTCACAGTAAAATGAACTTGGGATCTACCTCTCTAAGTGCGAGCACTTCTTTAAGCACAAATGTTGAACACAATAATTTTAGAACAAATTACAGTCAAAATAGATGTCACGACGCAAATCGAAAGGCCGCGACGGGCACTCGTACCCCACTCGTTGGGTACCACTAATCGTACAGTCCACATCTAGTCACAATTAACTAATCACGGCCACAAGGGCTGTCCCCCAACATATGAAAATGGTTAGTACGTAAAATCTTAATCAGAGAACCAACTTATATATATATATCCCAAAGGCCGACAAGGCCACACAAGACAACTATACATACAGGATACCTGTCTACAAGCCTCTAAAGAGTACACAACATCAACAGGTCGGGACAGGGCCCCGCCATACCCATATAGACATGTAAAAATATAATGTACCAGAATAGACCGACACTCCGAAACAAGGGGAGTGCTCCAAAATCCATTGAGTCAGCAACCTACTAACGTGGATCGTCGTCCCGACTACGTAAACTTGCGGGCATAAAACGAAGCCTCACCCGACAAAAGGGACGTCAGTACGACTGATGTACTGAGTATGTCAGGCATGAATAATAGCATAACAAGGACATAACAACAACTGAAACAGAAACAGCTGACCAGCAGTAAATGCCTCTGAGGGCCCTAATACATATGCCTGAATGTTATGCACAATGCAAATGTGGTATACATATAAATATTGGCCACACAAGGGCATCTTCATGTCCATAACCGCTTCTGTGGGCATCATGTTATATCGTATTGGCCACACAAGGGCATCAATATTAGCCTCTTCAGGCTCTTTCATGATAGTCTGTACCAGCTGCAGATGGTGTGCGTATATAACGCCTTTCCCTTTCCCCATATTCTGTACATATATATAATATTTACCATAGAGTAATGTGCATAGCACCAGTGGGTCCAGGGTAATATATGAATATAATGCAAATGAAAATGCATGAACGACAATAAAATATTTTGAGTAACATAATATCCTTGTACCTTCGGCTAACATTGTGAATATCAACATCTTTTCTGTATGCCTCAATAAGGACTTAGGAACATATTTAGACATGCTTTTAATATTGGAATCAATAGCATGAATATTCTTAACCAATAGGAGTAGAATAATTTATGGAGCAATACCACGGTTATATCTTGTTACATGGAACATGCCTAAAGAAATAAATAATTTGCCTTAACATACCTCGAATATTGTCCCTTCAATAATTCCATATTTGAATTAGATGGAGCGTTGCTTAAATTTTCGTGAACAACCACCAATTCTCTGCCCACGTTTTGCTAACCTTTATTACCTACGAACTGCTGCCATCAATTTCTATAAATTGAGACTCAAAATGAGCAAAGGGTGATGTACCCATATGAACGATTTTCTTTTTACATGCAAAGGGTCCTTGGGTGGGATTTTATATGCAAAACCATGGATGATTCGTCCCCCCTCATATTAACTAATCAACCCCACGTTGCTTAACTCTTTAACCAAAGATGTTGAATCCTTTTTTTGGTCTTCAACAAATTCTCAAACCAGGATATAACTCCCAAAATGAGAATGATTTCTCATTATACTGTCCCCCACTATTCCATCTCACGAGTTGCCCCCATTGATTGCTTAGGCTTAGTCAATTAGGATTATTGCTACAACGTTACACATACATAACTCCACTAAACTTGTCCCCCGTTAATAATTAATCAATCCCCTAATTAATCAATTACACACACAATTAATTTTGTGATCCCAATTCACTTATATCTTGATAACTTATAAAACCTTCATATATTCCATGTCAAAATTTTGTGATAAGACACTAGTCCATAACCTCTTTATGCACGCACCGAATTTATTTTTGATCCCCATTGTCACACTTGGTACGTTCAAAACTATTTCGGAGTTTTATCTTTTATATACTAATCTCATTATTAGCATACGTAATTATAACATAAATTCTCTGAGGCTCGAGTCTACTTGCATACGTTCATGTGCTTAACCATCACCCAAAATTATGAGATGTTACATCCTTCCCCCCTTAAAAACATTCGTCCTCGAATGTTGGGGTGACATATCTAATTCTTATCGCGTAACCATCGCTACTACATCTACCTCAGACTTATAGCATGAATAATAGAACTCACTTTATGCTTCTCTTGGAACCTCGGCGTTAGTATGGAATAGGTATGGATATTTGTGCATCATTTCCTCTTCCGCCTCCCACGTCATCTCTACCAAATTCTTATTCCACCAAAGAAATTTTACGAACGCTACTTCTTTAGTCCTCAACTTGCGGACTTGTCGATCCAAGATAGCAACAGGAACCTCTTTATATGATAGATTCTCTGTAACCTGCACATCGTCAATTGGTACAATCTGGGAATGATCTCCAACACATGCTCTCAACATGGAGACATGGAAAACCGGATGGACAAACTCCAACTCTGAAGGTAAGTCCCATTCGTAAGCTACTTGATCGATTCTTCAAATTATACGATATGGACCAATATAAATTGGACTGAGCTTTCCTTTCTTCCCGAATCTCATTACACCCTTCATAGGCGAAATCTTCAAAAAGACCCAATCATTTACCTGAAACTCCAAGTCTCGCCGTCGCACATCTGAATACGACTTCTGATGACTCTGAGCGGTTAATAATCATTCATGAATAAGCTTCACCTTCTCTATGGCTTGGTGTACTAAGTCAGACCCAAATAACTCTGATTCGCCTACCTCGAACCATCCGATAGGAGATCTACACTTTCGTCTGTACAAAGCCTCGTATGGAGCCATTTTAATGCTGGCGTGGTAACTGTTATTGTACACAAACTCAATAAGAAGTAAATGATGATCCCAACTTCCTTTAAAATTCAATACACAAGCTCGTAACATATCCTCGAGCGTCTGAATCGTATGATCGGCCTGCCCGTCCATCTGAGGATGGAAAGCTGTGCTAAGATTAATTTGGGTGCCTAAACCTTTTTGAAATGACTTCCAGAAGTTAGCTGTAAACTGAGCCCCTCGGTCAGATATAATAGAAATAGGCACACCATGAAGGCGAACAATCTCCTTAACGTATAACTTCGCGTAATCCTCGGTTGTGTAGGTAGTTTTCACCGGCAAGAAATGAGCTGATTTGGTTAGTCTGTCAATAATTACCCAAATAGAATCAAATTTACGATAAGAATGAGGTAAACCCGTAATGAAGTCCATATTAATCATTTCCCATTTCCACATCAGAATCTCAATGTTCTGAGTCAAACCACCAGGCTTTTGGTGCTCTATTTTTACTTCCTGACAATTAGGACACTGAGCTACAAACTCCACCACGCTCCTCTTCGTATCATTCCACCAATAAATGCTCTTGACATCATGGTACATTTTAGTAGATCCAGGATGAATGAAATATCGTGAACAATGGACCTCCGTCATAATTCTATCTCGTAATCGTGCTACATTTGGGACACATAAACTACCCTGGTGCTTGAGAATCCCATGTTCGTCCATCTCAAAGGTTGTGGTCTTCTTCTATTGAACACCCTCTCTGATCTTCTTCAAACTAGGGTCTTCCCATTATCGTTCCTTAACTTCCGATACAAGGGACGATTCTGACATATTCTGAATCACAAAACCACCATCCTCCGAGTCCATTAGTCGGACTCCCAAATTATCTAATTGATGAAGTTCTCTTACTAACTCCTTCTTCTCGACCTGCACTGGAGTTGAGCTGATCATCGACTTATGACTGAGTGCGCCTGCTACAACATTAGCCTTGCCCGGATGCTATAAGATGTCCATATCATAGTCTTTCAATAATTCCAGCCACCTTCTATGTCTCAGATTTAACTCCTTCTGTTTGAATATGTATTGCAGACTTTTATGATCTGTGAAAATGTCCACATGAACACCATACAAGTAGTGCCGCCAAATCTTCAGTGCATAGACCACTGCGGCCAACTCCAAATCGTGTGTCGGATAGTTCTTCTCATATTTCCTCAATTGCCTTGAAGCATAGGCAATCAGTTTACCATGTTGCATCAGCACGCATCCTAGACCTGCTCCCAAAGCATAACATTATACAACATAGCCTTCTGGACCCTCTAAAAGAGTAAGGACTAGTGCCGATGTCAGTCTATCCTTTAACTCTTGGAAACTCCGCTCACAAGCATCATACCACTGGAATTTTATGGATTTTTGTGTCAACTTCGTTAATGGTGATGATATGGTAGAAAACCCTTCTACAAACCTCCTATAATAGTCGGCTAAGCCCAGAAAACTGTGAACCTCTGATGGAGTCGTAGGTCTCGGCCAATTCTTCATCGCTTCAATCTTCTGTGTGTCAACTCTTATACATTCGTCTGACACTATATGACCAAGAAAAGTCACCGACTTCAACCAAAACTCACACTTAGAGAGCTTAGCATACAACTTGTGATCCCGAAGCGTTTGTAGTACTATCCGCAAATGATCCACATGCTCCGCTTCCGAGTGAGAATAAACCAAGATATCATCTATAAATATCATCACAAATACATCTAGAAATGGGCGAAATACGCTGTTCATTAGATCCATAAATGCTGCTAGAGAATTTGTGAGTCCAAATGACGTTACTAAGAACTCGAAGTGCCCATATTTTATCCTAAAAGCCGTCTTCGAAATGTCTTTCTCCTTAACCCTTAGTTGATAGTACCCTGACCTTAGGTCGATCTTTGAGAACCATTTTGCACCTTGTAACTGGTCAAACAAATCATTAATTCTGGGAAGAGGGTACTTGTTCTTGATAGTGACTTTGTTCAACTGCTGATAGTCGATACACATTCGTAACGAACCATCTTTCTTTCGTACGAACAATACCAGCGCACCCCAATGAGATATACTAGGCCTAATAAAGCATTTTCTCAAGCAGATCCTTTAATTCCTCCTTCAATTCGGCTGGAGCCATTCTATAAGGAGGAATGGATATCGGATGAGTGTCTAGCAATACATCTATGCCGAACTCAATTTCCCTTTCGGGAGGAAGGCTTGGAAGATCTTTTGGAAATACGTCAAGAAACTCATTAACCAGCGAAATTGATTGAGAAGTAGGTGGTTCGGCATCGACATCTCTAGCCCGAATACAACCTTTAAAGATCATCTTTCTTACCTTAAGGTATGAAATAAACCAACCTTTCGGGGAAGCCGTATTACCCTTTCATTCAAGAACTGGATCGCCTGGGAACTAAAATCTAACAATCTTTGTTCGGCAATCCACATTAGCGTAGCATGATGCTAGCCAATCCATGCCCATAATCACATCAAAATCAATCATCTCTAATTCTACCAAATCCACTAGGGTCTGATGGCTACAAATTAATACTGCACAATTCTGATAGATCCGTCTAGCAACTACCGATTCACTAACTGGTGTAGATAACACAAATGGATCCCTCATCACCTTAGGCTTCATTCCAAATTTATAGGCAATAAAAGGGTAATATATGATAGATTGGAGCCTGGATCTAATAATGCATACATATAATGTGAGAAGATTGATAATATACCTATAATAACATCAGGTGAGGATTCCTGATCATGTCACCCCATTAACGCATAAGTGCGGTTCTGGCCCCTATCTCTGCCTCGACCAGATAATGCTTGATAATTTTGGCCTGACGGGCATACTGATTGTGATGAGGCTGCTGTAGATCCGACTAGCTATGCCCTAACACCTTCGCCTCCTGTCAGGCATTCTCGCTTAAAATGACCAGGTTCACCACAAGAATAACACACCCTTGCTTTTTGTTGGCACGACCCTGTATGGGTTCTGCCACACTGCTCGCATCGAGCCAACAACGGTCTCATATAAATAGAATCCCCTCTATAATATGACCCTGATACTCGTGAACTCTGACTTGGTCCCGACTGAACATACTGATCAGCCCTCGACCCTAAAAATGGCAATGATGCACTGGCTGTTGGGTAAGATGGTCGTCTATAAATTTGTGGCCTAGGCCTACCTCTGAAATCACTTCTGTCACCTACGGATCGAGCCCTCTTATGCTGGCCCTTATCACGCTCTCGATCTACTCGTTGTTGCCTCTTACGATCCTTCAAATTCTGTGCATAAGCCTGAATGTGAGAAATATCCATATCCGGATTCAGAGAAGCCATAGTAAATTCGTTGACCAAGTGCGGCCCTAAGCCAGTAACAAACCTATGTATCCGGTCATTCATCTCCGCTATAATTGTAGGAGCATATCTGGGCAATGAATTAAACTGCAAGCTATATTCTCGACGCTCATACTGCCCTGCTCAAGATGGAGAAATTTGTCCTACATGGCCCGTCGAAGCTCGACTGGCAGAAAATGCTAGAGGAATGCCTCTGAAAACTCTCTCCATCTGCTGGTGGAGCACGAGGTCCCCTAGATTGCTCACATGTCTCATACCAAATCACTGCAACATACCGCGGTCTATAAGATGCAAACTTTAGTGACACATTATCGGTAGCATCCATTACCCGCAAGGTGCATTGTACTTGTTTCAGAAAATTCTGTGGGTCCGCGTTCAGGTCTGATCCTGTGAATATCGAAGGGTCTAAATTAATGAAATCCCGAGCTCTCGCGCTAGCAGCTCTATTGGAAGGATTGGGAACCTGACGTTGGGACTGAGCGGCTACCAACCATGTTAATAACTTTACCGCACTTCACATATCAAGATCCACATCTAAAGTATCAAGTAGAGGAACTTGGGGTACTACAACTCTATTAATCTCCTCTAATGATAGTGAACTGGGGGAATCATACGAAGGAGTTACACCGTGGGTCTCACTCTGGCCCTCACTAGCGGGTGGCAATCGGCTGGTACCTTCGCCTGCAACTGTATCCAACGCCCTCACATTCTTGAACTTCTTCCTTATTATAGGCATCGCTGGAATCGTAAACACGAGACGAATTAGGAATGAAATGCTTATAACTCAGCTCTACTGCACGATTTATGAGATGAAAGAATGGAAACTATCCTTAAACGTCAGACAGCCTCCTGCTTATAAGTGTGGTGCACAACACACTCATAAACAAGACTCTACTAGACACGGCTTGTAGACTCCCTATGACAGACATGCTCTGATACCAAGTTTATCACGACCCAAATCGAAAGGCCGTGACGGGCACCCGAACCCCACCTGTCGGGTACCACTAATCGTACAGTCCACATCTACTCATAATTAACTAATCACAGCCACAAGGGCTATCCCCCAACATATGAAAATGGTTAGTACGTAAAATCTTAATCAGATAATCAACTTATATATATATATATATATATATATCCCAAAGGCCGACAAGGCCATACAAGACTATTATACACACATGACACATGTCTACAAGCCTCTAAAGAGTGCACAAAATCAACAGGTCAGGATAGGGCCCCGCCATACCCATATAGACATGCAAAAATATACCGTACCAGAATAGACCGACACTTCGAAACAAGGGGAGTGCTCCAAAATCCGCTGAGTCAGCAACCTACTAACGTGGATCGTCGTCCCGTCTACGTAAACCTGTGGGCATGAAATGCAGCCTCACCCGACAAAAGGGACATCAGTACGACTGATGTACTGAGTATGTCAGGCATGAATAATAGCATAACAAGGATATAACAACAACTGAAACAGAAACAGCTGACCAGCAGTAAATGCCTCTGAGGGCCCTAATACATATGCCTGAATGTTATGCACAATGCAAATGTGGTATACATATAAATATTGGCCACACAAGGGCATCTTCATGTCCATAACCGCTTCTGTGGGCATCATGTTATATCGTATTGGCCACACAAGGGCATCAATATTAGCCTCTTCAGGCTCTTTCATGATAGTCTGTACCAGCTGCAGATGGTGTGCGTATATAACGCCTTTCCCTTTCCCCATATTCTGTACATATATATAATATTTACCATAGAGTAATGTGCATAGCACCAGTGGGTCCAGGGTAATATAGAATATAATGCAAATGAAAATGCATGAACGACAATAAAATATTTTGAGTAACATAATATCCTTGTACCTTCGGCTAACATTGTGAATATCAACATCTTTTCTGTATGCCTCAATAAGGACTTAGGAACATATTTAGACATGCTTTTAATATTGGAATCAATAGCATGAATATTCTTAACCAATAGGAGTAGAATAATTTATGGAGCAATACCACGGTTATATCTTGTTACATGGAACATGCCTAAAGAAATAAATAATTTGCCTTAACATACCTCGAATATTGTCCCTTCAATAATTCCATATTTGAATTAGATGGAGCGTTGCTTAAATTTTCGTGAACAACCACCAATTCTCTGCCCACGTTTTGCTAACCTTTATTACCTACGAACTGCTGCCATCAATTTCTATAAATTGAGACTCAAAATGAGCAAAGGGTGATGTACCCATATGAACGATTTTCTTTTTACATGCAAAGGGTCCTTGGGTGGGATTTTATATGCAAAACCATGGATGATTCGTCCCCCTCATATTAACTAATCAACCCCACGTTGCTTAACTCTTTAACCAAAGATGTTGAATCCTTTTTTTGGTCTTCAACAAATTCTCAAACCAGGATATAACTCCCAAAATGAGAATGATTTCTCATTATACTGTCCCCCACTATTCCATCTCACGAGTTGCCCCCATTGATTGCTTAGGCTTAGTCAATTAGGATTATTGCTACAACGTTACACATACATAACTCCACTAAACTTGTCCCCCGTTAATAATTAATCAATCCCCTAATTAATCAATTACACACACAATTAATTTTGTGATCCCAATTCACTTATATCTTGATAACTTATAAAACCTTCATATATTCCATGTCAAAATTTTGTGATAAGACACTAGTCCATAACCTCTTTATGCACGCACCGAATTTATTTTTGATCCCCATTGTCACACTTGGTACGTTCAAAACTATTTCGGAGTTTTATCTTTTATATACTAATCTCATTATTAGCATACGTAATTATAACATAAATTCTCTGAGGCTCGAGTCTACTTGCATACGTTCATGTGCTTAACCATCACCCAAAATTATGAGATGTTATAATAGACACCTTGGAAGAAGCAATATGACCATAAGCACAACTGGTTATCATTCATCAGATTTCAATACAAATAGGTCCATTTTTCATGATCTAAACATAAATAGAGCAAACTTATTTTGCAATCACTGCAAGAAGCCTGGACATACAGAAAATAGATGTTATATGATACATGGCTTCCCTCAAAATTTTAAATTTACTAGGGGAAGAAACTCTAGATCTGCAGCGAATGTGCTTGGTCGTAGTGAAGATATGATGGAAGAAATTCATGTTCATGAGCTCAACAACCTGTAGAATCATGGAAACAATAGTCATGGAGGCCACAGTTTAACCAAGGAGCAATACGATAACCTTGTCAACTTGTTAAAGAATGCACAGATTCAAGGAGCAAATGGAGATCTTAGAGAAACTGCAGATAGTGTCATGAGTAGAGCTGTGAACTTTGCAGGTATCTTGACTTGATATTCCTTTATTACATAAATTGAGATTGGTAATCTTTCATGTAGTTGTTTTAATCTGTCTGCTAATTCTTGGATTATAGACTCTAGAGCCTCAAATCACATGACATACAACAAAACTCTACTTACCAATATTAGAATACTACTTTACCCCTTCCTTATTACCTTGCCAAATGGATACAAAGTAAAAGTGTCAGAAATTGGTGATGCATTTTTAGCTCAATATTAACATTATATAAGGTTTTGTCTATGTCTAGCTTTAAGTTCAATTTGATTTCCGCTCACTGTCTTACCTTGAGTCTTAAAGGTGAAGTTAAATTCAATGAAACTTCATGTATATGCAGGACCCTTCAATGAAGAGCCCTCTGATGATTGGTAGAGCAAGGAATGGACTGTACTTCCTCTACTTAAAGTTCCACATTGATATTTCATCACATGTGAGTTCAAATTCCAACAAACAAGCTCTAATTTCATCTTATTCCCCATTTGTAAATGATAACTCAGTCACAAATAAAAGAGTTTTTAGCAGTGTTGATTTTGTTTTTGTTTCTCTTCTGAATAAACAAGTTCTACCCTCATCTTTCATTGTAAAATATACCCTTCCAAATAATAAAATAGCTTGTTATGATGTTGTTCCTTCTTCTACTAGTCATTTTCATCATGTTAACTCTGTTAATGCATGCATGTCTCATGAAAACAGTGTAGACCACTTGTGGCACAATAGATTAGGACATGTCCCTTTTGTGAAAATAAGGGGTATCACTGCTATTCCTATCACATTCTTACCAAAACAACCTTTCTTGTGTACCATCTATCCTATGGCAAAACACATAAGGCTACCCTTTCCTTCAAAGACATCACCTTCTTCAATCAAGATTTTTGACCTCCTCCACATGGACATGTGGGGACCTTATCATATACCAACCCATGAAAACCAAAAATACTTCATCACCATTGTTGATGATTTCAGTAGATCAACATGGACTCAACTACTCACATGTAAAAGTAATATTCTATCTACCATCAAGATCTTTATAACACTTGTGAAAATCTACTATCTACTGTTAAAGCCATCAGCATTGATAATGGTCTAGAATTTGTGAACAAAGAAACCACATATTTCCTTCAAGATAAGGGATCATACACCAAAGAACTTGCCCATATACATCACAATAAAATAGTGTAGTAGAAAGAAAACATAAATATCTGCTTGAAACTGTCATGACATTATTGTATCAATCCAAACTCCCTATGAGGTATTGGAGAGAGTGTATACTGACTGCAACATATTTGATAAACAGACTCCCATCTAATACCATCCACAACAAAAGCCTTTTAAACTATTGTACCAAAAACAACCCACATACTCACACTTGAGGTCATTTGGTTGTTTATGTTTTCCTGCTATCCTAAAAAGTCACAAAGACAAGTTTGAGCCCAGGTCAACACCACATGTTTTCATAGGGTACCCCTTCAACACAAAAGTTATAAAGTCCTAGACTTGAGCAACAAGAGGGTACATGTTTCCAGAGATGTGTTGTTTTATGAGAGTTTTTACTTTCGTTATTTCTTTGTTCTGATACTAATTTTTCTTCTGTGCTTAAGAAATTGAGTCTCAGTTATAATGTTCTAAAAGCTCCTCAAACCACTTTAAATAATATTAGTATGTTGAATGATATCATCACTGATTATGTCACATCTCAAACCACACCTAATACAAATAACCTCAATACCATTTAACCTGACACTAATAGTAACTAAGGGTGGCCAGTGGGCCGGGCTCGGGTCTGGCGGGCCGGGTCTGGCGGGGTCGGGGTCGGGGCGGGACGATCCGGGGGTCGGGATCGGGACTAGCGGGCCTAGCGGGGTCGGGTCGGGCGGGACTGCTCCGGTCCGTCCCGATCCCGATCCCGTCGGTATCGGGGCGGGGCGGGCTCGGGTCGGGCGGGGCGGGGTCGGGTTTTCCTTTTTTTTTTTTTTTTAAATAACATATGTATAAAAAAAACTCAATAAACAAAACAAGATAGTGTAATAAAAACATCCCAAGGTTGTTTTTGTGCCTCTTATATTATTTAATAGACATATGATTTTTTTGTAATACAAATACAATTGTCTAAAATCTAAATTGCAACTTTATGGTGTTGTCCAAAAGTTGCAAATTACATAATAAAATTGCAATTAAAAAAATTACATTTTCAAAAAAATCTGTTCTAATTGCTTGATGATTTCATGTGGTTCTTCGGTTGGAATAGGTATTTGTTGGTCAAATTGATCCACGTCGCTTCCACTACCTTCGGTTAAGATTTCGTTGTAGTTTTCATCATCTTCTTCGTTGATCTCCGGTTGACCGCACCTTCTCCGCTCCGCTCGTATCCAATCTCTCGAATAATACGCAATTTCCAAGTCGTCTCCGGCCAATGAGTGTCTGTGGTCTCCTATTTGATATCTCGCTCGCAGAAAAAGCGCTTTCCGACGCAGAGTTGATGACGCTTGAATGTTCAAAACATCTCGAGCCATCAATGAAAGTGTCGGAAAGGTCTTCTCATTCCCCTCCGTATTTCAAAGCAAGTCTTCTTGTCCATCTTCATTGATAACTTCTTGATACGGTACGTAACCCCGCAAAACAAAAATATCCAACTCGCTAATTTGGTTAGTAGAGGTACGGCCGCACATTCTATTTCGAGGCTTTCAATACTAGCCGCAGAAACAAGATGTCTTTTGTGAGGTTGTGTTGAAGATGAAGAAGATGGTATGGTAGCCGGTACGTTACTAGCATTTTCTTGTTGATAAAATCTATATATATTTTTGCATTGGTGTTCTACGCTATTCAACACTTCTTCTTTAGTTTGTTCAATAGGTGGTGGGTGATTTAGATTTTTGGGACTTGGAGGTGGTAGTACTTCTATACAATCGTAAATAGTTTCAATTAGTGATTTAGTACCGTCTATTTTAATAGTAGGATTTAATACAAAACCAATAATATAAATAGAAGGAATAGGAATAAAATATTTTTTTATTTTGACAAACATTTTTTTAATAGCGCCTTATAACCTGGTTTTTCCATATATTCACTAAGTAATAAAAATATTAGAGTTATATAAAATAACATAGTTGAAATAGTAGGATAATATATACCGGAAAATTCTTTTGTTGCTTGAAAAAATTTCTCTAAAAATACAATAAGTTCGGAAATTTTTACCCAATCACTATCTAAAATCATATCAAATTTGGGTTTTTATTATGAGAGTTAAAAAATAAAGTTATAGGTAATTTATAGTCATAAGCAACAAGTAGTTGCTCATATAAAGAATTCCACCTAGTCGATACTTCTTGTGGAATTCTTCTATAAGGTAGTCCACAATCGTGACAAGTTTTTTTATATTCTTTTCTACGTTGTACTTTATTACTTTTAAAAATAAAGTTTATAGCAAATTGTATTTTACTTAGAATGTCTTCAAAAAGTGATAGACCATCCTTTACAATTAAGTTATATATATGGCACGCGCATTTTATATGAAAATGGTCTGGAAAAGATGGAGCTAAACTATTTTTTAACATTGTAATTGCGTAATTGTTATTAGAAGCGTTATCTAATGTAATAGTCATAATTTTATCGGTAATTCCGTAATAATCGCACACTTGATAAATATTTTCTGCAATAAAAGTACCAGTGTGTCTATCATCTATATATCTATACGCTAAAATACGTTTTTGCATAGACCATTTATAATCTATCCAATGACAAGTTACGGTTAAATAATCATGGCCGTTAGTACTACGACCTATATCGACGTGATAGATACTTTGCCATTAAAATGATATAATGAAAAACGTAAATATTGTTGATATTCATGCGCAAATTTAAATACATCTCTCTTAACGAGTTGACCTAGGAAAACCGTTAAAAGCGAGGATTATATATATCTCTAATGTAATGAATAAAACCGGGAGATGAAGGAAATGAAAAAGGCAAACCCTCCATGACAACTAATTTTGATATTGCTTCCCTATCTCTATGTTTGTTGTATTTAGAGCCTACAATTCCCCCCGTCATAGGGTTAATTTGACCCCGTACTTGGTCCGGGGAAGTATCGTATGTGAACCTTGTCCCGATAGAGCGGCCGTTTGCGCACCCGGTTTTGAAGCCTGGTATTGGGCATACCTAGCTGGATGAGCACTTACTACGTGTCTAATTAAACCCCCCGTCCCACCGTGACCTTTTCCAGTTTTAAATTTTAAAACATTTTTACAAATTTTACATATGGCTACTTGATTCTCTACGTCCCTATCAAAAAATGTCCATGCATCTGATTTTAATGGTCGTTTTTTTGGACCTCGTCTCATACTAGGGGGAATAGGAGGTATTTCAGTTGAAGGTGCACTAGTGGGCGTGTTGTCATCAATATTAGTGGGTGTATCGTCTAGATCATCGTCTAAATTAAAGTCTTCTTGAGTTCCAGAAAATAACTCCTCGTCTAAATCTAATGGTATTGTAGGAAAATGTTGAGTATCAACAAAATCATCCTGTGTAGGAATAAGATGACTAGAAGAAGTACCCTTGCCCTGGTTGCCTCTACTAGAAGAAGCACCCTTACCCTTACCCTTAAACATACCTTTTAATCCTTCCATTTTAATTATGATAATAAATAATTAAAGACAATAAAATTAAGTGCGCTAAATAAAATAAACAGACAATAATAATTTAATGAAGGAACGAATGTACCAAACGCCGACGTAACGTCGACGTGTAATCGAGAGGTTGAAAATTGAAACTTTGCTCGATGGAAGATCCTCAAGCTAGTTGCCAACTTCACTCCCAATTCCCAAATGAATTAATAAAATTGAATATTTAGCAAACAATGTAGAGAGATATATTGAGAAATTAGAGAGATTGTAGGAAGATTTGTGAGAAAGATGAAGAGAAAATGAGTTATTTATAGTTGAAAAATTGGGTTAAAGTGTAAATATAATAACTTATGGGTTAAAAATAAATATTAAGGGGTAGGGGGGTTGGGGGAGGGGGGCCTAAAATGGCCGTTGGCCAACGGCCATAATCTAAAATGGTCGTTGGTGCAACGGCCATTTTTTGCAAAGGGGTTTAAGGGTCGGGGTCGGGGTCAGGACGGGCTCGGGGCGGGCTCGGGTCCGGCGGGCTCGGGTCTGGCGGGACGAGACATCGTCTCGTCCCGAGTTCGAGTCCCGCCCCCGTTAAATTTTTTTTTTTTTTTTTTTTTTTTTTTTAGAGCGGGGTCGGGGCGGGACCGGGGCGGGGTCGGGACGGGGTCGGGCCGGGGTCGGGTCATCCCGGCCCACTGGCCAGCCTTAATAGTAACACACCACAATTTACACTAGTACCTGATTCACCAGTTGAAAAATTGTCACATGAATCCACACAAATGCATGATATACCACTTGAACCATCATCACCTAACAAACCTGTTTAAACTAGCACATCATCACATCACACCCCTATACTATCTAGAAGAACCACTAGAGTACACACTAGACATACTTACCTGAATGAGTACAATTATAGTTTGCCCAACCTGCAATCAAATCTTTCCAATTCTCAACTACACATCCATGATGCCATCAATACTCAATATATCTCACTCACAAACTTTAGTACTGAGAGTCAACAGTTAGTACAAAGCACACTCACGATTGTGAACCAAACACATATGAGTAGGCAATCATGAGCCCTTCTTGGCAAACAGCAATAACACTAGAGTTTGATGCTTTATGTGCTAACAACACTTGGGAGTTAGTGCACTTACCTGCAGAAAAAAAGATAATAGATTGCAAATGGGTGTACAAAATCAAGCACAAGGTAGATGAAAAAACGAAAAGGTTTAAGGTCAGGTTTGTAGTAAAGGTGTACACACAACAAGCTGGTATAGACTACACTGAGACCTTCTCACAAGTGGTCAAAATGACCACTGTCAGGACCATGATTAGCCTAGCAGTTAATAGAGGATGGTATATGTATCAGTTGGATGTAAACAATACATTTCTGCAAGAACACACAATAGCTTGAGGTGGATCGTCGTGTGTCCTGGCAGCCTGCCTAATCAGCATATGTATATGACAACAACTTGGTCGGTGCTGATAGGTAGAGATGTAATCCATAATCAAGTGTGCCCTTAACGTATCGAATGATACGTTTAAGGGCAGTAAAATGAGGCTCCATGGGGGCATGCATGAATAAGCATACATGCTGAACAGCATAAGCAATATCAAGTCTGGTGAAAGTAATGTATTGTAGGGCACCTGCAAGACTCCGGTAGAGAGTGGGATCTGACACTGGATCACCATCCAAAGCACTGAGCTTTGATTTAGAGTCAACTGAAGTAGACATGATCTTGCAATTTGTCATTTTAGCCCTGTACACAATCTCATCTGCATACTTACGCTGACAAAGAAACATAGTGTCTGCAGATCTAGTCATTGAAATCCCCAAAAAATAGCTCAACTTCCCCAAGTCAGTCATAGCAAATTCTATTTTGAGTAATGCAATAATCTTATTTTTCAACAACTCAGATGAGGTAGTGAGCACAATATCATCCACATAGAATAACAAATATGCAATAATACTACCTCTATGAAAAATAAATAAAGAATTATCACACTTGCTGCATACAAACTCAATTTGCATAAGATATTGTGCAAAGTGATCATACCACGCTATAGGGGCATGTTTCAAGCCATAAAGTGACTTACGGAGACGACATTCATACTGAGGGGCTGCAGGATGGACAAAACCAAACGGCTGGTGCATGTAAACAATTTCTTTTAAATCTCCGTGTAGAAATGCATTCTTTACATCAAGCTGATGAATCAGCTAGTGTTGACCCATAACAGTACTCAGAATTGTGTGAATCGTGGCTGGTTTAACAACCGGGCTGAAAGTCTCACCACATTCAATACCCTCCTACTGATTTGTGTCATTAGCCACAAGTCTTGCCTTATATCTCTCAAGGTCACCACTGTTTCTGTATTTGTGGCAAAAAATCCATATGCATCCGATCACATTCACCCCCTTCGGTCTACGAACCAAATCTCAAGTGTGTTGTTTCGTTAAAGCGTTAAATTTCTCACACATTGCTGCATTCCAATTTGGGTCTAGTTTGGCTAATTTTGGGTTTTTGGGAATTAGTGAAACGGTTTGGGTTGACAGGTTAAACTGGACTTTGGGTTTGAAAATCTTGTGTTGAGCAGGGGTTTCCATATGGTGGCTGGGGGCAGGAGGTGTTGGGAGTGGGATGTTACACCTCGTAAGATTAAGACGATAACTAAGAACGTAATTAAGGAAATAGGATTCAAATACCGGAAATTAGTATACAAGAGGATGTGATTCCGGAAAGATGTTGGTCACAATGAGGGTGACGTTGGAAACTTATAAAAATTTTATAGTCCCGATATGGGTTAATAATGTAATATAAAATTATGACATTGAGGATACGAGGCTTATGAAATTCTCGGGAATTAAAAGAAGTGGGTTTGAGATTTATTAATTGAAGAACTTGAGGCCAAAGTGTAATAAGAAAAATTCAGATTTTTGTTTATGACCTACACTCACCTCTTCATCTTCATTCTAACTTAACCAAAAACTCTCCTCTCTTCTCTCCTCCAAGCCCAGCCGAGAAACCCCCCACTCATAACCAAATTTAAGATTTTTATCTCCTCTTCTTAGACTATATTTTCCCCCAAAAACAGTGGTAAAAACAACCACTGCTTGCAGAGAATTTAACCAAAAATTTCGAGATTTTTGGGATGAAATTTTGGAAGAAAACATGTAGGGATGATGGCATAACATTGTAGAACACTT
The DNA here is from genome assembly GCA_034509755.1 of Anisodus tanguticus. Lineage (NCBI taxonomy): Eukaryota > Viridiplantae > Streptophyta > Magnoliopsida > Solanales > Solanaceae > Anisodus > Anisodus tanguticus. Next base: position 17,598,556 of record CM067553.1, on the reverse strand, counting down.
GCATGTCAATTGGAGTTGAAGAAGTGAACAAAAAAGGGAAAGAACTACGAAAACAGTGGGGATTTTCGGACCCGGGCAGTGAGCAAACTGTGCGGACTGTTTTGGATGAAATTTGAGGTATAAAATTCTTCTTTCGATAATATAATTGGAATGCATGTTGTTAGAATTAAGGATATGAATTTGTGTTAAGGAGAAATTGAAATTTGAACAATGCATGTGACAATTTTGGGCTAGTTGCCAATTTGGGACAGATTTTGGTGTTGTTGGATTCGTTGGTTATTGTTGTTATTATTATCACTAATTGCATGATGAAATTGAAAGGAAACATTTATATTAAAGTTTAAAATTAGTTATATGAAAGTATTGAAATATGGAATTGGATTTTAGGAGTTAAGAAAAGAGTTATGGAATTATGACATGTTGTGGCCAAGAACTTGCATGAAATCGTTGGACATGTTGAGATGGATATGGACTATTTTAGGGACTGTTTTGTGGTGTTATAATGCTGAAAATTTAGTTACCATTATGCGTGTTTAAGTGTGGTAATTGCTAATGTAAGTCCTAAAGGAATAAGAGTGTAGAAAGGTGTAGAAAGGCATCACATTCTACCCTCGTTGTTGTTGGAACATGGACTATTTTTGTGGGCTGTTTTAATGTGGATTAAGAGGCTAAATTTACATGAGAAGTGGGTGTGCAAATCCCCTTTGTTGCTGTTTTGGTTGTGCCCTTAATTGGTGCTTGGTTATTAATGTTATTAGCCTCGTTTGGAAGTTGAGGAAACATGTATAAACAAGGGAAGTGCTGCCCGAATTTTTATAGAATAGGAAGTCGTTATTCGATATAAAGTATGCTAGTGATCATAGAATTGACGAACGTATTACCATTATTATAGGTTGAAGTTCTAAAATGAGGCGTACTCTAATATTGAGTTGATTAGTTCGTCTAAGAGGTATGTGAACTATTCCTTCTTTCTTTGGCATCATTTTATTTAATGAAAGTACGGCGGACGTACATGATTCTTATACAGTTTAATTTCTAAAGATGTTAGTTATGAGAAGTGCCTATGATTTTTCAGTAAAGAGTTTATTATGACATTATTATAATGATTTTATTGAGAGTCAAATGAAAATTTTGATTGCATATGGTTACTCATGAAATCTACTCGTGCTAAGTGTTATTACTTCACTTCACCGAGTCCCGGGCCGGGTTATGTTCGTGCACAACCTTGCATTTTCCACCGAGTCCCTCACTAGAGGGCCGAGTTACGTAGGATGGATCCATAAATGAGATATGACTTTACCGAGTCTCGGTATGGGCCGGGTTATGATATGACTTCACCGAGTCTCAGTATGAGCCGGGTTATGATATGATTCCACTGAGTCCCGCATTAGTGGGTCGGGTTACGTTACAGGTATATATATGTATATGGACAGGCATTCATGTTTTCTTGACTTGACTCTCATTTTTATAAGGCACAACTGACTTTTATTGTTTATGGCACAGTTGAATTTGGATCCTGATTTTTATACTAATCTCTTGTTATCCATTGGCTACTTATGATCTCAGTTGCAGTATTTCATGTTTACATACTCAGTACATTATTTTGCACTGACCCCCTTTCCTCGGGGGGCTGCGTTCATGCCCGCAGGTACAGGTGCTCAGTTTGGTGACCCTCCGGTTTAGGTTCCTGCACAGCTGTTTGGAAAGCTCCTTTGATCCAGAGCTTTATCATTTTGGTACAGAACCCTATTATTTTGATGTATGTATATTTAGGGGCACGACGGGGACCTGTCACGTCATATATGGTTGTCCTTCTTATAGAGGTCTGTAGACAGTTGTGGGTTGTACTTATGTAAGGGTTATAACTCTGTTTTGGTCAGCCATGATTTTGTACTCTGTGTTGGGTTGTCCCCGTGTATATATGACATTATCTAGTGGCAGCCTTGTCGGCTTGCCTGTTGTATTGTGTTGGCTAGATGTGACTCCTCAGGAGGAAGGTACATTCGGGGTAAAGGCAGCCTTGTCGGCTTGCCTACCCTGGCATATGTTGTTATTGCAGCGTTATGCTGCCGGATTTCAGACTCATTAAGTGTTAGTTGGATTATGTGTGACAGGTTAGTATAATGACGTCATTAGGGTAGTTAGTCGTGGCCCGTCGGGTCGGGTCGTGACAAAAGTGGTATCAGAGCAGTTAGTCCTCGGAATGTCTACAGACCGTGTCTAGTAGAGTCTTGCGTATGGGTATGTTGTGCACCATACTTATACGCAGGAGGCTGCAGGGCATTTAGGATTGGTTTCTATTCTTTCATCTCTTAGATCGTGCAATAGAGCTATGTTATTAGGATAATCCCTTTCTGACGACTTACTATGTTTACAGCTATGCCTCCGAAGAAGGCGATAGCATCCCAGAAGGGCAAGCCTACAACGGGAGAAACTAGTCGGATCAAAGAGTTACCAGGTCCCGTACTCAGTCTATGCCGGAGTCTGTGCCCCAGTCGACGAGCTCTGCTTTGTCGCCACCACTAGAGGCTCCAGTTCATGAGGCAACATCACCAGTTTCCGAGGCCCCAGCACCTGAGCCTCCAGCTTCTCAGCTGGGGGCAGAAGACAAAGCCATGAGAGATGCGGTGCAGCTGCTGACTAGGTTAGTGGCAGGGCAGACTTATAGACATGGACCAGGAGTTGGCCCCAGAGCAGATAGTTTAAGGGTCCGTGATTTCTTGAGTTGTAGTCCACCAGAGTTTTTTGGGTCAAGGCCCGAGGATGACCCGCAGGAGTTTATCCTACAGATGCAGCGTACCTTGAGAGTAATCAGGGCTTCGAAGACTGAGTCTGTGGAGTTGGCTTCGTATAGGATGCGGGATATAGCTACAAACTGGTATGAGTCTTGGGAGTTGTCCAGGGGAGAGGATGTTCCTCCAGCTACATGGGAGGAGTTTACAGAGGCCTTCCTTGGTCACTTCTTGCCTCCAGAGATGAGGAGAGCTAGAGTGGACAGATTCTTACAATTGAGGCAGAGTAGCAGGACCATACGTGAGTATAGCCTGAAGTTTGATTCATTGGCCAAATACGCACCCACTATTGTAGCAGATATGGCAGACATGGTGCATCGCTTTGTGATGGGGCTGGACCATTATCTGATCGATGGTTGTATGGCGGTGGCTCTTCAGCCGGGTATGGATATTGCTCGTATCCAGGCATATGCACAAGGGGTTGAGGACCGACATAGAGGGCGACAGCCAGACAGAGGTCATGACAGGGACCAGCATAAGAGGGCTCGGTCGGCAGCTTATTCCGGTGAGTCTCGAGGCAGACAGTTCCAGCAGCAGGTCAGATATTCATCTCAGCCAGCACAGAGTGCTCCTCTACAGTCTACGGGCAGGAGGTTCGATCGCCCCGGGTATTCAGGAGCCGGACAGAGCTCCAGGGCTTCGGGTTCTCAGAGGAACAGGGGCTCTAGTCAGTTGAGGCCATCTTATCCTCGGTGCTCTCAGTGTGGTAAGCTTCATATTGGAGAATGACGTTCGACCATAGGTGCTTGCTTCCCTTGCGGCCGTCAGGGCCATATGATGAGAGAGTGTCCCAACATGGGTGGTTCAGGTGGGATGGCTCGGCCTACGGGGTCGGGTGCTGGTTCGTCATCATCTATAGCTATGCGCCCCATCGAGTGGGGTATTCAGACGCCAGCATGCCGTAGTAGAGGTCATGGCAGAGTTTCTAGTTCCGGCGGTCCTTCGAACCGCATATATGCTTTGGCCAGTAGACGTGATCAGGAGGCGTCACCGAATGTTGTTACAGGTATACTATCGGTCTTTTTCTGTGATGTATATGCTTTGATAGATCCAGGTTCCACCTTGTCCTACATATCTCCTCTTGTTGCTAATAGAATAGGGATAGAACCTGAGCCGATAGAACCATTTGAGGTAGCTACACCGATAGGAGATTCGGTTATAGCTGAGCGTGTGTATAAAAATTATTCGGTGGTGATATATAGCTGTCATACCTTAGCAGATTTGATAGAGTTGGATATGACCGACTTTGATGTCATTATGGGTATAGATTGGTTGGCTTCTTGTTTTGCCAACGTTGATTGTAGGGAGAAGTTGGTTCGATTTCAGTTTCCAAACGAGCCAGTTATAGAATGGAAAGGGAATGCAGCATCGCCGAGGGGTAAGTTTATTTCATACCTCAAGGCAAGGAAGATGGTCAGAAAATGTTGTATCTATCATTTGGTTCGGGTGCATGATACAGAAGCGGAGGTACCGGCTCTTCAGTCAGTTCCGGTAGTTAGTGAGTTTCCGGATGTATTCCCAGATGATCTTCCAGGTCTCCCTCCAGAGCGGGAGATAGATTTCAGTGTAGATGTATTGCCAGGTACCCAACCTATATCCATTCCTCCTTATAGAATGGCACCTGCAGAGCTGAAGAAGTTGAAAGAGCAGCTGAGAGACTTGTTGGAGAAAGGCTTTATTAGGCCGAGTACATCTCCATGGGGAGCACCAGTGTTATTTGTGAGGAAGAAAGATGGATCGCTGCGGATGTGTATTGATTATAGGCAGCTGAACAAGGTAACCATCAAGAACAGGTACCCCCTTCACAGGATTGATAATTTATTTGACCAATTGCAGGGTGCTAAGTGCTTTTCGAAGATAGACTTGCGGTCAGGTTATCATCAGGTGCGGGTAAGGGAGGCAGATATTCCAAAGACAGCATTCAGAACCCGATATGGACATTATGAGTTTAGGGTGATGTCTTTTAGACTGACCAATACTTCAGCAGTGTTTATGGATTTGATGAACCGGGTATTCAGGTCGTTCTTAGACATGTTCGTCATTGTATTCATTGATGATATCCTGGTTTATTCCCGTTCAGAGCAGGAGCATGCAGACTACTTGAGGACGGTACTTAGGGTCCTCCAGCACCAGCAGTTGTATGCCAAGTTTTCCAAGTGTGAGTTCTGGTTGACTTCGGTGGCATTCTTGGGGCATATTATCGGGGCTGATGGTATTCGGGTGGATACACAGAAGATTGAGGCGGTGAAGACTTGGCCCAGACCTACGACACCTACTGAGGTATGCAGTTTTCTGGGGCTAGCAGGGTATTACAGAAGGTTTTTAGAAAAGTTTGCCTCGATCTCAGCGCCTTTGACTAGGCTAACTCAGAAGGCAGCTAAGTTTCAGTGGACGAATGCTTGTGAGCACAGTTTCCAGTTGTTGAAGGATAAGTTGACTACGGCTCCAGTTCTGACTCTTCCCTATGGACCGGATAGTTATGTCATCTATTGTAATGCTTCAGGTATTGGGCTAGGTTGTGTGTTGATGCAGCATGGCAAAGTTATAGCTTATGCCTCCCGACAGCTCAGAAAGCATGAGAAGAATTATCCCACTCATGATTTGAAGCTAGCAGCGGTGATTCATGCCATGAAGATTTGGAGACATTATTTGTATGGGATTCATGTTGATATTTATACGGATCACAAGAGTCTCCAATATATCTTTAAGCAGAAGGAGTTGAACCTACGGCAGAGGCGGTGGTTAGAGTTGCTAAAGGACTATGATGTTGATATCTTGTACCACCCGGGGAAAGCCAATGTTGTGGCAGATGCTCTTAGCCGTAGATCCATGGGTAGCTTGAAGGATGTGCAGTCAGACAGAAGGGAGATGGTTCGTGAGATACACAAGCTAACTAGTCTTGGAGTCCGGTTGGCGGATTCAGGAGATAGCGGGGTTCTTATTCGGGATGTTGCTGAGTCCTCTATCGTGGAAGAGGTAAACAAACGTCAGTATGAGGATCCTGTTCTGGCCCGGTATAGAGATGCAGCTCTCCGAAAGGGAAAGACTTTATTTGAGATTACACCTGATGATGTGTTGAGGTATGAGGGCATATTATGTGTACCTAATGTTGCAGGGCTATGACAGCAGGTTATGAGAGAGGCACACAATGCCCGTTATTCCATTCATCCAGGGTCGATGAAGATGTACCATGACCTTAGATGCGTGTATTGGTGGGATAGCATGAAAAGCGACATAGCAGAATTTGTTGCCCAGTGCCCGAATTGTCAGCAGGTTAAGGTTGAGCATCAGAAGCCTGGTGGATTATTACAGGAGATTGAGATCCCGACTTGGAAGTGGGAAGTGATCAATATGGACTTCATTACAGGCTTACCTGGCACTCAGCGGAAGTGTGATTCCATATGGGTTATCGTGGATAGGCTGACGAAATCAGCCCATTTTCTTCCAGTGAGGACTACTTACTCAGCTGAGGACTATGCTAGGCTGTACATCAGGGAGATAGTGAGACTGCACGGGGTTCCCACATATATTATATCAGACCGAGGAGCTCAGTTTACAGCTAACTTCTGGAGATCATTCCAGAAGGGATTGGGGACACAAGTGAGTCTCAGCACAGCATTTCATCCTCAGACGGATGGGCGGGAAGAGCGTACTATCCAGACATTAGAAGATATGATGAGGGCCTGTATTATTGACTTCAGAGGTAGTTGGGATGATCATTTACCACTCATTGAGTTTGCCTATAACAACAGCTACCATTTTAGCATCCAGATGGCACCGTACGAGGCCTTATACGGGAGGAAGTGCAGGTCACCTATTGGTTGGTTTGATATATGTGAGACTAAGTTGATCGGCCCAGACATGGTTCAGCAAGCTGTCGATAAGGTGAAGCTCATTCAGGAGAGATTATTAGCAACACAGAGTCGACAGAAGTCATATGCTGATAATCGATGTCGACACTTAGAGTTTCAGGTTGATGATTGGGTGTTCCTAAAGGTGTCACCCATGAAGGGTGTGATGAGGTTTGGCAAGAAGGGGAAGCTTAGCCCAAGGTACATCGGGCCTTACCAGGTCATTCGTAAGATAGGAAATGTTGCCTATGAGTTGGATCTACCATCTGAATTGGAGGCGGTACATCCAGTCTTCCATGTAACTATGCTGCATAAGTGTATTGGTGATCCTTCCAGAGTCTTCCCAGTAGATGATGTCCAGGTGACAGATGAGCTATCTTATGAGGAAAGTCCCATAGCCATACTTGATCGCCAGGTCATGAGATTACGGACGAAGGATGTGGCTTCCGTCAAGGTATTGTGGCGAAACAACAATAGGGAGTAAATGACTTGGGAGGCAGAAGAAGAAATATCCTTACTTGTTCCCTATGACTCCAGGTAATGTAATTTAACTCCTTATTTGATTCTGGTAATTGGGAATTGTATATGAGTGATATATTGTGGCCCTGTGTGGCACCTGTTGGTTTGCTGAATATAGGTGGATAGACATAGTTATAAAGGAGACTCTGCCGAAATTTTTCTAGCATAAAACTTATTATGAACATTCGAGGACGAATGTTTCTAAAGGGGGAAGAATGTTACACCTCGTAAGATTAAGACAATAATTAAGAACGTAATTAAGGAAATAGGATTCAAATATCGGAAATTAGTATACAAGAGGATGTGATTCCGGAAAGATGTTGGTCACAATGAGGGTGACGTTGGAAACTTATAAAAATTTTATAGTCCCGATATGGGTTAATAATGTAATATAAAATTATGACATTGAGGATACGAGGCTTATGAAATTCTCGGTAATTAAAAGAAGTGGGTTTGAGATTTATTAATTGAAGAACTTGGGGGTCAAAGTGTAATAAGAAAAATTCAAATTTTTGTTTATGACCTGCACTCACCTCTTCATCTTCATTCTAACTTAACCAAAAACTCTCCTCTCTTCTCTCCTCCAAGCCCAGCCGAGAAACCCCCACCCATAACCAAATTTAAGGTTTTTATCTCCTCTTCTTAGACTACATTTTTCACCAAAAACAGCCACTGCTTGCAGAGGATTTGCCTAGAAATTTTGAGCTTTTTGGGATAAAATTTTGGAAGAAAAACGTGTAGGGATGATGGTTTAACATTGTAGAACACTTGCATATCAATTGGAGTTGAAGAAGTGAACAAAAAAAGGGAAAGAACTACGAAAACAGTGGAGATTTTCGGACCCGGGCAGTAAGCAAACTTTGCGGACTGTTTTGGACGAAATTTGAGGTATAAAATTCTTCTTTCTATAATATAATTGGAATGCATGTTGTTAGAATTAAGGATATGAATTTGTGTTAAGGAGAAATTGGAATTTGAACAATGCATGTGACAATTTTGGGCTAGTTGCCAATTTGGGACAGATTTTGGTATTGTTGGATTCGTTGGTTATTGTTGTTATTATTATCACTAATTGCATGATGAAATTGAAAGGAAACATTTATATTAAAGTTTAAAATTAGTTATATGGAAGTATTGAAATATGGAATTGGATTTTAGGAGTTAAGAGAAGAGTTATGGAATTATGACATGTTGTGGCCAAGAACTTGCATGAAATCGTTGGACATGTTGAGATGGATATGGACTGTTTTAGGGACTGTTTTGTGGTGTTATAATGCTGAAAATTTAGTTACCATTATGCGTGTTTAAGTGTGGTAATTGCTAATGTAAGTCCTAAAGGAATAAGAGTGTAGAAATGTGTAGAAAGGCTTCACATTCTACCCTCGTTGTTGTTGGAACATGGACTATTTTTGTGGGCTGTTTTAATGTGGATTAAGAGGCTAAATTTACATGAGAAGTGGGTGTGCAAATCCCCTTTGTTGTTGTTTTGGTTGTGCCCTTAATTGGTGTTTGGTTATTGATGTTTTTAGCCTCGTTTGGAAGTTGTGAAAACATGTATAAACAAGGAAAGTGCTGCCCGAAATTTTATAAAATAGGAAGTCGTTATTCGATATAAAGTATGCTAGTGATCATAGAATTGAAGAACGTATTACCATTATTATAGGTTGAAGTTCTAAAACGAGGCGTACTCTAATATTGAGTTGATTAGTTCGTCTAAGAGGTATGTGAACTATTCCTTCTTTCTTTGGCATCATTTTATTTAATGAAAGTACGGCGGACGTACATGATTCTTATACAGTTTAATTCCTAAAGATGTTAGTTATGAGAAGTGCCTATGATTTTTCAGTAAAGAGTTTATTATGACATTATTATAATGATTTTATTGAGTGTCAAATGAAAATTTTGATTGCATATGGTTACTCATGAAATCTACTCGTGCTAAGTGTTATTACTTCACTTCACCGAGTCCGGGGCTGGGTTATGTTCGTGCACAACCTTGCATTTTTCACCGAGTCCCTCACTAGAGGGCCGGGTTACGTAGGATGGATCCATAGATGAGATATGACTTTACCGAGTCCCAGTATGGGCCGGGTTATGATATGACTTCACCGAGTCTCAGTATGAGCCGGGTTATGATATGATTCCACTAAGTCCCGCATTAGTGGGCCGGGTTACGTTACAGGTATATATATGTATATGGACAGGCATTCATGTTTTCTTGACTTGACTCTCATTTTTATAAGGCACAACTGACTTTTATTGTTTATGGCATAGTTGGATTTGGATCCTGATTTTTATACTAATCTCTTGTTATCCATTGGCTACTTATGATCTCAGTTGCAGTATTTCATGTTTACATACTCAGTACATTATTTCGTACTGACCCCCTTTCCTCGGGGGTTGCGTTCATGCCCGCAGGTACAGGTGCTCAGTTTGGTGACCCTCCGATTTAGGTTCCAGCGTAGCTGTTTGGAAAGCTCCTTTGATCCAGAGCTTTATCATTTTGGTACAGAACCCTATTATTTTGATGTATGTATATTTAGGGGCACGACGGGGGCCCTTTCCCGTCATATGTCGTTGTCCTTCTTATAGAGGTCTGTAGACAGTTGTGGGTTGTACTTATGTAAGGGTTATAACTCTGTTTTGGTCAGTCATGCTATTGTACTCTGTGTTGGGGTGTCCCCGTGTATATATGACATTATCTAGTGGCAGCCTTGTCGGCTTGCCTGTTGTATTGTGTTGGCTAGTTGTGACTCCTCAGGAGGCAGGTACATTCGGGGTAAAGGCAGCCTTGTCGGCTTGCCTACCCTGGCATATGTTGTTATTGCAGCGTTATGCTGCCGGATTTCAGACTCATTAAGTGTTAGTTGGATTATGTGTGACAGGTTAGTATAATGACGTCATTAGGGCGGTTAGTCGCGGCCCATCGGGTCGGGTCGTGACATGGGATTTCTAGGCATGACAGTGGGTGAGGTGGGGATGCTGATCTAGGTAGATCTGTGGGATGTGAGGTCGGTGGTTAGTTAGGGATGACGGGCAGGTGTGGGGGTGTCTGTTGGGGTTTCGATTTGTGTCCAGGTGGGTAAGTTGCTGGGCCGTGGGTTAGGTAATATCGGATATGGTGACGGTGGTGGGTTGGGGCCGAACTAGGGTATTGGTGGGTACGGTGTGCCGGTAACTGGAGGTATGGTGGGGGACGGGTGATGCAGTAGAGGGTCATCTATGGTGTTGTCTAGTGGCGGGGACACAATGAGTTGGTGATGGGGGTTCCGGTGACTGGAGGTGTGAACAGTGATGGGGTGCCGGCTGCCAGAAGTGGCGGCAGTCGGCGATGAGTAAGACTGAAGCATAGATGGTGACGGTGATGCACTGACGCTGTCGGAGGTGACAACGGTAGGTGGCAGTGACTGACTTGCGGTGGTTGGTTGATGCTGGACTGGTCGATTGCCCGTAGTGGCAGTGGTTGCCGTAATCTAGGAGGCGGCGGTGGGTTGGATTGATGCCGGGAATGGATGACTCGATGGGGCAGGGGCGGCGGAAACTGGTAATGCCGGAGCAGTGTGTTCCGGCCATGACGGAATAGTGGTGTTATGGCGAAGGAGACAGCTGACGATGGGGAGAGGTCTCACTCATCAAGAAATGTGTAATCCGTATTTTGGAATATTTGGATATTCGAAAATGAGAAGATCGTCTTGTCAAAAGTTGGATTTTACGAGTAGACAAGCATAGCACATATAGCCCCTATGATTTGGTGGAAAATCGATGAAGACACAGGGAGCAGTGCGAGGTGCTAATTTATGGAGAGCAGTGGAGGCAAGATTTGGGTAGCACAAGAAAATGAAAATTCTAAGGTGGTCATAGGACGGGATCCGATGGAAGAGAATTTCGGTGGGGGTTTTGTTGTGAAGAGTACTGGTAGGTAAAATATTAAGGATATAGGCTACCATTTTGATTGTATAGACCCAGAATGACGGGAGGAGAGAGGCATTAAAAAGAAGGGTACGAACCATGTTGTTGATAGTACGGATGATTCGTTCGTCTTTTCCGTTTTGGGGTGAGGTATGGGGACACGAGAAACGGAAGACCGTGCCATTCTTGTGTAAAAATTATGAAATGCAAAATTATTAAAGTCACGATCGTTGTCACATTGGAATGATTTAATGGATTTTTCAAATTGTGTTTTGATAAAGTTACGAAACTCAATAAACTTGGTAAAAACTTCATACCAGAATTTTAGAGGGTAAATCCAGAGAAAGTGAGAAAAGTCATCTAATAACACAAGATAGAATTTATGACCAATGAACTAATAACAGGAGATATCCATAACTCTGCATGAACAATATCAAATGGAGAAAACGTAACACTTAAGGAAGATTGAAAAGGGAGGCGAGCGTGTTTGCCTAAAGGGTGAGAAAAACACGGTTGGGCAGATTTTCCACTAGGACAACAAATTAAATTATTGTTCCGAAAAAAATTTAAAACAGGAGCCACTGGATGTCCAAGTCTATTGTGTCAGGTTGACGGAGAGATAATTGCTAAAGCGGTGCGAGGAAAAACTTGGGCATTTAGAGATGTGGGAGGGGTGACACTGACAGCGGGCGTGTATAGGAAAGGATAGAGGTCCCCCCACTGTTGCATCTCGTAAGGAGTTTCTCGGTACGGAGGTCCGTTATGAAAAACCCAAATGGGTCAAAATTAGTTGATACGGAATTATCCGTGGCAAATTTTCTAACGGATATTAAGTTCTTGATAATATTTGGGGCATATAGGACGTTATTTAGGGAGAAGTGGGGATGCGGTGGTGGGGTTAGTGTGTGGCCAAACCCTTGAATGGAAATGTGATGACCGCTTCCAACCATAATAGATTGTGGAGTATTTAAACTTCGCAGTTTAGGAAGATTACCAGAATTATTGGTGAGGTGAGACGTGGCGCCCGTATCCATATACTACGCATTATCAGACTGTCGAGAAGTCAATATGACGAAAACCGAACCCAACTTGAATTAGGAGAGGCATGGAACGGACTGGTAGGCTGCCTGAGATGTGGAAGGAGTCATTATAGTGGATAGGAAAAAGAAAAAAAATTTGATTGTTCTCGGGTAATGAATAAAACTCTGATTATTTTTTTGTAGAGAGAAAATAAAGCAGAGACAGAACAGGGACAAATGTTTCTTGGGCAGCGGAATAAAACAGAGGACAGGTTGGCAATGAGCAGTCACTGGTCGAATGAAGAGACAGAAAACAACAATTGTTGCTTTGGTCGAATGAGTATACAGCAAGCAAGAATTGTTGCTTTTGGTGATTGATAGGTAGTCGTCGGCTGAGGAAGAATAAGATATAGGGTTTAGGTTTTTAGCTTCTGATACCATGTAAGATTGTAATAATCTCCCTCAGGAGCCTTTCTTATTAATACAAAATATATATATATGTGTACAATGTGGAATCATCATACAATAGAAATCCTATATTTACTATAATTACACAAGACTAAATATGGCTAAATATATATACATGCACACGTGCTAATACTTCTGATAAATTATTTTTAAGAACTTCGTTATTTCCACAAGAAATATATAGGCAAATAGACAATATTAAGTTCAGATTATTTGTCATTTATTTTTAAAATCTCACTTTCAGATTATTGTAATTTATCTTTGAACATACATGAAAGGAAGGACTTTGATATGAATGGGAGATAGATGGTTTGACTTTAAAGGAGAGTGCTTACATTTAAAATACAAAAATTGTACTCCTATGAATATAATCTCTATTTCAGAATTTAGTAGCAATTGCATCTCTGAACATCTCTATTTAGGTTATATTCATTTTTTTTTAAAAAATAATACAATATCATTAAATTTTAGACCTATGATGTTGTAATAAGATCTGCAATGTCGGTTATCAAACAACTCAAAGAAGGAGAAGAAATCTCATCTGTATATTGAATGAATGATCGAGTACAAGAGCTACAAGTATATAATGAAAACTCTGGTACTAACTTCTAAATAGTTTAGTTTACATCCTTAACTTCTATCATGTACCTATTAACCCCATACACTATGTAATGTTGTTCAATAGGCCCCCTTAAGCTGGAGAGTGTAATATTTTCAACATGCCAAGCTTGACAAGTAGAAAAGTATGCTCGACAGAACACAGACTCTTTGTTAACAGATCAACTTGTTGATCAGTGGTGGAGATGTATCTAGTTTCCAACCAGCCTCATTTGATCTTCTCTCTAACAAAGTAATCAATTTCAATGTGTTTCATACTTTTTGCATAGCTGATTTGATATCACAAAAACAATATTAGCTTAGCAATGTATATTCCAAGATCACTGAATAGCCCTACGAACCAAGTGATTTCTGTTATAGCTGTGGCCATACTTCTATACTCATATTTTGCACTACTTCTGAAAACTGCGACTTGCTTATTGGATTTTCAAGTTACCAAAGATTGTCCAAACATCACAAGATATTCACTCATTGATCTCCTAGTTACTGGGCATGCTGTTCAGTCTGAGTCACAAAATGCAGTCAAAGTATCAGTGGCATTTGCTCTCAATAATACTTTCATGCCTGGTGCAAATTTCAGGTACCTCACCACTCTCATTGTTGCATTCATATGAGACACATCGGTACCTCGGGAGATTGCATGGACTGGCTAAGGCTTTGCACTGCATAACTGATATCTAGTCTTGTGATAGTCAAGTAAAACAACTTACTAATCAGTTTCTGGTAACTGTGATATCAGCTCACCACTCCACCTGTAATTCCAGCTTAAGCATCATACTCACTGGTTGTGAGCTTCTGGTTAAGATCCAAAGGTGTAACTATTGGCCTAGCTCCACTCAATCCCATATTTGAAATCAATTCAAAAGTGTACTTTCTTTGATTGAGGAGAATTCCAGTCTAAGATCTCAACGTTATCTTTTCCATACTTCTTGATAAAAATGAATAATCATAAACACTTTGACAGAGACCACCCTAAATCAATGCTTCTAAGTTTAATATTTCATTGTCTTGGGGCCTGCTTAAGATCATAAAGAGATTTGTGTAACTTGCATACCTTATGCTCCCCCTGTGAAAGCCTTGAGAAAACTCAATTTACACCTCCTCATAAAGATCACCCGAAAGCAATGAAAACATCCATTTGCCAAATATTATAGTCTCTAGATGTTGTAAGGGCTATCACAGACCTAACAGTTATCATTTTAGCTACTCGTGAAAAGATTTCATGGTAGTCTAAATCTTTCTTTACTGTAGTCTTTAGCCACAAGTCTGGCTTTGAACATTTCAATCTCTCCATTTGCCTGATACTTGATCTCATATATTCATTTGGAACCTATAGCAGTTTTACCACTAGGCAAAGACACTATAGACCAAGTTCCATTATCCTCTAAGGCATGCACTTCCTGTTGCATGGCTGTAATTTACCTCTGATCAGTGTTGGCTTCTCTGTAAGAATGAGGCTCTTTCAATACAGAGAAAGCAGACATATAATCCTTGTACTTCTTTGTCACTTTGTGATATGACAAAAAAATTGACAGAGGATATGAAGGTGTTGTATGCTGAGATGACTTGTCCATGACATAACTTTCCATCCAAATGGAAGGTTTCCTTGCTCTAGAGGATCTACTTTCACCTTTGTTACTATCAATTGGACCTGGTAATGAGTTCTCAACACGATTGCCCCTATTTTAGGGTGGTCTTTAATTTTTTCCCCCTCAAATTGGTGGTCTTTAATTTTTGTCCTTCACTTGAAAAAATGATCGAAAATACTCTTGAGGTTGTAGGTTCGAATCTCATCAGAGTCAAAAAGGAAAAAAAATCACAAGACAAGATTTCATTAGAAAATATGCATATTCGGCCAAAGTTGTATAGAAATTATATGCCTCCGAAAATACCTCTGAGGTTGTGGGTTCGAATCCCAGTTCAGAAAGAGAGTTTGTGGGTTCGAATCCCAGCAGAGTCAGAAAGAAAAAAAAATCGCAAGAGAATAGACATAATTTCTATGAAAATTTTGTCTTGAGACTTTTTTCCATTTTTACCTCTGTTGGGATTCGAACCCAGAATCTATGATTTAGTAGATCCGCGCATAAAGAGTACTTTGGTCCACAAATTTTCATTAAATGAGAAGTAGAGGTAAAAATTAAAGACCGCAAGGGAATCGACGCAATTTTTGATTTTGAAACAGCTTGGGCCCGAGCTCTAAAGTGTGGGTTCTATTTCCTTTAGCAAAGCCCAATTGGTGAAAATTGGATTTTTGAAATCCGAAGCAACTCAAAACTGCTTTTCCATTTAGATTCCTTTCCCGCAAAAAACAGGGACAGTCTAAACCCCAGCTCACAAAAGGGACACCCGATGAAATATTACGCGAAAGGAAAAAATGGAAAAAAAAATATGATCAAGTATCTATCTGTTTATCTTTAACATATAGCTCGAGAACGTACTTGAACAAATTTTTGTACAGGTCTAGAAAGTAAACACAATTGTTATATACGGAGAAAGGGGAAAATTTAAACTCTCTACAACAAATGGGTACTTCTACAGAAGTCGAGATACATTCTTGCAATAAATTCCTGTAACAGCGTGACTAAGTAGTCATAAGTCTAAACTGATACGTCGTATCTTGCAGACAAGGTTAGCAGTAGGAAGATCAAGCTGATCTCCTGAATCTGCTTTTATAAGTTCCTTGAGCTGATCTTTAGGTGTTGAAAAACATGTCTGGAATGTAGCAAGCACTGTAGGAATTGGCATTGATAGAGCTGAAAGTACATTGCTTAGATACTCAATATCAACAGAAAGCTGTTGTGCTCCACGATCCGTTATATATTGGATCCCTCGAAGCTGTTCCATGTAAAGTGCGGTGGCACCTTCAGCAACCTTCTCAAAAAAAAGGCAAGGGAAAAATAATCAGCTTACAGTTGTGAGAGGAAATACATGTAGAGACACGGAGATAACTAGTTGCTCAATAGTGATGATTTCCTAGAAAGAGGAAAGAAATCACTCCGTACAAGTAGTTCCTAATCAAACTCACTTCTAGATGTTTCCTCCTCTGATATTTTCTACTAAAGTTTATGCTAGTTTCAGGTTTTGCCATTCTAGAGAAATTTTATTCGAGTATTATAGATTATAGATGGAGTAATGGTGTTGTTGGACCAGGTGGAATAAAGGTCAGTTGATAGCACAGATACTTGTAGTTTAAATGCTCAAAACTTCCATCATAAAATATTTAACTAAAACATAGATACCTTAAACATCCATTCAGTTGCAAAGTACTGGGCCTCATCAGCATTGGGATCACTGTTGGAAATATTTTCTACAAGTGGCTCTAGCTGTTGGGGTAAAGTAAGGAGATATTCACCAACACCAGTCACATACGACTGGGGGTATGAACTGAAGGTTGGAAGGGGCCTAGCACTATGTTCTTCAACAGATGACCATACAGGCAGCCGTGACAAATCATTGAAGTGCTGCCGTACTTTTGATATGAGAACATCATAAACAAGCTCATTGACTGAATCTGTGAAAGCTGTAACTCGTTGTGATGCTACTGGAAGTGCATGGAACCTGGGATCTTTAGACTGCAGAAGGCAAAAGACTATCAATGTAAGACCAAATTTCCATTATAGAAGATTGGCAAGGATGCATTAAAGGAATAGAAGAAAGGATAGAATTTCTATGGGACTCAGAAGAAAGACAAGCTCCCATATTGTGGGAGCCACTGACCTGCTCCAATAAATTAAGAAGCTTCCGAGCCTTCTCAGGAATATCCACTAGTCTCACAGCTGCCACATCCAAGGCAGCCTTTAGAGCCACAGATAATTGCCCACTTCCATCATCATTGACTACATTTGGCTTGTCCTGATCAATACTTGACCGAAAAACTGAGAGAGAGAGGCTTGTACTCAACCTAGCAAGAGTAGCCTTGAGGGAAGCTTCAAAGACTGAAGATCTGCTGGTTAAACAATCAGCAACTGTGAGGATCTGCAGAGCACCTTGAACAAATGACCACTCCTCCTCACTTGATGTGAAGTCAACTTTACGTGCATTTGAAGCTGCTTCCCTTCTATCTGCTCCTGTATCTTTCTTTGTACTAATAGCATCCACATCCAGTCCACAAACCGCTCTCAATGATTTTACGTTCTCCTGCAAAGTGGAAATATACTGTAGCATGACATCATCCAGTGCAAGAATTAGCTCATCCACCTCAGAACCACCAGTAAAGTTGATGCATCTTTCAACTGCTGCTTCAAGAAGCAAAATGACTTGTGGAATTGACTCTTCCATCCTTCGGACAGTTTCACTAAGTTCAACCCCCTGGACTCCCACAAGAGTAACAGCAGCTCCTCTGAGATCAAGTCCTGCAATCTCACCAGAGAGAACTGCACGCTCCATCTGTCCATATCTAGATCACAAATTTAGATGCATTAAGTGTACGAATACTTGATACTGAAAAGCAGATGACCCTGTGATTACGGATCCAGATCCTCTGATGACGCCAGAAAAAGTACTTGAGAAAAATGCTCAACAGTCTAAGAGAACCACCCAATGTTGAGACCTATACATGTAAATAGTCAACACGTCTGATAGTACCAGGATGATAATATCTAAGCAGGAAACCTCAAGTTAATTGACCTACGAGTTAATACTTAATTATTACAACCAGCTCCAGCAATGCTTCATCTAGCATAAAGGTCTAGGATGTGAGAGAGAAACAATGCGATGTAATATCGCATATCACAAGATACTAAGTAGTCATTATTCCTAAAAGAACTTGCAGACGAGAAATGAAAGAAGAATCAACTGACCCATATTGCTACTACCCTCATCAAAAGCACTAAATTTTTGCTACTCAATCACCTAGACGAGACCAAACTTTTCCGACTCCATAATCCAAGACTTGAAAGGACAAAGGCTATATATACAACTTACATGATGATGGTACTCAACTCAATCTCACCACATAAATGCATTTCAATCAAATAAAAGACCTTCGCATGAGAGTAAGTGTGCTGCTCCTCAAAAGGAAGCACCAGGAAGAATAGAGAACATTTTGTAACTGGACAAGGGGATGCCATATGCAGCAGAAACAAAATGTGAATTTGTGGAGTCAAAAGAGATGAACAAGAACATTTGTTTTTTGTATGCTTACCGCCTTTTGAAAGATTCATAAGGAAGGTAAACTGCCTTCAGAGCGTGCAACAAAACTTGAGGATCAGCATCTGAAAACAGGTGTTGAATGTTCCTAGCAAAGCTCCCTGTTGTATTATGCAGTTCAATTAGGGCTTCCAAATGTTTAGTCTGAATCTTGGCACCTTTTGGCAAATCTCCATTTGAAATGATACCTGAAATTCAATGCAAAATCTGAGGCAGAATGAACAGAAAGTTATCCAAGAAGTATAGAGATAGTGACTTCCAAAAAGAATATAATAGGGAAATTAGAGCCGAATCTTTCCATGCATAAAGTGGTGATAGTGACATCCAAATAGCCGATTCGCACGCTCAAAACTTCAATTTTCAATCTTCCATATATATAACTACTTTAAGCCATTTATATGCTTGGGAACTAGTTGGACACGGATTCTTCAGAATGTTTGATGAAACAGAGAAGGCAGCATCATAACCGAAAGATCGGAAAACATGAAACTTATGCTTAGATGAAACTACATGCAGCTGTGCAAGAAAACAACAAGTCTATGTTTAGATCATGGTTCTCAAAAACTCCTAAAAATAATAAAACGTCACCTTTAGCCAAGGCTTTTGTCTCAGGCACGGCACCCCCAGTGGCAAGGTTGATCTGTGATGCAAAACTCACACCAACAGCTGACATTGTTTCAATGAGTAGGTTTGGTATAAGAGTTCTGTATTCTTCTGAAAAGGCAAACAGACACCTGCGACAAAAATCTATTGTTCACTAGAAGAACATCAAATGGAAATATCATAGGTTTGTAGCTGTGGCAAGCACAATATCTTTTGTATACTAATTTCTTCATGAAGACTGCTTTCTAGCATGTAATCAGTTGGAAAGGTGTAAAATTGCAGTTGAAACACCAGTCTGGTTGCTTCCACCAGTAACATTTTTGTTTCCTGCTCGTGTCCGACTTTCTGCTTTGGTGCCCAACTAATCCGGACTTGCACCGGAAAGTTCCACTTTGGGGGGTAACCAATCCCTAGCAATGGCGACTCCATTCCCAGGGCTCGAACCCGAGACCTCTGGTCTGGACGATTGCCTCCTTGTTTCTTTTTGGATACTATGAAGGAAAAAATCTAAGCAAAACCTTTAGTAGAGTTGAGAATTCAATGCGTATTATCAAGCACTTCACTTGTCGGTTTTCTATTTTCAGGTGTAAGAAAACAAATATTTCCTCTGCCCTAATTTATGTGGCACAACTTCCTTTTTAGTTTGTCTAAAAAGAATGTCACATTTTTATTTTATAAAAATAATTTGACTTTAAAATTCCCATTTGACCTTTAATGAGATGATTTATTGACACACAAATGTCTGAGGCTTCTTTTAGACCACATGTTTCAAAAGTCTTTCTTTGTTTCTTTGAATCCGCGCAAGGTCAAACGGTGCACATAAATTGGAAGCTGGAACGGAGGGAATACCATATTGCATTGATAATTGATTCTCCATTTGGTTGTGAAGCTTATTTGTCATAGTTATTTCTTGGTGTACCGATAAATTCTTTTGATTTATCTAAATATACCATGAATACAGACGACAATACATGGATAAATGTGAAAGTACTGAAATATATGAAGTAAAAGTCACGTCAACTAAGGCTTGACCATATACAAATCAGTGAGCAAAGATTTTGGAGTCATGTCAAATAAGTGGTGAAATTGTTTTAAATTTCTGATTCAGATACAAAGATGTCGTTTAAAGCTTCTTATTTAAATTTAGTTATCTCATATGCTAAAACTTTAATTTCCTATTCCTAGTCACTAACATATACATCGATAATGATTTATTTATTACGATTTCACATATCAAGCAGCCATGTGTATTTACTCTAGTGCCAGCCACTTCAAGATAGCCATGGCAATGAGGTGCACACCTAAGCACCTTCATGAGTGCAATGAAGTACCGCTTAAGTGAAATGAAGCGCCCAACCTGCAATGCACCTAAGTTTCAGTACTTAGGCGCACCTGGTGCCTCAAGCAAGCCTTTAATAACATTGTCTAAACTGAGAGCAAGCAACAACTTGCTTATGCCCCCCTCCCCCCACAACTACCACAACCCAACCCAGAAAAAAGAAGAAATAGCAATTTATTTAGATTCTTTTACATTTGAGTAGGTATTACAAATGATTGCTATACAGTATATGGAATGTGTCTGCATGTGTACATATTAGACTGATAAGAATAGATACTCCACTTGATCTCAGCCAAAAGGCCGAGAAAGGTATGCGTGGATATATATAAGTTGATAATTTATGCTATGTTTTGGGGAGAAAATATGATTTAGTATCATTGATGTTAACAAAATATGATTTTGGCTGAAAAAGGTGTACTTCTAGCTATAAGGTTTTGCAGTTCTAGGTAAGGAGAATTTCATGGAGAAGTTCTGTTGGTCATTGGACTGTAGAGATTTCTACTTAGCCTTCTAATGCATCTGTTAGATCAGTCACCTGAAGCCTTGGACCAAATTATACTGCTTCTAGAAACCCACGCTACCATGGAAGTAGCTATATTGACAACTTATGCTGTTGTTAACTTAAATTAATATTTCAACAATTAACACTCAATTCCCCCCTTCCCGAACTCCCACAAACCAATTAACCACTTATTTCCCGATCCCTTAACCTGAAAACCAATATACTTTCACCCTTTTGAAGTGAAAAACTGCATAAAAGATGTCTCGATTCCATTCCACATTATACTCGCCACATCATATTGTTCGAACAAAGTGTTGAGATGACTCCAAAGATTCTCTCTGAATATATACTGAATGGCGCATAAAGATGTTATGGTTGCATGTAAGCTTCTTGTAAACAGCTTGGATCGGGTATTATACTTGAATGCCAGTCAGTTTGGTCTCTCCTATGATCCTTACCTTCTACAAGGCTTTTTTATGGTTACCAAGTGTTCGCTCTTTTCTGCTGCTTTGACCCTGGTTTATGTCTTACTTTACTCTTTCTGCTTATGAGTTTGGAATAGTAGCAACCCTATCTAAATCCTACCTTATCAACCAAAAAAGAAATAGTAGCAACCTAATCCGCAGTCCATTGCCCTCAGGTTGCATGAAGTCTTTGACCTTATTTTTTCCTTTGTAATAAGGAGAGAATAGATTTACAGGAGACAAAATAGAGTTCACCCAAGGAAGAAAAGAGAAAAAAGAACATGCAATGGAAATGAAGCCACGAAAATAATCAGAAAGATCGAGCAGTTTTTCAATTTCATGCTTTTATTTTCTACACCTCCACCTATTCATCAGGCAGCCTCCTATAGCCCAGAAACATGTGTCGGGATAATCTACCCACCAATGTTAGAGCAGATAGACTCGCACTGAGTTTTATAGGAGTGTTTCAACCCTGGGACCTCCAGGTTCTTACTCCTATGCCTAAACCACCCAACCACTCCTTTTGGGACTTTTTTCCATTTCATTCTTCTGATAGTGATATTTTTCATTCCTAAGCTGTATTAGTATAAGAACCGACATCGAGATGTCAGTATAGCATATAAGCATGCTCAATCAGTAACCTCAAGTAAGACAAAGTTAAAATGTAAAGCAAGAGAGCATGTGACTTCCAATGTCCAGGACGAAAACGAAGTAGATCTTATTTCCTTTTCTGATAACCGAAAATCCCAAGTGAGTTAGCTGTCCCAACATTAGATGGTCCACAACTCAAAATTCCGGAGAATATAGCTTCCCCAGAATATAGTTGGTCCACAACTCTACCCTGCTTTCACTTAAGTTCCAGGTTGCTAGTCAGAGGCAGGTTCTAACTGTGACGTGCACCCCATTCTCACATCTCGCACTGCGTCCTTCCACTGAACCAAAGCCCTTATTTTTTAAAGTAGAATTATCTAAGAAGAAGTTGCAGAAAAGCTATCCGTACCACTTCCACTCCTGTTCAAGGTAAAGCAACAATTCATCGTAGAAACTAGGCAGCCAACTTGAGAATGATACCATGGACGATTGAAAATCCTGAGAATTCGATAGCCTATCAATTTCACTTTTCTCATTTGCAACTTTATTAGCCTGCTGCCTCAAGTCAAAATCTTCCCAAAGCCGCTTTATTGGCTTGAGGTGGACCTTCGTGTAGTGCAGCTCTAAGGACTTGAACCTCCCAATTCTCAGTAGAATCGCACGCATTTCTTGGGCAACATCAACCTACATAATAGCAACGAGGGTTTTTTACAGTTTTCTTACTGTTTCATGGTGGAAGAATGCATTCATTTGAAAACACAAAATATAACTTTTAAAAAAGGATTACAAAAGGAGAAAGAGACTTTTTGCCTAAAAAAACAAAGGAGAAAGAGAGTTAAAGTCACCTTTCGATTGGTCAGAGCATCTGTTAGTCGAGGTTGGACCATTGAATCTAGTCTGTCTTCTAAAACTTCAAGCTGCCTTCTAATATTGGCAAATTCAGCAACCTGAATATTGCAGGAGACTTAATAAAGAAAGAACTATTTCACTGCCTATGCGACACACATAGGCATGTTACATAAAAATACGCAAGTCGAAACCCACCTCTCCAACAGCTGACAAGCAGTGCCTCATATTTGCCAGAGTTTCTGCAGCCCGTGGAAGATCACCACTGGCAAATACATCCTCCACTGTTGAGCTTAATTGAGTTAAACCAGCAGCATCCTTCCAACAAGAAAATTCAAGTATTTAAAGGTCATAAAAACAGATAATTGCTAGTGTAGCCTTAAATACGGGGAAATTTTTTATCTAGAGTTGAAATATAAGTTAAACATTACTTTAACAAAAGTATTACCTGCAATGTCTCATATGCAGCTTCCATTCTCCGCTTGACAGTATCAACTTTTGCTAGTGTAGCTACAGATTCAGCAGATGATCCTTCAGCCTGCAAAGGAATTCAAAGTTGTGAGAGAGGGAACGACTTATTGCTTTAATTTGTGTGGAGCCTCATTATAAGTTCTACATAGCACACACACTTCTACCTGGTATTTTACCCACAATTATTGGAGAGGGAAGATACATGGCAACTTTAATTTGACAATAAATTACACCACCAGAAATGTTATATGGCAATGAATGTAGGTGCTAAAGTATCCATATGATAAGTGTCACAAAGATGTGGATGATAAGATTGACGTGCGGCTATACAAGATTAGATAAGAATACTGTGCTTGATTTCTATGGTTCTTATTCGAACTTACTGGAGAAGTTAATTAGTCTTATATTAATTGTTGTCTTTAATTATTCAACTAGGGGTAAAGTTGCTGCCAGTAGAAGTCACGGGTTCAAGCCGTGGAAACAGTCTCTTGCAGAAAAAAAATGCAGGGCAAGGCTGCGGACAATAGACCCTTGTAGTCTGACCCTTCCCCTTGCCCGGACCAAGCGCACAGCGGGAGCTTAATGCACCGGGCTGCCCTAATTATTCAATTAGAGGTCTAAATCACATTCATCTTATTTGGTATGATTATGTCATGAGATGAGTTTAATCGGAGAAACATTGTCAGTGAGGATTTATATAGCTGATCCTGACTAGTTTGGAAATGAGAAGTAGCGGTAATTTTTGTTGTTGTTGTTTATATGCCCCCAGATAATTGCTTAAGCAAATTGAGTTGAATACAACTGCTCTTATACGCTTCTTTCTTTTACCATAATGTAGTTCAGGATAAACATCCTGAGTCGGTTCTCTCGAAAACAGCCGATCTACCTGCCAGAGGTAAGTTTTGTATACATTATATCCTCCTCATAACCTATGTTGTGGGATTTCACTCCTCATAACCCATGTTGTGGGATTTCACGGGTATGTTGTTGTTGTAGTTCAGGATAAACATGGAGGACCTATACACATTTTGCTTTCATCTCATAATAGCACGCCTATAATTGAATAGTTTTGTCACCTTTTTAAGCTTAAGGAGGATGGCGGAGAGAGAGGAGCGAAGGGAGAGAGCATCGTCACGGAGGCGGATGACATCGCGAGAGGCGCGGGGAACACGGAGGAGTGCGGCGGCGCTTTGCTCCTCAAGGGAGGCGGAGATCTCTTCGGACACCATCTGAAGCTTCATTTCCAGATCCACCAGATGTTTGTCCAGTGGATCTTGTGGGTGTCGTGACTGGCATGCTGCGTTTATCCATTTTTTCGGATCAAATTTCTCGTCGGAGAAGGAACTCAGATCCACCATCATCATTGCATTTGTATGTATCTTCTCCGGTTTTCACTCTGTTCAATGTGCTTAGTAGAGAAGCGCTAGCATTTTGCAGTGGGAAAAGGGCTCTGAATTGTTCTGAAATCTATAGATTAATTTTGCGACTTCATTTTTTTTTTTTTTTGCCTTAAAAATATACTGCCATTATAGGTTTGGCTCAAAAATACCATTCAACCAATCAAATAGCTCAAAAATACCATTCAACCAATCAAATAGCTCAAAAATATCTTTCGCACTAACAATTATTTTAAAATAAGTCACTTTTATCTTTGAACTATTCAAAATAACGCAATTTTACCCTTGTTTTTTTAAACCTTTGTTAGTAGGGAGGACTATTTGTCTTGGCGTTTGATATATTGACGAGTCACATTCAAGGAAAGGTGTCATGATGCATGTTATTTGCAGATGATATTATATTGATTAACGAGATGTGTCATGAGATGAACGTCACGTTGGAGGTTTGGAGACAGACTCGAAAGTTGAAAGGTTTCAGGTTAAGTAAGACTAAGCCAAAATACGTGGAGTGCAAGTTTAGTGTGGTGACGAGTGACACTAACATGGAAGTGAGTCTGGACTCACAGGTCATCCCGAGGAAAGAGAGTTTCAAGTACATGGGGTCATAATCCAAAGCAATGGGAAGATTGACTAGAATGTCAATATATCGTATTGGAGCATGGTGGTTGAGATGGAGGCTCGCATCTGGTGGCATGTGTGATAAGAAGGTCTCACCAAGACTTAGAGGTAAGTTTTACAGAATAGTAGTTAGATCAATGTTGTTGTATGGAGCGGAGTGTTGGTCAATCAAAAACTCTCATCTCCAGAAGATCAAAGTTGCGAAAATGAGGATGTTAAGATGGATATGTGGACTTACTATAAGAGATATGATCAGAAATTCGGGACAAGATAAGAGTGGACTCTGTGGCAGATAAGATACAGGAGGCGAGGCTGAGATAGTTCGAAACATATCCATAGGAGAGGCACAGGCGCTCCGGTAAGGAGGTGTGAGAGGCTGGCGATAAAGGGCTAGAAGAGATGTAAAAGTATGCCGAAAAAGTATTGGGCAGAGTTGATCAGGCAGGATATGACAAGTCTTCATCTTACCAAAGACATGACCCTAGATAGAGGGTGTGGAAGTCTAGGATTAGGATAGAAGGCTAGTGGTAGGACTAGTAATATTTTCCTTCTTGTTGAATCAGCATTATTTCCGTTATTTTCTTGTATTTTTATTTTAGTATTCGCTTGTTTCTTATTCTTGCATATGATATTCATCGATCTAGAAAATACTTACGACAAAGTCCCAAATGAGGTTCTATGGAGATGCATGGAGGCTAGGGGTGTACCTGCGGAGTACACTAGGGCGATCAAAGACATGTATAATGTAGCTAAGATCAGGATTAGGACAGTGGGAGAAGACTCGGAGCACTTTCCAGTGATGATGGGATTGAATCATGGATCAGCTCTTAACCCATTTTTATTTGCCTTGGTGATGGATGACGCAACAAATACAAGGTGAGGTGTCATGGTGTACGTTATTCGCGGATGACATAATTCTGATTGACAAGACTCGCAACGGAGTTAACGCTAAGTTGAAGGTATGGAAACAGACCCTAAAAAATAAAATGGTTCAGGTTGAGTTGGATCAAGATAGAATACTTGGAGTACAAGTTCAATAACGTAATACACGAGGTTGGTGTGGAAGTGAGGCTAGGAACTCAGGTCATTCAGAAGAAATAAAGTTTCAAGTATCTTGGGTCTATTATCCATGGAAATGGAGATATCGACGTTGATGTCACACATCGGATTGGGCATAGATGAAATAGAGGCTCACATTCGGAATCTTGTGTGACAAGAAGGTGTCACCAAAACTTAAAGGTAAGTTCTACAGAGTTGTGGTTAGACGTACTATGTTGTATAAGGTGGAGTGTTGGGCTGTTAAGAACTCTCACGTTCAAAATATAAATGTTACGGAAATGAGGATGCTACGATGGATGTATGGACATACTAGGAGAGATAGGATTAGAAATAAAGAAATCCGGGATAAGGTGGGAATGACTTTGGTGGAGGATAAGATGCGGGAAGCGAAACTAAGATGGTTCGGGCATGTGCATATGAGATGCACAGATGCCCAGTGTGGATGTGTGAGAGGTTATCTACGGACGGTTTCAGGAGAGACAGGGGTAGGTCGAAGAAGTATTGGGGAGAGTGATTAGACAGGATATGTCGCAGGTCCAACTTACCGAGGACATGACCTTAGATAGGATGTTATGGAGGAAAAATATTATAGTAGAAGGTTAGAAAGTAATTGAGTGTTGTCCTACTTATTCTTTCATACTAGTAATCATAATAATATTTTGGTAGTCCCTTGTCTTTCGATTTCTGTTACTATTTATTTCTTTTTGTACTTTGATTATTCTCCTACATGTCTGTTTGTTTCATTTCGTTACCTTTTTTTTTGTTATTACTGTTTATTATTATTGTTGCTTTCGTTTCTACTTGAGTCAGAGGTCTATCGGAAACAACCTCCATATCAATCAAAAGGTAGGGGTAAGGTATGCGTATACTCTACCATGCCCAGACCCCACCTGATAAGATTATATTGGGTATATTGTTGTTGTTGTTTGTTTCTTATTCTTAGTCTTCTATTACTATTTGGTGTCTCTTATGCTTTAGTTTTCTTACTATCATGATGTTGTTTCTACTTTACTTGAGCCTAGTGTCTATTGAAAATAGCCTCTCTATTTGTCAAGGTAGGGGTAAGTTCTGCGTACACTTTACCTTCTCCAAACTCCACTTGTTGGAACCACACTAGGTATGTTATTTTTGTTGTTGTTAGGAGGGAGGGGGAAGGGATTGAATGTGTGAGACATATAATAACAACATAAGAAATTATGTAGTTTAAATACATTCTATTTTAACAAACAAAAAATGATGATATATACTTTTAATATTATTTTTCTACATTAATAAGGGATATATTTTACTAAATCTAAGAATGATTTAATAAAAGAAATCAAAATTAATTATAACTTGTTACACTATATTACTTATTGTAATTTTAAGTCATCCAAGTTTCAGTTGAGGGCCAATAAAAGATAACTGAGCATCGAAAACAACCTCTCTACCTTCTCAAAGTAGGGATAACGTATGCGTACACCCTACCCTCTCCAGATCCCACTTGTGGGATCACATTGGGTTATTGTTGTTGTTGTTATTGAGTAACATTAAGTAAAAAAAAAAGTATTGTAGGTAATTAAATTTTATATAAAACATAAAATTTGACATTGTATAAAAAATGTAATTGAAAATGGTCAAAATTATCTCATAATCTCTAATATAAATTTTTGCTCAAGTCTTTACAATATTAAAAGCATTTGTCTCGATCTTTAATGGAGGGCAAAATTGGATCATTTTACATTGTTTTGGAACAGTCATTAGTAGGAAGGTTATTTTTGAGCTATTTGACTAATTGGAGAGCATCTTTGAGCTAAAAATTATTTTGATATTTTTTATCCAAAAATATAACGGTGAGCAAAATTGATCTATTTCAAAAGTTTTGGAGCATTTTTGACCCCTTTCCCTTTTACTTTTCACCCCTTTCTTTTTCTTAAAAGAATACTAAGAAAACTAATGAATTTGTCAGCCGTCCTCAATGATCTCAAATAATTTATGAAATAATCCTTTTTAATATATATATATATATATATATATATATATAATATTAAATAAGTGTTTTTAATCTACAAATTTACATAGATTGGACTTTAAGTTTTAATGTATTTTATTATTAGCCTAAAATTAAACTTCCCTCCAAATTTAAACTATAGAGAGTTCCCTCCTACCTCAAGAATTAGCAATTGACTGGTGTTTTAAAAAAATTATTATTTATTTCACCAGTTAAATTATCAACTTTTCCTTCTATATACAAGTTTATTTTTTGGATATAATTTCTCATTTTAAAATTTTTATTTTCACGTTGTTGGTTATGTTCGTTATTCCCCTTCTATTTCACCTCATGTGACATGTCTAAATTTGATGCATTCTCTTACTTTAAGTTGTGGTTCAAAATTTGTTGACAATTAAATTAGAAAATTTATGAATTTGCGGAATTTATTACCCTTTTTAAATAATTATTTTTTATATTGCATCCATTGAGTAATTTAGTGTTCCTCTTTTATCTTCACTTTTATAAAAAAAAAAAAATTGAATTTTGATTACTTTTCCCTTTCTTTTTAAATTTTGTTACGTGGAACTCGTTCACTGTTACCAATTGAAAATCCCAATTTTCCCTTTTCACTTCCTTCTACCCATCCATAGAGAGAACTTGACGACAATGTTTCCTTCCCCTATATCCACATTTTTTCATTTGTGAGTTGTAGCCAACTATACTGATCTTTTTTTTCTTTGAACAATTGAAATATACTGCCTTCGTCCCAAAAAGATTGACACTTATCATTTTTAAAAGTCAAACGAATTGTTTTTTTACCGTAATTTTTTCTAACGTCTTTTAAATATTTTAAATTATTAATTATGATGACTTATAGTATTTTTTTCGTAATTTCCAAATATATAGATTTTATTTCAAAAAAATAAATATTTTATATTTTAACACACAATCATAATTAGGAAGTTTGACTCTCGAAAAGGAAAAAGTGTCAATTGTTTTGGGACAGAGGGAGTATATACTAATCATAACAACTATCGGACGATATTAGCAAGGGATTAGGCTTTGCAACAGTAACCCAAAATAATTAGGATCTGTTATCCAACTCTACCAAAACCCAAAAATGAGCAATGCATCTGAACCAATAAGACGGTCATGACCCACGCCACGCAAAAGCTCTACCGCCTCTCCTCTATTTATTTGTCTAAGGATCACCTAAAACTAGGGGCGAGCACGGGTACAGGGTATCCAGATATTCGATCGGAACTGACACTAACGGGGTAGGTTCCGGGTAGATATATTATAATAATGAGTAGATTCCGGGTAGTAAAATTAGGAACCGATCAATGTCGATTTCCGAAACCTATGAAACAGGGTAACCGGATCCGGAATCGATACCCGAAACCTATGAAATATTAAATATTTTCACTTTTTTAATTCCATTATTTTTTAGTTAATAAAAAAAAGAAAAAAAAAGTTATACTAAAGTACACCATTTAAGAGGGAAAAAACCAAATGCAGAACAGTCACTTTCACCGTCAAGAAATAAATCAAATAATACAAAGTGACAATCATAAGCAGAGAAAAAGTCAAAAGCGGTAGAAAACTGAAAAACTGAATTTTTTAAACTATGTACTCCTTTAAGTTATTGAAAAAGAAAGTTGAAACGAAAACCAAAGCAAATCTTTGAAACATTCTTGGGATATTTGCTCCAAAAGGATTCTTTATGAGTTTTGTGGCACTGGCTTTCAGAGGATAAGCAGACGAGTTTATTCCTAAACCAAAGTTGTTATACGAAGGCATTATTTTGCACAAAGAAATACCAATTCCGGGTACCCGGGAACCTATCCGGAACCGCAGGATCCGGGTAGGTTCCGGGTAATGATTGTTACGGGTAGGTTCCGGGTAGTAAATTTAGGAACCGATCTTTTACTGGGTAGGATCCGGATAGTTCAAAAACATTAAGGTACCCGGACCCGCTCACCCCTACCTAAAACCACCTTGTAAATTACAAAACATCATCTATTCTCATATTCTTTAGCCGACGCGCCATCGTTGAGAATCATCTCAACCACCTTCATAAAAAATCGAAACCCATTTTTTTGTCAAAACACAGAGAATAGCAGCAAAGTTTCAAAAATAAGAAACCTAAAACTGGAAAACGTCATATCTTTTTGTATATCGTATGTGTATGATATGTATATAAGTTGTATATCATACATATTTTTTCATGGATTACCAATATAAATGATATATAGGAGATACATGAATATACACGTAAAATATATAAGATATATATACAAGGGATATATATTGGTGTAACGATCCGTTTGGTCGTTTAGGCATTTTACCATTTTACCCCTGTTGACCCTTCCCTTAGCATCGTTAGAGTGTACCCGACTTGCTGGATGGGTGGAGGGGTTTTCGAGATAGTTGGGCGAGTCTTGATTGATTTTGAGAAAATTAGAAGCTTTAAGTTGAATAAGTGAAAAAGTCTTGACCAATAGTTGACTTTTGAATGTATGGTTTGTTTTCGGGTTTCGTCGCTTACGGTAGGTCCGGAACGTCATTTGTGACTTAGTCGAGTCTTTGGTTTGCTTCCCAAGGCATTCAGATGTGTTTTGAGTTGTTAATTGCTAATTTGTGAAACTTGGGAAAATTTTGTAGAAAAGTGTATTTTAGCATTCGAATGAGTATTCCGAGTGCGCGAGCAAGTTTGTAGCGTCGTTTACACTTGGGCAACATATTTGATTTGTGTCCGGGAGGTCTCGGGTGAGTTTATGGTGTTGGATGGAGAATTGGATTATTTGTTATAGCTGTTGGTTCTGGTACAATCACACCAGCAATATGATGGCCGCACTTGCGGAGCTGCTTTTGCGAAAGTTGGTCCGCAGATGAGAGCTCCAATGGGATGGGGAAGGGCCGCATTTGCGGAATCCTAGTGCGCAGATGCAAGCCGCTTCTACGGACTCTCTCCGCTTCGGCGTTGTTTGGTGACTTAAGTTGGGGCCTTTTCTGCGGTCATGATTCCGCAGAAGCGAGGCCACTCCTACGAGGAAAGTTTCGCATGAGTGGAATCACTGAATTAGAAATCCCTTTTTATGTCTTTGTTTTCAATTAAAATCTCATTCATCCAAAAATCATATTTGAGACCTAGAAAACTCGGCCATAGGCAAATTCAGGAGGGCTTTCAAGATTCTTCACTTGGGTAAACTCCTTATCATCTTTTTATGATCGTGTCTTAAATTAATTAGAGATTTCATGTTAGAAACTATAATCTAAGTTGAGAATTTTGTGGATTCATTAAGTTGAAAATATGAGTCTTCTTTAATTAATATTGGATTGTATGAGTAAATTTCATAGTCTTAGCTTGTTTAAGCCTTGGGTAAACTATTTCTATCACGATTTTCAAACCTGATCCGAATTTCAAATGATTTGATTCAAGGGTTTTGACACAAAGCGAATTTTGGTAAATAGTGAAATATAAGGTCAAATTGTGACTAATTTTTCATCAAATTTAAGAATATAACTATTTAGGCTATTGATTATATGTTTTTAAATTAAAGTTTCGATTTTGCCCTCATGGGCCCAGAGTCACTTTTTGAGTTGTGGTTGGGTTTTAAAGCTTATCTTTGTGGATCTATTTAATTGTGTGTTAACGTAGAATCTATAATATCTATACTACGATCGTTGGAAGCTCTCTGAAAAGGCAAGACCTTGGCATGATAGTTCGTGGCACATGTTCGGCCAAGAGGTAGGCTACGATTTAATATTACCAGACTCCGATAGAAGCATGTAGTTGTTATAAATATTGAGATGTATTGGGCGTGATGGGGTCCCACCTAGCGGTCGTGATGATCACTTGAATGGGTACCGGTGTTGAACTGTCTTGATGGGTGTTTTGGGGAATCAACCTTAGGGTTAATTTTAACTGATGTTATGTGGCCTTGTCGCCATTACTTAGGATTGTCTCCATTGATTGATACTTGTTGTGTTACTCATCACATATGTTTCTGATATGAAAAGCTGATTTTATGAGATTATGTGTTATTAAACTCTGAAGCATGTGTTATTCATCTCCTATATTTGATTGCATCTCATGCACCATGATTACTTGTCTTATTATTATTGCATTCATACACTCATGATTGCTGTGATATCGATCTGAGTGGCATGGAATGTTGTGGGTCCATTGAGATAGGAAATGAAAGGTAATGATATTATTATGAGATGGCTTAGAACATTGAGATGATGATAATAAATTGATATGGCTCGACAAATGAGTCTTGCGTTCTAGTCAGAATCGTGTGTGAATTTTGGCTGGCTAGGAGCGGTATATGGACGGCGTGGATCCCCCATGGATCATATCTATATGGCAAATCATATAGAGTGTGTATGCCAGTTGATGGAAATGTACCTTGCATTTGATTACATTCATTCATACATATTAATTACTTGAGATTTGTGCTTGATTTGGATTGATTATCATGATAAGGTGGATTCGTTGATTGAACTTCCATGATTTCCGAGTTGCCTAAGTGTTGAATCCTTTATGTGATTGAAAGTGACCTATGGGAATAATTGCCTGAGTTGATAGGGAGACTAGAAGACTAATGAGTTGTTGTGTTGTCATTGTAAATATCATCTCGTGTGTTTATATATATGCCCAACTTCGTCCTAAATAGGAGATTCATGACGAAATCACTTACTCGAACATAATAGGGTTATGTAATAAACTGGCATGTACCACATTCTTGGATGTACTGATAGTAATCAGGTTTGCAAGTTAGGGTTAATATCAAGTTAATAATGATGTTGCATGTTAATCATATGCTTTCATGAGAGGTTGCATGATGATTGTATTCCTTAATTGGTTAACTATCCTCATTAGATGACTAATAAAGTATGCAGAGTTAGGATAAGTATGACCTAGACAAGTTGATTAATGACTAGTGGACTTACTTGTATGAGTTGTAGGTGCTACTATGGATTGGATTGTAACTTAAGAGTAGGATTAATTCTGTAGGTGAATGTGACATATGTGCTTAGTCAGAATGAGTAGGTTAGTACTACTCGCATGTCAACTTGATATTTATGCATGTTACGTGCTATCTGTCGTTGTCATACTATCATGCTTACCAGGGTACGTTATGTACTCATACTATAATTGTTGCATCTTTTACGTGGATGCATGTATAGCGAATGGTTCAGGTTGCCGCTTCAGAGTACATGAAGGTTTGATGCATGTCACTCATCCTATCGGCGGTCTTGGTTTTCGTCTTAGTCAGGATGCCCTTATTAATTCAAGGCAGTGACCTGTTTTACTTTTCTATTCACTTGTATTCTTAGTAGTCCTTGTCGAGTCAGGCAATGTTTTGGGAAAAGTTGTATTGTAAAGGATTTGATATTTAGAAATTTGGATGAAGAATTGTTTTATCTTTATAGTTCCTTTAATTATTTCTGCAATATTTATATTCGGGTTAAAAAGATTTTGGAGATGGTTCACCTACCGGAGGAAGTAGTATATGTGCCATCATGACCCGTGAATTGGATCGTGAAAATTGATTTATACGAAATGTATACAAATATGCTCAGAGATGGAGTCATCTTCAAGCTCGATTTTCAATTTAAAAATCAGCTTAAACCTACCTTAAATGGTCTTCAAACACCTTCGAAATTGATATTCAATCTGTAACATATTCCCAGTGAAACCCGATATCACCAAATCGCACAATTGAGAAAGATAAAAAAATTCAAACTAAGCTTCAATGGTCTTTAACCAATTGAAATGACTAATTTCGTCTGGTTTGGTGGGTGGACTTTTGACAATTGCTCACTTTAGAGGTGGTGGAGACATTTTTAATGAGAGAGATGAAGGAACTGGTGCAATGGTCATGTGGTGGCATGGGGACATTGTTAGATATACATATGATATACCATATATCATATGTATATCATACGGTGCATAGTCTCGGGTTTGCGGTACATAGTGTATATTTAGTTTAGGCAATATTTGGGTGTAATTAGTATTGTATACTTACCATAATTGGATTACTATAATTGTATAGTTAGTGTCCAAATAGAATAAGGTTTTACGAGTAGAATAGGAATAGGATTCTCCTATTATGGAAATATGTAAATTGTATATATACTCTTTCAATTAATGAAAATAATCAAGAAATTATTTTTTCATGGTATCAGAAGTCTAGGTCTTAAAATCCTCTCCAAAAATTCTTCCTCCTTCTCGTCCTAAGCCTCGAAAACCGAGCCCTCCATCTCGGTTTTTGTGCAGACGATTCATTGTTCTCCCAATTTTTTTCTTCCAAAACCCTCAATCACATATTATTCTATCAGTATGTCTACATCAAAGAACACGTTTCATTATGCCCTTGCAGTTTCTAACATCAAGAATAACATCCCTCTTGTTCTTGAAATAGAAAATGTCCAATATGCGACGTGGGCCGAACTGTTCAAAATTCACGCACGCTCGCATCAAGTCATCCATCACATAATCCCCGCGGATCCTGAGGAAAATGCGAGGATGATCCTAAGTTGTGGACGACTCTTGATGCCACTGTCCTTCAGTGGATATATTACATATTTTCTACCGACCTTTTGCAAACGATATTGAGTCTGACGCTACGGCACAGACGACTTGGGATAGACTGCGTGATATATTTCAAGATAATCAAAATTCTAGAGCTGTTACTCTTGAGTAGGATTTCTCCCACGTCAATATGAAAGATTTCCCTAACGTTTCGGTTTATTGCAAAAGATTAAAGGAATTGGCGGACCAACTCCGCAACGTTGGTGCGCCGGTTTTGAATGATCGTTTGGTCCTCCAAATGGTTTCAGGCCTCTCCGAGGTCCATAGTGGTGTCGGCACGCTTCTTCGTCAAAGCAATCATCTTCCCAAATTTTATCAAGCTCGTTCTATACTTACACTCGAAGAAGCGGGCATGGCTAAAAAGGAAGCTACCGGTGCTAGTTATGTGGTCATGATGACCGAGTCCATTGTTCATCCTATCGGTTCCAACAACTCGGGCCAAAACTGCAATAACGGTGGCGGCAAAAAGGGGAGAAATAAGAAAAATAATGGCAACAATGGCGGCAGCCGGAATAGTGGTGGTGGCGGTGGTGCCCCTCGGGGCAGTCAGCATCAGCATCAGTTTTGGGCACCGTAGTGGCCCCCTATGAAATGGCAGTGGGCCCCACAGTTTGGGCCAAACAGTGGCAGCCCAGCGATGCAGCCTCACTGGTAGTGGGCTGGCCAGCAGCAGCGGCGGCCTAACATGCAGTGGCCCATTTTCGGTAATCTATCTGGTCCGAGGCAGCAAGTAGGGGTACTTGACCCTCGACCCCCGCAGGCCCATCACGCAATGGCCTTCACTTCTACAGACATTGAAGCCGCAATGCACACGCTTGGATTAAATCCTCCGGACTCAAATTGGTATATGGACATCGGTGCCACTACCCACATGACATCCGATTCAGCTACTTTCTCGTCTAATTCTAATTTGAGCAACCCTAGTGATATAATCGTTGGTAATGGTAATTCTGTTCCAATTCGTGGTTATGGTCATAAAACTTTGTCTCCCCCCCCCCCCATCCACCCCTTATCATGAAAAATACCCTTCATGCCCCCAAATTGATTAAAAATTTAGTGTATGTCCGTAAATTCACCGATGATAATTCTGTGTCTATTGAATTTGATCCATTTGGTTTCTCTGTGAAGGATTTCAAGACGGGGAGTCCTCTCATGAGGTGTGATAGTAGGGGAGATCTTTATCCTATCACACCCAGTTCCGGTCCATCGAGTCAAGCCTTGCCGTCAGCGTTTACAACCCTTGCCCCTTCTTTGTGGCATGTTCATCTTGGTCATCCGGGGTCGTCTATTTTGTCTTCCTTAGATAAAAATAATTTTATTTCATGTAAGGGTAAGCGTAGTACTCCGAATTGTCATTCTTGTTCTTTAGGAAAAATTGTTAGGTTGCCGTTTGTAGAGTCTAATTCTCATACTTTAATGCCATTTGATATTATTCATAGCGACTTATGGATATCTCATGTTCTTAGTTCTTTGGGTCATCGGTATTATGTTATCTTTTTGGATGATTATTCTAAAATTTTATGGACTTTTCCGATAGCGAAAAAATCTCAAGTTTTTTTCGTCTTAAAATTTAGAGCTTTCATTAGAACCCAATTTGAATGAGAAATAAAAAATATCCAATGTGACAATGGCAAAAAATATCCGCACTTTATTGATTCATGCTTCCGTACCCCCATCTTTTTGGCATCATGCTCTACAAATGGCTACATATCTTCTTAACATTCTTCCTTCCAAAGGTTTGACGTATTCTTCCCCCCTACAAATTTTATATAATAAAACACCTTCGTATTCCCATCTTAGGGTCTTTGGGTGCTTGTGTTATCCACTCTTTCCGTCCACCATAATTAACAAACTTCAGGCCTGTTCTACCCCGTGTGTGTTCTTGGGTTATCCGTCAAACCATCGTCGTTCAAATGTTTTGATTTGTCTTCTAATAAAATTATCATTAGTCGCCATGTAATATTTGATGAATCTCAATTTTCGTTTGCTAAGGTTAGTACTCTCGTGCCTAGTTCGTATAATTTTTTGAATGATGATATATCCACGTACATTATTCACCATTTTTCGGACGTATCCCGCACCCCAAATCTGCCAGCGGGCCCACTGCTCGCTGGTCCTCCAGATACATCGTCACCTCCAGTTCTGGGTCCAGCAATTGGCCCAACTATTCTGCCCAGTTGACGGGTCCAGTATTGGCCCAAGTCGTGCTTCCAGTTCTGGCCTAGTCCCTATTCCAGTCTCCGTTCCAGCCAGTCTCCGTGTTGTTTCCCAAAATCCGCCCAATGCTTCCTCGAGTCATAGGCCAGTCACTCGTAGTCAACGAGGTATTTTTACACCAAAAGACATTTTAATTTAAATTCTAATGTTCTTAAATCACCCTTACCTCGTAATCCTGTGTCTGCTTTATATGACCCGAATTGGAAAATTGCTATGACCGACGAATATACTGCTCTTATTGATAATAAGACGTGGGAATTGGTTCCCCGTCCATCCGGTGTTAATATTATTCGGTCTATGTGGATTTTTGCTCATAAGGATAATTCAGACGGTTCGTTTGCAAGGCATAAGGCTCGGCTTGTGGGTGATGGTAAGACTCAGCAGGTTGGTGTAGATTGTGGGGAGACGTTTAGTCCGGTGGTCAAGCCGACTACCATTCGCACTGTACTCAGCTTGGCTTTTTCGAAAGCATGGCCTATCCATCAGTTAGATGTCAAGAATGCTTTCTTACATGATGATCTCAAGGAAACAGTCTATATGCATCAGCCCTTAGGGTTTAGGGATCCCAAATATCCTAATCATGTCTGTTTGTTGAAAAAGTCCTTATATGGGCTTAAGCAGTCTCCACGGGCTTGATATAAGAGGTTTGCCGACTATGTCTCGACTATTGGGTTCACTCACAGCAGGTCGGATAATTCCTTGTTCATATATCATCGTAGTTCGTCCTTGGCTTATATTTTATTATACATGGATGATATTATCTTGACTGCCTCTTCCGATGCAGTACGCCAGTCGATCATGACATTGCTCAGTTCTGAGTTTGCTATGAAAGACTTGGGGCCCTTGAGTTATTTTTTGGGGATTACTGTCACTCGTCATGCATGTGGGTTGTTCTTATCACAGAGGAAGTATGCAGCCGAAATTATTGAGAGGGCTGGGATGTCATTATGTAAGTCCATGTCCACTCCATTTGATACTAAACCTAAATTGGGTGCTGCGGCCGGCGCACCATACGAGGATCCGACCCGCTATCGTAGTCTTGCAGGGGGCCTTCAGTAACTTACATTCACGAGACTAGATATTACGTATGTCGTACAACATGTGTGTTTGTTTATGCATGATCCCAGGGTTGATCACATAAATGCGCTCAAACGCATCATTAGATATATTCAGGGTACACTTGACTATGACTTGCATTTATATCCTTCCTCGACGTCCACACTTGTCTCGTATACAGATGCTGATTGGGGTGGCTGTCCGGACAGCAGACGGTCTACGTCTGGCTATTGCATGTTTCTTGGTAATAACTTGGTCTCTGGTCTGCTAAACGTCAGTCGACTTTGTCCAGCTCCAGTGCCGAGACTGAGTATCGAGGAGTAGCTAATGTGGTCTCTGAATCATGTTGGTTACGTAATTTCCTGTTAGAGCTTCATTGTCCTATCCAGAAAGCGACATTGGTTTATTGTGATAATATTAGTGTCATCTATCTGTCGGGTAATCCGGTTCACCACCAGCGCACTAAACATATCGATATGGACATTCACTTTGTTCGCGAAAAGGTTGCTCGTGGTCAGGTACGCGTCTGCCATGTCTCGTCCCGGTATCAAATAGCCGACATCTTTACAAAGGGTCTTCCCTCGGTCCCTTTTGAAGATTTTAGGGACAATCTCAGCGTTCGAAGACCGTCTGCTTTGACTGCGGGGGTGTGTTAGATATACATATGATATACCATATATCATATGTATATCATACGGTACATAGTCTCGGGTTTGCGGTACATAGTGTATATTTAGTTTAGGTAATATTTGGGTGTAACTAGTATTGTATACTTACCATAATTGTATAGTTAGTGTCCAAATAGAATAAGGTTTTAGGAGTAGAATAAGAATATGATTCTCCTATTATGGAAATATGTAAATTGTATATATACTCTTTCAATTAATGAAAATAATCAAGGAATTATTTCTTTCAGACATCAATGCAGGAAGGGCAATGGAGGCGCTAATAGATAATGAAGGTGATGATATATTTAAAGGAGAAAGTACATGGTACTGCCACAAGCAAAAAGAAAAGGCTCAAAAAAACTTAAATTTAAGTAAATGACCCGAAATAACTCTTAGGCCCAAAATAAAGATAAGTTTAGCCAAACCTTACTTACTCACTTCCTCTTTTATTTCTTTCCCCTCTCACTGAACCACCACCCAAACTTTCACTGGACGTCGACGACCACGATGCCGCCACACTTCTCCAGCAAACTCCAACACCGTAGAACTTGATACAATATACACAATATATTCTTTTGATATCATTAATGATCTTGTATATCTGTAGTTATGGTAGTAATACTATTGTATAATTACTTAACTAATACAAAAGATTTCTACCATAACTACAGATATACAAGATCACTAATGATATCAAAAAAATATATATGATATATATTCTATCCGAACTGATGTCGACGAACTCCGGTGGCCGGAAAATGGGAATGGAGAAGATTGAATCGGGTAAGAAAAAAATTTCAACCAATGCCTCTAGCGTCCTTGCGCTAGATTGATTTTTTTACTATTACTACTTTCAAAATTCTCCAATAAATCAGTTGACACACACACTCCTCTGCAGACTTTATTCTCTTAATTTCTGGCAAATTAAAACACCACGAAGAAATAGTAATGCTGGTGGGTCTTAGTATGAATTTATTGATGAGGGTGTGTTTCTTTCTGGTCCTTGTTTTCAAATTAAGCAATAGGTTCTATCCTCCATCTTGTTTGCGAATTGAATGCCCAAAATATGAGTTGATTGAATCTGGGGAAGACTATGAAATTCGTCGTTACAATTTTTGTTTTTTATCTCTTCAGATCCATCTCATTTTTGGATTGTGTTTTTTCAAAAAAAATCCTCAAAACATATATAATATGTGTATAAGTGAGTATACGTTGATTATATATTTATTATACATAAATTATACAATAATGATATAATTTTTATACATATTATTATAAGAATATATATTCTATACAACAATGATACCGTTTCTATACATATGATACATTTTTTATATATTAATGATACAGTTTATATACA
Source organism: Anisodus tanguticus (assembly GCA_034509755.1). NCBI lineage: Eukaryota > Viridiplantae > Streptophyta > Magnoliopsida > Solanales > Solanaceae > Anisodus > Anisodus tanguticus. The sequence goes on along the minus strand of CM067553.1, from coordinate 17,558,465 downwards.
TATGCTTGAATTAATTAAAAAATGACTAAAAAATAAAATTATCTTGAAAAGGCTAAAAACTATTTTTAAAATTCTTGGGTCATTGGGTGTCAATAATTTCACCTGAATGGCCATTTTTGTCATTTTCCCATATGTTTATGGAAAAAGATTGGTCAATTTTATTCCATTTAATAAGTGGAGTTGTCATAGTGTTACCAATTTTATTCCATTAAGTGGAGTTGTCAGTGTGTTAAATTCTCTTTATTTTTTAATTAGTTTTTATCTAATTGAGTATTACATTCTTTCATCACTACATGAACAACTGCTTAGCTTTGGTGGAGAAAAAAGAGAAAAATTAAAAGACAATTAGGCAAAAAGGGAAACGTAAAATTCAAAAGGTGTGTTTAGTTTCAGGTCATGTGTTGGACATATCACATATGGAAATTTTGTAGCACCCTCGAAACACATTCGTAAAATTTGTGTCCTTCTAGCATCCTGGAAAAACATTCGCAATATTTGAAGTCCATATAATATACCAGATATTAACATTCTCATTTCGTGAGCGTTATGAACAAAGATATTAGATTGTAAAAGTGTATCCAAATATTTATACAATTATTTGAAAGTGTATGAATACATATGAGTATGAGGAAATGTTAAAAGATATTACAATTAGAAGGTTGGAAAAATAAAATAAGTCGATGGCTCAAGTCGCACTTCTTTGTGGGTGAAATGAGTGATTTTTTGAAGGAAAATATGGCATTTGAACAGCATACTCGCCGAGGCCTTCACTAGGGAGATAGGTTTTGTCGCTTCAGCCATGAACCAAAACAGTGAGGGTCGTTTGCTAGCTGATTAGGATTATGCATGTATTAGTAATGTAGATATTAGTTATGCACGGTTTAATTATGCATAAATTATTCTTTTGGATGTTGGTTTGTTATGTTAAAAGTTAATAAATATTATATACTAGTATTCAAAATTAAAATATTTTTATATAAATAAAATTAAAATATTATAGTTGTCTGACAAAATATTAAATTTTCATAGTAAAATATATATTAAAAAATTATATAAAAGTATTTGCTTAGAAAAAGGAAATTATATAAAGTATTTAAGTGGAAATATATGTATTAGTTATTCCATCTTCTACCCCGCATAAAATAATACAAGATTCCCTAATAACTTATACATGTGTTAGTTATGCGGGTTTCTAAATTGAAAATCTAACGTCGTACTAATTTTATACATGAATAACTTATTTCCTAACTAGCTACCAAACGTGGTATAAGTATGCAGAAATTAATACATGAACAGAGTGTCTCTTTACTAGTTACAAAACGTGATATAAGTTATGCAGAAACTAATATATGAATAAAGTGACTCTTTACTAGCTACTAAACGACCCATGAGGGTTTCAGTTTTTAGGCCTATCGCTGGAGTGATGGGTGTTGTGGCTCCAACGACTACTCTAGCTCTATATATACCCCCTTTGGACGCGAACTCGTCATTTTCAATATTTGGCTACGTCTTTAGAGAGCTATCGAAGGATGAACAAGCTAGATGATAACTTTCAAGGAATTGAAAGACAATAATTTAAGAAAGCAAATAAAGATAGATGATAGACACAAAACTTGAAGCAACAATTAGGGGATGTAACATTCAAACAAAGCACCTAATCTATTGGAGAATCCTCAAGATATAGAACACTCTTGCAAACTCTAGATCAAATTTAAGTAGCAATCAAAAGATCACCAAGCTAATCACTAAGCTAGCAAACTAAGTTGTTCATCACCATGAGTTTTAATCATCAATGTTCATCAAGTCTAACCCTACCGAAAGGAAAAGTGAGGTATTTATATTTGGGTTAAACATAAGCTTAATAGGTCTAAATACCCTCATCTAGGCCTTGAAATAAAATTAGTCTGAAAACAAAAAACAGTGAGAAGGAAACACTTCTCCACAATTGGCATTCGTGGAGACATTCATGAAAGAAATATCCCCTTGATTATTTTCATTGATAATGAGAGGTATATATACAAATTTATAATTCCTAAATATGAACAATATAGGAAAATAATTCTACCTTTTCCTATTCTAATTCTAATACCTTTTCCTAGTACATGACTAATATCATAATTACAATTATACATGAATTACATTTTGTTGAGTCCAAATCGGACCATGATACACACAGTCCTTTACACCCCTGCAGTCATAGCGGGCGGTTGACGTACGCTGAGACTGTCCCTAAAATCTTCAAATAGAACCAAGGGAAGACCCTTAGTAAATATGTCTGCAATCTGGTATAGCGAAGGGACATGGAAGACACGTACTTGTCCACGAGCTACCTTTTCTCGAACAAAGTGTATGTACATCTCGATATGTTTAGTGCGTTGATGTTGGACCGGATTTCCAGAAATATAGACTACACTCACATTATCACAGTAGACCAATGTAGCTTTCTGAATAGGATAATGTAGCTTTAGTAGAAGATTACATAGTCAACATGACTCAGACACCACATTGGTTACTCCTCCATACTCGGCCTCCGCACTGGATTGTGATAAAGTAGCCTGGCGTTTTGCCGACCAAGAGACCAAGTAATCCCCAAGGAACATACAATAACCAGATGTCGAACATCTGGTATCTGGATTGCCACCCCGGTAATTCCCCCAATCCCGTCCAATTCTACATCGAGTCAAGGGCCAGTTACTCGTAGCCAACTGGGTATTTTTAAACCAAAAAAATATTTTAATCTTAATTCTAATGTCATTAAATGTCCCCTACCGCGTAACTCCGTATCTGCCCTTCATGACCCGAATTGGAAATTAGCCATGGATGACGAATAGAATGCTCTTATTGAAAATAAGACGTGGGAGTTGGTGCCCCGTCCACCTAGTGTTAATATTATTCGGTCTATGTGAATTTTTACTCATAAAGAAAATTCTGATGGTTCTTTTAAGAGGCATAAGGCCCGTCTTGTAGGTGATGGTAAAACACAACAGGTTGGCGTGGATTGTGGAGAGACATTTAGTCCGGTGGTCAAATCGGCTACCATTCACACTGTGCTTAGTCTAGCTCTCTCGAAGGCATGACCCATTCACCAGCTGAATGTGAAAAATGCAATTATACATGAATTATATTTTGTTGAGTCCAAATCGGACCATGATACACACGTTACTTTAATTCACTTAGACACATGCACTTCGTCTCCATGAAAACCAATCGTAGAGACGACTTTGTCTCTAAGCTGACCGTCACACAATTCCTCTCCGCGAAAGACACTCATGGAGACGACTTGGTCCCCCGTCCTTGGCTTCCCCAAGTTTTAATCATTCAATATTGATGCTAATTAATTGAATTTTGATATATGGGTATGAAGTGGATTGTCACTTCACTAAATTAGTTCAGTCGTTACAAATTGGCAACGATCGGATGTCGTGTCACATCTTATCCCAATTTGGGGTATGACAATTTTTTAGTGCTAAGTAGACTAATTAATGTCTAATCTTTTTTCATTAACGATTAAGAGAAAATATAAGCTTATTTTCTAATGGAAAACTGATGGGAGTATTGGACCAAACTATTAATTAATGATATGGATGAATCATTTTACACAATTCAAGAGAAAATATGACTATTTTTTTATACCCGATTGCTAACTCGTCACTTATATTATTCAGATTGTGTTGAATAAGCACGAGGAGATATGCAATAAAAGATTAGTCTTTACGAGTAATAAACTAATAACAAGGTATAACTAGATTGAATTCAAAGGAAACAAATTGCTTAGCTCCTCTCTTAATTAATTTTACATACAAATCATGTATATTCATGATTGAATTTAAAACAGAAGCATTTAAGTATTACATTTCTAATTAAATTCAAAACAGAAAAAATAGATTACTGATACGAATAATTAGGTAATAAATCAAAAATCAGAAAAGATTATTTTTCATAAACTCATTGATTATATCGTCCTGGGATGACAATTCGTAGACTTCATCCCTCAAATCTTGTAAATTCATGATTGAATTCAAAACAGAAGCAATTTAAGTATTACGTTTCTAATCAAATTCAAAACAGGAAAAATAGATTACTCATACGAATAATTAGGTAATACATCAAAAATAAGAAAAAGATTATTTTTCATAAACTCATTGATCATATCGTCCTGGGATAACAACACGTAGACTTCATTACTTAAAGTTCTGTATGAACGTGAATTCTTATCCAAGATTTGTAAGGCCGCATGTTGAATTTCACAATCATTGCCTAAATCGAACAACACACATTCATCATCATCACTTCTAACTTCTGTATTTAAGAAATTATCTATCAGCTGCATGCAGATGCTTCTTCTTAACTTTGTCCGACGACAATTGTAAAAACTCAATTGGAGAATTAATGTTGTGATATAGATTGGGAAATCAAGTGGCAGACCATTCTTGAATGGCGGACATGGTTTTTTGAAGAAAAGCACTGCTCCTATTCTTCTGTGTCTAATAACTTGTAAGCTTGAAGTTTCGGTTGCCATGATTTGAACAAAAAAGATATGTGTGGATTGTTGATTTGTGTAATTACGTGTTGCCCTTCTCTATTAATTCATTGTTTCCTTTAGATATTAAAGATTCTTAAAATTAAAACTCGTCAAAATTGAAAATAGAAAAAATTACAAAATATCTCTTAGTAAGTTAGTTAAATCACATGGTTGTTTTAATTTTTAACCATCTCATAAAAAATAATATGTAATTTGGTTTGCTAGTTTTTTGGCATGTGTATTGCATGATTATATCAAATCATATAGTACATTATTTCTAAGATAATACCAATATTATAAAAATAAAAGTTCGAGAAAAGAAATATTCATGAAAGACTAAAATTCAAATATTGTGAATGGTCAATGTAGATCATCGTATAGTACTTTATTTTTAGAGGTCAAAATGATTTGATATCGTCTCAACCTGCGAAGATGAATAACTAATATTTAATTAGATACAAAAATACATTTCACGTGATCGTATGAGGTACAAACATGTAGATTGGTTGCCCTTTTGACTAAACCAAAGATGGTTAGGTATAAAAAGAAAAAATAGTATAATGCCATTAACTTAAGATAAGTCATGTAGAAATATTATGATTAACATTCTAGTCTAAAATAGACAATAATTTTACAAACTTTTTTTACGTACAAATCATGTACATTCATGATTGAATTTAAAACAGAAGCAATTAATTATTGCATTCTTAATCAAATCTAAAATAGAAAAATTGATTACTGATACTAACAATTACGTAATATATCAAGAATCATAAAATATTATTTTTCATAAACTCATTGTTCAGATCTTCCTGGGATGACAACTTGTCGACTTTAATCACTTAAATTTTTGTATGAACAACAACTTGTATCCAAGATTTGTAAGGCAGCCTATTGAATTTCACAATCATTCATGAAATCGAATAACACACATTCATTATCATCGCTTCTAAATTTTGTATTTAAGACATTATAATTTGTTAGTTGTAGATTATTCTTCTCAACTTTGTATGTCGGTCATTTTGGAAACTGTATTGAAAAATCAAGATTGTGATGGGGTAAATTTCAAACTATATATTCAAGGGACGTATTGTTTTTGAATGACGGAAAGAGTTTCTTGAATTAATGCTCTTCTTTATCTAACAACTTGGAAGCTTGCAATTTCAATTGTCATTATTTAAACAAAAAAAGAGATACATGTGGATTCTTGATTTGTGTAAACTACGTGTTGCTCTTCTCTCTTAATTCATTATTTCTTTTAGAAATTAGAGATTCTTTAAAATTCAAACTCTTCAAAATTTAAAAAAGGAAAATTTACAAAATATATCTTGAAAAGAAATTTAAACGATGTGCTTGTTTTAATTCTTTTAACCATGTCATCAAAAATGAATTTGTTATTTTATTAGTCTAGTGCATTGCACATGTATATCGAATCATATAGTACATTATTTTTAGATAATATCAATATTATTAATATAAAAGTTTGAGAAAAGAGTTATGCATGAAAGAATAAAATCCGAATTTTGTGAATGGTCAATGTAAATCGTCATAAGATATCTTAATTTTAGATGTCAAATATGATTTAACATTGTCTCAACCTAGAAAGATGAAAAATTAAAATTTAATTAGATACATGTAATTTTTTTCACTCGATCATACGAGGTACAAACATGTTCTTTGGTTACTGTTTTGACTAAACAAAAAATGGTTAGGTGTACAAAGAAAAAAAAAATTGTATAAGCAATAATATTAGAAAAGGATGTACTTTCTGTTATCATTATTATTCTAGTTTGAAATAGACAATAATTTAAATTATTACATTCCTAATCAAATCCAAAATAGAAAAAAATGATTACTGATTCTAACAATTAGATAATATATCAAAAATAAAAAAAGATTGTTTTTTATAGAATCGTTGGTCATATCTTCATGAGATGACAACTTGTCGACTTTATCACTTAAACTTTTATATAAACATAAACTTTTATTCAAAATTTATAAGGTCGCCTATAGAATTTCACAATCATTCATGAAATTAAGTAACACACATTCATCATCATCACTTCTAAAATTTGTATTTAAAACTTTATAATTTGTTAGTCATAGATTCTTCTTCTCAACTTTATTTCAAGCAATGGATCATTCTTGAATGGTGGACAAGATTTCTTGCAGAAGAGCACTAATCCTGTTCTTCGGTGTCTAACAACTTCTAAGCTTGAAGTTTTAATTGCTGACTTGAACAAAAAAATGACATGTCTGGATTCTTGATTTGTGTAAATTACGTATTGCTCTTCTCTCTTATTTTATTGTTTCCATTTAGAATTTAGCGGTTTTTTTAAAATCAAACTCTTCAAAATTGAACATAAAAAGATTTGCAAAATATCTTTTAAAAAGTTAATTAAATCATGTGCTCGTTTTAATTTTTTAACCATCTCAATGAATTTGTTTTTGGTTTACTAGCGGCACGTGCACGTAATATCGAATCATATAATACACTATTTTTAAGACGATATCAATATTATTCGAATAAAGGTCTGAGAAAATAATTATACATGAAGGAATAAAAATCGAATTTTATGAATGGTCAATGTAGATCGTCGTATAGTGTTAAGAGGTTAAAATGACTTGATATCGTCTCAGCCTATGAAGATGAACAACCAAAATTTAATTAGTTACATATAGTTTTTTTTACTTGATCGTATGAGGTATAAACATACTTTGGTTGCCGTTTTTACTAAACCAAAGTTTTTTTAATCCCTCCCAGGAAGCTCCCCCTTTTGCTCCATTGGTGACTCTAACTCACAACCTTAGGGTTGGAGGTGGGGTGCTTCCCATATGAGTAACCCTCTCTTGTCCACTAAATCAAAGAAGATTAGGTATACAAAGAACAAAATGGTACTTCTATAAAACAATAATATAAGATAAGTTATGTACTTTCTATTATAATTAACATTCTAGTTTGAGATGGACAATTATTTAAAATAATTTTACAATTTTTTTAATGCACAAATCATGTAGATTCATGATTGAATTCAAAATTTTGATAAATGAAAAGGGTATTGTGTCACACCCCAACTTTTAGGGGTGGCTGGCACCCGACGTCTGAACGGTCCGAGCATACCACGTGTATATCATAACCTGAACATATGATTGTCTGGGCCGACAAGGCCTCAAAAGACAATCGTACAGAAGATCTGAATATAACAACTTGTACAAGTGAAAACCAAATAAATATGTACATATATCATAAGGCCGACAAGGCCATAACAAGTACACTAACAGTTGATCAGGAGGCCGACAAGGCCGTACCAAATGAATATACAATGACCACTAGTCTGCAAGCCTCTAAGACTACTACAACATATCATCAGGTCAGGACAGGGCCGCGCCATATGCAAAAATAGCTATAAGCATAAGTAACATAGCCTATTGACTCTGTACAGTAACACCGAAGAAGTGGAGTGCGATGACCAATAACAGAAATTAGATAGCCTACTGTGGAGGTACGTCTATATGTCTATCTGCACCGGCGAGCATGAAACACAGCGCCCCAGAAGGGATGCCAATACGAAAGAATGTACCGAATATGTAATACATGTAAAACATATAAACAAAGAATGTAATACAAGAAAAATGGGTACAAAAGTCAACCTGGAACTCACAACTGTCACTGAGGGCGTACAACTGACATGAACACGGACATATGCATAAAACTAAAATTGAGCCACTATAGGGGCCATATAATATCATATCAAGCCTCTTTTTGGGGCGAATCTCATCATATCGTACCCGGCCTTAATAAGACTCAGTAATATCGTACCCGACTGCAGTGATGTGCACATATAAGTGTCGTACCCGGGCGACTATAACACAGCTCGGTAGAATATATATATATATATATATACAATGCATGAAAGACCTCATAATATCAATATGAACAAGCCTAGTGACCTAAGGTCGTTAACCCCCGCATATCGTTATGAAATCATGTACATCGATCATTACAATCCAATAGTCTCAGAATTTATCACATAACACAAAATATCATAAGGTACGAAAAGTACTCCCGACAAGGGAGATAAGATTCATATAACATTTCAAAACAAGAATGGATATACTTTAATGTTTAAGATTGGAGTTTGCTTAACAGACATTCTACTTTGTGACATGTTTACTAAGGTCATGCCAAAAGAAAGGAACGTAAGTCTTACATACCTTGTTGCTTAGCTTTTACGGATTCCACAAGTCCCCGGACATTCTATGAGAGATTACCTACATTATATGAACGATTTGTATCAATAATGAATCCATAACTTATAAGAAAACTCATTTGGACATTGCATCGAACACCCTTACGTTCATAGAGTTTATACGATCTTCTACATCTAATCTTACATGAATCTTGACACTACAAACCTTACCAATTATCCTTCCTTAACTTCACAACACATACAACAAGTTTTAACCATCAATACCATCCCATAAATTCACGTAAAACAACCCAACAACAAACACAATTTTAGCTTCAAGCTTCCTAAGACTTGTTCTATAAAGATCCTTCCATAATCACACTTCAAACACTTATATGATCCTAAGAATGATTAGAGAGAGGTGAAGCTTACCTTTAAACATAAGAATATTCCCAAAGCAGAAGTTACTTCACCTCCAAGAGTTCTCCGAATTTCCCACGATGAAGAGGAAGACGATATGACAATAACTACCGAATTCTTCACGTCGGATTTGTGTAGTTTGCCTTTGGTTTTAGTTTAGAATCTTGTGAGAGCTTAAGGATATGATATAGGAGCTGTTTAGGGTTTAAGAATATGGAAAATGAAGCTTAGGGTCGAGCAAAGTGATTTATATAAGAAATAAAGGGTTCCACTGCCAAGATGTACGACCAAATGTACAGTCAATACATAAAATGTATGGTTCGTACAATGGACCGTATGTCTTGGACAGAAATCCTCAAACTTTCTAAAACTTGATACGACCCTCCCACCAAAATTGTACGGGCCGTACTTCAATGTACGGTTTGTACATCCCATTGTACCTCAGAAGAAATCGACGACAACTTGTTGAACTTCGATGAAACATATTCTCTAAGGTTCGCTTAGCTCCTATACATTACGATACTTCTATAAGTAGGTTTTAAATCATTGTTATCCCATACCTCCTCGGGATACTTGAGTTAATCAATGGCGCGACTTGACGTGAAACTACGAGGTGTAACATATTCGGGGGTGAGTTATTTGTTTTGAGCACATGTCCATGTTGTCAAAGTTGAAAGGTCGGGTCATAATTGAATGAGTACTCAAACAGAGGGTATATTACTATTTCAAATAGTACAAGGATATATTTAACCATTTTTTGATTATTTATGTGTGATAAAATGTTAGTAAATAGGAATACAAAAATTAGTAATACATGAATTAAATAGCTAAACTACTGAAACAACCCTCCAAGTAGTAACCAACATTTTATTTTATTAAAAAATATACATAATACAATAATTTTTATATAATATATCACATTCAATAATAAATAATCTTTATATCGCTAATTCCTCAATTAATAATCCTTACCTAAACTATGCTACATAGTGTTTGCCAAAAATGACCCATTTTAGCAATTTAATTAACAAAAGTTTTGTTATGATAAAAGAAAGGAAAAATGGTCAAATTTGCCCTCCAACTATATTTTATGGAATAACTTTTCCCTCGTTAAACTATGGGATCAAATATACCCTCACCGTTTGTAAACTTGTTAAATTTGCCCCCATTTAGATGGAAAATTATGTTGGATGCTACGTTGGATCCACGTGGACGCCACGTCGGATCCACGCCAGCAGACCCACTTATTTTAACCAGACCCGTAACCCATAACCCATTACGGGTTACTTTAAATAGCATCGACCCGGTCGAAATCAGTTCCTAATCGATTGCAAACTTGAACCCTAAAATCTATCTGTGTTATCCCGGGGCCAATCCCTTTGCTAATCGTGTTTAAGGTACAAAATTTCTTCATTTTCCTTGTTAATCGATAGTGCTAGGTTCTTCTTCTATCTGTTGTGTTCGAATTTGTTCAATTTTTGACGATTTTGTCGGCGATTTGTGTGTTCGTTCGGGTCTTATGTGTTCAATTTTGTTGTATTTGTTTCAATTTCACTTTGTCTTCAAGTTTCTTTAATAGAACAACTTTGTTTGTCGATGAAGTTCACTGAGTTTTGCATCGATTTTGTGTTTAGTAAGTAAGAAATGTCTCAAGTGAGTTGTTCTTCACAAAGGAGGTGCAATTGTGATATCACTGCGAATCAATTTACTTCGACGACTACTTCCAATCCAGGAAGGAAATTCTTCAAATGCCCCAAGCCTAAGGTAATTAATATTTATGTAATTCTTCATTTTTCTTTGATGACTATTTCTCCGTGTTTGGTCATTTCTTGGACTAATTTTGTTTTTGATTCTTTCTTCATTTTTTGTTCACAGAGAAGTTCTTGTGGATATTGGCAATGGGAGGATGAAAGATACTCCAAAAGTTTCATCAGTATATTAATGTCATCATTGGATGCGTTTACGAATGAAATAGCAAATTTAAAGAATGAAAGAGATACGTTGAAGGAAGAAATAGTTGCGTTGAAGGGTATAAATCAAGCTGAAATGAACAAAATTTTGAAGATGCGCGTGTTTATGATGATTTCATGGGCGTTATTTGTTGGATTTGTTGCGGCGTCGATTATGAATTGAATATGTATTTGTAGCTGCGTAAGGAAGTTTAATGTGTTGTTTATGAGTTAGTAGTAGTAGTAGCAATGAATGAAATTCATGTTTATACCCCATTGTGCCATTAAATCCGGTGCTTAGCTCACCATTTATGTTATGACATTTTGCCTTCTGTTGCTGATATGATTCCTAACTCTCTTTATTGTCTTCAAAAGCAAAGTTATACCATTCTCTTAAATGTTCGTTTCACTTATTGCTTTCTGTTGCTGATAGAGATAGAGGATAAACATATAAGAAACTAATAAGTTTAAACCAGTGCAGTAGAATTAAACCAATCAACTTAAGAATAGAAACCATAATGATCTTCATAGTAGGAAGAGAGGCAGACAACAATATTAAAGAGTTAAAAGTAGATGATGATCCTCAAATGAAAAAAACTAATAAGAATGAGAAAAGAACACTTGAAGCATTCGATGAAAACTCTGAATTTCACTCCATATATCCTCTCGACTAAACATAAACTTCTTATCTTGAACAATCAATGACATAATGGTCTTCATAGTAGGAAGAGAGGCAGACATCAGGACTCAACTGTGCATCAGAAAAACATCAATTCTTTACATCAGGAAGAGAAACGGACAACAGAACAATCAATGACATAATGAACAATCAGAAGTAAGATTGTAATACTCAACATCAGAAAACATCAATCCTTTGCATCAGAAAAACATGGACAGATTATATACAAACTTTGCATCCTGGACTGATTATATACAAGCTTTTGTGTAATGAAACCATTATTTTTATCATTTCATTTATAATAAAAACAGATGTCAAACAGTGATGTATACAATATATAATGCTAGATTATATGCAAACACTGCAACCTGGACAGATTCACCCAACTAAATGTTCACCAAAAGACAAATCAAAAGTGATAATTTGTATTGTTACATCAGTAAATTCATCTTCACAAAAAAATAGACTTCACTAATCATAAGTCTTCATCATGTTTGAGACTATCCATTCCCCTTCCTTGTCTTCATCTTCTCTCTTGTTACCCTCAGCTTATTCCATGTAACAACAACCTTATTTGGTGGTTGATAAGACATGTTGGTTGGCTGACTCATTCCAGTAGAATCACCAACAAATGAGATTCTTTTTGTTGGTGTAGCTAATGTTTGATTCATCCTTTCAAGTATCCTAATATTAGCTTTAGAAAATGACCTTGGTCTTAGTGATGGGTCTGGTTCTAGAACAATTGTGGTGTTGCTGCTGCCTGGAAAATTGTCTTAAGATTCTAGCACTGTTATGGTGTTGCCGCTACCCTTAAACCTCTTCACAACAGCTTGTTTCCCTTTACTTTTCTGTTATTACACAAAAATTAAATTTATATATGTTGTATATGTTGTATACATCAGTTCTGGTGCTTCAGAGATCTAGCATGGTTCTGATGCTTCAAAAGTCAAAATATATTGATGTATATGTTGTATACATCAATATTTGTATACTGTTAATTAATACTTCAGAAATCAAAATATACTGATGTATATGTTGTATACATCAGTATTTGTATACTGTTGTATATAAATACTAACGTATACAACATAAAATTGTACTTCAAAAATCAAAATCAGATATGCACTCTTAAATAGACTACTGCTACAAATACTTGTGTTTAAAGTGTTACCTTAGCACATCCCCTTGCATTGTGTCCACTTCGATGTTAGGTAGAGCATGTCATAGGTTTTATTTTCCTTGAAGCAGACCAATCACCTTGACTTTTCAAGTTTTCATTCCTCACCCTTTCTCTCTTAACTTTGGGTCGACCTACCATCTTACATATTCTGGTGGTTCCATATCATGATTCTTTTCATATTTCGAGAATTTTAATCCTCTAACTGATTGAAGTTTGTGTAAGTAGACTGGCAAGTAGTTGCCTTATTATAATAGGGGTGAAAGGCTCCCTCAGCAATAAAATCCTTGTTTCTATGCTTGTATTCTCTTATAGTATGAGGACATGGGATTCCACTAAGGTCCCATGTCCTACAACTGCATTTCTTTGATATTAGATCCACATTGCGTGTGTCATTTCTCTCAGAAAATTCATACCCATCATCACCATTGAAATGGACCTCACAATTTTCAGCAATAACCACAAAGTCCTTGTAAATCTCTAATGATGTAGGACTGTAGTCAGTAGCCCATTTATGCACCTGACTTTCATTAGCTACCAACATGTCCATTACCTACACAATATTAAGGTGTTATTTTTATGTGTTAAAACTAAATTGAAAACTTCATATGGGCAAGTGTTACCTTTAGCCTGATATCTTCAAGCATCTTGATAATTGGCTTGTGCCTTGCCTCCAAAATCCACTTGTTAAATGACTATGTGATGTTGTTATCCACATTTTGATTCTTGCAAGTGATGTCTAAGTAGGCTCTAACCCAAGTCTCAATTGGGTATGTTAACAAATTCTCAACAGCTGACTGATCCATCTCACCTATAACCTTCAAATGGTCATAAAACTTTTCATGATAAGAACTCCATGCACAATGTCATATCTTCTTCTTCAATGCTTCAGAATCACCCCATCTCGTCAACCAATTGTGCTCGATATGTTTAGCACAAAACATGTACTTTGCTTCTGGTAAAATTGTCTGAATTACATCAATTAACCCATGCGTATATACAAATCAGTAAACTGAAATCTAGACAGAAATCTAGACTGAAATATGGAAAAGACAATAACATTTTACCTTTTGCATGTTAGACATGAAGGTGATTCCTTGGCCTTGTTGCATGTTCAATGACTTCTTGAGTAATCCTAGAAACCAATTTCAAGTGACTTTTTTTTCTTTAGAGACTACTACCCAGACTAATGGATAAAAATAATTCATGGAATCCTGACCAACAACCACCAACAGTTGCCCTTTAGCCTTTCCTTTCAAGAATGTGCCATCAAATCCTATGAAAGGTCTTCGCCCACTACTAAATCCATTATTCATTGCATTAAAACATATATACATCCTTATGAACTTTATTATCCCCTTTTCAAGTGCATCCCTAGATAGGTTGATTACAACATTACTTCCAGGATTGCTATTCCTCAATTCATTGGCATAACTCTATAACTTATTGTACTCATCATTGTAACTACCACTAAGTTCTTCCAAAATCATCCTCTTGGCCCTCTTACATTTTTATGACTAACATTAACATTAAAGGCTACTTTCAGTTCTGCCCTCATCTATTTGACCTTCACTTTTGGATTATCTTGTAGTTTCTTTTGAAAGTAATAAGCTATTGTATTAGAATCTGCTCTTTTGCATTCAAAGGCTGGTTGATATTTGTGCTCGGTGACTAATATTTTAACTGAAACCCCAAGTCCTTTCTTACATTTACATATAGAACACTTAAAAGGACAACCCTCAACACACTTGTACCTAACCCTAGATTTATCACTTTTCAACAGTAGTACCCCTTTATTTTCAGCCAAGGCATAAAGGTTCATAAACATTCTAGCTCTAAGGGTATCTTTGAAAAACATTCCAGTATAAACTGTTTTGAAATGCTCTAACTTAAGTGTAATCTTCCTTTTATTTTGAAGTCCAATTAGCTCTAATTCTTCAACATCAAAATCAACATCACTAGAATCATTAGAAGAAGAGTTTAATGCTTCATTGTCACTGTCTGTGTCAGCCTCAACATAAATAGAATAAGACTCAGAGTGGTGTACAATGTTAGTCACATCTATCCCTAATTCAAATTCATCTACTGCAAACAGATTAATCACACAAAAATCATCACTCACAAGATATAACAATGTCATAATCCCTATATCAAATTTCATCTCATAATGTTCCCTGATGGACCAGTCACTACAAGTTGTTGAACCCCAATGAAACCTAAATTCTTAAACTGATCTACCAAGTCTGAAAAACATAAAAGGTCAGTCATACCCTTCCCATGTGTGCACAATTTTTTTCTTGAATAGACCAACTTTGGAACTTTAATCCACTCTCCACCATAGTGAAAATTCACAAGACTTACAATGACTATGATCTACAAAACAGACAACAAACAATAAAAATTTATTTACTATTTGCAAAATAGACAACAAACAAAAACACTAATGATTTGATTAAAGTTAAGTACATAAACAATAAATTTAGGGCAAACAGATAACAACACTTGAGTACAAAAATAAATGTTAAATGAACAAAGGAACAAGTCAACAAAGAGGGTAAAAGAAGAAAAAGAAAATGCACATTAAACACCTAAGAAACAGGCAAAGGAACACTTATTTTAGTCAACAATAAATAAACAAGATCAAATGGGGACCACATAATAAAGAAATGCACAGAGACTGGTTTTCAAGACAAAATAATAAGAAAAATAACTTTAATCACAGTGAGTGTCCCACTAGAAGAGACCAACTGCACATTCAATTCAGATTTTATACATCCAAGGTGTTCTTTCAACATAAAAAATAATCAACGTGCATATGCATTTCAACAACCAAACCTAATACCACTTTTCTCAACCCTAAACTACCTATATACATACATAATGATATACATGCAGAATGGGACTGAAGTTAAGAACCCTAGATAAAATCATGAACACAAAATCGATACAAAATTCAGTGAAATTCATCGACAAACAAATATGTTTTATTAAAGAAACTTGAAGACAAAGTGAAATCGAAACAAAAAACACAACAAAATGGAACACATATGACCCGAACGAACACACACAAATCGTCGGCAAAATCATCGAAAGTTGAACAAATTCGAACACAACAGATAAAAGAAGAATCTAGCATTATCGATTAGCAAGAAAAATGAAGAAATTCGTACCCTAAATATGATTAGCAAAGGGATTGGCCCCGGAAGAGCAGAGATCGATTTTAGGGTTCAAGTTTGCAATCTATTAGGAACTAATTTCGACCGGGTCGATGCTATTTAAAGTAACCCATAACGGGTTATGGGTTACGGGGCTGGTTAAAATAATTGGGTCTGCCGACGTGGCGTCCACATGGATCTGCCGTGACGTCCAACACAACTTTCCGTTCAAATGAGGGAAAATTTAACAAGTTTGCAAACAATGAGAGTATATTTGATCCCAAAGTTTAATGAATGATAAAGTTATTCCATAAAATATAGTTTGATGGAAAATTTGACCTTTTTCCTAAAAGAAATTTGTTGGGGGACCAAATTTATAGTTCCTCCTTCCATAGTGTCAAAACAACCAAAAAATGAAAGAAAAAAAAATTCATCCACCGGTAATGTAGTTGAATTCTCCGCCCCCTCTTTCGATGCATTCGAGAAATCCATTCCCATAAAAACAGCAACAACCTACGCCTAAATTCATCTCATTTTTTTTCTCCAAATTGTTCCCAAAAATGTCTCATCTCCTCCAATCCACCTTCATCCCCACCACACCCACCACCCTCAACCGTTCATCTATCTTTCCAACCACCCATTTGCGCAAAACCCATGTTGTAGAATCCAAGATCCGTGAGATTTTTATGCCTGCACTTAGTTCTACTATGACTGAAGGCAAAATTATCAGTTGGGTTAAAACGGAAGGTGATAAATTAGCTAAAGGTGAATCAGTTGTTGTTGTTGAATCTGATAAAGCTGATATGGATGTTGAATCTTTCTATGATGGTTATCTTGCTACCATTATTGTACCTGAAGGTAGTTCTGCACCTGTTGGTTCTCCAATTGCTCTTCTTGCTGAATCTGAAGATGAAATTTCCCTTGCGAAAGCTCAAACTCCGACACCCACTTCGAGTTCCAGTCAAGAAATGACTGGAACTCCGGCTGCTGCTACTCCGGTAGCAGCAGCAACAGCCGCAGTTTCTGATGCTGGGCAGGTGAAAATGGCGTCGTCCATTCACCCGGCATCAGAAGGAGGGAAAAGAGTGGTGGCCTCACCATATGCTAAGAAATTGGCTAAGGATTTGGGATTGGACTTGAGGGGATTGGTTGGGAGTGGGCCTAATGGGAGGATTGTAGCAAAAGATGTTGAAGCAGCAGCAGCAGCTAGTTCTGCTTCTATTGGTGTGGGGGCCACTGCGGCAAAGCCACCAGCGGCTCCAGCAGTAGAATTGGGGACGACGGTGCCATTTACGACAATGCAGAATGCAGTGAGTCGAAATATGGTGGAGAGTTTGGCAGTTCCAACTTTTAGAGTGGGGTATACTATTACTACTAATGCCCTTGATGCTCTCTATAAGAAGGTATGGTTTTTGCTTTGTCTTATTTAGTTGAGTACAGTAAGACCTCTCTATAACAACATTTTACTATAACAACCATGTTTTATGTGGAACCGATCTTTCATATTATGTTATATTATATGTTCCTAATAATAGCATTTTTCCATAACAACCAAAAAATATATCGGAAGATGTTGTTATAGAGAGGTTTGACTGTACTTGTAAAGGTTTGGGCTTTGGAATAAACTGATGCAATTTCAGGCTATGTCATAGCTTGGATAAGCTGAAAATGCTAGCTGAAGTGGTATAACTTGAAAATCACTAGAGAAATACTTATATTTACTGCAACATCTTGACTTTGTTCTTTTGGATAAGATTCCTTGAGAATAGGCAAATAGGGGTGTACCTTCTATGCTATGTCTACATCCCCCAGCTTGATAATGTTTTAGTAAATTTTGAGATAAGCGGTTTCTTTTCTTTTAGTTTTCATCATTTCAGTTCCTAAATGTATTTGTGAATTTGTAGGTCAAGTCGAAAGGAGTGACAATGACAGCATTGTTGGCAAAAGCCACAGCACTTGCATTGGCGAAACATCCTGTAGTGAACTCTAGTTGTAGAGATGGGAAGAGTTTCACATATAACAGCAGTATTAACATTGCTGTTGCAGTGGCCATAGATGGTGGTTTGATCACTCCTGTACTTCAGGATGCTGACAAGGTTAGTTTGAAATCAATTTTTGATAGTTGGATTTCACATGGTCTCCCTTCCTCGGGTTATCGTGAGGTGATTGATTTAATTAAATATCTGTTCAGGTTGATTTATACTCATTGTCAAGGAAATGGAAGGAGTTGGTTGATAAGGCCCGGGCTAAGCAACTCCAACCCCATGAATACACCACAGGTATTCTTATTACATTTGATGAGTAAACAGTCTTTGATTTGATAGAGGTGTTTATTTATGTACCTATCACCAGCTGATCATATTGGATAATGTATTTTATATGGATTAGTCTATCATAATCATTTCTGAAGTCCATATGACTGAGGTTCGCACTCACTCAATAGATTGATACATGTCTAGGACCGATTAAGAGATAGGAGTTGCTCTGCTACTAAGAGACATATATTTGGAGATAGCGTTAATGTTTCTTCAAAGCTCCTCTTCCATATGTGCATGCTCCTCCTTGAATTTGAGAACTCGTAACTGATCATCAAAAGGCTGGTATTGTAGTTTGTTGTTTGAGCCAAGTTGCCTCCAAAACTCCAAATGAGAAATTGAAATACTCCTGCTTACCCACTTTCATGCATTATGGACGGTTTAGCCACCTTATGAAGTGAGGCTTCAGCATAAAACAAATAGTTGGTTACTTTTTTTATCAGTAGTTGGTGTTGCTAGGACTTGTTTCTTGAAGTTTTTTGGTCCACCTTCAGAAAACAGGAATTTGGTACTTATGACTGCTTAAAGTATTGGGTCAAATCCAGATTGCTAGTAAAGTGAGTTTTTGTTCCACTTTATCTTCATGGGGGCATAGCTTCAATCTACAAATAAGTGATTCCCCTTCATGATGGTTTAGGATTGTCACGTTCTTGTGTTGCTAGAGATTTATTCTTTGCATAGCGCTGATGCATGTGTAAGTGTTGTTACGAGCACTTGTTAGAGAGACTAATGAAGATAAAAAGAGAACTCCCTCCATCTTGATTTTATGTGATTCTGTTTGATTAGATTCAATAAGATGTTAGTTTGATAAAATTACTTTATCTATAGAAATTGTGTAGTACCCCCCCCCCCCCCCCCTCAATATACTTGTTTGTTTAGTTGTGAACTATTGTATTTGTTAAATCAGAACTTTTAAATATTTTATATACCACAAAAGAGTGTCTATACGACTATACCTTTAAATTGCCATATGAAGATATTGCCTTCAACTACACATTCAATTTTTGATAAAATGAATTGAAATGAAAGGGAGAGCAGAAGGGATGCAAAGGATTAGTCCGACCGCAATCAAATAGATTAGAACACAATTGCAAAAGACAAAAAGACACCACACTTTCCCCAACAAATACTAACCAACTCATGTTTTCAACTTTTCTGTTAATAATTTGTCAAATCAAAAGTGGACAACCAAAATTGGGATAATGAGTAGTCTAAGGAAAAGAAGAATTAACCTAAATAGCCGCCCGTTCAACTATTTAAACTAAAAATAGCTGGCATAGTGGTCAATGAAGTGGGTTGAGCACCATGAGGTCTTAGGTTCAATTCCTAGCAGAGACAAAACAATAGGTGATTTCTTTCATCTGTTCTATATGTTCTAGCCTTGGTGAACAGAGTTACCTTGGTACCTACCTTGGTACCTGTTGCGGGTGGGAGGTGGCAGTTGCGGGTGGGAGGTGGCAGGTGGCAGATATCTCGTGGAATTAGTCGAGGTACGCGAGAGCTGGTCCGGACACCACAGTTATAAAAAAAATGAAGATTGAAGAATAAACCAAGGTTCAAAGAAAGCATGATGAAGAGTGGTAGACTAAGGAGAATTTCACAACGCACTAAGCCTTCTATCCATTTCATCTCACCATCATATCCCATTAAAATCCAAACCCTTTCTTTCAAGACCACCATCTTTTGTTTATCCATGTCTTGTCTCCATGTTTTTCCACTATCTTTTGTCTTGCCATAAAAATATGAATGGTTGATCCTTATTTGAGTGTAGAGTGTTAAAGTATTTTTAGTAGTTTTTATTTAGTGCATAAGTTTTTCGAATTACGCTAAGCCCGACAATTTGTTGGCAAGGGTGCTTTTGTGAGCAACCTCCTGTAGGACATTTGTTGGCATAGTAAAATCTCTACTATATTTTTTGTTATTCTACAATTTCCGGTACTACATTCACCCCTTGTGTGCCACTTGAACTGCCAAGGGAGGTGGGGATCTGCAGAACAGGGGGTTATATGTCTCCTAGTCCCTGTAACACTATTGATATCCCTTCTTCTAGAGCATGTTCTCATCTTCAAAATGCTGAGTTTCCGTTTACTGTTCTTCTATTCACCCCTTGTGTGCCACTTGAACTGCCAAGGGAGGTGGGGATCTGCAGAACAGGGGGTTATATGTTTCCTAGTCCCTGTAACACTATTGATATCCCTTCTTCTAGAGCATGTTCTTATCTTCAAAATGCTGAATTTCCGTTTACTGTTCAGTTTCAAAAAAAAAAAAATCTATTTTTGATGTCCATTTTTCTGTTGTTGGTAAAGTAAATAGTTTACTTTTATGACTTTGCACTTTTTCGATGGTCTCCTAATGTTTGTTGTGTAACAATATATAGACTATGAATAGCATAACTGTTTAGAGCTATGTGATGTTATAGACTTATAGCCCACAAATGATTACATAGCTGTTCATGCATTTATGCTGGAAGCATATATTGCAAGTAGACTAGGCCATTTTGTTGTAATTTGACATGATTTTTCTGCACTGAAATAATAATTAGTTTGGACTTTGGACTTTGGATGTACTCAATCAAAGAGTATTATTTTGTTCGCATGACTCCTTACAGAGAAAGAAGGTTAAATGAAAATCAACTACCTTGCCTATGCCTATAGACCAAATATGAGAAAGGGAATGTCTATTTCTTGTCTCCATGCGGGGAGATCAGTTAAACTAGCTATGTTTAGTTAGTTTTCTTTTTTTGCAGTACAACAACACCTACGCCTCAGTTCCAGACAAGTTGCTAGGGATTGGCTATAGGAATCCCCACTTCTTCATTTAAGCTCATTTGTTTGAATTCAGCTAACTTCTCTGTTTTTGCATGTCCAAGGTTCTCATTTGTTTGAATTCAGCTAACTTCTCTGTTTTTGCATGTCCAAGGTTCTTGTTGATTATCTGTTGGTTAGGCGTTTGATTATTTTGGCTGTTGGGATTTGTACCGCAGGCACTTTTACGCTATCCAACCTTGGGATGTTTGGCGTTGACCGCTTTGATGCCATCTTACCGCCAGGAACTGTAAGTCCAGTCGTAGATACTTATTTTGCCTCGTGCCTGATATGTGAATACTTCTGGTATTGTTTCTCACATTGGTTCACCTCTTTTCTAGGGTGCAATTATGGCTGTAGGAGCATCTCAACCCGCACTTGTTGGCACCAAGGATGGTCGAATTGGAATGAAAAACCAAATGCAGGTAGAGTGATGATTTATGTTTGCTATTGATCTTTGACATGCTAGTACTTTTTCTCGAAGAAACGCTTAGGATTGTGCAATTATCAATCTATTGATGCTTAACCTATAAAATGCTAAAAATTTCAGGTCAATGTCACTGCTGATCATCGTGTAATATATGGTGCTGATTTGGCTTCTTTTCTGCAAACCTTAGCACAGATAATTGAGGACCCTAAAGACCTTACTCTTTAGGCTCTTGTCCTCATTGTGGGATATTAGAGGTTTTGTAGTGTATTTGCTTTTGAGTTTCAGCCAGAAGCTTCATGGAGTGAACAGAAACCAGATACTATAACATCTGAAGCATCATCTAAGTCAAAATTCAGAAGATGAATGGAAATGGATGGTTAGGTCATTTATTTGCTTGGTAATCTTTTTCTTTTTGTTGAAGTGTAAACTCACAAGGACATTTTTCATGCTTGCCATAAATTATGGCCTGATGATGAGCTCTTTGTTGTTTCATCATTGAAATATTGTTGCAAAGAATGTTGCAAAACTTTCAATTGATTCTATATTTAGTGTTTTGCAATTTCAGTTGTATCTGCAGTTCATTATTGCCATTATAAAATTGCTTTAAGAATATTTCCAGTTTAATGCTTCAATATGTCATTTAACATAAGGTCCCCAAGGAAAACGACTGAAAAAAGGAACTCTTAAATTTGCACCCACCCTTTCTCCCTCTTAGCTTCGAGTGTTAAGGAGTTGCACTTAGTTTGCCTTTTACAAATGAAAATGTAGAGGATTGCTATACTAAGGGGATCTTTAATATGAAAGAAGTTTTGTAATACAAACTGGATCCATTCCCAAGACCTTTTATACATATTACACATGAACAAGAAAAATGGACTATGTTACAATGAGAACTAACATCATATTCAAAGTTATGCAGCTACTATCATCATATACCTATATGTATACTAATATGTATAAACTAGCAAAACTGGCATATTCTGCATAGTTCTCAACACCTTCACCACTAACTTTCCTTTGCCATCTGATTACCTTGCATTGAGAAGCATCCGAAGCACACTCTTCATCTTTGGCCGGCATTCTGGTGGGACACTAAGACAAGCTAGAGCCACTTTGAGGACTGCTAACATCTGGCTCTTAACATTGAGTGTTGTTTTACTAACACTAGAATCAAGAATGTGATCCCACTTGTTGTGCTGCTCAACACCGACTTGGCTAACTCGGTTCCCTGACTAACTGCAGGCCGTCCTGTCAACAATTCCAGCGGGACAACCCCAAAGCTATATACATGTGACTCTCATTGTGTATGCATATTCTGTAACACAAAAGGAAATGCATCACTGAATATAAGCTTATCTTTGAGGCTTCTCATGTTATAGCTGTAAAGCTGTGGATAATACATCAAATATCGAAAGACTGTTCAACACCGTTTCATGGTGGTAGGACATAATGAAGCCTTGGGTTTGAAAACAACAATAACTATTTGAAGATTACACACACAAAAAAAAGAGTTTAAAGCATGGTATGGCGGTTAGGACAGAAAATGTATCATATTTTTTTTTGAACCATGTCAAATTTCCCATAATGAGTATAAATCAATGTTTAAGGATCTTCAAAACTTTTAACCAAGTAAATAGTTCATTACCTGGAGGAATATAACCGACAGAACCAGCAACAACAGAAAAGCTGCCTGTGCTCTTTGAAGGATCGATGACCTTGTAGAGTTCAATGTCTCCTATCTGAGCCTCATTTTGGGACTTCAAGAGAATGCTCTTGCTGGAAAGGTCTAGGAGGAGGATTGGACTCGTGTCACATCCATGAAGAAAAGCTAAACCCTGAGCTACTCCGATAGCTTTGCTGTAACGACTTGCCCAATCTAACGAGTAGCCCAAGCTACCACGAAGAACATCATATAAGGTGCCAATGGGGGCAAATTCATACAAGAGATGAGCACTATCAGCAGCCAGAAGATAGCCTAGTGGAATCATGACATTTGAATTATTCAGCTTCCCGATATTCTTTAGCTCTTCCCCGAATAGTTCATGGCTTCCCAACTGAAATATTTTCTCACTCCAATTAAGCTTCTTTACAAAGTACGTTGTACCTGATGGCATAACATCTTTATAGTAGGTTGAGAATCTTGTCTTGAACACAACATTTGAGGGCTCGGACACTGCTACCATGGCCTTCGCGAAGTCTATATTTGACTTGTGAATGTTGTTCGCAGTCAAAACCTTTCCCTGGATGACAGGGGATTGAGGAATTTCCTCTCCTGAGTGAAAATGTTCGTCATTTATCCTGTAATCTTCTAGAGATTGAAATAGCAATTGCGGTGAAAGGGGCAATTGCTGCTACGCATGCGATTGGGACAACAACTGCAACAACTATAGATTTTCTTCTCCTTTTTGCAGCTTGTGGTGGAGCAACTGGGGAAGGATAGATCAGATCCGAATTACCACGTGTCTCAACACTGACAAAGCTTCCAAACTCCGGAAGAACTCCAGAGAGTTGATTGTTTGAAAGCACCAACCTAGTCAAGCCTACCATTTTAGTCAGGAAGTCTGGAATCTGACCTGAGAACCTGTTGTAAGAGAGATCCAACACTTCCAATGAAGTCAATCTAGAAAGACTAATTGGTATAGGTCCTTCAAAAAGATTGTGACTCAGATTCAAAGCAATCTGTAAACTCAACGGCATCTCGGGAATAGGCCCACCAACTTGGTTCCCTCCAAGTTGGAGTTCCAACAGCACATTTAAGTTACTAATGTCGAGCGGAATTCGACCACGTAGTTTATTCCCCTACAAATTCAAGTTTGTGAGATTTGTCAAACTTAATAACGAACTTGGAATGGAAAACCAGTCAACAAATTCCAGCTGATATTGAGCCTCTGCAATCTGTTCAACTGTGAAATGTTACTTGGAATTTCTCCAACTAGGCTATTGGACTGAAGACTCAGCACCTGAAGATCAGAAATATCACCCAACTCAACAGGAATAGGACCACTCAGCTTATTCTGTGCTAAGTTCAAAAGGGCCAACTTTTTGCACTTCCCCAATTCAGAAGGAATTGGTCCACTTAGCTGGTTGTTGTCCAGCTCCAAATAGGTCAAACTGTGAAGGCTTCCAAAGGAAGCAGATGGAAATAAACCATTCAAAGCATTTTGCCCCAATCTCAACCTGATCAAATTTACCGATATGTTCCCCGGAACAGTTCCCTCCAAATTATTGGAAGTGAGATCAACAAACTGCAAGTTCAGTGGGGATAACAGGTCTTGAGGAATTGTACCGTTTAAATCGTTAAAACTTAGGTCCAAATTCCTCAGGTTCTTGGTTAAACCAATTGGTATACTTCCAATAAAACCGTTCTGATTCGCAGCAAAAAGTGTCAGTGTTTTGATATTGCTAAGGGATTGTGGGACTGCACCACTATTATTGGCTGATATAACGAAAATGTTGGAAATTTGCCTTTGGCGGGGAGATGCGTCCACCCATCTTTGATGAATTAAACACTAGTGTTCCGCATGTTTGAGGCTTTGTCTCTTTACACATGCATGATCTACGAAGTGAGTAGATGACCGTAGGGCCAAGAATCATCAAATTTCGTTGAGAAATGAAAGAGATATTGGTCCACGAAGTAAGGTGTTTGAGGCATGAAAATGTGGTGTGGGACAAATCTACATCGGTGGGAATAGGAAGAATTGCTCTCTATATAAGTCTCTAATTGGTAAAGGGTTTGGGACCCCAAGGGGTATCCCATGTGTTTAAAGGAGGGAGGACCTAGATGTGCTTGGGTTCAAGGCTAAGCCCACACGAGCGCCGCCGCCGCCCGCCCGTTTCGTCCGGTCTCGGGCCACGGGCCGTGGCCGTGGGGACTTTCTGATATTATCTTTTTGGACCAGCCATTATTTGGCTGATTAACTCCTCCATTAACAGCCCATTACTTGGGCAATTGAGCAGTCTCCTTCATGACCTTAAATCAGCTCACTAATGGCATTAAAACTGCCATTACAGCCCTCCCTTTATGGCCATTACAACCTTGTTTTTTGGCAGTTGGACAGCCCTCCTCCATGCTATATATTGAGTCTCCTTTGGCTCAATTCAGTGACTGAAAAACAGAGAAAAACAGTCACGAAAATAGCACAAACAGTGAGTAAAAATGTGTTGAAAAACAGTGAGTAAAGACACACATATACACAAGATATACACTACAGAGACACACGATATACACAGAGACAAAAGAGAAGAGTAAAGAGAAACTCTTCCTTCCTATTCCATATCTTCAGCAAGTCGATTCATATTTGTTTTCTTCGTCAGGCTCAACCTATTGGCTTTGTAGCGTTGAGATTAAAGTGTTGTTTTATCTTGGGAGACTATTGCCCGCTAACGTAAAAGCATATATACGAGGCAATCTTGTCTTAAGGACAGAGGGCTATCACTCGACTCAACACACAACGTTGTAACCATTCAGATTTAGTTGTTTCTTGATTTCAGGTTATCAAGATTCAAGACACAACAAGCTTGCGACAGTTTTGAAGATTGACCTATTTCTTCAACAAAATTCAATTTCTGAATATTGAATATTTGCTTATCCTTTCGAACACTTGTAATAGTTATTTACTTCCCGTACTGCTTTATAAAGTACAATAGAGTACGAACAATTTAAGACAAGATTGTATTGTATTACTATTAGTGTTAGAAAGATGTCGGTCAAAAGTTGTATGACCAAATCTGGATATGGCTGTGGTTTTCTGGTAGAAGAAAGTGATGATGATGCCGTTGAAAGTCAACGTCTTCGTGGTGTCACCGCTCCCAAGAGTGGTGGGAACAAGCGCTCACGAGAGCCTGAGGATGTCAACTGAGACAAAAGGAGAAGGTTGAAGATGTGGTTCTATCTTGCAGCAGAAGGCCTATATCTGTCCCAGACAAAGAATCCAAAATTGGGATAAGTAATTTTCTTACTTGTCAAGAATAAAGATTAAATGATGTCTGATTAAAAATGGATTAAAGTAAGGAGGAATATAAATTTTACGCTTTAAAAATCAGAAGTTTCTTCTCTTCTTCTTTCCCGTTTAAAGATTGAATTTTGTAAATGACTTAAAAAGATCCGTTCTTTTAAGTGTAATGAATAAAAGTGTGTAAAGTATGTTCGCACATACGATGGAGAAAGATCCACTAACTGTGCGAAAACTGTTACCACTCTTAAGTAAGCGCCAAGAATTGTCTGGGCACCAATCATAACGGAAGTAGTCTAAAAGCTAAAGACGTTGAGCTTGTCACGCTATTTGGCAGAAGATCCTTCATAGGATGATATTTGACACTCAGTCATACAAAGCCTCCGGGCGACTGGAGTGGGCCAAAATACCTTTGATATGATGATATTGGACACTCAGTCATATAAAGCCTCCGAGCGACTGGAGTGGGGCCAGAATTCATTTCATAGGAAAAGTAATTGACACCTAGTAAGGTGGGCCAGAGTTTCCGTGTCTTAAATGATGCGAAGGCCTAAAGAAAGGCGAGAAAAGAAATTGGACACTCGATGCCCGCCAAAGCAAGCGGAGTGGGCCGAGTATCTAGATCACATATGATCCGATTACGCCACAACCACGGGCAAGAGGTTGTTCATGTGAAGCAACGCCACCTCTAAAGTAGAAGGGGTTGGAGAGGTTATCCTCAATAGGACTTCAGGGAATGGGATCACTCTAAAATGAGGTGATACATGTCCCAAACTTGGTTTAAGGGACGTTGTTGGTCAAAATTTGGTTTGAGACTAGTCCAACAGGTCTGTAATAACTAAGAATGGTACAGTACGTCTGTAGCTAAATGAATGATATATTTGTAATCCGTGCATCTATGCCATCATAGATTAAGACACGTTAAATAGCAAGTCATTCAAAAGCTAACGATGTTGAGATTGTTGCCTTCTGTTGACATAAACCCTCAAAATAAATGTGAGGTAGGCGAAGAGGCAAAATCACCATTCCAAATTCCGTCAAGGGAATAGCA
Source organism: Anisodus tanguticus (assembly GCA_034509755.1). Classification (NCBI taxonomy): domain Eukaryota; kingdom Viridiplantae; phylum Streptophyta; class Magnoliopsida; order Solanales; family Solanaceae; genus Anisodus; species Anisodus tanguticus. The sequence goes on along the minus strand of CM067553.1, from coordinate 17,530,821 downwards.
AAAGAAGCACCACTCCTCTAGAACTTAGTCACACTACTTGGGTGATTTGAAGTTTATACATAATAGAGGGGGGAGACAAGTACGTTGTGACCTTCATTGATGATGGTACAACATATTGTATCATTTGTTTGTTGAAAAGCAAAGATGAAGTTGTTGAAGCGGATAAGCGCTACAAAGCAGAAGTTGGAAATCAACTAAGCCTGTGGATTGCGAAATTCGTAGTGATAGAGGGGGAGAATGTGAAGCATCGTTCATTAAACGACTGTTCATTTCTCACCTCGGTCCAACAACAGTGTTAGCGAGCGCAAAGTCGTACGCCCAAATTATGTGGGGTGGCTTGGTAAAAGTTGGATTACTGAAACAGGTCAAGTTGTACCTAAGACTGTAGATTGCATATCCACTGGATCTGCAAATAACAGTAGTGCTGATCGCCTCTTGGCGTAAAAAATTACTGAATTCTTTGAAGATAGCTTTTCTTGAAAAAGGAAAAAGGAAAAAGGAGTAATTGCTCAAGGTTAACAAGAACCCGCGAGGGACTGACTGTCCGAAACTGGACGTTTCGTATCTACAGGACTCGAAAGTTCTTTGGCTATCCGGAACTTAATATTCCAGATCTGCAGAACTCAGGGATTCTAGATGTTGAATCAAGACGGAGCAAAGAAAGGGACAAAGACTTGTTCCAGTCCTTCTAGCTTGTATGGTTGAGAACGAACCATGGACAATTGACAAATAATTGTCATCTCCAAAAGCGTTGCTTTGGAAATAAGCTAAAGAGAGAAATAGATTCCATTATATAGAACCATACTTGTGAAATGGTTGATCTTCCTCCGGGAAAAGAACCTTTGGGTTGTAAAAGGTGCTCCCCTGTGAGTAGCTTAACATCCAGGGCCATTGCAGTCTTGCGTGGCATGGATGTTGAACCAGCCTTCCCAACCGGAGAGTTGGAAGAAGAGAATCGAGTTGGTTTTGCTGGATTGTTGGGCTTCTTCCTGAACTTTCATTTTGGTCCCTGAAATGTTTACATTTGGGTCCGAAAGTTTCGAGATAAAACGAACAATGAATCGACCACGAAACATTGACTCTCAAGTTAGAAAGCCAACGGTTGGAGAATCAACGATGCGAAAGTAAAAGTCATATTGAAACAAAGTCTCGATATGAAAGATATGGGTATCACGAGATGACATCTTAGGAATTGGATTTCTAAGACATCTAACGGATGGTCGATAGTTGACGGTCTCGTTGAAGCCACCAATGGATATGAATCATAGAACCGATTGGAATCATGGTGCACCCATAGACAAAGAGTGATATGCTCAGGTCACGTGTAGTTCAATGTATTGTACACACTACAACCGACCTGGTATCGGCCTACAAAGAAGATCAGTTGAACTAAGGTTCACTGATGATTTTAATACATGATCAATAGAAGGCGTTAAGTCGAATATGACGATATACGAATACGAAATTCGCTTATCTACAGATTATAGTATTACGGATGTCCGGCGGTTACGGGAGAACACGGTGATGCAAAGCGGACATCGGATCCGAAGAACACCAAAGCCACAAGTAAATGTGTATGGTGGGTCTTAGAAAAACCTCTAAGCAAACTTGCATCGCCCGATTCATGATGGAATCAGAGTTTATCGCTTTATACAAAGCATGAAAGAAGTTGAGTAACTTTATGACTCCTTAGAGGACGTCCCTTATTGGGAGAAACCCGTGCCTTCAGCAGTTCTACACTGTGGCTAGCCGGTCGACTTCAGGAGGGACACGGATGACGGCGTCTGGACATATCTGTCGGGATCTGTCAGGAGACATAAGACCGTATGGCAGTTGATCATCACGGGTGTCACATCCCTGTTTACTAACTAAGGGACTACCCGGAGATCAAGTGTTCTGCCTAGGGGAATAGGCTTAAAATCCAAACAATACGAACCTTTGCGGTGGTAACCCAACCATACTGATTGGAGATCCCAAGAATTTGGTTCAATGGGAAAACTAAGCTGCAAAAGGTTCAGTTGAGCGCTTCGGTGGAAGCAAGAAGCACTTCGGATGATAATTTCTGTACGGAAACATGAATCCAAAGCTGTTCCCGCGATAGACATTAAAGTGCTACCTGCATGGTGGGTTAAGGTTAAGCTTCCAAACCTTTAACGATCCTCAAACAATTGAGGTTAAGGTTGGGGAAACTTTTAATGATTCCTAACACTTGTGAAGTGGGGTATAGCAGGATACCTTGTAGGAGATCACCTATTTAAGTGCGAGGATGACCGCCTCAAATGAACGCACTTAAGAATCCAAATGTGTCCACGGCCACAACGGACAAAAACGTAAGAAGGAAAACGGATAAGAAGAGTTATTGTGTTGATATCATTGTCTTGGCCTAAACTAAACACTGACGGCTCAAGACATCACGTTCACCGCGCAGTAAGTCCGATGGTATTCAACTAGGGAAGGTTCAAAGCGAAAGCTACCTCTCCTGATGCAATATCTTTTTTTGAAAGATTCTTTGAAATGTAGGCACCTTGTGTGTGCGCCAAAATCTCTCTTTCACAGAGGGGATTGTTGGAAATTTGCCTTTGGCGGGGAGATGCGTCCACCCATCTTTGATGAATTAAACACTAGTGTTCCGCATGTTGGAGGCTTTGTCTCTTTACACATGCATGATCTACGAAGTGAGTAGATGACCGTAGGGCCAAGAATCGTCAAATTTCGTTGAGAAATGAAAGAGATATTGGTCCATGAAGTAAGGTGTTTGAGGCATGAAAATGTGGTGTGGGACAAATCTACCACATCGGTGGGAATATGAAGAATTGCTCTCTATATAAGTCTCTAATTGGTAAAGGGTTTGGGACCCCAAGGGTATCCCATGTGTTTAAAGGAGGAGGACCTAGATGTGCTTGGGTTCAAGGCTAAGCCCACACGCGCGCCGCCGCCCGTCCGTCGGTCTCGGGTCACACGGCCGTGGGGACTTTTTTCGATATTATCTTTTTGGACCAGAGAACTTTGCCGGATGTACAGTTTGATCCCTGAAGTTTCATATGTACGGTTTGGACTGAAGTTTCTTATGTACAGTTTGGTCCCTGAAGTTTAATATTTTACAGTTTGGTCCCCAGAGTTTTCTGCCTACCGTTGGACTGTTTTCTGGAGCATTAACCAGCCATAATTTGGCTGATTAACTCCCCATTAACAGCCCATTATTTGGCTGATTAACTCCTCCATTAACAGCCCATTACTTGGGCAATTGAGCAGCCTCCTTCATGACCTTAAATCAGCTCACTAATGGCATTAAAACTGCCATTATAGCCCTCCCTTTATGGCCATTACAACCTTGTTTTTTGGCAGTTGAACATCCCTCCTCCATGCTATATATTGAGCCTCCTTTGGCTCAATTCAGTGACTGAAAAACAGAGAAAAACAGTCACAAAAATAGCACAAACAGTGAGTAAAACTGTGTTGAAAAACAGTGAGTAAAGACACACATATACACAAGATATACACTACAGAGACACACTATATACACAGAGACAAAAGAGAAGAGTAAAGAGAAACTCTTCCTTCCTATTCCATATCTTCAGCAAGTCGATTCATATTTATTTTCTTCGCCAGGCTCAACCTATTGGCTTTGTAGCGTTGAGATTAAAGTGTTGTTTTATCTTGGGAGACTATTGCCCGCTAACGTAAAAGCATATATACGGGGCAATCTTGTCTTAAGGACAGAGGGCTATCACTCGACTCAACACACAACGTTGTAACCATCCAGATTTAGTTGTTTCTTGATTTCAGGTTATCAAGATTCAAGACACAACAAGCTTGCGGCAGTTTTGAAGATTGACCTATTTCTTCCACAAGATTCAATTTCTGAATATTGAATATTTGCTTATCCTTTCGAACACTTGTAATAGTTATTTACTTCTCGTACTGCTTTATAAAGTACAATAGAGTACCAAGAGAAAACTTGCAATTTGGAAAGTTCTCCTAATCTATCAGGAATTACACCAGATAGACCATTAAGAGAGAGGTCAACCAAAGTTAAGTTGCCAAACTTCACAATTTGTGTAGGGAATTGACCTTCAAAATAATTAGTAGAAAGTTGAAACTCCTCCAAAAGATTAAATTTCCAAGACTAGTAGGAACTGAACCAATAAAATGGTTATAACTAAGGTTCAAACTCTTGAGTGAATTCAATCCACTCAACTGCAACTCAACTTTCCCATTCAATTTATTATGAGAAAAGTCCAAAGACTCCAACTTTCCAAAACCAGTGAAAGTAGGCAAAGAACCCTCCAATTTATTCCTACTAAAGTTCAACAATTTCAACCCACTAATTCCCCCACAACTAGTGTTGAACTCATTTGGGATAGAGCTTAAATGGTTTTGGGAAACATCAAGAGACTCCAAAGTACTAATTTGACAAATAACAGGCAAGAACTCAGCTAGTAATAGAAAACAATGGAAAGGACACTTTGGTTATGGAAGAATCATTAGAATTGCAAGAGATACCTTTCCAAGAACATGGGGTTGAAGTTTTATCAGTCCATTCTATATACTAGTATTGGGAACATGGGGTTGAAGTTTTCTCATAGTATTAATTTGATTTGGGGGCAATTGGGAAAACACAAGGTGAAGAGAAAAGGACAAGAATATATGGGGAGCATACTTTAAGTTCATTTTTGTCTTGACAAGTCAGAAAGATGAGAACTTGAAGAAAATCAAGAAAGGGGTGTCAAGAAAATCTATGTACAAGATTGCATACTCTCTGAGTTCAGGTGAAATAAGGGGAGGAAACAAGGGAAGCAAGTGTTGTGTTTCATATGGAAAGAGAGAGAATGGGAGGAAAAGGAAAATTTGTTGGGCACTTTGGGGGTTGACTGGACTATACTGTTTTTGTATTGACTAGACTAGTTGGGGGGGAAGGGGGAGGGGTGGTTATTTAATGGTAACAATTCTTAATTGTTGTTGTCTTTTTTTATGAATACAATTTTAATATAATCAAATTTCTCGTAATTAAACAAAAAAATATATCATAAAGGATAAATTAGTTAAATTATATATTTTTATATTAAAATAATTAGTTAAAAATTATTATAAAAAACTAAAATAAGAAAGGTAAGCATAATCACAAAGGAGGTAAGTTAAACAAAATCAAACTTGAGGGAAGATTTATGTAATTATTTCTTTAGTTTTTGGGTTATAACGACTTGGTTGATATACTACTCCAACTTGAGCGACTTTACTGATATGCAACAAACTTAAGTGATTTTGATGATAAATTTGTTATAGCTGAATATTGACCTATTTAGTTATTTACTCCCCATGTCAATGAGTAGATAAATGTAAAAGTTATATAACTAATGCGCTTGAGTTATAGATAAAAACCAAAGAAAAATATATGAATTCTTAAAGATGATGAATGTTGATTCCATTTAATTAGGGAAGGAAGAAATTCTGCCTTAGAATTCTTAGATATCCTATTATGATTGGCCTATGGGAATATCTTATAAATTTATTGTTTTTTTGTTTAAATTAAATTAGAAAATTAAATATTTAACTATTTTGTTTTTGTGCTTCTTAGTACTCCTAATTTTTATAAGAATCGATTATCTTAAATTTGAATCGGTCAGCCTTTGTCATACCGTCAAAACTCACATTAAGGAATACACCCCCTGCCCCCTCCCCTCGTCCATATTATTTCGTGTTTTTTGTCGACATACTTCTTAAGAAACTATTTGTTCCTAAGAATAAGAACTTTTTTTCGATTAAAATTTACATCTTTCTAAGTTGATGAGTATAAAAAGAATATATCAAAGTACCTATTTAATATACTTATAGAAAATTGTAATTGAGAAATACTTATCTGAAATGTACTCTCTCCATTCACTTTAACGTGTCCACTATTAATTTTACACACCCCTTAAGAAATAATAAATGAAGTGTATAATTTATCATGATACTCATATTAATTGATGCATAATTTTAATGGACTTGAAAAATGATTTGAAATGAGTAACTAATATTATGAATAAAATAGGAAGAAAAAAAGTGTCTTCTTTTGATATGCTAAAGATGATAAGTAAAAGTAAAAATCTATTTTTAGTACATTAGACAAATAAATAAGGGTTTTTAAAAAAGTTTAATAATTTCTTAATTATATTAAATACCTTATTAATTTTAGACCAAAACAATAAGGTAATAACACCACCGAAAGGAGTAGTACAATTTCTTATTCATTTCTTCTGAAAAACAGATATGTAATTTATGTTTGAAAATAATTTTAATTTTCAATCTTTTACTTCCTTTAATGATTTTTTTTTTATAATCATATAAAAATTATACACGTTAGAGGTGTGTGGTGAATAAGTTAGCGGAGCGTATAAAAATTATCTCAATAATCCTCATCGTAAATGACAAATAAATAGCGTGGGAACAAATTCTGGTATACACAATTTATAAAGATATATTGAGCAGCTTTTTTTTTAGGGTTGCCAATAACGGCTAATTTCCTTACCTCTTATGCGTCTGCATCACACGCTCCGTCCCATGGGGACGCCGGAACGGCGCGTGTGAGCGAGAATAATAATGCTAATACCCAATCGACTACCTGTACTGAAAAAATTCCTTCGAATTCAAGCTATGCTAGGGCAATTCAGACAACTACTCTCAAGAACCCTAAAATTAATCGATTTGGGAATCCAGAGGTTAAAGCACTAATCATAATGGAGTGGCGGTTGTCCTCTTCAATACCAAGGAGTATTATGGAGTTATGGCCAACGAATGCAAGTTTACGATTGTCGGAAAATTCATCAAAACCAGACCACTAATGGAAATCCTCTTACTACTTGCAATTATGTAAAACAAATTGTAGCCCCTATTGGAAATCCTCTTACTATCGATGCTGCCACTGAAAATCGTACCAGACCTAGCATGGCCAAGGTGAGAGTTGAGGTGGATTTGACCAAGACCAAGCTTGCTTCTATCTTTGTGGGTACAGAGGATGACTGTCCCGGCAAAGGTTTCTACCAAAAACTTGAATACGAGAATGTTCTAAAATTTTGTACTCATTGCAGAATTTTAGGACATTCAATAATACAATGTAAAAGGGTTGAAAAAAAGAAAGTTGAGGAAATGGAGGATAAGGAAAGGAAGACAGAACCAACTGGAAGAGGAAGCTAGTATTAATTCAAAAAATGGTGAAAGAAATCAACAAGAAAACAAAAAAGAAGAGGAGAAACAGGAGAAAGAGAAGCATCAGGAAAGCATACAACATGAACTAAATCAACAGAAAGGGAACAAGAACAATCGGGGTGGGGGTGGGGGGGGGGCTTCTAATGCTAATAGGGGTGAGCAAGGGTACAGGGTACCCTGATATCCGACCGGAACCGACACTAACGGGTAGGTTCCGGATAGATATATTATAATAACGGGGAGGGTCCGGATAGTAAAATTAGGAACCGATCAATGTCGGGTCCGGGTCCGGTTCCGGCAAATAGAGACAAGTACCGGACCGGAACCGATACCCGGAACCTATAAAATATTAAATATTTTTAATTTTTTGAGAAACATTTGGACCACTTTTAACTTCTCCAAAATTGTTTGTTGCACGCCTGCACATTGATTTTTCCCACCCCAAGACGCAAATATTTTAGCTTTTTCACCTTTATTCTAGAATGCTCTTTGTGCCCTAAGAGAAAACACCCAAAACTCTCTCAATAATAATGACGTTTTAGCTACACCACCGAGCTTCATCGTCGTCGTTGTTGAAGCTTTCTCTCAGGTACTTTCATCGTTGTCGTCGTTGAAGCTTCACCTTTGCCTCTTTCTCTCCCTTGGTTGTGTTCACGTCGTTCCTAAAATGCATATGAGTTCATATCTAACTCTTCAATTTCTTTTTAATATCCTATGCTTTTGTTCTATTTCAGGCGATACTCATCTTCAATTGTATTACTTTTTTATTTGAAATGTAAATCTATTTTTAAAATTTGTGTATATTTTTGTAGTTGTGAAGATGAAATTTAGGGATTTACTAGTATAATAAAGCTTTTCTTTTGTATCGAAGAGCTTATGAACACGAAAATAAGTTTAATTCAGATATTTTCAAATTTATTTTGAAATCAACACGTTCAATTAATTGAGTGTCAAATTTGGCTTGCAATTTTAGGTTTTGGTTACAGAATTAGCTTTTTTACAATGAATAAGTTTTCTAAAACTTCTTATAAGGGTACTAAAAACTCCGATTGCTGGCTAAAAAACTACTGGATGAAATTATTTTAGAACTCTTTTTGATTCTCATAGGCTAAAACATTATTGCTTAATCTGTGTTTTTTTATTTATAGGGTACCCGGGAATCTACCCGGACAATTATTTTAGAACTCTTTTTTATTCTCATAGGCTAAAAAATTATTGCTTAATCTGTGTTTTTTTATTTACAGGGTATCCGGGAACCTACCCGGACCCTGCGGGTCCGAGTAGATTCCGGGTGGTAAATTTAGGAATGGATCTTTTATCGGGTAGGGTCCGGGTAGTTCAAAAATGTTAGGGTACCCGGACCCGCTCACCCCTAGATGCTAAGAGCAACTCTGTATTGAAGGAAAAGCTTAATAGGATCAAGAAGAAGAGAAAAAAAAAACACCAAATAAGAGAACTAAAGTGAAGATCCAGGTTGTTCAAAAGGAACCTGCCAGCAGCATTGTTAAAGATGATGATGGCAGTAAAAAGGTGAACACTATGGGAGGACAATTGGAAAACAGTATGAGTGTGGAAAGGGAACAACAGCAGGTAGAAGTAAACAAAGACATGGGACAAAGTCATCAGATCAATGATACAGTTGGGCAAGAGGTTGAAAATGAAAAAGAAGGAACTGGGGATAATCTGATTGGGCATAGTGATACCTCCAGTCTGTCATCACACATACCTCTTGCACAGTTGGTTGTTGATTTGAATCATAATGTATTAGATAGTTATAGCACACAGGATTTGGTTGAGAACACAAAAGAAGCAGAAAACAATGACAAGGCTGATTACAACAAAAACATTATTTCACATTGGATGCAGATGAGGATGGTAAACAGAAACTTGTTATGTGATAAGACTGGAGTTTCACCTCCCAGGAGAGGTAGAAGCAGACACAAGAAAGGTCACAAAGAGAAAAAGAACAAAGACAACACTGTACCTCCTAGTCTAAGGGAGGAGAAAAGCAGTTCCAACCATGAAAGTTCCTTATGATTAGTGCAATCATATGGAACATTAGGGGAGTGAGGTCAAAAAAGGCCATTCAAAGACTCAAAAAGATCTGTTAACAAATTCAAATGAGATATTGTTGCTGTTTTTGAACCAATGGTAAACATGAACAAAGTTGAAGGTTACAAAAGATTTCTTGGCTTTAATCAATGCATGACCAACACCATTGGTAAAATTTGTTTTTTTTTGGAGAGACAACTGTACTGTCTCCATTATGCAAGATCATGAGCAACAAGTTACCCTAAGCATCCAAAAGAATCAAGGTAGTGAGATGATGTATGTCACTGCTGTTTATGCCAAATGTACTAAGGCAGACAGAAAAGAGCTTTGGGCTAGCTTAGAGGACTTGAATAGGATTATAAAAGGGCCCTTGGAGCTCTTCATCCAGAAGAGAAATTGGGAGGTTTACCACTCGGAAACTCCAAGAGTTTTGATTTTGCTGAATGTATGGACTCATGTGGCATGTCAAATGTGGGCTTCAATGGTTCTAGGTTTACATGGTGCAATAATTGGAGGCCAAGCACAAGAATATGGAAAAGACTTGACAGAGTGTTTATCAATGATGAATGGACCAAAAAGTATGCTAACAATTCTGTCAGACATTTATCTAGGACTGGCTCAGATCACAGGCCTCTACTATTTAAATGTGACAATGGGCATACTGATGGGCCTAAGTACTTTAAATTCCTGGATTTCTGGACCAGCCAAGATGACTTCCTTCATATTGTCAGAATGGATTGGAACCAACCTGTTAGTGAGGCTTAAAAAGGTTGCTAGAAGGCTCACCAGTTGGTCAAGGGAGGAAATTGGTGATGTCCATGATCAAGTTGATATGTGGGAAGCAAAAATGCAGTATCTAGAAGATGAAGATCTTATTCAGAGATCAGAAAATAGCAGACAAGAGGTCAACGAAGGGCATGCTGAATATGTGCATTGGCTCAACAAGCAAGAACCAATTTTGAAACAACAATAGAAATGATCATATGAGCTGGGGAATGGAGTCATGCAAAAAAAAGTGATTGCTCACCTAATCTAGTTGTGTTGCAATCAATCGGACAACTTAATAGATGTTGCTTCATGGATTTTCTTCCTTCCTTTGACACGTGGATCTCCCATCCATTTGTAATGGGAGAATTGGAATCAATGGAACACCAACTATCCATTTCACAAACTGAACCTACTTTTGAAACATTTTGAAAGAACGTTAATAAAAAAGGCATCATATGTAAAGAAAGATAAACTAAAACAAAAATACAATTGCATTACCTCATATCACAGAGACTAAGCAGGGCAGCCAATTAACTAGAAGCATGTCCGCATGTTGCAAAACCCCTTCAACAGACTAGATTACAAAGGTACCTAGTCCAAGAACGAAAAGCATTCATTCGGCTACCACTTAAGTCCATTCCTCTATTGATTAGAGTTTAGACTTATAACCAGCACCCTTCATATTAATCGCTAGTTTCCCAGCATATTAACAGCACCTGTATGCTTCTTTTCATTAGGAACAGAACAGTTAGAACAGCCAAATATGTCAATCCAATTACAAACCCATTCTGCACATTCCCCTTCTAGCACCTGCGGTGGACAGCCAATTTTCTTCCTCTGCATACTCTGACCTCCTCTCCCTATTTCATACAGCTTACTGGAAACTACTCTCAGTTCAAAATTTCTATGAACTCAGCAGGCAGCAAGGATCAATCCAGATAATCCCAAGACATCACCCTTCTCACCCAACTGTTGAGAAAAACATCTGCTTCAACCACCCGACCGACTCTTCATATAATGTCAACAATGCTGAGCACTGACCCATATTCTCCATCCATCAACTCGAAGACCTTCATTAACAACCCAGCTGCAAGCAGACCAGGTTGCTAGAAAGGAAAGACTTTATGTTCTATACCACTCTGCAGCGGAGATATAACACTACTGGAGATTTTTCACCCATCTAGGCTGACCATCTCGCTTGTGGTAATCCTGTATGGAGTAAATTGAACACCAAATTGGACGTTCAATAAATCGGCCACATGCTAGAGATCAACATTTTTTCTAATGAACTCGAGGAAAAAAAAACACTATCAAAGGACAGAATCAAGTCTAGTGGGAAAGAATATCAAGTCATATATCACTTGAACCTTTCTACTATCAGAAACTTCTGTGCACATGGACCTAGAAGTAGCTACAAGATGCTACCCAACAAATAGCATGTTTCATTTAAAGTTGATTAATGTCCAACAATGAACTCGTGCACATTTCCATTGATATCAATTGAACTGCATCCAGGTGACTTCTTAACACCTAAATCTTTCATAGTTCCTCTGACCTTTGATACATCTTGCCATCTGCCAGCAGTTGCATAGGTGTTTGCCAGAAGTGTATGAGTGCTAGAATCATAAGATTCAATCTCCATAAGCAGTTCTGCCACACGTTCACCGACATCAACATTGCCGTAAATTCTACAGGCACTGAGCAAAGCCCCATATATTGGAACTATAATCTCATTGTCTTTATTGGGTAACTGAGATATCATTACTTCAGCTTCACTTAGAAGCCCAGCACGACCAAGTAGGTCTATCAGACACCAAAATGTTCTAACTTTGGCTGAATCCCATAAATCCTACTCATCGCGTGGAAATATCTCCGGCCTTCCTCTACCAAGCCTCCATGGCTACATGCACTTAACACCCCAATAAAAGTGATATCATCAGGGCGAAAACCAGCTTGGTCCATTTCTGAGAACAGTTCCAGTGCCTTCCTAGTATTTCCCGTCATGGCTAGCGCACAAATAATTGAAGTCCATGATGCAGTATCTTTCTCTTTTAATTCATCAAATATTTCCATCGATTTTTCAATGCAACCACACTTTGCATACATCTCTATAAGGGCAGTACCAACAACAGCAGTAACAGCTATTCTGTTTTCCTTCATGAATCCATTCCCCTTGTTGCAAAGCACCTAACTGAGTACAACCAGTGAGAAGGGCAACCAGTGTGTATTTGTCAGGTTTAATCATTTGCATTTGCATCGAACGAAACAAGTCCATTGCATCATCAACACGATTGAATTGCACATACCCATTAATCATAGTTGTCCACAGAACTTAATCCCTTATTGGACTCCCCTTTAAAAGTTCCCTAGCTTCATCCAACTGACCACTATTAACCACAACACATAGACACCACGCTATCCATAAACCATCTTGAACCAACTTTTATTTCTTAGTCTTTGTTACTTTAGGGACTTCATTTATAGTTCATGTCTTATACAACAACAACAACAGCAATTCCAAATAAGTTGGGTCCGACTATATGAGCCTTCACTGACCATGTTACTCCATATAGTTCTTGTTCTTTTAAGTGGTAAGATGGGATAAAGGAAGGGGAAGGAAATTGTTCGATGTGATTGAACCTTACACGTTTCGAATATTAGACACCAACTTATTGAATCTCTTTCTCCTTTAGAATGCAGGATACAATATACACTTATGAGCTATTATGCATTTTTCTTTCTATCTGTTTTTAAATAGAACTACACAAGAAATAACACAAATTTCATGTCTAAAAATCAATGATCTAACATGATTTGGTAAAATCCAATTTCCAGCATTACCTGCAGGGTTCAACAAAATCTTGTTTCAAACTACCTGGATGATTTTTCATGTAATGTTTGTATAGGCAGAATATGCATATGTGATGAGAGTGACTGAGGCTGGTAATATGTATAGCTTTGGAGTAATAATGTTTGAGCTGCTAACTGGGAAACCAGCCATTAGTGAAGGAACAGAGTTGGCTAAGTCAATTTTCCAGCATGAAGATTTGGCTGAAGTTCTGGACAGCAGAGTGAGTGGAAATTCTGTTCAAGTTCATTTCTCTGCAATGCTTAAGTATCTCTCCAAGTGAAAGACCTGATGCCAAAGAACTACTAGAGACATTGCTACTTTTGGGCCAAGAGTTTGGTATTTAATCCCACATATGTACCGTTGTATTCTACCTCTTGAAGGGGAGCCTTGGAGTAACTGGTAAAGTTGTTGCCATGTGACCAGGAGGTCACAGGTTCAAGCCGTGAAAACAGCCTCTGGCAGAAATGCAAGGTAAGGCTGCGTACAATAGACCCTTGCAGTCCGGCCCTTCCCCGGACCCCGCGCATGCGGGAGCTTAGTGCACCGAGCTGCTCTTTTTTTAAGATTTTTGCACACCATTTAAGGAAGACATTAATAGCGTTAATCGTAAGAATGTTTGTTTAAACTACCTCATTGGATGTGAGTAAAATCTTACCACCTTCCTATTGGTTGGAGGTAGGGGAATAAGAGGAACTAATGCAATGACAGAGTTGATTGCTCAAATGATTACTTAACTTTGGGTAATTGGCCATCAAAGTCATCTGTTTTTCGGACTTCCAAAAGTCACTTTACTTTACCTAATTAGCTTTAATGGTCATCTTCACCAGATTTTGTATTTTTTGGTGAGATTTAGTGATGTAACAAATTAAGAAAAAAATAGTTAAAACACTAATTAAGAACCAGGACTAATAACCCAACCCAACTCTATTAATTAACCTCCAAGCTGCCACAAGCAATTTGTAAGCAACAAAGTCAGCCTTCTACGACAAACGAAAAAATCATGACTGGAAACCATATTGAATGATTTCCTTCTATCTCTCAAATTTTAGGCATTGAAGCTCGTAAATTTAGCCAACAGCACATCATAACAATATATTCTATTATAGAACATCCTTTACCATGAAGTAATTACATTTAACCTTGACAAGTAGTCCATTTTCCCATTGGGATAACGGAAAAACCCTGTACTATAAAACAAAGCCAAGTTTCGAGCCTGCAACTCCCTTTAATATGTTAATCCACCTTTTATTGCACTTGTACGTTACAAAATATCCTCATTAAACAGTTTACATGTGTAACTGCAAATATGAGATATACATATTTTGTGGCTGGGGGATGCAGTCATGCAAAAAAAATTGATTGCTCGCCTAATTTAATTGTGTTGCAGTCAATCGGACAGCTTAATAGATGCTACTTCATGGATTCTTTTCCTTCCTTTGACATCTGGGTGTCTAATCCATTTGTAATGGGATAATTGGAAGATCCATTTAACAAACTGAACCTACTTTTGAAACATTTTGAAAGAAAGATAAACTAAAACATAAAGTGAAATACAACTGCATTACCTCATATCACAGAGACTAAGCAGGTCAGGCAACTAACTAGAAGCATGTGAACATGTTGCAAAACCCCTTCAGCAGACTTGAATACAAAGGTACCTAGTCCAAGAATGAAAAGCTTTCATTCGGCTACCACTTAAGTCCATTCCTCTATTGATTAGAATTTAGACTTATAACCAGCACCCTTCATATTAATTGCTAGTTTCCCAGCATACTAACAGCACATGGATGCTTCTTTTCATTAGGAATAAAACAGTTAGAACAACCAAATATGTCAATCCATATTCTCCATCCGTCAACTCGAAGACCTTCATTAACCAACCCAGCTGCAAGCGGACTAGGTTGCTAGAAAGGAAATACTTTATGTTCCATACCACTCTGCAGCGGAGATATAACAGCTCTGGAGATTTTTCACCCATCTAGGCTGACTATCTTGCTTGAGGTGGTCCTGTATGGAGTAAATTGAGCACCAAATTGGACGTTCAATAAATTGCCCACATCCTAGAGATCCAACATTTTTTCTCAAGAGGAGAAAAAACACTATCAAAGGACAGAATCAAGTCTAGTGGGAAAGAATATCAAGTCATATATCACTTGAACCTTTCTACTATCAGAAACTTCTGTGCACATGGACCTAGAAGTAGCTACAAGATGCTACCCAACAAATAGCATGTTTCATTTAAAGTTGATTAATGTCCAACAATGAACTCGTGCACATTTCCATTGATATCAATTGAACTGCATCCAGGTGACTTCTTAACACCTAAATCTTTCATAGTTCCTCTGACCTTTGATACATCTTGCCATCTGCCAGCAGTTGCATAGGTGTTTGCCAGAAGTGTATGAGTGCTAGAATCATAAGATTCAATCTCCATAAGCAGTTCTGCCACACGTTCACCGACATCAACATTGCCGTAAATTCTACAGGCACTGAGCAAAGCCCCATATATTGGAACTATAATCTCATTGTCTTTATTGGGTATCTGAGATATCATTACTTCAGCTTCACTTAGAAGCCCAGCACGACCAAGTAGGTCTATCAGACAACCATAATGTTCTAACTTTGGCTGAATCCCATAAATCCTACTCATTATGTGGAAATACCTCCGGCCTTCCTCTACCAAGCCCCCATGGCTACATGCACTTAACACTCCAATAAAAGTGATATCATCAGGGCAAAATCCAGCTTGTTCCATTTCTGAGAACAGTTCCAGTGCCTTCCTAGTGTTCCCACTCATGGCCAGCGCACAAATAATTGAAGTCCATGATGCAGTATCTTTCTCTTTTAATTCATCAAATATTTCCATCGATTTTTCAATGCAACCACACTTTGCATACATCTCTATAAGGGCAGTACCAACAACAGCAGTAATAGATATTTTGTTTTCCTTCATGTAATCATGAATCCATTCCCCTTGTTGCAAGGCTCCTACCTGAGCACAACCAGTGAGTAGAGCAACCAATGTGTATTTGTCAGGTTTAATCCTTTGCATTTGCATCGAACGAAACAAGTCCATTGCATCATCAAAACGATTGAATTGCACATACCCATTAATCATAGTTGTCCACAGAACTAAATCCCTTATTGGACTCCTCTCGAAAAGTTCCCTAGCTTCATCCAACTGATTACTATTAACATACCCCGACACCATACTAGTCCAACATATCACATTTTTAGTCGGCATATCATCAAAAATCTGCCTAGCCAGCATCAAACAACCACACTTGCAATACATGTCCACTAATGCATTCCCAATAATAAGGCTAAACCCAACCTCTTCAACAATGTATCGATGAATTTCTTTACCAAGTTCCAAGGTTTTCAATGCAGTGCAAGCTGACAAAGTACTCACAACCGTCGCTTCATCAATCCTAACACCACTATCCTCCCTCATCTTCTTGTAAACCTCAACAGCATCATGATACCTACCACACCTAACAAACCCAGAAATCAATATATTCCACGCAACCGAATCTCTTTCAGGCATTTCATCAAACACTTTGTTCACACTCCCTACACAACCAAACAAACCATACATATCCATAACTGAATTACCAACATAGTTATCAAACCAAACACCAGATTTCAACACATACCCATGAATCTTTTCACCTTCCTTAACCATATTCAACTCACCAATAGCCTTAAACACAAATGGGTATGTAAAATTATCAGGACACAATAAGCCACTTATTCTCAATTCATTAAACAAGTAAAGGGGTTGTTTAAATTCACCTGTTTTTACATACCCTTTAATCATTACATTATACATGAACAATGTTGGGTTATCACAAGAAATGAAGATTTTGTTGGAGTAATTTAAGTCTCCATGGAATGTATTAGTGGTAAAGGCTAATAGTTTGTGTAAAATGCCAATGTTTTTGTGGAAATTGAGGATGATAACTTGGGCATGGATTTGTTTGAGATGTGTAATTGATTTGCATGTTTTTAGAAGCTCAATGCATGTTATAGTGTCAAGTGTTTGTTTAGGTGAACAGAGTCTATCAATGAAACGACTTGAAATTGACCTTATTGAAGACATTATAGCAGTATAGAATTAGAATACAATAATATGAGTTGGAAGGCAATTTTATAGGTAGCACTTGAAACTTGAAAGTAATTACTCCGTCAGTTAATGGAATTTTAGAAATAAAAGGGAGATTTTTGAATTTTAGGGTGCCGGGGTGAATTTAGGTAGAAATAATAGGTTACGTGAATTTATGGTCATCCAATTAAATTTGGTATATTATGTGTATGATTTTTAATATATATCTAATGAATCTATGGTCAAGTTAGATCAGATGGTGCACTAGTTAAGCAGTGTGTTTAATTTCAATTTGATGCATTATTGTGGCTATTTTTTAATGGTGCATCCATTTTCGTGAAATCCTGAATTTGCCTCTGGTGGTGCAAATTTAAAGATGTGTATAATGTACTAAAATATCTTTTGAATGTTGTGTTTATAAAATTGTCATATAGGATGTTTGAAATGTCAACTTATTAAATATAGAAAGAGCCATTTTTTTTAACAGACTAAAAAAAACTAACACACTTAAATTGATATAAAGTAAGTACAAAAGATTGAGTAATAAATAACTTCCTTAAATAAATAAATAGTGAAAGTATACCATGATATACACGGTATACATGAAACCCATGACAAATTGGAGAACATGATATACACAGCCGTGTATATCTATTTTTGGTAATATGTTATTTGCATTTAATTAGCATTGTACACTTACCACAATTGTAAAATTCTTGTACAAATAGAATAGGGTTTTGGTAGTAGAATATGAATAGAATTTTCCATATTATGGACATTGTAAATTGTATATATACTCATTCATTAATAAAAATAATCAAGGGGGTTATTTCTTTTATGGTATCAGAAGTCTAGGTCTAACTTACTTCTACCGATTTCCTCTCTTCCGCTGCCTCGGTTTCCATGTCCATTCTTGGAATCCGTGCAACATTACCTACTCTCTTCCCAAATTTTCTTTCAAATCCCTTATTCACCTATTGTTCTTTCGTTATGTCTACGTCAAAGAACATGTTTCATCCTACCCTTACTATTTCCGACACCAAGAATCACATCCCTATTGTTTTTGAGATGGAAAACGTCCAATATGCGACGTGGGCAAAATTGTTCATAATTTACGCATTCTCACATCAAGTTCTCCATCACATAATTCCTCTGGCATCTGGCTCAACCATTGTCCCTACACCCGCGGAGGATCCTAAGTTATGGATAACTCTTTATGCTACCGTCCTTCAGTGGAGTTACTCCACTATTTCTATCGACCTTTTACAGACGATCATTGAACCAGACACTACGACTATGGCTTTATGGAATATATTGCGTGATATATTCCAGGATAACCAACATTCCCGAGTTGTCACTCTTGAGCAAGAATTTTCACAAGTCAGTATAAAAAATTTCCCGAATGTTTTAACTTATTGTAAACAGCTCAAGGAATTGGCGGACCAACTCCGTAATGTTGGAGCGTCTGTTACCAATAATCATCTTGTTCTACAAATGATTGCAGGCATATCTGAGGCCTTGGGACTCTACTCCATCAAAGTAATCCTCTTCCACCTTTTTATCAAGCCCGTTCGATGCTCACGTTAGAAAAAGCCGGCTTGGCAAAAAAGGCGGCTACCGGCGTAAGTTCCATGGCGATGATGAATTCATCTGATAACTCTCACGGTTTTGTTGACAATTCGGGCCAAACAATAACGATGGCGGCAAAAAAGGTCAAAACCGTAAAAATAAAGGCAAAAATCGCGGAGGCAACAACAGCGACGGACGGAACAGTAGCAACGCCGGTAGTGGGCGTCGGGGTATTGGGGCCCAGCCCGCCTGGTCTTAGCCTTGGGCCCCTTTGAGGTGGGCCTGGACCAACGACCAGTGCCCCAGTCCCGCTTACTGCCCTCCTAGTTATTTCCAGAGGAATCGGGCTCCGGTCCAGCCCGATCACCGGCCCAGTTTGTCAGATTCTTAAAACACCAACCAGCAGCGTTTCGGGTCAGGGGCGTGAGGCCCGGTGCCTTGGGCCTCGTCCCCCGCAGGCCTTCACTGATGCGACCTCAAATTCGATCCCGACACCCACCGATATTGAGGCCGCCATGCATACACTTGGATTAAATGCTCCAGACCCGAATGGATACATGGACATCGGCGCCACTTCTCACATGACGTCCGACCAAGGTACTCTCCCGTCTTATTTCAATTTGAGCAAAAATCGTGGCATTATTTTTTGTAATGACAACTCAATTCCAATTCGTGGTTATGGTCATACCACTTTGTCTCCCCCACATCCACCTCTAGTTTCGAAAAATACCCTTCATGCCCCTAACTTAATTAAAAATTTGGTGTCTGTCCCAAAATTCACCACTGATAATTGAGTTTCTGTTAATTTTGATCCATTTGGGTTTTCTGTGAATGATTTCAAAACGAGGATACCTCTCATGAGATGAAATAGTAGGAGAGATCTTTATCCAATCACGACCGCCACCACTTTCTCGAGTCAAGCCATGCCATCGACATTTGCAGCTCTAGCTCCTTCCTTGTGACATGCACGTTTGAGTCATCCTGGGTCGTCAATCATTTCTTCCTTGCATAAAAATAATTTTATTTCTTGTAAGGGTACGCGTAGTACTCTAATTTTTCATTCTTGTCTGTTAGGGAAACATGTTAGATTACCATTTGTAGCCTCTACTTCTCGTACTTTGATGCCTTTTGACATTATTCATAGCGATTTATGGACATCTCCCGTTCTATGTTCTTTGGGCCATCGTTATTATGTTCTATTTTTGGATGATTATTCTAATTTTTTATGGACCTTTCCGTTAGCGAAAAAATCTCAAGTTTTTTCCACATTCTTAAAATTTAGAGCATTCATCCGTACCCAATTCGAACGGAAAATTAAAAATATTCAATGTGGTAATGGCAAAGAATATGATAATGGGTTGTTTCGGGAATTTTGTGATGCTAATGGCATAGTTTTTCATTTCTCTTGTCCTCATACTTCCTCACAAAATGGGAAAGCCGAATGAAAAGTTCGTACCATTAATAATATTGTCCGCACTTTATTGGTTCATGCTTCCGTACCTCCTTCTTTTTGGCATCATGCTCTACAAATGGCTAATCACCTCCTTAACATACTTCCTACCAAAGGGCTAGCATATGATTCTCCCCTTAAAATTCTCTATAATAAGAATCCTTCGTATTCACATCTTAGGGTCTTTGAGTGTTTATGCTATCCACTTTTTCCGTCACCTACAATTAAAAAACTTCAAGTCCGTTCTACAGCTTGTGTGTTTTTGGGTTATTCCTCTAATCATAGTGGTTACAGATATTTTGATTTATCGTCTAATAAAATCATCATTAGTCGCCATGTAATTTTTGATGAAACCCAATTTCTGTTTGCAAAAGTCAGTAGTCTCGTGCCTAGTTCGTATAATTTTTTAGATAACGAAGTCTCACCGTACATTATGCACCACTTAATGGGCCAATCCGATGACCATGAAACGCCAGCATGCCCAATGCCTGTTGGCCCACAAATACCCACTGCACATCCCTTCCCCGTCCCAAGTCCAGTTATTGGGCCGATAGTCCAGCCCACTACCGAGAGTGCTTCAACCCCGATTTCTGTTCCAGTATCGAGTCCGGTTTCCAGTGTTGGGCCATCAGGCCTACTGCCTGATGGCCAGTCCATCACCCATCCGAATTTTTCCCAAAATCCACTCAGTTCTCCCCCGAGTCACAGACCTGTTACTTGTAGTCAACGGGGTATTTTTAAACCAAAAATATATTTTAATCTAAATTCTAATGTTCTTAAATCCCCACTACCCCGTAACTCAGTGTCTGCATTAAATGACCCGAATTAGAAATTGTCTATGAACAACGAATGTAATGTTTTTATTGAAAATAAGACGTGGGAGTTGGTACCCCGTCCTTCTAGTGTTAATATTATTCGACCTATATGGATTTTTACTCATAAAGATAATTCTGATGGTTCTTTTGCGAGACATAAGGCTTGTCTTATATGTGATGGTAAAACTCAACAGATTGGAGTGGATGGCCCATTCGCAATGTTCTCAGTCTGGTTCTTTCAAAAGCATGGCCCATTCGCAATGTTCTCAGTCTGGTTCTTTCAAAAGCATGGCCCATTCATCAGCTAGATATGAAGAATGTTTTCTTACATGGTGATCTTAAGGAGACAATTTACATGTATCAACCCTTGGGTTTTCGAGACCCCAAATATCCTAATCATGTCTATTTATTGAAGAAGTCCTTGTATGGGCTTAAGCATGCCCCACGAGCATGGTATAAGAGATTTGCAGACTATGTATCTATTATTGGATTTTCTCACAGCAGGTCTGATAATTCTCTGTTCATATATAGTCGTGGTATTTCCCTGACATATACTCTATTATATGTGGATGATATTATATTGATTGCTTCTTCTGATGATTTACGCAAGTCTATCATGACACTACTCAGTTCTGAGTTTGCTATGAAAGA
Organism: Anisodus tanguticus; assembly: GCA_034509755.1. Lineage (NCBI taxonomy): Eukaryota > Viridiplantae > Streptophyta > Magnoliopsida > Solanales > Solanaceae > Anisodus > Anisodus tanguticus. The sequence goes on along the minus strand of CM067553.1, from coordinate 17,509,375 downwards.
CTTGGGGCCCTTGAGTTATTTCTTGGGGATTGCTGTCACTCGTCATACAGGTGGGTTATTCTTATCACAAAGGAAGTATGCCGCTGAGATAATTGAGCGCGCTGGTATGTCCTCGTGTAAGTCTACTTCCACTCCAGTTGATACTAAACCCAAGCTGGGTGCTGCGGTTGACTTACCTTACGAGGATCTCACCCACTATCGCAGTCTTGTAGGGGCTCTTCAGTATCTTACTTTCAAGAGACCAGATATTACGTATGTTGTACAAGAGGTGTGTTTGTTTATGCATAATCCTAGGGTTGAGCACATGAATGCGCTCAAACGCATTCTGCGATACATCCATGGAACACTTAACAATGGCTTGCATCTATATCCATCGTCGGTCTCTACACTTGTCTCGTATACAGATGCTGATTGGGGTGGATGTCTAGATACCAGACACTCCACGTCTGGTTATTGTATATTTCTTGGTAATAACTTGGTCTCATGGTATGCAAAGCGACAGTCTACATTATCACGCTCCAGTGCCGATGCCGAGTATCGAGGGGTAACCAATGTGGTATCTGAATCATGTTGGTTACGTAATCTTCTCTTAGAACTTCATTGTCCCATTCAGAAAGCTACCTTGGTATATTGTGATAATATTAGTGCAATGTATCTTTCTGGTAATCCGGTTCAACATCAGCGCACAAAACACATCGAGATGGATATTCACTTTGTTCGCGAAAAGGTGGCTCGTGGACAAGTACGCGTCTTCCATATCCCTTCTAGGTACCAAATCGCCGGCATCTTTACTAAGGGTCTTCCCTCGGTTCTATTTGAAGATTTTAGGGGCAGTCTCAGCGTACGACGACCGCCCGCTATGACTGCGGGTTTGTGAAAGTATACCATGATATACACGACATATACAATGCCTTGTGTATACCGTGTATATCACGGAAACCCAAGACAAATTGGAGACCGTGATATACAAGGTATACACAGTTGTGTATATCTATTTTTGGTAATATGTTGTTTGTATTTAATTAGCATTGTATACTTATCATAATTGTAGAATTCTTGTACAAATAGAATAGGGTTTTGGGAGTAAAATAGGAATAGGATTTTACATATTATGGACATTGTAAATTGTATATATACTCATTCATTAATAAAAATAATCAAGGGGATTATTTCTTTTAAATAGAAACAATGATAGATGATGTTGTCGGTACACGAATTAGTATTTTTTATTAAAAGAAGAACAAGTTTTTGACTGATTAATTGCCTTTTTATAATTGAGTAACCTTATGAACTATTATCGAATATCGCCTACATAATAAATCGAGAATAATGTATCAGATCAATGTGTTTGAGGCTGTGGGTATTGATACTTCGGGTGAATTTTGAAGTACACTAAATAGATATTTTATACATATGTATCGCATATATACTTGTAAATGATATCATGTACTATAAGTATGAGAGGTTTTTTTCAGTTAATATTTTGGCAAATTTCTCAATATGATGATTTTGTAGGTTATATGATTTTCAAATCGCACTTTCCAATTTTTTATTTTTAGTAAAAGTCTTTTACTATTGGAGGATATTAATCTTTCATATTTTAGTTTATACTCATAAAAGGCAACCGATGATTTAATAGGATATACTTAAATTGTACTGCTGCCATTAATTGGTATAGCTATGAGTGGTCAATATTTACTTCGTCGCCACAAATGACAAACACATTGAAAAAACAAGTACTCCATGTGATTGGAACTTATTGCTTAAAATTTAGAAGTGTTAGCAATATTTTAGGATGTCATTAGGAAATTTATAGTAGTAGTACTTATAAAAAGTGAAGTGGGACTCACTTCTAATCTTTTCTATCGACTTTTTCTGTACCTTTCTTGTGTGGAGGGAGATAAAAAAGAAGGAAAAAAGCTTCATCTGGCACGAGATGATAAAGAGAGAGCTTCGTCTATCGATGAACAGCGGATTGACGGAGCTCTTGGCATTGCTTTGTTTTTCTCTCCTTTCCTATCAGCGAGTTCCGACCACATGTAATATACCATTATTGATGGACAGTAAAATTTTAATTTCCGCGCAAAGTCTATTAGAAATTGAACGTGAAACGCAGGGAATAAAATACAAGTAGTAGCAAGCAATATTCTTACATAGTGCCGCGTTGTCAGTTTGGTGGGAAAAATTAGGGAAAATAATCTCAATATAAAATTCGCCGTAAAATAATATTGATGGCTGGTTGGAGGGAATATGAAAACAATATATGCATAGCTAATGCAACATTTGATTGGTCGTAGTTGATCACGTTATAGATGTCATTCATTACTAGTCCGGATGAATTATATCCTTGCTATTACAAAGTGACATATATTTGGCTCTTATTGACCAGCAGGAAATGGTTAGAAACTAATTCATCTCCAATCCTAATATTTAGCACCAGGAATTGTCACATGTCTAACACCTGCCTTTCTACTCCAAGTTGTTTGTTGATGAATCTATTACTCCAAGTTGTTTGTCGTAGCAACCTATACAATGGGGGAGAACCATATGCAAGCAAAATGGTACAGTGGGAACATAATGTCCTGATCAACCTTTTTTGTCAAACAAGGTATTTATGTCAGTAGATACTGCACATTACTAGCAGAACAACGAAGTGTAAGAAAAGCTTAGGAAGGAGGAAGACAAACGAAAGAAATGTAATAGACTGAGAAGTTCCATCGAATGAAATGGTGAAAATAGAGCTTGGGCTGCAAATAAATACCGGTCGACAGGGATCGTGAAGCAGAAGAAAGTTGTGGAGTTTACGAGGGCATTATTGCTCTGCATTATACTGATAGTCAGCCTATTGTTTCTGTATTTCCTGCACTGCTTTCTCGGCTAATGGATCCACTTTATCTTCACTTCCTATAAAAAGTAGGAACTGTATGAATTTGAGTACAAATATGGGTTCACTGGGAGGAAGAATATGAAAAAATGTGGGTTGCAGCAGTTACCCGCAACTGAGAGGAATCATGGATCAGCAATGACCGCGAGGAACTTCTTCATATCTCTGCCGGATGCAATTTCTCACAAAACACTATCCTTGGAGCATAAGGAATCTCAAGGATAGGCTTTGATTCCTCTGGAAGGTGAACTTCTAGGATATCTTGAGGTTTCTTGTTAATAAAGGTTGTTGCATTGGAAAATAAGAATAAGAATGCAAGGGTGAACCAGCTTTCTCCTCCAAACAGCAGATTTACTTCTACCAAAGACGTTGTGAACCAGCTTTCTCCTCCAAACAGCCTCCAAATCTTGCTCTTGACCAGCAATGCGACGCCTCTGCTGCAGCCATAGGATTCATCCTCGCCGAGCTCCAATTCAATTACCAAACCTGAGATACAAAGTGTGCAACTGAAAGACTTGAAAATGAAAATTATTACTGCATCACCCAGCAGTAGGCAGATATATATAAGCTCAGATTAGCTTGCACTATCTTCTTTCTCATCATAAAATACCCCACAAAAAAAAACATGAGCAAAACATTAGATTATCAAAGTATATATCCTACCGATATGAAAAGACTAGCCTGATGAAGGCCTTCATGTTGTCATAGATTGAACAACACTCCGCTACAAGAAATGGAACTGGCATCTTCCAAAACTACATGTGATATTCTTCTGCAACCTAAATATGTAATTCCTTGATCAACAAAAGAAATTTATGGACTTGAAAACTATTAATAAACCTAATTGGATACCCTAACAAACAGGAGGTAAATGACCCAATAGTAGGACTCAGAATGCTATGCACCAATTCATTAATGACACAAAAGAATATTGAGGAAAGTTTTGTGTGACATCTTCTCAGTCCCAGTAATACCAATAGCTACTCCACTGTCAGCAGGTTACAGAGCAAGTATATTGTTGGCAGCATGTCTTTTATAGAAACACCTTCTACCATCTTCTGACAATCTCTTGTTTGCGCCTGGTCTCAGCTCATGAAAAGACATCGCCTCTAGATTTTGACAATATTTCAACTGCTGTAAATAGGAAAGTACAAAGATTTCAATTTGCTCCTAAAGTTGTCCCGAAAACTCACTTGCACACCTAAACTTTACATGCGACCCCTTACCCCTCTATTCTTGTTCGGAGTGGAACTAATGCTCCCTCATTGATGATGTAGCAAAGAAAGTAGGACTTCCCTGGAAGCATAAAAAGGGCAGTCCTGAGCACTAAGCTTCCACAATGCGCGTGGGTCTGAGGAAGGTCTAACACGCAGTAGGTAGCATTTCTGCAACAGGCTGTTTTCTCGGCTTGAACCCATGACCTCTTGGTCACACAACGGCAACTTTTAACGATGTCCCAAGACTCTCCATGTGAGAGGAAAACAAATACTAAACACGCATAAAACTTTCCAGGTTTCATTTTCTTATTGAACATTATACAACTAATTACACTAATACTAAAAATCTCCTTTCCTTTTACATTTTTTCTTACTCTCTTCCCCTTTTTTTCCTTTCTCATTTTCCTCTTCACCAAATCCACCAGAACCTTCATCGTTGTTTCCACTACCATTACCTCCACCTTCCAATGCTCCTCCTCCTCCTACTTCAGCCCCACCACTTTCATTCCTAACACCTACTTCAAGCCATTTTCTCTCTCTTTCTTTTTTCTTTCTCTTTCTTTCTTTTCACCCAAACCCACTTGAACCTCCGCCATTTCTTCCTCCACCTTCACCTCCACGGTCCTCCTCCTCCTCCACCCCCACCCCCACCCCCACAACTTCCATTCCCACCACCTACTACAAACCATTTTTTTCTCATTCTTTCCTTTCACCAAACCCACTTAAACCTCAACATTGTTGCCACTACCTCCACCTCCCCTATTCTCCTCCTCCACCTACTACTAGCCAGCCTCAAGTGTTTTTTTTCCTTGAATGTCTTGGTAACGAATATTATATTCTATACCTATAGCCATGGCAAAGATTTGTTATGGTGAAATCTGTGGTGGAGAATTAAAGAAGGGAAGATGAAAGGAAAACAAGAAGATATTGTCTGGAGCATGCATAACGACACCCAACAAAATCTGGGATTCTCGTGGTGAGGTGATATTAATTCAACTCTTTAACAAGTGTAGGGAGTAAGGGTCGCTCACAAAGTTTAGGGTGCGATATTTTGGGACAACTTCAGGGGTGTCTCAACGATATTTGTGGTCTAAGGTAAAACTCCAATACGGGGCCTAACTTAAATAAAACATATACTTATATTTGTGTGAAACCTATTTTTTCCCACCCTTTTGAGATGCAAAGTGGGCCCTCGTAATTATGGGGCCTAAGGTGTATGCCTTAGTGACCTTATGGTGGAGACGCCCCTGGACAACTTTTGGGGGCAAATTATGTATTTTCCCATTCTTTTTCTATAATTTCTTCGTCTAAGCTTATTCATCATAAAATAACTACATATCCCGACAAATGGCCTCACAATAAACTGTTTTAGATTAAAGCTATCACTTTGATCTCGGCTCTTCTTCAGTCATTCATTTCCTAGTGAGATTCCTCACCGGGGCGATCTTGTCATTTCACTCATCTATGAAAATCTAATAAGAAATGAAATTTTTCCTAGTGATGAATCATCACTGTCACTATACTTGGCAACACCAAACATACCATCCATAAACCAACACTCCCACAACAACATATCTAACAAGCAGTAGCAAGATGGATCAACCATCTTCCTATGTGCAGGATAAGACTTAACACAGTACCCTGAAACCGCACCACATCATCTCATAATGAAAAGCTTAAGTGCAGCACACCCTTAGAACTCATTTCCGAGTGTCTCAACAACAATACTAACCTGAAAAGCTCATCATAGGAACAGTTGATGAATCTACAAGTTGGGAGATCTGTACTGTCTTCCAGCATTTTTTTTCAAGAGCACCCTAGACAAAAAATCTAATCAGAGAAGCAGCATAAATGAAGTCAGTAAGAAAATCTCGCTCAACTTCTCAATGACCAAGTAAGATCAACATCTGCTGAACACGCTTATGAATTTGCTTTAGTGAATCACATTGCTGTAGAACTGAGCTCTAGATATCTTTTGAGAAAGGACAATATTCCAAGAGAGGCAATGCTCAGGAACATAAAGGACGCACATTCTAGTTGGAGATCTAGAAGGAGGAGAAGTTGAAGAGCATCTGGACTATGCGCCATTAGCACTCATGTGGATCTTGTGGAAGGAGAGAAATAGAGGAGCTTTTGAAGGGATAGGGAACGACTATATGTATTTGAGGAACAGCCTCTCATTCCTAGTTTCGTTTTGGTGCATCCATGAAGTTATCTACTTTTTGGTATAATACTTGTATACGGGAAATCTTTCCATTATTAACAAAATTATTACCTTATCCAAAAGGAGAAACTTCAAGAGGTGATGCCCTTAAGCCCTTTGTCCCTTCTGGAGTAGAACAATAATTAACTTTAAGTTGCCACAAGCAGCTTGTAAGCAACCATGTGGAGCCTAGTAAGCCAAGTAAAGATAATATGGACTCAGAAATTAATTGGTTGACAAAAGTCTATTTGCATATTTAGTCAAAAAAACCTTGTGTACAATAGACCCTTGTGGTCCGGCCCTTCCCCGGACCCTGCACATAGCGGGAGCTTAGTGCACCGGGCTGCCCCTTTCAGTCAAAAAAACCCTTACTAATCACTAGAACTAGACCTAATATCGAAAGCTTTTGCTTGCCAATGTCCAATAATTTAAACCGGAGTCCAATAAAGAAATTTTCAGAGATTTATCTTATCTAAATAGTTTATTGTAGCTCAGAACCATTTTTACCAATGCAAAACTCCACTTATGCCAACTCCATTAATATTCATATACTATAATTAGCTGAACCAACCTTAACAGACAAACTATAGTTATCTGAACCAACCTTCACAAGTGTTAATAATGTCATTTCACTCCAAAATAATTGCACTCATGAACTTGCAAACATGATCAAATTCCAATATTACAACTCTCTATGATCCTATCATCCACATATCAGGGATTTATGTATCAAAGAATATCCACAATACAATAGTTTAAAAGCAGAACTGCAGAAATAGCATAAGTTATGCAAAGGAAAGAACTGGTCACCTAATTTAAATGTGTTTAAGTCAATCAGATAGATAGATAGAAGTTGTCATCTTGGATAGGACCCTTTCTTTGCTATCGGGGACTCCTTGTTTTCCACCAAAAAGGTAAATGGATTTTTCTTGACTGGTCTGTCTTAATAAAGCAACATATAAGCATTTCAGTAACTGAATTTCCTACTTTTGAGTATCTTTACAATTAAGTAAAAGCATAATTCAGAAGAAAAACTAAACTAAAAAGCTAAAACCAACTTCATTACCTCGAATCTCAAAGGCCAAGCTGGTCATGGATAATCTATGATCATGTCAACTCTAGCAAAATCCTGTCCAAAAATGCCATGAATACAAAGGTACATAGTGGGAGAACTAATAGCTTTTTATTCTTCTAGCCCATAAATCCACTCTTCCATTAGTTCAAGTTTAGGCTTATAGCCAGCATCCTTCATATTGACGGTTAAATATCCCAACATATCATATATCATGCAGCACTGAGGATGCTTCTTATCTTTAGACACAAAACAATTTGGATATCCAGAAGTATCAATCCAACTACATCCAACATCCTTTGACAACCCCATTTTGCGCATTCCTCTTCTGACGTTATCTACGGACTGCCAGTTTCCTTCCTCTGCATATATATTTGAAAGAAGAATATGATAACCAGAAATTCTGTCACTCCCCTCTAATTCAAACAGCTTACTGGAAACAATTTTCCCCAATTCAAAATTTCTATGCACTCTGCAGGCGGCAAGAAGTGATCCCCATATTCCCAATACATTACCCTCTTCACCCAACTGTTTAGCAAAATTATGAGCTTCATCTAACCGTCCAACTCTTCCTAACATGTCAATTACACAAGCATAGTGCTCTGCTGACGGCTGAATTTCGTATTCTTCACCCATCAGCTCAAATATTTGAAGGCCTTCATCAACCAATCCAGTGTAGCTGCAAGCAGATAGGACTGCTACAAAGGTAACTTCATCTGGTTCTAAACCATTCTGCTGCAGAGAGTAGAACAGCGTTAGAGCTTTTTTACCCATCCCATGCTGGCCGTATCCCAAAATCATATTTGTGTATGTCACAGAGTTCTTCTCAGGGGATTTTAGGAAAACACTTTCAGCATAATCAATGATTCCTGATTTTGAATACATGTCTACCAAAGCCGAGACAACATAAACATTGTTCTCAAACAAATTGCGAATTGCAAAACAATGTAGCTGCTTGCCTATTGCTATACTTCCTGACTGACTGCATGATGGGAGAATTGATGCTAAGGTCACAGAATTTGGTTTCACATTCTGCTTAAGCATCTCCTTGAAGACAACAAAGGATTGTTCAATTAATCCATTTTGAGTGTTTCCAGCAATCATAGCGTTCCATGTGGCTTGATCTTTATCATTTGTCAAGTTTGACTGAAATATTGCTTGTGCTTCTCTAATCATACTGGATTTGGCATACATGTCTATCAGGTAACTCTCCATCCCTTCAAATTGAATATTGTGCCTCAGAAGATACGCATGGGTCTGTTTACCAATTTCCCTGTCCCTGAGATTTGATGCCGCAGAAAGCAGGATGGTAATTGTTATGTCATCAATTGCAACCCCAAGCTTTTGCATCTCATATACAAGCATCAAAGCCTCATCATCAAGTCCGTTCTGTACCAAAGCAGACACCATGGTGTTCCATGACACTATATCTCTTTCCTTCATTCCGTTAAAAACTTTAAATGAATCACCAACACAGTTACACCTAGAATATGTGGCTATCATAGCATTTAGTGAAATAACCTGTGAATCCATGCATTTCTTTATAAGACATGCATGTAGCTGTTGGGCAAACTCCAAATGCTGCGACTGTGAAGTTGCCATAAGAGCGGATACAAATGTCACATCATCAATAGTAACAACATCCTCTGCTTCTACAGCTTCAAGAAAGAGATCAACTGCTTTAAAAGGAAAATTGTTCTGAATGTACCCGCTAATCATAGAGTTCCAGATCTCTGTATTTCTTTCACAGGTATTCTCAAATATTCTGCTCGCTAAATCAACGCAACCAAGATCAGCATACATAACAATTGCAGCACTAACAACATACAAGTCATTTACATATTCATTACCCAATTTCACAAGCAACCCATAAAGAACATCAGCAACTCTAACATCCCTTATTTCTGATACAGCAGGGAAAATATTAACAAAACTAACAACAGTTGGCTTAATGCCTAACCTCATCATCATAACAAAACACCTAACTGCTTCCGAAAACCTCTTCCTTTTCACGTACCAAGAAAAAATAGTATTCCAAGAAACGACATTTCTTTTACGCATAGTCCTAAACACCCTTTCAACTAAATCACAATCCGAACCATTTTCCGAGCCTCCCAAGGTAGGGGTAAGGTCTGCGTACACACTACCCTCCACAGACCCAACTTGTGGTATTATACTGTGTATGTTGTTGTAACCATTTCCCGAGACGAGACAAGTGGAATACATATTCAACAAAGAATTACTCACAATCCTACTAGGATGAATACCAGACCTCAAAATATGGCAATGCACAGCTTTACCTACATGAATCTTTTTCGTCTCCGCGCAAGCTTTAAGAACAGAGGAATAAGTATACTGATCACATAACAATGAACCAACATGTTTCAATCTTGAATAAAACAAAATAGCTTCATGGGGCATGTTATTACACACAAACCCAATTATAATTGTGTTCCAAAGTACAGTTGTTGGTCGAGGAATTTCGTCGAACAGTTGGCGTGCGAGATGGGGTTTGCCTTGTCTACATAATTCACTTAAACGGTAACGAATTGTTCTTGGTTTAGTGCATTGTTGTTCGTTGTTGAGGAGAGAAGAGTAATTGGGGAGATGGGTTAAGCTTAAAGATGATGGAGGGTGTGAGATAGTTGAAGGAGAGAAAGGAAGAGGAAGAGCTGATGAGGAAGACATTGTTAAACGCATTTGGACCTCAAAACTGTCACTTCACACAACAAAAATCCCAAAAGCTCATGAGCTATTCGAGGATAAACTGGCAATTATAATTTTTCAACTGCTGCTTCTTATTTCCAGTTGAAATATTACTAATTTGCTTTAGGTGTTTTTAAGCCGAAATAACTTTTAAATATTTTTATAGTATTTTTGTAAAATAAAAAATGCTTTTAAATCTTTATTTTTAAGCTAAATAATAAAAATAAACCAAAGTCATAAGTTAGGAATTGTAAGTTATGCTTTTGGCTTATAGGGAAAATAATTTATATATACCGCTCACACATCTGATTTGAAGTCGACGTAGCCCATGTATCTTTGGTGTATAGATAATGTAGATGTAATGATAGCTATATATAAATTGCTCAACTTTTTTTGCAACCATAAATATATATCCTTATACACTATTATAAATTACATATACATTTGTATTCACTATATATAATGTATAAATCATATATGTGATTTGTATAACAATATATAACCATTATATAATTTTTTAATGTTCCCCCTTTTCTCATTTTTATTCCCTTATTTTCATTAATTATACATCGCGCGATGCAAGCTACAGATGAGAGCCTATCTAAGTGGAAGAAGGTGACAGTGACTATCTCGGAGAGAGGCTCGGTGAAATAGACATGTCCCCATGTTTGGCTCTTCCTCTAAAGGGTTGTTGTGTAACAAGCGCATAATGTCCACTGGAACGCCCATGGATTTTATCATCAACTTGATGAATTAATTTATGTGGGATACAATAATTGCAGGGAACGGAAAGTAAGTAAATATTACAATTGCTAGAAAGGATAAACTAGAGATTACAACAAAACTGGAAATCAAGAATGAAACAAACTCCTTATGTGATTTGCTGAGTCGAGTGATGACACTCTGTCTTTAAGACAAGATTGCCCCATATATCTCCTTTTACGTTGTCGGGCAATAGTCTCCCAAAATACAACATCAACTTAACAATTGAGCAAAGGAAACTCAAATGTTATTCTTGAAGAACTTTGAGTGTATTAGACTTGCTAGAGAGGAAGAAGATGAAATCAGAAATTCTGTAAATATTTCTAAGTGTTGTGTAGTGTTCAACAATTGAGCCAAAGGCCTCAATTTATAGTGTAAGGAGGTGACCCCTCAACTAGCCAACTAATGGCCTTCAATAGCCATGTAATGACACTTATTGAGAGTGGTTACATTCAGCCAAATAATGGTTGAATTCATGTGCCAAGTAATTGAGATTCAATGCTTCAAAAACAGCCCAAAGGTCAGAACTTTCCAACTTCCCGTCGTAACATTCTGCATTCGAAGCGTCGCGGCTCCAGTGACTGGCTACCCAATTAGCGCCGCAGCGCTCCCTGGGGGGCGCCTTGGCTCCGACGGGGCCGCGCCGCGGGCCTTCGCGATGACTTTTGACTCGTTTCATCTTACACTTCGTATACTTCTTCCTTCGTTTACCAACGTGGAATACTTTGTCATTTGGCTAATAACCGTCCATCATTCTATGTCTCAAACGTATTACATACGTATCAATATCTCTTTCACTAATGAAATTTGCGATACTTGGCACTACGTGTGCACGTGTGTGGAAACGACATTTCCGATGTGCGGGGCCCCAATTGTTTGAGTCATAAATAATGGGATATACTTAATTACACATTAGTAAATTTTCAACAATCCCCTCTTGAAAGAGATTTTGGCGCACTCACATAGTGCCTTTTCCAGCAATCTTTCAGCGGACCGATGTTGCATCTGGATAGGTAGCTACTGCTTTGAACCTTCCATAGTTGAATACCATCGGACTTACTTACTACACGGTGAACTTGATGTCTTGAACCGTCAGTGTTTAGTGTAAGCCAAGTCAACGGTACCAACACAACAACCTCCCTTACACTGTTCTTCGTAATGTTTTGTCCGTTGTAGCCGTGGACACTTCTTGTATTCTTAAGTGCGTTCATTTGAGGCGCCCTGTCCTCGCACTTAAATAGGTGGTCTCCTACAAGGTATCCTGCTATACCTCACTTTACAAGTATTAGGAACCATTAAAAGTTTCCCCAAACCTAACCTCAACCGGTGAGGATCATTAAGGTTTTGGAAGCTTAACATTTACCCACACAATAGATAGAACTTATATGTCTATCGCGGGAATATCTTTAGATTTGGTGTTTCTTTACAGAAATCACTATCCGAAGTGCTCATGCTTCCACCGAAGCGCTCAACTGAACCTTTACAACTTAGTTTTCCCATTGAACCTAATTCTTGGGATCTCCAGTTAGTAAGGTTGGGTTACTATCGTATTGGTCCTTATAGCTTGAGTTTTAAGCCCATTCCCTTAGACATGCAGAACATCTGATCCTTGGGTAAGCCCTTTGTCAGCAGGTCTGCTATGTCATCCTTTGATTTTATGTAATCAATGGATATTATACCCGTAGTGATCAGTTTCCTAACGATCTTGTGTCTCCGTCGAATATGACGAGACTTGCCGTTGTACATAGAATTTCGTGCCCTTCCTAGAGCCGACTGGTTGTCGCAGTGGATCATTACAGAAGGTACAGGTTTGTTCCAACAAGGAACATCCTCTAAGAAGTCGTGAATCCACTCAACTTCTTCTCTTGTTTTGTCTAAAGCGATAAACTCTGATTCCATCGTGGATCGGGCGATGCAAGTTTGCTTAGAGGATTTCCAAGACACAGTCCCACCACCAATTGTAAATACATACCCACTGGTAGGGCTGAAAATGGATCGGAGGTGGATCGAGTGGAGCTCAATCCGCCTCCACCCGCCAACCATTCATCCACCACCTGACCCATCCATCACCCTATTTTTTCTTCATTCACATCCGTCCACCCATCATCCACGGGTGAATCGGGTGGATCGAGTGCTTCGCAGATGAAAATTATTGCACAATCAGTTTGGTACTTTTGGTTTATTTTCTAGTTTTCATACTATCTTGCTTTACCATTATAATTTGATCTTGATCCCATTGTAATATTTATCAACCTATTATATTGCTAACAGTTATAGTCATATATAGAGTGATGTTCAACATAGAAAATGTCAATTATGTATAACGTAGTACAAAAATAACATTTTCGATACTAGGAATCATTGTTATTGTCATGTTGAAATTGAAAAAGAATTTCCGTTCACTTTAGAAAAATAAAGACAATTATTGGAAATAAAACCAAGTACTAGTAACGACATGAGTCAGGGGTATGTTATCACTGAACTATACAAAAAATAACTAATTTATAAACGGGTTGATGGATGGGTCGGGTGGTGGGTTGGATGTATGTCCACCCGAATCCGACCTGATCTGTCACCCGATCCATCTGTCATTCGATTAAAATCCGTGTTTTGTCGGTTTTTCATCCATATAATCGGGTTGGGTGGATGGATATCCATCGGGTTAGGGTGAAATTGCCAGCCCCACCCACTGGTGGACTTGGTGTTCTCTATATCAGATATCAAGTTTGCATCATTGTACCCCTCTAGTACAACTGGATATCTCGAATAATGCAACCCGTAAGTTAGCGTGTATTTCAGGTATCGTAGTACCCTATTCAACACCTTCCAATGATCATTACTCGGATTAGAGGTAAACCTAACCGACTTGTTGACTGCATAAGCAATATCAGGTCGGGTGCAATTTGTTATGTACATCAAACTCTCAATCACCTAAGCATATTGCTAGGGCATATGGGTGCACCACGATTTTTTATCAAACTTTTTATTTCTATCCATTTGTGACTTCATAGGCAAACTGTCAAACATCTCGAACTTTCTCAACACATCCTCGATGTAGTGAGACTGAGATAAGACCAGTCCGTCAGACGTCTTAGAGATCTTTATCCCTAAGATGACATCTATGATACCCATACCCTTCATGTCGAAATATTGTTTCAACATGTTCTTAGTCTCTAGGATCAAGCTAGGACTGCTCCCTATGATCAATATGTCATCTACGTACAAGCATATCATGACGAACGAGTCATAGTTACCTTTCACGTAGACACATTTGTCACACTCATTAATGGCGAAACCCTTCGATTGTAGAGTACTATCAAATTTTTTGTGCCATTGCTTCGGGGCTTGTTTCAGCATGTATAGAGATTTAACAAGCCGACAGACTTTTTTCTCTTGCCCTAGAACTACATACCTCTCGGGTTGTTCCATATAAATTTCTTCTTCCAAATCACCATTTAGGAAGGCTGTCTTGACATCCATTTGATGTATCTCAAGGTCACACAATGCTGCGATCGTAATGAATACTCGTATGGACGTCATCCTAGACACCTGGGAGTACGTGTCAAAATAATCAAGGCCTTCCTTCTGTCGATAGCCCTTGACTACCAACCTGGCATTGTACTTATCTATAGACCCATTTTCTTCATACTTCCATTTGAGTATCCACTTACAACCTAACGGTTTATTTTTCGGAGGAAGATCAACCAACTCTCAAGTATGGTTATGCAGGATAGAGTCTATTTCACTCTCAATAGCTTCTTTCCAGAGCGGTGCCTCTGGAGTTGACAATGCTTCAGCAATTGTCCTTGGTTCATCATCAACCATATAAGCTACAAAGTCAGGACCGAAGGATTTATCCTTCTTGGCCCTTTTACTTCGCCTTGGTTCCATCTCTGGAGTCTCCAAGTTCTGAGAATCTGGAACACTAGATTCTGGATATTCAGCCACTTCGAAGTCCACTAGATCTGAACCATATAGATTCGGGCAGTCAATGACTCCCGGTTCCTGAGAGCTTTGTTCATAACTTCGTTTGTGAGAGGTTATGTCTTTTTCCTTTCTAGGAAAGGTATCTTCAAAAAATTGAGCATTCCTTGATTCCATGATTGTACCCCCGTGGATATCTGGAATATCTTACTTATGCACTAAGAAGCGATAAGCACTACTGTTATTTGCATATCCGATGAAAATGCAATCTATAGTCTTAGGCTCAATCTTGACCTGTTTTGGCTTGGGTACTTCAACCTTTGCCAAACAACCCCACACCTTTAAATATTTATAGGTGGGTTTCTTTCCCTTCCATGATTCATGTGGAGTTTTGTCCTTACCCTTATGTGGGACTCTGTTAAGAATCGTATTAGCGGTAAGGACGGCTTCTCCCTACATATTTTGGGGAAGACCGGAATTGATGAGCAAGGCATTCATCATTTCCTTCAATGTGTGGTTCTTACGTTCCGCCACACCGTTCGACTGAGGTGAGTATGGAGCCGTCGTTTGATGAACAATGCCTGATTGGGCACAATATTCCTCAAATGGCGATACATAATCTCCCCCTCTATCGCTACGAATGGATTTAATCTGCATGCTTAGTTGGTTCTCAACTTATGCTTTGTAACGTCGGAACGCTTCAAAGGCTTCATCTTTACTTTTCAACAAGTAAAGGTAACAATACCTTGTGCTATCATCAATGAATGTCACAAAATACTTGTTCCATCCTCTAGTTTGTGCAAACTTCAAATCACATATATCTGTGTGAATAAGTTCTAGAGGAGCGGTATTCCTTTCGACGGATCGAAATGGAAGCTTTGTGAGTTTTGCCTCTACGCACACCTCACACTTATGTTGAGGGTTTACGTCAATAGACGGCAACAACTCCATCTTTACCAACATTTAGATGGACTTGTAGTTAACATATTCTAATCTATGATGCCATAAATTAGAGGACTCGAGCAAGTAAGAAGAAGCTTCAATATTATTGCTTGCACGTAGTACAAACATGGCGTTAACTTTGAAGAGGCCTTCAGAGATGAAGCCCCTTCCCACAAACGTTCCATTCTTGGTGATTACAAATTTATTGGATTCAAACACTAGCCTAAAACTAGCATTACCCAATAAATGACCTGAAATTAAATTTCTCCTAATCTCAGGAACATGCATCACCTCCTTCAGAGTGAGTTCCTTTCCAGAAGTCATCTTCAGGACTACCTTTCCTACCCCTAGCACGTCAGAGGAAGCGTTGTTACCCATGAACAACTTCTTATTTGTAGCTGGTGTATAAGTGGATAAGGCATCTCTATTGGAACAGATATGTCTTGTAGCACCTGTGTCCATCCACCATTGCATGTGATTCTCAACAAGGTTTGCTTCAAGCACCACCGCTGAAAACTCCTTAATCATGTCGTCCAGAAGCCTGTCTTTGATGACGTTAGCATGTGCCTTGCACTTAGCCTTGGCCTTCTCTTGTTGCTCAGTCTTGAGCTTGCGGCAGTCCTTGACCATGTGACTAGGTTTCGCACAATGGTGACAGTTTCCTTTGAACTTCTTCGCTGCTTAGGTCTTGCCGTCTTTTTGGAACTTGCGCTTCTTGCTTGGGTTCCCTTTGGCCTCAGCCAGATTTGCCTTTGCCTCAGTGGGTTGTTTACCCCTAGGCAAGGTCTTCTTATTATCTTCCTGAATCTGGAGTTTGATAATAAGTTCTTCAAAGGTCATTTCTTTTGTTTTGAGTTTTAAGTAACTCATAAACTCATTCCACGAGGGAGGTAACTTTTCAATCAGCGATGCAACAAAAAACTGCTCATTTGGTTTCATACCTTCCAAATCCAGGTGATGTAGAATCATTTGGAATTCCTGGACTTGAGACATCACTGTTTTACTATCCACCATTTGAAATTTCAGGAATTTCCCAACGATGAATTTCTTAGTACCTGCATCTTGTGCGTTGTACTTCTTTTGCAGCTTCTCCCATAACTCTTTGGCGGTGCCAATGGTGAAATACACCATGTAGAGAGGGTATGACAAGCAATTCAAATTATAGTTTACACATGAAATCACTATGACTCCATACATCAAGAACCATTTTCATGCCATTAATGACATGGATACCTTGGCCCTCTTCAGCCGTTTCAGTAGGCGAAGGGTTCATTTCATCTCCAGCTTGTCGAGGATCTTCTATTAGGAAAGAAGCCATTCCCATAATAGTCAGATAAGAGAGCATCTTCTGTTGCCATCTCTTGAAATTGAAGCCCATGAACTTTTCTGGGCGTTCATGATGGAATCCAACAGGTGGAGGAACTGGAATGTTCCTTTGAGCAACAGAAAAGGCGTTGGTTAAGCCTAGGGATGGCAACGGATCAGATCTGGACCAAATCCTACTAGATCCAGATCTATTTTTCATACCTGAATCCATATCCGGATCCAGATCCATCAGATCCATAAAAATCAGATCCAAATCCGGATCCACCGGGTCCACGGATAGGATCTGGATCCACATGTAAAAAAAAATTCTTTAGAGTTGTATATTTTTTTCATGTTTCAGATCTTCATAGGAGTCAAGTGGTTCTCAGAGTTGTATATTTTTTTCATGTTTCAGATTTCAATCCTAGGCATGTCTGTCAAATGAAAATTGAGTGCTACAACAACATTAAGCTACATTGAGTGTCAATTCATCCATTTTTCTTTGTTTAATCTTCACTTTCATTAGTGTAAAAAGAATTGAAGGTGGAAGCCATAAAGTTTTAATCTTGATCTTATATTAGATGTTGCATTCGACCACAACTAATCATCCTTCATGACTGTAACTTTATGAGGAATATTTTGCATCGAGTCCACTCTTTCATCTGCTAAAGCATGACATGAGATATGGATATTTCAACAGAATGAGATCAAATAATCAACTCCCTTTACATGCAATGATTGTACCATCATTTGTTTTCCGTTTAGTTTTTTATTGGGTCTTTTGATTATTATGGGTTTAAACGTATGGATCATTTAAAAAATAAAATCCAAATCTGAATGTAAAATACAAAAATTATGAAAATTTTAAAGAAAATACTTATAAAATTACATTCTAGGTTATGGATATATTTAATAAAAAATGGATCCATGAGTCGAATCTGGACCGGATACGGATCTCAAATACAAGATCCAGATCCGATCCATCAGAAACGGATCTGGGTCCGATCAGTATCCGTCGGGTCCAAATTTTGAAGATCCATATCCTATAAAACGGATCTGGATCCACCGAATCCGAATCCGGTCCAGTATCCATTGCCATCTCTAGTTGAGCCTTGAGCAACCTGAAAGGCATTTGGTGTGCCTTGAGCAGTGGTGAAGGCAGATGGGTTGCCTTGAGTAGTAGCAGCAGCAGAATCAGAAGCGAGTTGTTCTCTTTCAGTCATCTTTCTAAGTACTTATAACAAATCTTGTCTTAAAATTATGGGATACAACAATTGCAGGGAACGGGAAGTAAGTAAATATTACAATTGCTAGAAAGGATAAACTAGAGATTATAACAAAACTGGAAATCAAGAATGAAACAAACTCCTTGTGTGATTTGCTGAGTTGAGTGATGACACTCTGTCTTTAAGACAAGATTGCCCTGTATATCTCATTTTACGTTGTCGGGCAATAGTCTCTCAAGATACAACAACAACTTAACAGTTGAGCAAAGGAAACTCAAATGTTATTCTTGAAGAACTTTGAGTGTATTAGACTTGCTAAAGAGGAAGAAGATGAAATCAGAAATTCTGTAAATATTTCTAAGTGTTGTGTAGTGTTCAACAATTGAGCCAAAGGCCTCAATTTATAGTGTAAGGAGGTGACCCCTCAACTAGCCAACTAATGACCTTCAATAGCCATGTAATGACACTTATTGAGAGGGGTTACATTCAGCCAAATAATGGTTGAATTCATGTGCCAAGTAATTGAGATTCAATGCTCCAAAAACAACCCAAAGGTCAGAACTTTCCAACTTCCCGTCGCAGCATTCTGCCTCCGAAGCGCCGCGACTCCAGTGACTGGCCACCCAATTAGCGCTTCGGCGCTGGCTGGGGGGCGCCGCAGTGCTTCGGCGCCTCGGCTCCGACGGGGCTGCGCCGCGGCGACTTCCGACTCGTTTCATCTTACACTTCTTTCTTCGTTTACCAATGTGAAATACTTTGTCATTTGGCCAATAACCGTCCATCATTCTATGTCTCAAACGTATTACATACGTACCAATATCTCTTCACTAATGAAATTTGCGATACTTGGCAGTATGTGTGCACGTGTGTGGAAACGACGTTTCCGACATGCGTGACCCCAATTGTTTGAGTCATAAATAATGAGATATACTTAATTCCACATTAGTAAATTTTAAACAATTTCAAGATATAAGGCTTTCCTATTATAACGGGGTGTTCAAAAGGATTCCCCGTTCTTCGGTGGTAGTAGAATCTTATACAAGCTGAGTACGAAACCAAAAGACTGAAAACAGAAAAAATACAAGCATAAACGAAAAAAAAAAGAGCAAAAATTAATGGTCATTATTAACTACATCCATAGACTTGCCAAAATGCTTGCAAAGAAAGCAGCAAAATGAGTATTATAATTTATAAGAAAGTAACGAAAGAGATCCCCAAGAATTAGTATAAAGATGCTTATGGTGACACTCATCGTGTGCCACTAAATGCGGAAATTGAGCAAATGGGCATGCGATATGGTAATTCCGAAAGAATTTGCAAATTAGATTGTCGAACCTATAAAATAAGTAAGAAATTGATTATTGGGCTAATTTTGACAAATTAGATCACTAATATGTATTAGACCGCAATTATTTCTATAAAAGTCATAAGAACGAACTCTAATTTCTTAAAGTATTTAAAAAAAATTGTAGGTTGAAGTCTTATTTAAAAAGATGACAAGGTTCTTTTAAGGCACATAATTTAATTTTACTTTTGCTTTTCAAACGAAATAAAATCAAAAGTTTGTTGGTTATACATTATGTCAAAATTTCACTTCAAACTTTTTTAAAAAAGTTCTCCGAATTTGAAAAACTAGTTCTGACAAGTTTTGCAACTGAAAAAAAATTCTCTCATAAAACTTTAATGCTTTTTAAGTGAAATGCATATCCAAACACAATTTTAACTTTTGAATACTCTTTGTCAATCTAATTTCAATACTACTTTTTTAAAATATGTAATGAGAAATATATTTTAGTAATGTACATATTTTTAGTAGTAGTAGGGACATGTAAGAGATTACCTAAATGAAAGGAACGATTACAGACCACGAAAAAGAACTTGCCAATATGAGAGATTAGAAATCGAGAACCATTACCGATTATAACTTCACCTGGACCTTGATATCAGAATTAATAACAAAATTGACAATAAGATGGTGCATAACGTGCCATTGTCCATTAACCACCACTGATTTGCCTGTGATGAGGTGTCGACAATGTGTGAAACTGGGCGATTGACGTGATTTTCAGTCCTCATCTTCGGCGGGGGGACACACTGGATATATGATCGACGTGTCTCAAGAATCATGTTGCATGTATCCAAGTATGGTGTTTGTGATGAGCCAGACGGTAATGATGATGCCGATTAATTGTAAGTGTACGTAACCTAGATCCAATAAAAAAGAGGATGCTCAACTGTGACTCCTATAATTTTGGCATTTGCGCAACCTCATTGAGCAGAATTAGTTTGGCCAAAAAATTTCAATGGAGTGATAGTGGCATGTTCATCAAGCAGTAATTGATGTCGTAAAGAGCATTATAAGAACATATTCGTGATGAGCCTCTAGAGCTCGCGTAAAGGGGTGACACGAAGGTCCTAACCAACCTTGATGAATTCGACAAGGTTGTCTGCCTAAACTGGACTTGGCAATGCTTCTAATTTATCCGTAATACTTTTTGCGTTCTGCATACAAGTCTTGATATTGTCAGTGTCACGTCAGAGGTTATATAACTAAGACTTTAGCTCATGAATTTTGGGTTTGAACGTTTATGGCATAGACCATGACCAGTTTATCTCAAGCCTCAAGATCCGTTTTGGTACCTACAATTTGAGGGAGGATTGATTCAGAAACAGATGCAACAATCTAATTGAAAATCATTTGATCTTGCGAGCCCACAACGAAAAACCAGAGTCAACCTAATTATCTGCTAGGAAACGATTCGGTATAATGGTTGAGCCATCATTATGATGTTCAAGAGCACATCTTCTAAGTATCGACATAAATTGCATCTTTCATAGAAAAAAGTTTGTGAAAGTAAGCTTCAAAGGTATCTAATGGGAGATATTTGGCAATAGAAAGTACGATGACAGTGGTGGTGTGCCTAAAGCAGGAATTACTTGCAACTACTGTAGTTCTATCATCAATTCTCAAATTTTCTGATATGACTAAACGCAGAAGATTGGATAGACAGTACTAGGGTTTGGATAATGTAACATTGACTCTGATATCATGTAAAGTTACGAAGTCATAGTGATTTTTATTATGTATGTAAGCATATTTATATGTAAATATAAGAATCCTTATAGTACTGGAATTCTAAACAAGGAAAGTAGAGTAGTTACAAACATTCCTAGAATATAGAAAAATATGTATATTCCTAAGGTATATTTTTCATTACACTCAGTTCATGCTCATAGGCCTATTAAATTTTTTTCAATCACAAATCACTCAGAGCTTTTTTTGACGTAGGACCCGTTTAACATGACCTTTTTCTGCAAATAATATTCGGTTACACATTACAATAACTTTTGGTTAGTTTTTTAGTGAGTTTTTCAAAGTTTTTCAAGTTCGGAGAATCATTATTTTTCAAGTAATTTTTTTCACTAACAAAGCTTTTTTTTTCTCCAAGTGAAATGCATGTCTAAACATAACTTCAACTTTCAAATACAATTTTCAAACTTAAATTTCAAATGCTATTTGTTTTTCAAATATCACTTAATAAATGTCCTGAAAAAATTATTTCATTTAT
Source organism: Anisodus tanguticus (assembly GCA_034509755.1). Lineage (NCBI taxonomy): Eukaryota > Viridiplantae > Streptophyta > Magnoliopsida > Solanales > Solanaceae > Anisodus > Anisodus tanguticus. Next base: position 17,487,565 of record CM067553.1, on the reverse strand, counting down.
TTTAAACATATTTGGACATATAACTTTTTTGTTTTTACTTTCAACTTTTTCTTAAAAGACTATTTGGCTATACATTGTACTCAGATTTTTACTCTTAACTTTTTAAGGTAAATTCGAGGTCATTGTATCACCAACTCAAAATAAAGAAGGAAGATATCCCTAAGACGACACATAGGACTCACTATGGACATTATGAGTTTACAACAATATCATTTGCGCTAATTAATGTCATAACTATTTGTGGATCTCATGAACAAGATTTTTAAGTTATTCCTTGACATATTGATGTACTCCAACAGTAATTAAGGAAGAATATATAGGAAACAAATGACCTCACAGAATTTAAATATCTTTTGAAATGTATATTCAAACAACAATTTCAGTTTTCAACTATTATTTTTCAACTTTAACTTCAAATATTATTTTATTTTCTTTTCAAATATAGCACTTACTAAATTTTTAATAATAGTTAATGGAAATAAGCTCTGTAACATAGTATAACACAAATCTTTTTGAATTAAGAACTTCTAGAAATTCACCTAAGCCCTAGGTCAACATTTGAAATGAAAATGCCACTTTAATTTTGAGCTTATTTTTGAAAGGATAATAAAAGTACTTCTAAAATCGTGTATTTGGAATCATCGATACATATTAGGTAAAGTAGTTGGAATCATCTATTGATTTCTCACTTATCTTTGTTGAATATCTCTAATTGCTTTTTATGTTTTCTAACAATCTTCATTTACTTTAAAATCTTATAATTTGTCGTTTAAGATAAAATATTTAATAAATAAAGTCAGAAGCTCTCGTAGCTCAGTTGGTTAGAGCACCCGTTTAGTAAGCGGGAGGTCTTGAGTTCGACTCTCAACGAGAGCATTAATTATCTGTTTTGTTTTTTTTGGATAAATTTCTTCAATATTCTTAATAATCACATAATAACTCAGACAAATCAAAGTTACTGCGTTGAACTTTTCCAAACATAATGTGGTGACATGGTCTATTTTTTCATTGTTTTGTGCAAAAAAGTTAAAACTTTTTTTTAAACTATTATGTAGTCTAATATTTTATGATGCTTGTGAGATTTATTGAGGTTTAAAGAAACATTTGATCAAAGATTAAATGTATGCACACTGGATTCCTACACATTAAATAAATTCAAGTAAAAATAGTAGATTAAAACTTTACAATAGTAATATACACGCAGCGTATATTTTTATGTACTTAAACTTCCACATATTTTCATACTATTTTGATAGAAAAGAGAGGTTTTTTTATACTTTTTACAAGTTGAAATGAAATGTGTAATAGGCGGTCACCCCCAGTTGAGGTATAAAGGATTTTTTTTATATAAATTCAAGTGAGGAAGTATGTAATAAACTTTTTTTCTTTTTAACTATTATGTAGTCTAATACTTAGACAAACACCAGAAGAAAACGAAATATATAGTAAGGAAACTAATTTATTCAGAAACTCGAAAATTCTATAGTAGCATCCCTAATAGTATGAAATTTACTTTTATTAAAAAGTAAAAATTACATTAAAATATCAAACCCTACCAATTTTGATTTACTACAACTTTAAGCCCGCACGAGGAACATTATGAAATCTTTGATTAATATAAGTATAAACGTCTTTGATCAGAACTTGACAAGTAGGGCAGTGAACCGGAGTAATGGGTTTACGTTCAGGTGTGTTCATCCATGACAAATCCCCCAACAGCAGATTCAAATAGCACCTCGTATGCATGGAATGTCCGCAGGGACGAGCAACTATAAACCACTCGAGATGGGTGTGTGGATACTCACAACAACCAGAACGGAAATTCACAATTGCATCTCGTCGTTGTACCCTAGAGGGATAATGGGAGCTAAAGTCACAGGTGGGTTAGGCGGATACATGGAATTGAAATAAATAAAACCGGTTGGATCCTCTAACATACGCTTGCAAGTAAAGCACTTTAGGTCAGTAATATTTTCAACCCTCATTGTAAGATTGAAATAATTTCCCTTAGGGATTTATTTCATTAATCACAATATATATAGTTGTTCAAAGGTTGAATTCTAATATAGTAAGAATCCTAACTTACCTTAAATGATTGATTCATAATACAATAAGAATCCTAAGTTACCTTAAATATACATCTATCATAATTACAAATATACAGTGAATATTCGCTAATACTCCCCCTCAGACGGAGCGGGAGGAGGCCGAACGCTAAGACTGGATCGGAAGTCGGTGAAGAGCTGTCTCGGTAGTCCCTTTGTGAAAATATCTGCATACTAATATGAGGAAGGTACGTATAATATTTTGACCTTACCAAGGGCGACCTTCTCTTGTACAAAATGGATGTCCATCTCAATATGCTTAGTCCGCTGATGTTGGACCGGATTGTGAGACATGTAGATAGCAGATATGTTGTCACAATAGACTATAGAGGCCTTTCGCAATGGACACTGGAGCTCCAAAAGAAGATTTCGGAGCCAACTGATCTTAGCAACGACATTAGCAACGTCGCGATACTCTGCTTCAGCACTCGAACGGGATAGCGTGGCATGTCGCTTGGCGGACCATGAGATAAGATTATCCCCAAGAAATACACAGTACCCTGAGGTGGAGCGATGTGTGTCTGGGTATCCTGCCCAATCTGCATCCGTGTAAGAGAGCAACTTGTTTGGGGCAGAGGGGTAGAGATGTAGTCCAAAGTCCAGTGTGCCCTTAACGTATCTGATAATACATTTGAGGGCCGCAAAAAATGGGACTCTCGAGTGTCGTGCATAAACAGACACACCTACTGAACAGCATATGCAATATCTAGCCTATTGAATGGTAAGATACTGAAGGGCACCTGCAAGACTTCGATATAAAGTGGGATAAAAAAATTGGCGCACCCTCATTGGCGCTGAGCTTGGATTTCGAGTCAACCGGAGTTGGCATAATTTTACAATTTGCCATCTTAGCCCTGTATACTATCTCTTCTGCATATTTACGCTGACACAAGAACATAGTAGCTGCAGATCTAATCACTGATATACCCAAAAAATAACTTAGCTTACCCAAGTCAGTCATGGCAAATTCAGTTTTGAGTAGAGCAATGATTTCATTCTTCAAACCGTCGGATGAGGCAGTGAGAACAATGTCATCCACTTATAATAGCAAATAAGCAGTACTGCTACCGCGATGATAAGTGAATAGAGAGTTATCAAAGCGATCATACCAAGCGCGGGGTGCCTGTTTTAAGCCATACAATGACTTTCTGAGACAACATACAAAATGTGGGACTGCCGGATGAACAAATCCGGGGGGCTGATGCATGTACGCAGTTTCTTTCAAATCCCCATGAAGAAATGCATTCTTGACATCAAGCTGATGAATCGGCCAATGCATGCCCATAGCAATACTGAGAACGGTCCGAATAATGGTTGGTTTAACAACCGGGCTGAATGTCACACCGCAATCAATACCCTCCTGCTAATTTGTGCCATTGGCAACTAGTCTTGCCTTATACCGCTCCAAGTCACCACTGTCTCTGAACTTGTGACAAAATAGCCACATACACCGGATAACATTCACACCATCTGGTCTAGGTACCAAATCCCAAGTGTTCTGCTTGGTTAAATCATTAAATTCCTCGCACATGGCCACATTCCAATTAGAGTCCAGTTTGGCTAGTTTCGAATTTTTTGGAATGGGTGATATGATTTGTGTGGAGAGGTTATAGTGAATCTTGGGTTTGAAAATTCCGTATTGAGCACGAGTTGCCATATGGTGGGTAGGCAGTGACTGTGGAGCATCATGTTCAGAACCTGATGTCGGTGTGAGGGAGTTATCGGTGACAGGTGCTGGTGGTGACCTGGGTGTTGTCGGTGTCAGTGGGTTAGGTGGCGAGTTGGTGGAGCTGGACAGTAGCGGAAGATTTCCGATGGGTGGGTGGTTCAGAGATGTGTCGGCGATAGGGTTTTTGGACAGCCTATCGGGAGGTTGGTGGTTTGGTGGTGGTAGTGACTGGTCGACCATGAGAAGAGGAGACAAGGGCGGACTGGTTGTACGATCGGCGTCGGTGACGGTCGCTGGTGGAGGCGAAGCCACCTGCGCCGGCGTCAATGACGCGTGAACAGTGGTCGGAAACCGGAACAGTGATTAGACTGGCGGGGACAGATCTGTGTCATCAAGAAATGTGTAGTCCGTGTTTTGAAATTTCCGAAGATTTGAAAATGGAAAATACGTCTCGTCAAATGTGACATGGCGGAAGAGAATGATTTTACGAGTTGACAAGTCATAGCACAGGTAGCCCCTATGGTTAGACGTGAGACCAACGAAGACACAGGGCATAGTTCGTGGTGCTAATTTGTGAGGGGCAGTGGAGGCTAGATCGGGGTAGCATAGGTATCCGAAAATTCTGAGTTGGTCATAGGATTGGATCCTAAGGTATAGAACTTCAGTGGGGGTCTTGTTTTGAAGAGTGTTAATGGGTAAAATATTAAGGAGGGATTCTACCATTTTAACAGCATAGACCCAAAAAGGCGGTGGAAGACAAACATGAAATAAAAGAGTGCGAACCATGTTATTGATGGTTCGTATAATTCGTTCAGCCTTTCCGTTTTGGGAGGAGGTATAGGGATAGAAAAAATGGAAAACCATGCCTTGTTTAGAGCAAAAATTATGATAATGACGAGTTATTAAATTCACGTCCATTATCATATTGGAAAATTTTGATAGATTTTTCAAACTGTGTTTTAATGAATTTTTGAAATTCAAGGAATTTGGCAAACACTTCAAATTTGAATTTTAGTGGATAGATCGAGACAAAATGTGAATAATCATCTAAAAATACTAGATAAAATTTGTGACCCAAAGAGCTAACAACCGGAGATGTCCACAAATCAGCATGAACAATATCAAAAGGGGAAAAAGTAACACTGTTGGATGACATAAATGGAAGACGAGTATGTTTGCCGAACGGACAAGAAAAACAGTGCTGGGCAAGTTTCCCATTATTACATTGAATACGCTTAGTAGTTCTAAGAAAATTAAAAACAAGTTCTCCGGGGTGTCCGAGTCTGTTGTGCCAAGTTGAGGGAGATATACTGCAAGGGATAGAGGTGCTTGCGGTCTGACAACGGAAGATTGAGTGAATGGCCACACTATTGAAGTGTGTAAGAATTTTTCTCGTATTGAGTTCCTTCTCAGAAAAACCAAAAGGGTCAAATTCGACAGACACAGAATTATTGCGAGTGAATTTTCTAACAGAGATTAAGTTTTTAATGATGTTAGGGGTGTAGAGGACGTGATTTAGGGAGAAAGGCGGGTGGGGATGTTTGGTATGTGTGTTACCATAACCTTCAATTGGAATGCGATGACCATTGCCGACAGTAATAAATTGAGGATACTTTAACCGAAGCAGTTAAGATAAGTTATCTGACGACCGGGTGAGGTAACGTTATAGCAACTATCGATATGGGTTTACTGCACATTGGGAGCGCTTACCCTCGAGAAAAGAATAAGAAGAGAAAAGTAGAACATGTAATAGTACAAAAGGAACAAGAGACTAGCCAGGGAAGACTACTTAAATAGGTGCAAGAAACGTAACGCTGCATACAGAAAATTTATTTTATGCCTTATATAATCCTAAAAGAGGTAGAGTAAATATGGAGTCCAAGTTACCTTCTAGTCTTCTACAACTATTTCCCTTATTTACAGTTTGTATATTAAGAAAGTAAAATTAATTACTAAAACTTAGTGTATTGTAATATAAGCTTTAAACTTAATTAGCTGCTCGTGTTAAAAAAAAAAAAAAGTTTCCACGGCTGTGATATTAGGTTTGAAAATGACATCAGATACATGCACCATTATTAGTTCTTTGAATTTTCCAAACCAGAAATTAAGATTATAATTGATTCATCATTTGGTTTCTTTACTCAACTTCTAAATTCATAAAAGTTGAAAACCCAATTGTACTACCTTAATGTTGGATTTTTCTTCACAATCTTACGTAGGCTTCAATTAATTAAAACGTAAAAAACGACTTGCTTCGTCCCAACTCCCAATTAAGTGCCTTACTTTTTATTTCAGATTATCCCAAAATTTGTGTCTGTTCTCCTAAAAAAGAAAACATAAGAGGTGACGTTTGGACTATGAAACAATTTTAGTTTGGTTCTCTCTATATTTTGCGTTTGTTTTGCTGTACCTAATTTTTTAGCGTACTTTAAGAGTCTGGAGAACCGCGTCTGTCGCATTATTAGCTTCATTCATGTATTTTTTTGCTTTTGTATATCTATTATCTTGTTGTATTTTGATTATTGCACTAATTCATATAGTTTTTTACTTTTGTATATCTATTATCATATGTTGTTTGTTGTATTTCGATTATTGCACTAATTCATGTAGTTTTTTGCTTTTGTATATCTATTATCATATGTTTTTTGTTGTATTTCGATTATTGCACTATTTCGTTGTTGTTATTATTCTTTTTCTGAATGCTCTTTATTGCTTTCATTATTAGTTGTTACTCCCTTCGTTCCAATTTATATGATGTCGTTTGACTAGACACGAAGTCTAAGAAATAAAGGAAGACTTTTGAATTTTGTAGTCTAAAATAAGTCAAAGATATTTGTGTGGTTATAGATCGTCTAGTTAAGCGCAAAATGTAAAGTTTAAAGTTCAATTACTGCTAAATAAGAAAATATATCATTCTCTTTTACACTGATTAAAAAAGAAAGTATATCATATAAATCGAAGCATAAAAAATATTTTTTTTTATTATTATATTTCTTTTTTTTATAATTACTTTGATTTGCCCCACTAGAAACAAGGGTCTTTCGAAATTAAAAGGAATGTGAATACCATGCCATCCTCAAATACCACTTGTAATATGTTGTTGTTAATGTTGGTTCTTTTTGGGAGAGAGAATGTACTTTGTAGTAGTCGTACATTCAAAACGAAACAAAAAAAGAAAGTACAAAACAACACGTGTTTATAGAACAAAATAAGATCGATCTCCCTGTCTCTCTCTCCTGAATCTCTGTTTATGCGATCCAAGAAGAAGCATAGAATAAATACTCGTCGTCTTCTTCATCACTTTGCCTCTCTCTATACACCGATCGATCACTCATTCATTCCCCACTTTATTGTTTGAAAATTACCTCTTCAAAGTCCCCCCCCCCTCCCCCAAAAAAATAATAATCAACCACTGTCACTGCTTTTCTTGATCATATTGGGATCTTCATCGTAAAGGAGGTTAATTGTGTCAACTCACCTAAGAATTGATGGTGAATTGTTCATGGTTTCTGATGGAATGGAAAAAGCGAATTTATGTGTTACTGAAGATATTGGATTATTGAAGAAGAAGAAGGGAAAAAAAAAGACTGTATCTGTTACACATTAGAAAAAAAAGAATAGTTTGTTGTTGTTGTGTGTAATATCCAGTATATGGGGAGTTCACAGGAGGCGGGTAGCTTTGGGGACACACAACAAATCTCCTCTGATAATGTTAAAGGTCTCTGCTTGGCTCTCTCTTCTAGTTTGTTTATTGGTTCCAGCTTTATCATCAAGAAAAAGGGTCTCCAAAAAGCTGGTTCATCTGGCCTCAGGGCAGGTACTTTTTTGTTTTAATTATCATCCTTTTTTAACTATTAATTTTTTATTATTTGTTTTTGGTGAGTTGGGATGAAATTTGTATATATGCATGAGAAATGGCTGCAATTGAACTGGAGTATCTTTTTTAAATCTTAGTAGTCTTTTTGATGGAATTAAAATATTGGAAATGTTTAATTGTGATAGAGTAGGAAAAATATAATTAGTCATAATTGTGTATATTTTGTATATGTTAAGTGTATATTTAGTCAAATTCATTACCTTATGTACCTAGGATTAGGATAATTTATTACCTTATGTACATAGGATTAGGATTGTATTATTGGGTATATATATTACCCCTTTGAATGAAATAATAAAGGAAGAATATTTCTTACATGGTATCAGAAGTCTAGGAAAAAATCCTAAACCCTTAATTTTTCCTTCTCTCTCGTAGGCCTCCCACCTCTCCGCCGCCGATCACCGTCGGCCGAGTTCTTTCCGCCGCCGACCATATATCTTTTTCCTTCCTCTTTGTTTCATCTGCCATGTTGGACTCCAAATCAAGTTTTCACCCGGCCCTAGCGGTCTCCAATATTAAGTCTCACATCTCCATCACTCTTGAGATGGAAAACGTCCATTATGCGACGTGGGCAGAACTTTTCAAAATTCACTGTAGGTCACACCGAGTTATTCATCACATCATCTCCCCGGAGAATGGCAAGGAGAAGGTGCCAAAAACCGATGATGAAAAGGAATTATGGGTAACCCTTGATGCAACGGTTCTCCAATGGATTTATGCCACGATTTCCAGTGACTTGTTGCATAGAATTCTGGAGCCCGACTCCACGGCAAAGGAGGTGTGGGATCAGTTACGTGACATATTCCAGGATAATAAAAATTTTCGGGCTGTCACACTTGAGCAGGAATTTTCTACCACTGACATGGCGGATTTTTCCAATGCATCCTCATATTGGCAACGACTCAAGGTTTTGTCCGACCAACTGAAGAATGTCGGCGCGCTGGTCACTAACAATCGGTTCGTTTTACAGATGGTGGCCGGTCTTACTGACGCATATAGTGGTGTTGGTACTCATCCGCCAAAGCAACCCTCTTCCGCCATTCTACCAAGCCCGTTCTATGCTCATATACTAGAAGAAGCGAGTTTTTCCAAAAAGACGGACACCGTGTCCAATTCCACCATGGTTGTCGCTCCCTCCGACGATACTTCTTCTCAATTTGATAATGGGCCGCCTAACCGTGGTCAAAAGGGACGAAATGACAATAATGGAGGTAAAAACCGCGGCGGCGGCGGCTTCAGTGGTGGAAAGGGTGGCAGCCACCAACGTGGCGGAGGTGGAGGCAATAGCGGCAGTGGTGGCATGAGCAGCGGTTAGCAGCAGCAGGCCCAGTGGCAACCGAGAGCCCAATGGGGCAGTGGGCCGGCACCGTGGGCCTGGCTGTGGCCTTGGGCCGTACCTCCCTGCCCATTTCCCGCTGGCAATTAGGCCACTAGCAATTGGGCCAGACCACGACCAGCAGCCCAGCAGCAACCTTCAGTTCTTGGGCCACTACTGAACCAATGGCAGCAGGCCCATTCGGCAGTGGCGTCTGCGACAGACATTGAAGCCGCGATGCACACCCTTGGGCTCACACCACACGATGCAAACTGGTATATGGACACCGGGGCAACGTTCCATATGACGTCCTCACAAGGTAATCTGTCGTCTTATTTTAATTTGAGCAATAATTGTGGTATAATTGTCGGAAATGGTCATTCAATTCCAATTCGTTGTTATGGTACTACAATTTTGTCTCCCCCGAACCCACCGTTAATTTTGAAAAATGTCCTACACGCACCTCAATTAATTAAAAACTTGATTTCAGTTAGAAAATTTACCACTGATAATTGGGTTGAATTTGATCCTTTTGGGTTTTCCATGAAGGGTTCTGACGGGGATGCGTCTAATGAGATGTGATAGTCCTGGCGCGCTTTATCCAATCACCACAACCACATATCAACCCAAATTACCATCCACTTTTGCAGCTTTAGCTCCTTTATGGCATGGACGCTTGGGTCATCCGGGAGCATCTGTTTTTGCTTCCCTTAAACAAAATAAATTTATTGAGTGTACTAGGTCTCGTAGTTCTCATGTTTGTCACTCTTGTTCTCTTGGAAAACATGTTAAGTTGCCTTTTGTTGCTTCTAAGTCTCGTACTGTTATGCCGTTTGATATTATTCATAGTGATATTTGGACATCTCCCGTTTTGAGCTCTTCGGGCCATCGATATTATCTTCTATTGTTGGATGATTACTCTATTTTTTTGTGGACGTTACCTTTGTCTAAAAAGTCACAAGTTTTTTCCGCATTACTTTCCTTTAGAGCATTCATCCGCACTCAATTTGAAAGTGATATTAAAAATATTCAATGTGATAATGGTAGAGAATTTGGTAATGGGCAATGGTCCAGCCGCGGGTAGTACCGTCCCAGCGTGCTCGGACCCACTGTCGGGCAGTCCGTCACCTCTTCCGCCCGATATCACGTCCTCCGTCCATCCAACTCTAATTCTGGCCCAACGGACAGTCACTCGTAGCCAGCACGGGATTTTTAAACCAAATACGAAATACGACCTTCATACTCATGTTACTAAATCATCGTTACCTCGTAATCTTGTTTCTGCTCTTTATGACCCGAATTGGAAAATGGCTATGGATGATGAATATAATGTTCTTATTAAAAATAGGACTTGGGATTTGGTACCTCATCCTCCTGATGTTAATGTGATTCGGTCTATGTGGATTTTTAGTCATAAAGAAAAGTCTGATGGTACTTTTGAGAGGCATAAAACCCGTCTTGTAGGTGATGAAAAAACTCAACAGGTTGGTGTGGACTGTGGTGAGACTTTTAGTCTGGTGGTCAAACCGGCAACTATCCACACGATGCTAAGTCTGACACTTTCGAAGGCATGGCCTCTACATCAGCTTGATGTAAAGAATGTATTCCTGCATGGAGAACTCAATGAAACGGTATACATGTGCCAACCCATGGGCTACAAAAGCCCCTCTTATCCTGATCATGTTTGCTTATTAAAGATAATCTTTGTATGGGCTCAAAAAAGCTCCTAGGGCATGGTACAAGAGGTTTGCAGATTATGTTTCTACAATTGGGTTTTCTAACAGCAGGTCTGATCATTCTCTCTTCATATACCGACAGGGTCCTGATATAGCTTATCTTCTTATGTATGTGGATGATATTATATTGGCTGCTTCATATGACGTTGTTCGTAAGTCTATTATGTCCCAACTCAGCTCCGAGTTTGCTATGAAAGATCTGGAGCCTTTGAGTTATTTTTTCGGGATAGCTGTAACACGTCATGCATGTGGTTTATTTTTATCTCAGAAGAAGTATGCCGAGGAAATTGTTGAGCGGGCTGGCATGTCATCATGCAAGCCGTCTGCCACTCCGATTGATACTAAACCTAAGTTGAGTGCCACTTCCAGTACACCATATGCTGATCCATCACATTACCGCAGTCTTGCAGGTGCCCTGCAATATCTTACCTTCACGAGGCCCGACATATTTTGTGTTGTGCAATAGGTTTGCTTATTTATGCATAACCTGATGGAGGATCACATGCATGCTCTCAAGCGCACTCTGCGCTATATTCAGGGTACCCTTGATCATGACTTTCATCTTTATCCATCTTCGACATCCACTCTCGTTGCTTACACTGATGCAGATTGTGGTGGTTGTCCGGACACCAGATGTTCCACGTCTGGCTATTGTGTGTTCCTTGGTGATAATTTGGTATCGTAGTCATCCAAACGGCAGGCTACTTTGTCTAAATCCAATGCAGGGGAGTTGCCAATGTGGTTTCCGAATTGTGTTGGCTTCGTAATCTTCTTCTCAAGCTCCACTGTCCTATTCCGAAGGCAACATTGGTTTATTGTGATAAATCCGGTTCAATATCAACGCACTAAACATACAGAACTAGATATTCACTTTATTCGCGAAAAGGTTGCTCGTGGGCAGGTACGTGTCTTACATGTCCCGTCACGCTATCAGATCGCATATATTTTTACGAAAGGTCTTCTGTTGATTCTGTTTGAAGATTTTCGAGACATTCTTAACATACGCCGACCTCCCGCTTCGACTGAGGGGGTGTAATTCAGGAAATGTACTTTATGAATTCAGCCTCTCTACCTTCACAAGGTGTGTACACACCACCCTCCCCAGACTCCACTTGTGGGATTACACTGGCTGTGTTTTTGTTGTACTTTCTGAATTTATTGCTATGTATTTATTTATTGGTTCAGCTCATGAGAAATGCTTGAAATTCAGCTGGGTATTTTTTTTGTTATGTTCTTATGATTCTATGAATTCAGGAAATGGCACTTTTGTTTGGTTCAATTTACTTGAGTTGATTAAATCTAGTTTATTCTGATGTCTTCTTATATTTTTGTAAATGGTTGAATGGATTACTTTTGGAACAGTCTGATTTCTTGGTGTTGTTTTTCTTCTTCTATTTTCCCCCTGCTTTACTCTCTGGTTCTGCTGAAGTTACTGAAATCTTTACTGGATTCCATTGTTGCATACCCAAAATTTCCTAATAGCAATAACTGAAATTGCTGAAAAGATGAAAGATTTGTGACATCACTTTGCCAATTTATTTGTTCAGCATGTTAACATTGAGTGGGACACTTGTTAGCATATATGACTCAAATATATAATTAGGTAGTACACGTTTCCTGTTCTGCATTGCTTTTGAACATACCGTTCAATGATTGCGATCAATAATCGGAAAACATTGACACTTGGTCTAGAAAACAAATCTCTTTGCATTAAAAATTATTGTGTGGATTTAAACCTATTATCATGTTGAGTTCTGAGATGGTTTGAAGTCAATCCTTACGATCTCTTTTGCTTAATGAATAGTAGATATCTGGCAGGTATTGTATATGATTGTAGATAACATTGATATTATCTTTGAGTTCCTCATCTTTTTTTGATTGATTTTGTTTAGTTGTCCACTATAGGAAGAGTTAGATAAAAAAATATATGCTTAGTTTGGTCCTACAGCTTCAGGTTCACCAGACCTTCTATTAAACAATAAAGGCTTCACTGTTTGCTGCACTCCGGATAATTAAGGTTTTATTTACTGCAAAAGGGTATAACTACCTGTGTACACTGTTCATGATGTTTGTAAAAAATCAATTTCGAGACCATAGGAATGTCTACCTCCTATGAGCTCTCACAGGTTAAAAGAAGATTCCTTTTGTTACTAGCTAAACACAGTTACAATTAATAAAAATTTATAAGATGTCCCCCTCTTAATTTGACATTAAAATACCTTTATTTTATCCATATCAAGAACCTTTGAGATACAATTGTATCATGGATTCATGGTGACTCAAACACACTCTTGGTAGGAGTGTTTTTTCATGATAGAACCATTCTTACAAAAAGGGCAGCCTGATGCACTAAGCTCCAGCTATGGGCGGGGTCCGGGGAAGGGCCGGACCACAAGGGTCTATTGTACACCGCCTTACCCTGCATTTCTGCAAGAGGCTGTTTCCACGGCTCGAACCCGTGACCTCCTGGTTACATGACAACAACTTTACCAGTTACACCAAGGCTCCCCTTCATGATAGCACCATCCTTGGTGATTAATTTTTATTCTTTTCCTTTTCCTCGGAACATGTCAACTGAAGCAGTGTCATTTGACACCGCTTCATCAGAAAATTTACTCACTACACATATAAACAATGTGCAAAACAATATATATATAATAAATAACACCACTTGCCACACGGCGTTGTCTGGCTTGATGGTCAAGCACATCGATTTGCCTAACCGAGGTCGGGGGTTTGAAAGTTGCTCTGTACATGTTTTTACACATTTTCTCACTTGTTTTAAGCCTCTTTTGTCTAAAAGGTACAGGCCTCTTCTTTCCTAAAAATAGAGGCGTAATGATCGAACCCTGTCCTCCATCCAAAAAATTGATTAAACTAACATACAACAGACATTTTGTAACCACAAAGTGATAATAAAGTATTCAATCCCTAGAAAGTATTTTAGTGTAGTATAACATAAACAGATTTAGAACGATAATTTTGAAAAAAAGCTACTCCCCCGTTCATGTAATTTGCAACTTCTGGGTGATCGAAATTGCTGGTGTTGTTATTCTCAAACTTCTCATCTCTCATGTCGTTATAGTGGTTCATTCACTTCTATAAATGTCGACACCTATTACAAAAGAATCATCGGTACGCCATTGTTTGAGAGTACATGTTCAAGATCTCATCTATGTTGTTCATAAAAAAGAAAGATTTCATCTGTTTCTTTGTCCATAGCTTTTGGAAGACAAGAAATTCTAAAAATGGTTTCATAAGTGTGATATTCTACTTATTTTCGGAGTATTTTCAAAGAAACGTATTATATGCGCATACTACCACATTACAGTCTGCTTCTGAAAAATGCTTCTTTATTTCCCACTTCTTTAATAGTCTCAGACATATCTCATATCCTTGCCCATGTGCCTGTTCTTGACATGGGTGCTCTCATGCTTTATCTAGAGCTGGTGCTACATATGCTATTTGTGAAGGTTATGGATAGAAACTGTAAGTTTGCATGCTTTCCCATGTAATGCGCATATAATGACTAACCATTGTATTTCATTTTTTATGTTGTTTCTTTGGCCCTTTAATAAGTGGGTTCATGATACGACTGTGATTTATGGGGTGAGGTTGTTTTGGCATTAGCTTCATTTTTCATCTAATGTTTCATTATATATTCCAAATTGTGCGCTGCAGTAGAATTGTCAATCAGATTGCTCCATTTATTTTCCTTCTTTTCTTTATTCATCTGCAATTTTTCACATGAAAAAATTTCCTTTATAAGAAGAAAAATGAATTGTCCCATTTCAAATATTTCATTAAGCTGTTGGATAAGAAATGGGTTGTCTCTTCAACAATCTTACTCCAAGTCTTGGATCTAAAAAGTCAAGCTTTATCATAATCTTGAATAACAAAGTTAGCTTCTAAAAAAAAAGGGCAGCCCGGTGCCCTAAGCTCCCGCTATGCGCGGGGTCCGGGAAGGGCCGGACCACAAGGGTCTATTGTACACAGCCTTACCTTGTCACGGGTTATTTAAAAAGGTTATCTTCTAAAAGTTATTCAATTTTACATTCCTAGTGGCGATGTGCTTTTAACTTATTATTACATGCTGTGACAGGCGCGGGAGGCTATTCTTATTTGGTAGAGCCGCTATGGTGGGCAGGAATGATAACAAGTTAGTTATTCTATCCTATTCAATTTTCTGATATATGAGGATTGTGCTGATTGTTCTTTCCTCTGGTCCAAAATAATGCATTTTAGTGATTTGGCATGACTATTGACATTAGAATTGAAATGTACATCATTTAAATTTATATAAAAGGGGATTATTTTCCCAAGTCATATTTCTTATGTTTTATTATTTTTTGCCAAGGAATATAAAAATAGGAAAATGGTCTTGCAAACAGTCAACTCATGGAACTTCTGACTTGGTATCAGAAAATAAAGCTCTTCGAGTAAGGAAAATCCTTGAGGAAGTAAATGTTATCTAGACTATTTTCCTACAAAGTAGTGACCAACGACATTGGATTGTTATGGGGATAGTATATTCTTTATGCTTATTTTACTGTGCTTTTCAGTCAGTGTAATTGCTGGTGAAGTCTTACACAATATGGAGCCATGGTGAAATTCTTCAGAAAAAGTATTTGACTTGTGAAAGGCAACACAAAATTCTTGGTAAAAGAAAAAGGATAATTTACGGTAATAGACATCTATGTCAAGGATAAATAATGTATACTGAGTTGGCTGACACATTAAGGGCGACATGTGTTTTTTTCCCCATAACTCTCCCTTGCATAGGTCCAAAATTCAACCAGTTAATGATTGGCACCTCTTTAGACCCTACCATTGTACATGAATGTTATATAAGCTAGTTTTCATGATAACTAATTTTATTGAATGGGGAAGGATAAATTTTGTATTCTCGATCTGGGCTGAGTGAAAGAGGAGTTGAGAAGTTAAAAATAAAGGAAAAAAGAATCAACTATTAAAGATAGCGCTAACATGTAAATTGTTTGTTATTTTGCTTGTTTTGTTTCATTAGTATGAGAAAATAGAAGGGCTTTTAGGAGGGGAGGGCTCTCTTTAGGATATAATATATCCTAAAGTTGTCACTCTGACTATTCAACCCACATTATATTTGTTAATTTTCTTAATTCTCTAACAACACAAGGATATGTTCTTCAGTTCTTCGCATTTGTTCTACTTTGGTGTGACTAATATGGTTGTTCGAAAGCTTCGATAGGAGAAAAAAATGTTCATTTACTGAAGATCCTACCAAATATGCTTGTAAAAAGACAAACATGGGTTTACGTGATTGCATTGCTTCTGTGGCAGTGATTGTTGGAGAAATTGCTAACTTTGCAGCTTATGCATTTGCACCTGCTGTCCTGGTCACACCTCTTGGTGCACTCAGTATTATTATCAGGCAAGAGAAGGCTGCACATGATTGTTTCAACTTTGCTATCTGTTACCTACGAGGCAATATTTATTTATTTATTTATTTTTGCAGTGCTGCACTTGCTCATATGATATTGGGAGAAAAGCTGCATATTTTTGGAATTGTTGGCTGTGTTCTATGCGTTGTGGGCTCAACAACCATTGTTCTACATGCTCCTCAAGAACGTCAAATAGAGTCTGTAAAGGAACTCTGGGACCTTGCCACAGAACCTGGTATGCATTTGAGTACTGACAGCTGAGTCCTTCTTGACATCTTGTGAGCATGGAAGTTTTGATTGCTTAGTTTGTCAAAACTTTTTACTGACTATAATTTGCTAATTTCTTACTCATGGCAGCGTTCCTCCTATATGCAACTTTGGTTGTAGTGGCAGTTGTCATAATCATTGTCCAGTATGTTCCAAAATATGGGCAGACTCATATAATTGCTTACATTGGAGTTTGTTCACTCGTTGGTTCTATTGGGGTAGGCACTCAGCTATCTGATTGGAGTTCGGCTTTCCATTTTTTCGCTCCTCCATCAGGGTTCTCTTTATCCTTTTCTTAAGCTTGTCACTAATGCAGCATTCCTGCAGTTGTGATCTAATTGTGTTATTTTTTTGGAAAAAATCATAAATGATTTGGCAGGTTATGAGTGTCCGAGCACTAGGAATAGCATTAAAGTTAACATTCTCTGGGACGAATCAGTTGCTTTATCCTCAAACATGGGTGTTTGCAGTTGTCGTAGCAACATGTGTGTTTACACAAATGAACTACTTAAACAAGGTAATTGGAATGTATTCTCTGTTCTTTTTTACCAGTTCTTTTTTGTTGTTATTTGATGATTGGATTTATTCGTCATTTGTGTGGAAGTTCTGAACATTAATTTGGTATATCTTTATGCTCTTGGACTCTTAGGTATCAGCCTATTTCTGGTTGCAATTTGACTTACAGTAAAATATAATGATTTTTGTTCAGTTAGGATCTTATTCAAAAAATAACTAAAGCTACTAAACTTAGAAGCCTAGGCTCTCTCTTTCATAGACCTCACCCCTCAGTGGTCTACTAGAGCACCAAGAAAGGTTGCTTCTTCACTCGACTACTAGCCAAAGGTACCATCCTTACAGCTGGGAATAAGGAGGAAGACGAGGATAACATAACTCAGCTGGTATTACCCAAGGGTGTGCCTAGTGGTCAATGAAGTTGGTTGAGAATTATGAGGTCTCAGGTTCAAATCCTAGCAGAGACAAAAACACATCTTCCCATTGTCCTAGCCTTGGTGGATAGAGTTACCTGATACTTGTTGTTGGTTGGAGGTGGCAGGTACCCCATGGAATTAGTCGAGGTGCGCGTAAGCTGGCCCGGATACCACAGTTATAAAAAAACATATGTCAGCTGGTGTTACATGTGCAAGCAATCTTAGGAATATGTGGACCAATTACTTTTTTTCCTGCCAGGTAGCAGATTGACTATGATGTACTATGTTAAACTTGTTTGGAATACATTACTAGGCTAGCCACCATCAAAGATTTGCTCCTTAGTTGGCCATTCAGAAAGAGAAAATGGAGAGTTAGAGCATGGGAAGTAGCTCAATCAACACTAATGTGGATATATAGAAGAGCCAAATAAAAAAAAAGATATATAGAAGGGGTGGAAAATGCAATTGTCTAAATGTGGAATGTCTTTTGTTTCTTGTAACTTTTTTGGAGCATCCACGAGGTACCAGTTATTACAGTTGATCGGATAGTCTTGTCTGGAAGGGCTCTTTCTTAAAGAATCAACATGCACATAATTGTGAGCTCAATGACCTTGAGGAAGCTAATATTTCCACTAAAAATAAAACCTTCACATGTTTGTCGTTTTCTGAATGTTGAACATTACTGATAGATAGAAGCAAGAGAGATAGAGCTCTTTCTGCAGATCAGTGAACATTTCAAGGAGATGAGAAATAATCACATCAGGAGTACACATAAAGGAAAAAAAATAAGAGTAGGTCGTCTGAGATGGTTGGCCATGTTCTACATAAGCATCCCAATGGACCGGTCCTTAGGTGTAACAATATGATGAATGAAAGTGTTAAAAAGAGACTACATAGACTTAGAATCACATGGAGAGGAATTTCCTTAAAGGACCTATAATTTATCAAAATAAATGCAGACTTGACTAAGAATTGAACACAAAGGAATTAAAGAATCCATATAGGCAAAGCCATTGGGATTGATGTTTAGTTGTCGTCGTTACACTCACATTAGGTTGCTATTAGTCTTTTTAGTTTGGTAACAGACTTGAATATTACTTGGGGAAAGTTAGAGATTTAGAGAACATCTAGTTTTAAAGAATCTATTGTTTTCCTTATTTACTAGTATAGCAAAGAAATTAGCCGGAATGCACCCAAATGGGTAGAAGCATTCATATAGACGATTCCGAATAGTTTGGATTGAAGCCTAATTGATTGATTTGCCTGTTAAACTTATATCTGTCCCTGACCGACTACATAAGACTATACAATTATGAGTTGCAGAACCTAAGTTGTCCATTTGTTACTTAAATGACATTTATATTTCTGACGATTGTTTTCTCTATTTGCATATCCTTGTCTTTTCCTGATGTTTTTCTCTCTCTTTCTTTTGGGGGAGGGGTGGGGGAATAAATCATTGTTTCTCTGTATCTTTACACCAGATTTTCCTCATTTTTCAAATGCAGGCTCTTGATACATTCAACACAGCGCTTGTATCACCAATATACTATGTAATGTTTACATCACTCACAATAATCGCCAGCGTCATTATGTTTAAGGTGCAACTACTTTCTCTATTTGAATGCTGTAACCATTAACTTACACATCACACTGCATTCTCAAGATATTGGTCGGTTTGAATTGTTCAAGTTGATTCAATGAAAACATTTTGAAGAAATCAATTAAGATAATGAGCGACAGTTCCTGTAGCTCGAGGATAAATGATCGTCATAAATATGCATAATGGTTGATTTTTCTTTTGGCTGAGAATTGAAAAGGTATTACGTTTGTTTTTGTGATTCCAGCGAGATTAGTAGTGACTAGTTAAAGGAAAGTTAAAGAATATAATGTACTCCATCTGTTGCAATTTATGTAATACATTTTCCTTTTTAGTCTGTTCCAAAAAGAATGATACATTTTTATATTTAGAAATAATTTAACTTAAAACTTCGCTTTTTACTCTTAATGAAATGATTTACAACCACACAAATATCTATGACTCATTTTAGATCATAAGTTTCAAAAGTCTTCTTTTTTCTTAAATTCCGTGCCTAGTCAAACTATATCACATAAATTGGGACAAAGAGACTATTTAAGATTAGTCACTGATGAAATCGAAATTATCCTTAACTTAATCGATAAAATTGGAGCCAAAAGTGAAAGCAGCTATGTTCTCTTTCCCCTTTCTCTCTCATTGATGAATTTGGAGTTAAAGTAACTTGGATGATTGAGAATCATTTTAATAATTCTTAAGGACTTCTCCTTTTCTATTAGCTTTTCTGAAACTGCCTAACTTTTTAGAGCTTGGCATATAACAATTTTATACCCTTAAATATATCTAATCAGTGCTGTGTATTACATAAGGACTCCTCTAGTAATAAAGAGAAACAAAATTTGTTCAAAAAAGCTATTGCGAATATTACAAGAGAATTGATCGTCTAATGGGTGAGGGAGGGTGTAGGTGCTTACAGTTATAGTTTGTACGTTTCTTCATCTACTCTGTTTGGATAGATCCAAAAGATTATATATTTAAAGTGCATGGCAAACAAGTGGATTTATGAAGTGTGTTTTCAGAACACAGTTGCCTATGTTTATAAATAACAGTCAAAAGCTGCACTCTAGTGCGACATATTGTTGAAATAATCATGGTATAAAATTTGGTATTATTTTATCCAATGTTTGGTTTGTCCTTTAAATCATGTATAAGTATAACTAATCTTGGTATAATTTACTACACCAGTTGGTGTATTATTTTATACCAAGACTAATGTGGTATAACAATACAATGATACCCGCAAGGGTAGCCAAGTTGGTGTAGCAGTAGAACGCGGGACCGCAAGGTCACGAGTTCGATCCCCTGCATAAACCTTCTTGGTTGAGCCTGTCACACATGGCTTGCCAAGTGTGGTTAATCGGCTGACGTGGTTTGCAGGCTATTGCGTCAGTCCGGGGTTTACCCTGTGCGCACTCGAGAGAGTAGCGGTTGCGGGTTCCTTCGTCAAAAAAATAAAATAAAATAATACCATGATTAAGTTAGACATGGATAAATCATTCAAAATTCCCAAACTGCCCTTGTGGATCTCCTCAAATCCTTTTCCAAACACTTCTACATTTTTACACCAAACACATGTTTAAGTTATACATGGTATATCCAGTTTTTAATAAGATGAACTAAACACTCGATAAAAAATAATATCTGCATTACAACCCTGCATAACTAATCCATGTATTACAATCCATGCATACCTTGTTTGTAAACCAAACGACCGCTATGGTATTCAGCACACCACGTAAAGCAATCATTTATGTGATGCCTTCAAGCATGAAATGCTTATTTGCCTTGGAAGACCCGCTGGAACTTGTGTTTCCTAGAGAAGTTGCAAATTTCTCCGTCCTCTCCTGCTATTGACCATAAGTACTTGTCTTAATTATTGGAATAGCTGTTTTCGAGTGTTGAACCATAGTGTGCCAGTATTTTAGATAAGTTCGACTTGTGTTTGAAAGATCCTCTTACTTCAACCATCTTATCTGCTGCTAAAATGTCTTTGATGCATCTGGAACAGGATTGGAATGGGCAAAATGCAACTCAAATTATTACGGAACTCTGTGGGTTTGTCACCATTTTGTCAGGCACCTTTCTTCTTCACAAAACCAAAGACCTAGTTGAGGGTATCTTTTCAAATTACTATTAGTACTGTTATAATTCACATTTTGTGGGATTTTGAGCTGATAACTATTTTTCTTCCGTTCACAGTTTCTTCACCATCTGTGTTTATGCGACATTCTAAACACGACGAAGAAGGAGGATCCGATCAAGAAGGCATTCCTCTTAAACATCGAGAATCCATGCGATAGCCAAGATTTAGTTGAATATCACAGCATTTTTCTTGTGAGAGACGGCAACTATTGATCCTTCCTGCTCTACTCGTGGACGATAATAAGATGGAAGAAAGTATTTGGCTTGTTAGCTAATGCAATAGTTGCTTTACACACGCTACATTAATTTGTACATAAAACTACTCCAGGACAAAGTGTAGGTGGGAGTCCAATTACCGGTAGATCGGTCATGTCATTGTTAGTGGAACTTCCTCAGAAACTCGTGGCATCGAATGAAGATTATTACAAGTAGACGATAAATGAGTTTCTTTGAACATTTTTACACCAAACACATGTTTACTCCAAATGAATGAAAGATAGGTAGTTGATGCTTAAGATTGTGTTGGGTCATGTTTTAAGGAAGTAGCGATTCCCTCATTTAGTTTTTTTAAGGATGGACTTGATTGACTCTTTTATGTTTTTGAGTTTTCAAATACTTTATCCAGTCACTAGATGATAGCTCAAAATTTATCTTAGATCTCCTTTTGTCCATAAAAATTTAAAAACATACTAATTTAGAAAATTGATTGTTAAGCTGACCCAATCAAGAAATCACCACCAATTTTATAGACTTGGTTGAAAAGTTACTATTATTTGGTACTCCTATACAAGAAAGACACCTGTCCCACATGAAGTAGCTTCTTTTGGCCCTAATGTTCCCTTTTCACATCAAGATTATGAGATAGTGTAGATAGCATTCAACGACTACCTACCTTTGCATTAATCAAGGATACACGATAAAATGAGTTGTCTATTTTCAAATTTCACTTTCAAAAAACCTAAAAAAAATTAAATTAATTTTCTTGTAAAATCTTTTTAAGGATAAATTTTCTCGCATTACGTGTTTTTCTCCTTGTAAGACTGTATAAAGTGGCAAGTCCAATCACTATTTTTCACTGATCAAACCATTGTAGCCATTTAAGGTTTGTCCGAATATGTATGAGAGGTGACAATTGCCTTCCACAAAAAGGCAATATGTCCTATTGAATTTGAGCGCGAAGTACTGAGTGATAAAATTCAAGCACCCCTAACTAAAAAGAGATAGAAAACAAATTGTCTTTGACGTGACTCATCGCAAAACGTTTTTCACAAGGTTATTTTGAAAATTAAAATATAACGGACGCTGCTTTGAATTGGTATAGAATTCGTGCCAAGATGGATAAGAATGAATAGATAATTTATACTAAAACAAACTTTTTATGGATAATTTTACGGATGGTCACTCAACTTTTATTTTATTGCGTTTAAACAACTAAATTATTTTTTATAACAAAAATATCACTCAACTTTGCCAAATATCATAGAATGGTTTCATTTGTTTCCTCCCAGTGACTTTCTGTAACATTTAGTCTTAAGTTTATTTTATTTTACAAAAAGTTAATTTATTGATTTTGGTACAATAAAATGTAAGTTGAGTGATCGTGAAATTAGTCATGCTTTTATGAGGAATTCTTGGTTAAGTTTATGAAATAGTATTAAAAATGATAAATTATTGGTCAAGAATTGAAAAGAACGTTATAATTAGTTACTGACTTAAGAATTATTTTTATTTACATAATTGCCAAAAGCTGATCACTATATGAATAAAGTTGAAGTAATAAAACACACTAATTAAATCAAGTGAAAGAAATTACACCCAGAAAAAGGTTAAAATTCTTGAAAACTGGAAATTTGATGACATGAATAATCCGATAAATCCGGCAGTAATGCTTAAAAAACGTTTGACCCTCTTCATCTCAACTATATATCAAGTTAGTCATATGGTAGTCTTTAGATAGTTATTAGCGAATATTCTCCGAATATTCTTCGAATATTTTGTAATTATAATAGATATATATTTAAGGTAACTTAGGATTCTTATTGTATTTAGAAATCAACCATTTAAGGTAAGTTAGGATTCTTATTGTATTAGGAATCAACCTATGTACAACTATATATATTGTGATTAATGAAAGGAATCCCTAAGGGAAATTATTCCAGTCTTACATGGTATCAAGAGCCAAACCCTAATCCCTATTCTTCTCTTCCTCGAAAGCCGCCGCCGACCACCACAACTTTCCCTTCCTCTCGACCGACGGCAACGCTACTACCACCATGGCTCGCCCTACTTCCCCCACAAATTTTGGTTCCTCCACTAGCACTTTTGACAACCCCCCTCAACGATCATCGATTTCTTTTCACCCGGCATTCGCCGTTACCAACATCAAGAATTTTATCCCTATAATTCTTGACTAAGAAGACTGTCAATATACCATGTGGATAGAACTATTCTACATCCATGCCTGTGCGTACAATGTGCTAGATCACATTGATGATTCTGTTCCTCGTCCCACCGATGTTGCAGACTCGACATAGCGCCGCTTTGGCACCATCTCAAAAGATTTGTTGTGTAATATCATGAAAACATGTGCTACGGCACGTGAACTCTGGGTACGGTTAGAAGAAATTTTTCAAGATAATAAAAATACTCAGGCCGTGTATTTGGAAGAACAATTTAACAATACGTATCTCGAGAATTTTAACATGTCTGAATATTGTAAACAACTGAAACTCATAGCCGACCAACTTTCCAACGTAGGGACATCTGTTTCAGAAACCAAGATGGTACTTCAACTAGTTACCGGTTTACCGAAAGGTGAATACGATACACTTGCGACGATGATTCAACAGGCCGACCCACTACCAAGTTTCAACAAGGCACGTTCGCAACTTTTGTTGGAAGAAACCCACCGTACTAAACAGGAGGAGCACGATCAGAAGGCATTAGCCATTGAAAGCACACCACAGACGGCATCCCAGCCACCACCGCCAGACCACCACCACCAGCAGTCCCGCGGCAGCGGACGTGGCGGTAGAGGTCGTGGTAGCAACCACAAAGGGAAGGGCCGCGGCTAGGGCCAAAGGAACTAGCAGCCAGGCCCAGCACCTGCCCCCTACGTTCAGTGGGCTGGGCAGCCCCCTTGGCCCAATCTCGGGAACTGGGCCTCTCCTGCATGCCCCTACCCGACATCAGAGGCCCAATTCCAGCAAGGTTGGCAACCAGGCCTATTGGGCTCCGCCCCCACCAACCGACAGGCCCAACAGCACACACAACAGGCTCATCTGGTAGCAGCCCACCCGCACCCGCAAGGCAGCAGCCTGGCCCCCACCGATTTGGGTCAGGTTTTCAACACCGTGAACCTTCAACAGCCCAACGATAATTGGTACATGGACACCGGCACCACATCTCACCTCACCCGGTCGTCAGGTAACTTATCTCAACTTCTTCGGTTATAGAGTCCTCAATTTATTACTGTCGGCAATGGTCATCGCATTCCAATTGAAGGTTACGGTAAAACACATACCAAACATCCCCACCCGCCTTTCTCCCTAAATCACGTCCTTTACACCCCTAACATCATTAAAAACTTAATCTTTGTTAGAAAATTCACTCGCAACAATTTTGTGTCTGTCGAATTTGACCCTTTTGGTTTTTCTGTGAAGGATCTCAATACGGGAAATTTCTTACGCGCTGCAATAGTGTGGGAGACCTCTACCTCTTCACTCAATCTTCCGCTGTCAAACCGCAATCACCTCTATCCCTTGCGGCTATCTCTCCATCAACTTGGCACAACAGACTCGGGGCACCCTAGAGACCCTGTTTTAATTTTCTTAGGACTACTAAGCGTATTCAATGTAATAATGGAAAACTTGCCCAACACTGTTTTTCTTGCCCGCTTGGCAAACATACTCGTCTTCCATTTATGTCATCCAACAGTGTTACTTTTTCTCCTTTTGATATTGTTCATGCTGACTTGTGGACATCTCCGGTTGTTAGCTCTTTGGGTCACAAATTTTATCTAGTATTCTTAGATGATTTTTCACATTTTGTCTGAATTTACCCACTGAAATTCAAATCTGAAATTTTTGCCAAGTTCCTTGAATTTCAAAAATTCATTAAAACACAGTTTGAAAAATCTATCAAATCTTTCCAATGTGATAACGGATTAATAATTTGATATTTCACACTTTCTGCTCTAAACAAGGCATGGTTTTCCATTTTTCCTGTCCCTATAATTCCTCCCAAAATGGAAAGGCTGAACGCATTATACGAACCATCAATAACATGGTTCTCACCCTTTTGTTTCATGTTTGTCTTCCACCGCCTTTTTGGGTCTATGCTGTTAAAATAGTAAAACACTTTTCAAAACAAGACCCCTACTAAAGTTCTATATCGTAGGATCCCGTCCTATGACCAACTCAGAATTTTCGGTTGCCTATGCCACCCCAATCTAGCCTCCACTGCCCCTCAAAAATTAGCACCACGAACTACGCCCTGTGTCTTCGTTGGTCTCGCGTCTAACCATAGGGGTTACCTGTGCTATGACCTGTCCACTCATAAAATCATTATCTCCCTCCACATCACATTTGATGAGACGTATTTTCCATTTTCCAATCTTCGGAAATTTCAAACCACGGACTACACATTTTTTGATGACACAGATCTGTCCCCACCAGTCAAATCACTGTTCCAATTTCCATCCATTGTTCACGCGTCAACATCGCCGGCGCAGGTAGTCTCGCCTCCACCAGCGACTGTCACCGACGTCGCCCGTACAACACAGCGGTCTCTGTCTCCTCTTTACAGGGTCAAACAATCACTACCACCACCAAACTCCCGATAGGCTGTCCAGAAACCCTCTCGCCGACACATGTCTGATCCACACACACATCGGAAATATGCAGCTACTGTCCAGCTCCACCAACTCGCCACCTAACCCACCGACACCGATAACAAACCAATCAACTCCAACACCCGTCACCGGCACCTACCAGAATCTGACCTCGATTTCTGAACCTAAAGCCCTGCGGTCACTGCCTACCCATCGTATGGAAACTCATGCTCAATACGGGATTTTCAAACCCAAGGTTCACTTTAACCTCTCCACACAAACCATATCACCCATTCCCAAAAATTCGAAACTAGCCAAACTGGACCCTAATTGGAATGCGTCCATGTGCGAGGAATTTGATATTTTAACCAAGCAGAACACTTGGGATTTGGTACCTAGACCGGATGGTGTGAATGTTATCCGGTGTATGTGGCTATTTCGTCATAAGTACAGAGACAATGGTGACTTGGAGCGGTATAAGGCAAGACTAGGTGCTAATGGCACTAATCAGCAGGAGGGTATTGATTGTGGTGAGATATTCAGTCCGGTTGTTAAACCGGCCACTATTCGGACTGTTCTTAGTATTGCTATGGCATGCATTGGCCGATTCATCAGCTTAATGTCAAGAATGCATTTCTTCATGGGGATTTGAAAGAAACGGTGTACATGCATCAGCCCCTGGCTTTGTTTATCCGGTAGTCCCGCAGTTTGTATGTCATCTCAGGAAGTCATTGTATGGCTAGAAACAGGCACCCCGCGCTTAGTATGATCGCTTTGCCAAGTATCTTATGCAGATCGGTTTTATATGTAGCAGGTGTGATAACCCTCTCTTCACTCTTCATCGAGGTAGCAACACTGCTTATTTGCTATTATATGTGGACGACATTGTTCTTACTGCCTCATCTGACGGTTTGAAGAATGAAATCATTGCTCTACTCAAAACTGAATTTGCTATGACTGACTTGGGCAAGCTGAGTTATTTCTTGGGTATATCAGTGACCAGATCTGTAGCTACTATGTTTTTGTGTCAGCGTAAATATGCAGAAGAGATAGTGTACAGGGCTAAGATGGCAAATTATTAAATTATGCCAACTCCGGTTGACTCGAAATCCAAGCTCAGTGCCAATGAGGGTGCGCCAGTTTCTGATCTCACTCTTTATCGGAGTCTTGCAAGTGCCCTTCATTATCTTACATTCACTAGGCCTGATATTGCATATGCCATTCAGCAGGTGTGTCTATTTATGCACGACCCTCGAGAGTCCCATTTTGCCGCCCTCAAACGTATTATCAGATACGTTAAGGGCACACTGGACTTTGGACTATATCTCTACCCCTCTGCCTCAACCAAGTTACTCTCCTACATGAATGCAGATTGGGCAGGATGCCCAGACACACGTCGCTCCACCTCAGCCTACCGTGTATTTCTTGGGGATAATCTTATTTCATGGTCTGCCAAGCGGCAGGCCACGCTATCCCGTTCGAGTGCTGAAACAGAGTATCGCGGAGTTGCTAATGTCGTTGCTGAGATCTGTTGGCTCCGAAATCTTCTTTTGGAGCTCCAGTGTCACTACGAAAGGCGTCTATAGTCTATTGTGACAACATATCTGCCATCTATATATCTCAAAATCCGGTCCAACATCAGCGGACTAAGCATATTGAGATGTATATTCACTTTGTGCGAGAGAAGGTTGCCCTTGGTCAGGTCAAAATATTACACGTGCCTTCCTCCTATCAGTATGTAGATATTTTCACAAATGGACTATCGAGATAGCTCTTCACCGACTTCCGATCCAGCCTTAGCGTTCGGCCTCCTCCCGCTCCGACCGAGGGGGAGTATTAGCAAATATTCTCTGAATATTCACAGTATATTTTGTAATTATGATAGATGTATATTTAAGGTAACTTAGAATTCTTATTGTATTAGGAATCAACCATTTAAGGTAAGTTATGATTCTTATTGTATTAGGAATCAACCTATGTACAAATATATATATTGTGATTAATGAAATGAATCCCTAAGGAAAATTATTCTAGTCTTACAATAGTGATTGATGGTTCTCCATAAATTTATTAACTCTTCTTTTTATTTTTATTTTCTAACAAGGGTTGTTAATAATTCAAGAAGTTTCAACAATTCGTTATGTTATCACAGGAGATGTGGGACTTCTACGTAATTTCAGAAAGTCACCTTTTTTCTCTATTTTAATTTCCTTCAACAAAGAAAGTAAAAGTAATGTTCTAGATAGTAACTATTACTTGAGTGACCGTCCAAGGAATCAACTCGTAAATATGAGATTAATAATTTTCATCGACCATCGTTCAATTCAAAGGACACATACAAATATTCATGCAGAGATTATCATATCCATAAAGCACATATTGTTCTTATTAACGTATATTAATAAAATATACTTCATATATTTTCTAATATTTAGTGTTGTATAATTATGGTAGATATAAGATCCTTATTGTATTAGGGTTCCACCTTATACACATTATATATATTTGTATTAATGAGAAAGACTCTCAAGTGAGATTAATACTATTTAACATGATATCAAAAGTCAAAACAAACTCTATTTTCCTTCTTCTCGCAGCCCCCCCCCCCCCCCGGGTTCTCTGCTCTCAAATACAAATTTTTGATTTTTTTGTTCTTACTTCCTATTCCCAATAACAAAATTCTGACCCTTTGTCATAAATACAAAGTTCTGATTTCTTGGTCGAACTTCCTATTCCCAAGAACATAATTCTAATTTCTTGTCCTGTTCCCAAGAACATATATACAAAGTTCTGATTTTCTGTTCCCAACAAAATCGACGGTTGCCTCGAGAACATAATTTTTTTCATCACCTCTTGTCCGGTATTTATATATATATATATATAGCATTCAGGGACATGCAGTCAACAGCCGCGACCAGCATCAGTTGGGGCTACAGCCGCAGCCTAACCTCTGGCATCCTAACAGCCCAAGTTCTGGAAATCAATTTTAGGCCCAATTTCAGGCAGCCTACCAGTCCGCCCCAAGTCAATCAATTGGCCATAGTGATCCGGCCCTATTTCCTGGAGCCCAGCAGTTCGCTCCAAGCCTCTCCCAATCCAATTTGGGCCCGACTTTCATCACATTGACTCCTCGATAGTCCGATAATGTGTGGTATATGGATACGGGCGCCACGTCTCACCTCACCAACAGTTCTGGTAATCTTTCTCAAATGCAAAGTTTAAATACTCCACAATCTATTATGGTTGGGAGCGATCATTGCGTTTCAATTCAAGGGGTTGGCCACACACTAACTCCACCACATCATCCCCATTTCTCCCTGAATAACGTCTTATATGCTCCTAACAATATCAAAAATCCAATCTTCATTAGAAAATTTGCCACCGATAATTCTGTATCATATAATTTTGACCCGTTTGGATTTACCGTAACAGACCTCCGTACCTGAAAACTCCTTACGAGATGCAATAGTGAGGGTGATCTCTATCCTTTTCTATCCATGTCCGCTTCTAGTGTCAACCCTCTCATATCTCTAACTGCTCATGTCACTCCTCCCACCGCTTTAGCAATAATTTCTCCGTCAACCTAGCACAATAGACTTGGACACCCAAGAGCCCGTATTTTTAATTTTCTTAGAAACAATAATTTAATTAGTTTTCATAATGAAAATTTTGCCCAACAAGGTCTTTCTTGTCCTTTGGGCAAACATGTTCATCTTCCGTTTCAGTCTTCTTCAAGTGTTACGTATTCTCCCTTTGACATTGTTCATATAGATTTATAGACATCTCTCATTACTAGCTCACTGGTTCATAAATTTTATCTCGTCTTATTAGATGACTTTTTCACTTTGTCTGGGTCTATCCGCTTAAATTCAAGTCTGAAGTGTTTGTCAAGTTTCTTGCATTCCGTGTCTATGTTAAAACACAATTTGAAAAAGACATAAAATCGCTTCAATGTGATGACGGTCGTGAGTTCAATAATTCTGCGTTTCATAATTTTTACTCTACTAATGGCATGGTTTTCTGGTTCTTATGTCCCCACACCTCCCTAAGAATGGAAAAACAGAACGAATCATCTACACCATAAATAACATGGTTCGCACTCTCTTGTTTCATGCCTCTCCCTCCGTCCTTTTGGGTCTATGCAATCAAAATAGTAAAATACGTCCTAAATATTTTACCCACTAGCACTCTTCATAATATGACCCTTAGCGAAATTTTATACCGTCGGATCCCCTCATATGATCACCTTCGGATATTCGGTTGCCTTTGCAACCCTAATCTTGCCTCCACTACCCCTCACAAATTAGCACCCTGAACCAATCCGTGTGTCTTTGTAGGTTTCCCGTCTAATCATAGGGGCTATATGTGCTATGACTTGTCCACTCGTCAAATTTACGTCTCTCGTCATGTCACATTTGACGAAACTATATTCCCTTTTTTGAACATCCAAAATTTTTGAAAAATGGACTATACTTTCCTCGACAAGTCAGACATATCACCATTCATACCCAATGAACTGCGTCAGTCCACCACCACCGTCCACCCATCTCTGCCACCGCTGCCTGGAACTGCCACCTCCGGCAGTTCGTCAGAAAATAATCCAGTCAGTACCACCGTAGTAGATGTCGTTTACTCTAGTTCGTTGAACTCTGCTCATCTCCGACCCACCACTGTCACATCCACCACCAGCCGGCAATCGGTGAACCCATTGTCACCGACCGCTCCTGTCGATCCTCCAGTCACCTCACCCAGTACCCAATCTACCCCACAGCACACCAATCATGGCCCCAACTCCAGAACTCATCACCCACCAATTCGCCATCACCATCAACTAAATCGACACATACCCTGCATCGCGACCTAACCCAATCCTCACCAACACCCGCCCCGGCTCAGTCACCCGACAACACCAATCACAACCCCATCAAACTACCCCCAACACGTATCTCCAGTCACTGCCTCCTTAATACCACCAGTCATTGTATCCCAAACATCCAACCCACTGTCTGGACCACACCCGACACCCCACCAAAATACCCAATTTGTCTCTGCCCCCACACATCATATGGAGACCCGTGCTCAACATGGAATTTTCAAACCCAAAGTCTAATTTAACCTATCCACACAAACCGTATCCCAGTTCCCAAAAACCCAAAACTAGCAAACTAGATCCAAATTGGAATGCGACCATGTGTGAGGAATTTAATGCTTTAACGAAATAGCAAAATTGGGATTTGGTTCCTAGACCGGAGGGGGTGAATGTGATCCGATGCATGTAGTTTTTTTATCATAAATTCAGAGACAGTGGTGCCCTAATCAGCATAAGGGTATTGATTGTGGTGAGACGTTCAGTCCGGTTGTTAAACCGGCTACCATTCACATAGTTCTGAGTATTCCTATAGGTAAACATTGGTCGATTCATCAGATTGATGTGAAGAATGTGTTTCTACATGAGGATCTGAAAGAAACTGTTTATATGCACTAGCCGCCTGGTTTTATCCATCCAGCAGCCCCTCAGTATGTTTGTCATCTCCGTAAGTCACTTTATGATTTGAAATAGGCCCCTACATTATGCGGATTGGGTTTGTATACAGCAAATGTGATAATTCTTTATTTATTTTTCATAGAGGTAGTAGCATTGCTTATTTGTTGTTATATGTGGATGACATTGTACTTACTGCCTCCTCTGATTTGTTGAAAAATGAGATAATTGCATTGCTTAAAACCGAATTTGCTATGACTGACTTGGGGAAGTTGAGTTACTTTTTGGGAATATCAGTGACTAGATCTGCAGATATTATATTTTTGTGTCAGCGCAAGTATGCAGAGGAGATAGTATACAGGGCTAAAATGGCGAACTGCAAGATAATGTCCACTCCGGTTGACTCAAATTAAAGCTTAGTGTCGTTGATGGTGATCCGGTGTCTGATCCTACCCTTTACAGAAGTCTTGCAGGTGCGCTGTAGTATCTTATTTTCACCAGGCCTGATATTGCTTATGTTGTTCAGCAGGTATGCTTATTCATACATGCCCCCAGGAGAGCCTTATTTTACTGCCCTTAAGCGTATCATTCGATATGTTAAGAGCACACTTGATTATAGATTGCATCTATACCCCTCAGCACCGACCATGTTGTTATCATATATGGATGTTGATTGGGCAGGTTGTCCGAAAATGCGACGCTCCACTTCCGGATACTGTGTGTTCTTAGGGGATAATCTCATTTCTTGGTCTGTCAAGAGACAAGCCACATTATCCCGTTCAAGTGCAGAAGTAGAGTATAGAGGCGTTGCAAATGTTGTTGCTGAGATCTGTTGGCTCCGAAACTTTCTTTTGGAGCTTCATTGTCCCTTGCGTAAGGCGCCTTTGGTTTACTGTGATAACATATCCGCCAATTATTTATCTCATAATCCGGTTCAGCATCAGCGAACCAAACACATAGAGATGGATATCAGCGAACCAAACACATAGAGATGGATATACATTTGGTTCGTGAGAAGGTTGCTATCGGTCTTGTTAATGTGTTGCATGTGTCTTCTTCGTATCAATATGCGAATATCTTCACGAAAGGTCTTCCTAGATAGCTATTCCTCGACTTAGATTCAGTCTTAGCGTCCGGCCTCCTTCCACTCCGACTGAGGGGGTGTATTAACATATATTAATAAAATATACTTCATATATTTTGTAATATTTAGTGTTGTATAATTATGGTAGATATATAATCTTTATTATATTAGGATTCCACATTATACACACTATATATATATATTTGTATTAATGAGAAATACTCCTTAAGAGATATTAATACAATCTAAAAAAAATTATGACAACTACTAATTCTTTATCCTAATAGTTGGTTTAGGTATATAGTAGCTACTAGCTAGTTCCTGTTCCTTTAGCCCCTTTTTCTTTTGTTTTTCAGTTATTGTCATAATACTAAAATCATTTTAATCACCTATAAAACTGAAAACCCATCAAATCTTTTTTATCGGATGCTCCCAAATGGGCAAAAAGAAAACCATCACTAAAATTGGCAACATGTCAATCACACTCTTCGTATTGTAATTTCACTATATTCCATACTCACATGAATTAAATTGATTCAATATTATGGGAATAATTACCTATCACAAGTAATGACAAAAATGTCTTTGTTAGCTCTTTAATATCCCCTAATACGTGGTAGTATAAAAGTAAATAATTCGTCATATATAGTTGTAAAAATAGGACCCACACTCCTATATTCTTCATATAAAAGAAAATATATATGTACAAAGTTTGAAGTAAGGGCGGCCAGTGAGACGGGATGGAACGGAACGGAACGGAATTTGGGGATGTGATATGGGGGGACGGGGTGGGGGGTCGGGATTCTGTTTGGTGGGACAGGGCAGGCCGGGATATGGGGGACGGGAAGAGGTCCCGTCTCATCCCACATCCCGCTAGTAGAGGGGATGGGATTTGGGGGGACTGGACGGGTAGGGGGATTTGGGTGGACTTTAATTTTTTTTCTAGACACTTAATTTTTAAAAAAATATTTAAACACTTAAATAATTGAACAAGATAGTGAAAAAACATCCCAAGGCTAATTGCCTCTTATATTATTTAATAGAAATATGATATTTTTTGTAATACAATTTCAAAATTGCAATTTTATTTCGTAGTTTAAAAGTTACAAATCACATAGTAAAATTGCCATTAAAAAAATTACATATTCAACCATACTTTTTATAATTTTCTGATAATCTTTTGAGGATCTTCTGTTGGAATTGGAAGTTATTGATCAAATTGTTTA
Organism: Anisodus tanguticus; assembly: GCA_034509755.1. Taxonomy (NCBI): domain Eukaryota; kingdom Viridiplantae; phylum Streptophyta; class Magnoliopsida; order Solanales; family Solanaceae; genus Anisodus; species Anisodus tanguticus. The sequence goes on along the minus strand of CM067553.1, from coordinate 17,453,888 downwards.
ATGTCGCTTCATGCTCCTTCGGATAAGATTTCGTTGTAGTTGTAGTCATTTTCTTCATTGATCTCTGTTTGACCGCACCTTCTACGCTCCGCTCTAATCCAATCACTAAATAAAACTGCAATCTCCGAACTGTCTCATGCCAATGAGTGTATGTGCTCTCCTATTTGAAACCTTCCACCAGAAAAAGCGCTTTCAGAAGCTGTTGATGACGCTTTAATATTCAACACATTTCGGGCCATCTTTGATAGAGTCAGAAATGTCTTCTCATTCTCCCTCCAGTATTTAAGCAAGTATTCACGTCCATTTTCGTTGGCAATTGATTCGAATGGTACAACCCCCTGCAAAACATAAACATCAAACTCGCTAATTTGTGAAGAACTTGAACCACTATACATTCTATTTCGAAGGCCTTGAATACTTGAAGAAGAAACCACATGTGTTTTTATAAGGTTGAAGTGAAGTAGAAGAATATGGTACAGAAGCCAATTGATTATTTGCACTTTGCTCTTGGTAATACATATACATATTTTTGCATCGTGTTTGTATGCTAGACATAACTTCTTCTTTAGTTGGTTCTTCGTTTGGGTCTATTGGAAGTATTTCTAAGCATTCATAAATCATTTCAATAAGGGCATTACAACCGTCTACTTTAATAGTAGGATTTAATACAACACCAATAAAATAAATAGTGAGAATAGGTAAAAATTAATTTTACAAACATTTTTACAATAGCTGGAACGTAAGTTGGTTTTTCATATATTCATTAAATAACAAAAATATTAGATATATATAAAATAACATAGATGAAATAGTAGGATAATAAATACCAGAAAATTCCTTAGTAGCTAGATTTTTTTTTCTAAGAATACAATAAGTTCCAAAATTTTATTCCAAACATCATCTACAAGCATATCCGTTGGATTTTGATTATGGGCATTAAATAATAAAGTTATAGTTCTTCTATACTTGTGAGCAGCAAGTAATTGTTCATACAAAGAATTCCACCTAATCGCAACTTCTTTTGGAATTTTCCTATAAGATAATCCACAATCATGACAAGTTTTTTTATACTCTTTGCGTCTTTGTATTTTATTACCTTTAAAAAATAAAGTTGATAGCAAATTGTACTTTATAAAGGATGTTTTTAAAAAGTTTTAGGTCATCCTTTACAACTAAGTTATAAATATGACATGCACATCTAACATGAAAAATATGGAGGAAAGATGGAGTCAATCGAGTTTTTAATTTTTTTACAGCATAATCATTAGAAGTAGCATTATCTAATGTAATAGTCATAATTTTATCAGTAATTTCATAATATTCACTAATTTCATGAATATTTTTTGAAATAAAAACTCCAGTGTGTCTTTCATCAATATATCTATATGCTAATATACATTTTTGCATAGATCAATTGTGATCTATCCAATGACATGTAACAGTTAAATAATCATTACCATTAGTACTACGGCCTATGTCAGAAGTGATAGCCACTTTGCCGTTAAAATGATACAATGCATAACGTAAATATTGTTGATAGTCATGCACAAATTTAAAAACATCTCTTCTAATAGTTGATCTATGAAAATCGTTAAAAGCATGATTATATGTTTCTCGAATGTAATGAATAAAATCAGGAGAGGAAGGAAATGAAAAAAGGCAATCCCACCATAACAATTAATTTTGCTAAATTTTCCCGATCTTTGTGTTTACCATATTTCGGACCTATAACTCACCCCGTCATCGGGTTAATTCGATCATGTACTTGGTCGAGAACACTATGTGAACCTTTTCCCGACTCAGAAGGCATTCGCACACCCGCTTTGTCAGCCAAGTATTGGTTATACCTTGCTTTGTGAGAGTTTTCTACATGTCTCATTAAACCTCCTGTCCCACCTTGACCTTTTCCAGTTTTAAATTTATAAACTTCGCGACAAATTTTACAAATAGCTAGTTGATTAGGAATGTTCCTTTCAAAAAAATCTTATGCAGGTTATTTTAATTTTCGTTGTTTTTGTCCTCTTCTTATACTAGGGAGAATAAGAGGGATTCCAGTTTCAGTTTCAGCCTGAGACTCAGTCTGAGCCTGAGGTGGAGGTGCACTAGTAGGTGTGTTATCTAAATTATTTTCTAATTCATTTTCTAAATCAAAGTCTGGTTCAGATGCAGAATATATCTCATAATCTAATGGTATATTAATATTAACATTAAAAATATCAGTTTCATCTACATGAGTGAAATCATCGTAATTAGGATTACTAGAAGATGCACCCTTACCCCTATTACCCCTAATATCTCTACCAGAAAAACGTCCACCTCGTTCTATTATAATTATACAAATAAATAATTAAAGTTAATGAAACTAAGTACGATAATTAAAATTAAGTAACAATAATAATTTAAATAAAAGAAGGAACAAAGGTACCAAACGCCGACGTAACGTCGACGTGTAATCGAGGTTGAAAATTAAAACTTTGCTCGATGATCCTCAAGCTAGTTGCCAACTTCACTCCCAATTTTTGAACTTTGATAGAAATTAGCAAATGAACTATAATATTTAGTGTGCAATTTAGACTTGTAGAGAGAGAGAGAGAGAGAGATTAGAGAGATGGTAGGAAGATTTGTGAGAAAATGAAGAGGAGAATGAGGTATTTATAGTTGAGAAATAGGGTTAATGCGTAAATATACTAACTTAGAGGTTAAAAATAAATATGGAGGTTTATGGTGTGTGTGTCTGGGAGGGGAGGGGGGCAAAATGGTCGTTATTAGCCGTTGCCAATGGCTAAAATTGAAAGTAGTCGTTTATGCAATGGTTAGTTTTTGCAAAGGGGATGAGACGGGGCGGGGCGGGGCGGGACGGGGCGGGTCGGGGCGAGATCGGGACGGGCAGGATGAGCCCTAGTCCCGTCTCGAGTTCGAACCCCGCTACCGACATTTTTTATCCTGTATGTTAAAAGGGGATCGAGGCGGGATCGGACCGTCCCGGCCCACTGGACAGCCTTAGTTTGATGTGGTTGAACTAAAACTATTCCCCCAAAATAGAAACAATCCCATAAACCTTCCACACCAAAGAAAACCACCTCAATAGTTTCTCAACTTAAAGTAGTCTTATTTACAAACACCATAGCTAACAAAGTTATGGCTCCTTCTCCTCCTTCACAAGATGATTTTAGCTTCCCAACAATCACCAATACACAGTTAAATTTCCTTGAATCACCACCTTTGTGGTGAACAACCTCAGTTGCTTCTAGTTGCCTCGAGAAATATTCTCGAAATGATCATAATATTGCATCCACAAAAGGAGAAGATCATGATGATCATTATGGGGCTGGAGCTGAAGCAGTTACTTTCGAAGTAGTAAGAGAAAGAAAAGCAACAACTGAAGTGGGAGAAAATTTGGACATGTCTCCATTAATATCCAATAATTCCAACTATATTAACCACAGAAAAAGCTTCTCATACATAGAAGGTGTTGCTGCCATGAAGAGATTAATGATTGAAGATGAGAAAATGGACATGTTGTGGGAGAATTTAAATGAAGAAATATCAAACCAAATTATGACTTGTGGGAAAAATACAAAGAAGGTGGAATTTAAATGTGTTAAATCTTTGAATCTTTCCACTTAAGAAATTTCGAGTTGGATGAACGCTTCCTAAGGGTGGATTTTAGTGAGCAAAAGATCAAGCTTAGTGGTTCTCATTAAAGTCCGGAAAAAGGTGTTCTTGTAATTTCATACTTAGCTTCTCCAACTTTATTCAAGAAAACTTAGTGTTTGATCAATACTTTGCCTCTCTTAATTCCGTTAATTTAATTTGTTGTTGTTGGGTCCGGGGCTACGGATAAACAAGAATGTGTAAGAATAAAATCGTAACAGGTAGAACAATTAAAACAGTTTCTGGATATTGCCTTCAATGTTGTGTCAACATCTGAGGCAACATTGTGATAAAACAGTTATAAACCTTTATAGAGTAAATGCAGCGGAAAAGTAAATAGACGCAAGGTTTATATTTTCAAGGGTATATATTAATATATCCCTTGATGGTCAATGACCAAAGAATTGTATAAATTATATACAATTACAAATGAATTTCTTTTTACAAGATTGAACAATAAATGCGAAAAAGAAATTACAAACAAAAGTGAAGTCGCAGATGACTTCAGCCTAAAGTTAAAAGATCTAAAAAGATAAATGCAACATCTTCATTACAATTGCTTGAAATATAAGCTTGATCTAGAATCTGGGCAGCAATAGTAATGTGAGACTAGATGTTGTTATACTACTTTAGGCTAAGTGTGTTGATCAAGTTTCTAAGGTGAATATCCGAGAGCTCTCTTGGTAATTATTCTCGTTCAATTCTGAATATCGATACTCTGAAGCTCCCCTCTATTTATAGTGTGGAACTTCCCTTGAAATCCTCACTGATTGGTTGTGGATGTTGAGTAAAAGAAGGCTTCAGCTTGAACCGGTTCTTGCTCCTTAAAAAACTCAACGTTCTGGACTTGGTCTTCACGCTGCTTCCTCTCCAAGCTTTGACTGTTTCTTTTACTACGTTTTAAACACAGCATCATTGTAAGCTTGCCTAGGTAATTTTTTACTCACAGTAACACAACCTGTTTTGGTCGGAAGAATAGGCAAAATCGTTACAGAGATGTTGTCAGGAATGTTGTCACAACATCGCAGGCAACATTCTTATTTTCATAAGATGTTGTCCTGAGCATTTACAGATGTTGTCACAACATCCATCCAACATCAACAGTTGCAAATTATTCTTATTGTATTTTCTTATATTAATTTATAATGTTCAATGAAATCCCACTTTCCACCTTAATTCCTCCTCCACCACCAACCCCTCTACCACCTAAATTACTAGATATTATATTTTATGTCTAATATATTGGTTTGGTAATTGGCATGCAAGTATTAGGACATACGCTACGTTGTTGCAATGCATATTGTTAAGAAGATGATGTTGAGCCTAACGCACACCCAAGAGCTAGTTCAAACGGAGGATGTGAGATTCATTCCATTCATCAATATTAATTAAAAGAAAATGAATTTGAATCTTTTTATTAGTTGGAAAACTATAATTGAAGCGCTGATTATGGCCATAGGTATGCATGTAATATTGTCCAGAGACTATACTCTATAGGACTTTGTAATTTCAAAATGTCAATGTCACGAGATGTTTTCAATTTATATACGTAATAGTTGAAAATCATGTGCCATCTACTGATTTAATTCTAGATTGATTGATTGGTTTTGTTTTCTACAAGTAAACGTATAGAACTCAGAAAGTGTTTTAATTATACCTGAAATATATAATTAATTCAATGTACATAGCTCGACTGTTTGTTGTGTGGTAAAATTAAGAAAGAGCGTAAAATTAAGAAAGTCTTTAAAAAGTCAAAATAAGCATCAATATGGTATGACATAAAAAAATAAATTCACTTTTAAGATTGTCAAGGGTGTAATAAATCGTCTTAATAGTTTGAATGTGATATCGAAATTTCAGGTATAGTTCAAATGCAATCTATGTCTTTTCCCTATTTTATTTTGTATAAAATGTTTAACCAAAAAAAAAAAAAATTATCTTGCGTTACGTTGAATACGAAGGGTGGTAATAATAGCGTATGGGGAATAAAGTATGTGAGTGCATTTAGTTATAGTTAAGTAGCTAAAAGTGAAGACGATGTTTTATGCTGGAGCAAGTAGGAAAAAAGTAAGTAGAGATAACTTATTCTTATTAAAATTCTGAACTCGTCCTCAAGTGTGTCTATTAAACACAATCTGATTCACATGGCATAAATTGAGAGTTTTATTTTTTTAAACCTTGTGTGTGAATGTCAAGTGCATCATACGTGGAAATTCTACCAATTAAAACAGCTCATTCCTTATAATCACACATATCTTAAGCTCAACTCTTATGCATACTAATTCAAATCAAGAACCAAAGCAGCTCACAGTAGCAGAACATGAAGCAATGTTAAAAGAAAAATGGAACTCCCGATTTTGTCAGTCGAATTGTGTTTAGTACACACTTGAGGACGAGTTCAGGAATTCAATAGGAACAAGACTTAGTTGAGGTGCCAAAATGAAAAGGTCGGGCAAGTTTAAGAAACCACATATGCATTAAGTTTATTTTAAATGAAATATATTATTTTATAAGATAATATTTCACATGGTCACTCAACTAAGGATAATTCTATTAGAAGGTCACTTAACTTTGTTTTATAATTCAAAAGTCACTCAATTATTGATATTTCATTTAGAAAGTCGCTCAACTTTATTTTATGAAAGAAATAATCCCTTGATTATTTTCATTAATTGAAAGGCTATTTATACAAGTTACATATTTCCATAATAGGAGAATCTTATTCCTATTCTATTCCTAAAACCTTATTTTATACTAACTATACATTTATGGTAATACAATACTAATTATATTACAACTTTACCTAAACTAGGATACTAAATATTTATCATAAATTACATAGAATAATCAGCCAAATCCGAGAGTCATTTATAGAGCAAAGCCGAGACCAATATACACAATATACACATGTATATTATGTGTATATTGTGTATATTTAACACACCCCCGCAGTCATAGCGGGCGGTCTTCGAACGCTGAGACTGTCCCTAAAAACTTCAAAAAGGACCGAAGGAAGACCCTTTGTAAAGGTGTCTGCAATTTGATATCTTGATGGGACATGACAGACGCGTACCTGACCCCGAACAACCTTTTCGCGGACAAAGTGAATGTCCATCTCGATATGCTTAGTGCATTGGTGCTGAACCGGATTATTAGAAAGGAAGATGACACTAATATTATCGCAATAAACCAAGGTTGCCTTCTGAATGGGACAATGAAGCTCCAAAAGTAAATTACGTAACCAACATGATTCCGAGACCACATTAGCTACATTCAGCCTCGACACTTGAGCGGGATAGAGTCGACTGGCGCTTCGCAGACCAGGAGACCAAGTTGTTGCCAAGGTGGTGTCTGGACAACCACCCCAATCAGCATCCGTATACGAGACAAGTGTGGATGTCGAGGAAGGATATAAATGCAAACCATAGTCTAGTGTACCCTGAATATACCGAATGATGCGTTTGAGTGCATTCACGTGCTCAATTCTGGGATTATGCATAAACAAACACACCTGCTGGACATCATATGTAATATATGGTCTCGTAAAGGTAAGATACCGAAGGGCCCCGCAAGACTGCGATAGCGGGTTAGGTCCTCGTAGGGTACGCCGGCTGCGGAACTAAGCTTGGACTTCGTATCAACTGGAGTGGAAGTGGACTTACAGTATGACATCCCAGCCCTCTCGATGATCTCAGTTGCATACTTCCGTTGAGACAAGAACAACCTATCAGAATGACGAGTGACGGCAATCCCCAAAAAGTAACTCAAGGGCCCTAAGTCTTTCATAGCAAACTCAGAGCTGAGCATGGTCATGATACATTGGCGTAAGTCATCGGAAGAGGCAGTCAAAATGATATCATCCACATACAACAGAATGTAGGCCAAAGACGAACCACGATGGTAGATGAACAATGAATTATCTGACCTGCTGTGAGTGAACCCAATAGTCGAAACATAGTCAGCAAACCTTATATACCAAGCCCGGGAGACTGCTTAAGCCCATATAAGGACTTCTTCAATAAACAGACATGATGAGGATGTTTGGGATCCCTGAATCCCAAAGGCTGATGCATATAGACTGTTTCCTTGAGATCCCCATGTATGAAAGCATTCTTTACATCTAACTGATGAATAGACCATGCCTTCGAAAGAGCCAAGCTTAGCACCGTGCGAATGGTAGCCGGCTTGACCACCGAACTAAATGTCTCATCACAATCTATACCAACCTGTTGAGTCTTACCATCACCCACAAGTCGCATCTTATGTTCAAGAAAATGACATATCTGAATTCTCCTTATGAGCAAAAATTCACATAGACCGAATAATATTAATACCAGACGGATGGAGCACCAACTCCCACGTCTTATTATCAATAAGAGCATTATATTCATCGGTCATAGCAATTTTCCAATTTGGGTCATTTAAGGCAGACACATGATTACGGGGTAAGGAGGATTTATGGACATTAGAATGTAAATTAAAATGTCTTTTAGGTGTAAAAATTCCCCGTTGACTATGGGTGACTGGTCCATGACTCGGGGCAGAGGCGGGGGGATTTTGGGAATTTACGGGACTCGGGACGGACGGGCGCCGACAGGGCGGTGGGCTCGCGGCCCGTAATGAGAAGCGAAACCGGCGGGCCACTCTTTGGACCTAGAAACGGTGCACGGAGGCCCGGGCCGAGGCGGGCAGAACGGACGGCCCGATTCTTTGGACCCGAAGTGAAGATGACACAGTGTGGGGAGTACCAGCGGGTAGTGGGCCCGCTGGAGAATTTTGGGTGCGGGATACGTCCGAAAAATGGTGAATAATATACGGGGATATGCTATCATCCAAAAAATTATACTAACTAGCCACGAGAGTATGATCTTTAGCGAATGGAAATTGAGTTTCATCAAAAATTACATGGCGGTTAATGATGATTTTATTGGAGGATAAATCAAAGCATTTGTAACCATGATGATTAGACGGAAAACCCAAAAACACACACGGAGTAGACCGAGACTGAAGTTTGTTAGTTGTGGTGGATGGGAATAACGGATAACATAAACACTCAAAAACCCGAAGATGAGAATAAGGAGTTTTATTATATAAAATTTGTAGGGGGGGAGAATATGTCAGACCTTTGGAAGGAATTATGTTAAGGAGATATATAGCCATTTGAATAGCGTGATGCCAAAAATATGGGGGGGGTACGGAAGCATGAATTAATAGAGTGCGGATAATGTTATTTATGGAACGAATTTTGCGTTCGGCTTTTCCATTTTGTGAAGATGTATGAGGACAAGAAAAATGAAAATTTATACCATTATTAGCACAGAATTTCCGAAACGCCCCATTGTCATATTTTTTGCCATTATCGCACTGAATATTTTTTATTTCTCGGTCGAATTGGGTTCTGATGAATGCTCTAAATTTTAGGAAGACGGAAAAGACTTGAGATTTTTTCGCTATCGGAAACGTCCATAAAAACTTAGAATAATCATCCAAAAGAGAATATAATACTGATGACCCACAGAACTAAGAACAGGAGACGTCCATAAGTCGCTATAAATAATATCAAATGACATTAAAGTATGAGATTTGGAGTCTACAAACGGCAACTTAACAATTTTTTCTAAAGAACAAGATTGACAATTTTGAGTACGACTCGTACCCTTACCTGAAATAAAACTATTTTTATCTAAAGATGACAAAATAGATGACCTCGGATGACCAAGATGAGCATGCCACAAGGAAGGAGAAATGACTGCAAAAGCTGACGGCAGGGTTTGACTCGATGGACAGAATTGGGTGTGATAGGATAAAGATCTCCCTACTATCACACCTTATGAGAGGACTCCTAGTCTTGAAATCCTTCACAGAGAAACCAAATGGATCAAATTCAATATAAACAGAATTGTCAGTAGTGAATTTACGGACAAACACTAAATTTTTAATCAATTTGGGGGCATGAAAGGTATTTTCAAGATAAGGGGTGGATGGGGGAGGGGGGGAGACAACGTTTTATGACCATAACCACGAATTAGAATAGAATTACCATTACCAATAATTATACCGCGGGGGTTGCTCAAATTGGAATAAGATGAGAGCGTACCTGAATCGGATGTCATGTGGGTAGTGGCCCCGGTGTCCATATACCAATTTTGGTCCGGTGGATTTAAACCAAGCGTGTGTATTACAGCTTCGATGTTGGTAGGTATAGGTGCCACTGTGTGATGGGCTTGCGGGGGCTGAGGGCCAAGCACCCCTGCTTGCGGTCTCGGCCCGCATCGTGGCTTGGCCGAATCTTGGACCAGCCGAATTGAGCACCGGATCGCTGCTGGGCTGGCCAGTGCCGCTAGGAGGTAAACTGGCTGGGCCCAAACTGCTATTGTGGGGCCCACTACCACTGTATAAGGGGCCCATTGTGGGCCCCAGAACTATTGCTATTGCTGTTGACCACCGCGAGGACCCCTACCGCCACCACCACTCTGACGGCTGCCGCCGTTGTTGCCGCCGCGGGTTTTGCCATTATTTTTCTTATTTCCACCCTTTTTGCCGCCACCGTTGTTGCGGTTTTGTCCCAAGTTGTTAGAACTGGTAGGATACACCGTGGACTCGGTCATCATGACTACGGGACTAGTACCGGTAGCCGCTCATTTTGCCATGCCTACTTCTTCTAGTGTAAGCATAAACGCGCCTGATAAAATTGCGGAAGCGGGTTGCTTTGTCGACGAAGCGTTCCCACACCACTATAGGCCTCAGAGAGGCTGGAAACCATTTGGAGGACCAAACGATCATTCAAAACCGGCGCGCCAACATTGCGAAGTTGGTCCACCAATTCCTTTAATCTTTTGCAATAAGCCGAAACATTAGGAAAATCTTCCATAGTGACGTGGGAGAAATCCTGCTCAAGGGTAACGGCTCTAGAATTTTAATTATTTTGGAATATATCACGCAGTCTATCCCAAGTTGCATGTGCCGTAGCGTCAGGCTCAATAATTATTTGCAAAAGGTCAGTAGATATGGTGGAATATATCCACTGAAGGACAGTAGCATCAATAGTCGTCCACAACTTAGGATCATCCTCGCGTTTTGGCACCTCCGTATCCTCAGGAGGCGCGGGGATTATGTGATGGATGACTTGATGCGATCGTGCGTGAATTTTGAACAATTCGGCCCACATCGTATATTGGACGTTTTCTATTTCAAGAACGAGAGGGATGTTATTCTTGATGTTAGAAACTGTAAGGGCAGGATGAAACATGTTCCGGGATGTAGACATATTGATAGAATAATATGTGATTGAGGGATTAAGGAGAAATTTTTTGGAAGAAGGGGATTCTCGTCGGCACGAAACCCGAGAGCAATGTCTCGGATTTGGCAAGGGATTTCGACGAAAAAAATGGAGTATTTTGGAGAGAAAATAAACCTAGACTCTTGATACCATGAAAGAAATAATCTCTTGATTATTTTCATTAATTGAAAGGTTATATATACAAGTTACATATTTCCATAATAGGAGAATCCTATTTAGGGATGGCAACGGATCGGATCTGGATCGGATCCTACTAGATCCAGATCCATTTTTCATACCTGAATCCAGATCCGTCGGGTCCGTAAAAATCAGATCCATCGGATCCACCTGATCGGATCTGGATCCACATGTAAAAAAAATTGCCTTGCTAAGAATTTTTTTTTGAACTGACAAATGATTTTTACTTAGCTAACAGTTTACTGTGTTTCAATTTTGAAATGTTCATATGAGATATTTTGTTCGTTGTCTCATTTTGATTGTGAGTTATTAATTGAAAATGTTGGACAATGACAATAGTTGTGAAAAATGCTGACTAGTATTTCCACAATGCAGAACTTGCATGTGCTTGGAATCTTCACAAATAAAGTGAATATAATTTTAACTACTTGTCTATGGAGATGTTAGTCATTCACTAATATAACATTGATTTTATTATCGAAGTTACCTCTTTATTTTTTGGTTTTTGAGTTAACGCGGGGATAAATTAAACTTGTTTTGAAAATTAAACTTGCAAGGATGTGCTTAGCAATTTTAAGAAAATACTTATAAAATTACATTCTAGGTTATGAAATTATTTAATAAAAAACGTATCCACGGGTCGGATATGGACCGGATACGGATCTCAAATACAAGATCCAGATCCAGATCCGATCCTTCAGAAACGGATCCGGATCCGGGTCCGATCCGGATCCGTCGGGTCCAAATTTTGAAGATCCATATCCTATAAAATGGATCTGGATCCACTAGATCCGGACCGAATCCAGGATCCACTGCCATCTCTTATCCTATTCCTAAAACCTTATTTTATACTAACTATACATTTATGGTAATACAATAATTATGGTAATATAATACTAATTATATTACAACTTTACCTAAACTAGGATACTAAATATTTACCATAAATTACATAGAATAATTAGCCAAATCTGAGAGTCATTTATAGAGCAAAGCCGAGACCGATATACACAATATACACATGTATATTGTGTATATTTAACATTTTATAACCAAAAAGTCAGTCAACTATTGATATTCCACCTAGAAAGTCACTCAATCAATTTGAATGATCTTTTTATTAAATTTTGATGACATGAAAATTTTATTTTAAGCTAAATTCTTAAGAAATAAAAAGTATCCATTTTAAATTATTTTATTGATCCGCCCCCCTAAAATTGTATGAGTCAAATATATATTTTCCAAGACCCTTGCAAATAAATAAAATTATTTATGTCCTTTAAATAAATAATGGTTGCAAAAATTATTTATGTCCTTGAAGGTTGCTTGCAAAATTTTGCTATGGTTGCGAGTTTGATCCTAATTTACGACATAATTATAACTTTTTAACACTGCTTAATGAAAATTCTGACTCTACCAATAAATACATCTTACAACTTTGATTTGAAAGAGATTTTAAAAATGAAATAAATAAGTTAAACTGCACCCCAAGAAAAGATAATTTTTCCCTAAAACTAACACATGTCTTTTTCCCGCACTTGTTGTAACTTGTCATAATCATTGGCCAAACTATCCTCTTTTTAATAATATATAGATATAGATATAGATTCCTACCGAATACATGGGACTTTACTGCTCCCTAGAGGTCGTTTGATCGGGAAACAAATTATCTCGAAATTAATAATGATGAAATTATTGTTGGATATGTAAAGCAGGACGGGAAGTAAATAAATATTACAAGTGTTCGAAAGGATAAACGAATTATCAATATTCAGAACTGCCGCAAAGTTGTTGAGTCTTGAATCTTAATAACCTGAAATCAAGAAACACTAAATCTGGATTGTTACAACTGTGTGCTGAGTCGAGTGATGGCACTCTGTCTTTAAGACAAGATTGCCCCGTATATATGCTTTTACGTTAACGGGCAATAGTCTCCCAAGATAAAACAACACTTTAATCAACACTACAAAGCAAATAGGTTGATTCTGACGAAGAAAACAAATACGAATCGACTTGCTGAAGAAATGGAAAAGGAAGGAAGAGTTTCTATTTTTCGTCCCAACATTACTGCTCACATTTTGGACTGTGTTTTACTCTTCTGTTTGTCTATGTGTATATATTTCTGTCTCGTTTTTGTGTGTCATATTCTGTTCACTTTCTGTATATTTTCTCTGTAACATAATTGAGCCAAAAGGCATCAATATATAGCATAAGGGGAGACCTCTCAACTGCCAAAACATGGTTGTTAATGGCCCATTGAAGGAGGGAGTAAACAGCCAAGTAATGGTTGTTTATGGCCATTGAAGGAGGGAGTAATTCAGCCAAGTAATGACTGCTAATGGAGGGAGTTAATCAGCCAAGTAATGGTTGGTTAATGCACAATAACACCCCCAAAATCAACTCCAATGGTAGGCAGAAACTTGCTGCCTTCCGTCGTTCCCAAATTCAACATTTCAGAAACTCCAGGGACCAAACTGTAAATATTAAATACTTTGGGGTCCAAAGAGATAATACCAGAAGAAGCCCACGACCCACGACAAGTGACCCGAGACCCGAGCCCGAGCCTGGACCGGACGGGACGGGACGGGGGCGCGACGGCGGCGCGCGTTTGGGCTTAACCTTGAACCCAAGCACATCTAGGTCCTCCCTCCTTTAAACACATGCGATACCCCTTGGGGTCCCAAACCTTTAGCTAATTTAGAGACTTATAAAGAGAGCAATTCTTCATTTTTCCCACCGATGTGGTAGATTTGTTCCACACCATATTTCCATGCCTCAAACACCTTACTTCGTGGACCAATATCTATTTCATTTCTCAATGAAATTTGATGATTCTTAACCCTACGGTCATCTACTCACTTAGTAGATTATGCACGTAGGAAGAGACAAAGCCTCCAACATGCGGAACCCTAGTGTTTAATTTATTAAATATGGGTGGACGCACCTCCCCATCAAAGGCAAATTTCCAACAATCCCCTCTTGAAAGAGAGATTTTGGCGCACACACAAGGTGCCTACTTTCAGCAATCTTTCCGCGAAAAGATATTGCATTAGGAGAGGTAGCTTCCGCTTTGAACCTTCCCTAGTTGAATACCACCGGACTTACTTACTGTGCGATGAACGTGATGTCTTGAACCGTCAGTATTTAGTGTAAGCCAAGACAATGATACTAACACAATAACTCTCTTTATTCGTTTTCATTTTTATGATTTTGTCCGTTGTGGCCGTGGACACACTTGGATTCTTAAGTGCGTTCATTTGAGGCGTCCTGTCCTCGCACTTAAATAAGTGATCTCCTACAAGGTATCCTGCTATACCCCACTTCACAAGTGTTAGGAATCATTAAAAGTTTCCCCAACCTTAACCGTTTGAGGATCGTTAAAGGTTTGGAAGCTTAACCTTTACCTACCATGCAGGTAGCACTTTAATGTCTATCGCAGGAACAACTTTGAATTCATGTTTCCCTACATAAATCATCATCCGAAGTGCTCTTGCTTCCACCGAAATGCTCAGCTGAACCTTTTTACAGCTTAGTTTTCCCATTGAACCAAATTCTTGGGATCTCCAATCAGTATGGTTGTGTTACCACTACAAAGGTTCGTATTGTTTGGGTTTTAAGCTCATTCCCCTAGATAGGCAGAACACTTGATCTCCGGGTAGTCCTTTAGTTAAAAGGGTCTGTTATATCCTTTGATTAGTAATTAAGGAAGTGACACCCGTGATGATCAACTGTCATACGGTCTTATGTCTCCGACAGATCCTGATAGATATGTTCAGACGTCGTCATTCGTGTCCTTCCTGAAGCTGACCGGCTAGCCACAGTGTATAACTGCTGAAGGCACGAGTTTCTCCCAATAAGGGACGTCATCTAAGGAGTCGTGAAGTTACTCAACTTCTTTCATGCTTTGTATAAGGCGATAAACTCTGATTCCATCATGAATCGGCCGATGCAAGTTTGTTTAGAGGATTTTCCATGACCCATCATACACATTTACTTGTGGCTTTGGTGTTCTTCATAACTGATGTCTAGTTTGTATCACTGTGTTCTCCAAGAACGGCTGGACATCCAGAATACTATAATCCGTAGATAAACGAATATTTCAGATATCGTCATATCTGACTTAACTCCTTCTACCGATCATTTATTAAAATCATCAGTGAACCTTAGTTCAACTGATCTGTTTTGTAGGCCGATACCAGGTCGGTTGTAGTGTGTAACATACATTGAACTACATGTGACATGCGCATATCTCTCCTTGTATATGGGTGCACCATGATTTCAATCAGTTATATGATTCATATCCATTGGTGGCTTCAACGAGACTATCAACTATCTCATAACTGAGTTTGGAGTTAGACCAGTCCGTTAGATGTCTTAGAAATCCAATTCCTAAGATGTCATCTGTGATACCCATATCTTTTGTTTCAATATAATTTCCACTCTCAGACTGTTGGTTTTCCCAACTGTTGGCTTTCTAACTTCAAAGTCAATGTTTATGTGGTCAGATTCATTGTTTAAGTTTTATCTGAAACTTTCAGGACTAAAATGTAAACATTTTAGGGACCAAAATGAAAGTTTAGGAAGAAGCCCAACAGTCCAGCAAACCAACTCTGATTCTCCCTTCCATCTATCCGGTTAGGAAAGTTGTTTCAACATCCATGCCACGCAAGACTGCAATGGCCCTGGATGTTAAGCTATTCACATGGAAGCACATGTACAAGTAGTCGAGGCCTTATACTCGTCAGTATATCCATCTACTCTGTACTCACTTTTGAGTATTCTTTTTCACAGCCCAAAGATTTTTTTCCCGGAGAAAGATCAACCATTACACAAGTATGGTTCTATATGATGAAATTTATTTCTCTCTTTAGCTTCTTTCCAAAGCAGCGCTTTTGGAGAAGACAATTCTTTGTTAATTGTCCATGGTTCGTTCTCAACCATTCAAGCTAGAAGGCCTGGAACAAGTCTTTGTCCCCTCTTTGCTCCATCTCGATTCAACATCTAGAATCCCTGAGTTCTGTAGATCTGGAATATTAAGTTCCGGATAGACAGCAACTTCCGGGTCCTGTAGATACGGAACGTCTAGTTCCGGACAGTCAGGCCCTCGCGGGTTCTTGTTAACCTTGAGCAATTACTCCTTTTTCTTTTTCAAGAAAAGTTATCTTTAAAGAATTCAACATTCTTTGATGCCAAGAGGCGATAAACACTACTCCATGTTCCACACAGAGGGTTATCCTTATCCTTATGCGCATTTCTGTTGAGAATCGCATTAGCGGTAAGGATCGTCTTGCCCCACATAATTTGGGTGTACGACTTTGTGCTTGACTAACACCATTAGACTGAGGTGAGTAATGAGCAGTCGTTTGATGAACGATGCTTCACATTCTCCCCTTCTATCACTACGAATTCCTCAATCCGTAGGCTTAGTTGATTTTTTACTTCTGCTTTGTAGCGCTTATCCGCTTCAACAACTTCATCTTTGCTTTTCAACAAACAAATGATACAATACGTTGTACCATCATCAATGAAGGTCACAAAGTACTTGTCCCCCCTCTATTTTGTATAAACTTCAAATCACCCATGTAGGTGTGACTAAGTTCTAGAGGAGCGATGCTTCTTTCGCTATTCCTTTGACGGAATTTGGAAAGGTAATTTTGCCTCTTCGCCTACCTCACATTTATTTTGAGGGTTTATGTCGACAGAAAGCAACAATCTCAACTTCGTTAGATTTTGAATGACTTCCTAATTAACGTGTCTTAATCTATGATGACATAGATGCACGGATTACAAATACATCATTCATTTGGCTACAGACATACTGTACCATTCTTAGTTATTACAGACATGTTGGACTAGTCTTAAACCAGCTTGACGAACAGGGTCCCTTTAACCAAGTTTGGGACATGTATCACCTCATTTTAGAGTGATCCCATTCCCTGAAGTCCTATTGAGGACAACCTCTCCAACCCTTCTACTTTAGAGGTGGTGTTGCTTCACATGAACAACCTCTTGCCCGTGGTTAGGGCGTAACCGGATCATATGTGATCTGGATACTCTGGCCCACTCCAGTTGCTTTGGCAGACTGAGTGTCCAATTTCTTTTCTGCCTTTCTTTAGGCCTTCATATCATTTAAGACCTGGAAACTCTGGCCAACCACACTAGGTGTCCATTACTTTTCCTATGAAATGAATTCTGGCCCCACTCAAGTCGCCCGTAGGCTTTGTATGACTGAGTGTTCAATATAATCCTATCAAAGGAATTTTGGCCCCACTCCAGTCGTCCGGAGGCTTTGTATGACTGAGTGTCCAATATCATCCTATTAAAGGAATTTTGGCCCCACTCCAGTCACCCGGAGGCTTTGTATGATTGAATGTCCAATATCATCCTATGAGGGATCTTCTGCCAAATAGTGTGACAGACTCAACGGCTTTAGCTTTTAGTCTTCTTCCCTTATGATTGGTGCCCAGACAATTCTTGGCGCTTACTTAAGAGTGGTAACAGTTTTCGCACAGTCAGTGGATCTTTCTTCCTCGTATGTGCGAACATACTTTACACACTTTTAATAATTACACTTAAAAGAATGGATCTTTTTAAGTCGTTTACAAAATCCAATCTTTAAACGGGAAGGAAGAAGAGATTAAACTTCTGATTTTAAAGCGTAAGGAATATAAATTATTTCGGAAAACATTTTCATATTCCTCCTTACTTTAAGCCATTTTTAATCAGAAATCATTTAATCTTATTTTTGACAATGAAGGAAAATTACCTATCCCAATTTCGGATTCTGGCCCACTTCAGTCACTTCATCGGACTAAGTGTCCATTTCCTCCTTACCATAATTCGGATCCTTTGTTTGGGACAGATATAGGCCTTTTGCTACAAGATAGAATCACATCTTCATCATTCTCCTCTTGTCCCAGTTGACATCCTCAGCCTCTCGTGGGCGCTTGTTCCTACCACTCTCAGGAGCGGTGACATCATGAACACGTTGACCTTCAACATCATAATCACAAGTCTCTTCTACCAGAAAATCACAGCCATATCTAGATTTGGTCACACAACTTTCGACCGACATCTTTCGAACACTAATACAAATCTTGTCTTAAAATTGTTGGGATATATAAAGCAGTACGGGAAGTAAATAAATATTACAAGTGTTTGAAAGGATAAACGAATTGCCAATATTTAGAACTGCCGCAAAGTTGTTGAGTCTTGAATCTTGATAACTTGAAATCAATAAACACTAAATCTAGATTGTTACAACTGTGTGCTGAGTCGAGTGATGTCACTCTGTCTTTAAGACAAGATTGCCCCGTATATATGCTTTTACGTTAACAGGCAATAGTCTCCCAAGATAAAACAACACTTTAATCAACACTACAAAGCAAATAGGTTGATTCTGAAGAAGAAAACAAATACGAATCGACTTGCTGAAGAAATGGAAAAGGAAGAAAGAGTTTCTGTTTTTCGTCCCAACGTTACTGCTCACGTTTTGGACTGTGTTTTACTCTTCTGTTTGTCTATGTGTATATATTTCTGTCTCATTTTTGTGTGTCATATTCTGTTCACTTTCTGTATACTTTCTCTGTAACATAATTGAGCCAAAAGGCATCAATATATAGCATAAGGGGAGACCTCTCAACTGCCAAAACATGGTTGTTAATGGCCCATTGCAGGAGGGAGTAAACAGCCAAGTAATGGCTGTTTATGGCCATTGAAGAAGGGAGTAATTCAGCCAAGTAATGACTGCTAATGGAGGGAGTTAATCAGCCAAGTAATGGCTGGTTAATGCACAATAACACCCCCAAAAATCAACTCCAACAGTAGGCAGATTCTGGCTTCCGTCGTTTCCCAAATTCAAAATTTAAGAAACTCCAGGGACTAAATTGTAAATATTAAACACTTTGGGGTTCAAAGAGATAATACCAGAAGAAGCCCACGACCCGCGACCCGGACGGGCATGCGGTGGCGCGCGGCCTTGAACCAAGCACATCTAGGTCCTCCCTCCTTTAAACACATGTGATACCCTTGGGGTCCCAAACCCTTAGCCAATTTAGAAACTTATAAAGAGAGCAATTCTTCATTTTCCCATCGATGTGGTAGATTTGTCCCACACCATATTTCCATGCCTCAAACACCTTACTTCGTGGACCAATATCTCTTTCATTTCTCAACGAAATTTGACGATTCTTGGCCCTACGGTGGTCATCTACTCACTTAGTAGATTATGCACGTGTGAAGAGACAAAACCTCCAACGTGCGGAACCCTAGTGTTTAATTCATTAAATATGGGTGGACGCACCTCCCATCAAAGACAAATTTCCAATAATTATAATATCACAAGATTAATAATAACGAAATATTTAGTGATTTTTTTTGATAGATGATTGATTCATTGAACTAAAAATAGAATATACAGTGTATAATATAATTTTTTTTTGATTTAAAGTAGATAGATTACGTACATTTTTATTTTCAATTTTCACCTTATCTTTATGTTAAAAATTTGAGAGAAATTTTTGAAAAAGGACAAATCAAGTCTCAAATTTTTTATCGCATCCTTATTATAGAATAACAATAATACCACAATTATGATATATAAGTAATGCCGAAATTGAAAATTCAACCAAACTTGAGATAAACTAATCCCGAATTTAATCTATGAAATTGTAACCCTCCTAACAAACAAATTTCTCTTTTTCCTATTGGCTACTTCTTTTCCTATTTTCCTTCCTCTTCTTTCTCTATATTACTCGGTGCTGATTTCGCCTTTCTCCCGTTCTGTTTTCCATTTCTCTCCCTTTGTCCCAACTTTGTCAGCTTCTCTTCCTGTGTTTCTGATTCATCCATATTGAGGTAATTACTTTGATTCTTTTTCTTTTTCGTCTTTAATGTCAATCCTATATACTTAAGTAAACACTTGTATGTTGTTGGTTGTTTTGATACGCATTAAATTGATGTTATATGAGTAATAATTTACTTGTTTGTCTTCAATCTGATTGTTTTCTCCTTTTCACATGCTTTTATCCATCTTATGTGTCTTTTCTGATTTGTATTCTTATGTGTTCTTTAATTATCCATTTTTCAAATGCATCTGCTGCTATATTGTGGTAAATTGAGATTACTCGATACATTAAAATTCATAATATAGTAAACCCTGCAGGAATAATGCCATAATAACGAATTTGCATTGAAAGTTTGAACAGATAGAAGGAATAGCTTAATTGAATGTTGTAGGCTGAGTGTATTCCTTATGTTTCCATGTTTAATGGTTTTTCTTTTTGATTGGTGAACATTGGATATTTTTAATTACAACAAGCTCTAATTGGAAAGATGGATTAGTTTCAGTTTGGTGACCAGTAGTCTATCTTGAACCAAAAAATGAATTAATCAAATTAATCCAATATCGACCAAATACCATAAACTATTTGTAGAAAAGCAAAAGCAAAGAAATTAATGGCTTAGAATACCTTGTGTTTTCAGCAATACATTTTTTTTGATAAGGGATGATACTGTGAAAGTACAAGGAAAATGCAGGCTAGATTACATTAGAAGCCTAAGCAGTCTAGCATGTCATCTAAATTCATAACAACATTTCCATCCTTCCAATAGTATACGTTGTGCAAACAACTATATTTCACAGACTGCAACTGCTCCTTTTTGCCTTCAAAACACCTCTTATTTCTTTCTTTCCATATAGTCCAAGCAATGCTAAGAGGAATGGCACTCCAAATCTTCTTCAGGGATTCATCTGGACACGCAGCTTCCAAGCACTCTAACATACTCCTGAATGTCATAGGACTTGTCCAATGAATGCCAAAATTAGCTATGAACATGGCCCACACCTGCCAAGTAAATTCACAATGCACGAATATGTGGTTCATAGATTCACAAGCTTTCTCACAAAAGTAGCATCTGATGCACATTTTCCAACCCTTTCTCTTCAAATTTTCTCACATTAAACATGCTTCATGAGTCACTAGCCAACCTAAGAAGGCAACTTTTGTTGGGACTATGGTATTCCAGAACATCCTTAACACCACTGATTGCATTTTCTGGATAAATAAATCAACTTCTTGCATTTCTTTGTCAAAGAGATTCCTTCTGAACTGGAAGTTCCATCCTGAATCCATAAATATATCTGCTAAGAGGACTTCCGGATTATAGGTTCATCTATACAAATTGGAAAATTAATTTTTCAGCAAACCATACCCATCCCAATTATCTTCCCAAAGTCTAATCTTTTTCCCATTGCCTATCCTTAAACAACATACTTGTTAAATTTCTCCCAGAGATTGCAAATCTGTCTCCAAACAGCTACTCCATATGGAGTCTTTACTGCTTTAGGAGCCCAAAAGCCTTCTCTTCCATAAATCACCTCTACCACTTCTTTCCAGGGGGATTTTCTCCCATCATTTAACCTCCATAGCCATTTACATGACAAGCTTTGAGTTGTGAGCTCTAAGATTTCTAATTCCCAAACCCCCTTCTTATGTTTTGTCACAATGTTCCATTTAACTAGGTGAATTTTCCTCCTTTTTGCATTGCCTTGCCATAAAATTTGTCTTCTGATTTTATCAATTTTCTTCTCAACACTGGCTGGAATAAGAATCAGGGACATTAGATATGTTGGGATGCCATCGAGGACACTATTTAACAAACACAGATGCAACTCTGAATCAAGATGAACAACATGAAATGTTAATTCCTGTTTGGAGCCTTTCAAGGATAATAAGCAAGAAGATATTCAAATTAATGTCATGTAAAGCCCCATAAATTTTGGACATTTATTTGGAGCAATTAAAACCTTAATGAAGCGTGTAAAGTGACCCAACATCAGAACAATTTATAGGTGAAAGCTGACTGTATGTGTCGTATTTGTGGCGTTGTATAAGGTGAAGGACCAAGTTAAACTTGGTTATATGTTATAGGAAAAAATAAGATATTTATGAGCATCAAAGTATAAATTGATGAAGGCCACTAAAGTGAATGCATAAGTGACGGTTTAAAGGTCGAATCCTAAGTAATCCTTTATATATCATAATGTGGTCGCATTTTTAGGAAGCATTGCAGCATATCTATTGGTATAGCTGCTGCCTCTGTTCTTGTTGTTGTACAAAATGATTTGGAAAAAAGATGTAATGTTGGAAAATGGAATGACTTTTGAAGTGGAAAGACAGCTGAACACTTGTCTTTAAATCAACCACATGAAGGTTTGAATTATTATATATACTTGATGGGATTTGTGATGCAAGCCCACTGCAATCGGGCAGGGGAATTATGAACGGTCTTGTTTGGTATTTTACTTAGGGATACCAGGTGGGGGATGCGTCTATTACTCCCTATTTTATGAAAGGACCGATATATTGGGATTAAGACCGAGACAGTGTAGATGATAGCAAGACAAGGATCTCAAACACTATTTTATAAATAAATCAAGTCTTTTGCTGGGTAAAAATAGAGAGGTACGAAGGAGAGGCTCTTTGCCTCTCCATTTCATTTGCTGTATAAAAGAGAACCTTGGAAGGGGAATTAGAAACCAAGCAGCTACTTGGTCATTTGGGGGAAAATCGCAGCTCTCCTATGGTTTCATGTGAACTCTCAACACCACTCATTTAAATGGATAATTGTGGTACTTAGTATATATTTGACTTACATGTCAAAAGTTTGCTTTAATTTCTCAAGTTTCGTGCCCAGTCAAACACCTTCACATAAAATGAAACAGTGGAAGTAATTTGCTTGTGCTCTTTAGTTCCCACTAAATCTCTCTCTACTCTTCTATTTCACTTTACATCCAAGACCACCCGTCTATGTTGGGTGGTCATGACTTCTCCTGGTATAACCTTGTAGTCTTGATATGTGATCTTATCACGTCATCTGGTAAGGATAAAGTCCATTTAATTGTGGTTACCTCCACTCTTGAATATTATCATGTTATACACTAGGAAGGTAAAATGCAGATTTAAATGTGGACGTTTTTAATCTGTATCCTATCATCAGAAGTAACGAGCAAAAGCAAAATTGCATTTTTGTTACCTAATTTTTAGAAGTCGTGCTTTCTCCATCCATTTTTTTTTGAAATGGTAAGTAGTAGTATAAACAGAAAGAGGACAAAGCTTGTGCAGATTACATCCCAAGAAACCATTCCGTCCTACTTTCTTTTAACAAGTGTTGACAAAAAATGTCTGTCATGTAGTGGGTACAGATGTAGTGAATACAGTTTGTTGTAAGTTTATAGGTGGTAATGTCCATGATCTCCTTGAATTTTTGGTGTTTGATTTCTCTTTTTGAAGTACCAATTTCACTTTCCATAATGGGTTTTAGTAATACAACTCATTTCAGATTTACATGCTGGTATGGGTGACTTCTCTACGAAATGTCAATCTTGTTTTGTTTTGTATTTACTGGCTGCCTCAGTGTTGTTATGCACTATTGTTTTAGAATATAAATACAGACATGCATACAACTTTCCCTGTAGTGTTTGTTCTACAGCTAATTGCTTCCCTTCTTAATATGTCTATTTTTTTTATGTTTCAGGTGGAGTTTTTAGCAAGAGAAATGTGTTGTTGGTTGTTTCCCATCCTGATGATGAGTCTATGTAAAGTTGAGCATCTTAACTTTGAGTTGTTATTTGTTCCTGCCATAAATTTCATGAGCAATGCGAACTTTTGAATTGCTATAGAGGGAGTTGCAGGCTAAGACACTTGGAACTATATGTTAGTTTTGATCAACATTATGAGAGCCCTATGTATCATTAGTTATACACTAATGCAAAGTTGCTCGATTGAAACAAAATTTAATTAGTTGAGCTCATAGTTAAACTCACATTAACAGAATAATAAGTCCCATGAATTTGTACGTCCATCTTGAAACATGGTGCACTAGAAATTTGGTGGCTAAACTATAAGATCAATTTTTACCCCTTTGTTAAATGGTCATTAAAGAACTGAAATATGATTTTTCTTTATACAAACTATGATTTCAATCCTTTTGTTTTGGTTTGTTTGTTAAGCGTATGATGTCCTGATACATATGATACATGAAAATCCACAACCTAAGAAAATGCCATTCCTTTCTTTTTGCCCTTTTTAATCAAATTTCCCTTATGCTTGTTCTAAGAGAAGCATTCTTTCCTGGACTATATTTTTCCTTGCAAATTGTGTTAAAAATATAGCTGGTAAGAAGGATCACTACTCTCGATGTTAGTTGATTGTCAACGTGTCTCTAACTATAGATGTCAGTTCCCACATATGATACAATGACCTTTTAATGTATAGGCAGTCTTGTTATTAAGTAATCAATATTGTATCTAGTTACAAAGAATCACCATTGAGATGATAATGACTTATGGTACTTTTTACTCTATACTACAGGTTCTTTACTCCAACCCTTAATTATTTGTCTTCGAGAGGATGTAATTTGCACATATTATGCCTGTCAACAGGTAAGGCTCTTAGAATGTTTCAATTTCTGTTGCAGATGCTGAATGAAAAAATTTGTTTTATGCCTAAGTTTTGAGCGGCATGTGTATTTTGGTTGGGGTATATATGTCTCAAGACGCAAATAGCAAAACCTAAAATGAAAAGTTGATCTTTGAACCGGTTGAAATACTTTAGCAATTGATTTTTTTTTTTTAAAAGTATGATCCAATTCAAGCAGTGTTGTTAATCTGAGGTTCGCTTTCTGAATTTGAATAATTGCAGTTCTTTTCAGCTTCCTAGATAACCAAGAGTCTATTACCGATACTAACTTTCAGTATTTTGTTTCTGCTTTGTCGCATTGTATTGAAATAGGTAATGCAGATGGTATGGGCAATGTCAGAAACGAAGAACTTTATTTAGCCTCGATTGTGCTTAAGGTGATGTGAAATTTTATCTGAACAGCAATCTGAGCGATGCACTAATGCTAGATCTGTGATCTTTTATGTTGGCTTTCATGCAATTGTTCCTGCATCGCTATTTCTGTGAATTACTATAACGGAAGTTTTTGTAGAATGTTGGAGAAACTAGTCAGATATGAGTCATTGATCTTTCTGTTCTCTATTTACTCATGTAGGTTCCACAAAAACAAGTGAAAGTCCTTGACCATCCAGATCTACAGGTATTCTGATTGTATCAGAATGGTATATCTCTACGTTCTTAATGTTTAAGCAGAGTTCTAATGCCTTGTTCTTACTAGGATGGTTTTGGCAAATCATGGAACTCTAAATTATTGTCAAAGATTATCAAGGAGGAATTTGTCAATTGCGCAGTTGATTTGGTAAGTGATTCTTCATATAAAAAAATTGATTGGTAAGTGATTTCAGTAATTATCTTGTTCAACTAAGATGGCCTTTTGGCGTAATCTTCAGTAGCTTGTGCTTCTTCTATTGTTTTAAATTTAAGCTTCCTCCTGTTGACTTCATTGTATAAGTGACTTTTCTACTTCGCTAGATTAAAATCTTGAGCTAAGGGTATATCCTTCGTTTATTTGTTCATTTCTGTTGAATATATAGAATATAGTTTTCATTATTCCTATTTCAGATGCCATGAATCAATTTGATTTGATTTGATTTACCCTCTACTTAATTGGAGTTTATACAGAAGAACCCAATAGAATGAACTACATATTCCTTACTTGGTGTCTACCAAATATACCAAGTACCTTCAAAACAAGTGCAACATTTTAATGTGATAGGCCCTTGTATTTACGCAAGCTTTAGTGTTCGGTATAATATAGGACATACTTTTAGAAGGGAAGCCAAAACTTGCATGAAGATTCATGGGGGTAACCTCATGAAGCTCCAACTTAGGGAGTAATGCAGCAGTTGCCTATTTCACGCTTCATATTGTAGACAATAAATTTTTTGTCAAGAAAATAATCAAGATTTAAAAAGATTGTAACAAGTGTAATATTTTATTTCAATACCGTGAATATTACAATCTCAATAATTCCTAGACTCTTCTTTTCACAAATAAAGTCAAGGGCCTTTGAGTTTGATATTGAACTTTATGTGTTTTAATACAAGCGCTTGGAGGTTGATGTTAAATTTTCATCTTGATCTTTGAATACTTGGAACGCTTGAATTCTTGCAACTTATAGAGAAATTTGTACCCTTTGATCTAAGAGCTGCTCTAGCTTCTATATTGACCCTGTCTGGACAAACACAAGTTATTATTTGCCAAAAGTGGGTAGTACCACCGCTGGATGAGGATGGAAGTGAAGAAGTTCAGCTTGAACATCTCGTAACTATTTATGAGGCTAAGAAGGAAGATTGACAACAACCTATCATCGATTACTTGAGTTATGTGATACTGCCAGAAAATTCGAGAAGAATTGAAATCTGCCGTCGTGCCCTCGCTTCCTCGACTATAAAGATACTCTATGTAGAAGATCATTCAATGGAGTACTCTTGCGATGTTTGGGAGAAGATGAAGCTCTTAAGCTTTGCAAGAAGCACATTTTTGGAGTGTGTGGGTCACATTAATCTGGGCTAAAACTCTACTTCCACATAAACATGGGATATTTTTGCCAACAATGGTTAAAGATTTCTTGGACTATGCTCGAAGATGTAAAACTTGTTAGTTCCATGTAAATTCTATACATCAGCCACCTGAAGCGTTACGTCCGACTGCTGCATCTTTGCCATTTGATGTTTGGGGACTAAATGTTGTTGGACTTCTACCAAAATCTTCTAGAGGACACTTGTACATCTTGGCTGCAACTGATTACTTCCCGAAATGGGCCAAAGTTGTTCCTCTCAAGGAAGTAAAGAAAGAAAATGTTGCAAACATCATTCGTTTTGACATCCCTCGTTATATAATAATGGACAATGACGAGCCATTTTAATAACAAATTGATGAACAAGATTTGTGATCTATTCATCTTCAAGTAGCGTAAATCTTCTATGTATTATGATGTCGTCAATGGTTTAGTTGAGGCATTCAACAAAACACTATGCAACTTGTTGAAGAAGGTTATCTCCAAATCCACACGAGATTGGCATGAACAAATTGAAGAAGCTCTGTGCGCATATAGGACTCACCGCACTCCAATGCAAGCAACCCCTTACTCGCTTGTTTTATGGAGTTGAAGCCGTTCTACCACTTGAGTGTCAGATACCTTACGTTCCTCGTGAGTGGTTATTTAAGAAAGGTCACCGGGTATGAAAATGCTTGGTTACGCCATGAAGAATTAGAGGCCCTTGATGAGAAGAGGCTAAAAGCTCAACAAGCTTGAATGTTATCAAGCTTGTCTTTCTCAAGCCTTCAACAAAAAGGCTCGCCCAAGATCTTTTCAAGTGGGAGATCAAGTCCTCGCAGTAAGAAGGCCTATCATCACTTTCCATCGAACTGGAACTAAATTCACTTCCAAGTGGGATGGAGCGTATGTAGTACAAGAAGTTTATTTAAGTGGTGCTTACAAGATTATTAATGGAAAATTCTTGAAGAAGTACTATCCTGAAAGAGATACACTCCTCGGGAACGAGCATAAAGTGTACACGACTCCCAAACAAAACTGCTAGGTTGAAAACCTCGAAGTAGGAGACCTAGACAAAACTTAGGACCAAAAAAGAGTGCTAGATAGAAAACCTCGAAAGAGGAGGCCTAGGCAAAAGTTAAAACAATTGAAAAAAATTCATCCATTCTGAACTAAGCAATCACTTGATCCTCTTTACTGAGGTACGTAAGCAGTTATTAAGAGGATCACAAATTTTCCAGTCATAAGGCGGCGAAAATTTTGGTTTCTCGCACTTTAAGATGCTTTCATCATGGATTTATCATAAAATGAGCTTTAATTTGCAGTTCCAATGTGGAGGTAGTTTCAGTCTCTCACACCCTAAACTAATTGCTTCATGGATTCGTCATTAAAAAGAGCTCTAATTTGCAATCTCAAGGTGGTGGCAGTTTTAGTCTCTCGCACCCTAAGGTGGTTGCTTCATGGATTTGTCATTAAAAGGAGCTCTAATTGCAGTCTCAAGGTGGAGGAAATTTTAGTCCTCTCATACCCTAAGTTGGATGCTTCATGGATTTTTCATTAAAAGGATCTCTAATTTGCTGTCTTAAGGCAGATGCTATTTTGGTCTCTTGCATCTTAAGCTGTAATTTCCAGTTTTAAGGGGGACAATACTAGTATATTTGACCCTAAAGCTAGTTTCTTCATGTACAACCCATCCATTTGAACAAGAACTTTCCCTTTATTTTGCCTACAAAAAAAAAGACAACAACAAGAAAACATAAGTAGAAGAAAGATGGTTACCTGCCAAGATTTTCAGATTCTAAAGTCAAGTAACAGATTTGCCTAGACCAATTCGGTGAGATTTGAGCCAAGATTTTTAGTGAGGATGAATCTCTTGAAGTCTAGTGTCTAACAATCAAAACAATTCATGATTTAAATACTTCTATGTCAAGATAAGATTTTTTAGTGAAGACGCTCCAAGCTGAAAATCTAAATGTGACAGAATGTGAAGATAAAATTAACAATAATATCTGGAGTAATCCTGAGGAATTTGACTCCCAATTTTGAATGTCTTGTAGCCCCTTGTGTCTAGTTTCGGGAGAATCAAGAGGTTTGCGATTTAGACATTCCTACATCAAGATTAAAATTTTTGGTGAAGCCACACAAATCTAAAACTGTTGGCTTGACAGAATTCAAAGCTGACTTCAAAAGATCATCTAGAATGATCTTGAAGGAGTTTAATTTTGAATATGTTATAGATCTTGAAGTCTAATTTTTGGAAAACCAAATGGTTTATGATTTTGACATTTGTGTAGCAAGATATGAATTTTCTACCACAGACGTGCTTAGTTGTGTAAAAGTAACGAAATTTAAACAAAAAAAGGAAAACAAGAAGGGGACTTACTTGTTAGAAAGTCTTCAGTGGATGATGGTAAACCAAGACCAAAGAACACTTTATGTAGAGGTTAGGAGGATGGAATTTGAGAAGGATAAGGTTTTCAATACCAAAGGGGACGCAATCTTTAAACCAAAGAGAATTAGGTTCTCACTTCACAAAAGTCTAGTAGTATAAGGTTTTTAAGGGTATTAATGTTTTCCACTTATGCAAGGAAAATCCTAGGGATCTAAAAATCCCATTAGGATATGGAGAACTCAAAATTGTAAGGTAAAAAATTCTTTTTATCATGAAAAGATTTTGAATTTTTTTTATCAATAGAGGGATTCAAGTCAAACTCGTGAATTATAAGTGTTTTGTATTCAGTTTAAAAAAAGGTGAAAAACATTCGTTCAAGTCACATAAAGACCAAAATGGAGAATCTTCGTCAGACACTTCAAGTCCGATCTTTAATTTCAACAAATATACACCTTGACAAGTCTTGAAGTTGGGGCATTTGTTGGCATTTAAAATTTATTAAATTTAAGTTCATAAAATAACTTGGACTATATTAAATTTAAGATATATTAGTCCAAATAAATATTTTGGGCTAATATGTTTGGATTAATTATTTAATCCAATAAATATGAATTTAATTAATGGTCCAAATTTATTGGGCTAGTCCATTAATTTGGGCTTCAAATGATGAGTTTACTTTGTTAAGTTCAAGATATCTAATCTTAGATGCTCAGTTTGGTGTCACATGTCAAGTGACATGACATACCAAGTCAAATGAAAGAGCCAATAAAAGTATGCACATGCCAAATGACGTGGCATGGAGTCAAATCAAAAGCCAAAAAAATACATCACGTGTACAAGTCAGCTTGATCAAAAGGCTTGAAGCTTGATTTTGAATTTTATGTAAATCCAGGGGCTTAAAGCTTTATCTTCGAATGCTAAAGCACTTGAATGCTTGCAACTCGCAGAGAAATTTGTAGTCTTTAATTCACAAGCTCTTTCTTTCTTGTTTTGAATTCTGGTCTGTTTATAAATTATGATGAGCCATATTTCTAGTTATATGAGGTAAGGGCTGTGACAAGGATATACTCTTTTCATTTGATTAGCGGACTTAAATCACCGACCAATCAGATTAAAGCAGTAACACAACCGCTTTAGATTGGCCATAGCATGTCACTTGTTCACGGGACACATTTTCATTGGCCTTTTGATTTGACTTGGTATGCTATGTCATTTTGGCATGTGGCATTATCCTATTGGCTTTTTCAGTTGACTTGGTGTGACACGTCATTTGGCACATGACGCTAATCTGAATCTCTAGGATATGATGACATTTTGGGCTTAACAAAGTGGGCTCATCACTTGAAGCCCAAATCAATTGACTAACCCAACAAAATTAGACCATTAATTTGTACTTATAATTGGACTTAAATAACTAGTCCAATTATATTTGCCCACAATATTTAATTGGACTAATATAATCTAAGTTGTTATATGGATTTCCCGTTCTTGGTCCCGTCAGAAAAGGGGACCGGTCTTGGCGGGTCGGGGTCGGGTTATTTCCATTTTTTTTGCACTTAATTTTAAAAAATAACATATATAAACACTTCAATAATTGAACAAGATAGTGTAATAAAAATATCCCAAGACTGTTTTTGTGCCTCTTATATTATTTAATAGAAATAGAATTTTTTGTAATATAATTTCAAAATTGGAAAAAAAATCACATATTTATAAACACCTTTTCTAATTTCGTCATAATATCTTGTGGTTCTTCGGTTGGAATTGGAATTTGTTGGTCAAATTGGTCGACGTCGCTTCCACCTCCGTTGGACAAGATTTCGTCGTCTTCTTTGTTGATCTCCGGTTGACCGCACCTTCTACGCTCCGCTCATATCCAATCTCTGAATAAAACTGCAATCTCCAAGCTGTCTCCCGCTAATGAGTGTTTGTGCTCTCCTATTTGAAATCTTCCGGCAGAAAAAGCGCTTTCAGACGTTGTTGATGACGCTTGAATGTTCAACACATCTCGGGCCATCTTTGATAGTGTTGGAAATGTCTTCTCATTTTTTCTCCAGTATTTAAGCAAGTTTTCACGTCCTTCTTCATTGAGAACTGCTTGGTACGATACAACACCCTGCAAAACAAAAACATCAAACTCGCTAACTTGATTAATAGTGGTACTACTAAACATTCTATTTCTAAGGCTTTCAATACTAGCCGTAGAAACAACATGTCTTTTTGTACTGAAGGAGAAGAAGATGGTATAGAAGTCGGTTGGTTGCTAGCACTTTCTGGTTGGTAATGCGTATATACTATTTTGCATTCATCATGTATGCTAGACAAAACTTCTTCTTTAGTTGATTCCTTAGGTGGTTGTTCATTTGGATTTTTTGGAGTTGGAGGTGGAAGTACTGCTATACAATCATAAATAGTTTCAATAAGTGTTTTACAATCATAAATAGTTTCAATAAGTGCTTTACAATCGTCTATTTTAATAGTCGGATTTAATACATCACCAATAAAATAAATAATGGAAATAGGAAAGAAATATTTTTTTAAATTTGATAAACATTTTTTTAATAGGTGCCTTATAAAATGTTTTTTTCATATATTCATTAAGTAACAAAAATATTAGAGCTATATAAAATAACATAGTTGAAATAGTAGGATAATATATACCGAAAAATTCTTTAGTTGCTTGATAAAATTTCTCTAAAAATACAATAAGTTCTGAATTTTTTTTCCAATCATTATCTATAAGCATATCAGCTGTATTTCGATCATTTTTTTCCCAATCATTATCTCTCCTAATAGTTGATCTAGGAAAACCGTTAAAAGCAGGATTATACATATCTCTTATGTAATGAATAAAATCAGGGGAGGAAGGAATTGAAAAAGGCAAACCATCCACCGCAATTAATTTTGCTATTGCTTCCGTATCTCTATATTTATCGTATTTAGGACCTACAATTCCCCGTCGTCGGGTTAATTTGACTATGTACTTGGTCCGGGACACTATTTGAACCTTGCCTCGACTGAGAGCGCATTGGCGTACCCGACTTTGTAGCCTCGTATTCATCCCACCTAGCTTTGTGAAAGCTTTGTACATGATTCAATAAACCTCCCGTCCCACCCTGACCTTTTTCCATTTTAAATTTATAAACATTTTTACAAATTTTGCATCTAACTACTTGATTCTCTTGATCCCTATCAAAAAAATCTCATGCAACTAATTTTAATTTCGTTGTGTGGGGCCTCGTCTCATACTAGGGGAAATAGAAGGCGTTCTAGTTTCAGTTTGAGGTGCACTAGTGGGTGTGTCATCTAGATTAGTGGGTGTGTCATCTAGATTAGTGGGTGTCATCTGGATTATCTTCTAAATTAAAGTCTGGTTCAGTTGCAGAATATATCTCATTATCTAATGGTATATCATTAAAAATTCAGTTTCATCTATGTGAGTGTAATCAATCAAATCATCCTGTCTGGGAATAGGATGACTAGAAGAAGTACCTCTGCCCTTACTACCCTTACTAGAAGAAGCACTCTTACCCTTACCCTTAAACATACCTCTTAATCCTTCCATTTTAATTATGCAAATAAATAATTAAAGATTATGAAATTAAGTGCCATAATTAAAATAAAGTAACAATAATAATCTAAATAAGGAATGAAGGTATCAAACGCCGATGTAACGTCGACTTGTAATCGAGGTTGAAAATTGAAACTTTGCTCGATGGATGATCCTCAAGCTAGTTGCCAACTTCAGTCCCAATTTTTTAACTTTGATACAATTATACAAATGAGCAAATAAAATAAATATTTAGTAGGTAATGTAATTGTAGACTTGTAGAGAGATATATTGAGTTGAGAGATAAGAGAGATGAAGAGAAAATGAGGTTTTTACAGTTGGAAAACTGGGTTAAAGTGTAAATATAGTAACTTAGGGGTTAAAAATAAATATTAAGGGGGTAGGGGGGGGTTTATGGGGTGGCCAGCCTTAATTTAAATCCAATATACTACGACGACTTACTATAAGACTTGTCGAGGTGTAGATTTGTTGAAATGGAAGACGGGCCTTGAAGTACCTGATGAAAAGAAAACTCCATTTCGGCCTTTATGTGTCTGAATGAATTTTATTTTCCGTCCTTTTGTGAATTTGAGACACCTGTAATACAGGAGTTTGACTTTTTTTTTAGGTAATTGGCGGACATTTTATTAATTACCAATGAACATTACAAAACCAGAGGCTAACTCTGCCTACTGTGCCTCAAGAGCTCTACTCTACTACACTTATCAAACTAGCAAAACTCCTATTACCACCACCCAATATACTGGTGATCGAGCACACCTCCTAGGGAGGGTTTCTCCACCATCCAGTACTTGGCATTCCTCCTACCCTCAAAGTAATGCATCCCAGTTAGAAGTTACAGGAATACAAATAAGCTCTACTACTAACTGTTGTCCTAACATTACAAATACACGCTCTCTCCCTTGCTAAGTATTCAGCATTCTGCGCCTTGTCTTCAAATACTCTTCTATCTCTCTCATTCCATATCGTGAACCCAAACTCTGAATACACCATTTTAAGAACATTTGCTTGGGTTGATTTCCCTCTGTTCTTGCCAAGATCATCTTGTATCGGAGCCTCCATGAAGTCTGAACAGGCCATTGAATCTTGAGCCAGTCCATGAACCTGTACCACATCTGTTGTGCATATTGACATTCAAAGAACATATGATCTCTAGTCTCATCCACCAATTTACAGAACACACATTTAGGTTCCACTTGCATATTCCATTTCAAGAGCCTATCTACAGTCAAAAGTCTATTTTGCATCTGCAACCACATGTGGAAGACTGCCTTTGGTCTTGCTGCATTTCTGAATAGCATATGCCTCCATTCCACCTTAGGTAAGGTTTCCAGCAACTGTAGATAAATCTCTTTGATTATGCTTCTATTCCTGTTTCCATTCCATTGAACTTGAGGTAGCAACTCTCTAGTTCCCAGTAACTTTCTCACCATCCAACTAGCTTGGCCTGGCATCTTCATATGATCCAAATCTTGCCCTTTGATGTAGTAGCTATGTATCCATTTTATCCACAGCTTATCCTACTTATGAGCCACATCCCAACACATTTTAGTTATAGCAGCTTTATTCCATAGCTTCAGATTTGTGAGATTCATTCCACCTGCAGTTTTGGGCATACACATTTTCTTATTTTTCTCCCAGGAAACCAAAGCTTTTTTAGTGGTAGTGTTCACTCCTGACCATATGAAGCTCCTGCATATGCCTCAATTGCTTCCATCACAGAGGCAGGAAGCACAAATAATTGTGCCCAATATGATTGTACACCAAATATAACAGTTTTAACCAACTGAACTCTGCCTGCATAAGAGAGTTTCTTAGCAGTCCAAGAAGAAATTTTGCTGGCTAGCTGGTCTATCAAGGGTTGCCACTGGATGAGGTTCAATTTCCTTGTCTCAAGAGGGATTCCCAGATATTTAAAGCGCAATTTCCCTTGAACATACCCCAACACTTGGATAATCTGATCCTTCACACCATCAGTCACACACCCTAAGTACACAGAGCTTTTGTTTAGATTAGCTGCAGTCCAGATGCTTTAGAGAACCTGTTGAACTTGTCATGCATTTTTGCTACCGAAACTGGACAGGAGTTTGACTTTAATCCCTATCGAAGGAAAAAGATTCAAAATATTTTTACGATAGAAAGAACTTTTTTTTCTTGCAATTTTGTGTTTTCCACATACTAATGGGATTTTAAGAACCTTAGGATTTTCTTGCACGTGGGACGCATAAATCCCTTTGGAAATCTTATTCTACTTGACTTTTGAGAAGTGAGAATCTAATTCTCTTTGGTCTCTTTGGTTTTGAAAACCTTATCCTTTTCAAATTCCATCATCTCAACTTCCATATAAACTGGTCTTCCGTCTTGGTTTTTGCATCATCATTGTAAGTTTCCCAACAAATAAGTATTCTTTTTCTTTCCCACTTTTGTCACTTTTTTCACAGCTCAGCATGTCTATGATAGAAAATTATATCTCGCTGTAGAAACATCTAAATCACGAACCGTTTAATTTTCCAGAAACTAGACTTCAATATCTACAACATATCCAAAGTCCAGAATTAAGCCCCTTCAAGATTGTTCTGGATGATTTTTTGAAGCCAACTTTAAGTGATGCCGCTCCAACAGTTTCAGATTTGCGCGGTTGCACCAAAAGTTTTATATCTTGATGTAGGAACGTCAAAATTGCTAGTAGTTTGATGCTCCCGAAACTAGACTCCAAGGGAGACAACATATCCAAGATTTGAAATCAGATCCCTTCGGGATAATTCCAAGTAAATTTTTGAAATTTCCTGTCAGACAGCCATGTTTGATTCTTCAGATTGCGCATGTTCACCCAAAAATTATATCTTGACGTAGAAGCACTGAAATAAAGAATTAGGTTCTGATTGCTTGAAACTAGACTTCAGGAGCTTCATCCTCACAAAAAAATGTTTGCTAAAATCTCATAGAATTGGTTTAGGAGAATATTTTTACTTGATTTCAGAATTTGAAATGTTTTGGCAGGTAAACATCTTTCTTCTACTTGTGTTTTCTTTTTGTTATACTCTTTTTAATTGGCAAAAAGAATTCCTTTGAAGAAGCCAAATTTAAGGCATAGTACATGATGAATTTCACCCGCTCTTTAAGATTTGGTTATGTTTTGAAGAAGCCAAACTTAAGGCGTATCACGAGATGAATTTCATCCGTGCTCTAAGACCTTGTTTTTTCTGAGATATTTTCTTCAAAGATGACACTGAAGAAGTCGAACTTAAGCATAGTACAAGATGAATTTCATCCGCGCTTCAAGATCTCGGCTATGTTTCTTCGAGAAGTCAAACTTAAGGCGTAGCACAGGATGAATTTCATCCACACTTTAAGAACTTAGGACTTGAGAGACGACCCTGAAGAAGTTGAACTTAAATGTAGTACAGGGTGAATTTTGTCCACGCTTCAAGATCTCGATTATGTTTCTTCAAAAAGTCAACTTAAAGCGTAGCACAGGACGGATTTCATCTGCGCTTCAAGATCTCGACTATATTTCTTTAAGAAGTCAAACTTAAAGCGTAGCACAGGACGAATTTCATCTGCGCTTCAAGATCTCGAACTATATTTCTTCAAGAAGTCAATCTTAAGGCGTAGCACAGGATTAATTTCATCTGTGCTTCAAGATCTCGGCTATGACTTGAAGCATTTGCAACTACTACAAAAGTAAACCATGGAGAGACTGACCACCATGAGCATCTCTTCAATACCAATCTTCATAGGTAATTTTATCGTCCATTTTATATAGATATGTTTCTTTGTTCTCTTTTACAGGTAGAGGAGCAAATCAACTCAAGAGATTTCACTTAACCAAGGGAAACCCCTAGTTGAAGAATGAAAATAATCTTCCTTCAACATAATAAATAAGTCAAGTCAAGAGTTATTTGTGAGCAGAGGGAAATCTTATTTAAATTTGTTGTTACTTTTTCATTTTGTAATTTCTGTTTTTTCTTTTTCTTTTATCCAAAATGTTTCCTTAGAGTCATTTGAGAGCGGAGGGAAATCTTACTTATGTCACCTTTTCATCTCACGGACATTTGTTTTCCAGGTCATAACTTTTGATAATTATGGAGTCTCAGGTCACTGTAACCATCAAGATGTTCATCAAGGTGTACGGTAAGTTATTCATCATATTCTGGTAACAATTGGTAGTACTTTTGCAAATGAAATTAGTCACTATATTTTGGTATTACTTGGAAGTACTCTTGCAGATGTTATAAAGAGAGTTGTGTAGTATTGACAGTGATATTTATACTAGCAAAGTTTCAAATGATCCTGTTTCTTTCTAGTTCGATATCTCTTATACTTGATTAGGTTTCTTGAACAGGAATCATTATAAGGGATTCGTTACTTTTCTTTTGTTGAATCTATAATTGATTGACATGCCGATTACATGATGTGTATTTGGTATCACAAGGAAACATTGAGGAGTTGGACACTCTTCTATAGATGTAGGACTTCAAACTAAATCTTCTTCAAGACTTAGCAAATTAACTTAACCATAATTCACCCTTTACGATAGTCATGTTTGTATGTTTACTTTAGGTCTTATGATCTTTTGGAGTCTTTTAATCATATCAGAGATTTATATACCATAAAGAATTCTAGTAATTCTTATTCTTCTTAAATTTTTGTATAATATCGTCCTGAGATGGGCTTAAATAGAGTGACATGGTCAGTGAAGAGATTCACATAGCCGACTCCAACTTGGTTTTGAGATTGAGGAGTAGTTGCTGTACTATATTCTCCCACTAGTGTTCTAAAATCTTTGGTAGTGACATATGTAAGGCTTAGAATTAGTAGCTTTATTTTTTAATTAAATTTCCTTGCAGTATCTACTTTGTTAAAACATATAGGTCGCACCTGTATTTTATGTCTTTCAACTGCCCATGCTGTAAATAAAATTTTGCTTTATCAAAACAAACGTCTTTCAACTTCCATACTTTGTAGCACATCTTTATAAAATGATTTCTTTATATGCAGAAAACTATTGCAAGATACTTCACATAAAGAAGTTGAAGCCTGGGAGCTTGTGAGTTCTTCTCTTGTCTTGGTACTACTTGTAGATTTTTATTTTGTTTCTTGGGAATATCATACAACAACTGCGTCTATGTCTCAATTCCAAGCAAGTTGGAGTTGACTTTTATAAATTCTCACTGACCATGTCGTCTCATTTAAGCTCATCTTTTTTTGGGAATATCATAGCTAGAAGAATTCAGATGTTAATTGGTTTTGCATTTCTATGACTATGATTGGCATCACAACTTTATGGTTAAAGTTTTGAAGTGGGAGCTTTGTGATAAATCATTTTCAGGTTAGCACTAGCATATTGCGCAAGTACAGCGGACCAGTTGACATATGGTTGTCCCTCCTATCTGCCAAGTTCCATTTAAGTGGAGTGGTGCATTGCTTTCTAAATGAACATCCCCGAAGGAGCTTAGCTGGAATGGCTCAGCACAGGAGTCAGTGGGTTTGGTATGTAATACCTTTGCTATTTTTTTGCTTATGGTACACGAGTAAGAAAAGTTTGGAAAGAAGAAATAAACAGAGGGTTTTTGTTCCAAGTTTCTCTTCCCAGACATTCATTTCCTTTTGTCTGTGGGCAGTTGTGCATGGAAGTGAGAAGACACATCAAGTATAAAGAAAACGATCTATAAGATACATCTATAATCCTCTTGATTTTAGGTTATCACACGGTAGAAAAGTAGTTGCCGATACACTCTTGGGACTAATGCATCGGTGCTTAACCAGATGCTTAGGAGGAGTCTTCCCAAAATTGCAACCAAAACATTTTCTATAAAAGAAAAACATAAGAAGGGGGGGGGGGGGGGGGACCATTTAACTAGATTGCAGTCCACACACGTTCCATGTCGTAACTATTTTTTGGTTCACCTTTTCAGGTTTCGCAAGCTATTTGTTTCTTTCTCAAGTTACACATACGTTAACTGCCTTAGGAAGATCAACTAGATACATGTAAAGTTATTGGTTCAACAGATACCTTGAAAGGAAGATCAACTAGATGTTGGTTCAACAACACTTGAAATGGGAATGATAAGTAAAACCACTCAGTGAATCATCTAAGCTGAAGGTACCCCTTCTCTCGTGTGAGCTTTTCATTGAAAAGCTTCCGATGTACTGGTAATTGCAGAAATAGCTGTAACTTCTTTTACTTATTGAATAAATGTCGGTACTCTTTTTTATTTTATTGACTTTTAATAAGTAACAACTGCTTTGTGCTTTTCTTTTGGTGGCACAAAGCCAGTTAATTAAAGACTGCTAGTTTTCCCCAACTCTTTCTTTTTGTGCTATATCTTTCTTTTTCGGTTTCCTCTTTTTAACACAATGCTACCATATGTAAGAATTGAAATTGCCTTTTAGAGTGGCTTCTTTCAAATAGGAAATGTTATACATCTTAGGGAGAGGATAGCAAATTGAGAAATGATGAAATTCAATGCTTGCACTTTTTTAAGTGTTTTAATTAACAATTAAAAACTTGTATGAGAGAGGTGAAAAGAAGATTTGAGACATGATTCTCAACATCACAAATAGAATAACACACAAACTGTTGTTGAAACATGAAGATTTGACTTTTGAAATTCAAACCCTATCATACATTTTCTAATTCGCGCCCAATTTAATGATAAAAATAATAGTCCATTACATCAATGTCAATATTTTCTTCAAAATGAACAAATCCAGTGTTATGGAGTACTATTTTTTACTTTAAACTAGATTATGGGATTCAATTTCAATGGTGAAAGAAAAATAAGAAAAGTTGTCATGAAAATTATTCATTCCAAATGAAATCTTTCAACTCAAAGACGTTTTTTTGAAAGAAAAAAGGTGGCAAGTCCCTATCAAAATTAAACAATAAAAGACACAAGTTAGAGATAAATTCCTCTTCTTAGTAACATCCTCCTTTTTCCCAACATATTGCGTGACTTTGTCCTCCTTGTGTTTATTTCCATTTCTTTTTTGTTTAACCAAAAGTTATAAATTTGCCAAGCCTTTTCCTTTATCTCCAATCATTCTTCTTTATCTTCCCCCTTTTACTGCAATCCCCGCTTACTTCTTTTATAAGAGTTTAAGTTTTGTACACAATATATAAATATTTTAAATTTGTTAAATTAATCTATAATAAAATGTAACTTTTTTATAATTGGGGCCAGAGCCAGCCTTAAAGTTATGGGTTCGGCAGAATTTAATACTTTTGACTCAATATAAATATTAAATTTTTTATTTAATAAATAATTTATTCAGAACTCAATAAGCAAAAAAATTATAGTTCAAGAACCATAAACTAAAAATCCCAACTCCAGATCTACTTATAACAAGCCTAATAAGGTAAGTGTCAGAGATCATAGAATAATAACCGGTTATAACTAAAAAAATTACAACAGACTTGCTCTACTTCTTTTGTATATTTCTTTTCGAGGGTGAGGGTTGGTATAAAGATAATACTCTATATTTGTTCCACTTTATATGGTGTTAATACTATTTGAGTCAAACTTCTTTACCATAACTTTCTCCTTAACTATTTATTATATCTGTCTCAATTTATCTTTCATACTTTCTGTTTTAATCGGTCAAAAAATGCCATCTTTATTTAAAAAGAATCTAACTTCACATTTTACTAGCCACTCAGAGTTGTGTTAAAGAAGCCATAATTATCATTCACTAATTTAATTTTTCATTCATGAAGATTTGTGTAGATAGTGCTTTAGTGCTTATTGTAAGTCGGCCAATCACAAGGATCAATCCTTGTTTGCTCAAAGTAATTAAAATCGTCACAATAAGCCTACAAATTGAATATGAGTAATAGCATCAATTCGTCAAATATTAGAAACAATAAATTGGCACCCTGCTTCATAGAAAAAGAATACATATCGTATCATGTATTTCACCAACTCCTGTAGATACAAGCGAAAATGTATAGGATGCTTCACACTAGGAGTTGGTCAAGGCAATGAAATTAATAGAATGGAAGCTGTAATGCTGGAGGTGTATTCTTTCCAGCAAAATCCACCTTGCTTTGCTTTGAGTCGGTAGAGTTGGACGTGCATCACTTTCTCTAGAGATTTTTTTTTGTAATGTACAACAGACACAATCACAATGGCTATGGCACGATGACCTCTTTCCAGCAAGCAAGTACATTATAGCGACACATAAAACAAAAAAATGAATCATCCATCAAAACCAGGAGTTCTCTCCGCTTCTACTGTCTCATGTTGAGAGATAATATTCCTCTTCTCATCTGATCTGTGACGGAACAACTTAGCTATCTTTCGTCTTTCACAATCCTACAATGCACATACCAAGTATTAGACAAAAAAGGAATGTTGTCTATCTCCACAATTGCACTTGGAAGCAAACTTAAATTTCTCACCTTGAACATGTTGAGATAATAAGGTTTGTCTGGGTTCATCCTTCTCAACTTATAGTATGTATATGCAAAACTCAGCTGATCACGTGGAGTAAACCGGTCAACCTCATTGAACCATAAACAAGAAAACAAGTTTGACATTGGCGTGTGAGCCCTCACAATAAAAGATCCTTCTGGTACATCTGTCAGAAACATGTAATGACATTTTGTCAATGAGAACGCAGAAGTCGAAAGGTATTGCATGAAATTAAATATGGAACAGTAAATCATACTGCTATGAAGAAGCTTGTTTGGATCAGATGCATTAAATCTTTGCAATCCATCGGCCTGGTAAAATGCAAATTGTTCATCTATGACAGTATGATTGTACTTGTTAAGCTTCTTGTTTTGGGTAACTTCTTCCCACACACAATGCCTGTCATAGTGATTGGAAATTGCATATTCGTAACCTTTCCTCCACAGAAAGTACTCCAAGATGAGTAGGGGATCAAGCTGCAGGCGAAGCTTGCTATCTAACCATATTGAATACCTGCATAATTTCAAATGAAGTGGTTGTAAAATGTTTTGGAAAAAAGTTGCAAGCTATTAAGATATTCCTTTTTCTTTCTTCAGGGAGAGGGGCCTTATAATAATGTTGCCCAGACTCTTCAAACATGCCACGGGGTGCGTGTTGGATCCTCCATAGTGCAGTTTGGAGGATCCAACGTGGGTGCGGCAACTTTTTTGAGAAGTCCGAGCAACACAACTTATAATAAGCAATTCAAGTCTTAAGCATCTCAACTTTTTAATAAACGAACAGTAATTTAGAAAGTTCAAGCAAACAATTATATGCATAGAAATGGAAGGCCCAAAAGAGAGGATAAAAGAGCAGTTTACAAGAGTATTACTAAAACTACATCAAAGTCCATCTGGCACCAACAGAGTACAGTTGTCTGTTGTCACTAATGAGTTAGATTACCTAATCATTCACCTTTTGCTAATTCATTCACAGATAATACTGCATTCTACTATATGTAATGTGGTCTAGATCATATGAAAGAGGGTAGGCAAGAAGCTAGTTGAAGGCTGAGAAATGATTTTGCTTCATTAACATTTTATATGCAGAACTGGTAAAGTTGCTGCCATGTGACCAGTAGGTCACGGGTTCGAGCCATGGAAACAGTCTCTTGCAGAAATGCAGGGTAAGGTTGTGTACAATAGACCCTTTTGTTCCGGCCCTTCCCCGGACCCTGCACATAGCGGGAGCTTGGTGTATCGGGCTGCCCTTTTTTTCGAACATTTTATGTTATATCTTTCCCAACTCCATCCACACAAACAAGGAAAGCAGAAACCCAGGCAACTTATGGGATCCTGAAAATAGCTACCTAAGGTTAAGAGCACCAATGAGTTAATTCAAAGTTAGCACCAGCAATCCTCTGAAACTCATAGTTATGGCATTCATTCACATAATTGACTTTTCCAAACAAAGTTTAAGGGTGAAGTCTTTAAAATAGTGAAAACAACACATTGCTTCACCACTTAAAAGTGGAAAACCACTAAACCCAAAAGAGACATTATTGATTTGAACTTCTGCCCCTACAGTGAGACTAAAACCTAACCATTAAAAGAAGCTATCATCAATCTAATATTAGAAAAAAGCACGCGCCAATTTTTTGACTACATAAAAAAAGATGTTAATGAAACTGGTATTTTGATGCACAGGAGGAAGCATGAAGCTAAGGCTGGGAATGTACCAAACACAAATGATGTCCTTCAAGTCAAATTTTAAACCAGTGCAGACAACTAGAAGCATTGAGAACCGCATTTTTTTCCTTTTCTCCCCGTTCTTTTCTTTCTTTGATTTGGTAACCCCTGATTGGAAGTGAATATTGAGTGATAACTAGCTATAGCATGGTACCATACACGAAGAATATAAGCAGTAACATACCACAAACAAATATTACAAGATTGTAATTCAAGTTACCTGGCTGAAGTAAAGAGCCGATGAGACAATAATTTTGGTATCTTTCCCACTCTCCGCATATCAGTAAAAGGAAGATTCTTTACCACTACGATCTTCCATAAACCTATGAACCCCATGCTGTCTGGCATCTTACCTTCAGCTGTAAGAGTTTTTAGAGTAGCTTCATCCACAAACATAACGAAGCAAACATTTTTCTTTGATATACGGGAGACCTGGAAAAGGAATTTAAATTACGATGTTATACGCAGCTAATGATAAGTTCAGGTAAAATAATTCAGAATCTCGTATAGACAACTACAAAGCAATTGACAGAAGTGGAAACAGGTAAATCACACAGTACACTGTTTTCCCCTCTTTTTTTTCTTTTTGATGAGTAGGTCATCCACAAAAATACACTACATTCTATAAAATAGTTACCCTTCTAAACCTAACCGAAATAAGCCAGAAGCGACGCTTTCAAAAATGTTGCTGACTGCCACACAACTGGTTGGGTTAAACGTCAATTGAAAGAAAAAATAGGTCAAACCAAAAAAATCAGAAAACCTGTAGAACCAAGACTGAACCAGTTGCGACTCTCTGAGCTATTCATATTCTTTCAGTCTTTCCATCAGTTTTGATTTCATTCTTGAACATAAAGACCATGATCCAAATCAAAAACAAATGTTTAACATAGCTAAGAAATTACTCAATCTTGAAGGACAATTTATGGAGAGAGAGAGAGAAGAACAAAGCAAGGAGAAAACTGGTTACGGTGCTAACAAAATGCCTTCTCAGCTCTATCGGTCAATATCAAGAAAGCTAGTTTAGCAGAGATGTAAATTTGACTGATTTTCTCACATTTACATATAAAGGCTCGAGGATAGGGATAAGGGAGATAGGATTCTGGCAGGGTGATAAAG
The DNA here is from genome assembly GCA_034509755.1 of Anisodus tanguticus. NCBI lineage: Eukaryota > Viridiplantae > Streptophyta > Magnoliopsida > Solanales > Solanaceae > Anisodus > Anisodus tanguticus. The sequence goes on along the minus strand of CM067553.1, from coordinate 17,410,072 downwards.
TTGAAATGACAGGGTGAATGAAATGGGAAAGATAGACAAAAGAAAGGTATAGTTAGATGGGTTGACGTGGTATTCCACCTGGGGAAAACACTCTTTCCAAAGGCAATCTAATATTATTTTAAATAAAAACAATTTGAGCGGTGATTAACTGGCCAAACCAGTAAAGTATTGACCTACAAGGCTTATGGTTTGACCTCCAGTCAGCCTTAAGAACATTGCATATAAGAATAAATAGGCTCACAGTCTCATCCATACCACTGTACTTTCCACCAAACAGACCAGCACTTGCACTTTCACATTTGTATATTCCGGAATAAAACATATTTATTCCCTCTATTCTATTTAAAAAGACCACAAGATCTATTTGAAAATGAAACCTGAAATATTTGAAAACGCTAATCTTAAGGATACTTTTGATATGTTACATCTATTTAGCCTATGTATCAACAGTTCCTTTTCTTGAACTTTATGTCGAGTCAAACATGGTCATATAAATTGAAATGGAAAAAGTAATTGAAAAGCTAGCCATGAAGCAAAGACCATGTAGATGCTCTTTTTGGATCTAATGTATCCAAATAAAGGAAGAAAACGGAAATTGTAAAAGCATGATATTGAAATATAAGACAGGAAGTACTTCGATGGAACACTCCAAAACCTTTTCAAAGGTTCTAGCAGAGTTAGATACAATACAAGACCTTCGTCTAAGAGGTAATTTATCGTTAGAGAAAATAGACTTTAGACAATGGAAAAGGATGGGGGTATTTATCAAGAAAAGTAACTGACATAAGGGTATTGCAAAAAATGGATAGATGAAATATTTAAGGAGATTACGGGTTTGAGGTATCTGAAGTGACTTCTTAATGAGGAAAATAATTTCATGACGTGCGAAAAAAGACATACGAGCAATATGCTGAGAAGTAGAGAATCTGCAACACAATATAATTCTCAATAAAAGACACCAATCTTTTATACAAGCTTGGACCTAATAGGTACACAAAAAGAGATTAGAAACAAGAGGTTATTCTATATATGGTCAATCTCTAGCCTTCAAACACTCTCGTATTCCTCTCCTTTCATATGCCTACATGAGGACTACAGGGGCAACATCCCAACAGCTTATGTCTTCTCTTACTTCTTATAAAGGCCCAACTGTGCAGCGCCTATTCAGTTGTGCCGGATATAGCTAACTCCAAACTAATTCAGAATCATCAACACAAGCATTTCCACCTAATAATGTAGCAAGAGGCTACATCTTCACCCGAACATAAATCACCAACTAACAAAAGTAATCCTCATCTTCTTCAGGTTTTCAGCTGTCAATATCTCTCCCTTTGCTGCCACATTCAAGAAGCACATCTTTCTTGGGGGCCCTACGAATTCAAACGGATAAGTGCAATAAGATAGACTCCTTTATGGTGGTATGAGTTAAAGTGAGAACGCGTTCTCTCCTTGCTCCCATCTCCATGAAAACGGGCCAATATCTGATATGTTCTGCGTATAGAGGAGTTCCACCAAGCTTTGGATTTGTCAATCCCTCAGTCCAGTAGATTCCTACCAATGCCTTAAATCCCAATGAATTCACCACTTATGTGTCCGTCGAATCTATTATACTGACATCTCTCTCTCTGGCTTGAAAACTCAGAATAAGAGAGAGAAGGCAAGCCTCAACACATTCTCTCCACACCAACTGTGACCCCAATAGTAACCATGCTTCTATCTCCTATCCTAAATGAAATTTAGCTACTGAACTCTTCCTACCCCTTTGTAATGCTCCTCCATGGTCTGCACCTGAATAGTAGACTCGTATACTTTTTTATAAGTAAATGTATTACTCCCTCAGCTCAATTTATGTGAAGGTGTTTGACTGGATATGAAGTTCAAAAAATAAATGCAGAATTTTGAATTTTGACACATAAGCTAAATAACTGCAAAGTACCAAAATTGCCCTAACTACCAGTAGTTAATTAGTAGTGGTGAGAGTTCCACGTCATTTCATTCTCTCTCCCACTAAAAGAAATGAAGTTTTATATCAAGTGGTCCAGACAAGTCATGTCAGCGAGGGTAAAATTAGGATGTTAATTTTTAAAAAGTTTTCAAACAGAGAAGGTGTCATTCTTCTTGGGACAAAATTAGCAAGGAAAGTGTCACATGAAATGGGAAAGAGGGAGTAATAAAAATGGAAGAGTGATATTTTTAGTCCTCCATCCCCCATTCAGATTGCCATAAAGCCTACTACTCAGGAGGTACCCGAAGTGATAACTTTTGGAAAACAATTACAACCGGTACACTAGTGGTAAAAATTATTCAAGGAACAGAAATAACTTACAAATTTTCTTGTATGAATATTAGTTTCGATTTTTTGGAAAAAGTAACAGTTTTATTGAATCGTGTGGGAAAACACCCTGTATACAGGAGGTATACCAAAAGTAGGGACGCCCAAACAAAAATGTGACAATTTATATGTTTTCCTGTCTTTTTTCTTTTTCTGTTGGATGCCTGATACTGCTAAATTCCTTGTTAGTCAACTTCCATAATGGCTTATTATTTTTTAAGTTGGAGAACACGAATTAGGAGCTTCGTTGTGTTTTATTTCTTTAAGCAGATGAACATCTTATATAAATAAATCTCGATAGGGTGTATCTTAAGGACCTAAAGGAGATTAAGCACTACTCTACTAGTAAATCTTCTCTTCCTCCTGTCAGCTTTTGACCAGTTTAACAAAAGTGTGCATGAGTTCCTCTAGTGTCAACATGAAAATATAATTTTGCTATGTGCATACCCATATACACATAGACAAAGTTTCATGAGTTAGTATCCCTGGAAAAGAACATCTAAAGTTGTTATCTCAGCCAAAATTATGAAAACTAAAATGTGTACAGGTTAAAAAGGGAAAGGAGTTTGTTCTTACCATTTTGCCCACTGGTATTCTCAAGCGATCTGAATTTCCGAAGATGCATGAAACTACAGCAATGTGACAACTGCTAATGTATTTTGCATCATCTTCTGCCAAGTCAAATCCGGTACTTGGAGTTCCTTCAGGACCTCCAACAAAACCACAGTTTATTTTCTGATTGCGTGCAAGAAAAGATTCTTCCCGTTCTTCCAGACTTTGATGCCCAGCAAATCTTGGTTCCCAGTTTGCATTGTCAACAGGCTTGTCCTCTGTTTCTGTGTACTGCAATGAAAACCTTGAAAACTTTCGACTTTCCAACGGTTCCACAAGAAGAGCACTAGCGTTCAAAATTTTCATCTCACAAGCTGCAAATGTAAAGCATGACTATTTAAGTCCCAAGTGAAAAGGGGTGGGGTGAGCTAATGACCAAGATTTTGCACATAAACTCATTCTATTAAATTGCTAAATGCAAGAAATTACAGAGATTCCTTATTTTGGAAATCCAGAAATCTGAAAAAAGATGTCTCATACAAAGGGCAAAAAGGGCTTGAATCCTGGCTTGCTGCCTTGTTTTGATCCAAAAATCTATACTTGACATGAACGACTACTAATACTCTCCAGCACCAGACCATGATGATTGTAACAAGCAAGGCTGAAATCACACATCTAACTAGGAGATTCAGCAGGCTGGAAAGTGAGTACAATGAGATGGCTAAAATAAAAGATTTTTGAGCAACGTTGCTCTACTTCTTAGAAGAGATTTTTCATACAATGGTCTACTCTAATACCTAACTTTTTTGATGACCAATATACTCTAATACCTAACTTCATGATTATTATACAAATTACTAACAGTATCTTAAGTGCTGATGATCTCCTACTATCATTAGCAGCTCAATAAGCTTTACATAAACATGTAAAGCTAACGGCTGTCTCTTGTTTCTTTTTTTTCTCCTCGACTGCACACAACTAAATACGAGTAGCAGTTATTAGATTAATATCCCCATGCTATACATTAACTCAACTAAAATCTTTCTCTAAGTCTAGCAAAATATCCAAGACTAGCCTCTATGGACCTCCTCAAGAAAGCTTAAATTGTAGTTATATATTATAAGAACTATTCCAGCATATAGAGGTTGAATATCAATTTACAGTAATAAGGAGCAACTTTTATTAGGTAGTTATACAGAACTAAGGGGCAAAGCCTTCTTAAGAAAGTTCCCACGTCCCCGAGCACATCTCTTCTCTGTCCATGTTAAAATCAAAAAATTCAAACATCAAGTTGACTCAAAGGATACAACACATTGTCTGAAGACAAAACAATCATAAAAGTAAAGTCACAGGGCACCAACTAAAATAGGAAATAATATTACCATGCTTCCTTGGCTTCCTTCTGGGTACTGGCCGCTTTTCTGACGAAGACTTTTTTGAGGGGTGACCTTCAATAAAGCTGACACGTCCAGAGTTTGCATTAGATTTTGGGTAATGAGAACTTGAAGAAGATTCCTTATTGGAAAAGTCCTTGGATGTTTTACCAGCCTCTTTAACATGATTTTGATTTTTATTTCCAGCAACAGTATGATCCCAATCTTCATGTCCAACGTCATCATATCCCTCTGTATGTGCATCTTCTATGTCAATTCCATCATCATATCCATCATCAGCATCCACCATTTCACTTTTCTTTCCCTTGTCAGCATCATCCGATTGCTGGTCTGTCAAATGATGTCCATCTTGTGAGTGCCCAGCATTCTCCAAGGAAGCTTGATATTTGGCTTCATATTTTTTCAACTCATCACGTCCAGCTTCGTTGTATAAACCATTGCCGACATGATCCAATCCTTTTGAAAACGACTTCTTATCGCCTCTCTTCCCATCGAGAGGACTTTGCTCCTTATCCAAGTCACTATCTGGATTCTGCTCCAAATCCTCCTCATTGTAATCGTCATCCCTTCTCCTGTCATCCTTATCCCAATAACGAGAATCCCGGCCATGACTTACTGACCCATGTCCAAATTGGAGGACCTTCCCTTGTGTCCGTGTCACATTTGTAAGAAAATCTGAATCATTTTCGACGTCACCATCATCTTGAAAGTGATGATTATCTAACTCTGCAACAGCACACAGTGAAACTGTCTAAATATTGGAGAATATACTTCTAAAACAGAACTGGAAGATTTAGCCTAATTGTCCAAAACAATAAAAGAAGATACAGCTGAACACACTAGAACATCATATGCAGACTTTGCTTGTTCACACTGTTCCTTTAAATTTACATCCATAGTCAATCTTTTTTGAATTCTTGACTTTAACAGTTGATTCGAGCATCTAGCTTTACATTTATTTATCTATTTATTTATTTGTAACCCAAAAATCCCCGAGAGAATGCATGGTTTGAAACTTGGTAGATAATGGGCCTGCCCATCTACCTCAGGATTCGAACTCATGACATGCGCGTAATCCACACATCAAGTGCTATACTCTCACCACTAAACCAAATCCCTGGGGGCGCATCTAGTTTTGCATTTATTATGTTGTCATCTTTAATCCCAAATTTCTAAAAATGGATAAGGAAAGTTTCAAGAGATGCACAAATTCGAGATCATGAACCCAAATTCATAGATCATTCCAACTTTGCCAATTATTTGCTCACATATAATGACGTTGCTTCACAAACTCAAATTATACTTTACTTCTTACTTATTTAAAGTAAAACTCAATTCATACTTGGAAGACAGGATACTTCAACATAGTGACTCGCACAATTTGTGATGCAACCCAGAAGATAATATATCTCGTGCATATGTTGGGGCTTTAACTCCCACATAATATTAATACTCTCACATCCATTCTGCGGAACTCGCATTTCACTTTGTTGCTTATTTATTATCAAAGCAATCCTGTAACACTCTTCAATGTCAACCATCCTAATTTAATTATGTGTTATATTTTCATCTATGTCATTCTTACTGTTGAGCCTAGATATCTGAATAATCTGCACTTAGGTGCCATGATCCATGTAATCTTATTTTACCTTCATTTTTCTTGTGACTAAATTTGCCGTACATATACTTTAACTCACCATAAAAATTAAAACCCCTTACTCTCAAGAGTGCTTCTCCATAGTCCTAGCATCCGTTTGGTTCACTCGCGAGTTTTGTCAAGCAATACAGCATACTCTAATCATCGACATTTTCTTAGCATTTTGGTCGATTGTGAACATTCAACCTCATAATAAGGTCATAATATGGCATTCCTAACTCGGTGATACTTAAATGTAGTCTAATCTAAGAAACTATGACCAATAAAAAGAGTAATCTTCTTACTTCAGTTTAACTCAATTTCAACTGCCGAAAAAACAAACTACTTATAACAGCAGAAAAGGCCACATTATTTTACATTACCACTTTGGCACAAGTTGTTAACCCTCCAGTTCTGGTAAATAAATAAACTATGAAATATTACCAAGTTAGCCAACTCTCTCAATTTCAGAATCAAGCTGTAACCTTTTTCCATGTCTTCTACCGTTCTTTTCTTTTCCAATTTTTTGGTTGGTCATGAACTCTTAAACATTCAATGATTCTTCTTATTGGTCTAGTCTCAATTTTACCCAAGAACCTTAATTTAACTTCAGTTCAAAAAATTTTAAAACTAAAACTATCTTAAACACTGCGAAACCTCACAAAACTTAGGATTCCCATTTCCACAAGAATCCTCTAGAATATTCACTAACCAAAGACCAAAACTAACTAAAACCACAAAAACTCACAATACTTGGCATTCTCATTATAAGTACCCTAAATTTTCAACTACTTGAAAACCAAACAAACTAAAAATGCTAAACCCCACAAAATTAGCATTCCCATTTCTCAAATCATCAAGATTTCAAACAACCAAAACCAAAACTGCTGATAAGCACAAGCATTACCAAATCCCATTTCTAAAAAAATTCTCCGAATTTCTACTACCCAAAAATTGCAAACCGTTGTGAATTATACAAAAATCCCCTGAAATTACTTTTTTCATTTTCTTTTTGTTATAAGTTACCAGAATATTTACATTTACACACAACCAAGCAGAATAAACCATATCCTTTGGTACACTGCAGCAAGAAGAATCTCAGTATAGAACTAGAGCAAACCCCATATTATAATAGTCTAATGACGCCCCACCGGCCAACTTGCACTTCCACTTACCATCCAACAGCTTGCTACAGACCACAAGAACCAGGGCTGAATTTATAGGTTAAATTATGGGGCACGTGAACCCATGGTCTCTCCCAAAATGGTCCACTTGGTTGAATGTTGAGTTATTTACCTAGACAACTAGGGATTCATTCCCACTTAATACATCATTTAGTGGTGCACTCATGTTCTAGAAATCCTAGATATCCGGCCTACCGAGGCTAGACAAAATGAGCTCACACTGAGTGTTGTAGCTGGGATTTCAACCAACAAAACCTTTTGATCGTAGCACCTCCAGTAGGTCAATGCTTAGATAGCTAAAACTTTCAACTACCCAAAAAAACAAAAAGAGTTAATTATCAAAAACACACGTGAACTATTGCTTTTTCGCGAGTTTCACACCTCAACTATCAACTACTAATTCAGGTAAGAAAAGGGAACAACTAATAGTTAAAGTGTGTTTAAATACATAATAATGGTGATAGTTCAGGTAACATCTCATAGTTACATTAACTCATAGTAAATTACGCTAAAAGAAAAAGAAAAAATACCTCTATTTTGAGAAGTGAAATAGAAGAAAGCAGATACAGAAACAACAAAGGCAACGAATAGAATAACAATGATAGCACCAATCGAGATCTTGCGTGTATTCGACTTCAATCGACGGTGGTGATGATTTCGCGATTGCTGTTGATGATGCTTATTCGAGCGAATCCCTACAGATACATGATCCACCGATGCGACACCGTTCCGTACAACCTCACCACCATTATTAGTAATACCTAAAGCACCCCCCGATTGTCTGTACTGAGCCATTCGAGCATTGTAGGGGTATTATTGGGGGTTTTGTAGGATTTATGGGGGCAAAATGGAGATTTTTTTTGGTTACCGGAAAATGGTGGAGTGTAGATGTGGGAGAAGAACGGAGATCGGAGCGGTTTGTTTATTTCAATATATATTGAATAAACAATTTTTTATTTAGAAATTAATTAGAAACAATTTTTTTAATTTTATCCTTATTTAAATAAAAAAAATTACATAATCAAGAAATTATTAAAGAGCTACAGTAAATCCTCTATAAATAAATATCATGGGATATAGAATAATTTTTATTTTGTACATTATATTTCTTAAATTAAACAATTAATTTTTTTCGGCGTCGTTTTTATTCTAGCATCTTGTAAATTAAAAAATTCAATCATGTGATGCTGGAATTATTCGAACACTTAAGATTTTTTATCGACGTCGTTTTTATTCTAGCATCTTGGAAGGCTATGAGATGGGAGCAATAAAACCTGAAAAAAATTAATGTCCTGAATGCTATCAATTTTATTAATGCTGCTTGGAATATTGATGTGAAGGCCACAATTGTCGCAAATTGTTTTCGACATTACAAAATTCGATTCGAGGAAGGTATGCTTCAAGAAGAAGAAACCGGTGATGTTGAAGGCATTCAAAAATTAGAGGAAGCTATTTCTAATCTACATTATAGAAATGCCATGAATGTAGAGCAAATTCTGAATTATCCTAGTGAAAATGAAGCTTTAATGGAATCGCCTACGGACGAAGAAATTATTCAAGGTGTAATGAGTATGGAAGATGATGACAATCAAGATCCATATAATAGTAACGTTATACCACATGTTTCTCCAAAAGAAGTTTTTCTTGCCATAGAGACTTTGAAAAATTACTTGCTTCAAAATGAGAAGAATGTGCCAAATGTAGTTTATGCCCTCCAAAAAGTTAAAAATGAAATTGAGTTCAGTTCGCATGAAAAGAAGAGTCAATTGACTGTTATAGATACATATTTTAGGAAAGCATAAAATTTGAAATAAAAATTGTTTAGGAAGTGCTTTATTTTATGAATTATATATGTAATTTTCATACGTATTTAATGAATTATTATTTTATATTTTCAGTAGGCCTCAATGAATTTTTTTTAATTATTATCTTATGTTTTATCGAAGTTATTATTTTATCCCATTGGCCCAAGTCAGGATCGGAGAAAATTATTATTTAATCGAGGTTATTAATTTATCGAATATTCATTTATCGAGGTTTTATTGTACTTCCTTTTTCAAGCATTTGATTAAGAGTATTTTTTAGAAGTGAATAATTTTTTTAAGGATTGTGTTTAAACTAAAACACCACTTATTATAAACGGATTGACAAATGGAGTTAGAGATGACATTGGATCCTGGACCCCGTCCGGATCATGTGGATCCAGATCCGTTTTATAGGATATGGATCTTCAAAATTTGGACCCGACGGATCCGGATCGGACTCGGATCCATTTCTGACGGATCGGATATGGATCTGGATCTTGTATTTGAGATCCGTATCCGATCCAGATCCGACTCGTGGATCCGTTTTTTATTAAATATATTCATAACATAGAATGTAATTTTATAAGTATTTTCTTAAAATTGCTAAGCACATCCTTACAAGTTTAATTCTCAAAACAAGTTTAATTTATCCCCGCGTTAACTCAAAAACCAAAAAATAAAAAGGTAACTTCGATAATAAAATCAATGTTATATTAGTGAATGACTAACATCTCCATAGACAAGTATTTAAAATTATATTCACTTCATTTGTGAAGATTCCAAGCACATGCAAGTTCTGCATTGTGGAAATACTAATAAGCATTTTTCACAACTATTGTCATTGTCCAACATTTTCAATTAATAGCTCACAATCAAAACGAGACAACGAACAAAATATCTCATATGAACATTTCAAAATTGAAACACAGTAAACTGTTAGCTAAGTAAAAATCGTTTGTCAGTTCAAAAAAAAATTCTTAGCAAGGCAAATTTTTTTACATGTGGATCCAGATTCGATCCGTGGACCGGTGAATCCGATGGATCCGGATTTGGATATGATTTTTATAGACCCGACGGATTTGGATCCGGATCTGGATTTAGGTATAAAAAACGGATCTGAATCTGGATCTAGTAGGATCCGGTCCAGATCCGATCCATTGACATCCTTAAATGGAGTACTTAAATAGATAGAGAAAAGAGTTTTTGTTTTTGTTTATTTTTGGCATAGAAATATCTACTGAAAGAATAATTTATCTTTCACTAGCAAGTATGCCGACTCTCTGATGGAAAAGAGCCACTTTGTTCTTAAATTATTCTAATTGAAATAATTATTCAAACATTTGGAACTAAATGAAATTGAGTCTCTAGTCATTTTTAACTGATTATAAAGTATCCCTTACAATTTTTATTTGAGTAATAAAGAAAAAATTATAATTTTTTTAATGTTTAGAGTAAGTTTAACTTAAAATATACTTCCGAATAGTTTTCATCCTTTAGATTTATCAAGAATGAACAATTTTGGTTTCATCAAATATTTTAACAAATTTAGTTTATTAGATTTGAGTGAAATTATGGAAACAGATTTAATCATAAGTATCATCAAATTCTATAAACTACAATAAGAACAATTGCACTAGACACAAAAAATTCTCAAGAAAAAATGTACCCAACTCTAGGACCAAAAAAAGAAAACTACACCTCTAAATATTAGTTCCTGTTCTTTCAGAGATTCTATCAAATCTAATTGATAAAGTTTGTTCAATATTTGATAGAAACCAAAAAATATATTTTAAACAAATTTAAAGGACTAAAATTACTCAGAAGTATATTTAAGAAATTTACTTTAAACCTACCCAAATATAATAGACCATTTTTTGTTTCACGAGCGACAGATTTTGTGTTAAATTCTTAATCTTGCTTGCAAATTTCACATAATTCAATTTTCTTGAATTTTGGTTTTTATAGTTGTCCATGGATAAAAAGTTATGTAGAAACATCAATATACAGCTAAATCTAATATACGCTATAAGGAGATCGAATATATATAATCCTGAAATTGAGGAAAGTGTGATATGACACTTTTATTTAACTAAAGATCCTATTTAAGCATGAACTTGGATTGGATTGATGATAAAGTAAAATTTTGGGTCACGAACACTGATTCAATTGATGATGAAAAGGAGATTTCTTGATTCAGTTTTCCACCTTAAGCACACTAATTGTTATCATTTTCTTTTTTTTTGTTTTTCTCTCTCATTCTTTTTATTTAATTCACACTTTAAAAAAATCAAAGACACAACATTAAATAAATAATTATTTTTTAGAACTCCTGCTAAAAGATCTATGCGTCTCTATCATAATAATTCATTTATTTGTATGATGAAATAATTGTTTTTACTAACTCCTATTAGATAATCAAAAAGTCTATATCACTTCTTCCATAATTCCGTGGCCTTGTGTGTCGCTAAAGTTGATTCGATGAAAAGATCTAAAATAAGAAAAAGTGTGACACAAGTGATAAATATACAAAAGTGCTACTGTAGATTTTTTGTTTGAGTAATTGATTGTTGGGAGATTTTTCTCTTTATGGTACTTTATAAAGCAGTACGGGAAGTATTTAACTATTACAAGTATTCGAAAGGATAAACAAAGATTTCAATAATTCAAAAAATTTCAATAATTCAACATGGAATCTGAAATTACAATCGTTACACAAGTAAAAACTGGAAATTCCAGTTTTGTAGAAGACGGAAAAATGTAAATTGTTTTTTGAGTCGAGTGTAGCACTCTGTCCTTAAGACAATATTGCCCCGTATGTATCCTTTATACGTCCTGGACAATTTGTCTCCCAAGATAAAACAGCAATGGAACCCTTGAGCAAAGGAAACTCAAGAGCTACCGTGAAGAATATTGAGTAACGAAATGATGCTTGGAAGTTGTAGGAAGAAAACTATTTTGGTTGTGTATTTTCGTGCACTTTGTTTTGCTTTGCCTCTCTTATCGTTAACTCTTCTCGCCCAACAATGGTGTAAGGGGGTGTTTATATAGGAGAGTGATGGACTGTTTTATCGCTGAATCGCCTCCATAATAGCCAAATAATGGCCATTATGGAGGTAGTAAAGTCACCAACATAAATGGGAGAAAGACCAACGGATTTGACCATTATAGGAGGAGTAATTCAGCCAAAATAAATGGCTGAATTGAGTGCTTGGCATTTCTGTTTTTGACCGTCGAAATTCGATGTTCGGAAACTTCGGGGACCAAAGCGTACATCCGAAAGAATTCGGTCCAAACAAGACATCCGAAACTCCCGGGATCAAGCGTACTTCGGCAAAGTTTTCTCGGCCCAAAAAGATAATATCAGAAGACCCACAGCCCACAGCCCACAGCCCGTGAGCCCGAGAACCCGGGACGGGCGGGCGGCGGCGGCGCGCGTGTGATCTTTCCTCGAACCGAAGCACATCTAGGTCCTCCCTCCTTTAAACACATGGGATACCCTTGGGGTCCCAAACCCCAAACCAATTTCGAATCTTATATACACAACAATTCTTTCTTCCTCTACCGATGAGGGAGAATTACACACAATACCACACTTTCCATGCTTCAAACACCTTACTTCGTGAACCAATATCTCTTTCATTTCTCAATGAAATTTGACGATTCTTGGCCCTACGGTTATCTACGTACTTAGTAGATCATGCATGTGTGAAGAACCGGATTCTACAACATACGTTACACTAGTGTTTAAGCCGTTAAAGTTGGTCGGTCGCAACTCCCGCCAAAGGCAAATTTCCAACATTGATTTCCTCTTCGTATTTTTTGTTAGGTTTTGCAGTTTTTTCTTTAATTTTTTTCATGCGTGGCTTTTTAAATTTATTTGTCTATTTTAATTCTGAAAGTTATCTTTTGCACATGAACGTAATTTAAGACTGTTATCTCTTATTTTGAACGTTATTTTTATGTATAAGTAGTTTGAGAAAATAAACTTACATAATTTAATTTTACGTGTCATGAAGGTAATCATTGATAAAATAAAAACATAATGAACAAAGTTTACTAGTTTACTAGTTTAGGCCTAGAATATTCTCCAAATTTCCATTCATCAAACTCTCGCTACAGACTCGCAATTAGTAAAATTTTAATATAGTAGTTTTAATATTACAGAAACTATAATACCTTATTAAGGTCGTATGATTTTTACTTCGTCGTCCCTCAAAAATAAGTATTAACTCATATTCTTATCAAAAAGACTTCATTTGTTTGTGTGGTTTCCTTGCGACACTTTTTCTTGGTTCTTAATTTTCTCCCCCATTCCCCCCACTCTTTTTTTAAATATTTAAGTGCTTTAACTTTCAGATTAGATGAAACAAATAAAAAAAAGTTCCGGCCCTCCTCATCCTAAAACATGTAATAGAACTTGTTTGTGAGGTTGTTGTTGTCTCCTTTTTGTTTGAAGTATTATAAAAAGATTAGTTCGTAAATTTAATGAAGTTTTTCATGACGACACAAAATATATAAAAGATTAGTTCGTAAATTCAATGAAGTTTTTCATGGGCGACACAAAATATAGTCAAATTTCACTAATGCTGAAATATAACTAAATACATATTTGCAATTTGATGAGCTTAAACTATCTCAACTCTCAACACTTTAACATTCGATCTTTCTATATTCGCACATTAGATATTTAATTTAATTTTATTCTATGTGAGTATCGTATATATTTTTCTTTTCAGTTGACAACAAAAAGAAGTATCCTTTTCATAAATCTGAACTAATTTGTGAAGATTTTCAACCAAGAACAAGAATTTAATACCGTTCAGTATTCATTACTCGATCAAGAGAACAAATAAAAAGTTTGTTAAGGATGATATATTTACAATCTGTTAAAATGGCTAGTGACTCAATATCGTTGGTTACAAAGTTTTGTGGATGATATTGACCCATTCAAATAATTCAAATGCAAAATTGGTCATTTCTATTAGAACTGGAGTAACCATTACTGCGGAGAATATTCTTTAGTTACTTTACTAACGGTGAGAATATTTTTAGGTAAAAAATGAGAGAGGTAAGATTGACCCTTTTTTTTATTAGTTAGATCATCCTTTTTAGAGGATGTTTGCCCGTAAAACGGTACAGTTAAATTTGTATACATGGTCAAGGACATGCGAATCTCAAGTGACACATTAGATAGGAATTCTAGATGAATTCTACTGAAAACAAGTAATAATAAGACAAAGTAAAATAATGATTAGCCTGAGCCTTGTGACAGCTTCCGGGCAAAGCTACGATAACTTGTATGTAAGCACAGAAATCGAGAGAATATGAACAAGTATCTTGTAATAATTAGAATATGAAGATTTACAATGGAACAACATGTCCTATTTATACATGAGCTACACCGGTACACAACCCATGATATATACTCTCATTTATAGAAGAATGAATGTTATAATAATTGGACAATCAATATCTCAATAAATGCCATTAAAGCACCATTAGAAGACGTATGACCGATTTTAGTAACGGTCGTCCGTTGCAATTCAAATGACTCTCAACCTTATGTATTACCGGTACCAGTCATGCTTGTGTTGCTCCCGGTACCATGTGTATCTAGTTGGTAGTGCCTTAGGCTGACGTGGTCCTCACTCAGCACCGTGCTCCACGTGTCATACTATAATTTATAAAGTTGTCTTATACGAATTTTGTCCTATACAGAGAATTTTCCGAGTGTAATTGTCGTGTACCTGTTAAGTGGATTTGATCTCCCTACCGGACAAACCTAATACTTCGGTGGATAATTTGAATCGTAATTATTACAAAAATTGTCAAATGTCACATCCATTCAACGCTTCTGAAACGGCGGCAACTAAACCATCGCTCTGATCGACATGAACTGCAATAATGATGGTGCACATATTTTTACCTCCAAAATATTATAATTTTTACCATAAATAGGAGGCCAAATCTTTCACAAAGGCAACCACAAACTTTGCAAGGTTTCTTGAAAAAATTGCCTTCCTTTCTTCTTAAAAACCTATTTAATAATGTCCACCAAATCTTCTCATTCTCACTCATCTTAAGGCAATGACAACCCTCCAAGCCATTTTCACGGGAAATAATCCATTTTTTCTACAACTCAGAAAATCGACTTACACTCTACTGCTGTCAAAATTCTTCCTTCGGACTTTGACTTCTCAGGAGATCTCCGTGTTTAAAATAACTACGAACATTTCGAGAATTTTAAATCTAAAATAACAGGCAAGGTTCTTCTTGACGTCATAGAGGATTGTGGTTTTTCCTTTGACGTAGTTGTCAGAATAGTCGATCCTGTCGACCGAGTGCACTGTCATGTTGAAGGATTTCCATGACATATACTTATCCATTCACCATTGGTTTCAAACTTCCCATTCTAAAGATTATCGAGGACATTTGCTATCGATATAGGATTTTCTTAGGTCAAGTTGCTCCGCAAATTTGGAGATTAGTCTACTGCATTCTGATGTTAGCCAAAAATGCCAATGCTCCGTTCACGATCGACCACCTTTTCCTCCTCTATTACCCTAGGGGTTTACGAGGTGAAATTATCCATCTATATCCCCGAGGAATCCGCAACCTCATTAATACGGAATATGACTTCGATTGAGGTTGGTTGACCCGCTTTATTTTAATCAAGACCGACCAAATCTGTCAACCTTCTTCAGATCCTTCCCTGAAAGAGTGAAATCCTTCCCGTGAGTATTTTTTTCCCCTATAAACTTATTTGCTTGATTTTCCAAATAAAGGAAAATTCTTTTCTAATACAAGTGTTATAACTTTTCTGCCGTTTTAGTTGAGCCGCAACTGATTGATGGGATTTTTCAGTGGGTGGTAAGTCTTCTTCATGCCTCCCCCAACATCACTAGGTCATGGAAGAGTATTACCTCCGAGTGGTGGAAGGGAAAATACCACAGTAAGCTTTAGTCCTGACTTTTCCTTTTTATACGTGCTTCATTCCGAATTTCTTGGGACTCATTTTTAACATCTTTTCTTTATTCGCAGGGCTCCCAATACGAAAGTCTGCAACCCAAAAAATGCCATCTCGTGTGGCTGCTGTGTCGAACATCCTCCAGTGTGCTTCTAGCAACCGAAAATGGAAAGTTCGCAATGGGGTTCCCGAGACCCCTGTGGGAACTGGTTTCTGGATGAGAAACAGCCACCGACTCATGGAGGACTGAAAAGAGGCGCATGCGAAGGATAATGCAAGTTTGATGATGATGAGAAGGTGGCTAATGAAAGCACCGACCAAATCTTCTCATTCTCACTCATCTTAAGGCATTGAGTTTGCAAGAAACTCAGAGGGTATTCTTATGCACCAGAGGAAATATGCACTGGAGCTTATATCAGATATGGGGCTTGCAGGTGCAAAGCTTGCATCTTCTCCTATGTATATGAACCAAAAGTTCACAACTTGTGAATTTGACAGACATATGGCTACTGCATCATGTTCAGGTCCCATCTCAGTAGAAAATCCTAATTATGTGCTATCAGATCCTAGTGTTTACAGAAGACTGGTTGGAAGGCTATTATATTTGACAACTACCAGACCAGACATTGCATTTGTTATGCATTGCCTGAGTCAATTTATGCATGCACCTAAGAAGTCACACATGGAAGCTGGTCTCAGAATTGTCAGATATGTCAAGCAAGCACCAGGGCTAGGAATCTTAATGTCCAACACAAGTATTCATCAACTCAAAGTGTTTTGTGATGCAGATTGGGGGGCTTGTGTTAGTAGTAGGAGATCAGTTACTGGCTATCTGGTGATGCATGGCTCATCACCAATTTCATGAAAGTCAAAGAAGCAGGACACAGTTTCTAGGAGTTCTGCAGAGGCAGAATACAGGGCTATGGCAGCCTTAGTAGCAGAAGTGGTGTGGCTCACAAGCCTATTTCAAGATCTTGGTGTGGAGATTCAGACTCCAATACCAGTACACACAGATAACAAATATGCTATTCAGATTGCGGCTAATCCAGTGTTCCATGAAAGAACAAAGCACATTGATATTGATTGCCATTTTATCAGAGAGAAAATACAAGTAGGATTGATCAATACATTTTATTTGCCTTATATGGATCAACCATCTGATCTGCTTACAAAGGCCCTTGGTAGACAACAACATGATGTTTTACTTTCCAAGCTAGGAATGAATAACATCTTCATATCCTCTAGCTTGAGGGGGGTGGGGGTGTTGAAACATTAGGAAAATGTATTCTGGTGCCTTGAATAATTGAGATTGGTCCAAGTTGTTAAAAGAGATTAGTCCAAATTGTTAGAAAGGTAGTTAGTTTGTTACAAGATTAGTTACAAAGTTAGTTGGGTTGTTAGAGATAATTAACTAAAGATCATTAGAATATTCTATAAAGGATGATGTGTGTATATATACATTTGTATTGATATTTTCTGTAATAAGAAAACATTTCTCAAGTTCCACATACATTGACACACGAGTTCTCTCCTCTCTACCACAATCCCTCTTCTATTCTTCTTCCATTCCTCTTCTGTTCTTTCTTTTCTTATTCATTCTTCACTAATGCAGTAACTAGCACTGCTGCAACATGCTTTAATTCTGTAAATCAACATGTTTGCTCATTTTGTGTTGTCGTAGAGTCGGTGTACATATAATTATGATTGAAAACAACATCAGAAATTATAATTGATCCTTCACATAGAAAGTGCAAGAAATTTGCTCCCGCCGTCCCATAAAAGTGTCACCTTAGCTAAAAACTTTTGTTCCATAATAAGTGTATCTTAGAAAATTAAGATATAAATTGACTAGTTTTTACCTTTAGAAAAAAACGGACAGTAACATTTAATTGATGATTGTAAAAGCCACATAGTAACTTGGTATTGTGAATTGCCAATGTCAAAAGATTTACTACTTGTGCATGCTTTAATCATCAAGATAAAAAAATAATTTATTTATATTATATAGAGATAATTTGATATTAAATTTTTAATGTATGTGTTTTTTTATTAAAGTAACACTTGTTATTTGGAGAAGGAGAGAGTAATTTTCAACATGAAGTACGTCGAAGATGCGCTAGAAAGATGAATATCTTTGGGAACTTACATTAATAACCAAATTGGTTTGTTTATTACATACTGTTGGGAGTTTTTCTCTATGATACTTTATAAAGCAGTACGGGAAGTATTTAACTATTACAAGTATTCGAAAGGATAAACAAAGATTTCAATAATATTTTCGACTAGAAATCTGAAAATTACAATATAACAACAAAATTGAAATTACGATTTTGTTCAAGACCGAAAAAATGGAAAGCGGTTTATGCCGAGTCGAGTGTAGCACACTGTCCTTAAGACAATATTGCCCCGTATGTATCCTTTATACGTCTGGACAATTTGTCTCCCAAGATAAAACAGCAATGGAACCCTTGAGCAAAGGAAACTCAAGAGCTACCGTGAAGAATATTGAGTAACGAAATGATGCTTGAAAGTTGTAGGAAGAAAATTATTTCGGTTGTGTATTTTCGTGCAATCGTTTTTCAAAGCATCTGTTTATGTATTTTCGTGCATATGTCTTAGTGCTCAACAATGGTGTAAGGGGGTGTTTATATAGGTGAGGGAGGGGCTGAAAAATCGCCTCCATAATAGCCAAATAATGGCCATTATGGAGGTAGTAAAGCCACCAACATAAATGGTGAAAGACCAACTGTTTTGGCCATTATAGAGGAGTAATTCAGCCCAAAATAAATGGTGAATTGAGTGTTTGGCATTTCTGTTTTTGACCGTCGAAATTTCGATTTTTCGGAAACTTCGGGGACCAAACTCGTACATCTTGAAACTTCGGGGACCAAACCGCACATCCGAAAGAATTTCGGTCCAAATCGTATATCCGAAACTTCGGGATCAAACTGTACTTCTGGCAAAGTTTTCTGGCCCAAAAAGATAATATCAGAAGACCCACAACCCACAACCCACGCCCCGAGAACCCGAGAACCCGAGAACCCGAGAACCCGAGAACCCGAGAACCCGGAACCCGGAACCCGGAACTCGGAATCGGAACCGGACCGGACGGGACGGGCGGGCGGCGGCTGCGCGCGTGTGGTCTTTCCTCGAACCGAAGCACATCTAGGTCCTCCCTCCTTTAAACACATGGGATACCCCTTGGGGTCCCAAACCCCTAACCAATTTCGAATCTTATATACACAACAATTCTTTCTTCCTCTACCGATGAGGGAGAATTACACACAATACCACACTTTCCATGCTTCAAACACCTTACTTCGTGAACCAATATCTCTTTCATTTCTCAATGAAATTTGACGATTCTTGGCCCTACGGTTATCTACGTACTTAGTAGATCATGCATGTGTGAAGAACCGGATTCTCCAACATACGTTACACTAGTGTTTAAGCCGTTAAAGTTGGTCGGTCGCAACTCCCGCCAAAGGCAAATTTCCAACAATCCCCTCTTGAAAGAGATTTTGGCGCACTCACATGGTGTCTTTTCATTTCCAAAGCAATATTTCGGCGGACCGATGTTGCATAAGGAGAGGTAGCCTCGGCTTTGAACCTTCCATAGTTGAATACCATCGGACTTACTTACCGCGCGGTGAACGTGATGTCTTGAACCGTCGGTGTTTAGTGTAAGCCAAGACAACGGTACCAACACAACAAATTCCCTTACTCTCTTCTTCGTAATGTTTTGTCCGTTTTGGCCATAGACAACGTCTTGGATTCTTAAGTGCGTTCAATTTGAGGCGGCCCGTCCTCGCACTTAAATAGGTGGTCTCCTACAAGGTATCCCGCTATACCCCACTTCACAAGTGTTAGGAACCATTAAAAGTTTCCCAAAGACCTAACCTCAACCGTTGAGGATCATTACAGTTTTGAAAACTTAACCTTTACCCATACCGCAGAGATAGCACTTAACGTCTATCGCGGGAACGGCTTGGATTTGGTGTTTCTTTTCGAAATCACTATCCGAAGTGCTCATGCTTCGACCGAAGCGATCAACCGAACCTTTACAACTTAGTTTTCCCATTGAACCAAATTACCGGGATCTCCAGTTCGTAAGGTTGGGTTTCCACCGTATTGGTTCGTATATTTTGGGTTTTAAGCCCATTCCCTAGACAGAGTAACACTTGATTTCCGGGTAGTCCCTTAGTTTGTAAACAAGGAAGTGACACCCGTGATGATCAACCGCCATACGGTCTTATGTCTCCGACATCCCGACAGATATGTCCAGACGCCGTCATCCGTGTCCTTCCTAAAGCCGACCGGCTAGCCACGTGTAGAACCGCTGAAGGCACGGGTTTCTCCCAATAAGGGACGTCCTCTAATGAGTCGTGAAGTTACTCAACTTCTTTCATGCTTTGTATAAAGCGATAAACTCCGATACCATCATGAATCGGTCGATGCAAGTTTGCTTAGAGGATTTTCCAAGAACCACCATACACATTTACTTGTGGCTTTGGTGTTCTTCGATCCGGTGTCCAGTTTGCATCACCGTGTTCTCTCGTAACCGCTGGACATCCGAATACTATAATCCGTAGATAAGCGAATAATTCAGATATCGTCATATCCGACTTAACGCCTTCTATTGATCATGTATTAAGATCATCGGTGAACCTTAGTTCAACCGATCTGTTTGTTGGACGATACCGGGTCGGTTGTAGTGTGTACAATACATTGAACTACACGTGACCCGAGCATATCGCTCCTTGTCTATGGGTGCACCATGATTCCAATCGTTCTATGATTCATATCTATTGGTGGCTTCAACGAGACTCGTCAACTATCGACCAAATCTCCGTTAGATGTCTTAGAAATCCAATTCCTAAGATGTCATCTCGTGATACTCATATCTTTCATATCGAGACTTTGTTTCAATATGATTTTCACTCTAAGACCGTTGGTTTTCCCAACCGTTGGCTTTCTAACTTCGAGTCAATGTTTCGTGATCGATTCATTGTTTCGTTTTATCCGAGACTTTCGGGACCAAAATGTTAACATTTCGGGGACCAAAATGAAAGTTCGGAAGAAGCCCAACAGTTCAAAGAAACCAACCTCGATCCTCTTCTTCCAACTCTCCGATTGGGAAGGTCGTTTCAACACCCATGCCATGTAAGATTACAATGGCCCTGGATGTGAAGCTACTCATAGGGGAGCACTTTTTACAACCCAAAGGTTCTTTTCCGGAGGAAGATTAACCATTACACAAGTATGGTTCTATATATAGAATCTATTTCTCCCTTTAGCTTCTTTCCAAAGCAAAGCGTTTTTGGAGATAACAATTATTTGTTAATTGTTCATGGTTCATTATTAACCATACAAGCTAGAAGGACGGAACAAGTCTTTGTCCCCTTCTTTGCTCTGTCTCGGTTCAACATCTAGAATCCCCGAGTTCTGCAGATCCGGAATATTAAGTTCCGGACAACAAGAACTTTCGAACTTTAGATACGGAACGTCTAGTTCCGGACCAAAGCCCTCGCGGGTTCTTGTTAACCTTGAGCAATTACTCCTTTTTCCTATTTCAAGGAAAGTTATCTTCAATGAATTCAAAGATTCTTTGATGCCAAGAGGCGATCAACACTATCGTTATTTGCAGATCCAGTGGATATGCAATCTACAGTCTTAGGTCAAACTTGACCTGTTTCGGTAGCCCATCTTTTACCAAGCTACCCCTCGTAATTTGGGCATACAACTTCGCGCTTGGCTAACACCGTTAGACTGAGGTGAGTAATGAGCAGTCGTTTAATAAACGATGGTTCATATTCTCCCCTCTATCACTACGAATTTCTCAATCCGTAGGCTTAGTTAATTTTCAAATTCTTGCTTTGTAGCACTTATCCGCTTCAACAACTTCATCTTTGCTTTTCAACAAACAAAGGATTCCATACGTTGTACTATCATCAATGAAGATCACAACGTACTTGTCTCCCCCCTCTATTTTGTATAAACTTCAAATCACCAAGTAGGTGTGACTAAGTTCTAGAGGAGCGGTGCTTCTTTTGCTATTCCCTTGACGGAATTTGGAAATGTGATTTTGCCTCTTCATCTACCTCACATTTATTTTGAGGGTTTATGTCGGCAGAAGGCAACAATCTCAACATCGTTAGCTTTTGAATGACTTGCTATTTAACGTGTCTTAATCTATGATGACATAGATGCACGGATTACAAATATATCATTCATTCGGCTACAGACGTACTGTACCATTCTTAGTTATCACAGACCTGTTGGACTAGTCTCAAACCAGCTTGACCAACAGCGTCCCTTAAACCAAGTTAGGGATATGTATCACCTCATCTTAGAGTGATCTCATTCCCTGAAGTCCTATTGAGGACAATCTCTCCAACCCCTTCTACTTTAGAGGTGGCGTTGCTTCACATGAACAACCTCTTGCCCGTGGTTGGGGGGCGCAACCGGATCATATGTGATCTCGATACTCGGCCCACTCTAGTTGCTTTGGCAGACTGAGTGTCCAATTTCTTATCTGCCTTTCTTTAGGCCTTCAGATCATTTGAGACCTGGAAATACTGGCCCACCTTACTAGGTGTCCATTCCTTTTCTTATGAAATGAATTCTCGGCCCCACTCCGCCGCTCGGAGGCTTTATATGACCGAGTGTCCAATATCATCATATCAAAGGAAATTTTGGCCCACTCCGGCCGCCGGAGGCTTTGTATGATCGAGTGTCCAATATCATCCTATGAAGGATCTTCTGCCAAATAATATGACATGCTCAACGTCATTAACTTTTAGACTTCTTCCGTTATGATTGGTGCCCAGATAATTCTTGGCGCTTACTTAAGTGTGGTAACAGTTTTCGCACAGTTAGTGGATCTCTCTCCATCATATGTGCGAACATACTTTACACACTTTTAATTATTAAACTTAAAAGAACCGATCTTTTTAAGTCGTTTACAAAATCCAATCTTTAAACGGAAAGAAGAAGAGATTAAACTTCTGATTTTTAAAGCGTAAGGAATATAAATTAATTTTATATTCCTCCTTACTTTAATTTATTTTTAATCAGACATCATTTAATCTTTATTCTTGACAAGTAAGAAAAATACTTATCATTTAATCTTTATTCTTGACAAGTAAGAAAATACTTATCCCAATTTCGGATTCTGGCTCACTTCAGTCACTTCATCAGACTGAGTGTCCAATTCCTTCTCACCATTATTCAGATCTTTTGTCTGGGATAGATACAGGCCTTCTGCTGCAAGATAGAAGTACATCTTCAGTCTTCTCCTCTTGTCCCAGTTGACATCCTCAGGCTCTCGAGAGCGCTTCTTCCCACCAGTCTTGGTAGCGGTGACACCATGAACACGTTCATCATTGTCACTCTCTTCTACCAGAAAACCATTGCCATATCCAGATTTGGTCACACACTTTTTGACCGACATCTTTCGAACACTAATAGTAATACTATACAAATATTGTCTTAAGTTGTTGGGAGTTTTTCTCTATGGTACTTTATAAAGCAGTACGGGAAGTATTTAACTATTACAAGTATTCGAAAGGATAAACAAAGATTTCAATAATATTTTCGATTAGAAATCTGAAAATTACAATATAACAACAAAATTGAAATTACGATTTTGTTGAAGACTGAAAAATGGAAACTGGTTTATGCTGAGTCGAGTGTAGCACTCTGTCCTTAAGACAATATTGCCCCGTATGTATCCTTTATACGTCCTGGACAATTTGTCTCCCAAGATAAAACAACAATGGAACCCTTGAGCAAAGGAAACTCAAGAGCTACCGTGAAGAATATTGAGTAACGAAATGATGCTTGAAAGTTGTAGGAAGAAAATTATTTCGGTTGTGTATTTTCGTGCAATCGTTTTTCAAAGATCTGTTTATGTATTTTCGTGCATATGTCTTAGTGCTCAACAATGGTGTAAGGGGGTGTTTATATAGGTGAGGAGGGGCTGAAAATCGCCTCCATAATAGCCAAATAATGGCCATTATGGAGGTAGTAAAGCCACCAACATAAATGGTGAAAGACCAACCTGTTTTGGCCATTATAGAGGAGTAATTCACCCAAAATAAATGGCCGAATTGAGTGCTTGGCATTTGTTTTTGACCGTCGAAATTCGATTTTTCGGAAACTTCAGGGACCAAACCGTACGACCCCACGACCCCACGACCCCACGACCCCACGACCCCACGACCCCACGACCCCACGACCCCACGACCCCACGACCCCGAGACCCCGAGACCCCGAGACCCCGGACCCCGGACCCCGGGACCCCGGGACCCCGGGACCCGGGACCCCGGGACCCCGGACCCGGGACCCCGGGACCCCGGGACCCGGACCCCGGACCCGGGACCCCGGGACCCCGGGACCCCGGACCCGGGACCCCGGACCCCGGGACCCGGGACCCGGGACCCGGAACCCGGACCCCGAACCGGAACCCGGAACCCGAACCGGAACCCGGAACCGAACCGGAACCCGAACCGGACGGACGGGCGGGCGGGCGGCGCGGCGCGCGTGTGGTCTTTCCTCGAACCGAAGCACATCTAGGTCCTCCCTCCTTTAAACACATGGGATACCCCTTGGGGTCCCAAACCCCTAACCAATTTCGAATCTTATATACACAACAATTCTTTCTTCCTCTACCGATGAGGGAGAATTACACACAATACCACACTTTCCATGCTTCAAACACCTTACTTCGTGAACCAATATCTCTTTCATTTCTCAATGAAATTTGACGATTCTTGGCCCTACGGTTATCTACGTACTTAGTAGATCATGCATGTGTGAAGAACCGGATTCTACAACATACGTTACACTAGTGTTTAAGCCGTTAAAGTTGGTCGGTCGCAACTCCCGCCAAAGGCAAATTTCCAACACATACCAAATACCACTTTTTACATGGTTTATACAAAATATATATGTTGCTCATTCTTTTTTATAATTATGGTCTTCCAGCTAATTTACAAAAATGTTGGTCCACTCTTACCTGAGCTCAGCTGGAGTAGCTGTTTTCAAGATTTTCTCTGTTGCTCTTCTTTTTCCTGACAGACTGGAATCTAAGGTAGAATTCATAAATTCTAACTATTTATTGATTGATTGATTAGTTTTTTATTTATTTGTTTTGGAGTTCTGGGTGTTTTTTGGTAGGATTTTCCAATTGCTATCTGTAAATTATTGTGATTCATGTGAACCCTTTATGCCTTGGAAGCTCTACTTGTTGATTTTATCTCCAATTCGTTCTCATAGTTTGATAATTCCTGTATTTGTTGTGGGGGTGGGGGTGGGGGTGGGGGGGTGGGTTTAATGGCTTTTTTATCTCTCAAGGAATCTATCCGTTTTAGTTCGTCGCTTTGCGTATCTACTGATGTTTACCTTTTGTTTAAGCATCCTTATGTTTCTTATGTTTGGTCAGAGTTATTGTTTTCGAAGAGCATTGCTGTTTAAAGTCTTGTCCATTTTGATTTTGCTCTCTATTGACTGGATTTTTCTCTATTTTAGGGTAGTTGTTTAAGTGAAAGGTGGCTTTTGATAGTGTGTCCAGCATATGAAATTGGTACGGGTGAGATGAAAACAAGGTTTAATCTTGGTTATGTATTCCGAATAAAATTGTAACCATGAGGTACCCAGAATGGTAATACTTGGTGACATAATAAGAGTTGGACAAATGATCAAAGTAATTCCATCTCTAATAGTCCAAGAATGGAGGTCTTTGCAGTACTCTGAACCATTCATGAACTTTGCAGTGAAAATGGTTATAATGCGAGTTAGGTAGAATGTAGTGTAATGATATACAAAGAAGAATCGACACCAAGCAAATGCTGATTGAGTTTGAGTTATTTGACATGTGAGTTTTCGTGAAAAAATGAGTTGCAGAACCTTGTACTGAGAGAAATTAAGTATTACTACTTGACATCAAATTAGAACAAATGTTTGTATGACAAGTGGTTACTAAAAAAAGAAGAAAGAAAATGGGGGAATCGACTTGTCTTGATTGCAAATAAAAATAGTAATGTTGCAGTACTACATGAAGAAGATTAGTTGTATAAAGGTTGGGATAAAGGAAGCTCATTTGGAAAACCAAATTACCACCTAAAGTCTCTTGTTTCTGTTGGGTCACTCTGAATTGGGGTTGTTTAACTCTGGACAATCTCAAGAAGAGGAAATTCTATTGGAAATTTGCCTTTGGTGGGGAGGTTGCGTCCACACATATTTAATGACTTAAACACTAGGGTTCCGCATGTTGGAGGCTTTGTCTCTTCACACGTGCATAATCTACTAAGTGAGTAGATGACCGTAGGGCCAAGGATCGTCAAATTTCGTTAAGAAATGAAAGAGATATTGGTCCACGAAGTAAGGTGTTTGAGGCATGGAAATATGGTGTGGGACAAATCTACCACATCAGTGGGAAAAAGAAGAATTGTTCTCTTTATAAGCCTAAAAAATGGATAAGGGTTTGGGACCCCAAGGGGTAATCCATGCGTTTGAAGGAGGGAGGACCTAGGTGTGCTTGGGCTCGAGGCTAGCCCCACGCGCGCCGCCGCCCGCCGGTCCGGGCTCGGGTCTCGGGCTTCGGGGCTTCTTCTAACATTATCTTTTGGACCCCAAACTGTTTAGTATTTACAGTTTGGTTCCTGGAGTTTCAGAAAGCCAACAGTTTTGGCATTATGGCCATGAATACCCATGATTACACCTCTTAATCACCTCTCCTCCTCCTAAACACTATATAAACTTCTAAAATAGATTTGAGGTATATAAAATAGAGAAAGAGAGAGGATGAAAAACAAGAGAAAATTTGTCCAAAAGTGAGCAACAAAAACAGAAACTCTTCCTTCCTTTTTCCTCTAAATCAGCAAGTCGTTTCGTGTTTGTTTTCTTCGTCAGAATCAACCTATTTGCTTTGTAGTGTTGATTAGTTGTTGTTTTACCTTGGGAGACTATTACCCGCAAACGTAAAAGCATATATACGGGGCAATCTTGTCTTAAAGACAGAGAGTCATCTCTCGACTCAGCCACCGTTGTAACAATCCAGATTTAGTGTTTCTTGATTTCAGGTTAACAAGATTCAGGACTCAACAAGCTTGCAGCAGTTCTAAATTTTGGTTGTTTGTTCATCCTTTCGAACACTTGTAATATATATTTACTTCCCGTACTGCAATTATATCCAACAAATTCCACCTAGCTAATAGATGTTACATGTGCCATTGCAACTCGGAGTCCATTAACCACCTGTTCTTACAATGTCCAGTTGCTGCAGATGTGTGGAATATGTTCCTCTCTCTTTTTGGGTTGCAATGGCCTATGCCTCGCACTGTTAGGGAAGTTTTTGTCTGTTGGAGTTCTTGGAAAGTTGGGAAGGCCATCAAAAGAATCTGGTCTATGGTCCCTGCTTGTATTTTGTGGTGCTTATGGTTGGAAAGGAACCAAAGATGTTTTGATGGTATTGCAACTTCCAGTTCCAATCTCAAGGCCAGATGCCTAACTACTCTTTTTAGCTGGGTTAATCTTACCCCTGTAAATAACCCATGCTCTTTTTTGAATTTTATTAGCTCTTTAGTCTTATGATAGGCCCTTGGATTTGTCAGCTCTTTAGACTCATCATAGGTTTCTTGTCATCTTTGTATGAGCTGATATTCCCTCCTCTTTTGTAACTATGCATCTCCTTGATGCCTTTGTGATTATAAAACACTTCATCAAAAAAAAAATGAAGTGGTAATTTGTCGCAAAAGATTGTCTCGGTAATGTGGACACGATTACCAATTCTGTATGTTAGATTTCTTCATTCTAAGTACCTGATTGTAGTTGCTGCAATATCATGATACAATAATGGTTTGAGTTGTTATCATGGCATTTATGGTAGAAGGTTATTTTATTTTATGGTGGGCCCTGACGTTACTTTTCAAACAAATACTGTAGTTGTTTTATACTCTATTTGCTATAAGCAAGATAGAGGTTTTGGATTTAGATTGTTTTATGGTGTGAAAATTTCAGTTTCTGAGTGCATTTATGAAGTACCACATCCTTACATGTTCCTACCATTGTCCTTTAAATGGGATGTGAAAAGTTTCGACGTTTCTTTTGGGTCTTGGAATGTTCTCTATATCACTCTTTCAACCTGTGCTTTATGGTGCAGGGATGCTAGGAAAATCATTTGCTACTCCTTTGCTGACCTTTAATTCTACGTCATGCTTCTGCTCTCCTGGTGTGAGTATAACTTCTGCCTTACAATTTTCTTGTCTTTTGTATTTTGGTAGAAGCCGTTGAGTGGTTAGTTTTTTTTCAAGGGGTTGCATTTAATCTCAAGATCCCTGAGTTAGATTCTCTACCTTTTGGTATACTGCTTGTATACCAGAGATATTTTCATTATTGATAAAATTGTTTACCTTATCAAAAAGGATTCATATGTTATGGCCGGGGCCACTAGATCCAAATATCTAATCTCTTGATGTTCTATTTCATTCTTTATTGTCCGTCCTATTTTATGTGATGGTACTTGATGGATACACCAGAAACAACCTCTTTAACTCCCAAGGTAGGGGTAAGGTTTGCGTACACTCTACCCTCCTCAGACCCTACTTTGTGGGATTTCACTGGGTATCTTGTTGTTGTTGTTGTTGTTGGTACTTATGGATACAGAGTATACATTGTTAAATTGACTTAAATTATATATTAGTACGCCATCAGTCTCAAAATAGTTGGTGTGCTTTTCCTTTACACTCCTCTTGAGAAAGTATTAGTAAGGGTAGCATTTTGACTATTTTTCCCTTTTAAAATATTTCACCATGTTATCGTTCCTCAATAAATATTTATTATATATCTGTTGCTGCATTTGCTTTGTATCTTGCTATTTTGCTGTCTATTTTCTTATAATCTTGCGTCGGATACCTCTCTTTTGGGCCGAGGGTCTATCGGAAACAACCTCTCTACCCCACAAAGGTAGGGTAAGGTCTGTGTACATCCTACCCTCCCCTGACTCCATTTATGGAATTACATCGGGTATGTTGTTGTTATTATTGATTGTGTGACCATCTGATCTAAAAGCTTAAGCTGTTAGATAGAACACACTTTTAATATTATATTCTCAACACGCCCCCTCACGTGCTGGCCTAATTTTTTTTTCATGGTCCAAGCACGTGGAAATTCTTTTTGAGAATGGGTGGCGGCGGTGAGGTTCTCAACAGTTATATCTATGCTAACTCCATCAATGATGTACTCCATCTCAAATGTTGTTATTAGTACAAAGGGTAAAATGAGAAAAGACTACTTAATTTTGTCTTGGTTTTCTAAAATGACAAGTATTTTGATACAAATATTTTTAGTAAGGACGACAAGTATTTTAAGATGAGGGAAGTAGTAAGCAGTCCTTCAGGTGACATCCGGTAACATTTTCTTATATATTAGTAGTAATGAGAGCATATGACAATGTCGGTTGAAAATTGGACAGAGAAAACATCACATGAAAGGTAATAGATAAATAAATTTAATATCTTGAAAGTTTAGAATAATTGTATGATGGAGCAACCAAGGGTGGGGTCTAGTTGTCAATAAAGTAGATGAAGATCATAGGAGAGTAGGGTTCAAATTTCAGTAGAGACAAAAAACTATGTGATTACTTCCCGTTTTGATGAGCAGAATTACCGCGGTACCTGTAGTGGGAGATAGCAGGTATCTGGTTGAATAGTCAAGGTGCGCCTAGTGGTTCGGACGTACAAGAGAAAGTATTAATGGTATGGAGTCAAATAATTTGAAATATACAAAATTGAAAGAGTGTCTTATAAATTGGAATAGAGAGAGTGTTTTGTTTTTTCATTTGTTAAATTATTAATTAACTAATTTTCTCTTTGTTATCTCTGGTAGTTGTGACTTACAAACTCTGTGAACTTGTGATGTTACAAAATCTTCAGCTAGTCAATGATGGGTGAACACCTATATCATCTATGAAATAAAATATAGGGAAGGAGCATTCTTTTTGGTTTGAAAAGCAGTTGAATAGAACAGAAAAAATATGAAAAGGATATTTATTGCCGACCCTTAATTGATTGATGGATCAATAGATGGTTTTAGATTTGAATCTTGGAAAGGCTGCATGCTGTTAAGTTGAAAAAGAATTGTTGGCCTTGCATTTTGAAACCAATCTATGAGGCTTGAAGTTTGTCCAGCCATTAGTTATGATTCTGTCTAAGCAAAGATCCTTAGGCAGACAACAACAACAACAACAACAACAACAGTGAAGTCCCACAACGTGGGGTCTGGAGAGGGTAGAGTGTACGCAGACCATACCTTTACCTTGGTAAGTAGAGAGACTGTTTCCGAAAGACCTTCGGCTCAAGACAAAGCATAGGCACAAGCAAAGCAAGAGAAACGGTCAGACCCGGACAAGAAATTTAAAGCAGTATGAAAATGATGGTAACAAAAGCGAATAAGTCATGATAAAGCATTCTGAAAAAAGAAGCAGTAACTAACACAGATAAATAAGATAAACAAAGTACACGAAAGAACATACATCAGCAGAAATCAAATGACAGGGGACTATAAAACAATAATGCGCCTACTAGTATGATAGACTAATTTACCTGCGTTAGGCCGACAGTGAAGGTTAATTTTATACCGGTGTCGTTGATGATCTTATGAGGAAGGGTTAATTGAGGATTCATATATCCGACCCAACTAGTTTACAATCTAGGAATGTTTTTTTTTTTGTTAATGATAAATCATTCTTATCTTACATGATATTCAGTCTTCTTTATGACCCCAATATACTCTCTGGTGAAAAAATTGCTCATAATTTCTTTTGCTTCCTCAACAGTGTGATTCCGGATCAACAGCAGCAAACAATCTAGTAGGGTATGTAGATTGCTCGAATAGCATTACATCTAATGTCACTAGGAGATCTTGGACGTCCAATTATCCATCCAAGAAATGGACGTTGCTTTCAACCGCTATTGACAATATAGCATTAACCGAAGAAGAGAAGAAAACATGGAACGATAGCAGACAAGCTCTTTCTGCATTGAAATTTAGCCCAGAGGAAGAAGACAAAATATTAGGAAAAGCATTTGGCCACATACATTCTCCTTACTGGTATGAAGAACAGAAGAAAGAGGTTCCACGACTAGAAGTTGTGAACGAGATATTGGATTATCTTAGGAGTTTAAGCCTTAACGATGATGATCTCACTAAAGTTCTCAAGAAATTCCCAGAAGTTCTTGGATGTAGCCTTGAAGACGAAATGAAAAACAATGTCGAGATTTTGGCAAAGCAATGGGGAATTGAAGGCAAAACTCTGAGAAATTTGCTTCTTCGAAATCCAAAAGTTTTAGGCTACAACGTCGATTGCAAAAGTGATTGTGTGGCTAAATGCACTTGCTGTTGGGCTCGGTTCTAGCTGCATTCTTGTTTTTCATTCTCTTTGTTTTCTTTATGTATAATGTTTCACACGGTATCATTCTTCAACCGTTGTATCTAATTATAATATAGATGATAATGAGAAACAAGTGGTGATTTAATGTGCAGAGCCAGATCACTCCCAATGCTTCCTTTGTTTGGAGCTGATGCTAGTAATATTCCTCCAGTCCTTGTTTCTATGATACATGAAAACTACTGTTCTAAACAATTTTTAATTGTTCATAGTGGAAGAGCTATTTCCCTTCTTTTTGTAAATATACAAAACAGCAAACAAAGGAAAAGGAAAAGGAAAGAAAAGAAAAGGAAAACTGCACCATCCTTGGAGAAAATACTGGAATCTAGGAAGTATATGTTGGAAATTTACTAATGAGGAATTAAGTTTATCCCATTATTTATAACTCGAACAATTGGGCCCCGCACGTCGAAAATATCATTTCTACACACGTGCAATCTTAGTGTCAAATATCGTAAATTTCGTTAATGAAAGAGATATTGGTACGTAAGTGAAATGTTTGAGACATAGAAAGATAGATGGTTATTTGCTAAATGACAAGTGTTCCACGTTGGTAAACGAAGGAAGGATTATGCGAAGTGTAAGATGGTACGGGTCGAAAAGGGCCGCAGAGCCGAGAAGGGCCGCGACGCCCCCATCGCAGCGCCGGAGTGGCAATGAGTTATGTGTCGAATTAGCGCCGCGACGCTAATGTGGCAGAGCCGCGGCGCTTCATGGGCAGGAACTGCTCGACGGAATCCCAAAAGTCTTGGCTGTTGAGGGAGTTTCAATGACATTGAATCCACCCAATAATGGCCATTACTTGGACCATTATGTTGCTGCATTACTTGGGGGTTAAATGTCATCCATTACATGACAATTGATTGCCATTGTGGGACACTTGAAGAGGCCATCTTGCACACCTATAAATTGAGGCTTTGGCTCAATTCTATAGAAGAACATATATGAACAGAAAAACAAGTTCACAACACCACAAAGAGATCAGATTTTCCTGATAGCAATCCTTCTCTTAGAAATTTTCATTATTCGTGTTCTTCGCTGAGATAATTTGTGTAGGCTTTGCACACTTGATAGTTTGTTGTTTCATCTTGGGAGACTATTGTCCACACTTTTGTAAAGCCTATATACGGGGGCAATCTTGTCTTAAAGACAGAGAGCCATCTCTCGACTCAGCCTAGTTGTGATTTATCTAATTGGTTGCTAAGTGTTTCAGGTGTTAACTTAACAGACGAAAGACTCTAACCATTCATATTCTCAGTGGATCTACAAGCCACGAGTGTAGCAGTTCATGTTCTTGTATTTCCGAATACAAGTTCTATATTTGAAGTTTCATTCAAGATCAAGATATTGACAACTTGTTGTTGTCCTAATTGTTGTTTATCCTTTCGATCACTGTAATAATTATTTACTATTCCCGTTGTTGCTTTACATATTCCAACAATTTTAAGACAAGATTGTATTAGTGATTCGAAAGATGTTGGTCGACAAGTGTGTGATCAAATCTGGTTGTGGTTTTCTTCTTGAAAACAGTTATGTTGAGAGTTTTGCTAATAGTTCAAACCTCAACCGTGCTTTCAAGATTGGGCCTAGTTATGGTTCTCTCTTTAACGACAGTTACAAATCTGTTTCCGTCAAAGAAGAGATCTCTGAATCTGATGCTGAGCTTCAAGATACTGCTGATAGTCATGCTAGTACGACTAAAGATCAAGGACGAGTTGATGTCACCGCTCCCGAGGGTGGTAGAAACAAGCGCTCACGAGAGGCTGATGATGTCAACTGGGACAAGAGGAGAAGACTGAAGATGATGTTCTATCATATAGCAAAAGTATTATATCTGTCCCAGGCAAAGGATCCGAATTATGGTAAGGAGGATTTGGACACTTAGTCTAACTGAAGTGGGCCAGAATCCAAAAGGTCTAAGTTAATCCTTCATTATCAAGAAAATGTTTAGTTAATGTCTGAATAAAAGTGTGTAAAGCGAGGCTGGGAATATGAAAGTGTTTTTCATTAAAAACTTATATTCCATACACTCTAAAATCAGATATTGAATCTCATTCCTTCCCGGTTAAAGATTGGACTATTTGTAAACAAAACTTAAAAGATCCGTTCTTTTGAGTGTAATTATTAAAAGTGTGTAAAGTATGTTCGCACATACGAAGGAAAGAGATTCACTGACTGTGCGAAAACTGTTACCACTCTTAAGTAAGCGCTAGGGAATTCCCTGGGCACCAATCACAAGGGAAGAAGACTAAAAGATAATGACTTATCTTAAGACATTGAACCTGTCACACTATTTGACAGAAGATCATTTATTTGATAGAATAATATTGGACACTCAGTCGTACAAAGTCTACGAGCGACTAGAGTGGGCCATAATACATTTGATAAGATGATATTGGACACTCAGTCGTACAAAGCCTACGAGCGACTGGAATGGACCAGAATTCAGTTGACAGAAAAGTAATGGACACCTAGTGAGGTGGGCCAGAGTTTTCCAGGTCTTAAATGATCTGAAGGCCAAAAGAAAGGCAGAAAAGTAATTGAACACTCAGTTTGCCAAAGCAACTGGAGTGGGACAGAGTATCCAGATCACATACAATCCGGTTACGCCCTAACCACGGGCAAGATGTTGTTCATGTGAAGTAACGCCACCTCTAAAGTAGAAGGGGTTGGAGAGGTTGTCCTCAATAGGACTTCAGGGAATGGGATCACTCTAAAATGAGGTGATACATGTCTCAAACTTGGTTTAAGGGACGTTATTGGTCAAGCTGGTTTGGGACTAGTCCAAGAGGTCTGTAATAACTAAGAATGGTACAGAATGTCTGTAGCTAGATGAATAATATATTTGTAATTCGTGCATCTATGCCATCATAGATTAAGACATGTTAAATAGAAAGTCATTCAAAAGCTAACGAAGTTGAGATTGTTGCCTTCTGTCGACATAAACCCTCAAAATGATTGTGAGGTAGGCGAAGAGGCAAAATCACCTTTCCATTCTGTAAAAGGAATAGCGAAAGAAGCACCGCTCCTCTAGAGCTTAGTCACACCTACATAGGTGATTTGAAGTTTATACAAAATAGAGGGGAGAGACAAGTATTTTGTGACCTTCGTTGATGATGGTACAACGTATTGCATCCTTTGTTTGTAGAAAAGCAAATATGAAGTTGTTGAAGCGGATAAGCGCCACAAAGCAGAAGTTGAAGATCAACTAAGCCTACGGATTGAGGAATTCATAGTGATAGAGGGGGAGAATGTGAAACATCGTTCATTAAACGACTACACATTACTCATCTTAGTCTAACGGTGTTAACCAAGAGCAAATCCATACACCCAAAATATGTGGGGCAAGGCGATCCTTACCGCTAATGCGATTCTCAACAGAACTACGCATAAGGATAAGGATAACTCTCCGTGTGAAACATGAAAAAGATCTCACATACAAATATTGTGATGTGGGGTGGCTTGGTAGAGGTTGGAATACCGAAATAGGTCTAGTTAGACCTAAGACTGTAAATTGCATATCCACTGGATCTGCAAATAACAGTAGTGCTTATCGCCTCGTGGTGTCAAATAATGTTGAATTCTTTGAAGATAACTTTCCTTGAGAAGGAAAAAAAAGTAATTGCTCGGGGTTAACAAGAACCCGCGAGTGTCTGACTGTCCGGAACCAGATGTTCCGGAGCTACAGGACTCGAAAGTTGCTGATTATCCAAAACTTAATATTTCAGATCTACAAAACTTAGGGATTCTAAATGTTGAACCGAGACGGAGCAAAGAGGGGACAAATACTTGTTCCAAGCCTTCTAGCTTGTATGGTTGAGAACGAACCATGGACAATTAACAAATAATTGTCATCTCCAGAAGCGCTGCTTTGGAAAGAAGCTACAAATAGAGAAATAGATTCCATCATTTAGAACCATACTTGTATAATGGTTTATCTTCCTCAGGAAAAAGAACCTCTGGGTTGTAAAAGTGGATACTTAAAATTGAGTACAAAGTAGATGGATCTACTGACGAGTATAAGGCCTCGGCCACTTGTACATGTGCTTCCCTGTGAATAGCTTAACATCCAGGGCCATTGTAGTCTTGCGTGACATGGATGTTGAAACAACCTTCCTAACCGGAGAGTTGGAAGGGGAGGATCAGAGTTGGTTTGCTGGACTGTTGGGTTTCTTTCCGAACTTTCTTTTTGGTCCCTGAAATGTTTACATTTTGGTCCTTGAAGTTTAAGATAAAACAGAAATAATGAATCTGACAACAGAAATATTGACTCTGAAGTTAGAAAGCCAACAGTTGGGAATACCAGCAGTCTGAAAATGGAAGTCATATTGAAACAAAAGTCTCGATATGAAAGATATGGGTATCACAGATGACATCTTAGGAATTGAGATTTCTAAGACATCTAACGGGCTGGTCTAACTCCAAACTTAGTTATGAGATAGTTGACAGTCTCGTTAAAGCCACCAATGGATATGAATCATAGAACTGATTGGAATCATGGTGCACCCATATACAATGAGCGATATGTGTAGGTCACATGTAGTTCAATGTATTGTACACACTACAACCGACATGGTATCGGCCTACAAAGCAGATCAGTTGAAATAAGGTTCACTCGTGATTCTGGAAATGATCGATAGAAGGCGTTAAGTCGGATATGACGATATCTGAAATATTCGTTTATCTATGGATTATGGTATTCTGGATGTCCAGCGGTTCTGGGAGAACACAGTGATGCAAACTGGACATCAGATATGAAAAACACCAAAGCCACAAGTAAATATGTATGGTGGGTCTTGGAAAATCCTCTAAGCAAACTTGGATCGGCCGATTCATCGGGGTTTATCGCTTTAAACAAAGCATGAAAGAAGTTGAGTAACTTCACGACTCCTTAGAGGACGTCACTTATTGGGAGAAACTCGTGCCTTCAGCAGTTATACACTGTGGCTAGCCGGTCGGCTTCAGAAAGGGCACATATGACGACGTCTGGACATATCTGTCGGATCTGTCGGAGACATGAGACCGTATGACAGTTGATCATCACGGGTGTCACTTCCTTGATTACTAATCAAAGGATATAGCATACCCTTTAACTAAGGCACTACCCGAAGATCAAGAGTTCTGCCTGTCTACGGGGATGAGCTTAAAAACCCAAACAATACGAACTTTTGCGGTGGTAATTCAACCATACTGACTAGAGATACCAAGAATTTGGTTCAATGGGAAAACTAAGCTGCAAAAGGTTTAGTTGAGCGCTTCGGTGGAAGCAAGAGCACTTCAGATTATGATTTCTATTAAGAAACATGAATCCAAAGTCGTTCCCACGATAGACATTAAAGTGCTACATGCATGGTGGGTAAAGGTTAAGCTTCCAAACCTTTAACGGTCCTCAAACGGTTGAGGTTAAGGTTGGGGAAACTCTTAATAATTTCTAACACTTGTGAAGTGGGGTATTGTAGGATACCTTGTAGGAGATCACCTATTTAAGTGCGAGGACATGCCGCCTCAAAGGAACGCACTTAAAAATCCAAGTGTGTCCATGGCCACAACGGACAGAACAAAAGAAGAAACGAATAAATGAGAGGTATTGTGTTGGTACCGTTGTCTTGGCTTACATTAAACATTGACGGTTCACGACATCACGTTCACCGCGCAGTAAGTAAGTCCGATGGTATTCAACTAGAGAAGGTTCAAAGCGTAAGCTACCTCTCCTGATGCAATATCTTTTCGCTGAAAGATTGGTGAAAGTAGGCACATTGTGTGTGCGCCAAAATCTCTTTTAAAAGGGGATTGTTGGAAATTTACTAATGTGGAATTAAGTTTATCCCATTATTTATGACTCGAACAATTGGGCCCCGCACGTCGAAAATATCATTTCCACACACGTGCAATCTTAGTGCCAAGTATCGTAAATTTCGTTAATGAAAGAGATATTTTTACGTAAGTGAAATGTTTGAGACATAGAATGATGGATGGTTATTTGCTAAATGACAAGTGTTCCACGTTGTTAAACGAAGGAAGGATTGTGCGAAGTGTAAGATGGTACGAGTCGAAAAGGGCTGCGGAGCCGAGAAGGGCCGCGACGCCCCCCTGGCAGCGCCGGAGTGACAGTGAGTTCTGTGTCGAATTAGCGTCGCGATGCTAATGTGGCAGATCTGCGGCGCTTCATGGGCAGTGACTGCTCGACGGAATCCCAAAAGTCTTGGCTGTTGAGGGAGTTTCAATGACATTGAATCCACCCAATAATGGCCATTACTTGGACCATTATGTTGCTGCATTACTTGGGGGTTAAATGTCATCCATTACATGACAATTGATTGCCATTGTGGGACACTTGAAGAGGCCATCTTGCACACCTATAAATTGAGGCTTTGGCTCAATTCTATAGAAGAACATTTATGAACAGAAAAACAAGTTCACAACACCACAAAGAGATCAGATTTTCCTGATAGCAATCCTTTTCTTAGCAATTTTCATTATTCGTGTTCTTCGCTGAGATAATTTGTGTAGGCTTTGCACACTTGATAGTTTGTTGTTTCATCTTGGGAGACTATTGTCCACACTTTTGTAAAGCCTATATACGGGGGCAATCTTGTCTTAAAGACAGAGAGCCATCTCTCGACTCAGCCTAGTTGTGATTTATCTAATTGGTTGCTAAGTGTTTCAGGTGTTAACTTAACAGACGAAAGACTCTAACCATTCATATTCTCAGTGGATCTACAAGCCACGAGTGTAGCAGTTCATGTTCTTGTATTTCCGAATACAAGTTCTATATTTGAAGTTTCATTCAAGATCAAGATATTGACAACTTGTTGTTGTCCTAATTGTTGTTTATCCTTTTGATCATTGTAATAGTTATTTGCTATTCCTGTTGTTGCTTTACATATTCCAACAGTATATAATGCATGCAAACTCTAATCAGGATACTCTTACTATAAGAATGAATGCTATGGTTGTGCAGGGCAGATTCTCTATTAAGAAGCTTTACGTTTCTCTTTTGCGCCAATACCAAAAAGTGTCCTGGAAGAATATCACTCTCCAACAAAACATCCACCCAAGGCATAAGTTTACTTTGTGGTTAGCTGCTTGGGGAAAATTAGCCACTGTTGACAGATTGCAAAGATTTGGAATCCAAGTACCTATGGAATGTGTGTTTTGTGACTCTGCTGTAGAAACTTTGGAGCATCTGTTGTTTGCCTGTCCTGTTACACAGAGCTTATGGTGCAGATCATTACTTTGGTTGGAGCTTCAAAGATCTATTGGCATCTGGCAAGAGGGACTTCAATGGACATGTTAGGTGGGCAAGAAGGAAGACAGGGGCAAAGGGGCAATAATCAGTTGTGTTTTTGCAATGGTTGTTTCCATCATTTGGAGAGAAAGGAACAATATGAGGTTCATGTTGGCCATTTCAATTGTGATAGACTGTGTAGAGAGACTGCACTCCACATCCACATTAGAGGAAGGGAGCACTGGCTGAGCTGAACAACATGCTTTGACCTGAAAGCTGGCTGGATTGTGATGCTATAAGTTAATTTTTTATGCTTTTCTGTTTTTTTTGAGTTTTTATCTGTAGAGTGCGACAATGACTGTAATAGAATGCTAAGGATAGAGTAGTTTCTGTTTTTCTGAAAAGATGTATTTTCTTTTTTTGAGAAGTAGGTGGTCAGCTACTGCTTGGTTATGTAACACTTTGGTATCAATAAAAAAGAAAAGGAGTGAAGAAAAAGGAATAGGGAAAATGAAGAGAAGAGAACGGTTATTAGGTTCACTTTCTCTCTTCCTTCCATTTCCTTTCCTCATTTCCCAAACAACTGAGGAAAGGGATTTATATATGTTTGGTAATCCTGAAAATCCAGATTTAGCATAGAAGTAAACTTCGTCCAGTTCTGTAATCCAAATTTGACAAATGTTAAGACCTATTTGTTGTATCAACTTCAATCCAAATTTTAGTTTGTTCTTAAAATGATAACTTTCTTCATAAGAAGACATCATTTACTTATTCTGTTTACTCTACTGAATTATCATAATTTTTTAGTTTTCACTCATGGTAATCCCTAAAAAAAATTATTCCATTGCTTCTACTGAATTGTCATAGTTTCTAATTTTCACTCATGCTACCTCATATAAAACATATAAAAGTACACTTATAAAACTGCAACTATTCATGATACACCAAAAAAACATTTAATCATATAAAAAAGCTGTAACAGCATTAGAGCTACAACCACAAAAGAAAAAGATGAACACATATATTCAACCTAAATGTCTTATTGTACTATTCACAATCCTACCATCTCGCATAACTTTCGTACATGTAACAACATGTGTCAACTGTTAATTTTCCAAAACACAACTATGTGGATACCCAAACATTTATAGCTAGTACCGATATGTACTAAGCAAATTAAGTAAGAATACATTCAACAATATAGAAGAAGAAGAAACCTAATTCTGTATCAGTGAAAAGCACATGGGTGTGGGCTTATATCCGAAGGGCAAAAATTGTTGGAAATTTGCCTTTGGCGGGAGTTGCGACCGACCAACTTTAACGGCTTAAACACTAGTGTAACGTATGTTGGAGAATCCGGTTCTTCACACATGCATGATCTACTAAGTACGTAGATAACCGTAGGGCCAAGAATCGTCAAATTTCATTGAGAAATGAAAGAGATATTGGTTCACGAAGTAAGGTGTTTGAAGCATGGAAAGTGTGGTATTGTGTGTAATTCTCCCTCATCGGTAGAGGAAGAAAGAATTGTTGTGTATATAAGATTCGAAATTGGTTTGGGGTTTGGGACCCCAAGGGGTATCCCATGTGTTTAAAGGAGGGAGGACCTAAATGTGCTTCGGTTCGAGGAAAGACCACACGCGCGCCGCCGCCCGCCCGTCCCGTCTGGTCCGGTTCCGGGTTCTTGGGTCTTGGGATATTATCTTTTTGGGCCAGAAGTACAGTTTGATCCCAGAAGTTTCCAGATGTACAGTTCGGACCAGAATTCTTTCAGATTTACAGTTTGGTCCCTGAAGTTTCAAGATGTGCAGTTTGGTCCCTCAACTTTTCAGAATCTGGACAGTCAAAGCAGTTGCCAAGCACTCAATTCAGCAATTTATTTTGGCTGAATTACTCCTCCTATAATGGCCAAATCCGTTGGTCTTTCACCATTTATGTTGGTGGCTTTACTACCTCCATAATGACCATTATTTGGCTATTATGGAGGCAGTTTTTCAGCCCCTCCCTCACCTATATAAACACCCCCTTACACCATTGTTGAGCACTAAGACATATGCACGAAAATACATAAACAGATGCAGAAAAACAGTGCACGAAAATACACAACCGAAATAGTTTTCTTCCTACAACTTCCAAGCATCATTTCGTTACTCAATATTCTTCACGGTAGCTCTTGAGTTTCCTTTGCTGTTTTATCTTGGGAGACAAATTGTCCAGGACGTATAAAGGATACATACGGGGCAATATTGTCTTAAGGACAAAGTGCTACACTCGACTCAGCAAAAAACAATTTATATTTTTCCGTCTTCTATAAAACTGGAATTTCCAGTTTTTACTTGTGTAACTATTGTAATTTTCAGATTCCATGTTGAATTATTGAATCTTTGTTTATCCTTTCGAATACTTGTAATAGTTAAATACTTCCCGTACTGCTTTATAAAGTACCATAGAGCAAAACTCCCAACAACTTAAGATAATATTTGTATAGTATTACTATTAGTGTTCGAAAGATGTCGGTCAAAAGTTGTGTGACCAAATCTGGATATGGAAATGGTTTTCTGGTAGAAGAGAGTGATGATGATGAACGTGTTCATGGTATCACCGCTACCAAGACTGGTGGAAACAAGCGCTCTCGAGAGCCTGAGGATGTCAACTGGGACAAGAGGAGAGGAGTGAAGATGTTATTCTATCTTGTAGCAGAAGGCCTATATCTGTCCCAGACAAAGGATCCGAATAATGGTGAGAAGGAAATGGACACTCAGTCGATGAAGGGGCCTGAAGTGAGCCAGAATCCGAAATTGGGATAAGTATTTTTCTTACTTGTCAAGAATAAGGATTAAATGATAAGTATTTTTCTTACTTGTCAAGAATAAAGATTAAATTATGTCTGATTAAAAATGGATTAAAGTAAGGAGGAATATGAAAATAATTTATATTCCTTATGCTTTAACAAATCAGAAGTTTAATCTCATCTTCTTTTCCGTTTAAAGATTGGATTTTGTAAACGACTTAAGAAGATCCGTTCTTTTAAGTGTAATTACTAAAGTGTGTAAAGTATGTTCGCACATACGAGGGAGTAAGATCCACTGACTGTGTGAAAACGTTACCACTCTTAAGTAAGCGCCAAGAATTATCTTGGGCACCAATCTTAACGAAAGGAGTCTAAAAGCTAAAGACGTTGAACCTGTCATACTATTTGGCCGAAGATCCTTCATAGGATGATATTGAACACTCAGTCACATAAAGCCTCCGGGCGACTGGAGTGGGCCAAAATTCCTTTGATAGGATGATATTAGACACTCAGTCATACAAAGCCTCCGGGCGACTGGAGTGGGCCAAAATTCCTTTGATATGATGATATTGGACACTCGGTCATATAAAGCCTCCGGCGATCGGAGTGGTGCCGAGAATTCATTTCATAGGAAAAGTAATGGACACCTAGTAAGGTGGGCCAGAGTTTCCAGGTCCTAAATGATCTGAAGGCCTAAATAAAGGCAGTAAAGAAATTGGACACTCAGTCTGCCAAAGCAACTAGAGTGGACCCGAGTATCGAGATCACATATGATCCGGTTACGCCCTAACCACGGGCAAAAGGTTGCTCATGTGAAGCAACGCCACCTCTAAAATCAAAGGGGCTGTAGAGGTTGTCCTCAATAGGACTTCAAGGAATGAGATCACTCTAAAAGAGGTGATACATGTTCCTAACTTGGTTAAAGGACGTTGTTGGTCAAATCTGATTTGAGACTAATCCAACAGGTCCGTAATAACTAACAGTGGTACAATATGTCTATAGCCAAATGAATGATATATTGTAATCCGTGCATCTATGAC
Organism: Anisodus tanguticus; assembly: GCA_034509755.1. Classification (NCBI taxonomy): domain Eukaryota; kingdom Viridiplantae; phylum Streptophyta; class Magnoliopsida; order Solanales; family Solanaceae; genus Anisodus; species Anisodus tanguticus. The sequence goes on along the minus strand of CM067553.1, from coordinate 17,367,695 downwards.
ATCATAGATTAAGACACGTTAAATAGCAAGTCATTCAAAAGCTAATGATGTTGAGATTGTTGCTCATCTGTCGACATAAACCCTCAAAATGAATGTGAGGTAGACGAAGAGGCAAAATCACCTTTCCAAATTCCGTCAAGGAAATAGCGAAAGAAGCACCGCTCCTCTAGAACTTAGTCACACCTACTTGGGTGATTTGAAGTTTATACAAAATAGAGGGGGGAGACAAGTACGTTGTGATCTTCATTGATGATGGTACAACGTATGGAATCCTTTGTTTATTGAAAAGCAAAGATGAAGTTGTTGAAGCCTACAAAGCGCGAAGTTGAAAATCAACTAAGCCTACGGATTGAGAAATTCGTAGTGATAGAGGGAGAATGTGAAGCATCGTTCATTAAACGAATGTTCATTTCTCACCTCAGTCTAACGGTGTTAGCCAAGCGCGAAGTCGTACGCCCAAATTATGAGGGGTAGCTTGGTAAAAGATGGGCTACCGAAACAGGTCAAGTTCGACCTAAGATCGTAGATTGCATATCCACCGGATCCGCAAATAACGATAGTGTTGATCGCCTCTTGGCGTCAAAGAATGCTGAATTCTTTGGAGATAACTTTCCTTGGAAAAGGAAAAAAGGAGTAATTGCTCAAGGTTAACAAGAACCCGTGAGGGCCTGACTGTCTGGAACTAGACGTTCCGTATCTTCATGACTCGAAAGTTGCCGTCTATCCGGAACTTAATATTCCGGATCCGCAGAACTCGGGGATTCTAGATGTTGAACCAAGACGGAGCAAAGAGGGGACAAAGACTTGTTCCGGTCCTTCTAGCTTGTATGGTTGAGAACGAACCATGGACAATTAACAAATAATTGTTATCTCCAAAAGCGCTGCTTTGGAAAGAAGCTAAAGGGAGAAATAGATTCCATATATAGAACCATACGTGTGTAATAGTTAATCTTCCTCCGGAAAAAGAACCTTTGGGTTATAAAAAGTGCTCCCCTGTGAGTAGCTTCACATCCAGGGCCATTGTAATCTTACATGGCATGGGTGTTGAAACAGCCTTCCAAACCGGAGAGTTGGAAGAAGAGGATCGTAATTGGTTTTCGAACTGTTGGGCTTCTTCCGAACTTTCATTTTGGTCCCCGAAATGTTAACATTTTGGTCCCGAAAGTCTCAGATAAAACGAAACAATGAATCGATCACGAAACATTGACTCGAAGTTGAAAGCCAACAGTTGGAAAACCAACGGTCTTAGAGTGAAAATCATATTGAAACAAAGTCTCGATATGAAAGATACGAGTATCACAGATGACATCTTAGGAATTGGATTTCTAAGACATCTAACGGATCGGTCGATAGTTGACGGATCTCGTTGAAGCCACAAATGGATATGAATCATAGAAGCGATTGGAATCATGGTGCACCCATAGACAAGGAGCGATATGCTCGGGTCACGTGTAGTTCAATGTATTGTACACACTACAACCGACCGGTATCGTCCAACAAACAGATCGGTTGAACTAAGGTTCATCGATGATCTTAATACATGATCAATAGAAGGCGTTAAGTCGGATATGACGATATCCGAATTATTCGCTTATCTACGGATTATAGTATTCTCGGATGTCCAGCGGTTCGAGAGAACACGGTGATGCAAACCGGACATCGATCTCGAAGAACACCAAAGCCACAAGTAAATGTGTATGGTGGCTCTTGGAAAATCCTCTAAGCAAACTTACATCGACCGATTCATGATGGTATCGGAGTTTATCGCTTTATACAAAGCATGAAAGAAGTTGAGTAACTTCACGACTCATTAGAGGATGTCCCTTATTGGGAGAAACACGTGCCTTCAGCAGGTTCTACATCGTGGCTAGCCGGTCGGCTTTAGGAAGGACACGGATGACGGCGTCGGACATATCCGTCGGGATCCGTCGGAGACATAAGACCGTATGGCGTTGATCATCACGGGTGTCACTTCATTGTTTACAAACTAAGGGACTACCCGGAGATCAAGTGTTCGCCTGTCTAGGAGAATGGGCTTAAAACCCAAAATATACGGACCAATACGGTGGAAACCCAACCTTACGAACCTGGAGATCCCGGTAATTTGGTTCAATGGGAAAACTAAGTTGTAAAGGTTCGTTGATCGCTTCGGTGGAAGCATGAGCACTTCGGATAGTGATTTCGAAAAGAAACACCAAATCCAAAGCCGTTCCGCGATAGACGTTAAGTGCTATCTGCAGATGGGTAAAGGTTAAGTTTTCAAAACTCGTAATGATCCTCAACAGTTGAGGTTAGGTCTTTGGGAAACTTTTAATGGTTCCTAACACTTGTGAAGTGGGGTATAGCAGATACCTTGTAGGAGACCACCTATTTAAGTGCGAGGACGGGCCGCCTCAAATTGAATGCACTTAAGAATCCAAGACGTTGTCCATGGCCAAAACGGACAAAACATTACGAAGAAGAGAGTAAGGGAATTTGTTGTGTTGGTACCGTTGTCTTGGCTTACACTAAACACTGACGGTTCAAGACATCACGTTCACCGCGCAGTAAGTAAGTCCGATGGTATTCAACTATGGAAGGTTCAAAGCCGAGGCTACCTCTCCTTATGCAACATCGGTCCATTTGAAATATTTCTTCGGAAATGAAAAGACACCATGTGAGTGCGCCAAAATCTCTTTCAAGAGGGGATTGTTGGAAATTTGCCTTTGGCGGGAGTTGCGACCGACCAACTTTAACGGCTTAAACACTAGTGTAACGTATGTTGGAGAATCCGGTTCTTCACACATGCATGATCTACTAAGTACGTAGATAACCGTAGGGCCAAGAATCGTCAAATTTCATTGAGAAATGAAAGAGATATTGGTTCACGAAGTAAGGTGTTTGAAGCATGGAAAGTGTGGTATTGTGTGTAATTCTCCCTCATCGGTAGAGGAAGAAAGAATTGTTGTGTATATAAGATTCGAAATTGGTTTGGGGTTTGGGACCCCAAGGGGTATCCCATGTGTTTAAAGGAGGAGGACCTAGATGTGCTTCGGTTCGAGGAAAGACCACACGCGCGCGCCGCCGCCGCCGCCCGTCCGTCGGTCCGGTTCCGGTTCCGAGTTCGGGTTCTCGGGTTCTCGGGTCGTGGGTCGTGGGCCGTGGGCCGTGGGTCTTCGATATTATCTTTTTGGGCCGAAAACTTTGCCGAAGTACGGTTTGATCCCGAAGTTTCCAGATGTACGGATTCGGACTGAATTCTTTCGATTTACGTTTGGTCCCCGAAGTTTCAAGATGTGCAGTTTGGTCCCTCAACTTTCCGAAACGGACAAGTCAAAGCGTTGCCAAGCACTCAATTCAGCAATTTATTTTGGCTGAATTACTCCTCCTATAATGGCCAAATCCGTTGGTCTTTCACCATTTATGTTGGTGGCTTTACTACCTCCATAATGACCATTATTTGGCTATTATGGAGGCGTTTTTCAGCCCCTCCCTCACCTATATAAACACCCCCTTACACCATTGTTGAGCACTAAGACATATGCACGAAAATACATAAACAGATGCGAAGAAAAACAAAGGCACGAAAATACACAACCGAAATAGTTTTCTTCCTACAACTTCCAAGCATCATTTCGTTACTCAATATTCTTCACGGTAGCTCTTGAGTTTCCTTTGCTCAAGGGTTCCATTGTGTTTTATCTTGGGAGACAAATTGTCCGGGACGTATAAAGGATACATACGGGGCAATATTGTCTTAAGGACAGAGTGCTACACTCGACTCAGCAAAAACCAATTTATATTTTTCCGTCTTCTATAAAACTGGAATTTCCAGTTTTTACTTGTGTAACTATTGTAATTTTCAGATTCCATGTTGAATTATTGAATCTTTGTTTATCCTTTCGAATACTTGTAATAGTTAAATACTTCCCGTACTGCTTTATAAAGTACCATAGAGCAAAACTCCCAACAAAAATATCAGTTGTCTTACATAGTAAAGAAACGGGGCCTATTTTCACAACAAAGTAAAAAACATTGACAATATTTAAAGACTGCAACAAGGAAGAACACTTCGTACAAACACTTGTTCTTGATGGTCAGTTATCACATACTAGTGTCATTTGATTCCTGGGATAAGGTGGGATATCCCAAAGAGTCCTCAAATGTAAGAAGTTACGGAAATAAATGATCCAGTACATATGTTGCACATCAATCGTGTCTCATCTTGAAAGGGAAATAAATGTCATTTAACAAAAAAACATTCGTAAAGAATAGAGAACATTCAAATATACAAAAAGATTTAGAGATTCTTACGCTATCACTTGGCCCAAGCTTATAATTAAAATGACCCCATATTTTCATATCTTATCTTATTTAGCTCATATTGTATGTAAATTGAAATTTAGGAAAAAAATAACAATTTCTTAATTTACGATTATGATTTTTATTTTATTATGCTTAGAAACTAATTGAGAGTAATACTCGTCTCTATCATCACATATTAAAAATTTTATTGGGTTGAATTAAAATGAAAAACTAAAAACTCAACTATTGGGATTTTAATGCTTGAAAACTCGCAGATGAGTTTTGTGATTTGTTGAAATTTTTGAAAAATTGATGATTGAGGTTTGTTAAAGATGTCGTTTTCAAATTGTGGTTAAAATTCAAAGTTACTCAATGAAGATTTGACTGATTTTGAATGGAGTTTCGTGGTTGAAGTTCGTAGGAATCAAAACTCAAATTTTGTTAGTATAATATTGTATAACAATATAAAAGTGTGTATAAACACCTTTTATACATTCAGTAAATTTATAACATTGTAAAATGTTGTTTACGGGATATATAAACGCCATTGCAAAAAAAAGAAGAAGAGGCTATATGGGTGTAAACTATAAAAAAGATATTCCTCTATGCAACAATTGCTCCAGGAGGTGAAAGGTTTAATTTAACTAGATAAAGGACAATTCCTACAATGAGAAGGAGATCTCAAAAATGTAACTTCTTTGTAAGTTAATTTATATACTTCGCATAGTTTAGAGTAAGGCTAACCAGTGGGCCGGGTTGGCCCGGTCCCGCCCTGACACAACCTCGGTCTCGCTCCGAACCCGACTTTAAAAAAAAAAAAGAATTGCGGTATCGGGACTCGAACTAGGACGGGACATGGTCTCGTCCCGACCCGTCCCGTCCCGCCCCAATCCCGTCAGGCCTGACCCGGCCCCGGTCCCGCCCCGATCCCGCCCTAAGCTCCCCTTTGCAAAAATAGTCGTTGCACCAACAACCATTTTACATTTTGGTCGTTGTGCAACGACCATTTTTGTCCTACCCCCCTCCCCCAACCCCCCTACCCCCTTAATATTTATTTTTAACCCATAAGTTATTATATTTACACTTTAACTCAATTTCTCAACTATAAATACCTCATTTTCTCTTCATCTTTTCACAAATCTTCCTACAGTCTCTCTAATCTCTCAATCTATCTCTCTACAAGTCTACATTGTCTACTAAATATTCAATTTTATTTATTCATTTGGGAGTGAAGTTGGCAACTAGCTTGAAGATCTTCCATCGAGCAAAGTTTCAATTTTCAACCTCTCGATTACACGTCGATGTTATGTCGGCGTTTGATACATTCGTTCCTTCATTAAATTATTATTGTCTGTTTATTTTATTTAGTGCACTTAATTTTGTTTACTTTAATTATTTATTAGTATAAGTATAAATTTATAATGGAATGATTTAAATGTATGTTTACGGGTAGGGGTCATGCTTATTCTAGTAGGGACAACAAGGGCAAATGTCATATTTCTAGACAGAATCATATTCCTACACAGGATGATTTTGTTGATACTGAATATTTTCCTACAATACCATTAGATTTAGACAGGAGCTATTTTCTAGAACTCAAGAAGACTTTAATTTAGACGATGATCTAGATGATACACCCACTAATGTAGATGAAAACACACCCACTAATGCACCTTCAACTGAAATGCCTCCTATTCCCCCTAGCATGAGACGAGGTCCAGCAAAACGAATATTAAAATCAGATGCATGGACATTTTTTGATAGGGAAATAGAGAATCAAGTACTTAGATGTAAAATTTGTTAAAATGTTTTAAAATTTAAAACTAGAAAAGGTCACGGTGGGACGGAGGGTTTAATGAGACACGTAGCAAGGGCTCATCCAGCTAGATATGCCCAATACGAGGCTTCAAAACCGGGTGCGCAAACGTCCACTCCATCGGGACAAGGTTCACATACTGTCCCGGACCAAGTACATGGTCAAATTAACCCTATGATGGGGGAATTGTAGGCCCTAAATACGATAAACATAGAGATATTGAAGCAATAGCAAAATTAGTTGTTGTGGAGGGTTTGCCTTTTTCATTTCCTTCATCTCCCGATTTTATTCATTACATTAGAGATATGTATAGTCTTGCTTTTAACGGTTTTCCTAGATCAACTGTTAAGAGAGATGTATTTAAATTCGCACATGAATATCAATAGTATTTACGTTATTCATTATATCATTTTAATGGAAAAGTGGCTATCACTTCTGATATAGGCCGTAATACTAACGGCCATGATTATTTAACGGTAATACGTCATTGGATAGATTATAAATGGTCTATGCAAAAACGTATCTTAGCGTATAGATATATAGATGATAGGTACACTGGTACTTTTACTGCAGAAAATATTTATCAAGTGTGCGATTATTACGGAATAACTGATGAAATTATGACTATTACCTTAGATAACGCTTCTTCTAACAATTACGCTATTACAATTTTAAAAAATAGTTTAACTCCATCTTTTCCAGATCATTTTCATATAAAATGTGTGTGCCATATATATAATTTAATTGTAAAGGATGGTCTATCACTTTTTGAAGACATTCTTAGTAAAATACAATTTGCTATAAACTTTATTTTAAAAAATAATAGAATACAACGAAAAAAAATATAAAAAAACTTGTCACGATTGCCAACTACCTTATAGAAAAATTCCAGAAGAAGTACCCACTAGGTGAAATTCTTTATACGAGCAACTACTTGTTGCTTATGACTATAGAAAACCTATAACTTTATCTTTTAACTCTCATAATCAAAATCCAGCTGATATGGTTGTAGATAGCGATTGGGGAAAAATTTCCTAACTTATTGTATTTTTAGAGAAATTTTTTCAAGCAACAAAAGAATTTTCCGATATATATTATCCAACTATTTCAACTATGTTGTTTTATATAACTCTAATATTTTTACTGCTTAATGAATATATGGATAAACCAGCTTATAAGGCAGCTATTAAAAAATGTTTATCAAATTAAAAAAATATTTTATTCCTATTCCCACTATTTATATTATTGGTGCTGTATTAAATCCGACTATTAAAATAGACGGTACTAAATCACTTATTGAAACTATTTACGATTTTATAGCAGTACTACCACCTCCAAGTCCCAAAAATCCAAATCACCCACCACCTATTGAACAAACTAAAGGAGAAGTGTTGTCTAGCGTAGAAGACGAATGCAAAACATATATAGGTTTTACCAACAAGAAAGTGCTAGCAACCTTCCGGCTTCCATACCATCTTCTTCTTCTTCTTCAACACAACCTCACAAAAGACATGTTGTTTCTGCGGATAGTATTGAAAGCCTCAGAAATAGAATGTGCGACGGCCGTACCGCTACTAACCAAATTAGCGAGTTTGATATTTTTGTTTTGCAGGGTTCTGTACCGTACCAAGCAGTTCTCAATGAAGAAGTACGTGAAGAATTGTTGAAATACTGGAGGGGAATGAGAAGACCTTTCCGACACTTTCAATGATGACCCGAGATGTTTTGAACATTCAAGCATCATCAACGACGTCTGAAAGGGCTTTTTCTGCCGGCATATATCAAACATGAGAGCACATACACTCATTAGCCGGAGACAACTTGAAGATTGTAGTATTATTCAGAGATTGGATACGAGCGGAGAGGAGAAGGTGCGGTCAATCGGAGATCAACGAAGAAGGCGAAAACTACAACGAAATCTTATCCGAAGGTGGTGAAAGCGACGTGGAACAATTTGACCAACAAATATCAATTCCAACCGAAGAACCATATGAAATTATCAAGAAACTAGAACATGTTTTTTTCAAAATGTAATTTTTTTAATTGCAATTTTACTATGTAATTTACAACTTTTGAACAACACCACAAAGTTGCAATTTTGACAATTGTATTTGTATTACAAAAAAAATCATATGTCTATTAAATAATATAAGAGGCACAAAAACAGCATTGAGATGTTTTTATTATACTATCTTGTTTAATTATTGAGTTTTTTTTATATATATAAGTTATTTTCTAAATTAAGTGCAAAAAAAAAAAGATCCCGATCCCGCCCCGACCCGACTCCGACGGGATCGAAAACGGAAAAGAACGGCGGCGAATCCCGCCTGTCCCGATCCCGCCGGTCCCGTCCCGACCCGATCTCGCCCCTTCCCCGTCCCGACCCGATCCGATCCCGCCGATCCCGGCCCGACGGACCCGATCCCGGCCCACTGGCCACGCCTAGTTTGGAGAAGGATGCTGTATAGGCTTATCCATCTTAATAGTTGAGCTACTCTTTTTGTGGATGCATAGATGGTTAGAGGTTCGTTCATGTCCCCTGTTGCATGTGTAACTTTTTGGATTAATAGACTGGAAGGGATCAAGCCTAACCTCCACACCATTGGGTCACAACCATGGTGATGGCATTGAAAAAAAAGACTACATTGCTATCGGGATTGCCTACTAAAATTACTTTTGTTTCTTTTAGTATTATAAAATCATTCAACAATTGCCTTTTTCCTAAAAAATAGAAAACACTATAAAAGTCTCATTATCTCCTAGTTGACATGTCATGTCATATTAAAGCCCCCTTATATTTTAATGTAAACCCATTTAACCCATATGTTATATCATTGAAAATGACCCGATTGAAAAAGAACCATGGGAGAAAGTTTAAATTTAATCGTTTCTTTTTAATTAGGTCAATAAAATAATAATCCAACTCATTTAATCATACCCCTTTCGTTCATAAGGTTTAAGGAATAATATATTTTTGTCCGTACGAATTTTGTGTTAAAGTATTTTTATTATAAGAAGTTATGATTTATCCTACATTTTTTTGTCAAATTTATCAAAAGTAATAATACTCTTCTCATTTTTAACAATCACTTTAATATTGTAACTAAAATTTCGTCCTAGTTAAATAATGTCATATAAAATAAAGAGGAAATACGGAATAAATCAGGGGCATTTGTACTTCCACCTCAAAATCTAAGTACTATACTTTTCAATTCTCGCTTTTTATGTTCATGAATTCTCATTCTTTTTTTGGTTTAGTTTTTACTTTTCTCTTATTCTTTTTAATCAACTCATTTCACTCGATATAAAATAGATATGAGTATGATGGAAATGAGTTAAATGGGTTCATGTTAAAAAATGAGGCTTTATGACATGTCAACTAGGAGAGAATAAAGTTTTTGTAGTGTTTTTTAATTTTATTTAGGGAAAAGCTAATAGTTGAATGATATTGTTTTCTTAAAAGAAATAAAAGTAATTAGAATATAGGCGATTCCGATAACTTGGATGACCATTTGGGAATTAACTCATGTAATATGTTGAGTTGGCTTATATATTTTTGAAAAATTTCTATAGATTTACTCGTAGCAGCAAAGTAAAGGAATCAAAGAAATGAAAAAAAAAATGTTTAACCGCTACGCGCATTGAAGCCTCCAATAATTCCTCCAGATTTGTCATGAAACTCAACATTCTTTTTATAATCAATATCTTAACTTTTGAGAAATAACTTCACAAGCTTTTGAATCAACCGCTAATACTCCAATTTGGGAATCAACACTGTCTTGTTCAAAAACTTGAATATAGTTAATATGATCCTGTAAGTTTGGTATGATCATATTCTGGAGAAATTTCTTAACATGAATATCATCAATGGACTAGGCCAGTTCAGTTATCCCACCAAAATATTGAGCTACCATTTATTGTTTTTTCAAAACATATGAGTCTCAGCGTAATGTCTACAAGCTAAAAGGTCCTTCCAACTCTGAGACTGACTTAAGCTCCAGCTTTTAGCAACCATGTTTGATGTTTGTCCTTTTGCAGTATTTTGCTTTCATAAAAGAGGACCAAATTTCTCTGGCTGAAGTAAAACTGATATTAATAGTGTAAGAATAATTAGAATATTTTTTTTGATATTCCCCTTTTCACAATGTGGTAAATATACTCCTGTTACAAGCTACAATTAAGCTAATGAAAGGGTATGATGAGGAGAAGATCATGCTATCTAATCTCCTAAGATAATGTTAATCCTATCTATTTTAATGCTAATGTATTTTCTACCATTTACATATGATTTCATACTAATTACAATTATGAATTAATTATTCTATCATTCCCCCGCAGTCGAAGTGGGAGGTAGATGTATGCTGAGACTGTCCCGAAAATCTTCAAATATACACCAACGGAAGACCTTTAGTAAAAATATCTGCAATCCGATAGCGCGATGGGACATGTAAGACACACACTTGTCCGCATGAGACTTTTTCACGAACAAAGTGGATATCCAGCTCAATATGTTTAGTGCGTTGGTGATTGACCGGATTCCCAAAGATGTAGATGACACTAACATTATCACAGTACACCAATGTGGCCTTCTAAATCGGGTAGTGGAGTTCGAGAAGAAGATTCTGAAGCCAACACGATTCAGACACAACATTGGCAACACCTCGGTATTCTGCTTCGGCACTGGATCGAGATAACGTTGCCTGCCTTTTTGAGGACCAAAAAACCAAGTTGTCACCAAGAAATATACCATAATCGGAAGTGGAGCGTCTTGTGTCCGGACATCCTCCCCAGTCGGCATCCGTATAGGAGACAAGTGTGGATGTCGACGATGGGTATAGATGCAGGCCATACTCTAGAGTACCCTGAATATGACGCACAATGCGTTTGAGAGCATGCATATGATCATTCATCGAATTATGCATGAAAAGGCACACCTGTTGTACAACATAAGAAATATCCGGCATGGTGAATGTCAGATACTGCAGGGCCCCTGTCAGGCTGTGGTAGAGAGTCGGATCGACAAATGGCTTGCTGGAGGATGCACTCAATTTGGATTTAGTGTCCATCGGAGTAGCCGACGGTTTACAGGAGGACATGCCAGCACGTTCAACAATATCGACTGCGTACTTCTTTTGGGACAAGAATAAACCACATGCATGACGTGTCACAACTATTCCTAGAAAGTAGTGCAGTGACCCTAGATTTTTCATACCAAATTCATAGCAAAGCTGTGACATGATGGACTTGAGAAGAGCATATAATGAGGCAGTTAATATAATATCATTCATATATAAGAGAAGATAAACAATATTATCACCTTATCGGTTAATAAACGGAGAGTGATCGAAACGGATATTGGAAAACCCAATATGTGAAACAAAATTCGCAAACCACTTGTACCAGGCCTGCGGGGCTTGTTTTAGCCCATATAATGATTTCTTTAGTAGGCACACATGATTGGGATATTTTGAATCCCTGTATCCCAAAGGCTGGTACATGTACACTGATTCATTTAGCTGGCCATGAAGGAAGACATTTTTGACATCTAACTGATGAAGAGGCCATGCCTTTGAGAGAGCCAAACTAAGCAATGTTCTGATAGTTGTCGGTTTAACCACTTACTGAACGTCTCCCCGCAATCCACATCAACCTGTTGTGTCTTCCGATCACCTACAAAACGGGCTTTATGCCACTCAAAAGTACCATCAGATTTTTTTTGTAACCTGAAAATCCACATAGACCGAATTATATTAGCATTAAGAGGACGAGGTACCAATTCCCATGTCCTATTTTAAATAAGAGCATTAAATTCATCATCCATAGCCAATTTCCAATTTGGGCCATGAAGGGCAGACACTAGGTTACGAGGTAGTGGTGATTTTGACACTCGGGTGTGTAGACTATATTTGGTGTTGGGTTTGACAATACCGTGTTGACTGCGGGTGACTGGACGTTGGGTTGAATTTCAGATGTGTGGGGCATAATTGTCTAGCAGTGTTGGGTCGTGACTCAAATCATGTCCAAGCAGTGGGCCGTGACCCAATCCACTGCCAGGCAATGAGTTATTTGGACCAGGACTGCCCACTGAAGTTAGGCTAGGGAAATGAGGCCCAGTTTGTTGGGCACCCAGAAGTGGTGGATTGGCCATTGTCTCGGGATGAGGCCCAGTTTGCTGGGCAACCAGAAGTGGCGGATGTGCCACTGTTTCAGGGCCCAGTTCACCCAACAATTGTGGGTTGGTCTAAACAGTGGTTTTGGGCTCAAAAAACTGTTGGGTTAAATACGGTGATATGCCATTATCTAGAAACTCATATGTAGAAGGCCCAGACGTATGCATTTTGGTAAATGGGAAATTCGTTTCATAAAAAATTACATGACGACTCACAATAATTTTATTGGATGATAGGTCATAACATTTGTAACCTCGATGATTTGAAGGATATCCCAAAAAAACGCAAGGAGTAGACCGGGGTTGAAGTTTGGTGATAGTGGTGGATGGAAAAAGATGATAGCATAAGCACCCGAAAACCCGTAGATGAGAGTAAGAAGGGTCCCTTAGGTATATAACTTTTAGTGGAGCTTGATAGACCAAGTTTTTGTGGGGAAGTATGTTCAATATATATGTTGCCATTTGTAGTGCATGATGCTAAAAGGATGGTGGTAGTGCGGTATAAGCAAGAGATGTTCTAATAATGTTATTGATGGTTCTAATTTTTCTTTCTGCCTTTTCATTTTAAGAGGAGGTATGGGGACAAGAAAGGTGAAAATTCAAACCATTAGGATTGAAAAAATCCCAAAAATGCCTATTATCAAACTCCCTACCATTATCACATTGAATATTTTTAATATCCCGTTCAAATTGATTTCGGATGAATGCTCTAAAAGTGAGAAATGTGGAAAATACTTGTGATTTTTAAGACAAGGGAAACATCCACAAAAAATTAGAGTAATCATCTAGTATGAGCAGAAAATATTTATGGCTCGAAGAGCTCAAAATGGGAGATGTCCAAATATCACAATGAAGTATATCAAATGACATAAGTGTGCATGAATTAGAGGAGATAAATGGAAATTGAACTTGTTTCCAAGTGGGAATCAGCGACACATACGTGAATTACGTTTTTGAGTACCAGAAATAAATTATTTTGTTTGAGGGAGGCTAAAATGGACGCTTCCGGATGACCCAAACGTTCATGTCATAATGAAGGTGTGAGAGATGCAAAAGTGGATGGTAACTTGGCTTGTTGAGTGGGTGTGGTAATTGGATAGAGCTCCCCTTGACTATCACATCTCATTATAAGCATCCCCGTCCAAAAATCCTTCAGAGAAAATCCAAAAGGGTCAAAATCAACAGACACCCAATTATCAGTAGTAAACTTTCTAATCTAAACCAAGTTTTTATTAATTGTGGAGCATGAAGGACATTCTTTAAAGTTAAGGGTGGATTTGGTAGAACCATAACCACGAATTGGAATAGAATGACTATTTCCGATAATTATACCATTAGTTTTGCTCAAATTAAAATAGGACGAGAGATTACCTTGGGAAGACGTCATATGAGACGTCGCTCCGATGTCCATATACCAATTTGCGTCGGGCGAATTAAGTCCAAGAGTGTGCATGACGGACTCTATATCTATTGGGTTGGCCACTGCCGAATGGGCCTCCTGCCACTGATTCGGCAGTGGCCCAGTTGATGGTGCAAAATTTATGGGCCCGTAACTGGCCTGCTGGCCGGCAGTAGGCATGCTATTGTGCCTAGCCCAATTTCCTGTTGGAAATGGGCATGGTGTCACAGCCCAAGGCCATGGCCATTCCCACTGACCACGGGGCTGCCACTATTGTCCGGAGTTTCCTGCTAGCTGCCATGCCCGCCGCCTCTGCTATGATTTTCGCCGCCACCGGAATTTCCGCCGCCGTCGAAACTTTGGTGGCCCCTATTTTTACTATTTCCACGGTTACCATATTTATTTTTGTCACTATTTCGCCCCTTTTTGTCCCTTATTTTGTGGTAGATGTTCAAAAGACATATTGGTTTCATTGGTTTTTCCGGCAATCATGGCGGAATTTGAGACGGTTGCGGCCTTTTTGGAAAAACCCTCTTCTTCAAGAATAAGCATGGAGCGGGCTTGATAAAAAAGTGGTAAATGATTGCTTTGTCGGATGAGTGTTCCCACACCACTATAAGTGTCGGTAAGGCCGACAACCAATTGTAGAACTAACCGATTATTTGTAACCGGCGAACCAACGTTCTTGAGTTGATCCGATAAGAATTTGAGACGTTGACAATAAACGGATGCATTTGGCAAATCCGCCATGTCCGTAGTGGAGAATTCTTGCTCCAACGTGACGACAGGAGAATTTTTGTTGTCTTGAAAAATATCCTGTAAACTATTCCAAGCCTCCATTGTCGTGGAATCGGGTTCCATTATTGTGTGCAACAAGTCACTTGATATTGTTGCATAAATCCATGAAAGAACTGTGACATCAAGTGTGAGCTAAAGTTTTTTTTCATCATCGGTTTTTAACACATTTTTCTTGCCCTTTTCGGTGGGATAATATGATGAATTACCCGGTGAGAGCGACAACAAATTTTAAAGAGTTCCGCCCAAGTTGCGTAATGAACATTTTCCATCTCAAGGGTGATGGAAATGTGAGTTTTGATGTTAGAAACGGTGAGAGAGGGATGAAGTGGATTTAGAGTCAGACATTATCAACCGGACAAAGAAAAAATGAAGGAAAAATAAGGGTGGCCGACGGGTGGAGTTGGCCGGGAAACTTTGTGGTCGATGTAAATGGAGAAGAAAAATTGGTAGGATCTTTTCCCTAATCTTCTAATACCATGTAAGAATAATTAGAATATTTTTCTTGATATTCTTCTCTTCACAATGTGGTAAATATACTCTTATTACAAGCTACAATTAAGCTAATGAAAGTATATGATGAGGAGAAGATCATTTCATCTAATCTCCTAAGATAATTCTAATCGTATCTCTTTTAATGCTAATGTATTTCCTACCATTTACAATGATTTCATACTAATTACAATTATAAATTAATTATTCTATCAAACAGGGACAGTCAAACGAAGAAGATGATTGTGGAGTCTGATTCTATGTTAATTGTTAATAGTTAATATCTTGAATAATTACTTGAAATAAAGTAATAAGTTACCATTGAACTCGTTTTTTGTTTCTCCTAAATATACCTAATAATAAATTGTCAACACTTTAATAAAATGGGAAGCCATTATTTAATGAAAGAAATAAAGAAATAATCCCTTGATTATTTTCATTAATGAAAGAGTATATATACAATTTACAATTTTCATAATAGGAAAATTCTATTCCTATTCTACTCCTAAAACCTTATTCTACTTGTACAATAATTATAAAATTATGGTAAGTGTACAACCCTAATTTAATTACAACTAAACATAACCTAAATTAGGCCACTAAACCGTGATATACATGACATGAATATTCCGTGTATATCACGGGTCTTAACAGCTCAATATGTAACATTATGCCCACGGGTATCTATCACACCCCGCAGTCATAGCGGGCGATCTTCATACTCGGCCTCTGCACTAGAGCAGGATAATGTAGACTGACGCTTCGCAGACCACGAGACAAAGTTTTTACCAAGAAACATACAATAGACGGACGTGGAACGTCTGGTATCTGGACAGTCACCCCAATTAACATCTGTATACGAGACAAGTGCAGACGTCGATGAAGGATATAAATGTAAGCCATAGTCAAGTGTCCCCTGGATGTATCGAATAATGCGTTTGAGCGCATTCATGTACTCAACCCTGTGATCATCCATAAACAAACATACATGTTATATGTCATACGTAATATCAGGTCTCGTGAAAGTAAGATACTGAAGAGCCCCTGCAAGACTGCGATTGTGGGTCGTATCCTCGTACGGTGAGTCAGCCGCAACACCTAGCTTGGGTTTAGTATCAACTGGAGTGGAAGTAGACTTTCACGAGGACATACCCACCTGCATGACGAGCGACAACAATCCCCAAAAAGTAACTCAAGGGCCCCAAGTCTTTCATAGTAAACTCAGAAGTGAGCATTGTCATGATAAATTTTTGCAAAGCATTATAAGAATCACTCAAGATAATATCATCCACATATAATAGTATATAAGCTAGGGAAGTACCACGATGATATATGAACAATGAATTATCAGACATGTGTGAAAATCCAATAGATGAAACATAGTCTGCAAATCGCTTATACCAAGCCCGTGGGGCCTACTTAAGCCCATACAAGGACTTCTTCAATAAACAGACATGATGAGAATATTTGGGGTCTCGAAAATCCAAGGGCTGATGCATGTAAACAGTCACCATGTAAGAAAACATTCTTCACATGTAACTGATGGATGGGCCAAGCTTTGAAAGAGCCCAAAGGAAATTCCTTTCTTGTCCAATACAAAATTGAATATAAGAAAATACTTTCCAGTCGACAGGTTGGTGTCCTCGGACAGCTTTCCCGATACAAAGTTGGAGGTTAGGTGAGTTAGACGATTTTCCGCCCTTAGCCACGCCTCCGCTTTCTCGTTAACTGCCTTTCGCTTCGGCGACTGCGTTTTTCATTTTCTACGGGTTTAGAATAGTGCGAATGGTAGCCGGTTTGACCACCGGACTAAACGTCTCACGATAATCCACGCCAACCTGTTGAGTCTTACCATCACTTACAAGATGAGCCTTATGCCTCGCAAAAGAACCGTCAGAATTATCCTTATGAGTAAAAATCCACATAGACCGAATAATATTAACACCAGAAGGATGAGGTACCAACTCTCACGTCTTATTTGCAATAAGAGCATCATATTAGTCGGTCATAGCCAATTTTCAATTCGAGTCATTTAATGCGGATACTGGGTTACGGGGTAGGGAGATTTAAGAACATTATAATTTAAATTAAAATGTCGTTTTGGTTTAAAAATACCCCGTTGACTACGAGTGACCGGTTTGTGACTCGGGGGAGAATTTAGTGGATTTTGGGAATTTTTGGGACATGTGACGGACTGGCCAGCAGGTAGTGGGCCTGCTGGCCCAACACGGGAAGCAGAAGCTGAAGCTGGCCCAACACGAGCAGATGCAAGGGCAGGACTGGGATGGATAGTCGGCCCAGTCACTGGACCTGTGATCGAAGAACTGGACAGAGGTGAAGGGACTGGAGGTTCAACGGGCAATGGGCCCGCTGGCGGATTTTGGGCACGGGACAAGTCCGATAAATGGTGGATAATATATGGGGAGACGTCGTCATCTAAAAAATTATACGAACTAGGCCCGGGACTACTTATGCTGGCAAACGAAAATTGGGATTCATCGAAAATAACATGGCGACTAATGATAATTTTATTAGACGATAAATCAAAATACTTGTAACCACGATGATTAAATGGATAACCCAAAAACACACAATGAGTAGAACGGGCTAGAAATTTGTTAATTGTAGTTGACAAAAAGAGTGGATAACATAAGCACCCAAATACCTTAAGATGTGAATATGAAGGAGTCTTATTATATTAGATTTGAAGATGGGAGGAATATGTCAAACCTTTGGTAGGAAGTATGTTAAGAAGATAAGTAGTCATTTGTAGAGCATGATGCCAAAAGGGAGGGGTACAGAAGCATGGACCAATAAAGTGCGGACAATATTATTAGTGGTGCGAATTTTTCGTTCGGCTTTCCCATTCTGTGAGGAAGTATGACGACAAGAGAAAATAAAAACTATGCCATTAATGTCACAAAAATCCCGAAACAACCCATTAGCATATTCTTTGCCATTATCACATTGAATATTTTTTATTTTCGTTCGAAATAGGTGCGGACGAATGCTCTAAATTTTAAGAATGTGGAAAAAACTTGTGATTTTTTCGCTAACGGAAAGGTCCATAAAAAATAGAAAAATCATCCAAAAATAGAACATAATAACGATGGCCCACAAAACTTAAAACGGGAGATGTCCATAAATCTCTATGAATAATATCAATGACATTAAAGTACGAGAAATAGAGGCTACAAAAGGTAATCTAACATGTTTTTCTAAAGGACATGAACGACAAATTGGAGTACGACTCGTACCCTGACAATAAATAAAATTGTTTTTATTTAAAGAAGACATAACTGACGACCCTGGATGACCCAAACGTGCATGCCACAAAGAAGGAACAATAGCAGCAAAAGTGGAGGACACGGCTAGAGTGACGGAATTGGCAGTGGTGATTGGATAAAGATCGCCCATATCTCATAAGAGGTATCCCTGTTTTGAAATCCTTCATAGAAAACCCAAAATGATCAAAATTAACAGAAATCCAATCATCAGTAGTGAATTTGTGAACATACACCAAATTTTTAATCAAGTTAAGGGCATGAAGGGTATTTTTCAAGACAAGAGGCGGATGAGAGGGGGGGAGGGGGGGGGGCAAACTGCACTACCATGACTATGAATTGGAATCGAATGACCATTACCAACAATAATACCACGATTGTTGCTCAAATTGTAATAAGATGAGAGGGTACTTGAGTCGAATATCATATGAGAAGTGGCGCCGGTGTCCATGTACCAATTATTATCTGGAGAAGTCAATCCAAGTGTGTGCATCGCGGCTTCAATATCCATAGGAGTGGGGGCCACTGCATGATAGGCCTGGGCAGGCCGAGGCCCAAGCACACCTGCTGGATGCCCTGGCCCAGAAACTGGTCGCGGACTAAACTGTTGGGCTGAAAAACTGGGCCTGTTGGGAAATTGGGCCCAGTTTCCCGGATATGCTGAATGTGGGTAATAGGGGACGTTGGGCCAAGATCCGCTGGCCCAGTTCCAGGGCCACGAACTCCAGGGCTGCGACTAGTTGGTTTGCGGCACATTGCCCCGAGGCCCACCCCCGTTATTTCCACCTGGATTTCCGCCATTATTCTTCCAATTATTTTTCTGATTTTTGCCTCCACCGTTGTTGCGATTTTGGCCGGAATTTTTAGAGAAGGACGGAGTAGCATCGGATGTCGTCATCATGACGACTGGATTTGCACTAGTAGGCACCTTTTTAGCCAAGACGACTTCTTTCAACGTAAGCATGGACCGGGCTTAATAGAATTGTGGGAGAGGATCACTTTGATGAAGGAGAGTGCCAACGCCACAATAAGCCTCAGATAGGCCAGCAACCATCTGGAGAACAAGACAATCATTGCTGACGGGCGCACCAACATTGCGGAGTTGGTCCGCCAACTCTTTTAGCCTTTTGCAATAGACTGAGACGTTCAAAAAATCCTCCTTGTTAACATGAGAAAATTCCTGCTCAAGAGTAACAACATGAAAGTTTTTATTATCTTGGAATATGTCACGCAGGCTATTTCAAGTTTCCATCGCCGTAGCATCGGGTTCAAGAATTGTTTGCAAGAGGTCCGTAGAGATAGTGGAATAAATCCACTGCAAAACGGTAGCATCAGGAGTAGTCCATAATATCGGGTCATCTTTTGGGGCAGGCTCTTTGCTTGCGGCTAAGTGAATGATATGATGAAGAACTTGATGCGAACGAGCATGAATCTTGAAAAGCTCCGTCCACATCGCATATTGGACGTTTTTCATCTAAAAAACAATAGGGATGTGGTTCTTGATGTTAGAAACTGCAAGGGCATGATGGAACATGTTCTTTGACGTAGACATAACGAAAGAACAATAGGTGAAGAAGGAATTCAGAAGAAAAATTAGGGAGGAGATGAGGTAATTAGGGCACAAATTTCGAGAGAGAAGCTTGAAAAACGAGATAGCGGAAAAAAGTCGATATGATTTTGTGAACCTAGACTTCTGATTCCATGAAAGAAACAATCCCTTGATTATTTTCATTAATTAAAGAGCATATATACAATTTACATTTTCCATAATAGGAAAATCCTATTCCTATTTTACTTCTAAAACCTTATTCTACTTGTACAATAATTATAAAATTGTGGTAAGTATACAACCCTAATTTAATTACAACTAAACATAACCTACATTAGGCCACTAAACCGTGATATACACGGCATGAATATTCCGTGTATATCACGAGTCTTAACAACCCAATATGAAACATTCTGCCTGTGATATACACCGTGTATATCACGAGTATCTATCTTTTAAAAGGTCACTCAACACTTTGAAATTAGTTAGTACAATCATTTTAAAAAAAATAGTCACTTATCTTTATCCATACTCCCTATGAAAAGAATTGAAAAAAATCGTAGTTAAAGAAGAGTTGTTTGACTCCCAAATTGGTAAACCTTAGAACAATTTGGGAATTTCATTCTAATCTATAAAAACATGTTTATTGATATCATACCAACAATTATTAGGCAAGTAGAATGGTGAAAGAAAAATCACAAAGTTTGCCTATATTCTTTTTGTATGAGCATATGTTTAAAATTTGAATAAAACTCAATTGCTCGTCGTAAAGTATTAGTGAATCACCATTCATCCTTTATTCCATCAAATTTGTTTGGAGATATTTAGTGAGTTGTAACATTTCCTAAATAGAAGGAGAAATATAATAAATACTAAAGAAAAAACAATTGAACACTTACAGAGAAAGTTAAAACCTCTAATCCTAACTCCTTACGAGCCTCTACTTGTTTATTACAAATACCTAATTTCCGCTCTCTCTTAGTCAGCTCTAACTACATATTTTTCTATAGGTAAAAAAGAGTTAGACTTCAATTTTACTTTTCTATGATTATTATTTTATTAGTTTCTTCTCGTTCTAGGAGAAGATATAAATAACAAACAAAATTATTTTTTACTAATTTTAGAGCTCTATTAAATGTTTTTAGAAAATTTTAATTAATCCTTGATAATATTTCCTATTATAGGGGATATATTAAGGTCAAAGAGTGCTTTTATTTCTATTATTCTATATTTTCAAAGGATTAATCTAAAATTTCTAAAAGCATTTAATGGAGCTCTAAAATTAGTAAAAAAAAAAAATCTTTGTAATTTATATATCTTCTCCTAGAACGAGAAGAAACTAATAAAATACTAATAATATAAAAGTAAAATTGAAATCTAACTCTTTTTATTCTAGATTTTCATAATGTCTCTTGAACTCAAATATTTTAAGTAATTACGGTATATTGAAAGCTCATGTTACTTATATTTCAATTATTGTGGTATGCTAGCAATTAAATCAAATTCAACATTCATTCTTTCAAAGAGATCTTAATTTTATGCGACAATTGCCTTATTCCCCCCCCCCCCCCCTTTAGACTCTTTTTCTTTGTTAATATTATTTGTAAATTGATTCATCCAAACAAATAGTAAATGAAGAGTAGAATCCATACTATGAGAGTACGAGTACACTTCCACAAAAAGTAAAAAAAGGTAACTTCAATATTTATCTAAAAATTGGGAGCAAATTAAATTTTAAGAAAATTTGTAACAACTTTTAGAATAGGAAAAATGATAATTTTAATCCTTCAATTATAACTTTATCTCAGTTTTAATCCTTGTATAATTTGACTAAGCATATTTAATATTCAATCAATATAATTGTGTGATTTTAATCCCTCATATTAGCGAATATTCTCAGAATATATTCTCAGAATATTCGCCGTATATTTTGTAATTATGATAAATGTATATTTAAGGTAACTTAGGATTCTAATTGTATTAGGAATCAACCTTTGTAAGGTAAGTTAGGATTCGTACCATATTAGGAATCAACCTTGTACAGCTATATATATTGTGAGTAATGAAAGAAATCCCTAAGGGAAATTATTCCATCTTTCATGCTATCAAGAGCCTAAAACCGAAATCCCTTCTCTTCCTCATTCTCGGCCGAAATCAGCATTTTTTTTTTATGATTTCACAGAAAAAAAATCTGGTTTCTTCCTCTCTTTCTCGGCCAACCATAAATTCCCTTTCCGTGACCGGCGGCAATCATGTCTTCCCCCACAAATTCCAGTTCATCCACTGGCACACTTGACCACACATCTCTACGTTCAGTATCTTCTTTTCATCCGGCATTCGCCGTTAATAACATCAAGAATTTTATCCCTATAATTCTTGATCAAGAAGACTGTCAATATTCAATGTGGATAGAACTATTCTACATTCATGCATGTGCATACAACGTGCTCGATCACATTGACGAATCTGTTCCTCGTCCCACCGATGTTACAGACTCAATCTGGCGTCGTCTTGACGCCATCATCAAACAATGGATCTACGGCACCATCTCCAAAGACCTGTTATGCACTATCATGAAAACAGGTGCTACGGCACGTGAACTTTGGGTCCGGCTAGAAGAAATCTTTCATGACAATAAAAATACTCGTAATTTGTGTATTTGGAAGAGCAATTCAACAATACCCGCCTCGAGAATTTTAACAACATGTCCGAATATTGTAAGCAACTGAAACTCATAACCGATCAACTATCCAACGTCGGGACTTCTATTTCAGAAACCAAGATGGTGCTTCAACTTGTTACAGGTTTACCGAAAGGTGAATATGACACGATCGCAACAATGATTCAACAAGCCGACCCTCTCTCAAGTTTTAACAAGGCACGTTCACAACTATTGTTGGAAGAAACTAGACGTGCTAAACAAGAAGAACATAATCAAAAGGCGTTAGCCGTTGACGGGATGGCAACACCGCGCGCCAAAGAAGCAACCGGCAGTTCCAAGCAGAAGAACAACAAGCAGAGAGTGGCGGAGGTCGTGGCGGCGAGAGGTCGCAACAACAAAGGCAAGGGCCGCGGAAAGGGCCAACGCAACCAGTGGACTGGACATCAGCCAACCACTGGACAACAGTAGCAGTGGTCCAATGCAATCCAGCAGCAGTGGCCCAACCGGCAGAACAGGCCTCGCCCGCATGCCCGTACCCGACCGGGGCCGGTTCCAAAGCCTTGGTCGATTGGCCCCTTGGGCCCCGCCCGGCCCACCAGCGAGCCCACGGCGGCAGCATCGAGCCCACCGATGGCGGTCCAACAAGAAGAACAATCTGCAGCAGGCCCATTGCGGTCCCGGCGAAGAAGCAGCAGACTCGCAAGCCCGGCAACCGGCCCGACCGATTTGGGCCAGGCATACACCACCGTGAACCTTCAACAGCCCAACGACAATTGGTACATGGACACCGGAGCCACATCTCACCTCACCCGGTCGTCAGGTAACCTATCTCAACTACGTCGGCTAAAGTGTCCTCAATTTATTACTGTCGGCAATGGTCATCGCATTCCAATTGAAGGTTACGGTAACACACACACCAAACATCCACACCCACCTTTCTCCCTAAACCACGTCCTATACACTCCTAACATCATTAAAAACTTAATCTCTATTAGAAAATTCACTAGCAATAATTCTGTGTCTGTCGAATTTGACCTTTTTGGCTTTTCTGTGAAGGAACTCAATACGGAAAAATTTTTTATACGCTGCAATAGTGTGGGAGACCTCTACCCATTCACTCAATCTTCAACTGTCAGACCGCAAGCACCTCTATTTCTTGCGGCGATCTCTCCCTACACTTGGCACAACAGACTCGGACACCCCGGAGACCTAGTTTTTACTTTTCTTAGGACTTCTAAGCGTATTCAATGTAATAATGGGAAAATTGCCCAACACTGTTTTTCTTGTCCACTAGGCAAACATAATCGTCTTCCATTTATGTCATCAAACAATGTTACTTTTTCTCCATTTGATATTGTTCATGCTGATTTGTGGACATCTCCGATTGTTAGCTCTTTGGGTCATAAATTCTATCTAGTATTCTTGGATGATTTTTCACATTTTGTCTGGATTTACCCACTGAAATTCAAATCTGAAGGTTTTGCCAAATTCCTCGAGTTTCAAAAATTCATTAAGACACAATTTGAAAAATCTATTAAATCATCTCAATGTGATAATGGACGTGAATTTAATAACTCAACATTTCACAATTTTTGTTCTAAACAAGGCATGGTTTTTCGTTTTTCTTGTCCCTATACTTCTTCCCAAAACGGAAAGGCTGAAAGAATTATACGTACCATCAATAACATGGTCCGCACACTTCTGTTTCATGCCTGCCTACCACCGCCTTTTTGGGTCTATGCTGTCAAAATGGTAGAATCCCTCCTAAATATTTTACCAACTAGCACACTCCAAAACAAGACCCCTACCGAAATCCTATACCGTAGGCAACCATTTTATGATCACCTACGTATTTTTGGATGCTTATGCTACCCCAACATAGCCTCCACTACACCTCACAAACTTGCCCCTCGCACTCTGCCATGTGTCTTCCTTGGTCTGTCTCCTAATCATCAGGGCTATTTGTGCTATGACATTGCTACTCGCAAAATCATCGTCTCCCGTCACGTCACCTTTAACGAGACAACCTTTCCTTTTTCCAATCTCCGGAAATTTCAGACCACCGATTACTTCTTTCTCGATGAACCGAGTTTGTCTCCGGTCATCCAAAATCTGTACCAATAGCAGCCCACTGTTCCGACACCACTGCTGCCTCCAATAGTGTCATCTGACCCTCCAGCAGCAATGCTGCCACCCAGTCCAGCTCCCACACCACCTATGCTGCACCCTGTCAAGTCTACTGCACCACCCACACTGCCTCCGATCCAAGCAAATCCAAGAACCCGCCGAGTCTCCTCGCTTCGCAAAGCAACACTATCGCCAACCGGTCCCGCAACCCACCGCCTACCGGTCCAAAGAACCGGTCCCGACCTCCCACCGTCGCCTCTCACCGTAAGGAGACTCGTGCACAACACTGGATCTTCAAACCCAAGGTTCACTTCAATCTCTCCACACAAACCTTATCACCCATTCCAAAAAATCCAAAACTAGCTAAACTAGACCCCAATTGGAATGCGGCCATGTGCGAGGAGTTTAATGCTTTAACCAAGCAGAACACTTGGGATTTGGTACCTAGACTAGCTGGTGTGAATGTTATCCAGTGTTTGTGGTTATTTCGTCACAAGTTCAGATACAGTTGTGACTTAGAGAGGTATAAGGCAAGACTAGTTTCAAATGGCACTAATCAGCAGGAGGGTATTGATTGTGGTGAGACATTCAGTCCGGTTGTTAAACCGGCCACTATTCAGACTGTCCTCGTATTGCTATGGGCATGCATTGGCCGATTCATCAGCTTGATGTCAAGAATGCGTTTCTTCATGGGGATTTGAAAGAGACTGTGTACATGCATCAACCTCCTGGTTTTGTTCATCCAGCACTCGCGCATTTGTGTGTCGTCTCGGGAAGTCATTGTATGGATTGAAACAGGCCCCCGCGCTTGGTATGATCGGTTCGCCAGGTATCTTCTGCAAATTGGTTTTGTATGTAGCAGGTGTGATACCTCTCTCTTCACTTTTCACCGAGGTAGCAGCACTGCATATTTGCTATTATATGTCGACGATATTGTTCTTACTACCTCATCTGACGGGTTGAAGAATGAAGTCATTGCTCTACTCAAAACTGAATTTGCTATGACTGACTTGGGCAAGCTAAGTTATTTTTTAGGTATATCGGTGACTAGATCTGCAACCACTATGTTCCTGTGTTAGCGAAAGTATGCAAAAGAGATAGTGTACAGGGCCAAGATGGAAAATTGTAAAATTATGCCAACTCCGGTGGACTCAAAATCCAAGCTTAATGCCTATGACGGTGCGCCAGTTTCTGATCCCACTCTATATCGGAGTCTAGCAGGTGCTCTTCAGTATCTTACATTCACTAGGCATGATATTGCATATGCCGTTCAGCAGGTGTGTCTGTTCATGCACGACCCCCGAGAGTCCCATTTTGCCGCCCTCAAACGTATTATCATATATGTTAAGGGCACACTTGACTTTGGTTTACATCTATACCCCTCTGCCCCAACCAAGTTGCTAGCCTACACGGATGCAGATTGGGCAGGATGCCCCGACACACGTCGCTCCACCTCAGGGTACTGTGTATTTCTTGGGGATAATCTTATCTCATGGTCCGCCAAGCGGCAGTGCTACATCGTCCCGTTCGAGTGCTGAAGCAGAATATCGCGGAGTTGCTAATGTCGTCGCTGAGATCTGTTGGCTCCGAAATCTTCTTTTGGAGCTCCAGTGTCCATTACGCAAGACGTCTATAGTCTATTGTGACAATATATCTGCTATCTATATGTCTCATAATCCAGTCCAACATCAACGGACTAAGCATATTGAGATGGATATCCACTTTGTGCGAGAGAAGGTTGCCCGTGGTCAGGTCAAAATTTTACACGTGCCTTCCTCTTATCGTATGCGTACATTTTCACAAAGGGACTACCGCGATGCCTCTTCACCGACTTCCGATCCGGCCTTAGCATTCGGCCTCCTCCCGCTCCGTCTGAGGGGGAGTATTAGCGAATATTCTCAGAATATTCGCCGTATATTTTGTAATTATGATAAATGTATATTTAAGGTAAGTTAGGATTCTAATTGTATTAGGAATCAACCTTTGTAAGGTAAGTTAGGATTCGTACCATATTAGGAATCAACCTTGTAAAGCTATATATATTGTGAGTAATGAAAGAAATCCCTAAGGGAAATTATTCCATCTTTCACCTCAAACTAACGGAAGTTAACAACTTAACCGTATTATTATTTCATATCAATTTTGAGAATTAAAGAAAGTAAAAAATAAAGGTTAATGTGTTATGAAAGCCTAACCACCATTGACAAGCATCCATGTAGAGGTTTTCCATCATCTACTCATCCCTCACTTCATCTCTATTCTTTTAGACTTTTGCTCTTCTTGCTTTGTCAAATTGATTTAGCACATCTATACCCTCACTAAAGTCAAGGACAAGAAATGGATTCACCATGCATTTAATTAGAGTGTTGGCCAGATCATGACTCTCAAGAGGATATAATTAAACTATAATTATTTTTTTTTGAAAATTTAACCTAAGACTTCTCCAACAAGAAGATGTTGACGAAAGTTACGAAGAAATCTCCCATTTTAACCTTGAAATTGTGAAGAAGAAGCAGAGCCAAGTGATCCTTTGAGCATTTACCATTGAATCGTAGCTCCAAAACTCTTTTTTATTTGTTTTTAAATATTAATAACGTTAAGTTTTTAATTTATTTAGTTTGAGGGATTAAAATTGCACATCTAAGTTAATTAAATGTTAAATATGCTTAGCCAATTAATATAAGGATCAAAACTAAAATAAAACTATAACATAGAGATTAAAATCGCTATTTTTCCTTTAGAAAACCCTAGCCCTCCTATATATAGTGATGTTTCACCAGTCCCTCTCATTCTCAACTCAACCTATTGCGGCTGAAATGAAGGGAGTTCCCAACTATGAAGAAGAGGATGATGGAACCTGTTTCCATCATGGATTCTTCAGATCAATAAGTGTGTAAGTTTTTCTTTCCTTTATATAATGATGTAATGTTCACTTGGTGTTTGATGAACTATCTCTTGCAAATATACTCCAGTTGTTTTCTTTATTTGATGATGTTCTATTCATTTTGTGATTTGATTCTTAATCCTTTATAAAATTTACATCTTGAAAAGAATAGATATAGACACTCTGGTCCAGATTTTAATTCTAGAATAAGATTTAATATAAGTTAGCTTGATGTTAAACTGAAACTAAACTTTTTAAAACCGATTCTTTTTTTAGATCCAATAGCTCTATTTTTTTGCCCTTGAATAAGTGGTAAATTCAGGATTAAATGAAGGGGATGAAATCCAGTTACCCCATTTTGACTCTAAAGAGTGGTTCATAAATCGTATTACTATCAATTTTAAGTACTACCATTTTTGGTAAAATATTTACTAATTTTTTAAACCATCCTTATCTTAAGCAGTTGTAAACTTCAAACAACTATCTTTGAATTATTAGAAGCTAGTTGCACATACTTGTTCTTTAATTTTTCTTTGTTCACAAAATACTTGTGCTAGTTTCGAACAAAATTATCCGTTAGTAAATGCTTAGGTTAACTGATCCAAAATCTATAATTAGAAGCTACTTGCAAATACTTGTGCTTTAATGATTGGTCATATATCTAATGACTTATTTTTTAGTATACATGTTTTATGATTTTATTTGTGTTGCAATATCTTTTGTTGTCTGTCATGCCTTGAAAAATATCTTGATTATTGGGAATGATGCTCGCCTTATGAAAAGCTAAGCATTAATTGTGATTTCACTTCTTATGAACGACAAACTTGAGATATAAGTTATTTTTTTGAGTACCAAAGAGATTCAATTGATGTAATAAACCAGATCGTGATTTTTAATAATTCTAAGTGTGCTTGATAAAAAATGTGACTTTATAAATCTTCGAAAGCCAACCTTAAGAAGATAAATATTAATCTAAAATTCTAGAATGATAACTTTTTAGCTGTAATTAAAAAATATTTCTAAACGATCTAGCTAAATAGTTTGTCATAGCAGTAGAAAGGTCTTGACTAACTATTTTCCTCATCCTTTAGCCTTAATGGGATACTCATGTTTCTCTATGCAAAATAAGCATATGACACAAATACACAACCACTTCAGACTATTAACGTAAATCTTTTTGGATAGACTAAATTATTCCTGCCACCTGATATCTTTGTTTTTAGTTTTGGAGGGGGAGGGCAAGGGTGACAACTAGACATGTATTTGCTCTTTTAGATTAGATTGTTGAGTACACATGTTTTCTGTTTATTTCACATTGTTTGATTTTCCAATTTCTCATTGTTGATAAATGGTCCAATTCCCCAAGAATAAAGGAATATATTTTTTGGTGATTGCATGTAATAATAAATTCATTTAGAGGCACCTTAAATATATTTTTTTACTAATCATTCATGGTACACAAAGATGAAGCATGATTTCTAGTAAGATCAACTGGAAAAAAAGAGACGAAACATGGATTTTGAAGAGCAAAGATGAAACATTTAACATATTTGCAAATTCTACTATTGGTGGTTGGAAAATTACTTTTGGATTTTATAAAGTCCAAGCCCTTATTGGACAAAAAATGTCGGATGATGTAGGAATATAAATAACACAGAAAGCACAACATGATCAGACCAAGTCAAACGTAATATTTACTACCATATTTTCTCTATTCTAGTCTCTAATTAATTTGTGCTTCAATTTTGTCAAACATGAAAGTGAATTGTTGGTTTGATTGGATATTTGCAGTAGTCTACACTTTGTAGAGTTTTCAGTTGCTGTGATGATAACTTAAATAATGAGACAAAGCCAGAGCACATAAACAAGATAATGAGACAAATTCAAAGCAAAACGACGATCCTGACACCTGGGTTCACTAATTGAACATTGCTCATCGTTACTGCAATGGATATCTCATTATTGATCTTGTTTATGTGCTATGACTGTCTCATTACTTAAGTTCTCATCACAACAACTGAAAACTCTACAAAGTGTAGATTCCAGCAAACATCCAACCAAACTATCAATTCACTTTCATGTTTGACAAAATTGAAGCACTAAATAATTAGATACTAGAATAGAGGAAAGACGGTAGTAAATATTACGATGACTTGGTCTAATCATGTTGTGATTTCTGTGTTATTTTATACTCCTGTATCATCCAGACACTTTTTTGTCTGATAAGGGCTTGGATTCAGAAATTCCAAAAGTGGTTCTTCAATCACAAATAGCAGAATTTGCAAATATGTCAAATGCTTCACCTTTGCTTTCCAGAATTCATGTTTCGTCTCTTTTTCTCAGTTGATCTTACTAGTAATCATGCCCCATTTTCGTGTACCATGAGCGGTTAGTAAAAACGTATTTAAGGTGCCTCAAAGTGAGTTTATTATTACATGCAATCACCAAAAAATATACTCTAGCTCTATTCTTGGGGAGCTTGGACCATTTGTCAATAATGGGGGATTGAAAAAAACAACAGTGTGAAATAAACAAAAAATGTGTATTCAATAATCTAAAAAAGGTGAGACCGGTCTAGCTGCCACCTTTCCCTCCTCAAAATAAAAAAGAAAGATATATATCAAGTGGCAAGAATAATTAAGTCTTTTAAAAAAGGATTATGTTAATTGTCGGAAGTGGTTGTGTTATATGCTTATTCTTCAAAGAGAAACATGACTATCACATTAGGCTAATGGAAGAAGAAAATAGTCAGACAAAACCTTTCTTATGCTATGACCAATTATTTAGCTAGGATTTAATGCCCAAATTTGTTTCTTAATTACACCTATAAGGTTGTCATTCCATAATATTTGTCTTTTTGAATTAGAAGGTTGGCTTTCGAAGTTTTATAACGTCACATTTTTATATCAAGCATCCTTAGGATTATTAAAGATCACGATCTATTATTCTACATCAATTGACTCTTCTTGGTACTCAAAGTAACATCTTATCCCTCATGTTTGTCATTCATAAGAAGTGAAATCGCAATTAATGCTCAACTCTTTATAAGATGAACATCATCCCCCCATAATAGAGATATTTTTCAAGGCATGACAGGCAAACAAAATATATTGATCCCTCTGAAGATGATATAGTAGCTACGGTAGATTGCATTTTAAGAGAGGACTACTTGGAATTGAACGACTTTGGCGATGTAGCACCACATTCGTCCAGTTCAGAGAATTCAAGTTGGCTGAGCTTGGCATCTGATGAATATTTCGACTCTTCGACACTTTTATGGGATCTGGATGATGAGAAGAACCAAGATTTGATGAAAAGGTTCAACTAACAATTATAGCATAATGTGTGGAAGACAGGAAGAGCACATGATGTTGTTGTACAGCCTGCACCTTTAGGTAAGTAGACGTCTTTGCCCTCACCTTCTAACGAGATTCATATTCCTTCCATTTGGTTATGGCTTTAATGTTTCCGTATACCTACTCTCTATTTCAATTTTTAGACCTCTAGGAAGACGTCTCATGTGCGTCTACTTGTGTGCTAAGTAAAAGTTTTATTTGATGGTTGCACATTGTCTAAAACACTGGTCCTTGTTCAATATTTACTCTGGAGGGTCGTCAACAGGTATGAACACATCCTTCAGCTCAAATTATGTGGGTGTGTTTCAAGCTATATAAAAAATATAGATTGTTCAACTGTTTGTTGCTTTCTCTTATTGATCAGGTTACCGAATTTCTTGGTGCATGGTATTAATTGGCATCACGGATATTGGTCTCATTTGCATGCTATATCCTAATGCAATCCCCAGTATGTTGATTGATCGTCATGCGGCAGATCAGATTTCAACTTGTCTAAGGAAAGAACAAAAAAAATGAAGTTGTGATCTAGAATTGATCGCAAGGATAGATTGATTGAAAAAAGACTTGAGACAAGAAGAAAAATGATAAACCAACTTTGATATGGAAGGAAAAAAATATCGAGAGGAACAAAATACGACGACACTTTTTGATGTCGGAGATATGGGAAGTATAAAATAACTAGATGGCTTGTTAAATATTATAACAACATACCTGGTTTAATCCCACTAGTGGAGATTGAGGGTAGTATGTACGCCAACCTTATTCTTACCTTTATGGGGTAGCGAGATTGTTTCCGATAGACCCTCACGATTTAGATAACTAGAAATAATTGATTTGTATATGATAAGAGGCTTTTTCTGGCAATTAGCTTCTTGATGTAAACTAGTATTTTAATATGAATTTTCCATTTATTCTTACTGAATTCGCACATCTGCAGTTCCATCTTTCATTTAGCGCTTTACCATGTATAGTCATTTGCACATGGACATTTGTGTTTGTGCCTCTATTACCTATTAAATCATATATCTAACCTACGATCATAAAGTAAAATCAAACTTAGGTATTATTACAAAATAAAAAATGAAAGATAGTTTTAAAGTAGCTAGAGTAGAGAAATTCCATGTTCTCATTTATTTTGCAGCCTTTTGTATTTCTTTATTATTTTCTTCGTCATTGTTTAATGTTTATGTCTAGTTAAACAATTTAAAAGACAGGGGAATGAATAAGTGTACGGATCAAATGATAAAAATATAGTTTTTTTTTACTGAAACAGAAGTAAAAGTTACTGAGACTTGTATGTTTACTAGAAGTATTATTTTTTGCTCTAACATTATCATTCCTTGTGTATATGTCATGAGATCATACAAGAATTTCGATACGATTGTTGAGAGTAGGAGGTAAAATTTGGGGTATGCTTTCTCACAAAGTTGCATACTATAATAGCAATCAATTCTCCCCAGGATTAAACAACAATAGCAAGGTTTCCTAGTTTTACAGCAGCAACACGCTTGAAGAAGTCCTAATTGTATTTTCTCCCCACTATATCCCTTGCTATCTTCTCAATCAAATTTTCCAACATAATGATTGTTGTGTCCTATGTTTCCCCAACCAGTTGGAATATGATTTTTTTTAAAGATAATGATCAAAAACACACTTCAAGTATCACTGGGAACTGAAGATTTGATGGGAAGGATTTTTTAAGTTTTCTACCTGAACTATCAGGTGTGAGAGTTTTCTACCTAAATTATCACCAATTAGTTTACAAAATATACCTCAACTATCAGTGTTCACTTTTCTACCTAGACTATCACCAACTAGTTTGCAAAACACGCATCAACTATCAGATGTTCACTTTTAATGAGGTGTGTTTTGCAAACTAGTTGGTGATAGTTCATGTAGGAAAAGTGAACAATTGATAGTTGAGGTATATTTTGCAAATTAGTTGGTGATAGTTTAGGTAGAAAATTCTCACACCTAATATATCAGATAGGAAACTCAAAAAGAGTGATACTTGAGGTGTGTTTTTGACCCTTAACCTTTTTTTTAAAAAAATAAAATAAAAAGGACTTGATGAAAATAATCATGAGTAAATTAAATTCATTTTAGGATAAAAAAAATTGAAAAAAAAAACAAGATTTTTTTGACGAGTACCAAAGAAGGTGGAAATAATGAGACAGAACACAAAAAGATGTTCAAGCTTAGGAGGTAAAGCTACGGTCTGCAAAGCAACAGTAATATATTGATTAGGCAATTTAATTCGAGATATTTATAACATTAGCTAGTGAAAACATTTCGAATCATTGATTACTACTAAGTAGTTAATTATCATGTTAGAATCTTATTGTGAATTCTTTTATCCAAGTACTTTTATATTTTCATGTTAAAATCTTATTGAAGCAACCTTCATTTCGCAAATCAAGAGTAAATACTGACGAAATTTAATTTCATCTTCTTTTATGACAAAGTATCGGTAAACCTATCTAGAGTGTTCCTACATACTTCAATCTAGGTCAGTTTATAAATTTATTAAGAGAATATAATCTCAACCTCATCTACTCTTTAGAAAATTGAAATTTTATTGATATGCTCCCGAATTTGCAACCTTACTTGATTTTCCATTTGAACCTAAGATTACAATCATAAGATAGAGTTTCCATAATGTTTTATTTCCATCCCTTTAAAAAATTCCATCACCAACTCTTTGTCCAACCTTCTAGAAAAAGGACCGCTAAATTAAATATGAACATCACATATTGAAGCGATATTAATTATGTCATCATCCAATAATCTTCTCATATGATTGTGTTTTGAGACAAATTTGTCTCGACTTACCATTGTAATAGTTGGGTCCGGGGCTACGGATAAACAAGAATATGTAAGAATAAAATAGTAACAGCTAAAACAATTAAAACAGTTTCTGGATGTTGCCTTCAATGTTGTGTCAACATCGGAGGCAACATTGTGATAAAACAGTTCTAAACCTTTATAGAGTAAATGCAGCAAAAAAGTAAAGAGACGCAAGGTTTATATTTTCAAGGGTATATATTAATATATCCCTTGATGGTCAATGACCAAAGAATTGTATAAATTATATACAATTACAAATGAATTTTTTTTACAAGATTGAACAATAAATGCAAAAAAGAAATTACACACAAAAGTGAAGTCGCAGATGACTTCAGCCTAACGTTAAAAGATCTAAAAAGACAAACACAACATCTTCATTACTATTGCTTGGAATATAAGCTTGATCTAGAATCTGGGCAGCAATAGTAATGTGGGACTAGATGTTGTTATACTACTTTAGGCTAAGTGTGTTGATCCAGTTTCTAAGGTGAATATGCTAGAGCTCTCTTGGTAATTCTTCTCGTTCAATTCTGGATATCGATTCTCTGAAGCTCCCCTCTATTTATAGTGTGGAGCTTCCCTTGAAATCCTCACTGATTGGTTGCGGAGGTTGAGTAGAAGAAGACTTCAGCTTGGACCGGTTCTTGCTCCTTAAAAAGCTCAACGTTCTGGACTTGGTCTTCACTCTGCTTCCTCTCCAAGCTTTGAATGTTTCTTTTACCACGTTTTAAACACAACATCATTGTAAGCTTGCCTAGGTCATTTTTTACTCACAGTAACACAACCTGTTTTGGCCGGAAGAATAGGCAAAATCGTTACAGAGATGTTGTCAGGAATGTTGTCACAACATCGCAGGCAACATTCTTATTTTCATAAGTGTTGTCCTGAGCATTTACAGATGTTGTCACAACATCCATCCAACATCAACAGTAACAATCACTTAAAGCCCAAAACATAGCAACTTAAATGTTTTATCCTAATTCAAATGGAAATTACCTAGATTTGTAAGACTAATTTTAACACTAATACTATCCTAAAGTTAAAGAGTATATCATGAATACCCGACTTGTGCATGAGAAAAGTGACTCGTTTCTTGCAAAAGGGCTCCCTAAAGATGTCCGTTAGCTGAAGTCAGAAAGGTGCATGCACACAAATAAAATGGCCATAATCAAGCTTAACGTACATGTTTTTTAACTTATAAGTACATGAAACACCGGGTTTCTGATAACTCGTTGTAGAGCTTCTTGGTTGTGTCGCAACAAAGTTCCATAGAGGAGTGATGTTTTAATTGTGCAAGGTTGCCAGCAAATTCCGAAGCCATACATGTTACACCACGTGAAAATCACTAAACGATATTCAACTTCTGAGAGTGACATGATAGTTTTTCTTCTTATTGGTTATCCAAGAAACATGAGAAGTACCCAATTTCATTAAAAAACCAGTGATAGAACAAGGTGTCATGAGACATGCACCCAAACCAACATTACAGGCAACACGTAGTTGGATTATTTGCTGAATGATCAACACTAATGTGTTGGCAATGGATTATTGTCCTTTGGGATCTAATTTCTCCACTTGATGGAATCAATAATTTTAATTTCTGAATCTAATTTCTCCATTTCATTTTCCATTTGATGGAATCAATAATCGCACGCCATTTTTCTAATTAAAACCTAATCCTATTCAAAGATGGCTAGAACTTTTCAAGTGTGTTAAGACTCGTATGTATAGAAGCGGTAAAGAATGGATCTTGGGCCTAACTCAACTCCAAAAGCTAGCTTATAGGGTGAGTATTGTCTAAATCCATATAAGGAGTCCATGTTCTCATTCCATTTCCGATGTGGGACTCTTAACACTCCCCCACACGCCTAGACCTCGTTAACTGGAGCGTGGACAATATAATTTGGGGGTCCAACATCAATGAACAAAGAATTGGAATGGGTCTCGCTCTGAAATCATGTAAAGAATGAATCTTGGGCCTAATTCAACCCCAAAAGCTAGCTTGTAGGGTGAAGATTGTCCAAGTCTATATAAGGAGTCCATGTTTCCATTCCATTTCCGATGTGGGACTCTTAACAGAAGTTGAGTTCATTTAAAAACTATCACATTATCACTAAACTATTAGAAAAAGTAAATAAGTCACCTTTTTTTTATCTGAAAAATCACTTATATTTTGTTATTTCACTTAAAGGTATTTTGAGCCCCAAAATAATATATTCTGTCATTTTTCTATGTGGCACTTGATTTTTAAGCTAAAAATAGGGAACTCTAAATCCGACCCATTTTAACCCAAAAACCTACTTCCATCCTTCCGTCCTAAAATACTTGATATATTTTTCTTTGACTAAATTTTAAAGTTAAATTAGATTATATTAATTAAATATTTTAATATTAAAATTTATATATTCGAAAACTATATGAAAAATACTATAAGTTGCAATTCTTCTCATATTAATATAATAAAAAAAATACATATCAAAATATTGATCAAAATTCATATAGTTTGACTCTTGAAAAAACATAATGTGATAAGTATTTTGGGACACATGAATTATTATTTGACTCAATACCCGACCCATAAAAGTCTCTTTCATATGCTGAACAAATGGTGACCTAGTGGTTAATAAAGGAACTTTTGTTCTTTCCTTTTCGCAATTTACATCTCGAAGAAATTTGGAATATAAACATATCAAGAAAGGTACAAAAGATACTAATCTAGATATAAAGGGAAAGGAACAAAACAAAGCAAAAAACGTCAATAACTTTATTCCCCAGATACATATATAACATATGTATATGTAATAATTTATCTTACAAACAAAAGAGTCATAATCAAATATTCAAAAGCACACTGCATACACTCATGCAGCAATATCTCTCATTTTATTCCCTCTAACCCCCCAAAACATTCAGCCCCCCTCCCCCAGAATTAAACAGAAAAAGGAGAAATTAATTAAAACCTGAGCATTTATTTAATAAATAATATGCATTGTTCTTTCTCAATAAACAAATTACTAATTAAGGGCACTTAGGCCTGTTTCCATGAGTCTTAAGCCTAGCATAGCAGGGGCAAGCTTCCTTGTTTCCATAAGTCCCTGGTGGAACACACTTGCATCTTGCACAACATGTCCTGCATGCCCTCATGCACACGTTCTTTCTTGACGACTTCTTGCATCTCCTTGCACATGCATACCCACAGTCTGTAAAAATAAATCCAAAACAATATTTAGTACATGTCACGTACTACTCGGAAAATAAATAGTAGTAACAAAATTTGTAGATTAGAGGCAAGGTTCTATGTCCCCCTCTAATCATTGTAAGTTATTACTTAATTATCAATTAACATGATAGGGGTCTAAGCCAAACCCCCACACCTAAAGGCTCACAACCTTATGATGATGGCTTAATTAAAAAAAAATAGTAGTAACAAAATGTTATGTATCTTAATTAACGTACGTAATGGATTCAAGATTCTGAGCTCTCCGAAAATATTGGTTCAAGACCTATACCTAGTATTTATAGTTTTATACTACAACTTTTCAAGATTTTCTCTCTCCTCCTCTCTCTCACACACACGTGTGTGCCTGCGTACACACACATCCGCAGATGGTGCATTCAGGCACATGGGTTAACATTTGAACCCAGTGCGTTGACATGGAGTATATATAAATTTCTGTGTCTAATTTTCCAAACTTGCAATAAATAGTAGGTTTGAACCTATAATTTTAGAAATACAATGAGTTTAATACTAAAATTTTAAAGATTGAACCATGGAGAGTTTAATTCAGAATCCGCCTTTGTAAACACACTCATATATTCATGGTATATGCTAAAAGTTATGGGTTTAGTTGAACTA
Source organism: Anisodus tanguticus (assembly GCA_034509755.1). Classification (NCBI taxonomy): domain Eukaryota; kingdom Viridiplantae; phylum Streptophyta; class Magnoliopsida; order Solanales; family Solanaceae; genus Anisodus; species Anisodus tanguticus. Next base: position 17,330,175 of record CM067553.1, on the reverse strand, counting down.
AATCCCATATATCCTTGGTCTATGCTAAAAGTTTTTGTTCATATGTGACTAGGGCCTAAAGTACATGTTATATTTATCTACAGAATTGAGATGACAAGCAAAACTTTTGAATTAAATTAGTTCATGTAAGATAAATTTGTAGGGCTTACGGATCCTCTTAATCGGGTGAGTTTTTTTGTGAAGAGCTCCTTCATTGCCTGCTTCGTCTATCTGCATAATAAGTACAAAACGTTACATATCAACGTTTGCATAATATAACAGATTCCTTTCTTTTATTTCTCTCTTTCAAGTTTCAATCGAACGAGGAAATATTTCTTTAAGCGTCGCACTTTCTCTACCATTTTCAACTCTTTTTATTTTCTTTCACTCTTTACTTCTTCAAACAATTGGCATTGGGACAATTTTACTTCTGAAAAATAAATGAGCTCAGCATATTTGACTTTGCTCCAAGCAAAAGACGATTCTACTTCGAATTTTTATTCATATATATATATCACTAAAAGTTTGAAGAGAGATGCGGCATATGTTACTTAAATTATATACACTAATAGTATAAATGACTTAAATTATGTTAGGATTTTTTGCGGGTGGAGTGTATATTAGTTCATGTTTTTGAGGAAGGTCAACAATAGTCATAATTTTATTATATGAATAATACCTGTGCAGCAGTATCTTCGGCATTGTTAACGGAAACAGCCTCTGCGAAAACCTAAATTTAGAAGCTTCGGATTAGGAAAACTACGGATGACAATGAAAAATAATTAAATATGATGTGTTTATTGAACTGAAAATTACCTGTATGAGGAGGATGGAAATGAGAAATAATGTGAAGATCTTCATATTCTTTTCTTGAGAAGAATGGAAGTGAAGTGAGGAGGGGCTGGCTTTTTATATAGGCACATATTCAAGTGCAATTTGGCAAGGCATTTATTGAGGCTTTTGAAAGTTGATCACATGAAGATATGGTTGTAACTAAGTCACAGGCTTTGAGTTGAGTACTTTTTTGATCCATTTTTCAACTATTGTTTGGAAGTTTCTCTCACTTTAATAATAACTTTTAGCTTTAGTGTGAGCTACACAGCTGTGGATTCCTTTGCTGGACAGTAAATAAATGGTCCCCTTAACAAAAGGACAATAAGCTAGATAACACTTGATGCCCTCATATGTAATAACAAACGGACTGATGGCGATTGAACTCTAAAGGGTGTTTGTTATGAAATTTGGCTTAGGCAAATTCATATCAAAATGAAAGGGGAAGTTGGTAGTAGTCATATAAAGGGCGAGTTCAACATTCAAATGTTGAGGCGTCTATTGTAGAAATAGTGTCTTGCCATTTGTGGTCATGTCTTTGTTGGAAATTAGCCTTTGGCGGGAGTTGCGACCGACCAACTTTAACGGCTTAAACACTAGTGTTACGTATGTTGGAGAATCCGGTTCTTCACACATGCATGATCTACTAAGTACGTAGATAACCGTAGGGCCAAGAATCATCAAATTTCATTGAGAAATGAAAGAGATATTGATCCACGAAGTAAGGTGTTTGAAGCATGGAAAATGTGGTATTGTGTTCAATTCTCCCTCATCGGTAGAGGAAGAAAGAATTGTTGTGTATATAAGACTCGAAATTGGTTTGCGGTTTGGGACCCCAAGGGTATCCCATGTGTTTAAAGGAGGGAGGACCTAGATGTGCTTCGGTTCAAGGAAAGACCACACGCGCGCCGTCGCCGCCCGCCCGTCCCGTCTGGTTCCGAGTTCCGAGTTCCGGGTTCTCGGGGTCACGGGGTCACGGGCTGTGGGTCTTCTGATATTATCTTTTTGGGCCAGAGAACTTTGCCGAAGTACGGTTTGATCCCGAAGTTTCCGGATGTACGATTCGGACCGAATTCTTTCGGATGTACGGTTTGGTCCCCGAAGTTTCAAGATGTACGAGTTTGGTCCCCGAAGTTTTCGGAAAAATCGAAATTTCGACGGTCGAACACGAACGCCAAGCACTCAATTCAGCCATTTATTTTGGTGAATTACTCCTCCTATAATGGCCAAATCCGTTGGTCTTTCACCATTTATGTTGGTGACTTTACTACCTCCATAATGGCCATTATTTGGCTATTATGGAGGCGCTTTTCAGTCCCCTCCCTCACCTATATAAACACCCCCTTACACCATTGTTGAGCAAGAGATATGACTACGAATAACGGTTCATACAACACACGAAAATACACAACCAAAACAGCTTTTCTTCCTACAACTTCCAAGCATCATTTCGTTACTCAATATTCTTCACGGTAGCATTTGAGTTTCCTTTGCTCAAGTGTTCCATTCTTTGTTTTATCTTGGGAGACAAATTGTCCGGGACGTATAAAGGATACATACGGGGTAATATTGTCTTAAGGACAGAAGAGTGCCACACTCGACTCAAAGCAAAATGCAGTTCCATTTTTCCGTCTTCAACAAAATTGTAATTTCAGTTTTGTAGTTCTATTGTAATTTTCAGATTTCTAGCTGAACTATTGAATCTTTGTTTATCCTTTCGAATACTTGTAATAGTTATATACTTTCCATACTGCTTTATAAAGTACCATAGAGCAAAAATAGAGTATACCAACAGTCTTTGATAAGTAGACACCATATGCATGGAATTTCAAATTTAACCGGTGAAATCCCACGATAATATCTTGGAGTTTCACTTGTGAAATTTGAAACTTCGTGACAATAACTATTTTTTTATTAAAGGAACTAAAAAAGGGATTATTTATGAATTTACCCACGTCTTTTGAGTTAAAGGTCGGGCTAAAACCGACAATACCTCAACAGTGTCCCATCGGCCGTGACTGTCAGTCACCCGATTTTGTGAATAAGGAAGCAAGTAGCTGGGAAAGGAGGACAGCACTCTGCCAGTTAACATATTGGTATATCTTCTCAAGAAAAGAACACGAGAAATTTAATGTGCATGCATGACTCTTTGTTGTTTAGTACCAATTGCTAGGCTGGCCATTTGTCATATAATATATATCATTATTCTTTTTAATTTATATCTGACTGTCCTCCGACAAAATCCAAAATGTGGAAAAAGAGAAGTCACTAGGCGAAGCACAAAAAATTAACGACAATGACAACAACAGTGGAAGGGAAGTAAAAGTAGTTTATTCTGATAAATAAAAAGAAAATTACATATGCTATTGGATTGGGAAGAAATAATTAGTTCCTTTATGACAGTTAACATTGATTTATAAAGCCTTTAAAAGAGTTTCTCAAAGACGATATATACAAACTTTGGTCGAGCTACACAATATATATGCATCCTTTATTCTTTATTTGTCAATTATTGTTTCAAGTGACTTCGGGTGGAGCTACATGTAATATAATGAAGGGTTAATTGAATCCTTAACGTGGATATATAGTAATAACATTTTTTTTTGTAAGTGAAGTGATGAAGATGATCCAAATATTGTTTCCAATAGCAAGTTTGAATTCCAGGTGTGGATTGTATTTTCTTGAATTCCTCAGTTACAATTGAAAGATAGAATAATTTCCCTTACGAATTCCTTTCATTATTCACAATCTATATAGTTGTACAAAGGTTGATTCCTAATATGATACGAATCCTAATTTACCTTACAAATGTTGATTCCTAATACAATTAGAATCCTAACTTACCTTAAATATACATCTATCATAATTATAAAATATACGGCGAATATTCGCTAATACTCCCCCTCAGACGGAGCGGGAGGAGACCGAACGCTAAGGCTGGATCGGAAGTCGGTGAAGAGCTGTCGCGGTAGTCCCTTTGTGAAGATGTCTGCATACTGATAGGAGGAATGCACGTGTAATATTTTGACCTGACCACGGGCAACCTTCTCTCGCACAAAGTGGATATCCATCTCAATATGCTTAGTCCGCTGATGTTGGACCGGATTATGAGACATATAGATGGCAGATATGTTGTTACAATAGACTATAAATTCCTTGCGGAGTGGACACTGGAGTTCCAAAAGAAGATTTCGGAGCCAACAGATCTCAGCAACTACGTTAGCAACACCGCGATATTCTGTTTCAACACTCGAACGGGAAAGTGTGGCCTGCCGCTTGGTGGACCATGAGATAAGATTATCCCCAAGAAATACACAGTACCTTGAGGTGGAGCGACGTGTGTCGTGGCATCCTGCCCAATCTGCATCCGTGTAGGCAAGTAGCTTGGTTGGGGCAGAGAGGTATAGATGTAATCCGAAGTCTAGTGTGCCCTTAACGTATCTGATAATACGTTTGAGGGCGGCAAAATGGGACTCTCGGGGGTCGTGCATGAACAGACACACATGCTGAATGGCATATGCAATATCAGGCCTAGTGAATATAAGATACTAAAGAGCACCTGCTAGACTCCGATATAGAGTGAGATAAGAAACTGGCGCACCGTCATTGGCACTAAGCTTGGATTTTGAGTCCACCGGAGTTGGCATAATTTTACAATTTGCAATCTTGGCCCTGTACACTATCTCTTCTGCATACTTACGCTGACACAGGAACATAGTGGCTGCAGATCTGGTCACCGATATACCCAAAAAATAACTTAGCTTGCCCAAATCAGTCATAGCAAATTCAGTTTTGAGTAGAGCAATGATTTCATTCTTCAATCCGTTAGATGAGGCAGTAAGAACAATGTCATCGACATATAATAGCAAATATGCAGTGCTGCTACCTCAGTGAAAGGTGAAGAGAGATTTATCACACCTGCTACATATAAACCCAATCTGCAGAAGATACCTGGCAAAGCGATCATACCAAGCGCGGGGAGCCTATTTTAATCTATTCAGTGATTTCCTGAGACGACATACAAACTGCGGAAGTGCCGGATGAACAAAGCCAGGGGGATGATGCATGTATACAGTTTCTTTCAAATCCCCATGATGAAATGCATTCTTGACATCGGGCTGATGAATTGGCCAATGCAAGCCCATAGCAATACTGAGAACAGTCCGAATAGTGGCCGGTTTAACAACCGGACTAAATGTCTCACCACAATCAATACCCTCATGCCGATTAGTGCCATTTGCAACTAGTCGTGCCTTATACCTCTCTAAGTCACAGTTGTCTCTAAACGTGTGACGAAATAGCCACATACACCGGATAACATTCATACCAGCTGGTCTAGGTACCAAATCCCAAGTGTTTTGCTTGGTTAAAGCATTAAATTCCTCGCACATGGCCGCATTCCAATTAGGGTCCAGTTTGGCTAGTTTTGGATTATTTGGAATGGGTGATAAGGTTTGTGTGGAGAGATTGAAGTGAACCTTGGGTTTGAAGATCCCGTGTTGTGCACGAGTCTCCATGCGATGAGAGGGCAGCAGTGGGAGGTCGGGACTGGTTGCTAGACTATAAGGTTATGTATCTACTGGTTCTGGACTTGGAGGCAGCAAAGCTGCGGGACTGGTAGTGTCCAGACTGGGAGGTGCAGGAGACGCTGCTGTGGGTGCAGGAGATGCCGCGGGGGTGCGTGGGCGATAGCGAGGGAACTGGAGGAAGCAGTGGTGGAGACTGGGCAGTGTCCACTGCCGGAACATATGGCAATGGTACTGTCTTTTGCCAGAGACACATCAACTGGAGTAGAGGAGACATAGGAGACTCATCGAGAAATGTGTAATCCATTGTTTGGAATTTTTGAAGGTTTGAAAAAGGAAAGGTTGTCTCGTCAAAGGTGACGTGACGGGAGACGATGATTTTGCGAGTGGCAATGTCATAGCACAAGTAGCCCCGATGATTAGGAGACATCCCAAGGAAGACACATGGCAGAGTGCGAGGGGCAAGTTTGTGAGGTGAAGTGGAGGCTATGTTGGGGTAGCATAAGCATCCAAAAATACGTATGTGATCATATGATGGTAGCCTACGGTATAAGATTTCGGTAAGGGTCTTGTTGTGGAGTGTGCTAGTTGGTAAGATATTAAGAAGTGATTCTACCATTTTGACAGCATAGACCCCAAAAGGCGGTGGTAGACAGGCATGAAACAGAAGTGTGCGAACCATGTTATTGATGGTACGTATAATTCGTTCAGCCTTTCCGTTTTGGGATGAAGTATAGGGACAAGAAAGATGAAAAACCATGCCTTGTTTAGAACAAAAATTGTGAAATGCCGAGTTATTAAATTCACGTCCATTATCACATTGGAATGATTTGATAAATTTTTCAAATTGTATTTTAATGAATCTTTGAAACTCGAGAAATTTTGCAAAAACTTCAGATTTGAATTTCAAAGGGTAAATCCAGACAAAATGTGAAAAATCATCCAAAAATACTAGATAGAATTTATGACCCAAAGAGCTAACAATCGGAGATGTCCACAAATCAGCATGAACAATATCAAATGGAGAAAAAGTAACACTGTTTGATGACATAAATGGAAGACGAGTATGTTTGCCTAGAGGGCAAGAAAAACAGTGTTGGGTAATTTTCTCATTATTACATTGAATACGCTTAGAGGTCCTAAGAAAAGTAAAAATTGGGTCTCCGGGGTATCCGAGTCTGTTGTGCCAAGTTGAGGGAGAGATCGCCGCAAGGGATAGGGGTGTTTGCGATCTGACAGCGGAAGATTGAGTGAATGGGTAGAGATCTCCCACACTATTGCAGCGTGTAAGAATTTTCCCCGTATTGAGTTCCTTCACAGAAAAACCAAAAGGGTCAAATTCGACAGACACATAATTATTTCTAGTGAATTTTCTAACAGAGATTAAGTTTTTAATGATGTTAGGAGTGTATAGGACGTGGTTCAGGGAGAAAGGCGGGTGTGGATGTTTGGTGTGTGTGTTACCGTAACCTTCAATTGGAATGCGATGACCATTGCCGACAGTAATAAATTGAGGACACTTTAACCAAAGCAGTTGAGATAAGTTACCTGACGACCGGGTGAGGTGAGATGTGGCTCCGGTGTTCATGTACCAATTTTCGTCGGCCATTGAAGGTTCACGGTGTTGTAGGCTGTCCCCAAATCGGTGGGGGCCAGTGGCCGGGGTCTTCTTCTTTATTCGTTGGACCGAAACCAGTGGGCTCTTCTTGTTGGGCTCGCTCTGGTGGCCGGGACGGCCTTAGAAGATCTTGGTCGACCATGCGGCCGCCGGAACTAGGCCCTGCGGATCGGGCACGGCATGCGGGCGAGACCCACCCCGCTGGTTGGGCCACCGCCGCCGTGGTTGGACCACCTTTATTCGCTTGGTTCCGTAAAGTGTCGCTTGTCCGGTGTTTGGGCTTTCTTTGTCGTCCCGGCCCCACCGGTTGCGTTGGCCCTTTCCGCGCCCTTGCCTTTGTTGTTGCGACCTCTGCCGCCACGACCTCCGCCACTGGCCTGCTGCTGCTTCTGGACATGCTGTGGTGGCTGGTTGCTGCTGGCCGCATGTGTTGCCATCTCGTCAACGGCTAACGCCTTTTGATTATGTTCCACTTGTTTAGCACGTCTAGTTGGCGAATATTTGGAGAATATTCGCTAATAACAATTTTTGACTCCGCCGCTGCATGCGACTTCTTACCATTCATATGCTTAAATGCGTTTTATTTAACTCGATCTCCCAAATTGGAAGAAACATAATGTCAAAGAAATCAAATTTGCATCAATATTGGATATGATTGAGCTTCCAACTTCCAACTAGAAGGTTAGATTTAGAGATGCAGATTGAATATCAAACCTTGTGAATAGAAAATCAAGTACAGTCAAAATAACTCCCACTTCCACATAATTCCACTAAATGCTCAATTTTTAAGTCTCAAATCAAATTAACAGGGCCAAAGCTTAGATAAAGAGTGTCTGAGTACAACACATGATCCCATGAAGTTTTCTTTTTTTTTAACAGAAACTGTAACTGCTAGGGTAGCCATTTCAGTTCACTGCTACTTAGTGACAGAAAAACAAAATCCAAGAACTCACGTGCAACCTTTGGATTGTACAGTTGTACTACGTTATGACAAAATGACATGAACTTTAACTGCCCTGACCTGTATTTTTATAGAGATATCCAAAGCTCTGAATGACCCAATCATGAATTTCGCCTAAGGCTAGGCAACACATTAAATCGGTACTGAACGGATTCAGATATTTTAAACGTTATCATGATCAGTTATGAGTTGAGAGGGTGGGTTTCGAAATGTTTATCTAATTTTAACTATATTTCTTTTTCGCACATATGTATGGTTGGATGATTTATTTATCTCGCGATGGCTTAATTCTTACATTTGTTTTCTTATGCACAATTTGTCTCAATTTATGCATGATCCTTGACAAGGTCATTTTGCACTAAGCCTGAAATAAGAACATGAACAAGGTATTACATTACCTTCATCTAGCGATTTGTAGCTACCTGCTGTCTGTAATGTTGATTTGGGAAAATTTTCTAGATTTAATATCTATTAAAAATTAATTTTTAATACGTCATATTTTTCGATGAAGGGTATTCAACTGACTGTCCTGTATGAGGCTACGTTACTGTTTGGGTGCATGTCCCATGACACCTTTGTTGCATCACTGGTGATTTAATCAAATTGGGCATTTCTATTCTTTCTTGGAGAACCAAGAAGCAAACTATCATGTCACTCTCATCTGCTACTATTGTTTAATGATCACCTAGCGGTGTAAACTTGTATGGCTTCGAAATTTTCTGGCAACCTTGCAATTACAGCATCGCTCCTCTACGAAACTATAATTTGTAATTGCGACAACCTAGAAGCTCTACATTTTGTTATTAGAGACCGATGTTTCATGAAATTACAAAACACATTAAGCTTGATGCCATTTTATTTGTGAGCATTCACCTTTCTGTTGGGATCGAAATAATCCACGGACGTCATGCGAAAGCTAACAATTGGAAACTTTGAACGGTGATAAATCAGACAATAAAGAAAAATATACTAAAAGAGGAATAATATTCTAATATTATTTGATTAATTGATTTACATATGCAACACTAATATAAAAGTATAAAAGCTATTGAATTCCTCAGTTACAATTATTGACTCCGCCGCTGCACGCGACTTCTTACCATTCATATGCTTATATGCGTTTTACGTAATTTTATTGTATTTCTTTATTTATGTATATGTTGCAATATCTGGCCTCTCGCACATGTAAATGTAAAAGAACCACCATGCGTGCTCTGTGTATCCCTGAATTTATGCCAATGATCTTCTCTAAAGAATAAAATTGGATACTTTTAATTTTCTCAAGTTCAATGAGCAGAAGAAGTTTCGCTCCTCCTTGACATTGAAAATTAAACTCACATATAGAAATTTCTCGAATCTTCTCTTGATTGAAGGAATAGAAGGTCAAGAAGGAATACAATAAAAAACTAACCAAATTTATGTCTTAGTGAATCAGATTCAACTAATAACAACTTAAAATTTATTTAAGCAGTTACAATGAGGAAAAAAGGTAACAAATTTAAAAGGAAGACCCTACAGTTCCATTCCCCTCCTATATATTTGGAAAATGTTTTACTACTCTTCATACATCAAACTCATGATGAGAGTCCAACACCATAACCGAGAAGATGAAGTGTTGGAATCCAATACCAATTCATCAAATGTTGCATCAATGAAACACCAAGTGTAGGATATTCTCTTCTAAACCATTTTTTGTTTGATAATGTTCTCTTCTTTTGTTCTTTGATTTTTAACTCTTGCAAATTTATCATGTTGGAAAATAATGCTTACAATTTGGTTTTTTTACTTACCGCATGTTATCAGATTTGATATGTTGCACCAGTTTTAAAATGATAATTTCAACCCATAAGTTTTCTAGGTGTCAACAACTATACTTATTTGAATGTGCTCTTACATTGTATATATTTCTTGTCTTGGATTTCTCTGTTATGGATCTCCTTGGATTTATTTCTAGTTGTTATTGATTGCTTCTTGACTTTGTTCTATCTGTCTTATTTGCATTTTCAGACACTATCTACTGAAGACCTTCGTGACTCGAAGATCTCTTCTTTGTAGCTGCAAAACTGAGAGGTTTCATAACCTTGACATGCTTGGTTTAAAGAATGTCATTCTATGGAACCGTCTCAGGTATCAATTTACCAGTAACATAATTTGATCTTTCATAATTGAAAATTTGATACAAAACTGTTTATGTAAAATTCCAGAAAGTGGTTAAATGAGGCGAAGGGTCTGTGCTCCCCTGAACATTTAAAGGAGTTCTCATTAGGTAATCTAGAGAAGGAAATCAGCTTACTGAAGAAGGAACTACCAACAGAGTCTCAAGAGATTGGCTTTTGCCACAATGACATGCAGTTCTGTTCCGAGTTCTAGTAGTGGACGAGTCACAGCCCATTGTTGAGGCATATCATTTGGAGTTTTCAGGGTGAGCTGTTGTCTGTTTCGCGGCACTGGACTCCAATTCTATCTTATTTTCCTGTTTTTACTTTTCAGACAATATTATGTTGTATTCAGTTTTGTACTTCGCATTTAGTAGCTCTTGTACTTATGACTTTCATGTTTTAGAAGGTGTATGATTTAGATTTCCGCGTATTATACGTTATGAGACTTTATTATTGACTTATGGGTTATTATCCTTTTATTTCCATTTCTTATATATGTCGAAATACTTAGACTTTTATTTGGGTTCACTTACGGGCTAGGGTAGCCGCCCTCACGGCCTTTATGGGATTTGGATTCGTGACAATGTCATTGTATTTGTATCTCTATAAAAACTTCTTATTAAGGATCAAACAAAATGAACAACACCCGTAAATTTCTTTTCTTTCCTTCTTTCAGCGACTTCTCATATATTAAGGAATGCTGAAATAACGAATTAATCAAATATCATATGTATGTCTACTGACTATATTTTTGTCATATAAATGCATAAAGTTCAGTTTACATCAGATAATTAACTAATATTCAATTTCTTTTATTTGACAGTCTAATGTACGAACATCCCGTACATCTAGAGTTGTACACGAAAGATAAAAATTAGAGCGACTCTAATTTTATCATAAAATACCCAAGAGAAAGTAAATGGACGAATGAGATAAAAAATAGCAAAAGATGAAGAAAAACAATATTATGATCTTAAAAAGGTGCCATATCACATCTCGAAGAAATTATATATTTGGATATACAACAAACATCAACTTGTAAATTATTTTTTAGATGGTAAGGTTTCAAATAGAAAATGTTGCTCCTTGATCGGCGGGGAGGAGCATTTCAAAGTATGGGGCAAAGGATGGTGCAACTGCAAATGTGGAACTCACTGCAAGAGAATAAATGTCAGTTAACACAGTGAAGCTAATTGCCAGGAAAAAAAAGGTAATTGAAAAAAAAATCCAATGTCTGAGAAGTTCATTTTTTTCTAAAAACAATGACTTAAACAGGTATAGAACACTAAAATGTAGACCATAACGAGCCAGAACGATACAATAGAGGAAAAAAAGTTAGTTGTTGTAAGTAGTAAGATCTTGGGATCCATCACGAGATAAACAAATCAAGTCATTCTGATAATATAAATCTAAATCATTTGTACAATATATAGCAGGTCATTTATTATTTTGTTATTGTTAAACAGCCCATCACGGAATGGAGTATATATGGTATATTAGGAATGTATATTGTAGTATATTGTAATGAAAAGGATACCTTAATTAGTGTTATACACTTACCATAATTGTATAGTTAGAATTATGGTAGAATAAGGATTTAGAAGTAGAATAGGAAAAGGATTTTCCTATTATGGAAATATGTAACTTGTATATATATCTATTCAATCAATGAAAATAATCAAGGGGATTATTTCTTTCATGGTATCAAGAGACTAGGTCTAAAACAAAAGTTTTTTCTCTCAAACTTTTGCCTCCCTTTGGCCGAGACCCCCCCCCCCCTCCTCGGGTTTTTCTCTTCCAAAATTTCGTCTTCCGCTCTCAAAAACCTCTCTTAAATTTCCCCTCCTTCTTTGTTCTTACAATATGTCTAGGAACAATTTTCACCCTGCCCTCACGGTTTCCAATATCAAGCTAAGTATCCCTATTGTTCTTGAAATGGAAAACGTTCAATATGCAACGTGGGCAGAGTTGTTTAAAATTCACGCTATATCTTATCGAGTTCTTCATCACATCATTCCTCCCGCTAGACCCCTTCCTGCGGAGGATCCTGAGGTATGGATTACACTTGATGCTACCATTCTTCGGTGGATATACGCCACTATTTCGTTGGATCTCCTATAGACGATTATGGAGCCGGATACCACGGCTATGGCTGCATGGAATAGATTGCGTGACATATTCCAAGACAACCAACATTCACGTGTCGTCACACTCGAGCAGGAATTCTCTCTCGTTCGAATGGACGAATTTCCAAACGTTTCTGCATATTGCAAGAAACTAAAGGAGTTGGCGGATCAACTCCGTAATGTTGGCGCCCCAGTAACAAATAATCGTCTAGTTCTACAGTTGGTTGCCGGTCTTTCGGAGGCCTATAATGGTGTTGGAACTCTCCTTCGCCAAAGCAACCCTCTTCCAGACTTTTATCAAGCCCGCTCCATGCTTACGTTGGAAGAAGCAGGTTTGGCTAAAAAGGCGGCTACCGGAGCAAGCCCAGTTGTCATGGTGGCGTCCTCCCCTAGTTCTTCAGGTTTTGTGAATAATTCGGGCCAAAACCATAATAATGGTGGCGGCAAGAATAATCGCAAAAATAATAACAAAAATCGCGGGGGCAAACGCGGCGGTACAAGTGGCGGTTCTGGTGGTCAACAAACAGGCGGTGGGTCCCATCCAGGGTACAGTGGCCCACCACCACCATGGGCCCAGCAGTGGAACCCGTACCATCCACAGCAGCCAGCAGCCGGTTTCCGGCGGCCGGTGGACCGGCCACCGTCTGTCCGAGCCCGGCGCCCGGCGGTGGCGGCCCACCGGCCGTGGCCCAACAACAAGCACCTCCAGCACCTACGGCCCAGCAGATCACGGAATGGAGTCCTTGGGCCCCGTCCTCCGCAAGCCCATCATGTAGCAGGCCCCACTCAGACTGATATCGAGGCCGCGATGCACACGTTGGGGTTGACCCAACCGGACCCAAATTGGTACATGGACACCGGGGCCACTACTCACATGACTTCCGAATCAGGTACTCTCTCATCTTATTCCAATTTGAGCACCCCTAGGGGGATAATTGTTGGTAATGGCAGTTCTATTCCAATTCTAGGGTATGGTCAGAAAACGTTGTCTCCCCCCAATCCACCACTCCTCTTGAAAAATACTTTACATGCTCCTAAATTGATTAAAAATTTAGTGTCTGTCCGAAAGTTCACAAATGACAATTCTGTTTCTGTTGAATTTGATCCTTTCGATTTCTCTGTGAAGGATTTTAAGACGGGGAGTCATCTCATGAGGTGTGATAGTAGGGGGGATTTGTATCCTATCATGCCCGGTTTCAGTCCATCGAGTCCAGCCTTGCCGTCAGCTTTTGCAGCCATCTCTCCTTCCATGTGGCATGCTCGTCTGGGTCATCCAGGATCTTCTATTTTATCAGCTTTAGATAAAAATAGCTTTATTTCTTGTAAGGGTACGAGTCGTACTCCAATTTGTCAGTCTTGTTCATTAGGAAAAATTGTTAAGTTGCCATTTGTAGACTCCAATTCTCATACTTCTATGCCATTTGACATTATTCATAGTGACTTATGGACGTCTCCTGTTCTAAGTTCAGTGGGTCATCGATATTATGTTCTCTTTTTAGATAATTATACTAGATTTTTGTGGACGTTTCCAATTGCAAATAAATCACAAGTATTTTCCATCTTCATCAAATTTAGAGCGTTCATTCATACTCAATTCGAAAGAGACATAAAAAATATTCAATATGATAATGGGAAAGAATATGATAATAGGGAGTTTCGAGATTTCTGTGCTAATAATGGGATCAATTTTAGGTTTTCGTGTCCTCATACATCTCCACAAAATGGTAAGGCCGAACGCAAAATTCGTTCCATCAATAACATTGTCCGAACTCTCTTAATTCATGCCTCCATACCTCCATATTTTTGGCATCATGCTCTACAAATGGCCACATATCTTCTTAACATACTTCCTTCCAAAGGTCTGACATATTCCTCCCCCCTCAAAATCCTATATAAGAAGGATCCTTCGTATTCTCATCTTCGGATTTTTGGGTGCTTGTGTTATCCGTTATTCCCATCCACCACAATTAACAAACTCCAGGCTCGGTCTACCCCGTGTGTGTTTTTGGGTTATCCGTCAAATCATCGTGGTTATAAGTGTTTTGATTTATCCTCCAAGAAAATCATAATCAATCGCCATGTCATTTTTGATGAAACTCAATTCCCGTTTACGAAAGTTCATACTCCCGAACCTAAGTCGTATAATTTTTTGGATGACCAAATATCCCCGTATATTATTCGGAATTTTTCGGACAACTCCCGTACCCAAAATCCTCCCGGCCCACCGCCCGCCGGTCCCACAAGACCGTCGCACCCGTTGTTCCGGCCCACCGGAACAGTTCTAGCTATTGGGCCGGTCCAGCCCAATTCGGAACCGGTCCGAAACCGAGCCCGAGCTTTTTACCGATTTGGGCCAGCAGGCCCACTACCTGCTGGCCAGTCCGTCCCGAACCCAAAAAATTCCCAAAATTCACTCAGTTCTTCCTCGAGTCATAGACCGGTCACTCGTAGTCAGCGGGGTATTTTTACACCTAAAAGACATTTTAATTTACATTCGGATGTCTCTAAATCCCCCTTGCCCCGCAATCCCGTGTCCGCATTAAATGACCCTAATTGGAAAATTGCTATGACCGATGAATATAATGCTCTTATTGCTAATAAGACGTGGGAGTTGGTGCCCGTTCATATGGTATTAATGTTATCGTGTCTATGTGGATTTTTGCTCACAAAGAGAATTCGGATGGGTCCTTTGCTCGACATAAGGCGCGACTTGTTGGTGATGGTAAGACTCAGCAGGTTGGAATTGATTGTGGTGAGACGTTTAGTCCGGTGGTCAAACCGGCTACCATTCGCACCGTGCTTAGCTTGGCTCTTTCAAAGACTTGGCCAATTCATCGGTTGGATGTCAAGAATGCTTTTCTCGCATGGTGACCTCAAGGAAAAAATCTATATGCATCGGCCGTTGGGTTTCGGCATCCCAACCGCCCTAATCATGTCTGTTTGTTGAAGAAATCATTATACGGCCTTAAGCAGTCTCCACGGGCCTGGTATACACGATTTGCTGACTTTGTTTCGACAATTGGGTTCACTCACAGCATGTCAGATAATTCCTTGTTCATCTACCGACGTGGTTCGTCATTGGCCTATATTCTGTTGTATGTGGATGATATCATCTTGACTGCTTCCTCCGATGCTTTGCGCCAGTCTATCATGGCCATGCTCAGTTATGAATTTGCTATGAAAGACTTAGGGCCTTTGAGTTATTTTTTGGGAATTGCCGTCAAACGTCATTCAGGTGGGTTGTTTCTGTCTCAACGGAAGTATGCTGCTGAGATTATCGAGAGGGCTGGGATGTCATCCTGTAAGTCCACTTCCACGCCAGTTGATGCAAACCCAAAGTTAAGTGCCACAGCAGGTGCACCATACGAGGACCCGACCCGTTATCGCAGTCTTGCAGGGGCCCTCTAGTATCTTACCTTTACCAGACCGGATATTACATATGCGGTTCAGCAGGTGTGTTTATTCATGCATGATCCCAAAGTTGAGCACATGAATGCAATCAAACGCATCATTCGATATATTCAGGGGACACTGGATTATGGTTTGCACTTGTATCCCTCATCTACATCCACACTTGTCTCCTACACGGATGCTGATTGGGGTGGTTGTCCCGACACCAGAAGGTCGACTTCTGGCTACTGTATGTTCCTTGGCAACAACTTGGTCTCCTGGTCGGCAAAGCGTCAGGCAACTCTATCACGCTCAAGTGCAGAGGCAGAATATCGAGGGGTGGCGAATGTGGTCTCTGAATCATGTTGGCTACATAATTTGCTTTTGGAGCTTCATTGTCCCATTCAGAAGGCAACCTTGGTATATTGCGATAACATTAGTGCCATTTACCTTTCAGGTAACCCGGTTCAACACCAACGCACCAAGCATATCGAAATGGACATTCACTTTGTCCGTGAAAAGGTTGCTAAAGGTCAAGTTCGCGTATGCCATGTCCCATCTCGTTATCAAATTGCAGACATTTTTACCAAGGGTCTACCCGCGGTACTTTTTGAAGATTTTAGGGACAATCTCAGCGTTCGAAGACCGCCCGCTATGACTGCGGGGGTGTGTTAAACAGCCCATCACGGAATGGAGTATATATGGTATATTAGGAATGTATATTGTAGTATATTGTAATGAAAAGGATACCTTAATTAGTGTTATACACTTACCATAATTGTATAGTTAGAATTATGGTAGAATAAGGATTTAAAAGTAGAATAGGAAAAGGATTTTCCTATTATGAAAATATGTAACTTGTATATATATCTATTCAATCAATGAAAATAATCAAGGGATTATTTCTTTCAGTTATTCTTATAAATATCTCACAACAAAGATGGAATATCATCGTTCTTCTTTTCAATCCTTTTCCAATCCTTCTATCATTGCATATAATTTAAGATAGTCATATTTTGATGAGTAACTCTATTCCTTTATTTTTCTTTTGACAAGTTAGAATCTTATCTGCTAGAACAACATTAGGATAGAGCTGGCAAATGCGAGCTACAAGAATGCCCAATAACACCGCTAAGAAATCCAGTAACTGGTCACAAGAGGTAGCAACTAAAGGTTCAAGAGAGGAAGAATATGATGCCTTATCTATTATTCATTATGTGCATAACACTTTATATACAATCATAGACCAAGAATGACTCCAAAATTATAGGAGTATAGAGCTATAAATAGCAAGCTAATATACAACTGTAAATAACTACTAATATACAACTAATTATGCACTAATAAAGAAAACAAAATCAGCACAATATTCTACATAATCAGTCATGTGCCATTACGCCCCTGCAAGTTGAAGGTGGGATCATTAACCTTTAACTTGGACAACTATTGATGAAAAAGTAGACAAGGTAAAGGCTTTGTAAGCGTGTCTGCAAGCTGATCAACAACATGTAAATGTTGAACAAGCACCTGTTTTCGTTGCACTTGATCTCTAACAAAGTGAAAATAGACTTAAATGTGTTTCATCCTACTGTGTAATATCGAATTTTGACAAAGATAGGTGGCACCAACATTATCACAATAGATTATGGATGGAGCAGGTAGCTGAACATGCAGTTCTACAAGAAGCTTTTGAACCCAATTGACCTCAGCAAGTGCAGAAGCTAATGCACGATTCTCTGTTTCAGTTGAGGAGCGCGCAACAACGCGTTGCTTCTTGGATGACCAACTAACATGATTTGCACCAAGGTACAGTATATAGACAGAATTGAGCACATGAATGCACTCAAATGCATCATTCGGTATATTCAGGGTACACTGGACTATGGTTTGCATTTGTATCCTTCATCGACATCCACACTTGTCTCATACACAGATGCTGATTGGGGTGGGTGTCCAGACACCAGACGGTCTACGTCTGGCTACTGTATGTTCCTTGGCAACAACTTGCTCCTGGTCTGCGAAGCGTCAGGCGACTCTATCTCGCTCAAGTGCCGAGGCTGAATATCGAGGGGTAGCCAATGTGGTCTCAGAATCATGTTGGTTACGTAATTTGATTTTAGAGCTTCATTGTCTCATTCAGAAGGCAACCTTGGTTTATTGCGATAATATTAGTGTAATCTACCTCTCTGGTAATCCGGTTCAGCACCAACGCACTAAGCATATCGAGATGGACATTCACTTTGTCCGCGAAAAGGTTGCTTGGGGTCAAGTTCGCGTCTGCCATGTCCCGTCGAGATATCAAATTGTCGACATCTTTACAAAGGGTCTTCCCTCGGTCCTCTTTGAACATTTTAGGGACAGTCTCAACGTTCGAAGACCGCCCGCTATGATTGCGGGGGTGTGTTAAATATACACAATAGACACACAATATACATGTGTATATTGTGTATATTGAGTCTCAGATTTGCTCTCATAATGACTCTCGGTTTTTCCCTATTAGTCAATGTAATTTATGGTAAATATTGAGTATCCTAGTTTAGGTAATGTTATAATATAATTAGTAGTGTATTACCATAAATGTATAGAATAAGGTTTTAGGAATAGAATAAGAATATGATTCTCCTATTACGTAACTTGTATATATAGCCTTTCAATTAATGAAAATAATCAAGGGTATTATTTCTTTTAATCGCATTCAATAATATGACTTATAAATTGCATTCAACAATTATAATTTATGAGTTTAAATTTTTTGTTTATTTTTCCTGTTATGATGGAAGGGGCTCCTCTCCGTTTTCATTCTCTCCATTTCTCCTGAGTTCCTACTTAGATGACATGTCAGGATTAAGAATTAGAGATTGAGATTTCATTATGCAAAATAAAATTCTAACCATGACTAAAATAATAAATATTTCCTTTATTTACTCTAAAAAGAATTCTCAATCCTACAATTCTAGTTAAAACATTATCTCATTCATATATATTTTAAATTTCTTTTCCTATTTTATTGGGAGCTTTTTTTAAAAAAAAGATTTTACATTTGGGCTGAGGAGGTTTAAATTACCTAACATTATCCCTATGATTAGGCCATTATCCTAAATACGTTTTTGTGAGAACAAAGTAAAAGTGTTTTTAGTCGTGAACAAAAAAAATAAAGTCACTATTCTCTTTGAAGTGCAACCCAGAATGTTTACATATTGAAAACAAGGAGTGTAATCACCTATTACAGATAGATAATTCCGCTTTTAAGGTAACAAATGTAAAGGTTACAAATAGAGACAATTCTCTTTGAAATTATTGCAGGTACGTACAACTCATAATGTTTACATAATGAAAACAAGATACGTAATCACCAATTACAAATAGAGAATCTCCTTTTAAGGTAACAAATGTAAAGGTTATGTGACTAACACAACACTAGATACTTTTCAGTTGTATTTTTCCGTAATACATAGCATCATCAATTATTATTCTTAAAGACCAACATTCCTTCCACACAGTAGATAAAGAACTCTTCAATAGGCTAGTCATGATCCAACTGAGTCTCTTATAGTCATGGCTATGTGGCTATGGCTCCAAAACGATGCTAATCTTTCAAATTTAATTGACAAGAGGGTGAAGTATATTTTTCCTCCTTTTGTCTCCATCTCGTCAATTTGAAATATACTGCATTTTTTTTTTTGCACAAAGTGGATTTTGCCTCGTCCTTGCCTAGACATAGAATACTCCAAGTAGCAAAAGCTCTTCAGATCTGAAAAAAGAAAAATTTTTAGTTTCACTTTTAACTTTACGAGTCAATCTGACATCCATAAAACGATGAGAAAGGATGATGGGTGCATATTAATTCTACTTAGTATTGTGTTACATTTAGAAACAAACTTAGTTCATTTAGATACCGTGATCTTTGGCAGCAAGGAGTATTTTGCATGAAAGAACCCCTACAAGTATCGTGACTCCATAACCTAAGCACATCAATGCTTACAAGGGTAAGATAGTGAAGAATAAATGGTTATAAAAAACATAATCAATTAGCGGAAAGGCAAAAAAAATTAAAGGAAATGAAATGAAGTAAAGATCTTACAACTTGGTTACTCATTGAATCAATTTTTATGAACTCATAGTGAAGATTCTCGATGGAATTGAATTGCAACATCTTCTTCGTCCTTGTTATGAGTTGTTTTCATGTGTATAGCCGGAGCTTGAGAAGTGAGGGATGAAAGAATGATAAAACATACATGAGTTTATATAGGAGTGGAATGGGACTTTATGATTTTTCTTTCTCAATTGATTAAGTTATTACCAACTTTAGTAAATCTGATTTAGTCTCAATTATAGTAATAATATCAAACAATTCCCAGTTGATGAGAAACTAATTAGTGGAAAGTAAATCTATTGTTGATTCATGGAATATAGTAATTAACTCAAGAAAATAATTATACATCTCAAAAGTTTATTTTATGGACATTTTGGGAATATTTTATTTTTTTAGAAAAAAATATTTTGTAATTATTTTTATTACATCCCTTTTAAAGTTTACTATAATTTAAAGTCTAAGTTATTCAATAAATTATTTCACTACTAAGAAAATAGAAATTAGCGATAGACAATTCTTTAGCTAAACAAAAATTCGTCGTTAATAATCTTATATAAACAAGGATTAGCGACGAAGTTCATAAATAATTCCAACTAGTGTGTACCTTGAGTATACCTAACTACTAAAAGCGGACACCTACTGGTCCGAAGACTATCAACTCTATGTTGATTTTGTTTGGATGGTTATCACTGATCCGTTTCATAATATTTCATCTTGTATTGTATAATGTTATTTTGAAAATATAATAGTTGGATAGATTATTTCATTTTTTTCTTGTGATTTAAGAATATTTTATTATTTTATTTTATTGTATCATGTTGTACAATAACTTAAAAGTTTACAACAGTATCCTTAATTGTTGTAAATATTAGATTTATCAATAATTACTAAAAGAACAATTCAAGACAACTTTTAATTCCTAATT
Source organism: Anisodus tanguticus (assembly GCA_034509755.1). Taxonomy (NCBI): domain Eukaryota; kingdom Viridiplantae; phylum Streptophyta; class Magnoliopsida; order Solanales; family Solanaceae; genus Anisodus; species Anisodus tanguticus. Next base: position 17,309,567 of record CM067553.1, on the reverse strand, counting down.
TATCACCAATTATGTGTGGTAAATTTATCGAAATTAGGGAGGATGTTGACGAGAAAAATGGACATACACATCTCAACTCCAGTATGGCATTCATAGCATAAAAGACTCATGGGAGGGGCCGAGGCTACTACAATCAGGTCGCAGACAACATCACCAAGGACATTAACTTCCATTACTCACATAGACAATAAAAAAATTGAAAAGAAGTTGAAATTAAAAAGGTGTTTTGGTTGTACCTGTTCTCAAAAACAATTTATTTATGTGTATAAATTAATGAAAGATAATGAATGTTCATTAGAATCCACGGACGGAGGTTTTGTTGTTAGGACGAAAAAACAAGGATCATTCTGGGAAAAGGGAATAAACGAGATGTGTTATATAGCATAATTTAGAAGATAAGAAAAGGGCTTTTATGTTCAAATTAACTAATTCATATTACCCCTTTTAAATCAAGATTCATCCCCTCCTATTCTTTTATCAAGTTATGACTCATGATTTTCCCATTTACGATCTATCCCAAGACCAAGAACATAAAATACAATCAAAAGGATAGAGAGATTACCTCCTATGAAGGGTTTAGGTCTAATCTTCAACAAAAGCTCCCTAGACCAGTCCTTATAATTTTGGAAAGTAGGACATTTAATTAAATTGGATAGACAACGATTCCGCTCCTGCGGACCCGACCCCGCAGGCGCGATCGTGCTTTCGTGGAAGATACGACTGATGGGGCGCAGGAACTTGACACCTCGCCTCAGCGCAGAAGCGAAAAAACTCTCATAGACGCAGATTTAGCACATTCATCGGTGCGGGACTGAACTTCGCTAGCACAGTCGCGCTGGGGCGACACTACCTCGCTGGAGTGGAATCATTTGATCATGTGTTTAATGGATGGTGACTCTCATATAATGTATTAAATTATTATTATAATGTTTAAATAGTATCAAATATTTTTATTTACTTTGTTTTATTTATTTATGGTGTTTTTAGATAAATATTGATCTTTTAAGTATCATTACTTGTTCTAAAACTCTTTTGATCATGTGTTCAATTTATGGGGACTATCATATGATGCATTAAAGTGTTATTTATTTATGACTTTTTAAAGATAAATATTGGCCTTTTAAGTACCATTACTTGTCCTAAAACTCTTTTGATCATATGCTCAATGGATTGGGACTATCATATGATGTATTAAAGTGTTATTATAATGTTTAAATAATACTAATATTTTTTAATGACTTTAAAGATAAATATTGACCTTTTAAGTACCAATACCTGACCTAAAACTCTTTTGACCACGTGTTCAATGGATGTGGACTCTCGTATGATGTATTAAAGTATTATTATAATGTTTAAATAGTGGCATGTCCTATTATTTATTTTATTTTATTTATTTATGACTTTTTAGATAAATATTGTCCTTAGTCTATATATAACTTGTGGAAAATTATTAATCATGCGTGAAATCGAGTCTAAATGATAATTGTTAAGACAAGTCTGAAGGCAGAAGCTTTAAGAGATAGGGGAGGAACGATATTAGCTGTTGCTGTTATTAGTGCCTTAGCTGGTGTTCCCCTTTAGTTTAGGAGGAAGCGAGAAAGCTTCAAAAGGCTAGTCCGAAAGGGCTAGCTAAGACAAGGCAGCTAGGCTGAAGGCAAGGAAGGCTAGTCCGGCAACTACTGACTATCGACGAGGAGGAGTCAACTAGCGACGGTCTTTTAAATTTGTGCAATTTTAGATTTGGGGTTGGGGTTTGTTGTTTCATTTCTTTTAATTTTTGTTTGTTTGTTACACTCTTCGTCATCACTATCAGGATCATCCTGTCACCTTGCTCATAAAAATTCAATTCCAACATTTTGAGGTCTCCTCCCATTCACTCATGTAATCACTACCTACTATAATATGTTATGCAATCAAAACCATACTAAATCTATAATAGACTATGATTATGATCTATGACTGTAATTGACACCATCATAAGTTGTTCAGACTGATTCTCCGATGAAAAGCCGAAATTTTCTCCGAAAACGGGATCTGAAAAATGGAAAAATCGGAAGCTTTTGAAGGAAAATATTTAATTTTTTATTTCTTTTTGAGGTAATTAAAATGGAGAAAAATATTTAATTTTCATTTCTTTTTAAACAATTCAAATGTTGGGAGTTGGAGGCTAAAATGTATTTTTTAAAACTTTGAGATTAGAGTTGACAATTTGTGTGACTGCTAACGTTATAAATGGTGGATGTTTTGTCAATACTTTGAGAGTTTAAATTTGTGGTCTTTTAACAAATATAAGTCTTCAAATGCGTCTTTTGGCCAAAACCCCCTTTTTTCATTAGTTAGTCTTGATTGTATAGGAGTTTATTACTAGTAAAGTTTTGATTGAGTAATAGACTGTGGTATAGGCTGACTGCATTTGTAATATACTTGCTGATTAATAAAAGATGTCTTGAGCCCAGGTCTCCAGGAAACAACTGCTCTACTTATCAAGTTGGAGGTAAAGTCTGTGTATACTCTAACCTCTCCATATCTCACGTGGTGTGATTTCACGGGATATGTTATTGTTGTTGCTAATTAATAAAAGGTGCTAGTTACCAAAAAATACAACTCTTTTTATTTATGTTTTTCTCTTCTCAATTTCTATTTTTAACGTGAAACTACTTTGTTGCTTTAATATATTTATATTAGTACCTTATATCTACCTATATATCTATATGCAGGTATATTTTAAGTTATTTTATTGTATATGTATGCAATCTTAGTTACAGAAACAGTATTAGTAGTACTTTGTTGGTTGACATTTTAGTAGTGGTACGAACTTAATGACTTACAGTTACCATCTTTTTTTTTTTTTTTATATGAATCTAAATATTTTAAATATCTTATTTCTTTCCCTTTTTTAATTTTTATTGAAATAATTATTTATTAAATAAATTTTGATCGATGATTATAGTAATTTGAAGTTAATATTTTACTTTATTATAAAGAGGTTTAGTAAAATTTTGTTGTACATATATTGATCGATAGCATTTGTATTCCATTTAATAGGTAGTTTTAACTATTTAATTTTTATTCATTAATATAAGTATTTATTATAAAAAAGAACTTTCTGAACTCATATCTATTTTTTCTTTCAAAATTCAAAAAGTGCAACAAATCACGAAGTTATTATTATATTTACATAAGTTGATAAAAACTAAATTTGTTATTGAATTTTTTAAAATTAATTCAAGTTAAGTTATTATTTATTTGAAAGATATCACTTATTTTTATGGTATTAATCATTAACTTATAATGAAACTAAGATAATTAACTTTTATTTAAAAAATATATATATCTAATGATATAATTATATATACCTATGCAACCAAATATAATATTGAAAATTCTTTAATAATTACAATAAAAGGATATGGTGTATCAGATGAGTTTTTCACTATATTTTTTATCAGGGACATGGCCTATCACAAGAATATTTTTTTTATTGGGGCGATAGCTCTGAAAAGATAAATTGTCAATCTTTTTTTTTATCTCGGGAGAAATACGATCGGACGGAGCTAATTCAAACCCCTTCGGTAAAATAAAAACAGCGCCCACATTCACCCCTTTTACCATTAGCAAAAACCTGTTTCATTTGCATATCACAACTAATTCGAACATCTGCGACTCCATTGACTAGATGTGTGGAGTTCTAAAGAAAATTGGTAAACAGTGTTGGAAATTTGCCTTTGGCGGGAGTTGCGACCGACCAACTTTAACGGCTTAAACACTAGTGTAACGTATGTTGGAGAATCCGGTTCTTCACACATGCATGATCTACTAAGTACGTAGATAACCGTAGGGCCAAGAATCGTCAAATTTCATTGAGAAATGAAAGAGATATTGGTTCAAGAAGTAAGGTGTTTGAAGCATGAAAAGTGTGGTATTGTGTGTAATTCTCCCTCATCGGTAGAGGAAGAAAGAAGTGTTGTGTATATAAGATTCGAAATTGGTTTGGGGTTTGGGACCCCAAGGGGTATCCCATGTGTTTAAAGGAGGGAGGACCTAGATGTGCTTCGGTTCGAGGAAAGACCACACGCGCGCGCGCCGCCGCCGCCCGTCCCGTCCGTCCGGTCCGGTTCGGTTTCGAGTTCCGGTTCACGGGTCACGGGTCACGGCCGTGGGTCTTCGATATTATCTTTTTGGGCCGAAAACTTTTCCGAAGTACAGTTTGATCCCGAAGTTTCAGATATACGATTTGGACCGTAATTCTTTCGGATGTGCGTTTGGTCCCCGAAGTTTCAAGATGTACGTTTGGTCCCCGAAGTTTCCGGAAAATCGAATTTCGACGGTCAAAAACAGAAATGCCAAGCACTCAATTCAGCCATTTATTTTGGCTGAATTACTCCTCCTATAATGGCCAAAACAGTTGGTCTTTCTCCCATTTATGTTGGTGACTTTACTACCTCCATAATGGCCATTATTTGGCTATTATGGAGGCGATTTTCAGCAAGAAATGCCCCTCCCTCTCCTATATAAACACCCCATTACACCATTGTTGAAAAAAAGACATATGCACGAAAATACAGAAACAGATGCGAGAAAAACAAATTGCACGAAAATACACAACCGAAATAGTTTTCTTCCTACAACTTCCAAGCATCATTTCGTTACTCAATATTCTTCACGGTAGCTCTTGAGTTTCCTTTGCTCAAAGGTTCCATTGCTGTTTTATCTTGGGAGACAAATTGTCCAGGACGCATAAAGGATACATACGGGGCAATATTGTCTTAAGGATAGAGTGCTACACTCGACTCAGCAAAAACCAATTTATATTTTTTCCGTCTTCTATAAAACTGGAATTTCCAGTTTTTACTTGTGTAACTATTATAATTTTCAGATTCCATGTTGAATTATTGAATCTTTGTTTATCCTTTCGAATACTTGTAATAGTTAAATACTTCCCGTACTGCTTTATAAAGTACCATAGAGCAAAACTCCCAACATCTTAAGACAATATTTGTATAGTATTACTATTAGTGTTCGAAAGATGTCGGTCAAAAGTTGTGTGACCAAATCTGGATATGGCAATGGTTTTCTGGTAGAAGAGAGTGATGATGATGAACGTGTTCATGGTGTCACCGCTACCAAGGCGGTGGAAACAAGCGCTCTCGAGAGCCGAGGATGTCAACTCGGGACAAGAGGAGAAGAGTGAAGATGTTATTCTATCTTGTAGCGAGAAGGCCTATATCTGTCCCGACAAAGGATCCGAATAATGGTGAGAAGGAAATGGACACTCGATCGATGAAGTGACCGAAGTGAGCGAATCCGAAATTGGGATAAGTATTTTTCTTACTTGTCAAGAATAAGGATTAAATGATAAGTATTTTTCTTACTTGTCAAGAATAAAGATTAAATTATGTCCGATTAAAAATGGATTAAAGTAAGGAGGAATATGAAAATAATTTATATTCCTTACGCTTTAACAAATCAGAAGTTTAATCTCATCTTCTTTCTCGTTTAAAGATTGGATTTGGTAAACGACTTAAAAAGATCCGTTATTTTAAGTGTAATAATTAAAAGTGTGTAAAGTATGTCGCACATACAATGGAGAAGGATCCACTAAGCGTGCGAAAACTCTTACCACTCTTAAGTAAGCGCCAAGAATTATCTCGGGCACCAATCATAACGGAAGAAGACTAAAAGCTAAAGACGTTGAGCCTGTCATACTATTTGGCAGAAGATCCTTCATAGGATGATATTGGACACTCAGTCATAAAAAGCCTCCGGGCGACTGGAGTGGTCCAAAATTCCTTTGATATGTTGATATTGGACACTCAGTCATATAAAGCCTCCGGGCGACTGGAGTGGTGCCAGAATTCATTTCATAGGAAAAGTAATGGACACCTACTAAGGTGGGCCAGAGTTTCCAGGTCCTAAATGATCCGAAGGCCTAAATTAAAGCAGTAAAGAAATTGGACACTCGACCCGCCAAAGCAACTAGAGTGGGCCGAGTATCGAGATCACATATGATCCGGTTACGCCCTAACCACGGGCAAAAGGTTGTTCATGTGAAGCAACGCCACCTCTAAAATCAAAGGGGCTGGAGAGGTTGTCCTCAATAGGACTTCAAGGAATGATATCACTCTAAAAGAGGTGATACATGTTCCTAACTTGGTTAAAGGACGTTGTTGGTCAAATCTGATTTGAGACTAGCCCAACAGGTCTGTAATAACTAAGAATGGTACAGTATGTCTGTAGCCAAATGAATGATATATTTGTAATCCGTGCGTCTATGCCATCATAGATTATGACACGTTAAATAGCAAGTCAATCAAAAGCTAACGATGTTGAGATTGTTGCCTTCTTCGACATAAACCCTCAAAATAAATGTGAGGTAGATGAAGAGGCAAAATCACCTTTCCAAATTCCGTCAAGGGAATAGCGAAAGAAGCATCTTTGCTCCTCTAGAACTTAGTCACACCTACTTGGGTGATTTGAAGTTTATACAAAATAGAGGGGGAGACAAGTACGTTGTGATCTTCATTGATGATGGTACAACATATGGAATCCTTTGTTTATTAAAAAGCAAAGATGAAGTTTGTTGAAGCCTACAAAGCGAGAAGTTGAAAATCAACTAAGCCTACGGATTGAGAAATTCGTAGTGATAGAGGGGAGAATGTGAAGCATCGTTCATTAAACGAATGTTCATTTCTCACCTCGCCCTAATGGTGTTAGCCAAGCGCGAAGTCGTACGCCCAAATTATGTGGGGTAGCTTGGTAAAAGATGGGCTACCGAAATAGGTCAAGTTCGACCTAAGATCGTAGATTGCATATCCACCGGATCCGCAAAAATAACGTAGTGTTGATCGCCTCTTGGCGTCAAAGAATGCTGAATTCATTGAAGATAACTTTCCTTGAAATAGGAAAAAGGAGTAATTGCTCAAGGTTAACAAGAACCCGCGAGGGCCTGACTGTCCGGAACTAGACGTTCCGTATCTTCATGACTCGAAAGTTGCTGTCTATCCGGAACTTAATATTCCAGATCTGCAGAACTCAGGGATTCTAGATGTTGAACCAAGACGGAGCAAAGAGGGGACAAAGACTTGTTCCAGTCCTTCTAGCTTGTATGGTTGAGAACGAACCATGGACAATTGACAAAGAATTGTCATCTCCAAAAGCACTGCTTTGGAAAGAAGCTAAAGAGAGAAATAGATTCCATCATATGGAACCATACGTGTGTAATGGTTGATCTTCCTCCGGAAAAGAATCTTTGGGTTGTAAAAAGTGCTCCCTCTGTGAGTAGTTTCACATCCAGGGCCATTGTAGTCTTACGGGGCATGGGTGTTGAAATGACCTTCCCTACCGGAGAGTTGGAAGAAGAGGATCGAATTGATTTGTCGAATCTGTTGGGCTTCCTTCGAACTTTCATTTTGGTCCCCGAAATGTTAACATTTTGGTCCGAAAGTCTCGATAAAATAGAAACAATGAATCGATCACGAAACATTGACTCGAAGTTAGAAAGCCAACAGTTGGAAAACCAACGGTTCGAGAGTGAAAATCATATTGAAACAAAGTCTCGATATGAAAGATATGTGTATCACGAGATGACTTCTTAGGAATTGGATTTCTAAGACATCTAACGGACCGGTCAATAGTTGACAGTCTCGTTGAAGCCACCAATGGATATGAATCATAGAACCGATTGGAATCATGGTGCACCCATAGACAAGGAGCGATATGCACGGGTCACGTGTAGTTCAATGTATTGTACACACTACAACCGACCCGGTATCGTCCTACAAAATCATTGAACTAAGGTTCACCGATGATCTTAATACATGATCAATAGAAGGCGTTAAGTCGGATATGACGATATCGAATTATTTGCTTATCTACGGATTATTGTATTACGGATGTCCAGCGGTTCGGGAGAACACGGTGATGCAAACCGGACATCGATATCCGAAGAACACCAAAGCCACAAGTAAATGGTATGGTGGTTCTTGGAAAATCCTCTAAGCAAACTTGCATCGGCCGATTCATAATGGAATCGGAGTTTATCGCTTTATACAAAGCATGAAAGAAGTTGAGTAACTTCACGGCTCCTTAGAGGACGTCCTTTATTGGGAGAAACCCGTGCCTTCAGCGATTATACACGTGGCTAGCCGGTCGGCTTTAGGAAGGACACGATGATGACGGCGTCGGACATATCGTCGGGATCCGTCCGAGACATAAGCACCGTATGGCGTTGATCATCACGGGTGTCACTTCCTTATTTACTAACTAAGGGACTACCGGAGATCAAGTTTTCTCGCTTTGTCTAGGGGAATGGGCTTAAAACCCAAAATATACGAACCAATACGGTGGAAACCCAACCTTACGAACCGGAGATCCCAAGTAATTTGGTTCAATGGGAAAACTAAGTTGTAAAGGTTCAATTGATCGCTTCGGTCGAAGCATGAGCACTTCGGATAGTGATTTCGAAAAGAAACACCAAATCCAAAGCCGTTCCCGCGATAGACGTTAAGTGCTATCTGCAGTATGGGTAAAGGTTAAGTTTTCAAAACACCGTAATGATCCTCAACAAAGTTGAGGTTAGGTCTTTGGGAAACTTTTAATGGTTCTTAACACTTGTGAAGTGGGGTATAGCAGGATACCTTGTAGGAGACCACCTATTTAAGTGCGAGGACGGGCCGCCTCAAATTGAACGCACTTAAGAATCCAAGACGTTGTCCATGGCCAAAACGGACAAAACATTACGAAGAAGAGAGTAAGAGAATTTGTTGTGTTGGTACCGTTGTCTTGGCTTACACTAAACACCGACGGTTCAAGACATCACGTTCACCGCGCAAGTAAGTAAGTCCGATGGTATTCAACTATGGAAGGTTCAAAGCCGAGGCTACCTCTCCTTATGCAACATCGGTCCGCATTGAAATATTGCTTTGGAAATGAAAAGACACCATGTGAGTGCGCCAAAATCTCTTTCAAGAGGGGATTGTTGGAAATTTGCCTTTGGCGGGAGTTGCGACCGACCAACTTTAACGGCTTAAACACTAGTGTAACGTATGTTGGAGAATCCGGTTCTTCACACATGCATGATCTACTAAGTACGTAGATAACCGTAGGGCCAAGAATCGTCAAATTTCATTGAGAAATGAAAGAGATATTGGTTCAAGAAGTAAGGTGTTTGAAGCATGAAAAGTGTGGTATTGTGTGTAATTCTCCCTCATCGGTAGAGGAAGAAAGAAGTGTTGTGTATATAAGATTCGAAATTGGTTTGGGGTTTGGGACCCCAAGGGGTATCCCACGTGTTTAAAGGAGGGAGGACCTAGATGTGCTTCGGTTCGAGGAAAGACCACACGCGCGCGCGCGCCGCCGCCCGTCCCGTCCCGTCCGGTCCGGTTCCGGTTCCGGTTCCGAGTTCCGGGTTCCGGGTTCTCGGGTTCTCGGGTTCTCGGGTTCACAGGTTCCGGGTTCCGGGTTCTCGGGTTCTCGGGTTCACGGGTTCACGGGTTCACGGGTCACGGGTCACGGGTCGTGGGGCGTGGCCGGGCGTGGGCGTGGGTCTTCGATATTATCTTTTTGGGCCGAAAACTTTGCGAAGTACAGATGTGCGTTTGTCGGATATACGAGTTTGGACAGAATTCTTTCGGATGTGCGAGTTTGGTCCCCGAAGTTTCAAGATGTACGGTTTGGTCCCCGAAGTTTCCGAAAATCGAATTTCGACGGTCAAAAACGTAAATGCCAAGCACTCAATTCACCATTTATTTTGGCTGAATTACTCCTCCTATAATGGCCAAAACAGTTGGTCTTTCTCCCATTTATGTTGGTGACTTTACTACCTCCATAATGGCCATTATTTGGCTATTATGGAGGCGCTTTTCAAAGCGATGACCCCTCCCTCTCCTATATAAACACCCCATTACACCATTGTTGAAAAAAAGACATATGCACGAAAATACAGAAACAGATGCAGAAAAACAGTGCACGAAAATACACAACCGAAATAGTTTTCTTCCTACAACTTTCAAGCATTATTTCGTTACTCAATATTCTTCACGGTAGCTCTTGAGTTTCCTTTGCTCAAGGGTTCCATTGCTGTTTTATCTTGGGAGACAAATTGTCCAGGACGCATAAAGGATACATACGGGGCAATATTGTCTTAAGGACAGAGTGCTACACTCGACTCAGCAAAAACCAATTTATATTTTTTCCGTCTTCTATAAAACTGGAATTTCCAGTTTTTACTTGTGTAACTATTGTAATTTTCAGATTCCATGTTGAATTATTAAATCTTTGTTTATCCTTTCGAATACTTGTAATAGTTAAATACTTCCCGTACTGCTTTATAAAGTACCATAGAGCAAAACTCCCAACAAACAGTTTGAAAACAAAAAAAAAACCCATTACCCCCATACCACTGTGCTGAAAAAAAAAATACAAATGTCAATTAAATGGAATAATAAAAACATCTCAAGAGAAATGGAAAAAAAAAGAGACTGGCGAAGAAAAAAGCACTCTACCTCCATTGATGATGTTCTTCTTCTGCCCAAACACTTAAATTTCACACAATAAGGTACAATTTTTTGTAACTTTTTTTTTCTTCAACTAGTTTTCCCATTTAAAAAATCAAGTTATTTATTTCACGTCATCGTGGGTTGATCCTTTAATGTATACATTAGATACACATATATATTGTCATTTCATCTCATTTTCATTGTAATGATTCCTTCTGATCCGATCTCTGTATATTGTTAATTATTTTTACAGTTTTTAAATGCTCTATTAATTGATTTTTTTCAATTTCATTATGCCTCAAATTTACCAAATTATATGCATGTAGTATATATACGTATATAATGTATGTATAAGAGTTTCACTCACCTGCATGTACAGGTCATTAATGGAGATCTGGGTATGATTTTTAATCTTTCTTGGGGGTTTATGAAGAATTTCTTCCTTACAATTGGTTCAAATCTTGTACATGTATGTGTTCGCATAAGGATTTTAAGTGAAAAATGGGGTTTTCCTAGCTTCTAAATTGTTAAATTTTCAACCTCGGAGAGCAGTAGTGGAGCTGAATTTGGCAGCATTGAGACGAAATTTCGCGGCTACGGTAAATAACTGTATTTTTTTCCCTTTGTTTGTTTAAGTATATTCTGCAAATTTGTCCTGGGTATCTTTATTTTAACCCAGTTTGTGAAGTGGGTCTTCTATGGATTATATGGGAATTTGAATCATTTCTCATAATTCTAGGTTGTTTATTTTAGCCAAAATTAGCAAAGGACTGTAAAGTTGGAAACTTCATATTTGTTGTAATAAAAAAGTAAAGGCTTTGAGGATGTATATACTCCCCCCGTCTCAAATTATCAGACGCGTTTACGAAAAATAGTTGTCTCAAATTATTTGCGTTTTAGAAGTTTAAGATAAAATTAATTAACTTTTCCTCATTTTACCCTTAGTAGTTATTGTTCTTGAAGACTACAAACACCTTAATAATGAGTTGATGTTATGAATTTATGATTGTTCAAGTATCAATGAAGGGTAAAATAGTTAAACCCCCCTTCTAATTAATGTTTCTTAAGGGGCGTGTAAAAGAAAATCACGACAGATAATTTGAGACGGAGGGAGTATGAAACTCTTGGGATAAGAATGACTGTAAAACTTTAGATGAAACTTCTTGGAATTAGAAAGACTTTTATTGCTCTCCCTCCTCTTGCTATTTCCTGATTGTTATTCCAAATGAAACAGATCAGGGAGAAAATTTATCCACATTGTCCCTTTCTTCAATGAATTTTCTCTTTTCTTTACGCTTGTGGTGTTATTGATCAAGAAAATCTGAATGCCACACTAACGTAAGGTAGTGACATTCTGTAGGAAGCAAGAAGAGTTTCCAAGTGGAGTCTTGTTGCCAATGTCAAAATCTTATTCCCCTGAATTGAGGGACAGGAAGGTTTCATCCTCTTCTCAGAAGAAAAGGTCGGTTTCCCACTTTCATGTACATGTTTATGTTAATGTGCTACTTGGGTTGGCTTAAATGTGTTCCAGTACAACTACCAATCAGAGATTTTTTTTTGTTTCAGAACAATTCATTTATCTTTCCGCTAGAAGTTAAGTAGAGCATTATACTACCTGGCTGCTGAGCTTTTCTGAATTCATCTATCTTTTATTTTTTCCATACACGAAACACTAGGAGGACCATGATTTAGAGAATGCTGGATTATCTGGAATATACAGTTGCTTATTTGCTACCTATCATTAATTGTCTAAAGATAAAAATTCACTTCCACATTGCATGCTTTTACTTTATCCTTTACTTTTCTCATCAATTTATGAGGCATACTATGATTTATATTGACAATAAAAGAAATTATTGTTTACTTCCAGTGAGGCCAATGGAACTGCAGAAATGGATGATCAGGAAAAGACAATGTCAACAGTTGCTCAACTTATTGAGCAGCTGCATGCAAATAAATCTTCCCCACATGAAAAAGAACTTACTACAGCACGCTTGCTCGGCATAGCCAAAGCAAGAAAGGAAGCACGAGGTCTTATTTGTTCACATGGCCAAGCAATGCCACTATTCATATTCATTCTCAGAAATGGCACTCCTTTGGCAAAAGTAAATGTTGCTGCAACCTTATCTATATTATGTAAAGATGAAGACTTAAGGTTGAAGGTTCTTCTAGGTGGATGTATTCCACCTCTACTTTTAGTTTTGAAGTCGGACTCTGGTGAAGCAAGGAAGGCAGCCGCAGAAGCAATTTTTCAGGTTTCATCTAGTGGACTTTCAGATGATCCTATTGGTACTAAAATATTTGTTACAGAAGGTGTAGTGCCAACTTTGTGGGAGCAGCTTAACCCAAAGCAGAAGCAGGATAAAACAGTAGAAGGATTTGTGACTGGGGCTTTGAGAAATCTCTGTGGTGATAAAGATGGATATTGGAGGGCAACACTTGAGGGTGGTGGAGTTGACATTATTGTAGGACTTCTATCTTCTGATAATGCTGCAGCTCAATCAAATGCAGCTTCTCTATTGGCCCGGGTAATGTTGGCATTCAGTGATAGCATTCCGAAAATAATTGATTCTGGAGCAATCAAAGCTCTCTTAAGCCTCTTACATCAGAAAAATGATGTGTGTGTTCGTGTCAGTGCAGCTGAGGCTTTAGAGGTTCTTTCTCTCAAATCAACCGAAGCAAAGAAAGCTGTTGTTGACTCACAGGGTCTTCCAATTCTCATAGGGGCTGTCGTAGCTCCATCCAAAGAATGTATGCAAGGCGAAGGAGGAGAGCTTCTGCAGCAGCACGCAACACAAGCTTTATCCAACCTATGCGGTGGAATGTGTGCCCTCGTGCTGTATCTTGGTGAACTTTCTCAGTCCCCAAGGTTAGCTGCTTCTGTTACTGATATAATTGGAGCACTTGCTTATGCTCTTATGGTCTTTGAGCTCAATGCAGAAGAGCGTTTTGATGCAACAAAGGTTGAGAATATTCTAATAATGCTTCTAAAGCCGCGGGATAATAAGTTGGTCCAGGAACGTCTCCTTGAGGCATTGGCAAGTCTTTATGGCAATGCTTATCTGTCAAATCTGGTCCACCAATCAGAATCTAAGAAGGTTCTTACGGGCCTCATAACAATGGCCAGTGGTGATGTACAGGAGTATCTGATACTCTCCCTAATACAGTTATGTTGTGATGGAGTGAGTGTCTGGGATGCAATTGGAAAGAGAGAAGGAATTCAGTTACTGATATCACTGCTTGGGTTATCCAGTGAACAGCATCAAGAGTATGTTGTTGAGATGCTTGCAATCCTAACTGACCAAGTTGATGACAGCAAGTGGGCAATCACTGCTGCTGGTGGGATTCCGCCAGTTGTTCAGTTACTAGAAATGGGGTCTCAGAAGGCTAAGGAAGATGCAGCACATGTTATGTATAACCTGTGCTGCCATAGTGAAGACATCCGTGCCTGTGTTGAAAGTGCTGGAGCTATACACTCGTTCTTGTGGCTTCTAAAAAATGGTGGACCAAAGGGACAAGAAGCATCAGCTAGATCCCTAACAAAACTAATCACTACTGCTGATTCTGCTACCATAAATCAATTGCTATTGTTGCTAAAGGGAGAGTCACCAAGCTCAAAGGCCCATGTAATTAAGGTGTTAGGTCATGTGCTTACCATGGCATCACAGTATGACCTTGTACATAAAGGGGCTGCTGCTAACGAAGGGCTAAGATCACTTGTCCAAGTTCTAAATTCCTCAAATGAAAAGACTCAAGAATATGCTGCCTCTGTCCTGGCAGACCTATTCAGCAGTCGACATGATATATGTGATAGCCTCGCAACGGATGAGGTGGTTAATCCTTGCATGAAGCTTTTGACGAGCAATCCAGTTGTTGCAACACAGTCAGCTCGAGCCTTGGGTGCTTTGTCCCGTCCAACAAAAGAAAAATCTACAAATAAGATGCTTTATATTGCTGAAGGGGATGTAAGACCACTAATTAAGTTGGCTAAAACTGCATCTATTGATTCTGCAGAGACTGCAATGGCTGCTTTAGCCAATCTGTTGTCCGATCCAGAGATAGCAGCGGAAGCACTGGCTGAAGATGTTGTTTCAGCTTTGACCCGAATTTTAGGAGAAGGATCATTAGAAGGTAAGAAAAATGCATCACGTGGCCTTCATCAACTATTGAGGCACTTTCCAGTGGGAGATGTACTGACAGGAACTGCTCAGTGTCGATTTTCTGTTCTTGCTATTGCGGAATCCTTAAAAGCAATGAGTGCAGACGGAACTGATGCTGCAGACGCTTTAGATGTTATTGCACTTCTTGCTAGGGCAAAGCAAGGTACACATTCGACATACAACCCCTGGACTGCCCTTGCTGAAGTTCCATCTAGTTTAGAGTCTCTTATACATTGCCTCTGTGAGGGATCTCCCCTGGTCCAAGATAAAGCAATAGAAATTCTATCCAGGCTTTGTGGAGATCAATCAGTTGTGCTAGGCGACCTGTTAGTGTCAAGATCCAGGTCAATAGGTGCATTGGCTGATAGAATAATGAACTCTAGCAGTCTAGAAGTAAGAGTTGGTGGGACAGCATTGGTTATTTGTGCTTCCAAGGAACACAAAGTTCAGTCAATGGATGCACTTTATGCGTCTGGATACTCGAAACCTCTTATATATGCATTAGTTGATATGATGAAGAAAAACTCCAACTGTTCTTCCCTAGAAATTGAAGTCGCAACCCCTAGGGGTTTCACAGAAAGAACTCCATTCGGGGAAGGAAATGAGTTTGAGGTTCCAGATCCAGCAATGGTCTTGGGGGGTACTGTTGCCCTTTGGCTGCTATCAATAATTTCATCATTTCATGTAATTAGCAAGTCCACTATTCTGGAAGCTGGGGGACTTGAGGCCCTTGCTGACAAGCTTGCAAGACACACTTCCAAATTACAGGTAGACATCGTATAAATCTCACTGCTCCCCCCCCCCCAAAAAAAAAATCCCCTCTTTGCAATCATTGGTCTTTGTGCTGCACGCCTCTTGTCAAAGAACTAAAGTTTGGTTTCAACTTGGAACAAAATAAGTGTTGAGTGGCTAATTTTATTCAGTACTTCTATTTTGGGGACGTTGGCTCTGTTTATTACTCCCTCTGTCCCAATTTATGTGGCACACTTTCCTTTTTAGTCTAAAAAAGAATGTCACCTTTCTATATTTAGAAACAATTTAACTTTATGAGATGATTTAGAACCACACAAATATCTAAGGCTTGTTTTGGACCACCAATTTCAAAAGTCTTCCTCCCTTTCTTAAACTCTGTGCCTAGTCAAAATGTCATATGGTGCCACACAAATTGGGCCGGAGGGAGTATTCTTTGAAGTGCCATGCCTCATCTTCCGTTATTCGACTGCTTTCTCTTTGTCTTGACATATGCTAGCTCTTAATAGAAACAACTTGAGTTGCTAAATGGAAAGTTTTCCAAGCACTTAATATGCAAGTTTACCCTCTCATCATTGGAGACAGATGAAATTAATGACAAAATAAGTAAAAAGTAAAGAAAAGGATGATAACCAAGTAAATGATTCATTGTCACCTTTTCCAAATCCAATCATCGGTGGGGATGACGGTTCAAATGCTCTTTTTGAAGTTTTTATCTGGTCAAGTGAACTGAAGAAAAAATTTGTTATGGCAGGCAGAGTTTGAAGATGCAGAGGGGATGTGGATCAGTGCATTGCTTTTGTCTATATTATTCCAAGATGCCAATATAATATCCTCTCCGACAACCATGCGTTTTATACCCTTGCTTGCACATCTTCTGAAATATGATGAAATGATAGATCGATTTTTTGCTGCTCAGGCAATAGCTAGTCTTGTTCGTCAGAGCGACAAGGGAATAAATCTTAGTATTGCGAATTCAGGTGCAATTGCTGGTCTAGTGAGCTTGATTGGTCACATTGAAATAGATATGCCGAATCTTGTTGCTCTCTCTGAAGAATTTTTATTGGTAAGAAACCCTGATCAGGTTGCCCTGGAATATCTTTTTGAAATTGAAGACGTGAGAATTGGTTCCACTGCGCGCAAGACTATCCCTCTACTGGTAGATCTGTTAAAACCACTCCCTGATAGACCAGGTGCACCTCCATTGGCTGTGCGTCTGTTGATACAAATTGCAGATGGTAACGATGCAAACAAATTAATCATGGCTGAAGCTGGAGCGCTGGAGGCTCTAACAAAGTACCTATCTCTGAGCCCTCAAGACTTGACTGAGGCAACTATTTCTGAGCTACTGAGAATACTATTCAGCAATTCCGATCTTCTCCGGTATGAAGCATCAGTTAGTTGCACAATACAGCTGATTGCTGTTCTTCATTTGGGGTCAAGAAGTGCAAGGCTGAGCGCTGCTAGGGCTTTAAATGAACTATTTGATGCTGAGAGCATCCGAGATTCTGAAGCATCAATTCAAGCCATTCAGCCATTGGTTGACATGCTTGATTCTGCATTAGAAAGTGAACAGCAAGTTGCTCTTAGCGCCTTGATTAAGTTGACCTCAGAAAGTGATTCAAAAGCATCACTGATGGCTGATCTAGAAAGGAATCCCGTTGGGAGTCTACATAAGATTCTTGCTTCACCTTCTCCATTGGAACTGAAAAGTGATGCTGCCGAGTTATGCTTTGTACTTTTTGGTGATCCAAAAATCAGAGCATTGCCAATTGCTTCTGAATGCATAGAGCCCTTATTAATGCTAATGCAGTCTGATGCAGAACGAGCCGTGGAATCAGCAGTTTGTGCTTTTGAGAGGTTGTTGGATGATGAGCAGCTGGTGGAGCTTGCATCAGCTTATGATCTTGTTGGTCTTCTGGTTCATCTGATTTGTGCCTCAAACCACCGGCTCAGCGATGCGAGTATTTGTGCACTTATTAAGTTGGGTAAAGACCGAACTCCCCGCAAGATGGATATGGTCAAAGCAGGCATAATAGAAAATTGCCTTGAGCTGCTCCCAACTGCATCCAGTTCCTTATGCTCCACTATTGCAGAACTCTTCCGCATATTGACAAATAGTAGTGCTATTTCGAGAAGCCCAGCTGCTGCGAAAATTGTAGAACCCCTCTTTATGGTTTTACTACGGTCAGATTTTGGACTGTGGGGACAGCACAGTGCTTTGCAAACTCTTGTAAACATTCTAGAGAAGCCACAAAGTCTTGCAACTCTGAATCTTTCTCCTAGCCAGGTAATTGAGCCTCTGATTTCCTTTCTTGAATCCCCAGCTCAAGCTATCCAGCAACTTGGAACCGAATTATTATCTCATCTCCTTGCACAAGAGCATTTTAAGCAGGATATAACTACAAAAAATGCAGTAGTGCCTCTTGTCCAGCTAGCAGGCATTGGTATTTTGAACTTGCAACAGACGGCAATTAGGGCTTTGGAAAATATCTCATTAAACTGGCCAAAAGCAGTTGCTGATGCTGGTGGTATTTTTGAGCTTGCAAAGGTTATTGTTCAAGATGACCCTGTACCGCCTGTTGCATTGTGGGAGTCAGCGGCTATGGTTCTCTGCAATGTCCTATGCTCTAACTCTGATTACTACTTTAAAGTTCCCTTGGTGGTTCTTGTAAAGATGCTGCGTTCAACAGTCGAGAGCACCATTACTCTTGCACTAGATGCACTTATAGTTCATGAAAAGGCTGATATTTCAAGTGCGGAACTAATGGCTGAAGCAGGTGCAATAGATGCCCTTCTGGATCTGCTAAGATCTCACCAGTGTGAAGAAGCATCAGGAAGATTACTTGAAGCACTTTTCAACAATGTCCGGATACGAGAGCTGAAGGTATCTAAGTATGCAATTGCTCCTCTGGCACAATATTTGTTGGATCCACAGTCTAGATCGCAAGATGGTAGGCTTCTTGCAGCTCTTGCTCTTGGTGATCTCTCCCAGCATGAAGGACTAGCTAGAGCGAGTGATTCTGTGTCAGCCTGTCGAGCTCTGATAAGTTTACTTGAAGATCAACCAACAGAAGAAATGCAAATGGTGGCAATTTGTGCATTGCAAAATTTTGTAATGCGCAGTAGAACCAACAGGAGAGCTGTTGCAGAAGCTGGTGGAATTTTAATGGTTCAAGAACTTCTTTTAGCCCCTAATTCAGAAATTGCAGCACAGGCATCTCTGCTCATAAGTTTTTTATTCTCAAATCACACGCTTCAAGAATATGTATCAAACGAGCTTATCAGATCTCTGACAGGTAACTTGCTTATTAAGTAGTAGCCCCCCTTCCCCCGGGCCCAATTTATGTGACACTGTTCGACTAGTCACAAATTTAAAGAAAGAAAAGCAAGACTTTTGAAACCTGTGATCTAAAACAAACCTTAAGACATTTGTGTGGCTATAATCATCTCATTAAGGGTAAAATATAATAGGCTTTTTCCCCCGATGCTTGTTTCCAGTTGTCTAGTTTTGCTTGTAGTGCTCTAATGCAGCAGTTACTCTTTCTGATCTATGAATTTCGAAGCTCACATTGCCATGATCTAATGTCTTAAGCTACCAAATCCTAGATCTTTCTTGCATGCTTTTTGTTCTCATCTCTTTCTTGTCCCTTTCTTCTTGTCATGGACTGTAGTACAAGTATCTCCTTTTCCTCTTATTTGCTTAAAACACTTTAAAATTCCTTGAAATGCAGCTGCACTGGAGAAGGAATTGTGGGCCACAGCAACTGCTAATGAGGAGATTTTGAGGACCATTCATGTTATATTTTCTAATTTTCCCAAGCTCCATGTTTCTGATGCTGCTACGCTTTGTATCCCTCATCTGGTGGCAGCATTGAAGTCTGGTAGTGAGGCTGCACAGGATTCAGTATTGACCACACTATGTTTACTCAAGCAATCGTGGTCAGCCATGCCGATGGATGTCTCAAAGTCCCAAGCAATGGTTGCAGCTGAAGCCATTCCAATATTGCAGATGCTAATGAAAACTTGCCCACCAAGTTTCCATGATAGAGCAGACAGCCTGTTACACTGCTTACCAGGTTGTTTGACAGTCACAATCATGCGTGCAAACAATTTGAAGCAGGTGATGGGAGGAACAAATGCTTTTTGTCAATTAAATATCGGCAATGGTCCATCACGGCAAACAAAGGTAATGAGCCAGCGCTTTATAATTGTTGATGAAGTACAAAGGCTTTTATTGTTCTGAAATCTGTTTTTCACTTTTGAAATTATTCGCCTATCATGAGAATGACAATTCTGTACAATCACAGCCTACATCAACTATACTAGGGGTATACTGTATATGTATTAAGTAGCTAAACTTCAGGACATTAAACCAAGTGGTACAAGAAGCTTCATCGACCTCCCTTTAAAAGGTGGGACAAGTATTTTAAGGAACATACACTTTAATATCAAACCATATTCCTCATGTGTATCGATAAAATCTCAAAATAATAATAAACATATGGTAAATCATTTAGAAATTGAAGTGGTTAAAAAAAACCCTAAACATGGCATGAATTGCAACTTTAGTCCCCAAACTATGGCTAGTCTTCAAAACACCCCTAAGCTTGGCTTAGTCGAGATGAATTCAAGCTAGCCTGGACATTATGGCTATTAGAGAAAAAGGAATGAAAGAACACAAGGGAATGAAGGAAGATTTTGGAAAGTGCTTACTGATGATATTTAGCACTACGAATGCTTGAAGACCAAGCTTGGAAGATGGTGTTATTTGCTCACCTTGAGTCTTGAAATTTTAGTGTTTTTTTCATGTCTATATATATAGGTGGGGACGTGGCGGTTGAAGGCTTTATTTACTATTGGTAGAGTAATGGCACTTTAGGGGTTCTCTAGAATTGCTTAAATTCCAAGTGATCCTAGACTTAGAAATTGTATTTGAAAGTCAATGATTTCAGGTGGTTGGAACATTTGTATCTGGGATATACTATATTAAAGAAAATAATTACTCCCTCTAAATATTATAATTCCCTAGTTTTTTTTTTCTATTAGAATAATTTTCAAACTGTGAATCCTTTACAAATGTAATCCTTGTACTAACCTCTCCTAGCATTTCTTTGAAAAAATGTGGAGTATATCCAAGATCAACTTCTCATTATAAATCTAATCTAAAAATACCAAATTTATCGTGTCATTAGAAAAAGAAATATAATATGATTTTTCTTGTGACGAAGAAATAGAATATCGTCTCACATTACTCAGATTCTCAGCTCAGGGTGTCGACTCGTTACTTTTGAAGGTATTTAAGGCATGCTTATGATAGGGGTGTTACATACACATTGCTTGTGGGCTTGAATGTTTAATTACATGATGTCGTATATAGCTTCTCTTTGCTTAAGACAGTGCTGAGTTCCATGGATCTCTGTAGATAATCATATTAAAGCTCATGCAACAATTAAAAGATCTAGTCATGCTAAGAACATTTTTTGTGATTTTTTCGGGTGTCTTTCTTTTCTTTCCCTTTTTTCTTTCTTTTTTTGGAAATTTTATTCGACTTGCAGTTTACTTGTTTATACTTATTGGAACTTCCAAGAGATAAATAAATTAAATCTACCGATTAAGAAATATATAATCAGGTGAGACTACACTGTGTATGTTGTTGTTGATTAAGAAATATTTAGGTTCAGCAATGTGGTAAAGAACCTTCATATAAATAAGCTTCTTGTTCGGGTGAGCTACATTTCATATTAACAGTCTATTTGTTTATGATTAGGTTGTGAGTCACAGTACATCGCCAGAATGGAAAGAAGGCTTCACATGGGCCTTTGATGTTCCACCCAAGGGTCAAAAGTTACATATCTTGTGCAAAAGAAAAAATACATTTGGGAAGGTAGGTAGCTTTATGTTCTGAATGTCCGATGTGAAGTTTATATTCTTTGCCCAATAAACTTCCAGCAGCAACATCAGTCTCAGCATTTCTGATGTGTATACTGTTGTTTCAGACTACTATCGGGAGGGTAACAATCCAAATTGATAAAGTTGTTAGTGAAGGGATGTATAGTGGTCTTTTCAGCCTCAGCCAGGACAGTAACAAGGATGGCTCAGCACGGACTCTAGAGATTGAGATTACCTGGTCCAGTAGGACGCCTAGCTATAGTGAGTGAAGGGAAGCAAGACTGAAATAATTCCAACTTTGAGGACCCAAAGTCGGAGCTGGACCTGGTAAATAACAACCTCTTCACGTTTCCAGCCTGATGCAAGAGCTGTTGGGGGTAAAGTCCAAGTTTCGTTGTATCTAAAGCATTGCTACCTGCGGTGTAACTGTAAAATATTAAGATATTTGCAAGCACAGAGAAGTTGAGAAATGTTCCTATTACAAGGTAAGTTTTACACCTTAGCTTTTAAGCACCAAATTGTACAGGTTCTGCAGTTATTAGAAATATCAATATCAAGTAGAGATCACAATGAGAAGAACGGAGGATCCGTTTTTCCACTTGGATCTGTTTTAATGTTTATTTCAAATACCAGCAGTGTATTTGTGATGCAAAGTAGCAGCAAGTGCCAAAGGTGTTTGCTGTGCAGAAGGCCTGGCATTGAAGTTTATTAGTTTTGCTTCATTCTTTTCGTATTTACTTCTTTACCTCGTTCAACTCGGTTTTCAGCTTGACAAGTGAAGTGGGATTAGTTTAATCAACATGACAAAAAGACTACTTTGCAGCGACAACTACTGCATATCTTGCTTGTGCAAAAGGAGCAGCCCTGTGTGATCCAAACTGCAACTTACAACCAAATTCAACTGATAATTGCAAATCAGAAATGTAGTCTTACACATAGGGAAGCCTTGTGCTAGTTAAACTCTCAACCCAGATTACCAAAATGGTAAAGAGGTTAAACCAATTTCCAGGAAGGGAGAACTGGAGAATATCTAATATGCCTAATAAAAGATAGTAGTAAGAAAGAGGAGAAAGTTATGACAATGTCTCCCTTAAATACAATCATGTAGTCCTTTTTGAGTTTAAACACCATATTACGTTTATCGTAACAAAAATATTTTAAAAAGTTTTAACACTATTATTGGTTACTACAGTGTCATTATCCAGATAACGCCTACCTTTTGCCTACAACAATCAATAGATAGAGGACAGCTAGCTAATAAAATTCTTAATCAAATAATGCAGGTTAATTAGCTCAACTAGAAAATTGGAATAAAGTGTCGATATTTGCCAAAGTGTGAGCGAATGGGCTCAAGTACCAATAGCAACAATGGGAAAGGAGTAGATGCTAGTCATGCAACTGAAATGACATAACTGGGCCTAATCAACTCATCAAATGCTTGCATTTCTAGAGGACCATGATCAAGAAGAAGCAAAATGTCATACTAGAGTACTGCTAAACCAAAAGAGATTGCAAGATGAATGTTTGTGTAACAAAGCCAGGAAAGTGTAGTTAAGAAGAGAACTTTCAAAGGATAGTGATATGACACAAAAGCAAGAAATTGGAAGATAGAACTAAATATAAAAATCACTGAAGACTTATTTCATTAATAAACAAATGACTTCACACATTAACCTCAAGCCAGTTAGGAACTCAAAGAACAAGAAGTTTTTATAAGAGGATCCATTGGGAGTCGATTAAGCAGAGAAGCTTACGCGCACAGAGGAGTCACAATATTCGTAGTTTGTGCATCATTCGAAATTAAAGTCCATGGTGACTACATCATTTTCTGAAGTTCTATTGTTTTACATTATTATAGTAGAATATGTACATGTTTATATAGCAGCACGAACATTGACTGCCATGCCATGTGATCAAGAGGTCGCAGGTTCATCACAGCAGAAATACCAGGTAAGACTGTATTAGTTCGTCATGCACTGAGCTGTTTTTTTCCAGTTATATAGCAGGCCTTCTTCGTAGGGTGAAGCATAAATCATGAAACACATGATGGATCATGTTTTTCATTTTAATGAAAGGAGATAAGACCTATGATCCTATCTAAGCTAGTTAGTAGTAAATGAAATCACCTACAACGACGACAATGACAAATGCCCATCATAGGGAGTATCCATCCAAAACTGTCATACTTATATATTCCAATAAATACACACATACAATATATATACGATTCAACAACTTCTTCTCTATTTTTCTTCGTTCCACCAACCAACTACATGTACCAATTTTCTTTTTTAAAAAACAATCGCCAATGTGAAAGTAAAAGATACTCTACTATTTCTACAAACATCAGCACATGCCTAGTCATTGACCTCGGTCTCTTTTGCACGTGCGACGGAAAATTGAAGAGGGCCCAACTTGCTTCATCCCTCTAGGAAATTACAATTTACATCCAATGACGACCCTGGATTTGAACTCTTAGAGCCCTCTTTGGCCCATGGCAAATATTCAGAAAATTGCACGATTTTCCCTTCAAATGGGTTAGTCTTTATTTTTGGTCCCTCAAATGAAATTGACACCACTAACTTGTATCGGTTTTCGTAAAGAAACTTATGTCTTCATTTGAGTAAAAATGAAAGACAAGTATTAAATGGGAAAAAAGTACAAATGACCCAACGAGGTCAAAAGTTCAATATCATCCAATTTAATGGCCATACTTGTAAATCAACCATCATACGTGGCTCTTTCTCAGAAGGGCTTTTGCAGATGCATGAATATATCCTGAAGCGGTGACATCTCATAACAGCTCCCAAACTGAGAAGAACCTAACAAACTGTTATCCGCGGTGGCATCCGTGTAATTAAACGGAAAATCAAGGGCGTTTTTCTCCCAGTCGCTAAATTTCGGCTGGCTCTGAACTTCCCTCTCGCAAGTAAACTCCGGCGAAAGCACGTGCTCCGAGCAGCTGGAATCAGTGTGAAGTTTTGGGAGAGAATCCGATGAATCGAAGTACATGAAGTCATTGTAAACGTACTGCGATGCCGTCGTCGGCCTTGTTGAAGCCGGAAACGGCAGAATCTCCGGTTTCATATCCATCTCGCTCGCCGCCGGCGACATTCCAACATTCAGTTGTTGAATATTCAATTGTTTCTTCTCGATTCTACCCTTCTTATTGTATATTCGGCATAAAACCAAATCATCCAGCTGTCAAAAGGAAAAAAGGCAACCGTTTGATCAGTCAAAAGGATCAAAACACAACCGTCAAAGAATTTCAATCTAAATCACTCTCAATCGCTATAAGAACGAATAATATTTTTTCATAATAAAAAGAGATGCAATGATCAGAAACACACATGAACTACTATTATTTCCACCATCCTAAAAAAATTATCTTAATTTAACTTGACCCATAATTTAAAAGAAGACTTTTAAAATGGGTTCAAAACAAATCTTTCATATAAATATGACCGTAAATTATTTTATAAAGTTCAATTAAAGTAAATTATTATTAAAAATAAAAAATGTGTCAATCTTTTCGAAATAAAGTAACGAAATTAAGACAATTTTCTAGATACGGAGGGAGCTCTTTGTTGCGAGTTTTACACATGAAACCGCGAAAAAGGGATTATTCAAGCGTGTTTTTAACCATTAATTCTAATAAAAAAAGTTAATTCCACTCAATCATTAGTCTAATTCGGTTCATATACCTACCCTCAAGCTATTGTTCTTGTTACGAGCAGATCGATCGACATGAGCAAGGCGATATTCGTGCATAATCCAATTGGTTTTTTCTCCTTTCGGAGCTTTGCCTGAGTAAAACACCAAAGCTTTCTTAATTCCCACCGGCTTCGGACGACCAATCGGTTTATCCGCACCCGTCGCTTTCCAGTACCCGTTTCCGGCAGCTCGATTCGGCCGTGAACCGTTCGGATACTTCCGATCTCGAGGTGAAAAGAAATACCACTCTTTCTCCCCATACAACGCCAAATCTGAAACAAAAAATTCTTCAATTTTAGAATTTTCAACTATCACAAACCAGATCTTATTCAATTTTGTAAAAAAAAAAGAAGAAAAGATAATGATAAAAATAATTGAGTTAAGGTCAAAATTACGTATGAACTATAACTTTGTCGAGTTTTCTATTTGAACCATCACATCTACTTATGAAAACACAGTCAATTATTAATTCACACTCCTGATAGTTCAAGTAAAAAACACATGAAAGATAATTTAGGTGTGTTTCTTACCATTATTTCAAAATAATTCTAAACCATTAATTGAACTATCATCAGTATTAAAATATACCTAAGTGATAGTTCAAAAAGGAATAGAAAACAATGGATAATTGGTCTAGTCAATTTTGCGGTGTGTTTTTAATACATAAAAATAGTAAAAGAGAACAACTAATACTTAAAGTTCTGAAACTCGCGAAAAAAGTGATAGTTAAAGAGTGGGGTTGACAATTAATTCAAAAAAAATAGTGAATAAATTGCAGAAAATTACCAGGAAGATCCCATGGATTGTACTTGTAGAGGTCAATTTCAGCTATAATGGGAACAGAAATGGGCTGTGAGGCGCATTTTCGACATAGATAGTGCATCACAAGCTCTTCATCAGTTGGGTGGAATCGAAATCCAGCAGGCAATTGCAACTCCACCGCTCCCATTTTCTTTTTGCAATAATGAGAATTAATTGCTCTAATTTGGTAATTTATATTTCTTTTATGTGAAGTGTGTAAATACTGATTACAAAGAGAGGCGCTTTGAAAGTTGAAACGTAGAACACAGGAAGGAGAAGCGTATATATAGGAAGCGATAGGACACGTGGCTGAAGAAGGCGGCGGTTTCTAGAATAAACGTGGGTGATAATGCCAGGAAAAAAATATAAAATGTATGAAATAAAGGAGGTGGACACGTGTCGGAAAATTAAGTTGGGGGGTGTAGTGCTGTGGATGACCAAGATGTGTGGGATTTTGTCACTGCTTACGTATTGGGGTTTGGAAGGGAGCGGTAAAAGAGAGTACGCGGAAATAGTGATGAGAGGGAGAATTTTGATAATGGAGTGAGAGTAAAAGCTTAGTGAGGTGGAGGTACATTTGGGGATTGACTTGACCAACTCAACACTTTTAGGTTGACAAAATATATGGGGCCCGCTTTTTTATTTATGTATGATTTCTCATAGCTTACCACTCACAATTTTCAATGTAATATATTTATATATAAAACTAATTTAACTTTACAAGATAATTTATAGCCGTATATTTATATAAGATTTATTTTAGATCATACATTTTAAAATATTTCTTTCTTTTTAAGCTGTATAACAAATCAAATGATGACACATAAATTGAGACTTGTCTCAAAAGGGTTTCCATCTGAACTAGGAGAAGAAAGAAAAGTAAGTCGTTAAGGAAGGCAAAAGCGAAGGTAGGCCTTCTTTTCATTCAATACTAGCTAGTAGTGAAAACTATCCTCTTCAAGGCATAATATTGAGCATGCTCATAAGAGAGCTCGGATCGAATCAGTATTGGAGAGGCCCGAGCGGAATGAAGTTGTGCTAAATGAACGAGTTGTCCTAAATGCCTCTTGTTAGCTGTCGTAGGAAGTGGTGAGGGCTAATTCATAGATCTTTGAGCTTTGATTACCAAGGAATAGAGACTTTACAAATAAAGGCCGAAGATTGTCATTCCATTGTTGTCATTTAGCGGCTTGGCCAGTTACTCGAGATTCTCGATTATTCCATTTTCTCATGTTAGCAATGTACAATGGTCAAATTGGATCATTTTCATCCCGGGACCTTTTACTTTTTTTCATCATGTGAGAGTTAGAATTAATTCTTGTTTGTCTACTTCTAGCCATGTAGGGAGGAAAGAAACATCTGTACTTAGCTACAAAATTTATTTTAACTATTTATTATTTCCATTGTTTCATAGTAAGTGTTGTTTAGCTTTAGCACACCACTTAAAAAAATTAGCCACTCTAAAAAATATTTTATTAATTTATCATTAATCAAATATCTTAAAAAAGAAATAAAATTTTAATAATATTTTTGTCATCTGAAACTATATTTATTTTAAATAAGGGTAAAATTAAAAAAAAATTAATACTTTCTTAATTTTGTGAAATTATTTTAAAACAAAAAAAGAAGTAAAAACATCATTATCTGGAAAAGGAGGGAGCACTATTAAAGATTTTACCCTCGGTATCACCTAGCTAGGGATGGCAACAGATCGGATCTGGATCGGATCCTATTAGATCCAGATCCCTTTTTCATACCTGAATCCAGATCCGTCGGGTCCATAAAAATTAGATCCAAATTCGGATCCACCGGGTCCACGGATTGGATCTGGATCCACATGTAAAAAAATTTGCCTTGCTAAGAATTTTTTTTTGAACTGACAAACGATTTTTACTTAGCTAACAGTTTACTGTGTTTCAATTTTGAAATATTCATATGAGATATTTTGTTCGTTGTCTCGTTTTGTTTGTGAGCTATTAATTGAAAATGTTGGACAATGACAATATTTGCGAAAAATGCCGAGTAGTATTTCCACAATGCAAAATTTGCATGTGCTTGGAATCTTCACAAATGAAGAGAATATAATTTTAACTACTTGTCTATGACGATGTTAGTCATTCACTAATATAATATTGATTTTATTATCGAAGTTACCTCTTTATTTTTTGGTTTTTGAGTTAACGCAGGGATAAATTAAACTTGTTTTGAGAATTAAACTTGCAAGGATGTGCTTAGCAATTTTAAGAAAATACTTATAAAATTACATTCTATGTTATGAATATATTTAATAAAAAACGGATCCACGGGTCGGATCTGGACCGGATACGGATCTCAAATACAAGATCCAGATCCATAACCGATCCGTCAGAAATGGATCCGGGTCCGATCCGGATCCGTCGGGTCCAAAATTTGAAGATCCATATCCTATAAAATGGATTTTGATCCACCGGATTCGGACCGGGTCCAGGATCCACTCAATTTTTTTTACCTTTTATCATATTTAGCTTATTTTATATATAATTTAAAATATTTAAAAAACATACTTATCTTTTATATAATTTTTATTGTTTGATACTTAAAAGTTGATTTAAAGAAAGATATATGTATTTATCACTACATATAAATGAAGAAAGAACAACCTGTTATAAAATAAAGACTATAAAGTAAATACATCAGAAACAAATATATATAGAGAGACTGATTTATTATTTAACTTTAAACTGATATCTAATACAACAAATAAACTCCTATTTATAAGAGGAGTTGCTTGGTGGCCAAGTAAACCAACTTGGTGGCCAAGTTAAGCTTGGTAGCCAAGTTAGCCTAACATGATGGCCAAGCTAACTTTCTCCAAATAATTTAATGGATAAACACAAATATTTACAACACTCCTTCTTGGATGTCCATTAATTAGATGATGTGCATCGTTAAAACCTTATTAGGAAAAACTTTGTAAAAAAAATCCTAATGAATGAAAAAGTGTACACATATCTAGTAATACGTTTTGAAAGCTGCCTCATTAAAAATCTTGTCAAGAAAATCCAATGGAACAAAATCTTGGCTAAGGAAAAAAGAGTACATCGCGTATTCTACTCCCCCTGATGAAGACCACGATTCAGATGTCGAAATCTTCGCATTCCAATCTTGGATACTATCTTTTCAAAAGTTGAAGTTGGCAATAATTTGGTGAACAAATCTGCAGGATTGTCACTTGAACGAATTTGTTGCACATCAGTATCACTATTCTTCTGGAGATCATGTGTGAAGAATAATTTTGGTGAAATATGTTTCGTTCTATCTCCTTTGATGAAGCCTCATTTTAATTGAGCTATGCATGCAACATTGTCCTCATATAAGACTGTGGGTATTTTTGTATCATATTTCAGGACACATCTTCCTCTGATGAGATGTATCACTGATCTCAATCATACACATTTTCTACTTGCTTCATGAATAACTATTATTTCAGCATGATTTGAAGAAGTAGCAACAATAGACTGCTTTGTAGATCGCCATGATATAGCAGCACCTCCGCATGTAAATAAATAGCCAGTTTAAGGTCGAACTTTGTGTGGATCAGATAAATAACTTGCATCTGCATAACCAACAAGATCTGTACTATCTTTATTAGCATAAAACAAACCATATCAATAGTTTCCTTTAGATAGCGCAGTGTATGCTTAATTCTGTTTCAATGCCTCCGTGTAGGAGAAGAGCTATACCTTGTTAGTAAATTAACAGAAAATACCATGTCAGGTCTTGTAGCATTAGCAAGATACATAAGTGCACCAATGTCACTAAGATATGGTACTTCAGGACCAAAAAGCTCTTCATTTTCTTCTTGAGGTCGGAACATGTCTTTAATCACTTCAAGTGAGCGAACAACCGTTGGAGTACTTGAAGGATGTGCATTGTCCATGTAAAATCATTTTAAAACTTTCCCAGTATAGGCAGATTGATGGATAAAGATCTCATTTTTTTAAATGTTCAATTTGCATACCAAGAGAAAATTTTATCTTTTCAAGATTTTTCATTTTGAATTCTTTCTTTAGATATTCAATTGCCTTTTGGAGCTCTTCCGAAGTCCCAATGAAATTTATGTCATCAACATAAACATCGAGTATAACAAACTCTGATTTTGTTTTCTTAATAAAAATACATGAACAAATGGCATCATTTGTATAACCTTCGTTTATCAAGTACTCACTAAGGCGATTATACCACATGCGCCCTGATTGTTTTAAACCATATAATGATCGTTGTAGTCCGATTGAGTACATTTTCCGAGACTTTGAACGATATGCTTCAGGCATCTTTAATCCTTCTGGGACTTTCATATAAATTTCATTAACAAATGATCCGTAAAGGTAACTTATAACTACATCCATAAGATATATTTCAAGGTTTTCATGTACAACTAAACTGATGAGATATCAAAATGTTATTGCATTCATAACAGGTGAATATGTTTCTTCATAGTCGATACCGGTCTTTGAGAAAATCCTTGTGCAACAAGGCGTGTCTTGTATTTCATAATTTCATTTCTCTCATTTCTGATAAATTTAATTAAAAGGTTAAGAAATTCAAGTGAAATTGCATAAATATGGGCACAACATTTCTATTCAGATCAAACCTCAAATTTTAGTTTTTCTCTTTAACACTTACTCTGGCGGCTTGCACGCATTAAGTTAGATTGTCACTCTCAATAACGTCAACATTGTCTTTTAATATATATACTTAAAGATAAGAGTGAATATTAAACACCCATATGGCAATTCTCTGTCAGACCATGTAAACTACAGTTCAATTAATATCTTCGTTTTTATTTTAATTCATGATGAAAATTGACCCTGAATATTTCCTTACCATCTTCTTAAGTTGCGTTTATCTTACAAAAAGTTCACCTGTTCCAGTTTGCTAGTCCCTAATTTTTATTTGTAGAAACATTTGTAAGATGAGTTTAGACTTTAATTTATGGTTTTTGGTAGAGGTAACAGGGTTCAGATTATTTTGAAATTAATAAAATTATCTGGAAAGTTAAAACTATTAGACAGCAAATCATCGTTGCGGAGCATTTTAATAACTCAGAATTATAAAAATTTAAAGTCCAATCTATTGGTTTTTCTTTACGTATCTTTTATTACAAGAGGATCAATTTCTCCTAATTATTATCCTAAAAATGCATCTCTACTAGCTAGCAACTATTTTTTTTATTTTCACTTAGGTTGAAGTTAGTTATGTTTATTGCATGTTAGCTAACACTTTAAAGGTCTTTCAAATGATGAGTTAATTTGAGTTGGGCTGATAGAATTTAGAAAAATTAATTTAAATATCTGGCCGTTCAAAAAATAGCCCCTACATACATAATATATATTGATTAGTGATTGTAATATTTTTGATCGAACAGTCAAATATTTAACTTCCCGTAAAATTTATCGCCCACATGAGCAAGGTTAAACATGCCTAGTAATTTGTTTTGCCAAGCTTCTTGAAGTCAAATGTACTTATTTTATTATTTTTCAAAATATGCTTATATTAGAAATTTGAGGTACTTGGGTCAAAATTTTAGATAAAAAAGAAGTGGTTTTGAGAAGTTACAGAATATGTTTTTCAGAAGCTAATTTTTTTTCTTTAAATCATTTTTGAAATGTTGAGCATAAAGTACTGCTCTAATATTAATAGAATATTTTTTAATTAATTAGTCAAATACAAAGTTATAAAATACTTCTTAAAAATATTTTTTTTTAAAACACTTGTAACAAAATATGTTTTTAAAAATTTGGAACCATTTGGACATGATTTGAAATCAATCATTTGTTAGCCCTATTTTTTTTTATTCTCACAGTCAAAATGGCGAAGAATAACTCCGCCACTAGAAGATGTACAATAATAGGCCGAAACGTGATAGTAAGGGCAAAATATTGAAGCATGATTTCCATTAACGCGGATACAACCAGATCGTCGTTGGTTCATTAATACTGGGGTGATCAGTCGGGAGGAATTGGAATCCTTTAGAGAAGTCAGTAACTATACAATGTTATATTGAATGAAAGTAAATTGCCCAATGCCCATGTCCCTTTTGAATGATCACAAGAATAAGGGAAAAGACAGCGAGCCTTCTGCTGATGGAAATGCCCAAAACATATTAAATCATTAGCCAAGAAGGCTGATATGTCTTAAGATGCACCTCCCACGGTTCATGAAGAGACAGGACCATCTGAATCCAACATTTCTTCCAAGGAGCCTAAGCAAACCGAGTCCGACAATTTTCAAGGATTATGAAACCCAATCTAAGATTAGATTAGATAACTAATTTTTAAGTAAATTAGTAGTTCTTTAGTAACCACTATGGTAATTACTTCTCAGGAATGGTGCTGGGATAGCGATTAGTGACCATTGCTGTTGACATTGGATTCAGAGGAAATAACTCCGCAATGAAATGGATGCATACTTGTCTTCCAAAAAAATCACTCATTTAAAATTATGATGATTTGAATTTAAAGTTTTGTTTGAAGTTGCAATTTTGATTTATTAAGTTGTATTTTTTTCTCATTGACATAAAAATCTACAAGTTGTGAAAATCATCAAAACTTTCCTAATTCTGATGTAATCTTACCAAATGAGTAAGTAATAGTTCATAACAAAATTAATACACTGCTAGAATGTCTTTTAATACAACATCAATTGATCGAACTTTAGTTCAATAAAAAAGAAAATTGATCATGAATAGTAATGTAACTACTCTTTATAATTCTCTCACATGATATGAACAATCTCTTCAATGGAAAAAGAATTTCATATTGGACAATTATATTCAATACAATATAAAGTCGATCAATTGGTATATATCTATTAACTTATAAATCTTTCTTTACAAAATAGAAACTTATGAATCAAGTTTTATATTTTTAAAAATTTAAAATCATAATTTCAAATCCCAAAATACACCTTTTTGGATGATTTGAAATTTCAAATCATGACATGAGATTAAAATTGAAATTATATAAACAAACAATGATTTGAAATCACATAGTAAAACGCATACTTAATCAACTAAGCAAATTTTGAGAGCTTTGACCAAACAATCAATAAGTCAGCTTCTTTGGAGAGCTCCACCAATAAATGAGGAAGAGCTATGCATTGGATTAGCTCACGGTTTACGATCACCTTAGGTCACACTAAATCCTGTGGGCTTAATTGTGGAGGAGCATATTCCTGCCACGTCGATATATAGTGTAGAAACTTTAACGTGGCTCAATTCTATTGGACGGTGATGCAAGTCACATACTTTGACTCCACCACGCGTTAAAAGCTTTTATATATATATATATATATTTTGTGTCAAAGCTACTTTATCTTTGTGTTGCTTTTTAATTACTCTTCCGTCCGTTTTAATTCACGTGACATTATTTGACTTGATACAAAATTTAAAAAAAAAAGATTTTTAAATATTATGATCTAAACTCTAAAATAAGTCTTAGATTTTTATATGACTATAAATTATTTTTAAATATAAAAATATGATATATTTTTTTGAGAACGATTAAAAAAATGATATCATATAAATAAATTAAGATAAAGAGAGTACTAGATATACTCTTTGTTTCGTGTTGAGCTGAAATTCGAAATGCCTCAATTGTATGTCCCATTGAAGTGACGCACTCATTCCAATTTAATTTCACATCAATGTTGATCCAATGCACTTGGGAATTCGTTAATATCTGAAAGACGAAAGGAACTACCTCCGCTGACAGAGCGGGGAATTTCGTTACGACAACTAGGATTTGAACTCGTGATTTATAATATTTGAATGATTGAATTTTATAAGTCATAATATTTTTTTTATATCGAGAAAATTCAATAATTTATACAAAATTATAAATAGATATTTTATCCTATTTGTACACAATAATCTGTAGGCGAGGAGGATTTGATTAAACTCTTTGTATACGAATTTGGTATAATTTAATAATTTTAACTCAAATTTTATATTATTTTAACTAATACATCTAATACGTAACAATAAATAAAAATAATTGTGATTTAAAATCTAAAAACTAAAGATTTTGGCTCCGCCTTTGTCTTTAGCTCTAGTGTTGCTCAGCTCCTGTCCAAGCAAATTATACAAGGAAATATTACACTATGTTCTAAGTCATAAATTTAACATACTTGGGATCGGGGTAGATAGGGATGACAGGATTTGAAGCCGTGTACATCTTATACCCAAAACATATGCTCTATGAAGATGCATCACATCCTTCAATTGTTCAACAGTGTAATTATAAGAAATTTCTATCTTATTTTCTACATGATTATTATCTCATTTTTCACATGATTATTATCTTCGTTGATATATATAAATTTTCTGCTCTTGGGATTTGCTTATATGGTTGGTGTTACCTGACCTACGTATGACGAGAAAAAACGAAAGCACGAAGAGTTTCAAATTATCGAAATCTTCATAAATTTATTTTTTGGTCTGAAAGATATGATCTAATAAAATAAAGAAACTCACACAGGTATTACACATAGAGATGCTATTAAGTCCAATACTACTGCAAGTACGAGGGGGGTGCTTTCATCTGAAGCATTACAACAACTACATTTGGATGCAAGTTGCATGGCTATAGTTTTATGGTTTTTAATTTTTAATTTTTATTATCCCTTTTCAAACCTGAAATGACCCCAATTCTTATACGAGTTTCAACCTCTAGTAAGAACCAATGTCGAATTTGAATAATATTGAGTACAACCACTTTTTTATTTTGATAAAAAAATCTCCATACTGAACCACACTAGATGAGATATTACACTATGCTATAGATTCATTGGTGGGAGATACAACAATAACATGCCCAGTATAATATATCCAATTGCAAGAATCATCAAGAATTTTGAATCTACTTTTAAACTATTACATTTTTTTTTCATTTTTTCTCCCAAATTTCCACTCTTTTTACGAGATAAAATTTCACCACACCACACTTCGACACAAGAGAAGATTTCTCCATGGGAAATGGTTGTTATGAATTAACTGTGAAATACACTTTTGCTTACGTACGAATTTGTCGTTAATGACGTTAGAGTATCTCCGATAAAATAGAAATCCCAAACAACTGACGAAATATAAAGTTCAATATTACACGGAAAAATTATGTATATTCACCACCCAATAGAGAAAAACAAGAATTTTTTTGGTGTTACTAGTAGGCTAGGCCTTATTGATCACTGTCATTTATCTAAAAAATAGAGGAAAATGGAGTGATATTCGTTGATTAGGCGATTATTCCACTTTAGTTGACAACTCTACTTGAATAAATTTAGCCTGTCAAGATAAGGACACCAAGTTTTGATGATATGCAACTATTCTTGATTTCAATGTTACGTTGTTTAGAAGGCAATGGAAAGAATCTGGACATATGCTGTGGAATAAAGCATGTAACGCCAAGAACCTAGGAATACTTTTAGCCAAATATTGAACAATACATTACACCCAAAATAAATTATTGTTCATCTATATTCATACCAACCTAGGACCTCCTTGCTCCTATTTTGGATTAATTTAATTAGTTTCATATGTAAGCCTTCAAAATTCCAATTTTGTGCCAACTGGCAGAGCTTTCTCTCTTGTTATCATATTGCCATTCAAACAAATGACTAATCTATGAGATTCACAAGTTGTACGTGCACTTATGTGTGTCCTAATACCTAATAGAACTCCATTTTATATGAAAATGATGGTTGTATACGATGAAAATTGGCACGACATGTGGCAAGATTTGAGTGTGGAGTTCAAGGTAGGCGGTTGAGTTCTAAATCGGATACGAGTAACATCGGGATAGATCGGGTGTCGGCACGAGACCAGATGACGATCGAGCCAGTTGACACCGGATGAAGAACCGAAAGCGCCCAACGTATACCCGTGCCAGATATGGCGACAACCGTTACTCCTCTATCATTAAGGAGACTTTATTAGCTTTATTGCATTTAATTTGAAAGGGAATCTCGGTATTAATGTCTTATTTCATAGCTATAAAAGGAGCCCAACCTTCATATTAGAAGGACATCCAAATTCTCATTACTTGCACTTGTACGCTCAATTTTATAAAGAATACACTTATTAAGCTCTCATTTTTGGCTCATAACCGAAGCAATTCAGCTAAGGCTCGGACCAATTTTGCTGAGAAGAATCAATCCAAGTTCACAATATTTCAGGCTAATTCTCTTATTTATTGTTTACTTTTGCCTACTTATTGTGATTTTTTTATCATCTTATCTTGCAAATCGATCCACGTATCCTTAAAACCACTTACAAATTCAACTATACCTTATTTAGGGTAAACATTTTGGCACCCACCGTGGGGCTAAGGATAATTGTGGTGATTTGTTCAAACTTCACTTGTTTCTCTTGAGGTTTTGGGAACAGGTTACTACCTTACGTTAGCAAAATGTCTGGCGAAAGTCAAGTTGGTGCTAACAACAACAATAACAACCTCAATGTCAATGACGACATCAAAAAAAACAACAATAACAATGATGATATAAACAACTACGCCCCAGTCATTGACCCAATAACCGGCGAGCCACTGATTTCGCCACCCGTAGTTTCACCCCAGGTATCCAGGAGAACCGGTGAAAGAACACCAAATGATGACGATGAAGTGAACAACGGAGTGCGGATAGCCGGGGTAGATTTGGCTCGAATTTTTACCATGTTGGAGAAACTTTAGGAGGCAATCACTTAGTTATAGAAAAAGAGTAACAGAGCAAGCATAGCGGATGAAACCCGTCCCTTTCGTGAGAAGGATTAAGTTCGATGTGAAGATCGAGTCAATGGAAATGACAATGGTTCGGGGAAAAATGAGTCCTCAGAAGTCTTGAATAAGTGTATGGAAACTAATGAAAAGAAGTTCGAGACTTTCAATTCTCGGATAGATCAGATCCAGGGAGCACCTCCGATCCTAAAGGGACCGGACTCAAATAAATACATCCAGCTGTCATTTCCACCAAGTGCGGCTCTGATGTTAATTCTAAAGAAGTTTAAAATGCTAGATCTCTTAAAATATGATGGAACCATGGATCCACATGAGCACGTGACATCATACACTTGTGTTGTGAAAGGCAATGACATGCAGCCAGATGAGATGGAATCGGTGTTGCTCAAGAAGTTCGACGAAACACTGACCAATGAGGAAATGACATGGTATTATTTATTACTTGAACATTCCATTACTTCATTTAAAATGCTTGCATATGCTTTTATAAAGACACACGTTGGAGCAAGGAAGGTCAAAGTAAGAAAAGCGGACATATTCAAAATTGCTCAGAAGGATATGGAGCTGTTACGTGAGTTTGTGATGAGATTTCAAAAAGAATGAATGCTCCTTCCTGTGGTACCGGATGAGTAGACAGCCGAAGCTTTTACTAAAGGGCTAAACACAAGGAGTTCTAGTGCCTTTTTAAAGTTAAAGGAAAACTTGCTGGAATTTCCAGCAGTCACTTGGGCAGACATACACAATAGGTACAAGTCAAAGATTCGAGTAGAAGATGATCAGTTCGAACATCCATCGGGGTCAACGGGGCGGACCAAAAGCAATGATAAGTCAAAACGGGTCGCTGATTCAGAACTAAGGTCTCTAAAGGATAGATATCAACCTTACGGACAACCCGAGAGGTCAAACTTCAGATCAGATCAAGGCCGCAACAATCGTAACTTCTCGTCAGACAGATGAGCCGGAGATATGCGCAATGATTGAGGGTCTACCAATAGGGGCTTGTAGTACAAAAACGACACTGGTAGAGAATCTTCTAATAGTGTTGAAAGCCCAAGGATCTCCGAATATAACTTCAACATTGATGCAGTTGGGCTTGTGTCAGCTATTGGACACATCAATGAGGTAGGATGGCTAAGGCCACTCCGGCCAGATCCAACTCAGAGGGATCCAAATTTACTATATGATTATCATGGAACACACGGTCACCGAATAGAGGATTATCGACAGTTGAGGGATGCAGTGGCCCGATTACTAAAGAATGGCCATCTACGTGAATTCTAGAGCGATCGAGCAAGGGGAAATTTAAAAATAGAGAAACAAATAAACAAGTAGATCTGATTGAACCTCAACACATCATAAATATGATTATCGGAGGGATGGATGTTCCCATGACCACAAAGAAGACGAAAGTGTCAATAACTCGAGAAAAAAGAACCAAGGATTTCTTACCAGAGGAAGCAATTTCTTTCAATGATGAAGACGCGGAGGGCATCATTCAACCTCACAATGATGCGCTGGTAATATCTATTTCTATTAATCATTTTCAAGTTAAACATATTTTAATTGATCCAGGTAGCTCGGCCAATATCATCCGATTGAAGGTGATAGAGCAACTGGGATTTACTAGATCAAATTATTCCGGCGGCCCGAGTTCTCAACGGGTTCAATATGCCAAGCGAGACTACAAAAGGGGAAATTACTCTTTCAGTCAATGCTGTCAGGATAATTTGACAGACGAGGTTCTATGTTATCGAAGGAGAAGAGGTACAATGCGCTGTTCGGAAGGCCATGGATACATGATATGAAGGTTGTACCTTCGACATTACACATGATGATAAAATTCCCAACTTTGAAGGGAATTAAATCAATTTGTGGAGAGCAGCCGGCAACAAGGGAAATGTTTGCGGTGGAAGAGTCAGTGGAAACACAAAAAGAAGTAAAAGAAAAAATGAAGGGTAAAGAAGCTAAATATCAATTACAGGATTTGGGCACATGAAGTTTGAGAAAGGAAGAAAGGAGAAAGAAGATTACGAGAAAAGGAGGATTACTATCGCATCCCGAGGTCGTTTGTGCTACCGGACGAATCAGATACCACAAAATCAACCATAGAGGAACTAGAGCAAGTTATTTTATTCGTGCATCTGCCGGACAGAAAGGTATACCTGGGCATCAGGTTATCCCCAGAGCTCAATCTTAAATTAATTGAATTTCTTAAAGCTAACACGGATTTTTTACCTGGTCCCTAGACATGACAGGTATCTCGCCGGAGATTATAACTCACAAGTTGAGTTTGGAGATGGGTTTCCCTCCGGTAAAGCAGAAAATGAGGTCTATGTCGACTATCTAGATTGGCTAGCGAACGTAGTTGTTGTGCCTAAAAAAGGTAACAAACTAAGAATGTGCATAGATTTCAAATATTTAAATAAGGCTTGTCAAAAAGATTTTTTTTCGTTTCCGTACATTGATCGAATGATTGATGCCATAGTAGGGCATGAGATGCTGAGTTTTGTTGACGCTTACTCCGGATACAACAAAATCAGGATGAATCTGGAGGATCAAGAGAAAACTTCTTTTATAACTAGATATGAGACTTATTGTTATAACGTAATGCCATTTGATTTTAAAATGCCGGAGTAATATATCAACGCCTAGTTAATCACATGTTTGAAAGCTAAATAGGTAATACGATAGAAGTTTATATTGATTAAATGCTAGTTAAGTCCTCGGAGACGGGATCATTTAAAGCATTTGTAGGAAATATTCAACATACTCCGGAAGTACAATACGAAGTTGAATCCAGAGAAGTGCATTTTTGGAGGTGACTCAGGCAAATTTTTGGATTTCTTGGTCTCAAATTGAGGAATCGAGATCAATCCTGATAAGATCAAGGCTATAGAGGAAATTTTGAAGGTGCTTGAAGATGTGAATGTGGTACAAAGACTCACCGGAAGGCTGGCCGCCCTGAGTAGATTTATCTCTCGGTCTTCAGAGAAAAGTCATAGGTTCTTCTCTTTGTTAAAAAAGAAGAATGACTTCCAGTGGACTCCGGAATATCAGCAAGCGTTGAGGGATTTGAAGAAGTACTTGTCTAGTCAGTCACTGTTGCACAAACTGAAGACGGATAATCAACTGTTTTTATATCTGGTAGTGTCTGAAGTAGCTGTAAGTGTTGTCTTGGTTTGAGAAGAAAAAGGTACACAATTTCCAATCTATCATGTAAGTAGAACTCTGGCTAGTGCTAAAATTAGATACCCTCACCTAGAAAAGTTAGCATTAGTTTTAATAACGGCTGCTAGAAAATTGAGATCATACTTTTAATGTCATCCTATTTGTATAGTAACAACGTATCCGTTAAGGAATATAATGCATAAACCAGAACTGTCATGTATAGTCAAATGGGCTGTAGAAATTAGTTGATATGACATACAATATAAACCGAGAACAACTATAAAGTCTTAGATTTTAGCGGATTTCGTAGCAGATTTCACCCTCGAAATGATTTCTGAAGTGGAAAGAGAACTTATAATAACTTTGGGAACAACTTTTGGAATATGGACCTTATATACGGACATAAAAGGATCTGAATTAGGGGTGTTGCTTAAAACACATGCGGGGATGTTATTAGGCAGTCAACAAGAATTGTGAAATTGACTAACAATAAAGCCAAGTATGATTCTATGATTGTAGGTCTAGAATTAGCAAGGAGTTTGGAAGCAGAAGTCATCAAGGCAAAATGCAACTCATTCCTGGTTGTTAATCAAGTAAACGACGTATTCAAGGTGAAAGAAGAGAGAATGCAAAAATATTTAGGGAAAATTCAAATGTTGTTGTATCGATTTAAAGAATGTACCATGGAACATGTATCATGTGAGCAAAATAATAAAGCGGACGCATTGTCAAACTTGGGGTCTTCGGTGGAAGCTGAGGAATTCAACTCCGGAACAGTGGTAGAACTGTTGAACTTCACGATTGATGGTGGCCAAGTCAAGGTGAATACTACGAGTTTGACTTGGGACTAGTGGAATAAGTACATTCATTACCTTCGAGATGAAAGTTGCATAGTGATCCGAATGAGCCAAGGGCCCTTCGTACGAAGGCGGCTAGGTATTGTATGATTGATGGTCAGTTGTACCGAAGGTCCTTCTATGATCCTTTAGCAAGGTGCTTAGGTCCCGGAGAAACATATTATGTGATTGTGCGAGGTTCACGAAGGAATTTGTGGAAATCGCGGAATTATTGGTTCGAAAGTTAATTAAGGCCTAGTATTATTGGTCTCAGATGGAGGAATACACTAAGAACTTTGTTCAAATATGTGATAAATTCCAAAGGCACGCACCTATGATTCACCAACCGACTGAATTAATGCATTCGGTCTTATCACCATGGACATTCATGAAATAGGAAATGGATATTATGGGGCCACTCCCATGGGCACCCGAAAAAGTACGCTTTATTTTGTTTATGACTGATTATTTCTCTAAGTGGGTTGAAGCAAAGGATTTCAAGAAGGTTAGAGAAAAAGAAGTCATCGATTTCATTTGGGTTCACATCATTTGTCGGTTCGGCATACCGAAGGAGATTACTTGCGACAATGGCTGTCAGTTCATTGGAAAGAAAGTAACAGACTTTTTTTGAGAGATTGAAAATCAAGAGAATAATGTCAATTTCGTACCACCCGAGTGCAAACGGATAATCGGAGTCAACAAATAAGACAATCATTCAGAACTTGAGGAAAAGAGTAAAGACCTTGAAAGGCAAGTGAATAGAAATCTTACCGGAGGTATTATAGGCATATAGAAGGACACCAAAGGCAAGTACTGGTGAAAGTTTGTTCTCTTTGGTTTATGTTGTAGATGCCCTGATTCCGGTGGAAGTTGGGGAGCTGAGCTTAAGATTCAGTTTCGCAAACGAAAAGTCAAATAATAAGGTTATGGCAGTTAAGCTCGACTTAATAGAGGAACAACGAGAGCTAGAATTGCTACGGCTGATAGCTCAAAAGTAAAGAATGAGAACATATTACAACCGACGGACTAATCTTAGGCACTTTCAAGTAGGGGACTTGGTTCTACAAAAAGTGATCCTCAACACCAAAACCCCAATGAAAGGAAGTTAGGCTCGAACTGGAAGAGATCCTACAAAGTGTTATAAATAACCGGTAAAGGCTCGCACCAATTGGAAGTCGAAGATGGATAACAATTGCCGAATAATTGGAACATTAGTCACTTGAAGCGGTATTATTGCTACGGTATATATTCAGTTAATTGTTTGAACCTTATTTATTTCAAAATTACTAACTTTTGCAAGGAAGAAGTAGGAGTCGTAAGGCAATGATCGGTGAACTAGAGTTAGGTCTGAAAACACGTATTGCACTTTTTCCCCCTTAGCGTAGTTTTTATCCCGAAAAGGGTTTTTCTAGCAAGGTTTTAATGAGGCAACAATGTAAAGTGTTTTACTAAAGGGACGTGATGAATTAGCTTCGGATGTGTGGACTAGGGACTGCCTGATAGTGGAAGATCAAAATAGTGTTTGAGTTATCATACTTCAAACACAAATGCTAGGGGAATGCCATACCCTCGGATGCTCGGATGAAAAGTGAAGGAATTTGATTTTTTTTGGTTTATTAGGTGATTTGTAAGGGTTAAAGATCGAATGAATCTTGCCCAAGTAGTGTTAGTGTTTGCAAAGAAATTATGTAAAGGCAAAAATGTCGATTGAATTTTGCCCAATTATTTGTCTGAGCAAAGCATGAATAACGATATTCTTCTTCCAAGATTTTGTTCCATAATTTTGTGTCGAATGTTTGACTTCATGTTTTACTCTCCGAATTATTGTCAAAGTCAATAAAGCATAAGAACCAAAAAATTATTAAGTTCTTAACTGGGGACTGTCGTCAATAAAAACATTCGGAATAAAATGAATAATGTTCTAAAGCATGCTTCTAAGGCACCAGTTCAGACAAATCTAGCCTATATTAATGATACCTGAATTGTATAAGAAGTTGAGAATAAGAAAAATTCCAACATTCATGCCCGAAATGAATAGGAGACATCTTATCCATAAGCATAAAAATAAGGTCCTTATACTTAATCATCAAATGAACCAAAACTGGAAGAATTCTTGCCCGGTTTTATGCAAACTAAAATAAAGATTTGTATTCAAAGTTGATTAAGTTATTTTCTAAGACCGAGAGAACTTTTACCCGAATCAAAGTAAACTAAGTGATGGTTTGTTTCAATTCAAAAGCAATTAGCTTGGATTAGATTAATTTTGTTTTTGCTAAAGTTATTTAAGGCAATACATTAACGGATGCGGGAAATTAAGAAAAATTTCAATTAAGACAAAAGAAAGTCTGATATATTCATCCTTCAACAAGGCCGGAAAATAGCCAGAACAAAAATATATACAAGGGAAGGAAAGGGAAAATACAAAGGCATGTAACCCTGTAGATCAATCAGATTCAGGGTCAGAGTCCTCAGGGTCTTCTTCGGAGCTATCACCATTCAACGTACGGAGGGCATTAAGTTGGAGGTCTTTCGCCTTAGCAATCTTATAATCTAACTCCGAGATTCCATCTCGAGCCTATTCCAGGGTGTACCTCCGGACATTCCAGATTATGTGCTCAGTATTAAACACTGTCCGGGCCACTTCATCCTCCACATCGACAAGAGCTTGATCTTGTTCAACAAAGGCTTGATTCAGTTGGGCCAAAATCTCAGCGTTCCTCCGGGAAGTGGCCTCGAGGTCATTTCTCAACCCTTCGATAGTTTGAATTTGTCGACAGACCTGATCTTGAGATGCCTTTAAGTCTTTTTTGTGGTTATGTTTTAAAGCATCATGTTTAGCAACTCGCTTCGCATCAATCTCGGCAAATATACCTAGTTAGACGCGTGCATGCCTTGGTTGATGAGGTATTTCCATGAGACCTATTTCATTTTGTCCTTATCGGACTCAGATATCAAAGGCCTCAGGTAGCTCGTGACCTTGACTGGCTGAGAAAAAAATTAGTGTCTTTGAGAAAGGAGAGGGTTGCAGTCCTC
This sequence comes from Anisodus tanguticus, assembly GCA_034509755.1. Classification (NCBI taxonomy): domain Eukaryota; kingdom Viridiplantae; phylum Streptophyta; class Magnoliopsida; order Solanales; family Solanaceae; genus Anisodus; species Anisodus tanguticus. The sequence continues at coordinate 17,265,942 of CM067553.1, read as the reverse complement.
ATCCTATTTGGTTCCATGCTCGGGGTCAGGAATACATCTACAAGCTTGGATCGGGAGGTAGCATGATTCTTCGGTGGACGAGATGACTTGGAAAGCATATGAGGAATTGTTAAGTGTGTAAATACAGAGGTATCCATCGGCGGTACCAAATTTACAGAGGTTCCAGCCTTGCCAAAGAGGCGATCGAAGTCCTCTTGCCCGAAGTTGGGAGTTGGATGTGGTAAAGATTCGGGCGGAGGAGTTGAAGACCTTGGTCTCTTCAACAACGATTCTTCATCTGTTGCCTCATCATTATCCTCTTTGATGACGAGCATTTTTTTGGAGGTACGGTAGCTTCTGCAGTTGCGGTTTCTTTGGATCCGGAAGAATCACCTTCATCCAAAGTTATTGTTTCCTTTACTCCGGAAGAGCCACATTCTTCCAGGGTTCTTTTACTCTTTTAAGGGCCCAAGGGAGACCTCAGAGGTTTAGAAGATACCTTTTTCTTCAGTACTTGAGCGATGCGGTGAGCGAACGCATCCAGGTCAAGTATCGGATTGGGGAGAACCAGAGCAGCCAGAGGAGTTGTCCTTGGGAGTGAGGTGCCTTTTGGTAGTCCTAGTTGTTAGAAATGAATCGATGGTGAAAATATGCGTATGTTAAGAGATAGAAATAAAAAAAGGAGTACGGAAAAGAACAAACCATGGTTCTATGCTTTCCATCGATCTTTGGAGATCATTTTCCACGTTCGGTCTTTGTGCGGACAAACACTTATGATTTTCTCGATCCATGAGTGAAAGGTCTCGATGGTGGCCAGAATCCAGGAGGTAGCTGAAAAGGTAGCAAAATAAGAAAATAAAACACACGTCGAAGGCATTATAGAAAAGCAAGAAGAAGAACTATGTACTTATGATTCAAATTCCATCTCTTTGGGAAAGGCAAGAACCTCTTTGGAATAATTTTAGCAGTATGAACTACTACGAAGCGTTCCATCCAGCCTCAGTCTCAATCTTCATCGAGGCTGGAAATGATGGGGATTTACCTTGCTTGGAAATCTGGACGATCCCGCCACAAAAAAACTTTGGGACATATAACGGATAAAATGATCCAAAGTAAAAATTTCATCGACCTCATTGGCCAGCTATCGAAGGAAAGTAACGGCCCTCCAGAGAGTACCCGGGTTTGCAAGACACAAGTTGTAAGTCTTGCACATTTCTAGAATCACGTCATCTATTGGAGGATCAAGCTTGAATGTGAAGGGGTAGGTGTAAGCGTAGGAGTACCCGGGTTTATGAGTAGTGATGTAGAGGGCAACTTTTCCCAACCACAGCAGGTCCGAACTTTGCCAAGAATGGAGGGAATGATGGAAGTTGGGTGGTTCTTTGCCATTTCCCTTCTGTCACTTTTTGAAGTGGCGATACGAACGACGAACTCGTTATAAAAGCAGAAAGTGGATGGGTGCATATCGAAGGCTCTGGGCTCGGAAGTCGCCTGAGCTTTAGGAGATTCGCCGACGCCGATTGCATCGACGGTGATCGGCGGAGATGAAGGTGATGGCGAAGAGTTCCTTGAAGAAGAATGGGTGTTGGTTTTTGCCACAGTGATGAGAGAAAGAAAAGTTCGCGGTGGTTAGAAGAAGGTTTAGAGATTTGAAGATCTGAAGATTTGATGATTTGAGGGTTTGAACGGATGAAGATTTCGTAAAAAGGTTGGAATGAAGAAGAAGAAGATTTTATAGTGCCTCAGTCATCATTGCGAGGCGTTTCGATATACGAACCGAAGAGATAGTTTAATCAGGAGGTAACACGTGTCCAGATGCATAGGGAGATGGGACGTGAGTCAGAATTTGGAGAAGAGGAAACATTTCATTTTCCCGCTGGTTTCGGGGTAATTTGAAAAGAAACATACAAGAGAAGACAACGAAGAAATCATTTCCACTTCCCGTCACTTTGGTAAACTTTGATCCGAAAAGTGTGGGGACTATCTGTATACGGTAAAAACCGGCACGATACGTGGCAATGTTTGAATGTGGAGTTTGAGGTAGGCGGTTTAGTTCTAAACAGGATACGAGTAACATCGAGATAGATCGAGTGTCGGTACGAGACCAGATGGAGACCGAGCCAGTTGACACCGGATGAAGAACCGGAGGCGCCCAACGTATATCCGTGCCGAATATGGCGTGGCCGTTACTCCTCTATCATTAATGAGACTTTATTAGCTTTAGTTGCATTTAATTTGAGAGGGAATCTCGGGTATTAATGTCTTATTTCATTGCTATAAAAGAAGATCAACCTTCATCTTGGAAGGACATTCAATTCTCATTACTTGCACTTGTACGCTCAATTTTATAGAGAATACACTCATTAAGCTCTCATTTTTGACTCGTAACCGAAGCAATTCAGCTAAGGCCCCGACCAATCTTGCTGAGAAAATTCAACCCCAGTTCACAACATTTCAGGCTAATTGTCTTATTGTTTACTTTTTTGCCTACTTATAGTGAATTGTTTATCATCTTATCTTGCAAATCAATCCACATATTCTTAAAACCACTTATAAATTCAACGGTAACTTTTTGGGGTAAACAATGACGAATCCATCAAATGAACTAATATAATTAAGTATATATTATACATTCATGCACTAACTAAGACTTAAGAGCCATCTATATATGTTTTAAGGGTAAATAATTAATTATCTTACCCCCTACTACCTATGGTGCGAGTGGAGACTACACTCCAGCACTTGCTCAAATTAATACACCATCTGATTAGTTGATTCCCAAGAAGAATTAAAGTTCATAAAGTGTACCAGAGGAGATTAGCTGTATCCATTTTTTTTACCCTTAAATTAGTGGATAGGTGTAATGTGAAGATTTTGCGCAAGAAAGGTAAATGAAGTTTCTAACCAACTCAATTTGAATTCTTTAAAGGTGTGTAAAATAGTTATATAAGTGGCATTTTACTCTATCTCGTACGTCCTCCAACACGTCATATCCCCACCCCCCAATAAATCCTTATACTCTCACTCCCATAATGTTTGTCTAAATTAATATATATAATTAATATTTTATGAGATAATATTTTCTATACTTACTTATCAAACAGACCTTGAGTCTCAAGTTAGAAAAAAAACCCTGAGAAAACTCAAAATACGATCGATACAATTGTACTTAGTTATAAACAATTTGTTTAACCTCTTATAGGTTGATGCCATGTTTCAGTACCCTTGTTTCTAACTTTTCCATGAACCAAAGGTGTTTCTAATATTCGTTGAGGAAAAAGAATTACTACATATTGACTTGAATGCAATATATCATTCCAGTTGCCAAAAATATATATACTTTATTCATTTTATTTTAGGTGTCTTAATTTGAGCGCATACAGAATTTAAGAATATTTAAAAAACATTTGATTCTTATAATTTTAACTGAATATGTTTATAACAAATAAAAAATACCCTTCATAACTTATAGTAATGAACATGTTATCTCATTTCTATTGCCGTTAAGAGTATATAAGAAATGTTAGAACTAAAAATTTACAAAATATTAAAAAAAGACCTTTCTTAAACATGTTAAAAAGAAGTCAAAGATATAAATTTGCTCCTAAATTTTAGGAAATGGTGTAGATGTCCTTTGTTAATAGTTGATTTTGGATCTACACTTTCCCTTACAAATATGAGCTAGAACGATAAAAGCTTTCCAGCTAATGATCCTTTTTACAAGGGAAAGGTTCAAATTTGCTTGAATTGTAAGGAATAATGTTACTGTTCCGGCGGCAGCAATATCACTTTCTTCAACACTAAAATTTCTAACTATTAGGTCTCGATCCCTAGCTCAAATTAATCACTTTCAAACCTCAAATAATAAATAATATTGCACCACCCACCTTTGTCGAAACTCTATTGACACAAGTCCATTATCAAGATCATCTATAGCGATGCAAGAGCTCTATATTAACCTCCCAATACTAAAACAAACTTAGATACACATGCACTATTCATCTCCTAAATCAATTGCAATAGTATTGTAGTCTTTTAGCGTAGGTAAAATGATCATTGGGATCTGGGAAAGTGATGTGAGAGTGGTTTTTGTTTGTTAGAAATCTGAAATTTGGACCATTAAAAGGAAGGGCCAATTTTAGATAATTTCGCTTTAACAATAAATTAATCATTTATGAAAACGGACTAGATATTGGAAAGCCTCTATCGCTAATTAAGAAGGACATATTGATTTAATTTTTGTGATGGTAAGAGTGGATCTAACCTCAATTATTAACAAATCACAAATTTAATACAAAGGAAAATAGAGGAATAAAGACAGTAACTCGTGAGGAAAAGTTAGTTAAACAAAAGGCTAGGTTGGCAAGACACTTTCAACACTAGAAATTGGATGTTCCAATTTTTTTTGCAAAAATCCGTCTACGTGAAACGAACCAATCATTTTCCCACAACATAATTATGCCAAAGAGGTCGAAGCAAGTGGCGACCCTACCTCAATTCGCCGCCATTTCGACAACCACATGATTCCCTTCCGCCACCTTCACCCCTATTCAAGAAAGTGCGAATAAATTAATCTCATCTTTTTATATGGAAAACGATCAAATTTGCCCTTCAACTATAATTTATAAATTATAGTTTAACATTACCCTCCGTCAAACTTTGCGATCAAATATACCCTTCCCGTTAGCAAATTTATTAAATTTGTCCTCAGATTGGACGGATTTGTGAGTTGAACGGCACGTCGGATCCACGTAAACTCCCGTAGGAAAGGGATCGGACCGGGTTGAAGCTATTTAAAGTAACCCGTACGGGTTATGGGTTACGGGTAACTGGTACGGGTTAAAAGAGTTGGGTGAGCCGACGTGGCGTCCAACTCACAAATCCGTCCATCCGATGGCAAATTTAACAAGTTTGCTAACGGAAAGGATATATTTAATCACAAAGTTTGACGTAGGGCAATGTTAAACTATAAATCATAGTTGGAGGGAAAATTTGACCCTTTTCTCTTTTTTTTATCGATATTCAGAATTTACTAATTCAATATAATTTAAACATAACTCAGGAAAAAAATCGTTCCTTATCAGGATTACATTCCTAAGTATTGGAATCGCTATGTTTAGTTGAAATTAAAGAAATTTCATTCATTTCACAACACGTCTAACACTTTTGATGCTTGATCAATCTTATCCTTATGTGCATATAGTCTCAGCCTACTTCAAGATTTTGTTTTTTCCTGAGTTTTTTTTTTCCGGACAATTGAGAATAATGAGACCCCACAATCACGGCTCAACAACTTGTGTGTATTTTGCATCGCACATTGTAAGTAAGTATATATCTACACTTAGCTTAGCTAGAACGATCACAATGCTTCGAACCTTTGAGAAGATTATGTTATTGTTGGGTAGCTGCAGTAGGCGTGACTAAAATTTGTGGCAATATCTGGAAAAGAACAATAGTGAAATGGTTGTCTTTTCTATCCTTAGATTTATGGATAATTTTCAATGATCTTGTCCGTTTATGGTGCATGCTATAATTACTAGCTCTGATCCTTTAATGTGATATATTCTTACTAAACTGTAATTCAATTACCCCTCCGTGTCAATTCATCTGATACATTTTCACTTTTCGATAATTTAAATTATGCAAACTTTGATTAATATCTTAAAGAATAGTTATTCTTCATAAACATTGACATGAAAAGAATTACAACGTATAGTACTCTCAATATTTTTTTTTACTAAATAAATTTTAACTTTAAAATATTGAGTTGATCTAATCCAATTTAATTTTAAAGATTAATCAAATTGACTATCAAAAGTAAAATGTGTCACATAAATTGGGGAGTAGTGTTACTTTAATTTGTGCTTGCTCATCAAATGAAGTATAAAATTCAAATTAACGTTTTGAACACGTGCCTAAAGAAATATCATCACATAATATAGGGCATATTGAGTAATTTCTATTTTTTAACATATAGCATCTTACAGTTCAAAATAATAAAATCTAGATAAAATATTATGACCCAAAAATGAGTATGTTTTTTATTTTTAAAATGATAGAGCAAAAAATAGATGATCAGTGTGTTTTTATCTGATCGATGAAGTTCTATTTAAACTAAAAGATTAACTAATCAATTTTTCATGTTTTTCTTTAACTGCTCATGGTGCTCAAACAATACTATACAACTTGAAGTTTAAAATGAAGATGAATACCAAAATTGAAGTATGAGTGTCTTTCTTTTATGGCTTGAAACATGTTATATATGAACTTATTACAATAATGTTACTGCATGAAAATTTTGTTTTGAGGATGACGCGTTTGATTAAGTGCTTTGAGAACAACAAAAGTGGAAATTTAGAGTAAATGGCACCACGTTCTAGTTTGTGAAACATGACTCAACTTCAAAGATATACAAATAATACTACTTTATCAGAAATTTGGATTACATTTTTGAAGTCTAGATTTTAAAGTGCAAGCAATTCTTGAAATTTATAGTTGGTGAAATTGCAAGCGACAATTCATTTTTTAGATTGAATCTTTCTTCATTTGATTGAAGCGAATTCTGTGCTGATCACCACATCTCGAGGCCAAGAACGGAGTTGACTCATCATTCATGATAAATTATGTTTTGCAAAAAAGATCCAAAGAGAAAAGACAGCTGGAGCCCCAGGCGCACAGGCGAGTTGGTAAGTGACAAGGTGATTGGGGTACAACCACTCCGACTTCGCGGGTTCGAATCCGTGTGGTGACGAGTCTTTCTTTGAAATATTGCAAGGGTTGTTCTTTGTGTTCGTGTCCCGTTGGTCCTCTCCCTTGCAGGGCTGCCACTCGCGCATATCCCCCGATTTACATCCCACTTAGCCAAGGGACCTCTGATACAGATGGGGGGTTTCGCCTTCGGGACTTTCCCCTTCACAAAGAAAAGGCAGCTGGAATTCCATTTGGTCACGTGATATTACTAAGACATTACATTACTCCATTAGTCTTTACTCTCTACCAACAACAATCTTTGGATGTTCTCACCACGTCAGCCCCACATAAGCAACACATATTTTGATATTTTCTTTTTTGTTACTACTATTATGATTGGTCGAATACACATGCGACTTCTTAAATTTATTAGATTTTCCACTTAAATACATATATTAGGCTTGCACCTATTAAATATTCGATTTCTATAAAACAAAAACAAAAAATGTATGTTAGACACAATCCTTTGAGGTGACACAAGTATGCACAATACAGATTTTGAAAGCGTGAGATGCAGCAATTTTTTATTTTTTAAGTTTTTTTTCTCGTTCGATCTTTCTTTACTCCACCCTGCCACTACCAACTCCAGCACTATCACCAGACATCCTCTCCCGTTAAAGGACAAATCTATCATGTAAGCTATAAATTCGCGTGGATTGATCGGTGTAGCTTTTGTTCACACCCTAAATATATATATAAAAAATTCATTAAATATTTATAAATTTTTTATTATGAATTCAGTATTATTATATAATAATCTAAATTATTAACTGAACATGTAAATTTCAAATCCTTAATTCCTCTTTACTCATGTTAGCACTGCCGCCGCCACCTTCACACCACCATATCAAACGCTACCCTACCCCTCTCCCTAATGTCAATCAACGCAGGATAGTAGAAGCACCATCGAATAATTTTTGTTGGGAACATGGCAGGCTTAATCCACACGTTTTTTCTTCTGTTTTTGTCCCTTGTGATTTGTCTTTTCTTCTTCACATTCCGCGTATAATCCACACGTTCTATATTTCTGATTGATTATTTTTTGAAGTGTTTAATAGGCATACTTCCATTAGAAATTAATAAGTATTCAATAGATACGAAGTTTTAGCTTAGATGTCTATGTAAAAAAACGGACAAGTTTAAGAGACAGCTATTATTATTTCTGTGTTAGGGTTATCCGAAAGAGTTTTACCAAATCCAAAAAGTAAATGAAATTTGAACTAAAAATAGCTTTTGTTCCTTACATTACATAGTAGTATTACAAAAAAGAGAACTTTCCAAAAAAGAAATATCAAGAATTATTAAACATGATTTCTCTTTCTAGGACTGAATCATTTTTCCTTTGTTCTTTCCTTAAACCTTAATATGTTATCGATCCTATGCTAAAGAAGATGGGTGACTTAATAATAGCATGACATTCCTTCTTAGCTCCAAGATCGATCAACAGTTTTTCCAAGCTAACAGAGAAGTGGAGATCAAAGGTTTAAAATTAAGATAAAAAATGATTAGACTCTTTTAATTAACGTTTTTTTATATAAGCGGTGCGCAAAAAGCAAAAATAACATGTAAAAGGAAACAAAGGGAGTAGAGTTTAGCAATGCCAAGACTCCGTCAATCCGATGTTCATCGATAGACGAAGCTCTCTCTTTATCATCTCGGGCCAGATGCAACATCCTTTTTAACTTCGTTATATTGATAAAAGATAGTAGTATAGATAACCATCAATAAGAAAAGTTGTACCAATAACTTGGAATACAAAACAATATATTTTGTTAAAACAAGATAAAATGTATTAATAGTATAACATTTTTTTAAACTATCATGGTATACAAGTTACATATTAGGAGAAAACTTTAATATTTACAAGATTTAGAAGACAATAAGACCGAGAACCTATATTGCTCAGATTCTCCCAAAGTGTTCACATTCGTATCAAATTCTTAAAAAATACACCACTTTGGGAATCAAACATGCACCCAACGAAATTTTTGAAAAGTTCGAGCACCATAACTGAGATTCCCCTTTATGTTCTCCTTCTTGGATGTGTTGAACCCTTGAATGTTCCTTTTTGTGCAAATTTTGGTCTTCTACTCACTCGAATATGATCATCAATAGGGCTAAAATGATTACTACTCCCATTTTTGAGCTTCTTCTTGTTGTGGTGCATCGAATCAGTAATAATTTCCACTTGCATCCTATGACTCTTTGGCCTCAGAGACTTTCTCATATGTTCTTTTCTGTGTTCCCTCATTGATTTTCTTCTCCTTTTTATCTCATCAAATCTTATAGAGCCTTCTGCTTCACTAGAATTGCTAGAAATATTCACTGCTAATTCAATGTCTTTTTGATGTCTTCTTCTATTACGCCTAGGTGTAAGAAGAAGTTGTTGAAGCTTGAAACAAAGGCAAGTGCAACAGCAATCTAAGGATGAGAAGCAAGTGGAGAAGCAAGCCCAAGTAGTTCTACACAGTATGTGACAAATGCACTGGCAAATGCCCAACTTGTAAAGCAAGTACAGGAATAAGAGAACTGCAAATAAACAAAGGAAACCTGGAGTTAATTACAATGGCATAATCACTTACTTCCAATAACTTGTATTAATATAAATTCTTAATTTGTCTGGGCACGGAATTAAGAGATGTAATTTTTTGGATCTTGTGATTGACATGTAACATATTGGAATTAAAGAGTACTAAATAAAGACAAGCGGCATTAGTAAGACATAAATTGAAACACATAGTATGTGTTAGTTTGGAAAATATAACAATTCAGCCAAGACAATCAAAAGGGTAAAAAATAATCCATTAGTATAAGAAATATCTTGATTTTATCCGTGTATCACTGTTTTAACAAAGGCACAGCCTGCAAGGGCTGACTCATTAGACATGGACGCAGAGACGACTAAAGGGACTCGAAAGAGAAGTCCTTTTAGCTGACGAGTTTGTTCAAACAAACCGATATGCTTTGAGTTCATTCATATCCTTGCCTTTAGCAATTCTCTGTCCTAAATCCTAACTTTTGACTATGACTTACCTGTCTACTTCTGACTATGATTCAAAATTACTCTCTTATACTTCATTATGAAGCTCCATTATAATCAAGGGCAAAAACAAAACAATTTGCTAACAGCAACGATACAAATTTTGACCATTTTTCTATAACTATCACAACAATCAAATTATAGTTATTCACTAATCGCAGAAATTTCTTGATATCATTCTCGTAACTTTATAAACCTTTCATATAAGTTAAATACTGTAGCTTTTCATTGTTTAACATGATCACTACATAAAAAGTCACATTCAATCAATATGCAAATATAATTGGGTGCTAACACTGAAAGATAGAAACTGACCGAAGTATAAGAGGATTGACACCATGGCCGATTTCATCAGTTGAGGAATACAAAAGTTCTCTATGTAACATAGAAAATCCCATGTTGGGGCACATACTGAACTGAAATATTAATTATATCAAGACATAAAACACTTTAAACAGAGTCAATTTTGTAAAAATAGGTCATAAATAGACTAAAAAAATTGCTGAAGCAAAGTGAATAAACATTTACCTACAAGCCTTTCCAGACAAGAAATCAAGTGGATGACCAAGCAATTTGCCCAGAATTTCACCAAAACCTGATAATAATGTACCCATCACATTCCCCATTCTCTAAACCACTAATAATAAATTCATTTAATGCTTTCACACACACTCTTTCATTTCCTGCAAAAAATTAAATTAAATAAATCCTCAGTATATAAGAAAAATGAATTTTAGAAACAAATGAAGGAAAGGATAATCTCATTATAGTAATAATTTACAGCACTGATAGTCACCAATGATATAACTGTAGCCTCCGAATCATTTAAATGTAAATAAATGATTTCCGAACAAAACTGAAGGGAAAAAAAACTATTGGTAGTTGATTTTTCAATTTTTCAATTTTTCAATTTTTCAATTTTTCAATTTTTCAATTTTTCAATTTTTCAATTTTTCAATTTTTCATCTTTTCATCTTTTCTTCAAACACCTAAAAGAGAGTGTATCTACGTTCTCTGCCACGTCAGCATCCAAAAGGTAAAGACAATCAAGTAGCGAAGTCCAATTAGGACTACAAATAGTTTAAGGGGTCGTTTGATAGGGTGTATTAGGTAGAATACTGTTGGTATAAATTTTAGTCAATGTTTGTTTGCAGATTTAAGTCTAGTATAACTAATACCGATATTACTTATACACCTTATTTAGTACTTTTTTATATTTATACATCATATTCAGTACTACTTAGAAACTATGCCGTGTATGTTATTTTTAATACAACAAACCAAACAATCGATAAGAAATAACTAGCAATTGTGGAAAATTCTTTTCAATTGTTATCCTATAAATTGTCTGCTAAATTTATCATGAGAAATCAAGGGCAATGGCATGGCCAGTGAAGTTTAGTATAACCATCAATGTATTAACTACCACGTAAAAAGAAAAAAAAAGGATTATTTTTTTTAATTGTTCTTATCATTTTCAGTTTTCTATTGCTAATAATTTTGGCATAAGAATCATATAAAAGGCAGAAAACTTCTTCTGATCGAGAAAGTTTTTCGGAAAGTGATTAGAAAGAAGTTGATAAAATTCATTAGAAAAATTCAAAGCAAGATTAACAACGGATTAGAAACAAACTCAAATGTGCATATTAGGAGATCTTTGCCAATTACGCAGCCTATGATTATATAAAAAGCAAATACATCGTACAAAGTTAGCGATGCAAAATCACAAGAACTATGTTACGAAATGCATTCAATTAACAATTAGTATTCCCCTATTAAAATTTTAGAGAGACCGGAGGGGAATCACTTACAATTTGAAGAATTCGCCGGAGAAAGTGATCGCCGGTGTTTTCCCGGAAAATTAGACGTAGAGTAGCAGGTTTTCGCTCAAGAGATTTAAAAGGCTATTGGCGGTTGTCTAAAGTTTTCAACAAATAGATAGAGGATTTTGGGCTCCTGAACTTCTTAATTTGATCAAAAAAATGGTGTGGATTGTACTTTCATACGGGCTGGTCTTTAATTTTTGGGCCTCAATTAGCTGGTATTTAATTTTTTGTCGTTATTTCTCGTTTAATGAAAATTTATGGAACAAAGTATCATTTATTTCCGAGTGTACTAAATCATAGATTATGGGTTTAAATCTCAACAGAAGCAAAATAAAATAAAAAAATTGCACGGCAAAATTTTCATAGAAATTATACCTATTCGGCCAAAGTTATATAGAGACTATGCCCCTTAAGTCATAGTTTCTATGTAACTATCCAGACAAGGCATAATCATAATTTTTTAACGAAACTTTGCCATCATATCTCTATAAAATTTTCCTTGTGATTTTTCCCTTTTTGACTTTGGTGGGATTCGAACCCACAACCTCAGAGGTATTTTCAGAGGCATAATTGCATACAAACTATGACCCTTAAGACATAATTTCTATACAACTTTGGCATAATAGATATATTTTCTAATGAAATCTTGCCTTGCAATTTTTTTTAACTCTGCTGAGATTCGAACTCACGACCTCAAAAATATTTTCGGCCATTCTTTTATGTGAATGGCAAAAATTAAAGACCACCATAAGATAGGGTTATCGTGCGAATGAGCCTAATACTTCAATGTAAGAAGTTGGGCCTGTTCATGTAAAAATTAGGTGGACTAGTCAGTTTTGGACCGCTAGTTAATACTCGCACGAATTTCCATATCTTGGGTGGTCTTTAATTTTTGTCCCTCAAATTGTTGGTCTTTAATTTTTTCCCTTCGATACTTTAAGAAATAAAAAATGGCCGAAATAATTTATGACATCGAAAAAACAAAAAAAAAATTGGCCTACCCTTATCCATGACCTAATTTCACAAGGAAGAAATTTTGCCTTGTTCGGCATAAATTCTTTAAAAATTAAGTTATCCGGCATAACTTCATTTCTACGGAACATATGTCATACAAGACAAAGTTTCTATAAACTTATTCCTAGTGAATTAGTTATTATGTACCCAACCTATACTGGATAACTTCATTTCTACATAACTTATGCCGGACAAGGCAAAGTTTCGTAGAAACTTCTGCCTTGCGAAATTTATTTTTTTCGACTCTGCTGGAGATCGAACCCATAATCTCTAATTTCGTAGACCATCGAATAAGGATACTTTGGCCTATAAATTTTCTTTAAATGAGAAGTAGGGACAAAAATTAAAGACCTGCGATTTGAAGGTACAAAAATTAAAGATAAGTCCATATGAAGGGAAGTCCCCGCAAAAAAAAAAAGGGTTTAGCTATCATTTAAAGTGTAATTAGAAAATAACTAATTTTTATTTTCCAGGCCATTTGGTGTAATTTCCTAGTAGAAAGTTGACAGACATAGCCAACGGTGAATTTATTGCCTAGAATATGGTGCACGCGAATTTATAGTCTCTCCGCAAAACTATATATTTTAATTAATATATATTTTTTAGAATTGATCTAATATTATTTGTTGGCCCAAATATACTCCAAAAGATTGAATGATGCGCTTGGTTGAAAGTTGAGTTATTTACTCATAGAAATAAGGATCAATTCCTATTTAAAACTTTCATTTTTTTCTCTTTTCAAAGTGATGCACCCATGTTCTAGCAATCCTAGATCCATGTTTGAACTAGCCCTAACAGAATTTGGCCACTACATTGATCACATGAAAGTTTAAGTAACAAGGTTGATGACATAAAATTCCATAAATCTAGCAAAATGAATGCCATTTCGCCCACCTTTCCACTGCAAAAACGGCATAAAGCCAACAAAAAAAAGAAGATTGATGGGAACTTTACAGATATCTTAACAAAATTGACATACGTACGATGTGAATGGAGCAAAACTGCAAAAGTGAAATTACGCAAATTGTCTTAGGTCACAAGTTTATGTGGTACGCTAAACGAATTAATTTTAATATTTAAGTGAACAAAGGTAAAAGGTTAGACTCAATATCCGTATATTTTAAAAAATTGTGATTGACACAGAAGGGTAGCTTAGAAAAATTTCTCAATCATAAAAGAGAGGGTTAATAGTATTTTTAGTCTCTTAGTTATTGATAAATTTTGATTTTAGTTTCTATAATATTTGACTAAGCACATTAAACTTTTAATTGATTGAAATATACATCAATTTGCTTGTGAATATTCATAAATTTAACATGATTAATAACCATTTCAACACTCAATTACTAAGTGACATGTTAAGTTTGTACTGTTACTTTATATTTAACGGTAATATAATTTTGTAAATAGTCAAACATAACATACTTTTTACATCAAGGGAACAAAAACACATATTTTTATTAATTGAAGTTTAAAATATGTTGAGTCATAGTATAACACAAGGATTAAAAGCGAAATGTATGGATAACTTGAGGCCAAAAATGCTATTATCCCTAAAAGAGAACAAAAATAAAATAGTGAAATCACCCCAATTGGCAGTCCTCATAACAATTACGCCAAGTAATGAAGGATTCATAAGCCGGCCAATGTTTTATTTGTATCTTCCAACTGCCATCTCCCCCTAAACTTAAATTTAAAATAATGAGTGCATAATTCATTTCCTTTTAATTTTAAATGACACTATTAATAGTACTGGACCATAACCGCTTTGGTCAAATACAGTTTTTTTTTGTTTTTTTTTTGTAACATGTTAATCCTCAAAAATTCTGTTCATAATCATGATTCCTAGCTATATTGACATTTATTCGATTATATTGTTAATTAGCACTTACAAAGGAAAATCCATATTCTCGTGAGAAGATTTCCAAAGTATCTCAATATGTAAATTTGCATTAAATGCTTTCCGGTTCATGATAAGTGTCCACTTAACTTTTATTCTGATTCAAAACAAGTGTTCACTTATTTATCAAGAAGGAATTAATTGTTTTCTTTCAAATTAACCCCTTATTTATATAAATGAGTTTTTATATGATTAAAAAATCATATAGATTAGGAGTATTTAATTAAGAACAGTTTAACCAAAATACCTACACACTATTTTCTATTAGGAGTTATTGTTTTTTAAAGGGATGTGCTAAAGATTAAATGAATACTTATTTTGATTAGGAGTGATGAACTATTTCTCCCTCTATAAGCTTAAATTTTTAGATAACAGTGATTCATATTATTCATCATAATAGCAAAATCTGAGTGTGAGTCTCATGAAATTGACTGCCATCTAGCTACGTATTTGCAAAATATTTTCATGCGTTGATCCAAGAATATGACTCACATGTAATAAAGAAAGTGTTCCATTTGAAACTATACTCTTTTAGTTCACTTTTATTTATTCACTATCCTATGTTATTCATAATATGTGGAAGTATCAACGTAATTTCATAGAGTAATTAATACATGTATCATGATAAATTATGCATTTTATTTATTATTTTTTAAGGGGTGTATAAAGTTAATAGTGGACAAGTAAAAGCGAACTGATGGAGTAATATTTTAGACGAAATGTTTCACATAATCTAACAGAAGGAAGATAGAAAGAATAAAAATTATTTGTCACGGGGAGTCCATGACGTTTGGAGTTAGGTCATGAAAATATTTCCCTTGTTAACTAATCACACTGAAATACCCGTCCAACCTTTTCTCTCACATTAATTAAATCAAAACAAATTAAATTAAATTATAACTGCCTTTGCCGTTCATTCTCTTTTATTCTTTCATTGTCATCTCTTTTCTTCCCTTCAATCTTTCTCCGCATAATATAATATCTTAATTAGAATTACTAAATTCTTGTTGTAACCATATACTTTCTCACTCTTTCATTTTTAATTTATTTCAAAAATAATATACAATACGTTTCTATATTGAGAAACATTATAAATTGTACTTTAAAATTTAGACTTATTAATGACATGCTCTTAAACTCATATACTCCTATATAAGTAATATCATGACATGTTTGAAATGGAAAGAATATCAATTAGTTAACTTCTTTCACAAAACTTTACGAAATTTCCTTTTACAAATTGTGAACAAGTTAACCATTTATTTATTATTACTATAGTAGAAATTCTATTAATTAATACTCGATTATTTAATAAACTCTCTTAGATAATATTTTTGATTGGTCCCGACTCGTGGATAACATGCTAAATTAATAATTCGCTAAAATTATAAGATAATACATTTTTTATTACTCATATAGACCCCATGTAAAATATAAATTAATAATTCCTTATATACTACATAATATATGAGTGATTTATGAAGACTTCTTGAAAAATGACTCAATTGTCTTTTATTTTTTGTTGAAATCAATGTCACATTAAATCTCATCTCTAATTTTTCTTATCATTGTAAGAACTTTTGGTGTTGTTTTCTCAATGCTCAACAAGAAATTATTCAATGTGATTGCCGCTTTAATAGCCTCGTTTCTCGAAGGGGGCTCTACTTTGAAACTTTCATCATCATCTTCATCACCTTTATCAGTTCCCATAACGCTCTCAATTATTTCTTCATCAGTCAACAACTGTGCAACTACATTTTCTTCTGGGTAGTTCAGTACATGTTCGACATCAATTGTTTGTGTTAGCATAATTTGATCTTGTGTTTATATAGAAAATATTTTTTAATATCAATAAAGTAGTACATTGAACACAAGAGCATAATAAAGTGAGAGATTGAAGGGTGCTTCATTTGATATAGTACATTGAACAATAATGAAGTGAAAGATTGAAGGGTGTTTGTAAATTGGTTATTTTATTATAAATTTATCTATAAATTGATAAAATATTAATTAATATATAAATTAATAATTATTAATTTATCGATTAATTAATATCTCTTTTAATTAATAAATTTTAGTGGTCCAAAACCATTAATTTATAGAGTTTCTATTGTATGTCACACTTGAAGACAAGATTTCTTGCATCATTTGCTTAATACATAAGATCATCTTCCTCCTATATAGGTCGCCTTCTCATTTAACTTTGTTTCTGTCACTCTCACTACTCTTCGCTTCCAAGAATGAAGAAATTTCTAACACGATAAATTAATGTTTTTTTTCCTTTGGGTTTAAGAGAGAGATAATTAAGGGTAATGAGAATGCAGTGGCTATGGCGGAGTGGTTTAGTAGCGGCGGCACTATTGGTGGTGATGCTGGTGGTGCCGGTGGCCTTCGGCGGCGCAAATGTGACATATGATGGAAGGTCGTTGATAATAGATGGGGAAAGGAAGATGTTGTTTTCTGGTTCTATTCATTATCCAAGAAGCACCCCTGATGTATGTCTTTCTCGCTTTTAGTTGCCATACACTACAAAAAAAAGTCGCTAAATTGCTTTTAGTTATCAAATTTTTTGATATTTTATCGCTAAAATACTATTAGCGACAAATTTTGTTGTCGTTAATTCTTGTTATTTTAGAAGTGATATATTTACTCATGTATGTAAATTTGTGCATTCATCCCACACGCATAATATATATTCAAAATTTTATGTTTATGGGTTTTGGATTAAACTACGCAACAATTTATTAGGTCAAGAAAACTTTTTATTCATAGATGAGTTAAAGATACTGAGTTCTGCCAAACTCAAAATCAACAATATAAATCCGCCCCTTCGTATACTTTTGTACAGTGGTGGATTTAGGATTTTCACTTAGGGTGTTCGAAAAAAATAACAAAACTAAACATAAAAATAATGTTGTCCTTGAGAATTGCACCTAGAATGTTTGAACACAATCACTTGAGCTAACTTTTTGCATTGGTGCAAGGTGTTCAAAAGCTAATAGATCTACATGAACACAGAAAATATACCCTAAATATACAGTATAATTTTTTGCCGAGGGTGTTCACCAACACCTAAATCCATATATATATATATATAGTGTATAGGAATATATTTAAGTTATACTGTATACAGTAGTACTACACCGTAGAGATTCGTTATATTATCAATTTAGTTTAATTTGTTATAATAGGTAATTCTATTCATTTTTTCCGGATTACCAATAAAAACTAATATAAAGGATTATATGTAATTATCTTTTAAGTAACTTAATTAATTATATAAAGATATTTATAACATCGTAAGTGCATATAAGTTAAATCCAAAATGAATTTTTGGTGCATATATTTGTGTCCGAAAGAGAAGAGAGAAACATGTACTTATATGTCTTGGTTTCACTTTTCATATAAGTAGTTTTAGTTACAACGTTTTATTCGATTTTTAATTAATAGTTCATATATCACACGTTGTTACTGATACTTCGTTAGCTTTTCAAAAAACAAGTTAAGTCATCTAATTTAGTCGACTCTTAATGACAAAAACTGTAACTCTAATATAAGACAGGGTGTATCTACAAGCGCATTTAAGTTTGTTGAATTATAGTGTCGTGCTAGTTTAATTGACTAGGGCACTTATTTGAGCACCAACATTTAAAAAAAAAACTTTAGTAGAAAAATCGCAATAAATAATTTCTTGTTTTTCTAAATTGTTAAATAGATTGAAATAAATTGTTGCTAGCATTTGTCGTGTGTTTACAAAGCTCCTAATATTTTTCAACAAAGTGTCTTTAGCTTGTTGGACGAATCCATTTGTAAATGTAACAAAAAAAGATAATTAATTAAGAATTCTTTGAAAGAGACTCAATAATTAACGAATCTATATTCGGTTGTGCCATTTGAAACCCAAAGGCTCTGGAAATAACTCCAAGGAAAACAACAAAGCTATTCTAGAACTTCTTATACGGTCTTATTTACCATCTTAATAATTGAGTTTTTTCTTTTTGAAGTCTCTAATCAATCACAAAAACACCAACTTTCATCACCATTTTTTCAATTTCTTCATCTTTATTGTTGTAAAAATATAAAATAAATACTTTCTTCGCTCATTTTATGTGATGGTATTTAATAGGATATAAATTTTAAGAAAGAGAAAAGCTTTTAAAACTTGTAATTTAAAATAAAATATTTCACTTTATGGTGATAATAATGAGGTATCATATTCAAATTTCTGTGGAACCAAAACATATTAGGTAATTTTTTATGTTGGTGGCCAATTAGGGATGGAGGTAGAAGACGATATACGGGTTTGGTCAAATCTAGTTTAAGTTAAACTTTATATATGTATTAAAATATTCATCAAATATGTATAAAATTACATTTAAAACTCAGTTATTAAAATCTGATATCGCCATCCTAGAATTTATAACTCGTAAAGTTCAAATTCCGACTTCTCCTCGTGTTAAAGTTAACTAATAATTGTATTAATAATAGAAATATGCACAAGTTAATCTGAACACCATCCCACAAGAAAAAAAGCATGAAAGGAAAGAAGTTAATCAATGCAAAAAAATAAAACTACCCTCATTGGATGATTAGATCATTTCCCCTCCCAACTAACAATGTAACAAACCAGGATTTCTCCAACAAGATTTTCATGTAGTCTTGATCGCCGCTAATATAGTTGCTTCTTTTTTTTTATCTTCTTTTGTATGGTTGCTCGAAAACTTGCCCACCTTTCCAACTTAATTATTGGAACTCAGAGAAAAATAATTCCCCAACAACCATCCACGAGCTAGTCATTTTTGGATTTGTTTTTATAAAGTGATGCAATCTTGAAAGAAAACTAACTAACTAAAGAAGCATTTGATAAAACGGAAGTTATATTTAAAAAATATTTTTCATGAGATGAATTTGTTTTTATGTTTAGTTATTGGAATATCATAGTTTATAAACACCTAGGTTACGAAACTGAATCTTCGAGGGAAAATAGCTTACCTCCTTATAGAGTTTTTTTTTTTTTTTGTTGCAATTATCTTTATTTTAACTTCATACTATACTTGCGTATCATTTTCAATTTCTGTGACATTCCCTAAAGAACAAATATCACATGTAACATAATGTCTAATGTGATAGCTTTCGCTTTTGGATTTTGCTTTGTTTATGGCAGATGTGGCCATCTTTAATATCGAAAGCTAAAGAAGGTGGAATAGATGTGATTGAGACCTATGTATTTTGGAACCTTCATGAACCCCAACCTGGACAGGTATTATTTCATCCTCTCACAAATATGTAGTTCATGAATTCGACAGAATCTAATGCTAATTAGAGATCGACCTTACATATATGTACTTGAAAAAATATAGATGAAAATAGTCATAAATGTCCTTAAACTATATGAAATTGAATGAAAATGTCATTTGTTAATAATTTGGTCCCAAAATGCCCCTATAGTTACTTTATTAGGTAAAGAAGGTGGAATAGATGTGATTGAGACCTGGACAGGTATCGGACAAAATGTTGTCATCGATGTTTTTCTCATTGAAAATATATTTCTGAAAATGACGTTCGTTGAACTAAAAACATCCTGAATTTTGAAGTTCTTTTTTATCTAATTAGTAATTTATTATTTGTAATGTGATGTCAGTATGATTTTAGTGGAAGACGAGACATAGTAGCATTCATCAAGCAAATTCAAGCACAAGGTCTATATGCTTGCCTTCGCATGGGCCCCTATATTGAGGGTGAATGGACTTATGGGTGAAACACATTACTTATCTCATTTAACTCATTATATGTCCATTAAAAAAACAATAAACACAATATATAGTTTACTAAGTTACTCATATTTAATAAAAGCACATTGATTATTTCCTCTTAAATAATGTGCATTCTTTTTTAATATCAAGGGTATAGTTAGAAATACTTACTAACGGGTGTGTTTGGTATGACGGAAAATGTTTCCAAGAATTTTTTTTCTTCGGAAAATAAGTGACTTTTCTACTTATTTTCTTGTGTTTGGTACGCAAATTGAAAAATATCATTTTAAGAGCATTTGCATATATACTCAAAGCAAAATCACTATGAAATTTTTGAATTTGGAGTGCAACTGTTGGTAATGGAGAGCACGAATTGGGAGGTGGGGTAGGTTGTGTGTGGTGGTTATGGGGCGGAGGGGGTAAGAAATAATTTATTTTTTATAAAAATAAAAAAATATATAAAATAGAAAATTCAGGGAAGGAGGGGGTGTAAAAAACCAAAAATAAATAAATATTTTTGGAGCTAGGGTGGTGGGGTCGTGGTGGTGGTGGGGGGGGCTGGTTGGTAGTGAAGGGTAAGAATTTCTTTTCATTTTTAATAAAACATATGAAAAAAAATTTCAGAGGGGGTGGGTGTAAGGTAGGGTGGGTGGTTTGTGTTGGTGTTTGGGGGTTGTGGTGGGTGGAGTGTGGGTTGTGGTAGGGGAGGGTGGGGGTGGTGGGGTTAGATTTGTGGGGTGTGTGGGGTGGAATTGGGGTGGTGGTGGGGGTAGGGGGCATGTGGGGGTGGGTTATGGAATGTGTTAGTGTGTTTTTATTAATTTGAAAATGTTTTACCTCAAATTTTTATGAAAAACATTTTCTCTTATTTTGAAGAAAATATTTTTCATAGGAAAATATTTTCCATCACACCAAACATACCCTTAGTCTTGGACAATCTTTTTGAGCTAAAGTAACTGTTAATTTGGGATAGAGGGAGTAAATTGCATAGTTCAAATTTAATTTCTTTTTTAGCCCTAAGAATATTGACTATTATGTTTTGATCCTTTTCATGGTATCAAGCAAAATCTTGTTGAATTTTACAGGGGCTTCCCATTTTGGTTACATGATGTCCCTGGCATTGTTTATCGATCTGATAATGAACCGTTTAAGGTAATAATCCTTTTTTCTTGGAATTTTTTCTAATAAAAGGTTTGATTAGAATTGACTGCAGAATGATGACGTTTAGTTCGCGATTCGACCATATATTATTTTGGTTGCTTGAATTGGTAGTAACATTAACTTTTTTCTCTTTTTTTGTGACAGTTTTACATGCAAAACTTTACAACAAAAATAGTGAACTTGATGAAGTCGGAAGGGTTATATGCCTCAGCCTCACAAGGAGGTCCAATTATACTCTCACAGGTTAAATATTCTTATGAGCCATGCCATGATATGTCTTTATTAATTCCTTCTAAGTTGGACTTGTCACTAGAAAGTTACCACATTGCTACTTCTTTTTAAACAAATATCTTCTATAATTCTGTTAGTAAAGTGGTCTCTTTATTTTATTTGTAGATTGAGAACGAATATCAAAATATAGAAAAAGCATTTAGCAAAAAAGGACCCCCTTATGTTCATTGGGCAGCAAAAATGGCTGTGGAACTTGAGACTGGTGTGCCTTGGGTCATGTGTAAACAAGATGATGCTCCTGATCCTATTGTATGTTCCCTTTTCTTTCTCTCTCACTCTTTTATATGGATTTAACTTATGTATGTAATGATTTTAAAAAAATTACACTATCAATGTAAATTGTCTTATTTTCATGTTACTAATTTCACTTTTAAGAATATTTAATATAATAATGTAGGTGATCTGGTAGTATAAAAGTTACTATTTTTCTATTGAAATTTCCCACTAAATATCGGTGGAAAATTCTAAATAGTAGCATTTTCATACGAAAAAGTTAGAAAGTTTTCTAACATTCCAATAGAAACTTGTTTCTCACCATGCGTTCTTTCAGTTAGCTGGTTCGGTGAAAATGACGAGAACGAGAAAAAAATTATGTTTTATAACACAAATTTTCCATTGAATGTTGGTGGGAAAAATCTCTGTTTCCAATAGTGAGTTATATGGTATCAATGTATAGAAGTTAAATTCGTTATTTATTTATTTTTATTAGAAGTTAGCCCGTCTCTCTTTCTTCATTCTCTTATCAAGTTAAACTACAATCTTATTTGTATTGTTTTATTTTATTGGGGACATCTTAGAGATTAGAAAAAGAACTAGCAAAATTAATATTCCTTCCCATTTATGTGGCGCACTATTTATACAAGTTACATATTTCCATAATAGGAGAATTATATTCCTATTCTATTCCTAAAACTTTATTCTACTTGGATTACATTTATGGTAATACAATTATTATGGTAAGTGTACAATACTAGTTACATTACGATATTACCTAAACTAGGAGACTAAAATTACCTAAATCTATACTCTATATACGGTAATATACAAGGGAGAAACCGAGACAATATACACAATATACACATGTATATTGTGTGTGTAGTGTGTATATTTAACACACACCCGCAGTCATAGCGGACGATCTTCAAACGCTGAGACTGTCCCTAAAATCTTCAAAAAGGACCGAGGGAAGACCCTTTGTAAAGATGTCGGCAATTTGATATCTCGACGGGACATGGCATACGCGAACTTGACCACGAGCAACCTTTTCACGGACAAAGTGAATGTCCATTTCGATATGCTTAATGCGTTGGTGCTGAACCGGATTACCAGAAAGGTAGATGGCACTAATATTATAGCAATAAACCAAGGTTGCCTTCTGAATGGGACAATGAATCTCTACAAGCAAATTACGTAACCAACATGATTTCAAGACCACATTAGCTACCCCTCGATATTCAGCCTCGGCACTTGAGCGTGATAGAGTTGACTGACGCTTTGCAGACCAGGAGACCAAGTTGTTGCCAAGAAACATACAATAGCCTGACGTCGACCGTCTGGTGTCGGGACAGCCACCCCAATCAGCATCTGTATACGAGACAAGAGTGGACGTCGAGGAAGGATATAAATGCAACTCATAGTCAAGTGTACCTTGAATATACCAAATGATGCATTTGAGTGCATTCATGTGCTCAATTCTGGGATCATGCATGAACAAACACACCTGCTGAACATCATATGTAATATCCGATCTTGTAAAGGTAAGATACTGAAGGGCCCCTGCAAGACTGCGATAGCGGGTCGGATCCTCGTAGGGTATGCCGGTCGCGGCACTTAGCTTGGGCTTCGTATCAACTGGAGTGGAAGTGGACTTACAGGATGACATCCCCGACCTCTCGATGATCTCAGCTGCATACTTCCGTTGAGATAAGAACAACCCATCGGAATGTCGAGTGACAGTAATCCCCAAAAAGTAGCTCAAGGGCCCCAAGTCTTTCATAGCAAACTCAGAGCTGAGCAGTGTCATGATAGATTGGCGCAAAGAATCGGAAGAGGCTGTCAAAATAATATCATCCACATATAATAGGATATAGGCCACGGATGAACCACGACGGTAGATGAATAATGAATTATCCGATCTGCTGTGAGTGAACCCAATAGTCGAAACATAGTCTGCAAACTGCGTATACTAGGCTTGTGGAGATTGCTTAAGCCCATATAAGGACTTCTTCAACAAACAGACCTTATGAGAATGGTTGGGATCCCTGAATCCCAATGGCTGATGCATATATATAGGAAAGCATTCTTGACATCCAACTGATGAATAGGCCATGCCTTTGAAAGAGCCAAGCTAAGCACAGTGTGAATGGTATCCGGCTTGACCACTGGACTAAATGTCTCACCACAATCAATACCAACCTGCTGAGTCTTACCATCACCCACAAGCCGCGCCTTATGTCGGGCAAATGAACCATCTGAATTTTCTTTATGAGCAAAAATCCACATAGACCGAATGATATTAATACCAGATGGATGGGGTACCACACCCACGTCTTATTATCAATAAGAGCATTAAATTCTCGGTCATAACAATTTTTCAATTCGGGTCATTTAATGCAGACACAGGATTTCGGGGTAAGGGTGATTTAAGAACATTAGAATGTAAATTAAAATATATTTTTGGTTTAAAAACACTCCGTTGACTACGAGTGACTGGTCTATGTTTCGAGGGAGAATTGGATGGATTTTGAGAATTTACTGGGTTCGGGACGGACTGGCCAGCAGGCAGTGGGCATGCTGGCCCAACACGGTAATCTAGAGCGGATGGCGGACCCGTTCCGAAGCCTGGGGTGCAGACGAGCCCAATCGCTGGAACTGGTCCAGTGGTGGTACTGGTATAGGCAGGAGGCGACGGACCAGTGGGGTCAGCGGGCAGTGGGCCCGCTGGAGAATTTTGGGTGCGGTATATGTCCGAAAAATGCTGAATAACATATGGGGATATATTATCATCCAAAAAATTATACGAACTAGGCACGGGAGTATTATCCTTAGAAAATGGAAATTGGGATTCATAAAAAATGACATGGCGATTTATGATGATTTTTTTTTTTTGGATAAATCAAAGCATTTGTAGCCACGATGATTAGATGGAAAACCAAAAAACACACACGGAGTATACCGGGCCTGAAGTTTGTTAATTGTGGTGGATGGGAATAACGGATAACATAAACACCCAAAAACCCGAAGATGAGAATAAGAAGGAGTCTTATTATATAAAATTTGAAGGGGGGAAGAATATGTCAGACCTTTGGAAGATATTATGTTAAGGAGATAGGTAGCCATTTGAAGAGCATGATGCCAAAAATATGGGGGTACGGAAGCATGAATTAATAGAGTGCGTATAATATTTATGGAACGAATTTTTCGTTCGGCTTTCCCATTTTGTGAAGGCGTATGAGGACAAGAAAAACAAAAATTGATCCCATTATTAACACGGAATTCCCGAAACACCCCATTGTTATATTCTTTGCCATTATCACACTGAATATTTTTAATTTCTCGGTCGAATTGGGTTCTAATGAATGCTCGAAATTTTAAGAAGACGGAAAAAACTTGAGATTTTTTCGCTATCGAAACGTCCATAAAAAGTTAGAATAATCATCCAAAAATAGAACATAATACCGATGACCCACAGAACTAAGAACCGGAGATGTCCATAAGTCGCTATAAATAATATCAAATGGCATTAAAATATGAGAATTTGAGTCTACAAATGACAACTTAACAATTTTTCCCAAAGAACAAGACTGACAATTTGGTGTACGACTCGTACCCTGACATGAAATTAAACTATTTTTATCTAAAGAGGACAAAATAGATGATCCCGGATGACCAAGACGAGCATGCCACAAGGAAGGAGAGATGGCTGCAAAGGTTAAAGGCAGGGCTTGACTCGATGGACCGGAACTGGGTGTGATAGGATAAAGATCTCCCCTACTATCACACCTCATGAGAGGACTCCCCGTCTTGAAATCCTTCACAGAGAAACCAAATGGATCAAATACAATAGAAACGGAATTGTCAGTAGTGAATTTACGGATTGAGACTAAGTTTTTAATCAATTTGGGGGCGTGTAGGGTGTTTTTCAAGATAATAGGTGGATGAGGGGGAGATAACGTCTTATGACCATAACCACGAATTGGAATACAATTACCATTACCAATAATTATACCGCGAGGGTTGCTCAAATTGGAATAAGACGAGAGCGTACCTGAATCGGATGTCATGTGGGTAGTGGCACCGGTGTCCATATACCAATTTTGGTCCGGAGGATTTAAACCAAGCGTGTGCATTGCGGCTTTGATGTCGGTAGGCGTGGGTGCCGTTGCGTAATGGGCTTGCGGGGGCAGAGGCCCAAGCACCCCTGCTTGCGGTCTCGGCCCAGACTGCTGGCTGTAGGTAGACCAGGTAGAATTAGGCCTCCACTGCTGCTGGGCCGTCCACTGCCAGTTGGGTTAAAAGTTATTGGGCTAACACTGCAGCTGAGAGGCAAACTGGTTGGGCCCAAACTGCTGTTGTGGGGCCCACTGCCACTGCATGGGGGCCCCACTGTGGGCCCCAGAACTGCTGATGCTACTGCTAACCACCGTGAGGACCCCCACCGCCACCACCATTCTGCCGGTTGCCGCCGTTGTTGCCGCCGCGGTTCTTGCCATTATTTTTCTTATTTCCACCTTTTTTGCCACCACCGTTGTTGCGGTTTTGGCCTGAGGTGTTGGAACCAGTAGGATACACCATGGACTTGGTCATCATGACTACGGGACTAGTACCGGTAGCCGCTCGTTTTGCCATGCCTGCTTCTTCTAGTGTAAGCATAGAATGAGCATGATAAAATTGCGGAAGTAGATTGCTTTGCCGAAGAAGTGTTCCAACACCACTATAGGCCTCGGACAGGCCGAAAACCATTTGGAGGACCAAACGATCATTCGAAACCGGCGCACCAACGTTGAGAAGGTGGTCCTCCAATACCTTTAAACTTTTGCAATAAACTGAAACATTAGGGAAATCTTTCATATTGACGTGGGAGAAATCCTGCTCAAGGGTAACGACTCTAGAATTTTGATTATCATGGAATATATTACGCAGTCTATCCCAAGTCGCCTGTACCGTAGCGTCAGGCTCAATAATTGTTTGCAAAAGGTCGGTAGATATTGTGGAATATATCCACTGAAGGACGATAGCATCAAGAGTCGTCCATAACTTAGGATCATCCTCGCGTTTTGGCACCTCCATATCCTCAGGAGCCGCGGGGATTATGTGATGGGTGATTTGATGCGATCGTGCGTGAATTTTGAACAGTTCGGCCTACGTCGCATATTGAACGTTTTCTATTTCAAGAATAAGAGGGATGTTATTCTTGATGCTAGAAACTGTAAGGGCAGGATGAAACATGTTCCGGGATGTAGACATATTGATAGAACAATATGTAATTGAGGGATTAGGGAGAAATTTTTTGGAAGAAGGGGGTTCTCGGCCGCACGAAACCCGAGAGTAAGGTCTCGGATTTTGCTAGGGATTCGACGGAAAGGTGGAGAATTTGGGCAGAAAATAAACCTAGACTCTTGATACCATGAAAGAAATAATCCCCTTGATTATTTTCATTAATTGAAAGACTATTTATACAAGTTACATATTTCCATAATAGGAGAATCCTAATCCTATTCTACTCCTAAAACCTTATTCTACTTGGATTACATTTATGGTAATACAATTATTATGGTAAGTGTACAATACTAATTATATTACAATATTACCTAAACTAGGAGACTAAATATTACCTAAATCTATACTCTAGATACGGTAATATACAAGGGAGAAACCGAGACAATATACACATGTATATTGTGTGTATATTGTGTATATTTAACAATTCTCTTATCAAGTTAAACTACAATCTTATTTGTATTGTTTTATTTTATTGGGGACATCTTAGAGATTAGAAAAAGAACTAGCAAAATTAATATTCCTTCCAAATTTATGTGGCGCCTCGAACGAGTTTTCCTTTGACCTTATTTTTTTATACGCCTTTTAAATATTTTGAATTATTAATTATTTATGATAATTTTTTATGTAATTTCTAAATGTGTACTCTCTCCGTCTCAATTTATTTGAAGGTTGATCAGTTTAGCAGTCAAATAAATTTTTCTTTGACTTAATTTTAAATATAGATTCTTCAAGTATTTTATAATAAAATTTACATAGTTAAAAAGTACTATAAATCTGCATAATTAATAATTCACAATATATGAAAAGAGTTGGAAAAAATTATAGTTAAAGAAAGAGATATTTGACTCTCAAACTGGTCAACCTTCAAACAATTTGGGACGGAGAAAATAAATTTTATTTCAAAATATTTAAAGATTGTGTCTGAATTGAATCATGATGCAACGTGTTTGCACCACTAAAACATTGTTGTGTGCAGATTAACACATGCAATGGAATGAGATGCGGAGAAACATTTATAGGGCCTAATTCACCAAATAAGCCATCACTCTGGACAGAGAACTGGACTAGCTTGTAAGGATTGTCAAACTCTACTAAATCTATGGACTCCGCTTTCAGATTTATAACATATTTAGCCAAGTTTTTGAAACGCTAAAATGCTTATTTTAGAGAATTGGGGTGCTTGACTTAATTTTTGGGCAAAACATAAGTGTTTTTTGAAGTTATTTTTCAAAAGCTGAATAAAGTAATTTCTCATTGGAAGCACAGGTAAGATGATATTAATCTTCCTTAGGTAGTCTTTCTCATTAATATCAATAAATATAGTGTACAATATATAATCCTAATACAAGAGGAAAGAGGAATCCTAATCACAATACAAGAGGAATCTTAATCTAATAATGGGTAGGGATTGTAGTGTTGTACTTGTACACGTTTACACACCCCCTCAGTCGGAGCGGGAGGAGGCCTAACGCTAAGACTGGATCTGAAATAAAGGAACAATTGTCTTGGGAGGCCCTTCGTGAAAATATCCGCGTATTGATATGAGGAAGGCACGTGCAATACCTTAATATGCCTAAGAGCAACCTTCTCGCGAACAAAGTGGATGTCCATCTCAACATGCTTGGTTCGTTGATGCTGAACCGGATTGTGAGACAGGTTTATGGCGGATATTTTATCACAGTAGACCAGAGATGCTTTACTTAAAGGACACTGAAGCTCTAAGAGAAGGTCTTAGAGCCAACAGATCTCAGCAACAACATTAGCAACTCTTTTATACTCAGCTTCTGCACTCGAACGGGATAATGTGGCTTGTCGTTTGGCATACCAAGAGATGAGATTATCACCCAAAAACACACAGTAACCGGATGTAGAGCGGCGGGTGTCTGGACAACCTGCCCAATGTGCATCGGTGTAGGATAATAGCGAGTTCGGTGCGGAGGGGTAAAAGTGTAGTCCATAATCCAGTGTGCCCTTAACATATCGAATGATACGTTTGAGGGCAGTAAAATGAGGTTCTCTGGGGGCATGCATAAACAAGCATACCTGCTGGACAGCATAGGCAATGTCAGGCCTGGTGAAGGTGAGATACCGAAGTGCACCTGCAAGACTCCGACACATAGTAGGATCAGTTATTGGAGTACCGACCATTGCACTAAGTTTGGATTTAGAATCAACTGGAGTGGCCATGATTTTGCAGTTATCCATCTTAGCCATATGCACGATCTCCTCTGCATACTTATGCTGGCAAAGAAACATACAATCAGCGGATCTAGTGACTGAGATCCCTAAAAATAGCTCAACTTTCCCAAATCAGTTATGGCAAATTCAGGCTTGAGTCGTGCAATAATCTCATCTTTCAACACAGCAGTAGAGGCAGTAAGAATAATGTCATCCACATATAACAATAAATAAGCAGTATCACGGCCTCGATGTAAAGTAAAGAGAGAGGTATCACATCTGCTGCCTGTAAACCCGAGACGTATAATGAACTGTGCAAAACGATCATACCATGCTCTGGGGGGCTGTTTTAGGCCATAGAGTAACTTACGGAGATGACACAAATAATGTGGGGCTGTTGGGTGGACAAAACCAGGCGGCTGGTGCATGTAGACAGTTTCTCGTAAATCCCCATGAAGAAATGCATTCTTCACATCTAGCTGATGAATCGGCCAATGCTTTCCCATAGCCATGCTTAGAACTGTGCGGATGGTGGCCGGTTTAAAAACTGGACTGAATGTTTCGCCGCAATCAATGCCCTCCTGCTGGTTAGTATCATTTGCCACTAGTCTTACCTTATATCTTTCTACGTCACCACTATCCCTGAACTTGTGATGAAAAAGCCACATGCAATGGATCACGTTCACCCCCTCTGGTCGAGGAACCAAGTCCCAAGTATGCTGTTTCGTTAAAACATTAAACTCCTCACACATGGCCGCATTCCAATTCGGGTCTAGTTTGGCTAATTTAGGGCTTTTTGGTATAGGTGAAATTGTTTGGGTGGACAAGTTAAATTGGACTTTGGGTTTGAAAATCCCGTGTTGGGCACGGGTTTCCATCCGGTGTGTGGGCGCTGGCTGGGTAAGGGTATTGGTCGACTGGTTGAGTGGACTGGGTGACGACAGATTCGGGTGTGGTGCATGTTGTGTTGTCAGGACTGGGTTTCTGTCGAGGGTGGTTGTCGGGTGGTGCGGAATAGTGATGGTGTTTGGGGTTGGAGTCAAGTGGGTTTGGTCGTTGGTTGCCGTTGAACTATGGTAGGGAGTTGTGGGGATTCTCGGTATGCCGGAAAGGGAGGAGGTTTGTAGGGTAGGGTATGACGTCAGTGGTGTATTAGGTCCGGTATCTAGGTTTTCTGGGAGGTGGTTGATGGTCGGACTGTGATTGGCATGGTGGTGAGACTGTTGGGACGGCACAGTGGATAGGATAGTGATCGGCGAATTAGTGGAACCTGGAGGCAGAGTTGTGCTAGAGGTGGAAAGAAACGGCGACAGGGGTGACGCCGGTGGCAGGGATGCCGACGGCAGGTGATGTATGGTGGCAGATGGAGGCAGTGTCGTGGCGTCAGTCGGGCATAGTTCCCGAATGTGGACAGGAGAGAGAGTTGATTCATCTAAAAATTCGTAATCCAGTTTTTGAAATTTTTGGATATTGGAAAAGGGGAATTGCATCTAGTCAAAAGTGACAGGACGCGAGACGTGAATTTGACAAGTGGATAAGTCATAGCACAGGCAGCCCCTATGGTTCGATGGGAAACCTAAGAAGACACACACAGTGGTGCGGGGAGCTAATTTGTGAGAGGCTGTGGAAGAGAGATTGGGGAAACATAGGCAACCAAATATACATAGGTGATCATAAGAGGGAACCCTACGGTGTAAGATTTTGGTTGGAGTCATGTTATGGAGGGTACTAGTGGGTAAAATATTAAGGACGTATTCTACTATTTTGATCGCATAAACCCAAAAGGATGGATGGAGGGAGGGAGGCATGAAATAAAAAAGTGTGGACCATGTTATTTATTGTACGAATGAGACGTTCGGCTTTGCCATTTTGAGGGGACGTGTGGGGACACGAAAATCGAAAGACCATGCCATTATTGTTGCAGAATTTTTAAAATGCAGAGTTGTTAAATTCACGGCCATTGTCACATTGGAAAGATTTAATGGCGCGTTCGAATTGCATTTTGATAAATGTGCAAAATTCAAGAAATTTGGCAAAAAACTTCGGACTTAAATTTTAATGAGTAGATCCAAAGAAAGTTAGAGTAGTCATCTAATAACACGAGATAATATTTATGACCTAGGGAGCTGGTAACGGGGGAAGTCCACAAATCAGCATGAATGATATCAAATGAAGCCAACGTAATACTAACTAAGGAATTAAACGGAAGACAAACATGTTTACCTAATTGACATGAAATACAAGTCTGGGCAAGTTTCCCATTACATTGAATAAAATTATTACTTCTAAGAAAATGAAAAACATGAGCTCCTGGGTGTCCGAGCCTATTGTGCCAAATTGACGGAGACAGAGCAGCTAGGGTAGTGTGTGGGCGGGAACCGACAGCGGACGAGGATGTGAATGGATAGAGGTCCCCAATGCTATTGCATCTCGTAAGAGGAGTCCCCGTACGTAGATCCTTCACAGTAAAATCAAAGGGATCAAAATCAACCGACACAGAATTATTACGAGTAAATTTCCTAATGGATATTAAATTTTTGATGATGTGGGGGGGTATGCATGATGTTATT
This sequence comes from Anisodus tanguticus, assembly GCA_034509755.1. NCBI lineage: Eukaryota > Viridiplantae > Streptophyta > Magnoliopsida > Solanales > Solanaceae > Anisodus > Anisodus tanguticus. The sequence goes on along the minus strand of CM067553.1, from coordinate 17,233,978 downwards.
TAGGGAGAAGGGTGGGTGAGGTTTCGGAGTGTGAGTGTGACCATAGCCTTGAATTGGAATGTGATGACCATTGCCAACTGTAATAAATTGTGGAGACTTTAAACGAAACAATTGGGAAAGATTACCTGCGGACCGGGTGAGGTGAGAGGAGGCTCCGGAGTCCATATACCAATTTTTGTTGGACTGCTGCAAACTCATACTGCTGAATGTCTGACCCAAGTCGGTGGGGATTTGATTTTAGGGCTGTTGTGGGAACTGGGCCTGCACGACGTGGGCCTGATGTTGCTGGAACACTGGTGGGCGCGGAAGTAGAGCCTGGCCCAGTAACCCTTGTTGCTGAAAAGGGTACTGGGCTGGATGAAAGACAGAAATCGTGGCCCAGTTCTGATTTGGGTAGCCAGAGATTGGGTCGACCCATGAAGCGTTATTGATGATCTGTTGTGGCTGTTGACCTCGGCCTTTTCAGCGGCCCTTGTCGCCTCGCCCATTGCAGCGGCCCTTGTCGCCTCTGTCGCCGCGGTTTTGCCGCGGTTGGATGTTTTCCGGCAGTGGCCTGAGGTTGTGCGGGCGTTTCAACTGCTAAAGCCTTCTGGTTATGCTCGTCCTGCTTCGCATGTCGAGTCTCCTCCAATAACAATTGCGAGCGTGCTTTGTTGAAGCTTGGTAGAGGGTCAACCTGTTGTATCATCGTGGCTAGGGTGTCATATTCACCCTTAGGGAGGCCTGCAACTAATTGTAACACCATCTTTGTTTCGGACACGGGCGTACCAACATTGGACAGTTGGTCTGCCACCAGTTTCAACTGTTTGCAATATTCTAGTAAAGAAGTTTTCAAGACGGGTGTTGTTGAACTGTTCTTCCAGGTACACCGCACGAGTGTTCTTGTTGTCTTAAAAGATTTCTTCCAAATGTGTCCATAGATCACGGGCAGAGGCACCCGTTTTCATGATTGTGTATAGTAAATCCTTGGATATAGTGCCATATATCCACTGTTTGATTATGGTATCAAGGTGACGCCATGTGGTGTCGTTCATGCGGGAGGACGAGGGAAAGAGTCGTCTATATGATCAAGCACATGATATACACATGCATGGATACGAAATAGTTCCACCCATGACCAATATTGGCCATCTTCCTGATCAAGAATTATAGGGATAAAATTCTTGATGTTGGTAACGGCGAGAGCCAGATGGAAAGATGGTGAGGAGAGGGTAGTGGGTGGTTGGATGACGACTGCGTTAGAAGCGGAAGCATTGGAAGAGGTGGGAGTAGCCAAATTTTCCATTAGAATGGTGGAAATTTAGGAAGAAATAAAATAAGAACAATGTTGTTGTCAGCCAAGAGGGGGGTGGGGGGGCAAGGTAAATTTTTTCTAGATTAGGGTTTTGGCTCTTGATACCATGTACGATGATATTAATCTTCCTTAGGAAGTCTTTCTCATTAATATCAATATATATAGTGTACAATATACAATCCTAATACAAGAAGAAAGAGGAATCCTAATCACAATACAAGAGGAATCTAATCTAAAAATGGATAGGGATTGTAGTGTTATACTTGTACACATTTACACTTTTAAAGTCTTGACCAAACACAAATTCCTCATCTAACACAGAAAATAATATTTTCAAAATACTACTCTTCAAAATTACTTTTTGGAAAAAAAGACTTTCAAAATAACCACATTTTGAAAGCATTGGCCAACATCAATTATTCATAACTAAAACTTGCTGAAAGTTTCTTTTTACTAATAGCTATCAAGTGTATGGCCAGAATGCAAGACTCAGATCAGCAGAAGACATTGCATATCATGCTGCTCTCTTCATTGCAAGGAAGAACGGAACATACATAAACTATTACATGGTAAATTTTCATAAAATATCTTTCAGGTAAATCAAGTCAACAACGTGACACCCTCTAATGCCAAGTATTTTGATCTTATTAATTTTATATTACATGTTTGTCAATAGAAGATTTAATGGGAAATATATTACCTTTTCCCTTGGATGAATCTAAATAGAAAAATATGATTAGTGAGTATTGATACGGCCACGTTAACATATTTGAAATTGGCGCGTTGTTTTTGTTGTTTTTCTTTGTTCACGATCAGTATCATGGAGGCACCAATTTTGGCAGGACTGCTGCAGAATTTATGATTACAGGTTATTATGATCAGGCTCCACTTGATGAGTATGGTAAGCTATCCTAACATTTGTTTATTTAAGCTATATGTAACGACAATCTCTTTACACTAAATGAATTTTAACTTGTGATTAGGGGTGTTTATAGGTCGGCTTTTGGTTAAAATCAAAACTAAATCAATGTAGTCGATTTTTTAATTATTAAAATCAAATCAAACCAAATATAATACATATTAATCGGTTTGATTGTTGTCGGTTTTTCAGTTTTTAAAAAACTTAACGGTATTTCTCTCTTTCATTTTTTTATATGATTAAGAAAGACTTTTTCATTCTTTTCCTACTTATAATTTATTATTACTATTACTTTTTTATAATGGGAGTTATAATTTCTTGAATTATGTAGAAAATATCTTAAGAATATGCTTTAATCAAGTGAATAAAGTTTATAAGAAACACAATCTTTTTTAGGTAAATCTCATAAATATTTTTTTTGAATTAATGAGATTGAATTTCATGAATCTCTTTTAGTTAGAAATAAGCTTAAGTTGTAAAGTTCATTAGCCTATATATATATATATATATATATATATATATATAAATTATAAAAATTATGTATATGATTGTCGATTCGGTTCGGTATTTTCTTCGGTTTGTTTTTAATAAAACCAATACCAAACCAAATATTATTGGTTTTTAAAAATTTAAAACCAAACCAAATCCAAATAATTATCGATTTATTTGATCGATTTGGTTCGATTTGCTGTTTGGATTGATTTCTAACCAAACCGTAACACCTCTACTTGTGATGGCATGTTAATTACTACTCCATCTGTCCTAATTTATATGACACACTTTCCTTTTTAGTCAGTCCAAAAAAGAATGACGCATTTCTTTATTTAGTAACAATTTAACTTTAAACTTTAACTTTTATGCTTAACGAGATAAATTTATAACACACAATATCTTTGACTTATTTTAGACCACAAATTCAAATGTCTTCCTTTATTTCTTAAACTTCGTGTCCAGTCAAACTACATCATATAAATTGGGATATAGGGAGTATCATTTTTATCAGGTTACATATTACTACTTCCTCTGTCCTAATTTATGTGAAGGTGTTCGGAGTACAAGGGTCGAAACACTTTTTTATCATGAATTCTGGTATAGATTCGTCAAATATTTTAAAATTAGAAATTGCATATATGAAAACTAACCGAAAAGTACTAGTATAAGTCAACATAATTAATGATTCAAAATATTTTAAAAAGTTTGAGAAAATTATAGTCAAATTGTTGACTCCCCGAATAGTAACAGCTTCACATAAATTGAGACGGAGGGAGTAGTATCTATTACTCCCTTTGTCCCAATTTATGTGGTATCATTTCCTTTTTAGTTTATCCACAAAAAAATGTCACATTTCTATATTTAGAAACAATTTAACTTTATTAGATGACCACACACTAAGACTTGTTTTGGACCACAAATTTCAAAAATCTTCATTTATTTTTTAAACTATGTGCTAAATTAAATGGTGCCACATAAATTAGAACGGAGGGAGTAATAGATATTTACTTTAGTTTATTTTGTGACTCAGGTTTAATTAGATAGAGAGTTACTTTATTTTATATTATCAATGTATAGAACTTAAAATCTATAATAAGCATTGTGATGCAGGTTTAATTAGACAACCAAAATGGAGTCATCTGAAGGAATTACATGCAGCAGTAAAATTATGCTCTGAGGCCATACTTTCTGCTTTTCCCACCATGCAGTCTTTAGGTCCACTACAGGAGGTAACACATTACAAATGTCATACAAACTGTACCAACATTTTGTAAATGTTAAAACCTGCAGGCTTATGTATTTGGTGGAGATTCAGGAAGTTGCTCAGCATTCCTGGTGAATACGGATAGTAGTAATAAAAGTGTAACGGTGCGATTCCGAAATTTGACATATCAATTACCTCCAAAATCTATAAGCATCTTGCCTGACTGCAAAACTGTAGCCTTCAATACAGCCAAGGTACATACGTTTGAATTAATTTCACTTTTGGTCACTGAACTTTATCTACTATAGCATAAGTAACAAAATAATTTTTTTGGCACAGTAAAGTACATAACTGAAATTTACTCACTGTAACAGTAAAGTAATAAACCTATTTTTAATCACGTTAAGAATGAATATCATACATTCATGTGTGATATATTAGGTGAGTACACAATTCAACACGAGAACTTTTAGGCCAGTGGTCAAGTTTGATTCAGCTGAGAAATGGGAACAATTGCAAGAGGGTATTCCACGATTTGATGCAACCACAGTGAGATCAGAAACATTGCTGGAGCAAACGAATACTACAAAAGATACCTCTGATTATCTTTGGTATACTGCCAGGTGATTGAATTTTAAATAACTATAGTATATATGTCACATAACTTGCCATTGCTTTGAATAACAAATTAAACGAAAATCTCTTCAATAGCATGTAAGGACGGTCACCAAATTCTTTTATTTTATCAACTAACTTAAGCCACAATTTTTATGTGATAGTTTGGAGCAGGACTCTGAGGAGCAACAGGCTAAACTAAGTATTAAGTCCTTAGGCCATGTTTTGCATGTTTTTGTGAATGGACATCTTGTGGGTGAGCACTTCTCTATGATTATTGCAGCATAATATTGAAGGTGCTTTTTATTTAGAAGTACCTCATTTACAATAGAAATTAAGTACTCTTTCTGATGTGGCTGTTAATTTACATGCTCACACGCAAACCGTCATTTGAATCACTTGGATTATAGAAAAGTCAAGTACACGGGTAATTAGGACTAGGGGAGGAGCTAGGTAGGGTTGAGGGGTTTATCCGAACCTCCTTCGGCGGAAAATTACATTATATATAAGGTTAAAATTATTTTTATGTATATATAGTAGATGTTGACCCCTTGGCTTCGTTATGTATTTACTTCTTAATATTTTTTAACCCCCTTAATGAAAAATCTGGACCAATTATTGTTTGAGGAGGTAATGATTAAAAAATAGCCAAATACATGCGGTAATTAGAACCAACTAGGGGTGGTCAGTGGGCCGGGGCGGGGCGGGACCTATCCTGGCGGGACGGGGAAGGGTCGGGACTCGGGCTCCAGCAGGCCTGGCAGGCCGGGATTGGCGGGACGGGAAGAGGTCCCGTCTCGTCCCAAGTCCCGCCGGAAGGGGGGCCGGGATTTGTCGGGACGGGTCGCGAGATTCGTTTTTTTTTATTATTATTAAATTTCCAACACTGAAATTGACATTCACACCTACATTACCACAAAATTTCGACGTTGAAATCTATTGTATATTGTGAGATACTTACTAAAGAAATGAAAAATTAGAAACCAATTTGGGAGAAAACATAAATTGATTGGGAAAACAGATGTTTTCCTAAAAATTGGCCACGCCAAACCGGCAGGCCACGTCTCGGAAAAATACGCAAAATAAAAAAAATCGGGTAAAACAGACATCCGAGTGATGAGTTATGACCATTTAAAATTGCACCAATTTACAACTATTTTTTCTCCCTACATTTTATGGCAATGCTTCTGTGATATGTTAATTAAGTTCATGCCGCATTCTACTTCATAGATTGACTTCAATCTAGCCACTCAAAGACAAATGTACCAATAAATGCGGGCATTCATAACACATCTCATGTTGCTACTTTATTTGTTCATAATATGATTATTTCATGGTGTTCTGTAAACAATTCTTACATGTTATTCAAGTTTTTTGAGTCCTCGTAAGCTCTACGAACAATTATCTACATTATATAAATGATAGCAATACTGGAGTCAATAATTTAACTTAAAAGAATTGACAAGTTCACTATTCACAATTTACAGCTTCTGAGATGGTAGAAAGATTTGTGAGAAAAATAAAGAGAAACTGAGGTATTTATATATATACTTAGGGGTTAAAAATAAATATTAAGGGGGTATGGAGGGTTTATGGGGTGGGGGCCAAAAATAAGGGGGGTTGGAGGGGCGGGACGATCCCAGGCCTCGTCCCGAGTTCGAACCCCAACACTGGCAATTTTTTTTTATGAGGGATCGGGGCGGGACGGGGCTGGGCGGGGCGGGCCACTTGACAGCCCTAGAACCAACTATAGCTTAAGAGGGATTTTAATAAAGAGTGCCAAGAAGGGTCTCTATGTATTCTGCCTAAATAAATAAAGGGACAAGCAACATTTCATTACAGAGTGCATTCTATGAAAAATGTATATCTGATGATACAAAGAGCATTCCATTTAAGGATAAAGTTACTAAACTATGGCAAAGAAAAATTGGATAGTCAATATGCATAATATTTTTACAGCTTTGACAGTTTATTTATTCTTTTGACTGCTTAATATCTTATTCTTTTTGTAGGTTATGGTCATGGACAATTTAGAAATGCATCATTTACAGTAGAAAGCACGGTTGCTCTAAATAAAGGGAGAAACCAAATCTCATTACTGAGTGCAACTGTTGGCTTACCGGTTTGTACTTAATCCTGGATTTTCATTTTTCTGCGAGTTTTTCTTGTTTAAATTTAAAGATCTTAGTTTAATTTTCTTACAACTATGTGTTATAATTACTATTGTTTAGGCACATTCTTTTTCAAATGCAATTCTTAGATCTCTTGTTTTCGAAAATTTTAATATGGCAGCAAGTATAAGAAGAGAATATTCACCAGGTAAAAAATAGACAAACAAATTTAGGCTTCTTTTAATGTGCAGGATTCAGGAGCACATCTTGAGCGCAGGTCTCTCGGTGTACATTCAGTGATGATTCAGGACAGTCGAGGGCTAAAAAATCTCACTGATTTTTCATGGGGTTATCAAGTAATAACCACGCAAGTTCAATTTTTATACGCTAATGTTGTAAATTTTACATTATCAGGTTAGCTAAAAGATAATTACAACCAACCATCCATGACTTGTGGAATTAGTAACTTGAAAGAAGAAAGCATAAAACATAATGACTCAATTGTTAATTCTTTGTCAGAAAAAAATCCAAATATTGTATCAAAATAGTTTTACGTTTTATGAGCTGAAATCAATATCTCCTGCACTGGAACTGCACTAAACAATATAATTAACACAAATACAAAATATACAGCTTTGCATTAAATCTGTTAGCTTCAGCTAATTCATCCACTGATTATTTTTAACAGAGAATTTCTGATTAGTATGTAGTTAGAGAGCATATTTTTAGTTAAGCTTACGAGGTTTCAAGATGGTGTTTTAAGGTTGGACTGTTGGGGGAGAAGTTACAAATTTACACATCAGAAGTAGCAAAGAGTGTTAATTGGAGCAGCTTAGGTTCTTCTGCTCAAGAGCTCACATGGTACATGGTAAGTGCATGGATCCTACATATAAATTGTTCACTATATAATTATGTGTTTCTACTTGTTTAAGATAATAGATTATTCATAGCAATTCAAATATATGCTTATATTATTTTTGTCTTGCATATCCTGAATCAACAGGATTCTGCAATCTACAATAAACTTTTTATTGCAAAATTAATACTCTTTCGTTATTTACTCGACCAATAATTGGTGAATTACAATCGGACAGTCCATTTTCGATGCACCCAAAGGTGATGATCCAGTTGCTCTAAACCTGGGGTCCATGGGGAAAGGTGAAGCTTGGATTAATGGCCAAAGTATTGGAAGATATTGGGTCTCATTTCATACACCTGAAGGTGTTCCTTCACAAACTTGGTATGTAGTATGTCTTTCAATCAATTCTCTAATAAATTATCAAAAATAATGTTGATTACACTAAGACTACTAATTTGTGTACACCATTAATTCTATTTAACTGGTTATAGCACGTTAGTTATCTATTTCTTAAGTTACCATTAGAGGTGCGCGTAGTTTGGACCAACCCGAAATCCGGAATTTTTGGATTTCGGAATGGATATTGGAATTAGTACTTCGAATTTTTGGATATTCGATCCGAAAATCTGAGATTTTTATACCTTATATTTAGCCCTACTCGTATTATATGTGTCAAATACTAATTAGTCCAAAGGTCCAATAAATTAGTACTCTACGGCCCTACCCATTACAATATCAAGTCCAATATATAATATTCTACCAAATTAGATACTAATATAATATAACTTGCAAAGCTGGAGTTTACTTTAAAAATAAGGAAACTTCCAATGAAACTGAGAGAACAGTGTAGACTACTATGTGACAGTGATACCTTTTGATTTAGTAGTAACAACTCTTTGTTAACTTAATAATTTGGGCACATGAATTTCGTTCCTAATAAATCTGCCTTAAAGGTTCAAAAGTCAAAAGTCAAAAGTCAAAAGTCAAAAGTCAATAGTCAAAATCGAAAATCTGAAATATCCAAATCGATTAATCCGAAATCAAACTTAAAAAATCCAATCCGATCCGAGCTTATTTGGATTGGATTTGAATTGTAATTTCTTCCACCCGAAAACCAAAAATCCAAACTGAAATTTTCATATCCAATCCGACGGCCCGAACGCCCACCCCTAGTTACCATGCAAACTTGTTATGTACCTATTAGTGTAAGTCAACTTAAATTGATAATATAAAAATCTATACAACAACTAGATATATGTTAGCAAGGAAATCATAGTCCCATATAATAATGTTCAAGTGTGTTGTGTGTGTGTTTGTAGGTACAATGTTCCAAGGTCATTTCTCAAACCTAGAGACAATCTATTAGTGTTATTTGAGGAGGAAACTGGAAACCCTCTTAACATCACCCTCGACACACTTTCAGTGACAAAGGTATGTGCGCACGTCACGGATTCGAACCCACCACCAGTAATCTCTTGGAGGAAGTATGATAGTATGGATCATAAGCTTGGTGAAAGGCAACATGGTAGAAGACCTAAAGTGTACCTTAATTGTCCTCCAAGGAGCAATATTTCCAAGATTTTGTTTGCAAGCTTCGGAAACCCTTCCGGTAATTGTGATGAATATGCCACCGGTTTATGCCACTCCAACAACTCTAAAGCTATCGCGGAAAAGGTATTACTATATTCTTCCTCCATTTCTATATATGTCAATTTAATTTAAGGGTGGAATAATTAGTCCATAAAATATGAATCACTTAACTCATTTGAATTTGGATAGGTTAATGATCCACTCATTTATTAACTCTAACCTATTTTGATCTGCCTAAATTTAACTCATCTAAAATTCAGGCTAATTTGAGTTAAGTATGTAGTTCAAGTTGACCCATGAAAAATCTTGCCAAAAAATTTAAATTAATTTTATGTTTTACATGTTATATGTAGATATGATAAGGAAGAATTTTTATTACTTTTGTTTGATAATTAAATAAATTATAAGAAAATAAAAAAAAAATAGAATTTAGTGAAATTTGCCGAATTGAGCTATGATTTGTTGCTTAGCCCACCTCGTCTCAACTCATCACAGTCCAACTATCTTGTCTCAACTCATCCCAACTCAACTAACTTTTGTGTGGTTGATTTGCATTGATGTTCTTTTTTAAGTCACCATTTTGTCTCTATATTTAGTTGGGCAAATATAACCTACTAAACATTAGAATGTCGTCTAACATCTATACAATTTTAGACCTTTAGAGTTAGTTTGGAAAGTCACCGGTAATTGGAATTGGTGTAATGACTAGTGTAGTAATTACACAACTTACTAATTACACAGTATAGTAATTACGACGACCTGTTTGTTTGTCATAATGTAATTATAATGTAATTACAAGTATATTGTTTATTTGCACATGTGTAATTACATAGTTAAATTAGTTTTAAAATAAAAAAATTAATACTTAACAAATATGTGCCTTTATAAATGATATATTTCTTGAAAATATATTAACTAATCACATTTTTGTAAATAATATTGTAAGAATAATTGTATATATTTTTAAATTAATGGTTTGATTTAATTAATTATAAATATTAAAAGAACATATTTTGTAAGAAGAACATGGGCAGGATGTTTGACAATAAGATTAATATTTATACATATAATGTCATAACATTATTCAAATGTGTGACAAAAATTCTCACATGTCCCTTTCGTTATTACAACCTTCTTTTTTGATGTCAAAGACCAGAAAATAATCTATCAATTGTAAGTGAAAAATGAACAACATGCAATGTAGAACAACAAGTGAATAGTACTAAAGCAAATAAATTAAAATTGAAAATATAACCTAAATTCAAAATTCGAAAAAAAAATTAACATGATACTCTTGTGTCAAATTCCAACATTTACATATAATAAGTTCCGACATAACTTAAGTAAATATAATTCAAAAGAAAGAGAATAAGTCTATAACTTCATTCAACAATAGAATTCTACTTTAATAATATCACTCGTTATATGTCAAGTTTGTTAATGACTCATTCTTTCTAATATTAGGAAGTGTAATTTCAAAAACTAAAATAATAACGTAATTGCGCTAAATGAAGAAAATAAGAAAATAAAAATAAAATAATATACGAGGAATCACATGGAATCACAAGAAGTAAAGGTTGGGAAATGAGAAGAAAGAAAATGAAAGATAAATAATGTATGATAAAAATAATTTTAAATTTTAAAAATAAAAAAGGAATTAAAATAACATAAATAAAAATGAATTAAAAAAAATAAAATAAGAAGAAAAAGAAAGAAATTAAAAAGTAATCATGTAATTACACCTAGTTCTTAACTCTCCCTTGAAAATTGAAGAGTGTAATTATCCCCTCCCAATTACTTGATCTGACAAACATGTCAAACTTTGTATAAGTTGCAAGGGAAAAATAGAGTCATTCGCTAAACAGTTGTCCTAAAAAAGGAACAATCAATGAAATTAAAATTTCACCTTTTGGGCAAGGCTAGATAATTACTCATTTATGAATTCATCACATTTTGACTCATTCAAATTCATCAAAAACCGCCCATTTTGTCGCCCCTAAATTATCAATTCACTTACCTTCATCACTCTTCTTGAGTAGAAAACAAAATTTTCATTATATATATTGCAATCCTTTGTGCAATTATACAAGTTTTCAATGATATGAATTTTGCAGGCTTGTTTAGGGAAGAGGAAATGCACCATTGCACATTCATATAAGAAGTTCGGCGGTGATCCGTGTCCTGGACTTCCCAAGTCTCTGCTGGTTGATGCTCAGTGTGAATGACAACACAAGTTATTTATCTCATGATTCTTTGTTCATTATAAATGGATGATTTAGAATTAAAGTGAGGTATAGATTACATTCATTATTACGTGTACATCTATATAGTTACAAGTTGAATTTCTGTAGACGAAAAGGTCAAATTTGAGTCAGTTAGCTGATCATCAGATCGGCAGCTTGGGAAGTTCAATTCTTCCTACACACATGGCCGTATCTTTTTTATAATACTAAAATAAAGTTAAGTAATTTTTTCATTACAAAGAATAGTTTAGTGACTTTGGTGCACTAAATTATTAGTTAATTAACTATCCGTGAATTTATCTCAGATACTCATGTATAAACATTAGATTATTAGACAAAGATACAACATTTGCTAGCTTGGAAGCGTATAACAATATTTGGATTTCTAGTTTTTTTTTCTTTTGGCTTCCTTGGTTTGGAATTCTAAAAGCTTGGTGCTGAAATCGGTGTTAATAGTCCCATGTCGAAAATGGAATAGAACATGAACTTCTTATATGGACTTGGACAATCCTCGTCCTACGAGCTAGCTTTTGGGTTGAGTTAGGCCCAAAATTCATTCTTTACATGGTATCAGAGTCAGACTCATTCAAATTCTTTGTTCACCGATGTTGGGCCCCAAATTATATTGTCCACGCTCCAGTTAATGAGGTCTGAGCATGCGGGAGAGTGTTAAGAGTCCTACATCGGAAATGGAATGAGAACATGGACTCCTTATATGGACTTGGACAATTCTCACCCTACAAGCTAGCATTTGGGGTTGAGTTAGGCCCGATCCATTCTTTACCATCGGCAATCTCTGTCGGCAGATTTTCTGTTATGTTCATGTCTAATTGACATATAGAAAGAAAAGGCCTGTGTCGGAAGCTGCAAATATTGTCATAAATAAAATAAAATTAGGACAAGGGGAAAGTAGAGAAATCAACAATTGTGTTCTCGTGTACTAGGAATAGACATGAGTTGGCTAGTTAAAACAAAAAAGTAATAACTCGTTTGTTTAGTGAATTTTATAAACACCTTATGGAGATAAACATAATTTTGTAAAATACAATGAAAATTAGTGTGACGAAGAGAAATTTGGGGAAGTTCTCTGAAATAAATTTATTATATTGAATATGTTATGTTAATCTAACTAGCTATTTTCGAGTGCCATGTCGTATTTCCTATACAAAAATACGTAAAAAATCAGGTCAGCTTTCTTTTTAGTTAACTTGTCTAAAGTTGGATGACTTTTATGTGATAAAAAATCGAAAATTAACTTTTGTGTGATAAATTTTAAAGTTGAATGACTATTATGTGACAAAAAGAATTATGTGATAAACTTTAAAATTGGATGAACTTAAGGTGACAAGAAAACTAATTTTTCTGTGATAAACTTTAAAATTAGTTGACTTTTATGTAACAAAAATTAAAAGTAATTTTTGGGAGATAAACTCACAGTTGATTGGTCACCTATGATTTACCCCGATATTTTATTTTTTTCACAATCCAACTTCGATAAGACCCAATTAAGCTCGAAACAAACAAAATCGAATTGAAAAGAAGAAAATTAACCAAATCAAACTAAATTCCATTCTGTTTCAAATTGCTCTTCTTTTTAGGTGAAATCAGTTATAATTAGAAACACACATAGAGATTTATATTTTAGGGTTTAAAAATAAATGAATTATATCTGATCTGGAGAACCCCTGGACGAGTCCGGTGTTAAGTGGTAAGAGTAAGAAATAAACAGATAATATGAATAAGTAAGCTTAGATTTAGAACAAGTAATAGAAAATAATGGACAAGTGCTTCTTTCAGTATATTGCTTTGGAAGGAAAATAGAGCTTAGATTACAAGTGTGAGGAAGAGGATCCAGGAATATGGTTCCTTCTTCAGTAAGGCTTACATATATAAGCAAAAAATAGAATATTATACCCCTCTAAAGTTATGACAACGTGAACACACTGATGTTATTGTGCTCACGCGCGCTACAACGCTCAGATCTAGGAAGGCTAATGCGATGGGAGTTGTTGGGAGTGGAAGACAGTTGTAGGATGCCTCCAAGTCGTTTGACGAAGACAGTTGTAGGATGCCTTCGAGTCGTTTGAATCTCCAGATACGCTAATCCACCCGGAGGCACCCAATACAGCTATCTTAAAAAATAAAAAAAGCTGAATCGAAATTCTAAAAAATTAAACCGAAGACCTATAAACAACCATAAGGGGTCGTTTGGTTGGGGATATGAGAGAATAAAATATGTACTCCCTTCGTTTCAAAAAGATTGTCTTACTTTTCTTACGTATTAGTTTGTCCCCAAAAAATTGACACATTTTTATATTTAGAAGCAATTTAATTTTATGAGATGATTTACAGTCACACAAATATCTAAGGCTTGTTTTGAACCAGACATTTCAAAAGTCTTTCTTTATTTCTTAAACTCCGTGTTAAGTCAAATTAGGACAATCTTTTTGGAACGGGGGAGTATAAGCTTTAGTATTATTTAGTCTCTTGTTTGGTAGTGTTTTCGACATATATATAACTAATATCTAAATAGTTATACATCTTGTTCAGTACTATTCTTTTACGTTACAAACTTATGTATAACTAATATTACTATTTTTATTCTAGTACACCAATTCAGTACTATTCCTATGTCAATATACCTTATTTATTTAATATAACAAAACAAATCATCAATAAAATAATATCAGCATAATTAATCGCTACATCACTAATGCATCTTATTCATGACTATTTTTATACACCCTACCGGACCACCCCTAAATTCAAGAGGCGTTTTGTTTTTAAATTGTGTTGGTGAGTGAATCACATAATCGATTATGAGAGTCCTTTATACTGTTAACTGGTTGACCAAATGAACTAAGGATACTTTTGAAATGTCAGGCTTTATAAGAAAATAAAACAAAACATAATGTCTTCATGTGACAAGTCTTGTCGCTTTTCCTCTGCTTACATGTTAGTGGATTCACACTTGCTAAGGGTTTTGGGGAGACGACTGAGATTTTTTCATACTTTATTGAAGATTATGGGTTCCAATTTCAAAAATAAATATAAATCTTTTTTGGACTCTACACAAATAAAAAATTAAATTAATTAGGCCAATAATTTTTTAATACTCTCTCCCTCCCATATTAATTATCACATTTTCCTTTTACATGCCCTTTAAGAAATTATAATAAAAAGTCTATATTTAATTACTATCTTTCTCTTATCTCTCACCAATATATTGCATTCCAAATTTCCAATTTATATTGATTTTTCTCAAAAACACTTATATTAAGGGGAAAATAGGTTAAAATAATTAATTTTATTTTAATTTTGTAAAATAATAATTATTTTGAAACAAATATTTTTAGTTACGTTGAAATTTAATATTAGACTGAGGGAGTACTAGATAATTTATATATAAGAAGTAGATTCACAAGCTAGATTACTTTTGACTTAAATTAGCAAGATCTAAACATAATTTACATTTTCTTCAAATGCGTGTGTAGAAATCTGAATGGCTCTGGAGAAAAGTAGATCGCAATTGAACTTTATATTGTTTCCCGTGATGAAATCTATTTTATATTTTGGTGGAACAGAAAGTTATAATAATGATCGGTTTTATATTAGCTATCAAATGAAAAGTAATAAAACTATATCTTCTAAAGTAGTTAAGGCTAAAAAAAAAAAAGATGTAAGCAGTAACTAAAGATGTGAAACAAAAACTTTCTTTGCTCTTCGAAATTATAATTCACTTTCATCATAGCAACAATAATTCTAAAATCTATGACTAATTTAGGTCTGCACACGAATAATTTGGACCTTGAGAGTCTTTTTTAAAGAATCTATGACCTTATATCCTGCCAATTGAAGTAAGAAATTTCGTTAAGAATATTAAAAATTATTGAAAGAAATAATCTCCTTCATTATTTTCATTAATGAAAGAGTATATATACAATATACAATTTTCCATAATAGAAAACCTATTCCTATTCTAATCTCAAAACCATATTCTAGTGGTACAAGAATCCTATAATTATGGTAAGTGTACAATACTAAGTAATACAAATATTTTACACTAATTATTATGCCTAAACCGGACCAAAAACCTGTGATATACAATATGTATGACAAGTGTATATCACAGGTATATACACTGTTTATCACACTCCCGCAATCATAGCGGACGGTCTTCGTACGTTGAGACTATCCCTAAAATCTTCAAAAAGGACTGAGGGAAGACCTTTGGTAAAGATGTCTGCAATTTAATACCTGAAAGGGACATGACATACGCATACTTGTCCACGAGCTACCTTTTCGCGAACAAAATGGATATCCATCTCTATATGCTTAGTGCGCTGGTGCTGAATCGGATTACCAGAAAGGTAGATGACACTAACATTATCACAATAAACCAAGGTAGCTTTCTGAATAGGACAATGAAGCTCTAACAGAAGATTACGTAACCAACAGGATTCAAAGACAACATTGGTTACCCCTCTATACTCGGCCTATGCACTATAAACCAAGTTATTACCAAGAAACATACAATAGCCAGACGTAGAACGTCTGGTGTCTGGATAGCCCCCCAGTCAGCATCTGTATACGAGACAAGTGTAGACGTCGACGAAGGATATAGATATAAGCCATAGTCAAGTGTCCCCTGGATGTACCGAATAATGCGTTTGAGCGCATTCATATGTTCAACCCTGGGATCATGCATAAACAAACACATATGTTGTACGACATACGTAATATTTGGTCTCATGAAAGTAAGATACCGAAGAGCCCTTGCAAGACTGCGATAGCGGGTCAGATCCTCGTAAGGTGAGCCAGCCGCAGCACCCAATTTGGGTGTAGTATCAACTGGAGTGGAAGTAGACTTGCATGAGGACATACCATCTCGCTCAATGATCTCAGCTGCATACTTACGTTGTGATAAGAATAACCCACCGGCATGACGAGTGACAGCAGTCCCCAAAAAATAACTCAAGGGGCCCAAGTCTTTCATAGCAAACTCAGAACTGAACATTGTCATAATATAATGACGTAATGCATCAGACGAGTCACTGAAGATAATATCATTCACATATAATAGTATATAAGCCAGGGAAGAACCGCGATGATATATGAACAATGAATTATCAGACCTGCTGTGAGAGAACCCAATAGTCGAAACATAGTCTGCAAACCTCTTACACCAAGCCCGTGGGACTGCTTAAGCTCATACAAGGACTTATTCAATAAACAAACATGATGAAGATATTTGGGATCCCTAAACCCCAAAGGCTGATACATATAGAATGTCTCCTTGAGATCACCATGCAAGAAAGCATTCTTCACATCTAACTGATAAATAGGCCATGCTTTCGAAAGAGCCAAGCTGAGCACAGTGCGAATGATAGCCAGCTTGACCACCGGACTAAATGTCTCACCACTAAGGGTGAGCGGGTCCGGGTACCCTAACGTTTTTGAACTACCCGGACCCTACTCAGTAAAAGATCGGCTCCTAAATTTACTACCCGAAACCTACCCGTAGGAATCATTACCCGGAACCTATGGTTTCGGGTAGGTTCCCGAGTACCATGTAAATTTTTGTGTTGCTTAAAGAGATATATCTTATTATCACTGTAATTGTTGATATACGATCTCTAAATCCCCACTCAATTATACTATCATTCCTCATATAGGTACCAAAAACCTCTGAATTTTCAATCAACACCTATGTGGGAGTTTTGATTTTGGTGATTTATGAATTAATTTCGAAAAGAAAAAATGGGTGAGCTAATGAGAAATCGATCTTTTTCTCTCAAATATGATAAAACTCATTAAGAAGCAATTAGAACTCATAAGAGAAAGAGGGGGATGTCTTACCTCGTTCATGGTTGAACCGCGGTGCGGTGGGTGAGAGAGAGGTGAGCATTTAATGGTATTTCCCCTTTTGGGCACGAACAACACATAAAAAGGACGAAGCTCTGTGTTATTGCAAAAAATAATGGATGAGAAGAGAGAGAAGCGCGTGGGGGTGATATGTGCGATGTTAGGGTTCCATGACCTAGTTGTTGTATCGTTACAAATGAGGGGGGAAAGGGTTTTATGCCCTTAATAGCCGAAATGGGTCGGGTCTGGTCAAATAATGGACTGGGCTCGGCTATAAAAGAAAAAAAAAAGGGGCCCAAATTCATGAAATAGAAAGGGGTGGGGTAGAAATATTTAATATTTCATAGGTTTCGGGTATCGGTTCTGCGTCCGGGTACCCTGTCTCTATTTGTTAGAACTGGAACCGGACCCGACATTGATCGGTTCCTAATTTTACTACCCGAAACCTATCCGTTATTATAATATATCTATCCGGAACCTACCCGTTAGTGTCGGTTTCGGTCGGGTATCTGGGTACCCTGTACTCGTGCCCACCCCTACTCACCATAATTCACACCAACCTGCTGAGTCTTACCATCACCTACAAGACGAGTCTTATGCCTCGCAAAAGAACCGTCATAATTGTCTTTGTGAGCAAAACTCCACATAGATCGAATAATATTAACACCGGATGGACGGTGCACCAACTCCTACGTCTTATTATCAATAAGAGCATTATATTGGTTAGTCATAGTAATTTTCCAATTCGGGTCATTTAAAGCAGACACAGGATTACGGGGTAGAGGTGATTTAAAAACATTAGAATTTAAAATTAAAATGTCTTTTTGGTTTAAAAATACCCTGTTGACTACGAGTGATTGGTCTATGACTCGGGGAAGAATTGGATGAATTTTGGGAAATTTCGGAACAAGTGACGGACTGTCTAGCAGGCAGTGGACATGTTGGCCCAGATCGGTAAACTATAGCAGGGACTGAAGCCGAGACTAGCCCAGTTTCGGTATTGGGCTGGGCAACTGGCTCAATTTCGGTTACTGGGTAGAAGCTGGCCCAAAGACGGGATTGGAAACCGAGGGATGAGACGGAACTATTGGTTCAACGGGCAATGGGCCCGCTGGCGGATTTGGGTTGCGGGACGCGTCCAAAAAATGGTGGATAAGATACGGGGATACACCATCATCTAAAAAATTATACGAACTAGGTACGGGATTACTTACCTTAGCAAACGGAAATTGGGATTCATAAAAAATAACATGGCGACTAACGATGATTTTATTAGACGATAAATCAAAGCATTTGTAACCACGATGATTAGACGGATAACTCAAAAACACACAAGGGGTAGACCGAGCCTGAAGTTTGTTAATTGTGGTGGACGAAAAGAGTGGATAACACAAGCACCCAAAGACCCTAATATAGGAATATGAAGGAGTCTTATTATATAAGATATGAAGAGGGGAGGAATACATCCAGCCTTTGATAGGAAGTATGTTAAGGAGATATATAGCCATTTGTAGATAATGATGCCAAAAAGAAGGGGGTACGGAAGCATGAATCAATAAAGTTCGGACAATGTTATTAATGGTACTAATTTGGCGTTCGGCTTTCCCATTTTGTGAAGACGTATGAGGACAAGAAAAATAAAATTAATCCCATTATTAGCACAAAACTCCCGAAACACCTCATTATCATATTCTTTGCCATTATCACATTGAATATTTTTAATTTTCCGTTCGAATTGGTTCTAATGAATGCTCTAAATTTTAAGAAAGTGGAAAAAACTTGAGATTTTTTCGCTATCGGAAAAGTCCATAAAAATTAGAATAATCATCCAAAAATAAAACATAATAACGATGACCCAAAGAACTGAGAACATGAGATGTCCATAAATCGCTATGAATAATATCAAATGACTTTAAAGTATGAGAATTAGAGTCTACAAACGACAGTTTAACAATTTTTCCTAAATAACAAGCTTGACAATTCGGAGTACTATGCGTACCCTTACAAGAAATAAATTTATTTTTATCTAAGGAAGACAAAATAGACGACCCCGTATGACCTAGACAAGCATGCCACAGGGAAGGAGCAAGAGTTGCAAAAGTTGACGGCAAGGCTTGACTCGAGAGACCGGACGTTGGCGTGATAGGATAAAGATTTCCCCTACTATCACACCTCATGAGAGGAATTCCCGTCTTGAAATCCTTCACAGAAAACCCAAACGGATCAAATTCAACAGAAACAGAATTATCAGTTGTGAATTTACGGACAGACACCAATTTTTTAATCAAGTTAGGGTCATGAAGGATATTTTTCAAGATAAGAGGTGGATGGGGGGAGACAAAGTTTTATGACTATAACCACGAATCGGAATTGAATTAGCATCACCAATAATTATGCCACGAATGTTGTCCAAATTGGAATAAGACGCGAGAGTACCTTGATCGAATGTCATGTGGGTAGTGACTCTGGTGTCCATGAACCAATTCGGGTCCAGGGAAGCTAAACCAAGTGTGTGCATTGCCGCCTCAATGTCGATCGAGGTGGGGCCCGCTGCATGATGGGCCTGAGGAGGCCGGGGCCCAAGCACACCGGCTTGTTACCCCGGCCCAAAACTGGAGCAGAATCCATTGGGCCAAAATGTATTGGGCCGAGAAAAATGCTGACTGGACTGCTGGGCAGCCCAGTTCCCAGGGACTGGATATATTGGGTGGTAAGGGTTGTTGGGCCACTACCCACTGGCCCAGTCCCACTGCCAGGGGGCCTAGGGCTGAGACCAGTGGGACGGTAGCCCACTGCCGCCTGGACGGGGCCCACTGCCATTATTTTGTCCACCGCCACCACTACCGGAACTGCCGCGTTTGCCCCCGCGGTTTTTGCCATTATTTTTCCAAGTATTCTTGCCGCCACCGGTAGCACGGTTTTGGCCCGAATTATCACCAAAACCCGAAGAATTTTTAGAGGACGTCATCATGACTACGGGACTAGCACCGGTAGCCGCCTAGCCGGCTTCTTCGAGCGTAAGCATAGAACGAGCCCGATAAAATTGCGGAAGAGGGCTGCTCTAACGAAAAAGAGTGTCAACACCACTTTAGGCCTCAGATAGGCCTGCAACCATTTGTAGGACCAAACGATTATTTGAAACGGGCGCGCCAACGTTGCAGAGTTGGTCCGCCAATTCCTTCAACCTTTTGCAATATGCTGAAACGTTCGGAAAATCTTTCATGTTGACGTGGGAGAATTCCTGCTCAAGGGTAATAACTCTAGAATTTTGATTATCTTGGAATATATCACGTATTCTATCCCAAGCAGCCTTCGTCGTAGCGTCAGGCTCAATAATCGTTTGCAAGAGGTCGGTAGAAATAGTGGAGTAAGTCCACTGAAGGATAGTAGCATCAAGGGTTGTCCATAACTTAGGATCATCCTAGGGTTTGGGCACCTTCGTATCCGTAGGAGCCGCGGGGATAATATGATGGAGGACTTGATGCGAGCGTGCGTGAACTTTGAACAGTTCGGCCCACGTCGGGTATTGGACGTTTTCTATTTTAAGAATGATAGGGATGTGATTCTTGATGTTAGAAACAGTAAGGGCAGGGTGAAACGTGTTCTTAGCCATAATCGCAACACAAGACGTGATAGAGGGATTTGGAAGGAGAAATAAAACCGTCGGGCACGAAAACCGAGGATGGGCTCTCGGTCCGAGACTGATTGGCGACAGAAATAGTTGGGAAAAGATTGGGAGAAAAAGAACCTAGACTTCTGATATCATGAAAGAAATAATCTCCTTGATTATTTTCATTAATGAAAGAGTATATATACAATATACAATTTTCCATAATAGAAAACTTATTCCTATTCTAATCCAAAAACCATATTCTAGTAGTACAAGAATCCTACAATTATGGTAAGTGTACAATACTAAGTAATACAAATATTTTACACTAATTATTATGCCTAAACCGGACCAAAGACCTATGATATACACTATGTATGGCAAGTGTATATCACGGGTATATACATTGTTTATCAATTATATATAAAAATTTAATATTTAATTTTATATATGAATAATTTTTCAATATTAAGCTTTTGTCCCCACTTAGAAATTAGAATAATACAATTTCTGTCCTTTTCCCGCGGTAAATTCAATTTTTTTTTCCTTTTTACATGGTAAATTCTGGCCTTTGAAGAGACAAATGTAAATAGGAGTTTAAGCTTTCTGTAAATAGCAATAGTCTAAGAAGAATGGCTATGTGATTAGGTTACTAAAAATAATCACATATAATTTTATATAATAAACATTGATTAATAATAATAACATAAACATTATTTACATTACCGTTGCATATAACTTAAAATTCAAAAAACCACTTATTCATTTTGACTCCAAGTCTAGTAGTTGGGTCACGAAATTTCCCCACCCATGCGTTCCACGGAAAATATCATTATGGTCTTTTTGTTCTCCAATGCTCTTTCTCCTGTACTGCAAAGCATCTAGTTTTAATTAAAATGAGTTTCATTAAAAAAAAAAAAGTGAATATATCGATAGTATCTTAAATTTGTCACTAAATTTTATTTGGATATTTAAATTACGGCTTGTTCCAATTTAAGACATGATAAAGTGCTCTTATTAGACACTTTCCATTCAAATTTTGAATTTTTGTTTACGCGAATTCTCAAGTATTGCATGCCACTACTAATGTTAAATTTGAGAGACAATGGAAATTTAGAGAGAAGAAAAATATTAGAGATTTTTTTTTTCATTCATTATAATGTTCTCTTTATATAAAGGCAAAAGTCCTCATTTCCCTAGTCTAAGAAGAAAACTCTATTTTAATAAACTACTATAATTACAATTTACCAAATATACTTAGACTAGAATTATCATAAACTATTAGAGTTAAACTAGGAAACAAATCCAGTATGTCCATGGTCGATGCTGATGTCGGTCTCAATACCCCCCTCAAGTTGGAGCATGGAGGTCTCGAATGCCCAACTTGCCAAGCAGATATCAATGTTGTGATTTTCCCAAAGCCTTTGTAAATACGTCAGCCAATTGTTCGTTGGTTGACACATAACTCGAAAGTATTATACCATCTTGGAGTGCATCCCGGACATAATGACAGTCAACTTCAATATGTTTAGTCCGTTCATAAAACACCGGATTTCGTGCAATATACAATGTCGCTTGACTATCACAATACATTTTAATCGGAGGTGTATGTTCGACACCCAAGCTATAGAGGATTCCCTTCAACCATTTCAAATCGTCATGGCCATTGAAAGGTATTCGGCCTCTGCTGACAAGCGAGAGACAATGTGATGCTTCTTTGTTTTCCATGATACCAGTGAATTTCTGAGGGAGATAAATCATTCGGTGAGTGATTTTCGGGTCAATGAACATCCAGCATAGTCTGCATCACACCACCCATACAACCGGAGATCACAATCCTTCCTTAACACAATTTCTTGCCCATGATTTCTCTTCAAGTATCTCACCACCCGGAGGGCGGCTCTCCAATGCTTTTCCTTTGGTTGGTGCATGAATTGAGACAGAACATGCACACAATAGGACAACTCCGAACGAGTAAAACTGAGCTATATCAATCTACCAACCAAACATCGGTATGATTCAGGATCATTCAAATTATCCCCTTTGGCCAACGCCAAATTGTGATTTTGTTCCATGGTAGTATTAATTGATTTTTGTCCCAGTAACCCGGACTCAAAGATAATATCCAAGACATATTTTCATTGATATAGGAATAATCCGGTTTATCTATGCGCAACTTCAACCCCCAAAAAATACTTCACGGGACCCAAATTCTTCATGTGAAAATAGGCTCGGAGACAGTCTTTGAACCGTGCAATTACACTGTAGTCATTGCCGGAGATAATTAAGTCATTCACATAAACTAGGACGTTAAGTTGTATATTTCTCTAGTGCATCGTGAAGAGAGAATAATTGGAGTATGATTGGTTGAACTCATATTTCATCAGGACACTTGATAATTTGGCAAACCAGCACTGTGGAGCTTGTTTCAATCCATACAAAGATTTTCGGAGTCGACACACTTGTCCCGGATCAGACACACAGAATTTCGGTGGTAATTTCATATAAACTTCTTCCACCAGTTCGTCGTGAAAGAAGGCATTATGAACATCCATCTGATGCAACTTCCAATTTCAAGCAAATGCTACCGCCAAGAAGGTCTGAACAATCACTACCTTCGCCATCGAAGCAAACGTTTCATTATGGTCAATACCTTCCTCATGCTTATTACCAAAGATGACCAACCGAGCTTTATATAGCTCAATTGTGTCGTTCGAGTTGTATTTGATCTTGTACACTACATCCGAGTGCTTTCTTATCCGGCGATAATGTTTCTAATTTTCATATGCCATTGTCCTCCAAAGCTTGGATTTTTTGTTGCATGGCTTTCCTCCAACATTCCTTCTTCATGGCCTCCGAGAAGGATTTTGGTTCAATTTCTGTGGTAATTGTTGCAAGGAATTTTTGGTGTTGCGAGGAAAATTATCACAAGATATATAATGAGCTAAAGGATAAGGCACACCTGAGGGTTGCCGAGGATCGGCCGAACTTGTCGATGGACTTTTTTTTTGGAATGTTTCAGTGACGTAATCACGCAAACAAACTGAGGCATGCTTCTGTCTCTTACCTCGACACAATTGTTCCTCCGGTGAATTTTCATTGCTCCAGGTACCTTCCGTTTGTATTTGTTTCACGCTTTTATTATTCAGACTAGCATCTGTCCGATCTAATTCTGGCTGATTTGTAGGTTCGGTATCCGAATTTCTTCTATGCGAGCTTTGTCCGTACCTACATTATCTATATGTTCTTGTTCAAAATCGTATTGATTCCTTTCTTCCTTTGTTTCTTCTAGGATCACTTCTATGTTGTTAACCAATTTACCTTTTTCTACGGCAAAAGAGAACTTAGTCTCGTAGAAATCCACATCTCTCGAGATTAAATATTCATTATTTTCTAAGTCATATAATCTCCAATCTTTTTGTCCATAGGGGTATCCCAAGAAGACACACCTACGATTCTACTTTTAAACTTGTCTTTTGTTCTTCCCTTCGTATGTGCATAACATAGTGACCCCAGCACCCTGAAGTGATCGTAATGAGGTGCCTCTCCGTATAAAATTTCATATGGAGTTTTTCCATTCAAAACTGAAGATGGTGTTCTATTGATCAAGTATCCCGCAGTCAAAACACATTCTCCCCAGAATCTGATCGGAAGATGACCCTTAAATCTTAATGTCCGTGCCACATTAAGAATGTGACGGTGTTTTCTTTCAACTATTTCATTCTGTTGCGGCATCCCTATGCAAGAAGTTTGGAAAAGAATTCCATGTTCGAAGAAGTAATTCTTCATACATATGAACTCAGTTCTGTTATCATTTTTAACAATTTTCACCTTCTTACCAAACTGCCTATCCACTAGTGAGAAGAAATTTTTTCAAAGTTTGGGATACTTCTTTCTTATCAACTAAAAGAAAAATTCATATGGCTCGCGATCGATCATCCACAATAGTCAAGAAATACGAATCACCACAAGAAGAAGGTGTTCTATACGACCCCCATAAATCACAATGAATCATATCAAAAATATCGAAAGTTATATTATCACTTGAAGGAAAAATACTTATTTGTCTTGCCCTTTGGCACACATCACATTCTTCATCTAAACTAAAACAACTTTCTTTTAAACCTAACGTCGTAATAGACTTTGTCACTTGTACCGAAGGATGACCTAACCGTTTGTTCCAAAGATCGAACCAATAAACTGCCTCCGCCTTCATAGCTCGTATCCGTGGCATATTCCGGAAAAAGTAAAGTCCACCTCATCGCTCACCCGTTCTAAGCAGCTTCCTCGTGGTGGGGTCCCGTATAGCACACATAAACTTGTTAAAATTTACATAACAATCTACATGATCAACTAGTTGTGTCACAGAAATTAAATTGCACGTTAAGTCCAAAACGTAAAGGACATCCTTCAACCAAATCCTATTATTTAGCCTAGTCTTTTGTTCTTTCGTGGCCGCCGAGCCACTTTCATCCGGAAGTCCATTATCCAGACACTCATGAATGTCCTGTTGATCCCTCAGTTTCTCTAGATCACCTCATAGTATTCATTCCCGTGGGAATGAGAATGAAAAACAAGAGACATTTTTGTCGAAATATGGACAAACGGAAGTTTAACTCTGAAAGAGTCACATGATTGGTAGCTCCGGAGTCAATAATTTTGGATGAGTTTCCGGTCTTACCATCCATCTTGTCATTTGGATTTATTCTTTGTTAATTCAACATGTGAATCACCATTTTCCGGATTTCCATGCTCAGATTGTGAGGTCATATTCCGCATGTGTTCATCTGGTCTGACTCTGTATGTGTATCCTTGACAGCAACGACGTTAACCCGGTAGTCGCCTCTTTTGTGATCGGATCCTAGGCCTCCCCTCTGTTGTTGTTGTTGTCCTCGTCCTCCAGATTTTTCATCTTTTTTATTTTATTTTTCGGTCACCATTCCGGATACCCAATAAGTTGAAAACATCCTTTCACAACGTGTCCAAATATCTTGTAATGTGTACAGAACACACCGTCATTCTTCCCTTCACCTTGATCACGATATGAATTTCTTTCTTGTACGGCAAAGGCCATTGTTTCACTCCATTCCTCCATTTTTCGTGTGAGGGGACTCACACACTCTTTCTGCACTAGCTTCGAATAGACTTTGTTTAATGATGGAAACGGTTCATGGGTCAGTATGTTCGATCTCATTGTTCCATACATTGCCTCATCCAATCCCATGAGGAAAAGATGCACTTTTTCTTCCTCCCTTTTGGTTTCCAAGATCTTCCCCAGATTGCACGTGCACTTTCCGCACTTGCAAGTCGGAATCTGTTTGTAGTTTGCCAATTCTTCCCATAATTTGGTTAGTTTTCTATAGTAATCCACTATGGTTCTTCCCTTATGCTTGCACTCTACAAGTTCTGCTTTTAGTTGTTGCATCTGAGGTCCGTTGATAACAGCGAATCTCTCCCGGATGGTCGTCCATAATTCTTTCGCTTCCTATTTATGCGAGATCGTTGAGCTAAGCATTTGTTCGATGGTGTTACAGATCTAAGATACCAACAAAGAGTTTATAGTCCACAAGTCTTCTAAGTCCAGTGATTCTTTGTTCGGCTTCTTGATCGTACCATCAATGAAGTTGATTTTTTTTATAGCTCTTAAAGTCGTCCTCATGGATTGAGCTCATTCTTTGTAATTTTCTCCTTTCAATTGGACTTGTGTCACCACAATTTCGGGATTATAGTTTGACGTAATGTCATACAAAGAGATTGTTTTTCTTTGAATTTTGGTTTTTTCATTGGCGATTTCTTTATTTTTAACATCAATTTCTCTGTCACCCACCATTATTTAGGATTTTGTGTTATTTCAACGTGGCTCTGATACCATGTTAAAATTGAAAGGCGATGAAAATTTATAGAGAAGAAAAATATTGGGAGAATTATTTCTTGTTTTTATTCATTATAATGGTCTTTTATATAGAGGCAAAAGTCTTCATTTCCCTAGTCTAACAAAGAAATCCTATTATAGTAAATTACTATAATTACAATTTATCAAATATACTTAGACTATAATTTTACCATAAACTATTATAGTTAAAATAGGAAACAAATCGGGTTCGTCCGTGGTCGGTGCTGATGTCGATCTCAATAACTAAAACTTCTCTATTTTCTCACTGACTTCCCACTAAAAAATATTTAGTGGTTATTTCCCACTAAATGTCGATAGGAAAATTTTAAATAGTAGTGTTTTCACAAGGAAAAATCAAGAAATTTCCCAATGTTTCTATGAGAAATTATTTTCCACCATGCGTTTTCTCATTTAGTTGGTTCCGTGGAAAATGGAAATGAGGTGGGAAAATCATATTTTGTATCACAAATTTCCCATTGAATGTCAGTCGGGAAAGCCTTTATTTTTAGTAGTGTGCTCATTACGTAGATAAGTTAACCACTTAAAATATGTCATGTCTTTTAATTACGTTAACGCATTAGCCTCAATAAGTTGTAAAATCTCATATCTATTATCCAATTCATGTAGATGTGTATAATCAAATGAGATGACATGTGATTAACTTAGCTACCTAATAAATGTTTGAAAACATGTGCAAAAGTTTTTTTAAAAATTTAAATAAAAAATGCTTAATAGGAATGTTTTATCACAAGTGTTCAATGGGACCAAGTCGTTAGTTTAAATGTCTAACGTCTAAATGAAATTTGATAGGCAAGTTGTAGATATATTAAGCCAAAAAGAATTATGTAAAGAGAGAAATTTCAGTTATAAAAAATGAGAAATGGACACAAGTATCCCATTTGGTAAGCCAACACATTGAGTGTACTTCACATGAATATAATATCCCCACACTAACTTGCCTCTCCCGTAAATTCATTCTCTCTTCACTCATTTTTGTTTTGTTTCTTTAAGTCAGTCTTTAATTTGCTTCCAAGCTAACTTCAATGAGTATTTTGTCGATGACACCATAAATATCAGCTTGTTTCAGGGGTTTTAATTTCGTATAGAGGTAAGAGACGATTGAAATGTCGTGGTGGCTATGGCAGAATTGGACGGTAGCGGCGGCATTCTTGGTGGTGATGGTGGCGTTTCTGGTGTCTGCCGGCGGTGCAAACTTGACATATGACGGAAGGTCGTTGATAATAGATGGGGAAAGGCAGATGTTGTTTTCTGGTTCTATTCATTATCCAAGAAGTACCCCTGATGTATGTCTTTCTCTCTCTCCCTCAGTTTACATTTGTATGAGTTAAAATTATATAATATCTAAAATACTAATATTATATGAATATCAACATTTATAAAATAATTACAAGCAAATTTATGTGATAGATATCAATAAGTAATTAACCTGATAAAGCCACTACTAAAAAGCGCGAAATTCCGACGAAGTTTTCATCAGATTATCGTCGGAAATGTGTTTGATGGTAACGTTTGTGCCCGTTGGAATTTCACTTTTTTAGTAGTTAATCTATCAATTTGCACAAATTGCGTGTATAAAATATCTTTATACTATTTGTGTGTATAATTTAAATCCTATGTGTATATTCAAATGTGTATCTACTTATAGTTGTTTTAATTTTATATATTGATAGCATAAATAATTTGACCTAATGATATTTATAGATAATCCTCCTTAAATGTGAGATTTGAAATTTTAAAAATAAAATTTATTATACAATAATTAAGATTGACTTAATAGTATGAAAATTATTTATGCTCCATATAGTACTAAACTCTACATATAAAATTAGTAACATAGGTGAACTTATTTGACATATGCTACCACAAAAAGTGGATTTCTTGACAACATCTAAGGAAGGATCTTTAAGTCAAACCAACACTTAATTAATTAAGTAAGAAACTAAGAGGATAAAACCAAAATTAAACTGACAGATCACTCTTTTTTAAACAAGACATTAATAGGTCACTATTGTAGCCATGTGCATAGTGGGATTACTGGTGAGTAAGATATTCCAATCGATAGGACTTTTAAATCTGTTGTTAGGATTTAGACTCTGATTGGGAATTGCATCTAAATCAAATTTTATCTAGGTTGTTTCAACTTTCTTTTGTCTGGTTTCTAAAAGAGTAAATTAATCAAGATGTTATTTATTCCCAGTTTGAACTTCTCATTACCTATATAGGTAAATTGCACTTGTTGGTTTCACGTTTTTGCATATTAATTTACCATTCATCCCTTAAAATGTGAGTGTTCGAATTATAAATTGATATTCTGCATGACCAAATATCTATTCTACGTGAGATATAATTTTCACTTATGAGACAGAACACTTTACTCTACATATTCTAAACGTACCGTCTGCGGAATAGTAAAGAACAATAAAGCAAGGATACATCAAATTTTACGTAGAAATCACCCGAGGCGCTCACAAGGGTAGAAAAAATCACAACCTACACCTATGTAGGATTTAACTCAAATCCAGTACAACGTGAATCTGTGCAAATTCAAGTTACAAACTCTGTAACCTAAAAACTAAACTCTAATTTCTATCTCACTAATCTCCCTGGACTAGTAAGCCTACTCCAAGTTATCTCAACTTGAAGTTGAATTTGACTAACTGTTTATACTTATGTGCGTATGCTTCTACGAAAATATGATAAAGGTACTACTCGATGATCAATCCTAATACAAGAATCTAGACTCAAGAACTGTAAACATAAACTTTGTAACACGGTTTCTTTAATCTGCTTAGTCGTATTAGATCACACTTGTGAAATCAGAACTCTCTCAATTATGCTTGACAGAATTTACTCAATATTCAGATTTTCTCTCTTTGTGAGTGTGTGACATTCTTCACGGCAAGACTTGGATATATATAATTTTTTATCTTCAATTCGTCGCCTGACCCTACACCCTACATGACACGGCCCATCATGGAAAATGGGGTTTGAGTTTGGGATTCTTGCATCTTCACGCAGCTTTAGTTTTCTTGTAGGACTCTGAAGTATCTTGATAAGTATGACAAGAAATTCTGCAGCCTTGTAAGCCAAGTCTTTACCAACAACAACAACATACCCAGTGAAATTCCACAACGTGGGATCTGGGGAGGGTAGAATGTACGCAGACCTTACATCTACCTTGGTAGGTAGAGCGGTTGTTTTCGAGAGACCCCCAACTCAAGATAAAACATAAGCATAAGCAAAGCAAGGCAAGGCAAGACAAGAGAAACAGACAGACCCGGACAAGAAATTTAAAGAAGTATGAAAATGCTGGTATCAACAGCGAATAAGCCATGATAGCGCATTCTGAAAAAAGAAGCAGTAACTACAGCATGTAAATTAGATAAACAAAGTACACTAAAGAACACATAGCAGCAGAAATCAAACTACGATGAACTATAAAGTAATATTGCACATATTAGTATGATAGGCGAAGCGGGCCTACAATAAAAATACTACACTACCTGTTTGTAAGTGTACGCAGGACTACGCTCGACTACCTACTACCCTAATCCGCGGCCTCCACAACCTCATATCTAAGGTCATGTCCTCTGTAACTTGCGGTAGGATTCTGAGCAGGTACACGTTCTAGGACTTGGTCCTTGCATTTGTTCCAGTCAACTATGATTCGCATCTGTGAGTGTTATAGAACATGTTCATAGACCTGGTTCATTTCACTTCTGCTCTGTGTCTGATTCGTTCAACTCTGTACTGCATCTATCTGTTGGATAGATCAAGTCCACAGATCTAGTTCATTCACTTTTTCAATCATCAAAATAAATACTTGTCATTCTTGCTAATGGCAACATAAACACCAAAGCGAATTTCACCATAAATTAGTCTATTTAACCGTAATAAGGGTGATGGAGCTCATAAAACCTCACAGAATCCCCCCCCCCCTCCATTGCATTATTATTGGTACTAATTCATACATTACGATTTCTACGTTATTAATTCATGCATAACTTGTCTCAGAATCAAATGACCCGAGTGAATTTCATGGAGTTATAGGTTATGAATTCGAGCCATGAAAGCAGCCACAAATACATGTATCAGGGGTAGGCTGTCTACATCACACATCTTAGGGTGTGGCCCTTCTCCTGAACATGCTAACATGAGATGCTTCGTGCACCGAGCTACCTTTTTAAGATAATACAAGGACTACAAATTGAAAATTTATTCAAATGTCTAGTATATTTTGTTCTATTGAATAATGTGTACTTGCATCACTATATTGCTTTGGTAGATTTTTGTGGAATTTATATTTGTTTGTGTTGGGAGTTTTTACTCTGTTGTACTTTATAATGCAGTACGGAAAGTATATTACTATTACAAGTATTCGAAAGGATAAACAAAGATTGAATAATTCAACTAGAAATCTGAAATTACAATTGTTGCACAAGAAAAAAAATGGAAACTGTTTTTGCTGAGTCGAGTGTGGCACTTTGTCCTTAAGACAATATTGCCCCGTATGTATCATTTATACGTCCTGGACAATTTGTCTCCCAAGATAAAACAGCAATGGAACACTTGAGCAAATGAAACTCAAGTGCTACCGTGAAGAATATTGAGTAACGAAATGATGTTTGTAAGTTGTAGGAAGAAGAGATTTCTGCTTGTGTATTTTCGTGTACTGTTCTTAGTGCTCAACAATGGTGTAAGGGGGTGTTTATATAGGTGAGGGAGGGACTGAAAACTGCCTCCATAACAGCCAAATAATGGTCATTATGGAGGTAGTAAAGTCACCAACATAAATGGTGAAAGACCAACGGATTTGGCCATTATAGGAGGAGTAATTCACCAAAATAAATGGCCGAATTGAGTGCTTGGCGTTTCTGCTTTGACCGTCGAAATTCTGACTTTCTGAAAATTTCAGGGACCAAACTGTACATCTTGAAACTTCAGGGACCAAACTGTACATCTGAAAGAATTCGGTCCAAACCGTACATCCGAAACTTCGGGATCAAACTGTACTTCTGGCAAAGTTCTCTGGCCCAAAAAGATAATATCAGATGGCCCACAGCCCACGACCCGTGACCCGTGACCCGAGAACCCGGAACCCGAAACTGGACCGGACGGGCGGGCGGCGGCGGCGCGCGTGTGGTCTTTCCTCGAACCGAAGCACAATTAGGTCCTCCCTCCTTTAAACACATGGGATACCCCTTGGGGTTCCAAACCCCAAACCAATTTTGAGTCTTATATACACAACCATTCTTTCTTCCTCTACCGATGAGGGAGAATTGAACACAATACCACATTTTCCATGCTTTAAACACCTTACTTCGTGGACCAATATCTCTTTCATTTCTCAATGAAATTTGACGATTCTTGGCCCTACGGTTATCTACGTACTTAGTAGATCATGCATGTGTGAAGAACCGGATTCTCCAACATACGTAACACTAGTGTTTAAGCCGTTAAAGTTGGTCGGTCGCAACTCCCGCCAAAGGCTAATTTCCAACCGTTTGTTCTGTAAGTTTCTACATCTTTGATTCTCTCTATCTGCTTGGGTAGATAATCGATCGTTCTTAGAGTACTTTATTCTTTTAGCACTCTTGGATGTCCTTGACTCATCTCCTTAAATCATTACTGCTCATATTTATGTTTCTATTTATTTATTTAATTTTCTGCTTTGGCTTGAAAAGAAATTCTTTTTCCTTTTCTTTTTGGGTTCTAACCATCTTTTTATTTTTCTTATAGATGTGGCCTTCTCTAATATCGAAGGCTAAAGAAGGTGGAATAGATGTGATTGAGACCTATGTATTTTGGAACCTTCATGAACCCCAACCTGGACAGGTATTATTTCATCCTCTCACAAATATGTAGTTCATGAATTCGACAGAATCTAATGCTAATTAGAGATCGACCTTACATATATGTACTTGAAAAAATATAGATGAAAATAGTCATAAATGTCCTTAAACTATATGAAATTGAATAAAAATGTCCTTTATTAATAATTTGGTCCCAAAATACCCCTATAGTTACTTTATTGGGTAAAAAATGCCCCTTTTTTTAAGCACATTCTTTTTCTAATAAAAATATTACTTTTAAAGATCGAATTTTAAAAGAAAATAAACAAGAGAGGGTTCTTTAAAAATAATACTTTTTATTAGGAAAAGAATGTGTTAAAAACAAAAATTATTAGAAAAGGGACATTTTTAACTCAATTAACTATAGGGGCATTTTTTGATCAAACTATTAACGGAAGACATTTTTGTTCAATTTCACATAGTCTAAGGACATTTTTTTTTTACCTTTTTCCGAAATATAAATAGAATTAGATATACATTTTAAAACTCACTCTAGTAATTCAGAACCTATAACGTCTAAATTTTGAACCTCTTACTGCCTAACAATTCCAATATATCATTTTTAAATTTTCTATCTTCAATTAACGAAATGTAAGATGAGAAAATATGTCTAGGTCCCAGACTATACATACATTTTATGCTTTCCAATGGAAGCAAATTTCAGATTGCAAAAACAACATACAGCTCTTGAATTTAGTAACAAATACACGAAAATATACATAATATAGATAATACATCATACATGTATATGCTATGTATCATATTTAGTAAACTGACTGCATTCTGTGAATACATATTAATAGTTTAACCCAATGTCACTTAGTATAATTAAATTTTAATTTTCAGTATGATTTCAGCGGAAGGCGTGACATAGTAGCATTTATGAAGCAAATTCAAGCACAAGGTCTCTATGCCTGCCTTCGTATTGGGCCCTATATTGAGGGTGAATGGACTTATGGGTAATTTCACATGTTTCCACTTTATGATCTTCTGCACTCTCAGTCCCAAAGTATATCTATATTTAACTTTTGGCCCCTTATTTTTCCTGCAAATTGACTAAGCTATATTGATCTTTTATAGAGGTTTTCCCTTTTGGTTACATGATGTCCCTGGCATTGTTTTTCGCTCAAATAATGAACCCTTCAAGGTAATTTTCATTTTCTTATTGTATCAAATCATTTTATAATTTTAAAAGTGATAAATAGGTTAACTATTTGCTCTCTTGAACAGACAAATGCGATAATGAGAAGTGTAAATTGTCTTTTATCTTTGTTGACAGTTTTACATGCAAAACTTCACTACAAAAATAGTGAAACTAATGAAATCAGAAGGACTATATGCTTCACAAGGTGGTCCAATCATACTCTCGCAGGTGAATTCTCCATATTTTACTTACGTGTTAATTTGTTGTACAGAAGATCAAGTATGTCAAACTGAGTACATACTGGTGGCTTGATTTGCAACACTACTTAATTAGTTTTAGTAATCTGTTTAATGAGTTAACTTGCTTTACTCGACAAAGTTATTAAACTTACTTAGCCACCACCGCCTATCAGGGATTGGCCTCGTGATTTTGTTGTCTTTTCTTGATAGGAACATGTGAATCAATCACTATACTAAAACATTCTATTGGTGTGGTATAAGATGATTATCATTAAAGAACTAGGTATATCAATTTCTTGAGTTATTTTTGGTCCTTTTTCCTGGTAATGGGTTATGGAGCATCGGAGAATACGTGTGTGGTTTTTTTATAGCAGTATGGAGCAGCAAAGACCAGAAATAATAACAGTATCTATACGTACTTAGAGCAATTAATATGAAGTATTAGTAATTCCACTTTTATGGAACTGTTACTTTAATAATTACATGCAGATTGAGAATGAATATCAAAATGTAGAAAAAGCATTTGGAGAAAATGGCCCCCCTTACGTTCAATGGGCGGCAGAGATGGCAGTGGGACTTCAAACAGGGGTGCCATGGTGCATGTGCAAGCAAGACGATGCTCCTGATCCTGTTGTAAGTTACTTCCCTTTCTTACTCTCTACCACAAAAATCAGCGCTTTATAGATATTTTTTTTATGACTGAAAAATCCCCGGCTATTAGCAGACACATGAATCAAAGCTCGATGGATAACAGGCAAACCCTTTCATAGCTCTCCATTTTAAATACTAGGCTATTTGGTCTGCGGCAATGTTCAACTTCGTGATGCGTACCTAATCCACATATCACATGTTGCGCTCTTACTAGTGAACCAAAACCTTTGATAGAAAGCTAAACTTCAATTAAATTTGAAAATAAAAACACTCAAGGACCTGCAATTTTTTTTATTTTGAGAAAGAACTCAAGAAATGCAGCTAACTTTGTTTACTACAGATTAATGCATGCAATGGGTTGAGATGCGGGGAAACATTTCAAGGGCCTAATTCACCAAACAAACCATCTATCTGGACAGAGAACTGGACAAGCTTGTAAGCTTTTCTTACTCTACTTTTCTATGTATGTATATAACAAATGAAGTTGCTAAAAGATTCTAATTTTTGTGTTAAAGCTATCAAGTGTATGGTCAGAATGCAACAATCAGATCAGCAGAAGACATTGCATATCATGTTGCTCTCTTCATTGCAAGGAAGAATGGAACCTTCATCAACTATTACATGGTAAATTTCACCTATAAACTCAAAAAAAAAAAAAAAAAATTGCCTAGAATTCTTCATTTTACTGTCTTAGACCATAATAAAGCCTAGTCTGGTATAATGTAAAATGCTTTCCTCAATTGGAATATTTTACAGTGTCAATCAAGACAAACAGTTATGCTAAGCTATTCAACACATCTTTAATTACTCTTTACTAAACTTGCTCCCACCATGTAAACACTTGCATTATTTATTTATTTACTTATTTTTTTAATCATAAGACAGTGGTGTTGGAGTCAACTTGATTACACCTCGACTACTACCCGCACGAACATATGCACCTATAAACATGTTCATCAAGGTTGGAGCTGATGAACTCATACTGAGAGTTGTATCTCAGATCATATATGGGATCTCCAAACATTAGGGAAAACACTATTTCACTTCTCATTACTCAGACCTTACCAAAAATCGAAAAATGATAGGAAAAAGATTCTCCATAGTAACATATTTTCTGATTTTCAACGAATGGAGAACATGTTGTGTCATGCCAAACAACTGAAAATACTATTCAATCCCAAATCCAATAATTTCTTTTCTAGAACAGTTTTTCACAAAAGAAAAAATATTATCAAATATAAGAAGAATGTTTTTTTACCTCACAACAAATAGAGCCAACATACATCACCACCAAGTCCAGTGTATCAAACTTAAAGCTGCTTAATCATCCTCTAACAAGGTTCTCTGGCTCCATTATCAGTATCATGGAGGAACCAATTTTGGCAGGACTGCTGCAGAATATATGATAACAAGTTACTATGATCAATCTCCATTAGATGAGTACGGTAAGCTATCCGGAAATTTTACTAACACTTAAAAAAAAAAATCACTAGCTCCAAATTGAGAATTTTACTACAGGTTTGATCAGACAACCAAAATATGGACATCTGAAAGAGTTACATGCAGCGGTGAAGTTATGCTCAGAGACCATACTTTCTGTATTCCCTTCCATGCAGTCCTTAGGTGAACAACAAGAGGTAAATAAACACCAGGACCACAAAGTATCCCTCATTTCAAAGCCCAATTTTTCTCTCTTTCAACTTTTTTTCGCTTTTGGTCGTCGGTCGAAATTAATTACGGGCGCTAGCCAAAATATACAAAACATATACACTGACTATGTATACTATATGTATATTTATGTATACTTAATATATATAACTTACACATTTGCTGGTTATTTTGTAAATTAGATCACCGATAGGCATTGTACTGTAATTATCTCTTTCAAATATCATGAAGATCATGTTCAATGTCAAAGCCTACAACACCACGTACATACCAAACTGGTTTATCTAAAACAACCTCCAATGTGCAAACCAGGCGTATGTATTCAATGGAGATTCTGGAGGTTGTGCAGCATTTCTAGTCAACATAGATAACAGAAAAAGTGTAGAAGTGCAGTTTCAAAATTCGTCATATGAATTACCTCGGCAATCTATAAGCATCTTACCTGACTGCAAGACTGTAGCCTTCAATACGGCAAAGGTAAATTCTGACATACTTAAAAAGTTTGTTTCAATTCTACGTATAGTTAACCTTATCAAATCTACTCCCAAACAGTTCCATTTATGATGAAAAGAAATGTAGAGATGCCAAATTTAGAGAAGAGCTAAGATCGGTTTAAAACCATAGAAGACACTAACTGTCCGCATGTTCGTTTGGAACAGGTAAGCACACAATTCAATACAAGAACAGCAATACCAGCAGTTAAGTTTGACTCAGCTGAGAAATGGGAACAATTTGAAGAGGTTATTCCACAATTTGATGCTACTTCACTGAGATCAGACGAATTACTGGAGCATATGAATACCACAAAGGATGTATCTGATTATCTTTGGTATATTTCCAGGTAAATATACCACTCATGACTCTAACTCAGAAGAATAAAGTAATAATATTTGATAAAATAAACTATGACTGAAGGACATCTTTCAGTTAAATTTACTGACACGGTATGATATAAACAAAATAATAACTGCATTCTAGGAACTGTTGCCTTTTACTAATATGTGTGAAATCTGCATGACAGTATCCAGCAGGATTCGATGGAACAGCAGTCTACACTAAGTGTGAAATCCTTAGGCCATGTTTTACACACATTTGTGAATGGAGAACATGTAGGTAAGTATTTAATCATGGATGCAATATACAAATGAAAATGTCTCATGCAGATTCAAATATAAAAAAGTTTTGGGGTTTGTTCTGCGTTTAAAATGATAAAAACAAGGCAAACTATTTGTCCTACACATGAGCAAAGATGTCATTATGCACCCCCGCCAACAATACGCACTCCTCTCATAGAAAATCAGGAAACAAAAATGAAAATAGAACGGCAGAAAGACAAGCAAGAAACAGTGAAAAATTAACTGTTACGAACTATTCTTTTGTTACATGATAATGAGAAAAAGAGACACATGCAGACACACACCATATTTCCTAATGCAAATTGGAAACTCTTAGAGATTCACTATTTCAGCTGTGCCACTGCTTACAAGAGTGATTAGATTTCCAGATTATACACTTTGTTTATGGAGACTAGCTTGACTAGTGAAGAAAAAAATGCTACCATTTCCAAGAAGAAAAAAGAACCCATAGTTTTTTGTTTCTTAGTATTCCTAATCCCAAGCAACATACCGAAAGAAATGTCTCCAGAAAGAAAGGTCATAACCAGTGATGCTTCTATGTGAAGCACAACACTTTGTGCAGCTCAAAACATCAAATTTACAAAACCTCTTAAAGTATTCTAACTGTTGGGTTTTGTAGGTTCTTCACATGGACGGTTCAGAGATACATCATTTACATTAGAGAGTACATTTTCTCTAAATAAAGGGACAAACAACATCTCATTACTAAGTGCAACTGTTGGCTTACCGGTACGTACTTTCATTTCCTCTGTGCGTCAAGGGACAGCATTTCATAGCACTGGAGCCAAGTTCGTGCATTCACATGACTTGCTTAAGCACCTTCTTTAGATTTATGATCTCTAGTTTTAGAAAGAAGTATTTAGCAGCAAGAGATTATAAAGATAAAATGTATTTTATCTTCAACGTGCAGGATTCGGGATCATTTGTTGAACGCAGGGCTCTTGGTGTAAAGTCGGTAATTATTCAAGACAGCAAAGAGACCAAAGATATCACCAATTACTCATGGGGTTATCAGGTAATTGTTGGCTAATAGATAGCCTAAATCTTTTGTTTGTTTAATTATTGATGCTTTGCTCATGCCATACAATGTAGAAACCGCTACCAATAATTTAACCGAAAACTTTCTAAGGCATTTAACGTTTTCTGCTACATTAATCAATCAGCTACAGCTCATTCAAGGTAGAGCATTTTTTAAGTCTGAGGATAACAAACCTAACAACCATAGTTCTTTGACTGTTTGACAAGTGACTGCAATTTAAAATTTAGCTTACATCAGTATAAAACATTTTCTTAAGGTTGGATTATTGGGGGAGAAGTTACAAATTTACTCATTAGAAGGATCTCAGAGTGCTAATTGGAGCAGCTTAGGCTCTTCTCAACCCCTCACATGGTACAAGGTAAATATACGGATCATTCTGGGTAATTTTTTTCCTATATCATGTAGTTCTACTTTTTTAAGCGACTAAGAGATCCTTATCTATTCAATATGTGCTTATGTTTCGGTTTATAATGCTACAACGTTACAAACAGCTCTTGCATCTTTGATATTGCAAGATATTTGTTATTTTGCTCAACCTGTGATATATTGATTGATTGCAATTCGCCAGTCAGTTTTTGATGCACCCAAGGGTGATGATCCGGTTGCATTAAACCTTGGCACCATGGGAAAAGGTGAAGCTTGGGTTAATGGTCAAAGCATCGGCCGATATTGGGTCTCATTTCGAACACTTGCAGGCATTCCATCACAAACTTGGTATGTTAAGGTGACACTAACTCAGATTGATACTTATACAAAAAAAAATTATACTGAATAACTATGATTAATACAGTTCTTCACTTAAAGATCTCATGCACTTTTGTTTATCCACGTTAGTTTATTCTGTTTATATTTAGTAGTAACTAATGACTAAACCTCCAGCAACTAAAATTGTTCATTTCCAGGTACAATGTTCCGAGATCATTTCTCCAACCAGTTGACAATTTATTAGTCTTATTCGAAGAGGAAACTGGCAATCCTCTTGATATCACCGTAGATACTATTTCAGTCACAAAGCCGTCGTTGAGAAAGTAAACCACTCTTGCTCATTTTAATACCAAGTTATTACCTCCACGAACTATATCTTCTTAACAAAAAAAAAAATCAAGATATGAAGGAATAACAAGTTGACGAAAAACAGACAATCTAAAATATGATTATTGATGAAAGAAGTCAATGAACATATATAGAATTTCTTTAAAACAAAACAAATTCCATGCTAGGTCACAGAGCCGCAATTTCAAGATTCAAATTGGCTGAAATTAACGCCACATGAAGATAGACACTATGTCGTTTACACAAGAATCTATCAACACTATTCGCACCCATTTTATTAAGCAAAAACTAATCTTTTCCTGATTTGCATGTTTCTTTTCAATGGTTCTCTTAAAGGATCTAATATTTGATGTTGTCTATCAACCGTTAATACATATACAGAGTGACTAGTACTAGTTTTAGCTTAATCAACGTTTGCTTAACATCTTTAGACTGAAATACCCTTATAAAGAAAGTCAATTATTGAAAGTATACACACAAAAAAAAAACTGAAAGACTAGATGCATTTTTTCCCCACAAATTTGCAAGCACTTTTCACTGTGATATGTCAAACATTACGACCCAGTAGGTGTACTGTTCCAAATTCAACTATATGCCAATCAAACAAAAGCATATCCATCAAAACTATCATTGTATCAAGTGTATCATATCAAGTTGGTTATTGTCCTATCGTTTCGCTTTATTTACATTTTTCAAATATGACTTTTCCAGGCTTGTCTAGGGATGAAGAAAGGTGTCTATAAGACTCTTCCAATTGATGTTCCGTGAGGAAAAAAGAACAAGGTTGACCATTCTTTGTCTGGGTGAAGCTCAGACGTGATTTCCATATAAATGTTCAAAATCATAGGAATTTAGAAGTACAGAACTATATTTTCCCACAGGTAGTTGATTCATCCAAACGCAGACACATTGATATTATCACCAATTCGAAGTTGAATTACGATGAAAAGGTCCCAATTGAAATTTTCAACTTCCTAAAATCTGACTTGGAGAAACATTTGCATGTCTTTTACTGCCAATGTTTCCTGTATGTTTTTAATGAACAAAAACAGAGCAAGTGAAGGCTATGGTTTGGAAACCAATTGGGCATTTTATTGACAGTTTTTCTGTCCCGTAAATTTCCATGAGAACAATGACGAGGTATGTGGGAGAAAATGGATCTAATCAGACAGATAGCAAATGCAGATTGAAGCCTTTAACCAATTCAACACGCGAAATGGTGTTAATGCGAATCAATATATTCTTCCAGAAGGAAGTCCTACAAATTTCAAATATGTGAAACTACACAGCCTGAACTTTCCAACGGAACAGAATAACAAAGACCCAACTTACAAAATTTAGGTTGTAAGTCACCACCAATCATATAGTTACGGCAGAACGAATTCATCCAAAATGCTCACCAGCTAGACGCATTTTGTCAAGCCTGCAAAGAAATTATTTATTAATTAATATAGACATTATCATTGCCAAGAAAAGCTCAAGAAGCAGCAGGTGCCAGGAAAGTGGATAATTAGAATTTCTTCATCACCAATAACCAATGTTTTTTCCTGCCAATCAAGGAGGAAGTGCAGCATCTTCTGGCAGATGTTTACCAATCTAAATGTGCTAGTCCCTTATCTCAAAAAAAAAAAAAAAACTAAAGGTGCTAGTTAACCTAACAGCTCTTCAAGTAGAAATCTTCAAATGCATACGTACCATATAAACTAACAAAAAGTAAAATACAATAAAATGCAGCAAACCAGAAGGGTAAAGCAAACATTTCATGTAGAATCACTAAAACTGAAAATCTCAGCAATTCTAGATGAAAAATCTTCTGAGATGTTTTTGATACCTCAGATGGTGAGAACTAGAAAGAACAGTCTTCATCAGCTCTGCACGTAGATTAAATCTAACTTCAAGCATGAAAATGCAAGAACGGCGTATCATTCTTTAAGGACCTTTGTGGTCCCACCCAGTTTTCATTTTTTGGAATTAGGAGCCTTCTCTTCCGTAGAATTCAAGAGTGCTTTCTGTGAAGGTAGTTCCGCAATGAAGAGCAGAGTTTGAGCCCAACCAGCATATTTTCCATATGTCTTCACAAAAGCATCTGCCACACGATTGTGAAGTTTAGGCGTAAGACTGGTTCCTGCCAGTTCAGGGAGGAGGTATCTGGTCGCGATCTAGCAAAAGATCAAGAACAAATGTTGAACGATATTAACAGAAGTATATTTTCTGAAATTTAATGAACTTCAAAGAGCAAAGAGAGCTGCATGATCGATGTTTATTTTTTTTTGGAGAAAGGTAATTGCTTTATAAAAACAGCACTAAGGGGATGCTGAAGTAATTACAGGTGATCAAAAAGCAAAAGAAAAATCCCTTTCCAATCTTATAGGGATTCTAAGAGGCTAAGTATGGATTTCGCATCATTTACAAATTCCTCCTTACTCCAAAAAGAAAACAAAAGTATACAGTTAAACTTAACCTGTTGGGATGAGTTAGCTTTATCTTCATAACATTTTTTCTTCCTTTCTTTCCAGCATTCAGTGGGTTTTTAAAAGCGAGAAGCATAATGAACAAACTAGGCTCAAAGAGAAAGGACATATCTCATAACTTGTATGGAATCAAAGGAAAATGCATATGTCAAAAAGATGATTGTGATCTCTTAAACAACAAAAGAATATAAAGCCATTGAAAGCTAACCTTCCACACATGAGTATCAACAGGAATAGCATGGTGCTGATCTAGAGAGAATAGAGCAATACATGCTGCGACCTTAGGACCAACACCAGGTAGAGAGCACAACGAAACAATTGTCTCGGGAAGATCTACTTTACGAAGTGCAGCAAGCCACTCCGTACCTCCACCAAGCTTTGATTTCAGTGCTTCCACGGTACCAACTATATATTTGGCCCTGTGAGTGTTATGGAGTGAGTTATTGAATATAACTACAACTTGACATCAGTTCAATTATGACTAGAAAGCTGAAAGTGTTCTCATCTATCTACACAAAATACTCAAAGTTCCTGTCAAAATTGCTCTAAGTGAAAATGCAAGGAATAAGAAAAGATGAAACAACCCAAAAGTTGAAGTTACAGGATGTACTGTCCATCTGTCATTTGATACCATTTTAACAGGTTTTGGAAATCACTTATCATCAAATTGTTAACCAAGCAGATTTAATAATGCCAAATAGCATTTCAAAGCCACTGGAAATCCGAGTATCTGAAATACATGCACTTCTTTAGTGGGACTTCGAAACAAAAACAGAGGGAAAAAGGCAACTTAATGGGATTACCCAAGGGTGTGGCCTAGTGGTCAAAGTGAGTTGAGAACCATGAGGTCTCAGGTTCAAATCTCAACAGAGACAAAAACACTAGGTGATTTCTTCCTATCTGTCCTAGCCTTGGTGGACAGAGTTACCTGGTACCTATTACTGGTGGGAGGTGGCAGGTATCTTATTATTATATTGAACGAGTAGTTTAAGGTCTTGTAAATGCTCTAAAAGAACCGAGGTTTTTTTAAAAAGGTAGTTGACTACTTTAATACTTTTAAGAGTAAGTTCAAATTTCTTTACCTTGACACCCGAGGGGAGACAACTCAACTCAATAGGTAGAGGCTCTAGAACCGTTAGGCTAGGCCAATTCGACTTCATTTATCCTATGGAATCAGTCGAGGTGCACGCAAGTTGGCCCGGACACCACGGTTATCAAAAAAAGAAGGGTAGGATAACATGGATTTCAGAAAGACTTTGTCACATCAATTTCTTTTGAGCTAAAGCCCAGCAATATCACTGCAATTACATACACCAGCAACACCTCTTCTACATATACAATTTTGCGGTTGTTTGGTTGCTGGTCACAGTTATGCAGGGATTAGTTATGCATGGATTAGTTATCCGGGTTTAGTTACGCAGGGTTTAGTTATATATATATATTAGTTATTACATCTTCTACCCTGCATAATAATAGATAGATTCCCTCGTAACTTATACATGTATTAGTTATGCGGGATTTAAATTGGTAACCAAACACCGTACTTGGTGTGCTGAATCTTATACATAGCAACTAAAATGCTACCAATGGTACTAGTTATGATTAATACATGAATAAATCGCTTCCTAACCAGCAACCAAACGAGTGAATTCTCAAAAGAAAGACACAAGGACCACTTCATATCAAAGGACACGTG
Source organism: Anisodus tanguticus (assembly GCA_034509755.1). NCBI lineage: Eukaryota > Viridiplantae > Streptophyta > Magnoliopsida > Solanales > Solanaceae > Anisodus > Anisodus tanguticus. Next base: position 17,190,313 of record CM067553.1, on the reverse strand, counting down.
AATTACAGAAAAAACAGAAGTCTGGAACCACCATGATTGGAAAAGAGAATACCTGTAGCCAAAACCAGCAGCTCTTAGGTCTTGTTCAGAAACCATTGCCAGCCTTTCAAGTGAAGGGAACTCATAAAACTTGAAACCTCCAACAGCTCCCAAATAATTCCCCAATGATGACACAAAATCAACCATCATAGTAATTCTCTTGATATTATTATTAGATGAGCAAATAAACTGAATAAGACACTCAAGAGGGTCTTGCCTTAGTACTCTAGCACCCCCTAAATGTGTGGCCAACTCAGCAAACCTTGTATCAGAA